>BSDF01000009.1:18979506-20295220 GCA_027925045.1 Hypotaenidia okinawae
GTGCTTTACAAACACATTTGTGGGAGTAGCTCACTGTGAATGTGTGTGATCAGTAAATGGCTCTCAAGTACCCTCAGTGGAAGTTGGTACTCTTCTCTTAGTTTCCAAATGGAAGCATTTAAAATTATTTGAAAATTCATATCTCAGTATGGATTTTAAAATTCTAATTGCTTCTAAATGCTTTAGTCTGCTGTCTGTATTGTACTTCAAGGTTGATCAGATGTACTTCCATCTGCATTTTACTCTTCACAACAATTCCCTGTTTTTTGGTGCACCTCATTAGTAGTTCCTTGGGAATTTGAAGTTTTCCAGATTCTGCTCAACAGTCACTGGTTTAGCTTTCTAATATAGTATATTCTTAATAGATCTCTTCAGGATATATTTTTCTCTTTGGGCTTTACTTCTTTTCTTTTTGAATAATGTTGAAAGAATGACTTTTGTATTATCCAACAGTTTAATAGGCTAAAATTCAGATATTCCTGAATCTGTCCTTCCTGTGACTGTGGGGAGCTCTGTTGTTTCAGAAAAATACATTGTGCGAGTCACTGCTGCCTTTTTCCATTGTAGATTGCTGTGACAAAATTAATTTTCATATGGTTTTATCCCATTGATGTTTCTTTTGTTAGGTTTGAATTTGGTCTCACATCTTAATCTTTCTGGCCCGTATCTACACATTTCATATTCTGTGTTCTTGTATAAAGAGTTTGTTCTGCACAAAGAATCCTGGTTATTTTGTGACTCATTCCCTCAGAATATTGTAACTTCTAGAAGACCTAATGCTAGTTACTCTTACACTGCTTCAATTATAATTATTGTGAAAGGCAGAGTAGTGCAATTTTGTTCCAGTTTAATAATTTTCATGCTCTTTTCTGGCTCTACATCTTCAGCCCCAAAAAAGAGGAAAGGTTCAGAATTCTATTTCATGTAAAGAATCTCCAAATAGGTAAGATTTTTTTTTTTTTTTTAAGTTTCTCAGTCTCTGTATAGTTCTGGCACAAGCTTTGATTTTTAATACAAGAGCATGCAATGCAAACACAGGGAGACATATGCATACCAAATGGTAAAGGATTTGTGTTGTATACTATACCACAAAGGTTTATGTCAGGTCCTTTCAGGTGAATACCACATGCTTGTTTCCACAGAAGTTATGAAGGTTTATGAAGTTGCACTTTGTACATGGAAAAGAATGTGCAGAGCTTTGCTTTTTGCCCATGGTTACGCCTCTGTCAGTAACAGCACTCTTTGCATGTTACAGGCATGTTACAAGAAGGTTTATGGCCTCATGGGTAAAGCGTTACACAAGCCATCAAAAAACTTGGAGTTCTCTTGGGAGAATTTAAGACTTCCCTAGAAAGAAAAAAACCAAACAACAAACCTCCATCAGTTTCTCCCCTGGTAACTGTTGTCAGTTTATTCTGACCTGAAGAAGTACACTACTGGCAAACTTTTCCAGTCATATGTGAGCTGAAGTTATTTTACGTCTCTAAGCTGCTGTTTCTTCTCTCTTTTCTGAGTCATCCTTTCCAATAAACTATGGTCTAATAGCATGGTGGTAGATATCAAGCACTTAAATCCTCACCTGTCCAGATTCAGTAGTACAAAACCAACTTGGTGACCATCTAAATTATGTAGGTTTTTTTCCTTGAAAATAGCAATTCAGATAAATCCAGGATTTTAAGTTATCCTTTACAGGTTCAGGAATCAAAATGGATCAGCAAAATGCCTGCTGAATTTGGAAAGAATTCACAGTATTTGTAGGTCAGTCATAGCCTAGAATTTTCCAGTCTTAATTTAAAAGAGGTTTGTATGTTAATTGAATTTGGAGTAGACTAATATTGAGATAAGCAATTTTGAGGTCTATGTCATAATAGCTTAAATGTATCAGTTTCTTTTAGAGGTTTGTGTTAATTTTTTTCTTACTTTATGATTTGAAGCTTCTTGGAAGGCTATTTCATATTTAGTCATAAGGAAAAGGCTGAGCTGGTTTGGGATCTTTTTAGATCTCTTAAGGTTGCTGAGTATCCCTTTAATCTTTTTATGTACCTGAAAATGTCTATTTAATAGTTTCAGACTGTCCATTGTAAAGTCTAGTCTATGCAGAAATATGAAAATAACTCTGTCTTCCTTCTAACATTTCCAAAATGAGTGGTGTCATGTCTCCTTTGTGTCTACCAGCTTGCTGGTAGACTTTTCCAGCTTAGTCTGCCAGAACATAACCGATGTTGTCTGCCTAATGGATTAGTCCCTAAAGAGAGTTTATCTAGCTGAGATCAGTTCTGGTTCAGATACTGTATTTGCTGTGGTACCCATGGTTTGGAGGCTTTGCATCGTGGAGGAACTGATGAAAAGTTGCTGTTTATTTCTACTGTATATCCCTGTTTGGGAATGCTAGGAAGCATAAGACAAAAGGCATGGTGTTAAAAGAGGAGTCTCAGTGAAAATAATCTGGTTTTAATTATATTTTGAGGTACATCTGGATTTACAATACAAGTCATAGTGAAGACTGAAAGAATTCCAGTCTTTAGATAGTTCACTACAGTGTGTTGTTTTGTGGTTGTTTTTTTGTTTGGTTGTTTGGTTTTGGTTTTGGTTTTAATTAATGGCTGGTATGTTAAAAACAGATTACGAATATTCACAGTGAATTTTTAATTCGACCAAGAAATAGGCTAGTACCATTTTGAATAAATTATATCTGCTTTAAAAATAAAACTATAGCACAATGTTTTTCATGTTGTGAGTATCCTGTTTGAAAATGAGTACATTTCCATGCTGATACCAATTCAAACAATGGAGGCAAATCCTTTATTGTGATGAATGGTTCTACTGACTGCTTGCCTGTGAGAGGTAAGTAACATTTTGTTTGCAAGTAATGAGCTGTTGGAGCCAAGTCCTGAGACTTGTTGGGAGTGACAGATGTACTGCGAATATACCACAGGTTTTAGGATTTTGTTTGAAGTCTCAGAATATGTTTTAAGAGCATGATAACAATAGGATTGTTATGGCAATGTAAGCAAAGCATTTTATGCAAGGAGATGTGCTATATATTTGGGAAAGAAAGGCAAGTTATCATATCATTAATCATTACTGTAATGAAAGCTGTGCAGAAGCCAAGAATGAGTATTTGTACACAGAATTAAACTATGTTCTGATTCAGGCATATCAAAACTTTTGGGTTCAGTTCCTAGGAATGTGTGTGAGGACAATGTTCTGTTTGTGTTTACTTTCCCAGATACTAAATTGTGGATTTGTGGCCAAGACTTGTCAAATTACAGGCAAAACTTCACATCGCTCCAGTTTTAAATGTTTAACAACGCTCCCTTGATCTGTCTTAGCATGTTTTAGCATGGAATCAGTCATAAATAGAGATATTACTGTTTTGCTTTTAAGTAAATCCTATTTCCTTTAGGTATGTCTCTGTCAATGTCAAAAAGTGAATTCTGTGGGTGTTGATAGTTGTGAAGAGATTATTACTATGATTCTGAAAATCCTTCCTTATGCTAGATATATTATCCTGGCAACTGGAGCTGTCAGATCTGCTAGCAGATGTAGAAAGGGTCACTTCTAGCACAGAAACAATTTGGACTGTTTTGCAGAGATTTGGTCCTTTTTTTGAAATTGTGATTCGTTTATATGCTTCTTGACATATATTTACAGCATGCATTTCAGTGTGTTTCTTTTCTGGTAGAGATTGCTTGTCACCATTAGTTTTGTGTTATGACAGCGGAGATTATACATCTTCTGACCAAGCTCTGTCTAGTTTTCAGTTCTGATAGAAGCATCTTCTTTTTTTTTTTTTTTACTGTATATATATTTTCACTGCAAATTTTGTAGGCTTTATGCTCTTTTCATCTTTAAAAAAAAGTGACTATATTAAGTGTAGTATCTCTTAATGCACACCATTATGTTTTTTGTCTGTAATTTCCATTTTGCATGTGGTATGATTGCATTCCATGATAACGCCACATTTACAGTATATCAAAGGAAAGAGAATTTATATCTACTAAAATTCTGTCATATTTTAAATACAGCATTTAAAGATCCATATCTGTAATCCTTATTATGCTATAATGTAGCTATCAGTTCCATAGGCCTGTTTGATGACCTTTTAAATACATCAACAATACTGAGATCAAAAGAAAAGTATTTCCTTGTCATTATGAGAGATTTAGATTTCGGTTTCTTCTTTTATTAAAGTTTATGAGCACCCAGGAGGCAGCATAATGTACTGGTACAGAGTTGGTGTGCACTGCGAGGTCTGCTTGGTGCACTATGTTCATTGATGTATGCATTTATTTATTTATCTATTTATTTACAGTCTCAGCCTCCTTTAGAGTCTGCTGCTTTTACCACTCTGTAAGGCACTCTCTAGATCCTTGATGCGAGTCTGAAGTCATAAGGTTTATTTAAATTTCTGGTTTTCCAGCTCATAAGAAGTCTGTGGCCATGTAAAGACAGAGCACATAGAGCTTAGAGTCTTAATATAGTTGTTAAAACAGTCATTTTCATATTAGCACCATGTCCTTAGCATGGACACTCCCTCTTACAGCAGACTGAAAACTGCTGCTGCCAAAAGCTGCTGCTTTATCTAAGAGTGAGTAAAGATCCATTCGCTAGAGTCCTATCAGCAGTTCAGTAAGCCAGAAGAGTGAAGATGCCATTTCACATGTTTTCCACAGCTCGAGGAGGAAGTACTCTTCTGTCATCCATAGGCTGTTAACATGTTTAAGAAAAAGCAATTTTTAGGGGTTTATACAGGGCACCCTTTTGAAAACTTCTGTTAAGTGACAGAGACAAAGATGACTTACCAACAAGAAATGTTAAATTTTTTATACACAGAAGGTGATTGTTCTTGTAATATATATCAGAAGATACATCCATCAGTCCATTGAAGTCAGTGTTATTACTAAATAGATTTATAAACATTAAATACATCTTCCCATAAAACATACATAATGTAGCTCTGTTTTGACCTTTCTGAAAGCCTCCATGAAACTGAAGAGTGTTCATTAATAGTATTTTTGGACAGCTTCCACATGTAGGCTGAAGGATTTTAAACAAGATCAACTTCTATTTGCAAGATTTTGGATTCCCACCAAACACTGTTGCTTTGCTACTGTCTGGATTTTTAAATTTAGAAAGTCCATACCCAAGAGGGGGTGAAGCCTACCTGTCAGATGAAAGCAGCTCTCAGAGTTGGGATGTGGTGGTCAGTATGCAATCATGAAAACCCATGGTGGTGTGATCTGAAGAGACTGAGTAGCTGTGTGAATCTGTATAGCGTGTATATGCATATATATATCTGTATAGGCAGTATAGAGGGTCACAGTCTAATTCCAGGCAACTTTTAAAAAACAATTTGGTGAGCAGATTGTGGATATATCCAATGTCTTGTCATCAGTGTAGAAGATGATCCATTTCCTGCCAAGCCATTGCTAGTTCCTTGGAAAATGCCTCCAGCTTCTGTGTGTGTGCTGATCTCACACAGAAAGAAAAATGAGAAGAAAAAAACTTGTCATTTTTGAAAGATTGTTCCACTTATGAAAATGAATATAAAAGGAGCATTCTAGATGTACTGCGCTTTGTAGAGCAGAAAATAAAAAGGCAAAATACCAATGTTCAGCAAAGAATGAAGTGGTGGGGTGGTATTGTTATGTTTGTGTTAAGGAGGGGAAGAAACCTTGATGCAGCTGCTAAACCTAACAGCCACCTTCCATTCAAGCTGAATGAGGGAACAATTAAATGCATCTGCATTTAGAGATAGTTGAAAATATTGAAACAACCCCTAAAAATTAACTTAATATATAATGTTGTTCATTATCCTGTAGGAGCAGTTTCTTGGTGGGCTGGAAGTTAAATGCAGAGGGTAGGGGAAGGGCTCTGGCTGCAGCTGGGTGTCAGTGCATAGGAGGAAAAGTGCAGTCATGCTACAGGAACACCCTAGAAAGGAACAGGGAATCTCCAGGTGCAACCAAAGAAACAGTTATACTGCTAGCTAGGAGTTTTTTATGTTAAGTACTTGCTAAAAAGAGGCATGAAGCAAGGAAGCTGTCTCCTGCTGCTTGATTCCTGTTGTGTTCAAGAAAATTTGGCTTTAACATAGAATTTTCTGTAGATTGCACTAAAGAAATTCTGGACTCCATCATCAGTTCCTCCTCTTGAGAGAAGCATGGATTTATAACCTGAAGTTTGGATAGATGCTTAGGTCAAAAGGGTGACACCATTTTGTTTCAATACTGATAATTGTTTATTGGATATTGATAAAGGAATAAGCAGGACACTAACTTTTATTTAAGCACTCTTTCAAGAGATGGGCCTTGTTCCAAATACAGTTTTATGTGGGCAAGCCAAAATGGAAGGTCTAAGGAGGTATATGGTGTACAAGCAGAGTGACTATTGTAGCTTTTGCAGCATTTCTAACTCTCCAGGGTCTCTGCCACTCTTCTTTTTCCTTACAACCTTTGCTTCTTCCGCTCTTTTTTTTTTTCCTTCTTTCTTTTTCTTTCTTTTTTTTTTACCTCAGAGACCATTTGTTAACTGCAATGTCACTACCTGGCTCCCGATGTCTAGCAAAGAGTCATCAACTGTGCTTGCTGTGTTTCAGGTCTGAAATTATGAAAATAATTGAACTAATAACATTACTGTAGTGCTATATCTTTCCACTTGTACTGCACTTTTAATTATTTATTTTATTTCAGACTGGTTTATTTGCCATTCTTAATACAACTAAAAATACAACAACCCCCTTTTTAATAACAATATTTTTTAGATATACTGGGAAAATTGTAAACATCTAGGTGAAAGGGTTCAGCCCCTCCCTATAGGTTATTTCAAATACACAAAAATGTGAAGCTTGCTTGTTGCCAATGTGGGAAGTGAACATAATTATGACTTTGCAGCTGCTTCTCCTAAAGAAAACAAGCAAACAATAAGACTCACACTTTTTATTGCAACTAAAAAGGAATAAACTCAAAGGGAATATATTTATGCCAGAAGGAAGCAGCCATAACCAAGGTAATGCTGTCCTATCAAACTCATGCCAAGCACATTCACAGCTATGGTATGAAACTGCAAGAAGAAAAAACATTTCCTCAGCAACCATTGCCATTTTAGTTTAAATTGGGGACACAACCACACGCTCACACACACATATGACACGGGACAAAACCCCAACAAAACAATGAAAAGAGTTTTGGCTATAACAAGTCTGTGTAGGTATTTCAGGTATCTGGGTACATATAGTAGTGACCTTTGTACTATATATTAGGCCAGAGGCAGAATGATTAAATCAAAAAAACCCACCCTAAAACACCCAAACCCGAAATTCCCAAACAAGTCTTTCCACTCTTTAAAAAGATCTGTTTGGGGATTTTTTGTTTTTCTGTTCTTTTTTCTTTCTTTCTAATTCTCAGCAGTTTATCATCTGTCCATCTTCTTTTGTCTTCTGTTATTACTTGGTTTTATTACCTAACCCCTTGGCCATTAAGAACATGTGTTTGATTATTTCTGAAAGAAAATTTATTGGAGGGGACATTAATACATTGCTGATACAAAACTCTTAGTATGTCCTTTTTTATGTGCTTATGTGATGTAAAGCAGTGCAATATTAGTATTACAGATCAAAATAGTTGGGACAAATACTAAGCCGCAGTATCCTTTTTCTCTGAGTTTCATGGAGAGGCTCTTTTGGTTAATAAAGACTTGTCAGTTTGGTTTCAGGTTATCTGGGTTAATTTTAAATCTGAATAATTCACTAACTTGATTTGAAGTATGTAAAGTACATATATTCCTTGTTATTTCTTCTTTATGTGCTTGTTTTTCAGCATAAACTGCAGTTGAAATGTCTGGTCAGCCTGTATATAATTCGATGTCAAGAGGTACATAAAAGTCAGAAAAAATTATGAAGAATAGTAATTTGCATGACTCATTCATAAAATATGTCTTTTGTTATACCTTTAATGAAGCACTTACCAGAGAAGTGGTAGGAACAAATATTTATGCCTCCTGATGAAGATCTTTTTTCCTCTTATTATATTCACCTGCAGTTCATACATTGTTATCATTAAGTACGCAGAAACAAAACATGTACAGTATAACAATACATTCTTTATTTGTAAAATGAGTCACATTGCTTCTATCCTGCTTCCCACAGATCAGAGCTTTAATAGGGATATAAATAAGAAACTTAACATATGTGACCTTCTGACCACAGAGTGTTAAATTCCAGGGACTATATTGCTCCACCACTTTTTTCTTCTATTTGAATGTGTATTCATCATAGTTCTGTCGGAAATTGCATGATTTACAAATGATATTAGGTTATTATATGAATTACATTCAGATATACAGAGAGGGAAATTGTGGAGGAGCAATTCTTGCTAAGGATGTGGAAAAGTTTCCACTTAACCTTCAAATGTAGTGGAAATGACACAATTGTATTTATGTAAAGTTTTATCTTTGGGAAACATCTGCTTCTTTACAAAAACTTTATCTGTTTCTGTCCAATGCAATAGTTTCTATTAACATTTGGATCTTGAAATATGCAATTCCAAAAATGCATGACCATTGTTACTTGATTAATGAAGTCTGCCAATGCAAATATTGTTTATTCTGGGCAAAAGGACTTGAAATAAACAGACAGAAGGTTCTACTGCAATGCATATCCAAATAAGTTCTTGTGGCTTAGAAATGTTCAGATATTTATTATAAAATTTTAATATTAGCTTGATAATATCTGCATTTGAATCACAGGCACACTGTCAGAAGTATAGTTTGCTCTCACTTTTTATAAAATAGTGATTTTATCTCATTTATATTAAAAGATTTCAAAGAAGATAAACAGAATGCATTTCTGTTTCAAGCCTACAGTCAAGCTGTACTGAGAATCCTTTCAGAGAAACAGTCATCTGAGTCCTCCAGTTCAATTGTCCAATGCTGTGAGCCCCACCTGTTCAGAGAGAAGCTCTTCTTGAGCCTGTAGAGTTTTGGTATTTCCTCCAGAGTTTCTCCAGACAGAAAAAAAAACCTTTGAAATTTCACAAGACTTTTTCTTTTGACACAGCTACTGTAATCACCACAGAGAACATTGGTCGTGAGACTCTTTAGTATATAGTTCAACATCCCTATTCAATAATTACTATTAAGCAAGCCTAGGAACAATGGCAAATCTGATCTAGTGTAGATGATACCTTTCAGTTTACTTACTACTCTTAGAGATCATCTTTGGGATGCATTTATTTGCATTTGTTTTGAGAACAGCTGATGTGTTTTCTGATACCCATTCTGGACAGTGTGTTCAGAAAAGATGAATGACCTGGCCCAGAACCATAAACCTTATGACTGTGTTCTCTGTGTGTGTGTGTGTGTGTGTGTGTGTAAGGAAAGGTAGCGAAGTGACGGAAGTTGACTGGAAAGTGAGCATAAGGTACTGCTGCCAGCTAGGAGAGATTTCAGAAGCAGAGGGTGGAGACTTTGCTATTGAGTTTACTTGCAAGATGAGAGCTTACATTAGGGCCTATGTTTTGGAATCAAAATCACGAGGCCAAAAGGCTGCTTACCAGATGATTTCTAATTTTTTTAATAATTGTGCCTGCAATACATAGAAAATGTGTTCAGGAGGACAAAACTATAAGAACCGTTATCATCAACTAAAGTGGCTTATCAAAAAGTATTTTAAGTGCTTACAGAAATATTGGGAAAGGAGGTAGTAAGGTCTTTTTCCTTTAATTTCTGAAAAACCTATTGAGCAAACTATATGATGGTGCTCTGTGAAAAAGTACAGCAAGAGATGGAGATTTTTATAATTTTGAATGTAGTGTTGGGGAAGAAATACTCACTGGGAGTAAGTCAGCCTAGGGAGGGGGAATGAATGTGTCAAAATGTGTATTTACACACTTACTGTGTAATCATATGCCTTTTTCTGCCACATAAAGAGGGGATAGGATTTTTGTTTGTTAGGTTTTTTTTAAGATTACCTGGTTAGGTTGAGTGAATTTTGTCATATATTGGTATTTAAAAGAGGCTTGAAGCACTCAGAGGATTTCCCATTGTGCCAAAATTTACTTTGGAGTGAAACTAAATTGACAGTGTTCTGTTGTTGCATAGAAAGCTGCTTCAGGAGCACCTTTGTTTTGTGGTGTGGTGAGAGAGCAGTACAACTGAAAAGTGGACTCAAGTCATGCTAGTCTCTGGTCTCCTATAAAGCAGAATGATGGTGTCAGTCCCTGTGGTACACTATGGTCATTAGAAAGTGGTATCTGGGGAGAGAGGAAGAAATACGTATTTGTCACTGTACTCTGGGGTTCAGCTTTTGGAGCCAGAGGGACTGGCTCAGTCTTACTCAGGCTCCCTTTTTAACATATCCATAATATTTCTGTCCTGTCAGGACCCCAAATGTTTACTGGGTATTCAATAGTTCAATCCATAATCTTAAAACTGCCTTTTGCTCCTGACCTGTCCTGACATCAATTTGAAGAACCAAGAAGTAACCTCAGTGACATTTGTTAAAGCAATGTAATAATGCTTTTATTTAAGCAGAGAAAGGTCTTGGACATTATTCAGAAGTATCTTTCTCTGGGACATCGTGTAGGCACATCTTTCTGTGTAACAACACAGAAATGTAACAACATTTTTATAGCTCCCATTGTCTAAATATGCAAATTAATAGCATTAACTGGGTCTGAATTTGCTTTTCATGAAGGCCAAGAACTTGTCCTTCAATATTGCCACCAATATTTGCAGATGTGCTTTCTATTCATTGGTGGCTGGCTGCCTCACAGCATTCCACCCTTTTGCTTGTGTTGCTATTGCTAGGTTGGAATGCCAATATGATTTCTTAATTTTTTTTTATGCAGTCTGTCCATTTCAGGAGAGCAGTTCTGAGTCAATTCCTCCTCTAGCTCCCAGCTTAAAGCAGCAAAACTTGTTCTTGTCAGGCAGACCAAATGCTTCATGTTGTTGCAGCACATTCCTTGTGTTTTTTTTAGGATATGTGACTAGAGCTGCATCATCAAAATGATACCCTAATTCAAGCTCCTCTCTAGGTATTGGCATTAAATCGTTGCTTGTCACAGTTTGTGTCTGGTTGAGGTTGGCACTTCGTAATGAAATTTCACTGCTATTAGTCTGTCCCATCACATAAAAAGTTTGCTGGCATAGGAGGTGCTCTCCCTTAATCTAACCGATCATTTTTTGTGAGGGGGAAAGATGGGAGGAGTTACTAAAGCTCACCTTGAAGTTTACCTCAGTTAAAATGAAAATGAAACGGGTATAAAAAGATGCTCTTTAAAAATGGTCAAATGCTGAATTTTTTAAAACAAATGTTCATCTCACGCTTAGCATAGTTAAACTCAACAGATGAAAAATTACCCATTTGAAATTGTTTGATTTCCTTCCTTTCTTTGAATGGTCTTTTTCTTGAGCTTCCCTTGCTCATCTCCAGTGTATGTAATTAGTTAATGCTGTCCATACCACCTTTTCTGAGAAAGGCAACTTTAACTCTTGTCTCCTGAGGGTTATGTCACTAATCCTCTTGATTAACGTGTGAAGATATCTACCTATCTGTGCTTGCCTCCAATTATTCCCATTTTCTTGAGTTCTTTATCAGTTTTTCCTATCTACCAAACAGCTGCTATATAAATAATTTATGGAAAGTTTCAGATCTTTGAGGATACATTCAATTATATATGAATAAACTAAGTGTTAATATAGTCAATTAATAATTAATGATTTTATATAATGATATATTTGTATAGATATACTTGTATTACTGCTTTTTAATCAGATTTGGAAAGACTTAAAAATGGAAAATCATTCTTTACAGTATCCTGTTATAAATAAGATACAGAAATCCCTCCAATGATCCATCAGATTGTTTTACAGATGCTTTGGCTATCTGTAAAGACTGTCCAGTCTCACGCATGGAGCAGTGTGGGAGGGCTAAGCCAAGGAGAGGCTGTCTGCTCCCCAGCTCTTTTCTCCCAGTAGTTTCTGTCATCAGTGTAGATTTTGTGTATTTGTTGGTGCTGCTTGGGCACTGATGCATTGCATCTATACTCAGGGGTCTGTATTGGAGTAATTAACAGGTGTTTATTTTGGCACAGGAACTCTCATTGATTTTTGATCAACCTTCTTTTGTTCCACAAAAAGGCTTAAGCAGAGAGCCTCCTAGCTTAGATATGTAAGAGCAGGGGACAAAGAGGAATTTAGCAGGAGCTGCTGGCTTAAAAGTACATAGTTTCTCAGAACCCTAAGACAGAGTATTTCCAGACTCACTCTGGAGCTCAACACGGTAGTTAGAAGGAAGCTGAGCGTTCAGAACTGGTGGTGGGAATTGCTAGCTTTAACAGTCTTGGGTGAGGGAGAATCATAATTAATATGTACCTATTAAATGTTGCTATTGAAAAATTTTACATACTTGCAGCAGACAGCTGAAAACAGGCAGAACTGTAAAAAAAAATCAGGAAATTAAATGATAGTTGACCATTTTTCTTAGAACTTTAAAGACAGCAAACTGTTTTTGAAAAAGAGACATAATACATTTAAATGGAATCTAGCTCAGATCCAGGAAGGCACAGAGTTACGCGCCGAAGGTAATTGAAGGCACCCTTTGAAATGGGCAAAGGGGAGATGACTCTTGACCCTGGATGGTTTGGAACTCGCAGCAATGCACAGAGACTTTGCCATCATGATAAATGATTTGAGTTTTCACTAAGTGAGTGTCTGAGTATCGTTTATGCTGACTCCCTGATATTTCACTGCCAAGAGGTCAGCTGCTGTATTTGAGCACAGATGAGAGTCACTTGAAGATGAATCCAGGTCTGGACACCTTGCAGAGAGCAGCACTTAAGAACTGTGTTAGTAGCAGAACTGGATGTTTTTTGCTGGATATTAGATGGATGCCTGTGATTGAAACTGCCATAGAATTGGACATCATTGATGTCTGAGTAGAATCAATCCTGCCTGAAAATCAGAGCATGAATCAGTGATTTCTTGGCTCTTGACAAAGGATGTGATAATGACCAGACTGGATAATAACCATCAGCTTCTGACTCGTTAGGATTCCAATCCACAAATGTTACCTGGGGGCTGATGATTGAATAAAAAGACTTTTATGACTAAGGGAGGCTGGCGTTCAGCAGTGCCTAGTGTTGTGAAGGCACAGCCTCTTGAAAACCCACCAAACTGTTTGGTCAGCAGAGAACAAAATCATGATCTGTAATGCAGAGGGCATTATAATAGAGTATAAACAACTTAGATGTCTTATGCTGGGGATTACTACAACAAATTAATACATTGCAAAAGTTTGTTGTTTAGAACATAGGCAACTTTGGTGTTTTTGTGAACTACTGCTTAACCCAGTAACACAGAATGCTGTAAAGCGGATGCCAAGTGTTCCCAGAATCTGTGCACATCTTGTTTTAAGCAGTGGCCACTTAATAGTACATTGAAACTGGAGATGAAACCAAAACCCTGTATTTCAAAGCAATGTTAGATCATGTCCCCAGTGATTCAAGGATGTTTTGGCCATGCATACAAGCCTGGACCAAATTTAAATGTGAGAATAAATTTGAGATAAATGAATACACAGGGATTTAGGGTTCAGGTCTGTTTCTGAGTATTTGCATTGTTACTGACATCCCCCAAACTTTCTGCCTGCTTCTCAGCTGAAAAATGGGCATGATAATGATTCTTTCTTTTTCCCCACCTTTTAAAAAATATTTATTTTACTCAAAACAGATCTAAGTAACATAAGGCAGTAAATAGTAAAGCACTTGCTGTCAAAAACTGAAAAGCTTGCATGAACCATGAACTGAAACTGCTAAAATTTTCTTTTGACTTCTTTTTGTTTCTATCACAAGGGATTTCATAGGGAGGTATCAGTTTCCTACACATGATAATTAAGATTCATATGACTACCTTGACTTAAAATTCAGTAGAATGCTCATATAACCCTCTAGCGGTCCCCAAATCCTGGGTTATTAGTCTGAAACTGGCAAGTACAGAATAGTGGAGAGAAAACTAGGACAGATATGTTCAATATTAATGCAAAAAGATACAGAAGAACTATAGTGAAAAATAAAAATAAACTTTCTTTTCCTATAAAGTGTAAGTACCTCAGGCAAAAAAGTTACTATAATACACATTGAACTTAACTGAAATATAGATCTAAACCTTTAAACATATTCCCCTGTTTTTAATGTTATAAAATATTCACTCTAGTCAGTAAATTAGGCAATGATTGAAGAAGTAGTGGGATATGAAATTTATTTTGTAACATTTCTACATAAGTGCAGGAAAAGAGCTCTGTCTTTTCATCTCTTCTACTAGGTTAAAATATTTAATAAATGTCCACTGGGAATAATTTGTATTTACAATTGAAAGATAAGACAGACAACTTCAACAAATGAACTCTTAATAACTAATTCTAATGTTTTAATTATCTTGCTTTTTTGTGTTACTTCTGATCAGAAAAATGTAAGAAAAATATTTCAATGTTTCCATTCCAAGATTAGCTACAAATCTGAGCATTAAAACTGTCTTAATTTCTTGCTTACAAATATTTTACAGCAAAATAATAAATGTATTTATCTGGATTTTATTTACATTTCAAGGCAATACTTGAGTAGTAAAATTGGCATCATTTTCATGTCTTTCTGCTTTTACTGCCAACATTCAGACCTTTGTGAGCATTTTTATTGTTACTAACTCACTCATTTCTGAATAGGTGTAAAGTCAGCTCCTGATTTTTTTTTGTTTGCTTTTGTTTAACATTTTGCTATCTTGACTTACTTGTACAGAAAAAAAAATCAGTAATTTTGTGAAAATATTTATCTTTGCCAGAATAATAATTTCAGTGCTTTTACCAGTGAACAGCTTTTTTTGTTTTGTTGGTTGGATTGCTGGTTTATCTTTCTTCTCTTAGATGTCTCTTCCTTTTGAAAATTTTTCCACATAGCATAGGGTCTCTGTCAGAAATACAACCTGTAACATTTCAAAAATTCTGGGCTGCATAGTGATTCTAAAATCATGCAGAAGAGGAAAATACTTGAGGAAGAAGAGGAATTTTTGGTCAGAGCCATATAGTATTTTCGTGTGTAGTTCACATTATTCTCTGAATTCTCTGTATGATTTTCTGGTTTATAAAATGTGATATGAATGCCTTTGAGGAATTCTGAAAAAGAATTACCTGTGCTTTTACTTTTTATGCTGAGACAGAAATCAGAGTGCCTGATTTTTTCCTGATAGTATTTCTAAATCCCACCTTTGGTGTTTTCTTTATTTTGAATTCTCTCCCCTCATCTGTCTTGTGAGCTGTATATAGATCAAAAATGGCTGAAAAATTCAGTTAAGCATTTCATGTCTATTTGGGTTACGAAGACTCTGAACCTTTCAGTAGAACACTGGGGAGTGGTTCAGTGTTCTTTGAACTCAGGTTATACAATAAAGTTTTTACTTTGATTACAACTTCTCATTGTATAATAGCCAGTTCTCCCCTTTTTTATCTGAAATATCTGAGGTTATGTGTTTTAGGATATCTAGAAAAAAAATTAGTGGAGCATGAGTCTCTAATAAACATGAGTTAGAAGATGGTGTGTTCTGTGCTGAATAAATGCATATGGCAAGTGCTTTGAAACAAGTCAGGACTAAGAGGAAATGATCTGCAGTCCTTTGCTTGAGCACGTGTTTAGTTGAGATTAAAAAAAAAAAAAAAAAGGAAAAGCAGATTTAAAGGCTTTATTAGACCTCAAAGTGGGAAGCAGATGTAAAATTTAAGGGTAGTAATGCTTAAATTCTCATGTAACTGCTCAGAAACAGACATGTAATATAAGACAAACAGTCATCTTTGAAATTAAAAACCATTATGATTTCAGTGTTGCCACAAAATCAATATCCTAGCCTAATTCACCAAAGCCACAAAAAAGAAAATAAAAAGAAATAACTAAAATCTCTTCATGAGGTCAACTTGTCAAAGAAACTTACACGACAATACAGTTTTACGTTGTTCAGTGGCTTACTGAACAATAGATTTCTTTTATCTTTTGAAGTCTGCAATAGGTCCCAAGAGAAATGAAGCACTGAAAGCTTGAAGCCCCAGTATCAGCACATGTCACCAATGAAAAGTAAAATGAACTCTTAACAATGGATTAAATTTTTTTCCCTGACTAAATTCTCCCTTCTTAATTTAAAAAGATGACACTCTGGTAACCTCTTAAACTCTGTTCTGTCCTTTTTGAAGAAGGAGAAATTTTGATTTCAAGTGTGTCAATATCTTGTCTCCTTTTAGAAGAAAGGCAGGTTGAAAAGGAGCCATTTTCTTCATCTTGTCTCCTACGCATCATGGGGAGAGAAAAATGTTCTGTAGGAAGGACAGCGTTCTGAGCATATACCTGTACCCTGTGAGCCATTTGCCAGAGAGTCATGGTGGCATGGCTACAAAAGATGGTCCTTCAAGCCATTAGAAATGTTAAGATTTTATTTAGAAGGATGATGGTCTGCCTTGGTCAACGGAGATGTGCTGGGTTGTAGAAAATCCATATTGGTCTCTTTAGTTCAGGGCTTTAAATAGTGTCCTCACTAAAAATAGTTTTATAGTTGTTACTTCAGGAGAAATCTGAATTGTAATTTTAAGACTAATTTAGCTATCAAGGATTGATAGCACTTAATTACTTAGTGACTTAATGTAGACTCCCAGCAATTTAGGAAGTAGCTATTACAGTATTGCTATTGTGTTTCTTTTTAAAAACGTGGGACTTGATTACTAAATTCTGCTTTTGGTTGCACTAGAGAAATAGTAAAAACTCTGAAACAACTAAACCCCCCACGTTAGCTCAGCATCTGTTTTTTCACTCTTGGCAGTTCAGAAATTGTCCCTCAAAATACCTCTATACTGAGCAATGCAATGTTATGATAGAAGCTATCTTCCTTTTTTCACTTGACTAAATTAGCTTCCGTGAACACCACACTAATCTAGCTGTGCTATTTACAAAAAGCTAGTTTGAGCATCTTTATGTGGTGGGGCATTGTGCTTGCAGTTGTCTATTGTCAGGATTTCAATTTGTCAAACACTTTGGGCCATGTAGTGCTGCTTTTACTTCTGTGCTGGATATGGAGCTTGATAATATATGCTGATAAATAATTCTTTAGTATCCTTGCAAAAATGCCATCAGCAATTGCCTAGAAGTACAATAGAGATAGTCCTGACTATGGTTGATTAAAAGGTGTAGGGCATTTTCTTCAGTTATATATTCATAAATAAAAGGGGTATTCACAGCATGTTATATTTAAAGGCGTCACCTAAAGTCTTTGAACGTTGGTAAAAGTTCTGTTGATTTCAGTGGTAGGTGAGTCACTGGATTGTATTTCACAGATAGCTCTTGCTGAAGAAAAGAGGTTGCAAGTTTTAGCAAGTGTTAGAGAAATGCAATCTGATTAGAAATGACACCTTCCTAGCTAATGATACAGGATGAAGAAAGGAAAAAGTTAGGTTTTGGGTAATCATGAAGATAGCATTCCCAAATCAAGATAGGGATTATTGTGAAAAAGGTTATCCATAAATACATCCAGTTGACAGGGAGACATTTCTAGGTGATTTGTGACACCAAGTGCATTAGTACAAGAAGTGGATGAATAGAAAACAAATCTACTTTAGAAAAAGAACTGAAATTCCCATGTGCTACCACTTCATGGAAACACCTGTTTTTTGAGTAAATGTGAGGTGAGGAGGGAGTATATCTTGTATTATTTATTTCTGATTGGGAATATGTCTCATGGTGGAGAAGTTGCTTGTGCTGGCTGGCATACGTGATTAAGTCTGACTAAGGTACAGATATTCCATTGTTTTCTTCTGAAGCAAGTGAATGGCAGAGGATACAGGCTCTGGGATATTACAGCAGCAGTTTCATATAGTCTTTGACTAAAGGGACAAACAGACCCTATCACTTCTTAAGATCTAAGAAGGAGCAGAAAAATCTTTAAAAATTCAACAATAATGGAGAGGTGATTTGACAAGTCACAGTTAGAACCACAAGGATCATTCCTCTAACATTTGAGAAAATGAAAGCTACTTGGTAGTCCTTCATCACCATGCATGCACCCTCAATTAAAGCAGTGCCCCTGATAGCAGGCAGTATAATCTGCATTTTATTTCACTCATGAGCAAAATAACAAGTTACTCAGGCCTGCGGCACTCATGAGTGATATGGGCCGTGTAATATCCTCTCCATTGAGTTTCCTATTATTAAGCTTGAAATAAAGAGTTCAAAATTAACTGTGACAATGATTTTATCTAGCGTTGGCATCACCATTAGCTTCTGCAGTTTACTGCTAATAAAACTTTAAATTTGCTATTACTTGTAATAACCTTTTTGCCACCTTAGCTGTAGAAATTAGACAAAGAACCCTGCCAAAACATGGCTAATGCCATTTTCTAGTTGCATGGGAGAACTGACTAGAAATAGTGGCTGTTATTTATAAAGTGTTAATACAATAAAGTACAGTATTTGGGATTTCAGCAGATTAATTTGAAGCACATGCTTCTGTTAGCAGGCATCGGTGTTTCATGGTTCACATATTTAGCTGACCAACTTTACATGCAGTGTGTCAAACGGATAACCGTTCTCCCTGCAGCTGTCAGGCTGTTTTGAAAAACAGACACACAAGTGAGTACAGGTAATTTCATATTTCTGAAGCACTGCCAAGATCTTCTGTTTAGAATGGATGTTAATGAGGCAAAATCCTGAAAAACTTTCAGATCTGAAAAGTATCACCCCCAAAGTATTTTATGAGGTGCTATCCTGATCTTTCCTACACTTGTATAAATCAAGAACAACTGCACTCAATTCGTTGGACTTGTACCGTAGGGTAAGTTTTGGAACTGAAATCTGCAGGTCAAAATCCACTTTATTATCCTTACAATCTTTGTTTATCATTTTGACATCTTTTCCAAGGTATTGGTTTTCAACCTTCCTTGCTGCAATTTGCAATGATTTCATTGAGAGAAGGATTTCAGTATCTTTCACCTGAGATAGTTGTATCCAGAAGTACAGATTGTTAAATATCAGATAAATCACAACAGAAGTAAGGATAGGCATACCAAGGAAGAGGCAAAAGCAAAACACTCAAGATGAAACATAAACAGCCATTTATATTCCCTTAGCTAGAGACTTCTAAGTAGGTGCACAAATTCTGTATGACTGCAGAATTAGATGGGTCCTAATAGGATGCAGAGGGAACAAGAAGCCATGTAAAGTAACCAGTAGGGGAATTGATAGGTGGTGAGTATATATCAGATACCTCTTTTTACATAGGTTTCACAACTTGGAGGACTGACTTTAACATATATGCATATATACTTTTTTTTTTTTTTTTAAAGATGTATTTTCCTTTGAAAAATGATTGGTCCCTTATTCACCTTTAAATCACATGTCACTGGTTAGTGCTCTTATGCAGGGTGTGAATCTGAGTTCTCAAATCTTTTTACATGCCTGAAACCTGACCTGGCTTTCAGACCACATGTTGTTAAAGTGTTAAAAGACTGATTGCATAGAAGGGAGCCTAGGAGAGCCTGGGAGATCCTAGCCGTGTAACCTAGGGATTTGGACATTGCCAGGAAGAGACGAAACACTTGATTTCTGTCAGTGCTCCATGGCACTGATGGTTCTCTATGACATTTGTTAAATATATAAAATTTGGGGGGCATAGACTGCTAGGTAGTGACTCAACTGCTAGACCTGGGCGTATTAAGCGAGTGTTCTAAGCACAAGAAGCCCATGCTCTTTCTTATGGCCTCGCTCTAGCATAGATACTCTTTATTTCTTCATTTTGCATGTAACAACTGTAGAAGAGGTATAGATTGTACTTTGTTTTTCCTCTCTCAAGCTCTTCTTTTTGTCACAATGTGGCATTTGGGAAACTGCAGGGAGATGAATGGTATGAACATGAATTCCTTGAAGGGCTGAAGTGAATGGAGCCAGGGGTTACCAGGACTAAGTGGCCTGAGTGCTAGGTGGGTTTTTCTTTTCTCGATCATCCAGTAGCATTAGAACATGAGAAAATATCAGAGACTTGTTGGGAGAGCAAGAGGAGGAAGAGAGATCTTGCTGATGCTCATCATATGCCTGCAGTTCTAATTTTGATTATTTTCTTTTTCCCCATTGCCTCATCATTACTTCATAGGAACAAAGCAGAAAGTAATGGACCATGGGAATAGCAAGAATAAGTTAATTTAATGGGAGCCAAGACTGAAGCATGATCACATGGATCAGGAAGAAGAATTCAGGTGACTTCATGAAAGTAGAGGAGTGAAAGGACTGAGAAAGGGATACATAGTACAGGTCTCAGAGATTCTTTCTCAGCTAATTTGTTCTATTATTCTTTAGTGTAGACTTTGGCTGCCAGGACAGTTCAAGAGAGAAAACTTCTAGCAGTTTTATTTTGAAGGAGGGGAAAAAAAAAAATCTGGGTAGTATTTTTTCCTCTTTCGTTTTTCTTCTGTTTGTTTCCTGCCTTCCTCAGCTTAGGCTCCCAGCTTGGATTTTCTATATCATGTAAAGCTTCTTTCATTAATAGCAACTCAAATTACCCTGATTATAGTACCACCTCTTCAGAGTGCTATGCCAGCAAAGAAATTATTTTAATAATGATGCACTACACATCATACAAATATGCAGTTTCAGTTTTTTGAGCAGCATTCATAGTTCTTAGTGTGTTTTTTTCTTTTACATTTTAAATTAGTTTTTTATTTTAAATAATTTAAATAACTTGCTCGAAAGCATGGCTGTGTGGAGACATAGGCTCCTCATTACCTTGATGCATCATCTCAGAGAAATCCCAGCAGTGAGGATGATGATGAAGGGTGTAATTATATTATCTTACAAAAGGTCATTCTGATGTTGTTCTCAGCGCTGCCGTCAAGAAGTCAGTGCTCCCAGCAATATGCTGATAGCATGTGAGTGTAGGTGTTGATAGATAGGCTTGGATTCTTCTTGAGACTTTTAGAGCAGTGAAGAAATATTTTTAATTGGAGGGGGAACCAACTCTAGCCTTTAAGCTCTGTTGACACTAGTTCTCGTAGTAATAACATGTTGAATACATTGTGAATCATTTTTAACTGGTGCTAGTGGATGTACTTCCCAAACTTGCAAGTTCAAGGAACTGCTCTGAATTTCCATTTGAAGATGCTGTGGGTATACTTGCTTGTGATGTCTGAGAAAGTACTGAACAGAGGGTAAAATGCTGTGTCCCTAAGTAGCTTGAACATGCAGAATCTTTTAGTCTGTGTCCTTTGCTTCCTCCGTGGAGAAGAAGAATGCTGAAAGGGAGAGGGAGTGAGTTTAACAATATTTTATCACCAAAATGATGAATTTCCCATAGTTTGCTTTTGTGCATATGTGGTACTTTAGTATTTACTTATACTAAGGTGTATCAAAATGAAGCAGTCTTTCAGATGCCATTCCTGAAAAGATTGTTCTTAGCTCTGTTACTATGCTGAACTCTCAAGTCAGGCACAAAATGCTAAAAATTAAACGTTTGTGTAATTATACACAGAAGAAGGGGTAGGCAACACCAACAGCCACACTGAAGCCTGTATATATATCAATCAGATATTTTAATGAAGAGTGATATTTTTTTAGGCCTTGTAAAAGAAGTGGTGAAAATTGTATCTATGCCATTTACAATCTTTGAGGTTATATTAGATGTTTTCCAGCAGTTTTTAGAATCTTGACCTTTATAAGCTTCATCTGAATGACAGAGATCACATAGTGGTCCTGCCTGTGTGATTAAATACAGATGTTGCTGATAAATTGTGATCTCATATGTTTTGGCCATGGGTTCATCACCTTAATGGCTATACCTTCAGAAGTGATACTTTCAGTCAATCACCTTTTAATTCAAAATGTAATTTAAATTTTCTTCTTTCCTTGTATAAATGAAGTGTCTATCCTAAAATTACACTCCCTTCCCCCTCCTGCCCCCTTTTTGCATTTTGGGTGTACATTTCAGCCAGGTTAGCATGTGCTACCTTAGGTGGAATGAACATACTTGATCTTTTCATGGTACAGCTGTTCAAAAAGAATGCTGGGTTTTTAGTTGAAAGACCATGGCCAGCTTTGATGGCAAACATACCAGAGAGTTAATGTTGAAATTAGGACATTTTTGACTGAGATGCACTGTAGAGAGAGAATTGGATATGGAGCAGCTTGAAATTCAAATTGAGGGGATATGCAAAATAAATTTTAATTGAAATTGATGAAAATCTCTCTTTTAGAGAGAAGGCATTGCTTAAAGTATTCACATGTCTCAAACAGTCCTTGGTGGGTACTTCATTTATTTCTGAGTCAGCGCAGTGGGGAAGGCAGCAGAGGAGGGTGGTGTGGGCTGTGGGTGCCCTCAGCAGTGCTGTGCAGTCAGACTGCTGCCCGGATATGGTGGGCCCCCGTTGTCTTGCTTGGAACTTTGCCTCCTTTCCCTGGCTTAGGGTGCTCTCTACCTATCCTGACTAGCTAGCTGTCTGGTTTCCACATCTCATGCCAGAAGGGTCTGTTGTGAACTGTCTCATCTTCTCTTGTAGGTTTTTTTCAGAGCAATTAAATTTTGTGGTGTTAAGTGGAAAGAAAAGAAGTCAAGGAGGAGGAGAAGAAAAAATATGAAAAAGCTTCTTTCAGTGCAGCATTCGTTTTGGCTAAGTTAAAGTAGCTGTGGAAGTATGGTTGTAGAAGCAGTAAACTTACAACTAATGACAGAAACAATTGTTTTTAGTGTAACTTAATTATGTTAATTGATTTGACAACTTGAGAGAAAGGGGTTTTTGTATGGATGAGTGTTAGCTGGAGAGAATTCCTGTGGAGTGGAGACAGAAACTGTGATTTAGCACCAGTGAGTGGAAAGAGATCAGTAGGATGTACAGTAAGAAGACTGTAATGGGCCATAAAACTAATGTCTTTATTGAGTCCATGATTTTTAGTATCCATTAGTTATTGAGTTCCTGGATTAGCTCTGGAAGGTATTCTGTAAATCTTGTGTGGGGGTGCAGGCTGAAAGGTCATTGGGGAGGGGCCGTTTTGTGAAAATGTTTTCCTCCTAATAGCTGTATTCTTTCTTTTTATTGATCATATGAATTTAGTTTGGCACAAAACATGTGAATTGTTTTTTAAATGGTTGCTATGAGCACACTGTCCTCCTCAGTATAGAGTTCACTAAGATGGTAAAATAACATCCCGTACCATCACAGCTTGCCTTAAAAATGTATAAACCCAAAAATGACTCCGAGAGGCTTTTGGCGTGAGTTTGTACTCCCTCATCCTGCTCGCAGATGCTGAATTTGCTCTAATAGTGAAAGTCTCCAGGATATCCAGCAATTGCATGCTATTATAAAAGGAAAAGGGCTTTGGAGTACTCCAGAGAAATAACAGTTCTAAGGAAAGTTAATAGGTTTTATTTGGACCTTTTATCAAGTCTGAAAGAGAAGAAATAAACTCCCCAGTGAAGTGTCATTAGACACAACTGTTGGCAGAGTCAGTGTAACAGCTCTGGCACTGGCAGGTCCTGCTCTCCCCTGCTGGGTTGTGGCCTCGCCTCTTCCCTTTTCCCAGCTCCCCTGAATCCCTTAGTGAGCTGATGCAGCGTACTGCAACAACGGAAAACTATGCACACAGTTTACTGGATTAGTTTTCTTCTGACTTGTTGAGCTGACTAGGCGTGCAGTGAGAGGAAGGGGAAGGACAACAGGAGGGGGTGGTGAGGCAGGAGCAGGGCATCAGCAGAGCAGGACACCATCAGCAGCCAGGCATGATCAGCTCAGGCATCTCCTCTGTCTCTGTAATTCGGTGAGTTAGCCTGTGACATCAACACCAAGCTGGACAGCTTGAGAGGGAAGGGAAATAGGCAGCTGAGGAAGAGGGGAGTGAGAGGCTATCAGCAGGAGGAGGGGTGTGAGAGGAAGACCATGGTGGACTACAGCCAGTGTCTCAGCTGGATCGGTGATTATTTTTCCTGTTCAATAGGGTTATGAGTTTAAATTCCTATGAACATTGTTCAGAGGTATTTTGTAGATCGCTCTGGAGAGGAGAAGTGAGAGTAACAGGTTACAATGTTTATGAATGCTGAAGAGTGATTAAGTGAGCGGAAAAAGAAGAGCTGTAAAAATGTTAGCCTGCAAAGACTGCAAGGAACTCAATGTATAGTCCTCTGTCATTGCTAGCAGGCACTGAGGAAAAACCCCATGCTTTTTTACCTTAAGACACAATTTGTTGTTAATGCTATTCCGTAGCAGCTTCAAGAGAAATTGCACTTTCATTCTGCTGGAGGTTTTAGTCTTTTCTTTAAGGTCCACAAGGCAAAAACGGCTGGCAGACCAAGCACACTGAACAATCTTTCAAAAACTACTAGGAGAAATTGTCCTCAAAGATTTTATCCTTTGAAAAGCCAGCCTCTCAGATAGGACAGCTAGTCTATTTACTATAAAATACAACCAGCTCCGTTACTGCAACAAATCAGGCGTCCGGCGGTAGGCACAGGAAACACAAGCTTGTATATAGAATCTCAGCTCTTGGAGTAATTCTTGTTCTTGTAAGTGTTTAGTGGAGGCTGGAGTGCTGTCACAGCATGAGATGTTATTCTGCTGGCTGGTGACATTCACAGTATGTTTTATCTTTTTATTTGAAAAAAAAAAAACAACACACCAAAACCCCCATAAGTACAATTAAATACAAATAAAGTGAGTGTCATGAGAAATGAAGGAATGCTTGAAACTGTAAAGCAACTGTAACAAATTAGGTTATATTTGCCTGACTCTGGAGATAGCCTGAAATAGTAATCCTGAATAACAATATTTTTACCAGGCAGCTCATGTTTGATTCCCAAGTCCCATTACTTGAGCACCTCTGCCCAACACAGAGGTTCAGAGATGTCTTTGTGGAGAGGCAGAAGCAGACAGAACCTTTTGACACATGTAGGCATTTCACAGTGAGTAACTGCTGTGCCTCTTCCTTTATCATCATTTCCATTTTTAAAGAGAGAAGGAAAACTAAGTGTTTAAAATAGATGTATGGTGGTGGAAGCATAATGCTGCATGAGAAGAGTGTTTGCATGTATGTCACTTAAGCAAGGCCCCTGGTCATAACCCTGGAAAATCTTAAAATCATGGGTTTATTATGCACAGGGAAACTATTTTAGGTAGGCTTCAGGAGCTTGTCAGTTTCTGGGAGCAGGGACCGTAAGAAGTCAATGCTATCATGGTTGTAATAAGAGGATCTTCATAACATATTTTCCTCTTCATATTGCTGCCAGATTTATAATATTATAAACTACCAGAACAACCAGTGTGTCTGTGTTTAAAATACAAACTTTGTTGTGTAATGACTTACCACTAAATCCTATTCCATTTTTGTTTTGTTTCATTTCATTTTGTGGCTCATTTCTTGCTCTGCACTCCCAAAGATCTTCAACTCTGTGCTTCCTTTCTGAGTCACGAATGAATTTTTAAAATAAGCAATTGTACTGTGAACCATAAAGCAAAATACAGAGAAGGAATCAAAAGAAGAAGGTAAATTACTTTTAGTGTTCTGCAAAGGAACTTTTACTTGGCTTTTCCTGTTGTTCTGAAACTGTGAAAATCAATATAGAAACATATATTCTGAAGGCAGGTCATCTGTGCATGGGGTGTTTGTAACAGTGAGCTTTGAAGGGGATACTTATGCCCCACCTGACATGAATCTACAGTTCTTTGTGCTAAATGTCCCAACAAAACTACATTTTTTACCTGTGGCTATCCATCTTGATGGCTATTACTTTTTACTGTTTCAGACTGCTATCTTTTATTATGGATTCACCGATAGATCAATATGACACAAGCAAGATAAAAGTCAGTTAGCCATACATGTCTATTGTAAGTTTGAGACATCAGAAAGCTTTTTTGGGGATAGAAAGGATATTTCATCTATGAGAAGTCTCACAAATACTACTTTTCTGTTAAGTAAACCCAAATTTCCTTTTAGTTTCCCTCCAATCAATCCATGCCCAAACAGCTTTATTTTGAGATCCTCTTTCCTCTTGAGGAAAACAGGTTTGAAAAACGAGAGTTGAAGTTGTTTGCCATGAGAAGGAGGCAGTGGGAGGGAATGCTGACATGTCCATATCCTAACAAGAGAAAATCGCAGTACACGTACTCTATTATAAACTTTATTGTAAGCCAGGGTGAAACATGCCGGTTTCAAACTGACAGCATGAAAATAAAGATGTATGGGTTCTGTGAGGAGACTTGCAAACTTCTGAGAACGGGTGTAAATTGCCCATAACAAAATGTCTGTTTTGAAGCTGTCCAGTAGAATAAAGAAATACCTTGAGGGCTACTTTCTGATCTGCATAGGAGAGAAACCTAGTGGGCCTGTCAAACCTGGTGCTGGCAGGAGCACATTGTTGGCTGCACTAGGGACTGCACCTGCCTGGGGCTGCAAGCACAGGCCATGCAGCCCACTAACCTTGAGCCTTTTGGTGGTCTCGATGTTCAGAAGTGTAGGAGGAAACTTTTCCTGAAATCTGGATGTATACGAAGGTTTCCTTTAATATTGGTTCTTCACAGGTTTACTTTTCCTGGTTTGACAACCTGGCTTCATGAAATAGTCAGAAAATCTCTTGGATACAATTTCTGGTAATTGGCAGCAATTAGGAAAAATTATTAATGGGGAACACAGATACACACCTACTCCAGTAAAAATCCTGTGCTAGTATGTAAAATACTGACCCTCATCACACCAGCTTTTTCAGTTTTTCACAGGTTTGTCACCAGTTTTTAACTTGGACTCCCCTCCCTATATTTGATGTCTCAATTTCTGATGAACTCCATTAAAGTATTTGTGGATTCACAGCTGAAGAAAGGCTGAAGAACTGGATGTTTAGATATTTTCTTTTCATTTGTACCTGTGCTTTCCTGGAATTGTAACTATAAAAAAAGGCATCAGTAATAGTCATAAATGTATGCCGAATTTTCTTGCTGAAATAATTTTGCTCTGGAAAAAATGTACGTAGTAGTTTGTTGGATACTAGAGCACAGTGTTCGTTTTGAGTGTGTTCAAAGGATTGTGCATGAGAAGGGTGAATTCTTTTTTTCCTGAGGTGTCCTCTTTCATGAGACTTCTTAAACTTCTTAAACTCATCATCAACTGTGATCTGAGTATTTTTAAAGGTCAAAATGCAAGGAAGTACCCTGATCTTCCATCATTTAACTGATTTTTAAAAAAATTATATCCTAAATAATCATCTTTGCCTCCAAAGGCAGCTATGCAGATGCATGCCTACCTTCTTGCTTCATCAATACTTCCAGTATACTCTACTGGAAGTGGTAATGCTTTTGCAAGAAGTATGTATATGCAGAAGTCTCAGCCTGAAGGGCTTGTAGGGGCGTTTAAACTTTCATTTCTTATAGGTGCTGTTACTTTCTCTGTCCCAAGAACTTTAAGGTAAATTTGTGTACATGCTGGGTAGTTTGGAGTGACTCTTCCAGGGAGAAAGGGGTCACAGAGCCTGCTCTCACAGAATACAAGGTACTTCAGTTGATGTTAGTCGATACTGTTGCTTTGTAAAATGTTGGGGGGTGGGGTGGGGTTGTGTGTCTGCTGTTGTTGCTTTGGTTTTGTTTGTTTGGGTTTTTTTTAAGTCAATTTTAGTCAAACTGAGGATCTTCCAATTTGTCTTTGAGCAAAGTCATATTTCTGAAATGATCTTTAATGGGGCAAATTCCTGTACTGGAATTGTGTGTACATTGGGTAGCCTGGAGGGGTGGTGGTAATCGCAAACTGTGAGCTCAGTCTTAACTTGGCATTTCTCAATTGCATTCCAGTCTGTGTGCACAAGTGTACAAAGGTGTAGACAAATATGCAGATGAAGGCAAACAATTAGTAATTACTTGAATAAGAAAGGTGAGAAATTGAAGCAATAGAGCACTATTTTCTTTTTCAGTGACTCACAGTACCAATGTCGTGCATGTTCCCAAGGGTTAGCAACATTCTGACTGGAGCTATCAACATTTTTTAATATTCAGTCCCTCATATTGATGGTAATTGCTACTGCATCTTTTTTTTTCTTCCCCTGAAAGAAGAATAGAATATCTTTTGTCTGAATATTTTTAAGATGGTAAAAGAAAAGTGGCATTGTTTGAAAATCCCAGGGGTGTCATAATGCGACTTCACATAAACATTAGATCAAGCAACCACAAGCAGCCTGTGAATTATTCTGGGAAGTTTTTAAACGTGGGATATTTGACATTATTTAAGTATTTATAAATGTCATCTCATCTGTTAGAAGGAAAGCTAATAGACTGTTTTGCAGACATTTCAGCTCCAAAAAGCAATTGCTTCTGTAATCTATTTCTATAAAATCGGCGAAAGTGGAAGCAGACGTACTATGGGTCAATACCAGTGAAAGGCCTCTCTGCAGACAAAAGATTCACAGTCCATTAAGTTTCAGGTCTGCCCTGATATGGATTCCTCTGATGTATTACTATTATATCCTATTTTTGTTGACTCAGTTACTATGTCAGCAAAACCAAACATTTTGGCTTGTGTCCCAGCATCAAGCTGTCTGTGGAGGATATGTGTTTGCCTCTGCCACCATGACAGTAATGAGAAACTGGCATTAGTTTGATTTGCATAATTGTACGCCTCTAACTTAGACTCTGTGTCAGTAGGAGACAACTTATTGTGATGATACTCACTGCGCGTTATTCATTTTGTGCAATCAGCATTTATTTATGCAAATTTCATCATTACAAGAGGTCATTTTCCAACCTTCTACCATGAAATCACTTTCTCTGCCAATGAACAGTAAGAAAACACCATAGGAGAGCAGCCAGGTAGATTTGTCATTCACGCTCATTGGCCAAGACACTGCAAAGGGTTTATTGTGTGTGTGTGTGCATATGTTTTTAAAATTATGTTTTTATGAAAGACTGACAGCTCTTATGAAAAACCTAAAATTTGATAGACCACATGTGATTATTTTAGACAAATGCTGTCAAAAAAGGCACACACAAACCCCAAAACAAAACCAACCCACTGTCTCACTAGTTCTGAGAGTTTCTTTAAGAATAATTTATAGACTGAAAAAAATATTTTGTGTTCCCCAGATGATCAGTGGAATGTTTTCTCTGATAAGAAGCAGAACCCTGTAATTTATTCATGTGAGAGATAGAAAGACAGAATAACAAACTAGGTTGTCCCACTTGTAACAGCAACCTGAAAGAGCAATAAATGTTGAAAAAGCTTATCAGAATCATTTGGATCTTAAGGATTCATGAGCTAACCTTCAAGACTCTCTTGACAAAAGTGTTTCCAAGGTCACATTGTTTATCTTATCGTTAGTGGTGGAGTAACCTCTTAAGGTTTAGTTTGCAAGTAGCTGAAAGGACACCAGAAATTACACTTTTCTGTACACAATCACTTCTAAATTTGCAAGGAGTTAGAATACGTCAGTGTTTAATGGGTATGAGTAAATGACATAGAACAGGTAATTTGGGGGCTAGTTGACTCAGAGAGCAAGGGAGTACATAACAGTTGTATCTTCACTAGAGGCACAGAGAGTTCTCTGGACTTCTTAGTGTGCAAACTGTTGCTGAAAATATGAGCCCAAATATGGCTTTCCCTTTTATCTCCCCAAAGTCGTCAATAGGAATCCTGGAATTCTAAGCAGAAAATAAAATAGATGTACTATAGCAGCAATTAGACTAAAATCATATTCTAAGTATTATAGCTATATACAAGACAAAAGCCACAGGTGGGACACATTTACAAGGAATGGTTGAGTTTCTAAGAGTCTTTTGTATGCCAAAAAACCCCCTATAAATCAGATGATGTACTGTACAGGAATAAAACACTACATTTTGAAAGAATGAATGTAGTTTAAATCAGTTTGTATGCTCACTGAGAAAGAAGCATTCTAATAGACAGCACAGGCACCTGAGAGAAGAATTTCTGTCCACAGGTGTGCATCAGACTGTTAGTTCCAAATAGTTTTAAAGTCTTTGCTTCGTGTGGGGATATAATCGTCTGTCCCAGTGTACACCGTCCCATACTTCTTGAGTGACAAGGTTTTTTAAAGGAAACTCAGTGTTCCAATGCTGTATTAGCTCAGAGTGGTAAATGAAGCTATGTAGGCTAAGAGCTTAATAAGAAAATACTGCTCTTCATATCACTTACCCACAATCAGTTGACGTGCTGGATTAAAATTAGAAACTGTATAGTTAGGACTTCCTGATATTTTTGTGCTGTGGTTTGTTTGTTTGTGTTTTGGTTTTAGTTATGATTGGAAAAGAAGTAAGGGAAGGTAAATTGAAAGACTTGTAATAAGACTAAATTAAAAAAACAGAATGAGGAAAGGGGGTCCTAAAAGAGAAAAAATAATTTGTAGAAGAAAAGTGAAGAAAAAGGCTAGAACAAAAAAAAAACACTGTAAAATACAAAAGTCCTAGCAAGGTAATAAAACCTTTAAAAATAGTTTCATAATATCCAGTGTCCTTAGAAGGAAAGAGCCAAACCCAAAATTACCCAAGGTAAAAGAGAGCCAAATGAGATGAATTTATTGTACACAGATAAGTGGCAAAAATACTCAAAGTAGAAGTAAAGCGGATAGTCATCTACAGCCTCTACAGAATCCTTGTGCTAGTCAAAACACGGGAGATGTAGCCTTGAACTAGCAATAAGGTGAATTCTGAGTAAGTACCATGAATAGATGAGTAAGTACAGACATCATATATGTGTGATAAGGAAAGACAACTACTTGGGGACTGAAAAACATAGTGTCTTGAATATTTTTCAGAAAGTGTTAGGAGAACCTGACACATGGAATTAAGTACTCTGAGGCATATTTGCAGGACTTGAGAGACCCCAACTGGGTAGCTGAAAGGCAGAGGCAAGGAAAATTGACAGTAGCAGCCTGAGGAGCACACAGTTGCATCTGGAAGGAATAAAGGGCAGATTTTTCTCTAAAACTTGACTTTGAAATTGCTTTCAAACTGAAGAAAACCCCTAACAAGAGTGTTCTTTCTAATTTCACTTTTATGTTACAGGATTGGTTTAAGTAACAAACAAGAACTTCCTCCCTTTGTTAATTAGATGGTTATATCATATACAAAAGCATTCCTTATGGAGACTTTGACTTCATGAGGTCTTCACTTATGAGCTGCCCCAGGCGTGGCAGCGATAGCTGATGCATGCTTTTTCTACATTCCTTCTAAATGGTTATTTTGTCTGTTCACTCTTCCGGGCCCAGAGGGTATCATGATAGAATGAACTGGAGAAACTCAGGTGTGTCCTTTGCTTGTAGGTAACAAAGAGATTTCTTGCCATTTACTTGGAAACAAATAGATACTCCTTAAATCTCAGATTTTAATCTCATGTCACACTACAGCTCGTACAGGTAGAAGGTGAATTATATACCCTACCTTCTGACTGTCACATCTCTAGCTCAATTAAAATAGTCAGCCTGGGGTTTCAGCATAGTGTCATCCATTAAGCATGGCACCAGACTTTTTTGTCAGAATTCAAAAGAAGCACTTCTGTAAAAGACATGACATATCTGAGTTAAAAAGTCCAAAGGTTGGTCTGGTTTATTCTAAATCTTTAAATTTCCTTCCATTGTACCTGAATTTGTGAGTTTTCCTGACTCACAGAAAAAAATCTTGAACACATCTTTTAATACGGCCTGGCTGCCATTAATCCAAACTAAAGTAAAAATAGTTTTTCTAGAAATTAGAGACTAAGAACTAGGTGAATCAGAGAGAAGAGATTTCTTCACATGTGTTGTTTCACTGGTCTAAAATCCTGAAACTGTAAAGTCTTGCAGTCACTGTTTAGATTCTCTGATAACTGAGTATGGATTGTCAGGGTGAATATTGGAGAACTGGAGAAGACTGTGGGGTCTTGAAGTTGAAGTTTGATGTCTGAAGTTGTGTGAACTCCGATTACAGTCTAGTGTTTCAGCCCCAGTCTGTCTCTAATTTTATACCTGGTCTCTGTGTATCTACTATGGAGTACTCTTTCTATTAACAGGCATCACGTGAGGTACATATTGCTTAGCCGTCATCCAAACTGTGCCAGTGGGTTTCTTTTATCTAAATCAACAGCATGTGTGGATGCTTGTTGCAGATTTCTAGTACACTATGCCAATGATTCACACAAGGCAAAGGCCTGTTTGTTGAAAAGAAATCTATGGCCATGGCAATTACGATGTAGCTGAGCTGTTCTAATGGTGAAGTGTCTTTGATTCTATATAATAAAAAACATACACCCTTGGAAATATTTATTAAAATGTTTTTATGTGCATTATAACTATTGATTTGTGGATGGGCAGAATGAAAAAAGCAGAAACATAATACAAGGTTCAGTAGAATGGCCACTGCCTTGAAGTTGTGTTTTAACTTCTTCCATCCTCAGTGGATTTGATTTAGATGCTCAGGGCTAGATTAATCTTACCTGTCTGTAGTCACCAAAAGGAAATGCTTAATCAAAGTTCGTCACTGAAGAACCTGTAGTGGACAATGTAGAGAGGAAGATAGGTTCAGAGGGTTATTCCGCCGATCTTTTGTTACCTCCTACCTGCTTCTCCAAAGGTGAGCTTGCTTTTTTGACTTTTTCACAGGGGATTCACAAATGACTTGCTTAGAGAAGGTGTTTCATGTGGCTGGAATGGGCCGTGGTAAATCTGTGCTAAAGTGGACAGCACCACACAAAGTACACGTCACCCTTTTCACGTTTGCATTAAAGGTTTAAAAATACATTGACAGGTTTTGAAATTCGAAGACTGCACCACGAGTTTTCTCAGATATATGATGCTTGGATCTTTTGTAACAGATCTAAAAAAGTAAAATGTATGTAATGAATAATTATAGACCTTTGCATGGGAAAGTGAACTGGGGTTAAAAAGTTCACCTGGAAAATCTCTAACATAGACTGGAATTAGAACCTGAAAAATAAATTTTGATCGTTTGTCTTCTCTCAGTTTGATTGATTGTGATAGAACACACTCGGATAATTGAAAACATGATTTGAAAAAGCTCCTGCACTAAATTACCTAACTACTCAGGAATTAAAAAATAGTTAAAATTGGTACCCAACTCGAATAGTATGACTAGCTAATCTTTGGTTTCATAGCTGAATTAAAAACTTGAAAATTATTTTGCTTGTGGTCGCCTTAAAAGTAATTGTATTTTTCCATTAGTACAGAAACTTCAGAATTTCATTTTCATGCAAATGAATTCTTGAATTTCTTTTTGCTTTCTTCCGTCATCTTATATGGATGTATAGTCATTTTTAATTCACATTAGGTAATTTTTTTTCAGGCTTCATTTTAAAAGTAGAAATTATGAATTTCAGTCACAAACTAAATTCCGGGAGAAAATACTTCTGCTTCTAAAAAGTACAGTTCAGATGTATTCAAATGTTCCAATGACTGGGAATTATCATCCCTTAAGATGAAGATGTAAATTAAAAAATGTTCAAATGACTTTAAAAGGAATTTACCGGAAGTTCACAGGAAAGTATAATCCTGATTTTTCAAGGATTATATCCTTGCCCAAATTAATGTAATGAGAACTTTGAGCAACAAACATAAAAATATAAATTCATCTTTTGCCAGAGGTATGTTTGGAAAAATATTCTGCAGTGTCTCTACAGAATTAAATTAGTATACCTCTGTATTTTAGGAGATGCTATTTTAAAATATATGGTTTAATTGTTCTGTGTGGCAAAACGGAGTCTCCAGTAATGCAGCTTTAATGAGTGCAGCATAAAAAATTCTGTCTGTAATGCTCACTTTATTTCACTTTTTTAGTAATTATAATTATTCAAAATAATTTTGTAATTATGCTGAAAATATTTTTATTTTTATTTGAAAAGGATAATTTATATTGATTAATCCTATTTGGATCCATAGTCCATAGCCACTATACAGTATTTACAAATTAATCCCACAGTGCATAAGACTTTATAGGTCTAGGATTCTGAAAATCCAATTTATTTCATATTATTAAATATTTCTTACATCCTCCCCAAATCCTGATTTCCTGTTATACTTGGTAAATATTCCTTTTCACACCTTGTTGTGGCTTGTAGAACAGAATTAAGCATTATACCAAATATAATTTGAATGGAAACAATTTTTCTGCACATTATTTCAATGTGTCTGTGTTACTGCTTATAAATCCAAATCCTATGAGCTATTTTATCTTTCAGCAGGCTTCATGATAAAATCCAGCAATTCACGTTTCTGAGCAGAACATACCATGTTCAGAGCACAGTTTTAAGTATAATGGTAGTAAAAATAGTATCAGTTGATACACTGTAAGGTAACATCGGTTTACATTATCATGATACACGAGGATTGTGCTATGGAACATATGTAATTTATGCTTATTTTGGGGTTTTTTGGGTTTTTTTCTTTATTGACTGAAGTGGGCAGGCTTGGCAAAACTCAGGTTAATGGGGTAGCAGGAGATGAAAAATCAAAGACACTTTAGTGCTTCTTTTCCAAGCCATCCTCCATGTGGTTCCCACTGAAATGGAAGCTTCATCTGAACAGATGCTTTTTACAAATTTCCTTCCTCTCTGCGTTAGGACCTGAAAGGCAGGAGTGTGGTTAAAGAGATGGTTAAAAAATTTCCTGGTAGACTACCTTTAATTCAAGGGTAGTGCCCAGTGCCCTCATAGTACCAAGTTTATGTGTGAAAAATGCCTGGAACGTCTCTCTGTTGCCTTTAATGTTACAAAAATAACTCCAGAAATTACCATTTAAAAAATAATTAGTCTAATCTGAACACGTGAAATGATGGAATGTTATTTTAAAAAGAAATCAAATAGGCTTCATGGTGAAGGAAGAGTGTAAGTTTGAGAACAACCCTCTGTTTTTTACAGAATAATCTCTGTAATGGTCACATACATCCACATGATTATGGAATTAATTCCTATTATCATTCAACTTCTGTCATTGAATACTTACGGGCAGCAAAACATGGTGATCCTCGCTTGAGAATGCATCACCACAAGCTCTGACAGATTAAGTGCCCACATTATAACTGGTATCTTCACTGGATCATGACAGATCACTGTGCTTTGGAAGCAGTTGTTTAATGACATGATTTACAGCTCACTGAAGGGAGCAGAAGCAGAGACAAAGGGCTGTTATGGAGCATGTTGCTGCAAGTGAGCAATGCTGTGTATATGTGAGCTGTTATGAAACTGCATCCTCACGAGCATTTGTAAAATTGTCAATACCCATCAGTTAACAAAGCAATGTTTCTGGTTCACTGAGCACACCTTAGGAGTCAATTCTGTATCTTCAGAGAGAGGTATGCTTGTGTTGTTCAGTGTCACTGGACAGCATTCTGTATGTTGGCATGTTAGTGCAAAAAAAGAGAGGATTTTATACTGAGCAAGATCAAGTGAAGAACTCAAACTTCATTTCTGGTGGTGGCATGTTTTAGTGGCTCCAGACATTCACAGACTGCATGATACAGAATTCACAAGAATTAAACCTGAAAGTATCTAGATGCAAAAATGGCACTTTAAGTTAACTTTATTAATTTAATTTTTAAACTCTAAATTTGCAGGGAATTAAAAAGCATTGGTTAGAAAACATTCCTGAATTCTGTTATGTTGACTGTAAGTTTAGTTTTCAGATGTGCTGTTAAAAACTTTATCCTGCTGCAAGTTCAGTGTAGCTGTTTATATACAAAACCTGTAATGATTTAACTAATGAATTGTCAGAGGCAGTATGGGCTTCAGCCTTCTGATTCTTTTGGAGTCCTGCAGATGTTGAACAATCTGCCTGGCTTATGTCGTGTGTTATAAAGGTCATTCCTTGTAATCTTCCACTCTTTTTTTGCCTTCAACCTGAAGTCCAGAAGGAAGAGCCCCTGCTTAAAGGGGAGACCACCCATAGGGTTCATTGAAAAAGTGGAAGATAATACATCACTTCTCCACAGCATGTCTTTTTGACTATGTTTTTACTGTCTTGAAGTTTCCTTCAAGTCCCAGAAGCATTGGCAGAAGCTTTCTTTATCCACTGGTCCTTGGCTCTATAACATGCTGATACCAGTTCCTCCAATTTCCAGGTTGCCAAGAAAGACCAGACAAGATGTTGCCAATGTTATCATGATAGCTTCTGCCTGAACAAAACCGTTTCAGAAGCAGGGCTTAATGTTCTTAATCATTTACCTTCCAAGACTATGACTGCTATTGGATATCCTAGGATAAGGTGATCATCTTACATCCAAAGGCAGCTTTCCTTCATCTCATATTGCAGATGGATATCAGAAGATATCATATTCTTCAAATGTTCAGATGTCAGTGCTGATAAAAACCCTACATTGCTAGGTGGAAAAGGATTGTAACTTCATAAGAGCAACATCAGTTCCATCTAATTACTGCATAGCTAATTGGTGTGTTGGTCTATTCTCTTTTTTAAGTAGTTGGTATTTTCATTAGATCTGTAACAGTGCTATACATTCCTATCAAAGGCTAATTGATACCTACCTCTCTTGCCTTCAAAATGTTTTCCACCACTAACACAGCTATCTCTCCATTGTCATTTGCTTCTTGTCACACTGAACCATCCGAACTGCTAGAAGTGCATTTGCTGCCATATACTCATATGACACCTTTTTAGGTAGCAATTTTATAACCTAATGAAATTGAGAAGATGCTCATCACATAACATCCCTATCAAGTAATTTGAGTGTCTTACATCATAATTCAAGCCCTTAAACCCGTATAATTTCTTCTACTTAAGTAGTCCGTTTCCAGAATTTTATGTTAAACTACTTTTTAACCACAATTTTCTTGAAACAGGCTTTTCCTTGAAGGTTGTAAAGTTATGAGTGTGAAGACTATATAATCAGGTAACAAGTTGTGTTAACGTTTGTAATAATTTAGTAATTTAGGTTTCCTATGTATTACATTCATTGTAATTGAAGTCAAGTGTTCTCTAGCATATCCTGCTATTTCTATTTTCTTTCTCCTTATGTTAGTACATACAAGGAAGTTACTTGGTATGATCATACTTTATCGTTACGATCTTTAAACATTGATGTCTAAGGTTTCATTCAGGACAGGTGCAAAACCATTTTTCTTGGATTAGACTGCCACCCACTGTATATCACCTAGGAATCACAGAGTACCTGCTCCATTTCCTGGCATTGTGGAGTTCCGATAGGTGGGATTTTGTTGAGCAAAGAGTGTGTTCTTTCTTCCTTTTCCTGTTTAACCTTTCCACCATTCCCTGAGCTGTTGCTGGTGACAAACCATAGTTTGAGAAACTGCTGTAGTGGATTCCATGATATGTGAAATCTAGTGCCCAGTATTGGTTTCATTCAATGAAGAAAATTATACCTCATAAATGGGGCAATCTACAAATGAAAGAGGAGTGCCTTGTCCTTCAAGAAGGTTGTGTCTCTCTCTGATCAAAGTATACAATGCACAAACAGTGTGTAATTCCAATACCATAGAGAGTTTCTTCCCTCAAATAGAGAATTTTTCCCTCAAAACATTTTGAAGATGTATTTGAAGATATATATCTAGTATTTTCCAGGAGGTGCTCGGCATCTCACAGAATTATATCACAAGAGGGAGCGTGGGATTCTTTAAAAGCATATGACTGACATGGTTTAGGATTATCAATATGAAATTTTAAATAACTAGTTCTTATTTAAATGTAGAAATTAAACAAGTTCTGCTCCTGGCTGAGGAATATAGGCTCTTGAACCAGTGATGAGGAAGATGATAGACAGACATGATGCAGTAAATATGGAGGAAAGTAATGGAAATTTGAGCCCCAGAGTCCACAGGATATTTAAGCTATTGGAAATTGAAGGCCTTTGGAAAGCACGCACTGAGAACAAAAGCACAGACCAAACTCCCCAGAAGGACTGTTGCATCTATAGGGATGTTAAATAAAATACTAATAACATAGCTGTTCAAATACACAGCCAATTAAAGTGTTTGGAACCTGGTTTTATCTCTTAAACTTCGTCTTTGACCACAACAGAGAAATAAGCGCTCTCTGAAATGTAAAGTATTAATATTTGCATCCTATTACACCTGCAACAGAGTTCTGGTAGCTCTACAGCTGGACATTGAGCATCCTGGGGATATGTTCCTCTCCCTCAAGATGCTTCAGGCTCAGTAATTCTGTGCCCTCCTAATGCCTGTGAAGTGTTTAGAACACATTTTGTTGAAATTAATTGAATACACAAAATCAGAAAGAGCTGAAAAAATGTTAAAAGATTTATGAATACTGGTGAATGATCAGAGCACTCAAAACCTTAGAAGCCTTGTGTCTTATCTTACATGTGAACCTCCTTTGATCTTCTTCTTCACAATCTTTTACATGGCTTTCTTGTACTATTATAATTGTTCTGCTGTTATTGTAGCAGAATTAAAGAATCAGTCAAAGTCCAGCCAGGAGGTGATAAGTTGCAAAAATTTGAACATCATTTAAATTTTATATACAACTGTAAATTTTTTAAGTCTGTGTAACAATTCAGTTAAGCAATTTGTATAGTTTAAGAGGATCAAACCTTATGCAGTGTTTTGATAAAGAGAAGTTTGCATTGCTATCTCTTTAGGTATATATTTTAATGAGTAAATGAAAAATTAAAGATTAAAAATATATCCAATTTAAGAAAGAGATTAATCTCCATTTCAGGAAAGTAGCTTGTAAATGTAAAGTAATTTATATTTTTTTTAGTTTAATATAGACTGAAAACCAGTAGTTATTAAGATATTGTACATAAAAGTGGCAATTTTATTACTGCTGCATGAAAATCTAGGACTGAAACTGATTTGTACAGAGCAAAACAGTGGGCACAGGAATTAAACGGACTGGCATCCCTTGCCCCATACTTTCTTGTATTTCAACTTAAGACAAAGTAATTTAATCTTTCTTTAGGGTTTTTGAAGCCATGCTGGGCTACAGCTATTAATTTTAGAAAGCATTACCTTAATATGAAGAAAAAAATTGAAAGATGATGGGCTTGTATGAGAAGTGTGTGGCCAATCCTAGTAAACCATTCAACACGCTCAGGAAGTGGGGCTTGTGAGACCTAATTCCTTAGGGAACATTTAGACTTATGCTAAGGGAAGATGAGATGATAGCTTTTGAAGTCAGTAGTGTTTTCTCTTCTATCAAGACCTTTAGAAACTTCTCAGAAAAAGGTTGTATGACAATTTCTATGGAATGTGTCTCTTCATTTTTGTAGAAATTGTTAAAAATTTAACTTTGAAATTTTTGATGTGTTCCTAAACACAATACCTGTCATTAGATCATGATCAGTAATGAGAGGGAAAAAAAAACCCCAAACCCAAAACAAAACCCTTACAAACAATATTCCTAGTGCAGAATTTGAAGGCCGCAATTCATATAAGCTATTCCTTATGGATTGGGAAACAGTGCCTGCCTTTCTCTTACACTAAAATCAGTTTTGTCTCTGTTCTTCATATTAATATTTTACTGCTTGTAGTATGTTATTCATGAAGAACTATACTAAGCGTTACGTAGGGGTGGGACCTCAAACTAGCCCAGACAATTTATCTTCTGCATGGGAGAACCTATGTGAGCATTTAGCATTTGAGCTTGGAGAAAAGGTGTGCTTTCCAAGGAAATTTCCTGATTATACTCACTATGCTTTGGTTCTCATCACAGAACAAATCTCAAGGACACCCGAGGACTGTGGAAAACTCTAGTGGTCTTCACAGTGACCTTTACAATCTAACCATACCTTTGGTCAGCCATAGAACTAGACGTCCGAATGCTTAGGAGATCTGTGCCCCTGATTCTGGGGGAGGTTGGTAGTAAACACATGCACAAGTTGCTGAAGTGCGAGCTACGTTTCTTAGGACTTGACTGATACTAAAACAGTTGCTTAGCAAAGTTTCCTCAGGGCTTGGGCGTCCAGCAGACAGGGGCAAAGTCTTCTAGTACACTTTGGAAACTCAGCAGCTGGGATACATACTGAAGAAGTTTTATTTTGATGAGAGGATTTTAATTAATTGCACAGTTACAGTATTGTCATGAAGCAGCTGAACAGCACTCTTGAGTCATGCCAGGTTTCCAAAGCATGAGTCTCGCAGCAGTTTCTGTGAAGCACCCTAGGAGGTTCTGCAGAGAGAGGTTAGGTTTTGCATTAGAGTACACAGGAGATGTCCTGATTGGCAAGTTTAGCTCTACCTACTTGTGTGTGTGCACTGTGAAATGTAGTCAGCAGCTCTGTGGTCCTGTGCTATTTCTAGAGTGTGTTGGGGGAGCACACAGAGACCTACACCACGCATTTTATTCTACAATCTGAGGTACAAATTTAGCATGTTGAAAAGGACCGGTGTAGAATGTGATTATGCAGTCACCTAAATTGCTACATAATTGTAGTTCATTTTCAATGTGCCATATAATAGTGCTTCAGAATCTAAGCTTTCATTGCAAAAGTAATTAAGCCTCTAGCCCTTATGGTTACTCAGATAACCTTCAAAATGTCAAATGAACCTAAGCAGATGCGTTGATGTCTGTCTGCATCTGCAGACAGCTTGAAACAGTAGCTTCAAGAAAATGATACTATGGGCTGCCCACTTAATCGAAAGGGGTGCTGCCTCTGAAGGAAGCCTCAGGCAAGCACTGTTGTTAACTATTTCTCAGCTGACAGATTCAGCAGGAACAGACAACCAGAGACCTTCTCTGACCTTTTTAGAGATAATTAATAAAAGAAAATTAAATACAGGTTCCATTGATACCACTCATTTTGTTTAGCCTATCTATGGTAGGGAAGAAATGATTAATGATTTATTTGGTATGAATTTAATATCATTCTCCTCGTCCCCAAAATATTGAAGGAAGGTGCTAATACAATGTTTGTCACTCCCTTGACAATATCAAATAGAGAATCATCAGCTCTGTTGTTTCCCATCCAACTGCCAAAAGCTCATAAACTCCTTCCTTCTCATCAGCATCATCTGTCCTGAAGTTGATGTATTTGATTTCAGTTTCATGGTAATAAATGCTCTTCTGTATCTTTTTGCATCCAGTTATGCATCCAGCAATAAAATACATAAAATATGTGGATGTAAAAAAAAAAAAGAGTGGTAAAAATACATATGTTAAAGAAGAGGGCATATATCCAGGGAGAGAGTGTAAACCCAAAAAAGCTGCTCTGGGAATTATTACAATGTAGCTGGAGTAAAGTTATTGTAATACAATATGTCTGAATAGTGTTTGTAACCAGATTTGCATGTTTAGGTGTACTATACCTTTAAACAAAAAATACTGTGTTGTCTCTTGTCCATAATGCATGGAGAAAAGGTCCAGGTTAAGATTCTGCTTGCAGCCTGTGTAATAGTTGTTAGAGGATGCTGGCTGGTAACAGTACAAGCAGGATGCACTGCTGGGTCGTGTTTTCTGGGAAACTGAGCAGAAGCTCTGAAGACATGAAAGCTTCTGCTTGACACTGCTGCTTTGGAAGCCTAGTGAGGACTCATGAGAACTATTCATCTGTTTCATGACAATACTTTAATCTTGCAATTAATTAAAATCTTTTCCCAGTATACAAGCTTTCCTTCATCAACCTGACATGCCATGCATGGAGAAGAACAAGAATTGGCAGAGAATCGTACAGATTTGTGACAGAATTCCAAACAATGCAACATTGATTATTCAGATGAGCATAGGGTGAAGCTTACAGGTAATGCAATGCTTAAAGAAGAAGGGGGATTCATCCCTGAGAAATCCCCAGGTCAGAATTCTAAGTCTGTATTTTTATCCTGGGGGTTTTAAGACAGAATATTTTATTAGTTGCATGAGACTTTATGGGAGGGATACAAAGACCACTGTAGTAATAGAAGCATTTCCATTGATTTTTACATGGAATTTGATGCATTTTGAATTACATAACACATTCTTTTTGTGCAATGTACCCAGTTTGTATGAGTTAAATTTTCAAATTTTCCTTAAATAAAAAGATATAGCTGATATGATAGCTTAGTATCAGATTAATATGGACTAGTTGTCTTTTTCTCATTTTAATTTAAGGAGCAGTAACTTCCTAATCCTTTGCTATGTTTAGATAGATGCTTTGAGTGAAAATAAAGCTGCTCAAACATTTGAAAGCTCAGTTCTCTTAACTGTCAAGAATGCAGTTCTCCTTGATTTCACTCTTAGCATCACTACTGCTAGTACTTCCAATGTCAGGAAGAGACACAGTCCCTAGCACTGTGTGTTTCATGTGATTAAACTTCACTAGAGAGATAAAATCCCAAAACACTAGAATATAATATTATAAATTATAATATCAGGACTTTCTTCTACTGCTGGTAATACTTGATTTTCAAAGACATATGCAAGGGGAGGCATATCTCCTTTTAATATATTACATTTCCATGGCATGGTATCACTCACTCAATTGAGACCTCAAATGAGTAAATAATTTTTAGTCGATGTGTGTTGAGGAATAGTTATATTTCCCAGAGGAACTCTGTGAACATGAAAATGCTTTGACAAATATTATCAGTATTAGTCAGACACCATAAGTGATCAGCACTGGTTTTGGCTATTTTCTTTTTCAAAGCTTAGGACAGGGCCAGATGCAGTTGAGTCTAGGTGGATGCTGTGGAACAACACAGTTGCTTGTGTCATGTCAAGGGACGTGGGCACAACATCTGCTTGTCTCAGTACCTCCATAATAATATTTGAATTTTCCTCAGGTGAGCTCCCCTTTTGCTATCTGTAGTGTTGAAATAAGACTCTATAAGTGATTAAGAGGAGGTCTATGGATGTCACAGTCTTAGGTTACACAAGGCTGTCACTCTACTATTGATAGTGACATTGGCTTACTGTGTGGCTTTTACTTGATCAGTTAACCTCTGCCTGCTTCATTTCCCTCCTCTGCATGATCAGAACACTAATGCTGCTTTCTTTCCTTTCTGAAGTGCTTTGACATCTGTGGTCATAAAGCACTTCACAAATGTTTTCTCTAAAGACACAACTCATTTGTGTAAGAACCGTGTATTTGGGCAGCATGTAGGGAATGCTGTGAGGGCAAAGTAGAGTGATGCAAGAAGTGAAGAGACAGAGAAAACAAAGAGTGAGAAGGGTAGAACTGAGAGTTGTGGTGGTCATCGATGAGTGAACTGTTCCATCTCTAAACCAATGTTATATTACTGAAATACAATTTCATTAGATTATCTTTGACCCACATGAAACATTCAGTGCTTTGCAGTTTGCTACATCACACTTCACTGTTTAATGTGTTTTCAGATACTTTGATATGTTTTGCTTCAGTGAATCAACTCCAGCGGTTTTCACTTCTTCCCTCTCATCTCTCTCTGAAGTATAATATCTATTCCTTTCCAGCAATAAAGAGTGAACGTTTGGGGGTAAAAAAAATTATGTAAAATAAGTTATGCCATGCCAGATAAATAAAATTTCATTAATCACTTATGGTATATCTTAGAATGTATTATAGTGTTACAGGACTTCACAAACTCTGAAATGAAAGAACAGGTAAAAAAAGTACTTTATGGTCTGGAAGATTGGGTGGGGTTAAGTGATTCGCTGAAGATCTCTGTTCTTCACTTGTTTTTTCTGTATCTCAGAAAGTTTATATCTATTTTCTTCAGCAGTCCACTTGAATGTCCTTTTATAGTCCAAATTACCAAAGAATCAAATTGTTTCTGTTTCAGTGAATTAACATTGAACTCTGATACTTAGAGAATATATAGAAAAATATAGAATTGAATTGTTCTAGCAGTTATTGGGGTGTCTCCATTTGTATAAAAGCAGGAGTTAGCAGCATTTCACAAAGACCATCAACCTTTGGATTAGCAGTGTTTTCTTTTCTACAGTTCTAGTTCAAACTCAAAATAAGTCTTGGTCTTTTTCATAACATCCATCTAGTTCTTTGAGCAAATATGTTTTACTTTGGACATTTAGCTCAAAAGCAATATTCTTCTCAGTAATTTCAACAATGGAAGCATAGGGAGAGTATAAAACCTCTGATCATAGAAGAGCATTTACCAATGAAATATTGAATACTGTATTGTAAACATATGTGCTTTGTTTCAAGGATATAAAATAACTAAGCTTTGTAATATAAAAGCATGTTAATGAGGGTATATGCTCTGAGTATTATCCATTTTTCCAAGGAAAAAAACTTCTTCTTTCTGTTGCTCATTATCATCTGTTTGTGAACTTAATTCCTTCACGTAAAGTCTTATTTTCATGTAAATAACCCCAAAGGCTTGCATGATGTGGGATATTTTTTTCAGTAACTGATATAAATGCCTTAGAGTCATCCTTGAAAATTTCTTGCTGTGCTAACGGACATTGCCATGATTTGTATTTGATAGGAGATTATGTGGTAAGAGAAACAAGCAAGCACAAGCATAGAACAACTGCTTACCTGTATTCATCCAGGGAAAGCTTAGAGAACAAAGAAAAAAATCCAAATAGACAAGTTAACTTTTGTTTTACAGATTCATCCTTTATTAATTGCATGGCAGAGCCCTAAAAATCTTACTGATTTTGCAGCAGTATAGATAAATCAGTGTGAAGGAAAAAAAAACTATACAAAATTTTTACTGGAAGTGAAAGTACAAGCTTAACGTTACTTGCTGTGCATCCTTTTCCTTCCTGGCACAGGGATGTTATAGACTGCACCCAGCTGCACTCAGTGTACAGAAGAAAGCTTTAGGTGAATCCACCTGAGGTGGAGCAAAGCAGTTTCATAGAATGGTAGAATCATAGGGGTTGGAAGGGACCTCGAGAGATCATCAGGTCCAACCCCCCTGCCAAAGCAGCTCCCCAGCTCATATTGCACATATTGGTGTCCAGACGGGTCTTGAATATTTCCAGAGAAGGAGACTCCACCACCTCCCTGGGCAGCCTGTCCCAGGCTCTGTCACCCTCACTGTGTAAAAGTTCTTCCGCATGTTGGTGCGGAACTTCCTTGCAGCCATTGCCCCTTGTCCTGTCTCCACAGACCACTGAAAAGGGGCTGGCCAATTCCCCTGCATCCCATACTTAAGATATTTATAAACATTAATTAGGTCCCCACTTAGTTTTCTCTTCTCAAGACTGAACAGTCCCAGCTCACTCAGCCTTTCCTCATAGGGGAGATGTTCCAGGCCCTTAGTCATCTTTGTAGCCATCCTTTGGACTCTCTCCAGGAGATCCCTGTCCTTTTTATACCAGGGAGCCCAGAACTGGACACAATACTCCAGGTGGGGCCTGACCAGGGCAGAGTAGAGGGGGAGGATTGTTGCTGTAGACAGACAGAGCTATGGAATGGAGCTGGAAATAGGACAGAGGTAGCTTTAGGAGGCTTGTCTAGGTTTGGGCTAAAGCTGGAAGGAGCAGCAGCCTGAATTACGGGCTGTGCTTCCCACTGTCAAACGTCTAATCACTTCAGCTTGGTCATGTTGAGTAAGCACCTGAAGAGGTACATAGCATTGCCTGTGGTATCGAAGGTTAATTGCTCTGAATTTTGTATCACATCACGTCACGACTGCCTATCTTCTTGGAAAGCAAGGGTATCTATGAGTAGTATGCAGACAAGAAAGGAATAGTTAATATTAGAAGGCCAAATTTAATTGCCTGTTCATAAGTACAATTAAGTGAATTTTCTTCCTCAGCAGGTATTAAATTGTAGAAGGGAAAGTGAATACGGAGTCTTAGGGAAACAGAAACCTGGTATTAAATCTGACCCAAATTCATGTATAGTTTCAGGAAATTACAAATGGGGGGAATTATAAAAGCTTTGTATTAATGTTTTTCAAATTAATATATAAATATTTCTTTCAAGAGTAACACTTTCAAGATCATCCTACATTTAAGAGGAAGAACACCTACCATTTAAACCGTCTCCTAAGAATTATCAATTGAATCTCCAGTTTTTCAAGTTAGACAGTCAGATTGATTCAAAACCTTTTGTTTGGCAAAAGGTGCAATTTCACATTGACTTGAAACACCAATTCTGTCATCTCCATCTCTTCCTCTGTTTGCATATTATCCAAAATACAACAATTCTGTTATTCTGATAGATCTACTCATGCCTATAAAGAGAGTTAAAATCCTTACTGTTGTAAAAAAAACCCAAACCCAAAGCAGAATGGAGTTGTGTCTACTAATTATTTTTCATTTATACTAAATAATTTTCATTGTATTTCCACTTACCTCCCACTTCCATGCCCTGCTTTGTTAAAAAGGGTTTGTTTTGAATCCTTAAGCCTTCCAAGGGTGAAATTTAACCCAGATTTAGTGGAGTGCATTTTTATACCTACCCTTACATTACTGCAAGAGTCTGAGAGTTTAACCCTAATTGTTTTTTGTGGAATCACATTGGCAGATAACTTTGGGTTCAACACACCCTCCCATCCTACAGGCCTCGATCGTCATTGCTTCTGTGTGTGGTGTGGTACTGCCAAAGAGTCACCATTAGAAAGAGGCCCTCGTGGGACAGTGTCCTGGAGACTTGAATTTTTACTTCGGGATCACACAGCCTGGGTTTTAGAGCCTGCAACTGGCAGTGGGCCAGAAGACTTAAGAATTCAGTTGTAAGATCAAAGCTAACTTAATACAAATATAATAAATAGGTGTAACAAACAGTAAGAGGAAATTAGGAAAGTGAGAATGAGGACATAAATCGCAGGAACATGGGCCTGTACAGACAACTTATTGTACAATTTGTGGCATATGAGGGTGTGTTATCAAGAGGCAGCTTGCTTTGACTTCTTTACTAAATTTCTTTCAACTACTCATGAGTAAAAAAGAACCACTTATTTTGTGTTCATGATTTTTTTCCTAATTTCTTCCCCCATCTGCATAGTAACTTCCTTCATCTCACTTTTCTTTATTTGGACAACTTCTGTTATTTATCTCTTTGATGGTGGTGCATGTGAGGGATTGTGACATTATTGCAGTACTTAACTTTGTTTATTATCATCATCATATTGCTTTGTGTGACTTGAAGCTGGGACACTTTCTCAATAAACTCTGATTATTTGTTAATGACTTATGGAGGCTGCAGACTGAGCTCTACATGAACAAAGCATAGTCCACAAAAAGTTCCTTTCAGGTGCACTGTTTGTTGAGATTTTTTTTTCCTTCTATTTAGGAGAAGCAGAAACAGTCAGAGCAGAATCCATCACCATTCTGCTTTTTCTCCCATTCCTCAAAAAAACCCCAAACAACCCAAACCATCAGTGAACTGCTGAACTATGATTAAATCAATGATCCAGAAAGCTACATTAAAGTATTGTCTCTGGTTACAGGGGATGGCAATAAAACATTACTGTTGCAAAGAAACAACAAAACATCATACCAAGGTGTCGCAGGTTATTCTGTACTGAGGAATCTCAGAAACTCAGCCTCTTTCATTTTCCATGGGACGGGTCCAGTCACTTTCCCACTGGGTACAAATTTTCATTCTGAAATCAACAGAAAGTTCTGTTAATGCACACAAGAAGATTCCTCTCCTTATAAACATCAGAGTCTAAGGCAGCAAAGCGTAAAGATGGCATTTTACTTGTCTCTGAATTTCCTGGCTTCTTTCGTTTATCATAAGATCCTTAAAATAATGGATTGTAGCTCTTTACATCAGAAAGCTTCCTCCATTTCCATAGCTTTTATTGCAAATGTGCATTCTAGTAATCCATAAACTGTAAGTATCCACTTGTGGGCCATTATAATGTTTGCTCTTCCTCACGGAAGTCATAGATGGGTGCACACTTTGATAGGTTTAAGTGACAAAAAAATATTTTGGTAGAGTACTGTACAGCGACATCATTGTAATTAAACTTGTCTGAGATTAGGCCAAAGGCATCAGAGGATTTACGTCTTGTGTTTTGCATTCTCTTTCCAAGTTATTTTATTAACATAGGGTGTCTTTAATTATGCAGAACTGCAAACTGCATTATTGATATTCTATAAACATTAACTACTAGTGTCTCTAATGAAGCAGGAAGAAAACATGCTTTCTTGTGATTTCTCAGGACTTGCAAAGCCCAACATATTTCAGATGCTGTCATTACACTGCATAAAGTACAAGGAATTTGAGACATATGACCTGCCAGCTCAGTACTTATGCTTGGCAATAGTATGTGTATGTACACACGTACACAGACACATGAATGTACATACATATCTCTCCCTCTTTCTCCCCACCCACATATATATACAGATATACAGATATACATATATATACAGATACGCATAGGCATATAATGATCTCCAAGGTTGCCTCCCATCAGTGGATGCTATCTTTTAACCATCAAAATCTGTAGCAGTGCTTGTTTTCATTTATATTGCCATCATATGTGGAGACCAGAAAGGTAAGAGTCCAGATTATAGAGGATACTGTGAAATACTTGTGTAAATAGAAGTGTATGCCAGAGTGAAAAGAATACTTGATCCCAATGAATTCACAATTCCAAGCCATTTTTTCTGATACGAATGCAAACATATACAGACTCCCTGCATTCAGAATTTCAAACCTAACTTGTATGATAGTGTAGTCATAGTCTGTACAGGAAAGAGTTGGAGGAAACATATAAGAGACTCTTACATCTTCCCATATATATATATATATATATATATATATAAAGATGTTATATCCTAGGTGAATTAATCCTAATTGGATCGTGTGCTTAATTAAATTGACATTGTAAGAAGGCACATTGAGCCTTAAGCTTTTGGCAGAAGGTGAATAGGTACAAAACTGTATCCTATTTGTCATTGCACATGCACACACACATATATTAATTTAATCTCTATAAAGCAGTTAAGAATTTAGGTAAAAAATTAAATCTGAAATAGTCTTCTAAATAGTGTCTGGAGATAAGATACTGTTCTACTTTGCAACTCATTCAGTACTCAAAATTTAGATGAGCTCAGATTTGTCCAAGGGCTCAGTGTTGGAAATCAGTTTTGAATTGCTGAATTGCTTTTAAAATGAAAATTATGGTTATGATAACAATAATAATGAATTCTGGAGTAATAACGAACTCTGTCAGAATCCTGTGCTCCATGTCTGTCCTGAACAGTTGTATTTACACCCTTAAGAACTGAAATAGTCATCTAGCTTCTAAAAAGATTAGAAAAAAACCAGATTGCAATACATACAAAGTAAACATGGTCAGACACTTTCACCTGAGTAGTAATGTATTTTGGAAATAGGTTTTTGTCTTTGGAACAAAAAACTTTGAGCATTTTTGGGATTGGGTTAATATTGTGCCAATGACCAAGTAAAAAATATTGCAGAACACAGGAGATGGAAATTTATAAGGAATTTGACTAAAGAGAAACAAAATATCTTTGTTTCCTACTGATGGTAAAGGACAAGGACAATTTATATTTAATGACTTTTCTATCTTTAGCATCTTTGTTGACAATACAGACAGTGGGATTGAGTGTACCCTCAGCAAATTTGCTGGTAATGCCAAGCTGTGTCCACATGCTGGAGGTAAGGGATGCCATCCAGAGGGACCTTGGCAGGCTTGAGAAGTGGGCTTGTACAAAATTCTTGAGTTCAACAGTGCCAAGTGCAAGATCCAGTACATGGGTTGGGGCAATCCCTAGCACAAATACAAATTGGGTGGAGAATGGATTGAGAACGCCCCTGAGAAGGGCTTGGGGGTATATGTTAATCAGAAACTCAAAATGAGCCAGAAATGTGCCCTTGCAGATCAGAAAGCCAACTTTATCTTTGGTTGCATCCAAAGAAGTGTGACCAGAAGGTCAAGGTCGGTGATTCTCCCTCTCTAGTCTGCTAGACCCCACTTACAGTACTGCATCCAGCTCTGAGGTCCCAAACATAGGGACATGGATGTGCTAGAGCAAGTCCAGAGGAGGGCCACAAACCTAGAAGGCTGGAGCACCTCTCCTATGAAGACAGGCTCAGAGAGTTGGGGTTGTTCAACCTGGAGAAGGCTTTGGAGAGACTTGAGGGCAACCTTCTAGTACCTAAAGGGGCTGCAGGAAAGCTGGAGAGGGAATCATTACAAGGGCAGGGAGTGATAGGACAGGAGGTAATGGCCTTAAGCTGAAAGAGGGTAGATTTAGGTTAGATATTAGGAAAACATCCTTCTGTGAGGGTGGTAAGCCACTGGAACAGGTTCCCCAGTGAAGTTGTGGATTCCCCGTCCCTGGAAGTGTTTGAAGTCTGGTTGGACGGGGCTTTGTGCAGCCTGGTCTAATGGAGGGTGTCGCTGCCCAGGGTAGGGGGTTGGAACTAGATGGTCTTTACTGTCCATCAGATCAGTTCCAGTACAATGAAAGAAGTAAATTTCTTTTTCTGGATCTCCTGTAACTTTTTGACTTCTGTTACAATCCTCAGTGTAACTGATGGCTGAATAGGTTGGTCATTTTACTGACAGTCTAACTGCAAGTAGCCAGTGTAAGCTGTACCTCACTCATAAGCCAGCAATAGAGGTGAAGGAATACATTTACATGGAAAGTTGTAGACAGAAATGTGTAAAGATGCATTATGATATTGGCAAAAGAATGAGCATACATAAAGAAGCCATGGGCAGGTGGGAAGTAATAGTTTTTAAGAATCAGATGTGTAATAGGCTGAAGTACAGCAGTGGAGTAAGAAATCTAACTGCTCTCCAGAAGGAGTAATAGAGGAGTTTTATGAAGGGATTGGATGATGTGACTACAGGGAGTAGGCATTTCCTTTGCCCTACTGCATATGTTACTGCAACTTTTTAAAAGTTTTTTTTGTATACGTGTTGTTGAACTCCATGATAATGATAATGAAAAGTGTATTTAAGAGGACAGAGTGCAAGCAGAACATGATGGTTTCACAAGGATACTAAAGATAATGGTGAAATAAAAACGTCCTAGTATTGTAAAACATACTGTTAAGAAATGAGATTTAATTAGGCCTTTGGTTTGTTCAGAATGACCACCATATAATAGCTGAATGTCATCTTGAGCTGCACGAACAGAGATTGTAAGGCTTGTTCTAAACAGTTCTTCACAGCGATTAATTTAGTTCAGTTATGTTGTTTGACCACAAGTACTTTTTCTTTATTTGTGAAATTAACTTGATAGAATCACAGAACAGTTTGGGTTGGAAGGGACCTCAAGCCCATCTAGTCCCAACCCTGCCATGGGCACGGACACCCTCCACAAGCCCAGGTTGCCCAAAGCCCCATCCAACCTGGCCTTGAGCACTGCCTAGAAGGGGGCAGCCACAGCTTCCCTGGGAAACCTGCTCCAGTGCCTCGCTACCCTCAGAGTGAAGAATTTCTTCCTAACATCTAAATCTACCCTCCTTTGGTTTAAAAGTGTTATGCCTTGTCCTATGACTGCATGCCCTTGTAAGCTGTCCCTCCCCAATTTTCCTGTAGGCCCCCCTTAAACACTGGAAGGATACTGTTTGATTTGACATAATACTGCAGGCCTCTAATTGATATGATGCATAATGAGAACTATTAGGATAAAATGAAGGGAAAATTCAGAATGTCAAAAAAAAAAAAAAAAGAGCTAAAAATAGCCTGGTTGACTACATTGCATTTAGAAAAAGAAGGAGACTTTAATGAATTTTAAAAGATTTTTTAAAATTTAATTTTGGCAAAATTCTTTTTAAAAAATAGGTGGCTTTAATAGCAGGAACGAGCCAATATCCCATTACATAAGAGTAAGTGCTAACATTTGTGTGATAATATTGCTTAGCTAAAGCCACACATATTAAGGCCCTATGGCAGAGGCTTAATAGCAGCATTCATACTTTTAGATTCTGATTAAAACTCAGGCACAGTAGGAAAACTCCAAGTGCCTTTGAAGAGAAATCTCCCCAGGAACTGTTACTAATCAATAGAGGAAGTTTGGCTGAGGATCCCACACTCATTTAATGGCCTCAAAAATTTAAGGGAAACCTAGAGAAGTATGACCTCTATGTTGCTGCATATTGTGACAGAAAGATCTTTGAGGGTATACATCTCATTTTCCTATGGAAAATGGTGTAGTTACATTAGCTGTATTCTGCAGAATGAAAGAAACGTTGGGAAGGTATTGGTCCTTCATTTGTGCTGAATGATCTCTGAGACATTAGCTGGGGGTAAATTGTTTCTTAAAATGGTACCATGCCTGCATTTTGGACATAGCTAAAATAGTCTTTCCCTTGTCTGGCACATGCAACTCTTTAAATCCATGTCCTGGCTATGTTGAAATTATTGTTGAACTCTAGATGTATTGGTTTTATTTCATAAAACTCAAATGGCACAGGGTAAGAGAACCTGCGTGATCACAGTTCATTAATGGTGATGTCTCTTAGGCAGAGATCAGTATGGATGTTTAGATGATCCCTACTGGCTTCATATAAAGACATCTGAAAATTAATTGCCAGTAAACTGACTGTGACTTCAAAAGTATTTTAAGTAGTCTACTCAGGCATACTGAAGGGTTGATATCTGAAGATATTATTTAAAGCCTGAATGAGAGTAAGCTTTAAATAGAATTGAAAATCCTTACCTAAAGGAGCTGCTTTTACTACTGGTTTATCTGAGATGTGGGGGTTCACCCTCAACATTTTATAACGTCAGACTATGTGTATCCAGAATTGATGTAACCACATACTGACGGAAACGAATTTAGTTCAGTATTGTGGAGCACTGATGGGCTGGCTCTTCATGTCCTGTGTCTTCCACAAAACAGGGTCCAAGAGTCAGTTAAATATTGAAGGGCTTATTCACATGAAAATAAATGCTGTCAGTATTCACAGTTGTTTGGCCCTGGAGCTTTCAAAGAGAAACTTAGAAAGAAGCACAAAAACTGGATCAAGAGCCTGCAGTCTGTCAATGAACTGCTGAGGGATGCAACACGACAACATTATCAAATCTGATGTGTCTTTGCAATGACATACCAAGCCTGCAGAATTCAAAACAGCTTAGCTTGCTGAAAGCCATGGCCAAAACATGTTTTCTCTTAGCTTCAAATACTTGGAAGATTTTAAAATTAATTTTTTAAATGAAATTCTTTGCTATCCAGAAAAAGGGTTTCTGTGACCCAAATATTTTCAGTGGTACAGAGCTTGAATTGAAAAAGATACAACCTTTGTATTTCCTGCCAGTGCCTGAATCTGTGGGAAAGATATGACACCTATGCTATATTAATTAAAATCCAAGTTCCCTGATTCTGATTTTATAAGAAACTTCCAAGAAGCCCATTTAATGGATTTGCAGTATTGCATATTTCCAGTGTAGTGTCACATACTGAATGTGTTAGAGAAAAGACAGTCTGGCTAGCAAATTAGAGGTAATAACAGCGAATCTCAAATCCACTAGTTATTATGTTTATTATATAGTCAGATTACATATGCCTAGTTCCTGGTTTTCTCCTTCCTTGGTCTGTTCAGTATGCTGTCTTAAGCAAACAGCGTTTGATTATATACTTCTGGTGTATATTTTGCTCTATGTAGGTGTACATATTAAAATGTTTCTCTCATACTTTCTAGCACTGCATTTTCATTTGGTTTTACCCCTCTTACATGCCTTGTAGTAAGTACTTCTTCTGTAATTGCCATATCACGGTGTACGCTTTTATGTAGACTGACTAATTGGTAAATGCTGGCTTTTTATGCTACTATTTGTTCTCTGTAGTGTCATTTATGCCATTCAGTATTCAGCTGTATATGGTATTAACAGTACTTTCTGGAGGTTTAAAAGTAATAACTTGCTGATTGTCCTTCAAAAACCAGTCTGCAAAGCAATACTTTTTTCTACAGGCTGGCATTACAGTATTAATTCAGAAACAAAATTTTTCTTTTGTATGAAAAGTGCATATTATTGAGCTTTCACAAGTATTTTGTTACATTGATTTAATACAGAACAAAAATATATCTAAAGGACCATAATAACACTTTTTTTTTTCTTTTTGGTTAAGAAAGATGTTCTGTCTGTGTATAATCCTATGCAGATGTGCCCATGGTAAACACCCCTGCTGACATTCTTTGAAAATGGCCTGAGCTGTGTATTTAGACCCACACCAGACAGATTTAAATTACAGAATGGTATTTTTCAAAACCTTTTCCACTTGCATCTTTTTTCTTCTTCTGAATATACTAAGTAAAGTTTTCATTTTTGAGACAGGAATGTTTGATTTCTGCTAATCCCACAACTTTACCGTATTCCAAGCCTGCAGCGGAACCACAAACAGGGATTCATTCACTCATAGCTTGGAGGAGAGGCCCCAAGTGAATTTACTCTCTTTTTCAGTTTTTCCTTTTCATTCCCAAGGAAATGTCATACAAGCTGTCTGGAATTGGTTACTGGGGAAGATGGTCTTTTAAGCAATTTCTCATCAGCCTTTTTGTTCTGTAGGGAAATAAAATGGAATTTTACTAAACAGCGAGTCATGATTCAAGGCAGATATTGATATGATTCTTAATAACAAACAAATATCAAATGATCATGAAAATCATTACTGGCTTTATATGCTTGCATCTTTAACAAGAAGGATTTTTTCCTTCAAATTCTTACATCTAAAATACAAATACGGTTGTGAGTCTTTACAGAATCAAGACTGAGCATGGTTGTGCTGTTTTAACACGATGGTATTTCTGCACTGCGGGGTGCTAGAGGTGTGCTTTAGGTGCATGATTTGAGTTGCCTTTATCTGTGTGATTTTTTTCTTGCATTCAATAGCCAGGGTTTTTGTTTTAATCTTCATATAGTCTTTAGTTTATTGGAATTTCATTGATATTGTAAAATTACCATATTTAGGCCTTACTTACATGCAATAGGTGTACTGCTAAAGTGGCCTGGTTCTGTGAGTAAATATAACACTTCCACAGAGAGGATTGTGTAGCTCAAGTTCAGTTTCGTTTAGTGTGGTTAAAAAGGCATAGCAGTAAGATGAATAGACACAAGCATTTCACTGCGAGGGAGAATTCACGTGCCCATTGTGTCCATATGCTGTATGCCGAAAGGGAGCAGCACAGGCCAGGGGCTGTGTGTCCAGGTAAGTGTGAAAGCAGTGTTTGAGTGACAGGTAGCTGGTAATGGCAGTGAGGCTCACCCCAAAGTGTTGAGCGGCTGCTCTGTTACAGGTGTTTGAAGGAAGAGATGAGACATTTGTGACAGGAGATAGGACAAGGGGAAACGGCACCAAGCTGTGCCAGAGCAGGTTCAGATTAGATATTAGGAAAAAAATTTTCACTGAAGGTGTTTGTCAGGGACTGGAACAGGCTGCCCAGGGAGGGGGTTGAGTCACCATCCCTGGATGTGTTTAAAAAAAGGGTAGATGAGGTACTTAGGGATATGGTTTAGCATAGGACAGAACAGTTGGACTTGATGATCTTAAAGGTCTTTTTCAACCTTGTGAATATGTGATTGGCATTTACAGTGGGACTGATATTAAATAATAGAGGATACTTCAGTGGCAGAAGATGTAAAGCTCACAGGTGAGGAAATAAGTACTGAGTGGTGTACAATGGAGAAGCAGCTAGGGGTAAGCAAAGGTGACAGTGGTTGAGACCCTAGTGCAAAAATAGTGAACTGTGTCTCAGCTGAAAATGGTGACAGGAATGGCCAAGCTAAGGATTCCAGAGATATCCAAGCTGGCTTTGTGCATACTCAACTTGGATTTGCCCTGTGGGCAGTGGTAGCCTTGGGTCGGCTCTCCACATTGCTGCACTGAGTCCTCCTCTACCTCTGAGCCTGAGAGGGACAGTTCAGAGAACCTTAAGTTGATCCACATTGACCTGTTCTGCCTTGCAGAGGCAAATATGTCCCAATGTTGTATCGGTTCAGCTACCAGACTGCTCTCTGGAGAGGAAGAGAGCAGTGCCTATGCCTGTACAAGTTGCCTATCCTTAACCTCAAGTAACCCAGAACTTCAACAGGATCAAGATTAGTCTATAACCTCTCATTTAAAGAAATATATTTTTAGTGAGGTTTTATAATAAAAAAAGAGAAAAGTTATGTATTTGGCAAGTTTTGAAACAGAGAATCGGTGTGTTTACCTGAGCAATGAGGCCCCAGCATGCATATCTCTTGTTTCGGTTGGTTCTCTTGTTCAATCCCTTGTGAAAAGGGCCTTAGTCTGTGACCAAACATAGCACAGTATGTTTATGTCCTTCAGCTTTCTCTCCTTGTGGCAGACAGTCATTTAGTCTTGGGCAGGCTCTGCCCGTGGAAGGAAGCTGAGCTCTCTGTTTTAACATGAACGCAAACGTCCTTTTGCAGAGCTCCCTCTGGGAATGTGCACAGTAATATCACAACACGAACTTGCCTGAAGTCACAGACATTTACAGTCACTGCCTGTGGGGATAGAGGAGATGGCGAGGGTATTCTGACAAATACTGTACTAGCCTTTTGTCATTATCCTTTCACAGGACAAGTGTGGCACAAGGGATTACAGAGTCAATGGCTAGTTCCTATTTAAATACCAAATGTATTTAGAGTGAGTCCCATGATGATGGGAATCAATCACCTGCTAATGCTTTAACTGGCTCAGCCAGCACTTAGAAATATGTACTGTCATAGAAGTAGTGTTTAAAATAAAAGTAATGTTTAAAATAAAATGAAAGTGACATGTTAAGGAAACTTCACATTGACATGAGAGACTACGCAGACAAGTACTGAAAGATTTTAATGGCTGCAGTACAACATAGACACAGTTTGGGGTTTCTTTCTTTGATAATCAAAGCATTTAAAGAATAAGATGTTGCCCTTTTTTAGGGACTATGCATTTTCTGTTGTGAATTGGAAGGGACTATTCATAACAAGTTAGGGTACTGTTTTTGTGATTTGCCGGCATGACATCTCAGGTTCGTGAGCTTCTTCAGGCTGTTTTCTTCACATCAAGCGATTTGCCAGAGAGAACCTGGCAGCTGATGCTGTTTTATTTTTATGGGATTTGATCAAATACTCATACATTCATTAAAGTTTATGTTATTATATTTTAATTGTATTCTTTATCCCCTTCCACTTGCTTTTTGCTCACACAAACAGCAATGCCATGAAGTTCTACGTGGTGTCTGCAGCCTTACAGTCTTGCTGAAGTGCGTTTCCTCAGGGACTGAAGTGTAGTCTTCTGCTGGGATTCTGGTTTACCTCATTTGAATCCCGTCTTTCTTAATAGGACAAGGAATATTTCTGCACCAGATAGAAAAATCTCTATTGGTTACTCTTTGCTTAACATTTGTTACTTCCCAAGCTGGTTTCAAAGTGAAAACAAGCTGATGCACATCTGGGCATTTCAGGATCTGAAAATTTGTCCAGGTAGCCCAGAATAGCAAAGATCAGGCACTGAAACAAATGTTCATCAGCATAGTCTGAGATATTTTTTATTCAGCAAATGTTTGTAAATAATTAATATTTTCTTTGAAACAAGAACTTGCTCAGTATATTTTGCAACAGCAGAAAACTGAACTATTCTACCTATTTACAATAAACAGATCCCATAAACACCTAGGGTGGTCCTTTCTAGAAGTGAGTTCAAGTAGTCCATAAATCTCTCAGGATCTAATATGCAGGCATAACATTGAAACAATTGTGTTCTGAGGAAAAGTATCTCAATTTATAAAAAATAATGGCTTACAAATTTACTATCCAAAAAATGATGCATGGTAAATTTTATTTTTCCTTGGGCATATTTTGAAATTTGCAGGGTTTGGAAGCTTAAGAGAATAGTTGGCATATGTTTCAAAATGGGCTTTTTTGTGCCTGTATATAGTTCTTTTTATTTGTCTCATGGCAAGAAAAATCTTTTACTGAAGAGTGTTGGAATTAGGCCATATTGTGTTTTAGATTCAGTATATCTTTTTACCGGGAGTTTGTTCTTAAATCTGTGTTTACACTTTCCCATGTGCCAGTCACTGCAACCATAATGCGTGAATGCTGTACCTTTCAGTTCTTACCTCTGGGACGAATCATAAGAAAACTCTCAAACAGATGGAGTGGGCTTTCTCATACATGTTATCCATTAATGTCAAACAACAAGATACAGAAAATGTTTCTATTACACAGGTGAAAAGAAGATAATAATATCACCTGTTTTCAATAGCATCTAAATTCACACAGTTTAGATTTCACTTTGTCCTGTGCCTATTTGCTCTTGTCTAGACTTTAAAAAGTACTGGGCCCATGGGAAATTGTAGACATGGTGATTTAAAAGGAATTTAGGTATCTATATTATATACATACTGTAGACCCAGTAGTCTCCTGCCCTGCAATTCTGAGGCCAGCAGTATTTCTTGTTTTCTGAGATGGAATTACCATTTTACAGCAATAAGGGCTTGATCCTACATAGCCACTGGCATAACTTCAGTGATGCCACACAGCTTAGGGCAGCCAAAGGTTTTCAGTCCAACTCAGCCATTGTTGAACACAGCAATAGTATGTTGGGTTGTCTGATACCACTTAGTGTACTTTAGATGTCTATGCGTGTAGTTTGCAGCCTACTTGATTTTGGTGTTTAATCATTAGCTAGACAATTTTATTCTAACATTTCTGAGTATGTGTGGTGGGTTGACCCTGGCTGGGGGCCAGGTGCCCAACAAAGCTGCTCTATCACTCACCCCTACAGTTGGACAGGAGAGAGAAAATATAACGAAAGGCTCGTAAATTGAGGTAAGGACAAGGCAAAACAGACCCAACTTGGGGAAATCAGTTTAATTTATTATCAACCAAATACAGAGTAATGAGAAATACATTTAAAAAAATCCTTAAACATCTTTCCCCCACCCCTGCCTTCTGCTTGGTCTCTAACTTCACTCCCCCCAGCAGCACATTGTTTCTGCTGCTCTTTCCTCAGGGGGAGGTTTCCTCACACTCTTCCTGTGCCCCAGTGTGGATCCCTCCCATGGGAGACAGTCCTCCATGAACTTCTCCGGTACAAGTCCTTCCCACAGGCTACAGTTCTTCATAAACTGCTCCAGCATGGCTCCCTTCCATGTGTGCAGTCCTTCAGGAACAGACTGCTCCAACACATATCCCATACAGTGTCACAAGTCCCACCAGCAAACCTGCTCCTGTGCAGGGAGGGCCACAGGTCGTTCCAGGAGCCTGCTCCAGTGTGGGCTGCCCATGGGGTCACAGCCTCCTTCAGGTATGTCCACCTTCTCCAGCTTGATGGCTTCCATGGGCTGCAGGTGAATATCTGCTCTATCATCATCCTCCATGATCTGCGGCAGAGGGACAGCCAGCCTCAACTTGGGCTTCTCCAGGTGCTGCAGGAGAATCTCTACTCCTGTGCGTAAAGAACATTTTCTCTTTCCTTGTTCACTGGCCTTGGTGTCTACAGGGTTGTTCCTCTCACATATCCTCACCCCTCTCTCCAGCTGTAGTTGCACAGTTGTGTTTTTTCCCCTGCCTTCTTAACTGTTACCTCAGAGGTGCTACCACCGTTGCTTGGCTTAGGCCAGCAGTGTGTCCACCTTGGGGCTGTCTGACATTGGCCCTGTTGGACATGGGAGAAGCTTCTAGCAGTTTCTCACAGAAGCCACCCCTGTAGCCCCCCTGCTAGCAAAACCTTGCTGTGCAAACCCAATACAGTATGGATTCAAAATATCACTGCTTCAATACCCCTGCAGAAATTAATAACAGCTGCTTTGACAAAGCAGTTCACCCCCGAAAATCAGAGTGTTCTTTCATTGTGTTTACTTTAGACATTCAAATTTGGAAAGATTAAAATATTTTAACTGCCCTATAGCTACATTAATGGTCAAATATACTGCTCTTTGACAAGCTGTCTGACTTACATGAAACATTACCTAAGTTCATTACCACAGGGCTTCTTAACGTTATCAAATGTGTTGAGATTCAGTAATTCTAGCAATGATTAGATAAAGTAGGAATAGCAATTAAAGTGCGTATTTAAAAGCACTTTAGAACAAATCCTCTTGCAGTGATACTTCTCATTTTATACTTTGGAACACTTTGCAATATAAAGGGACCTCTTAATCTAAAGGAGTTGTGATCCAGGTTTAAACATATCATCGTTTTGATGGATAGACTTTAACCACACTGTGCATTACTGCAGTGGGTAAATTTGCAAGAGTTGGGGTTAATGAAACTGCCTGGGTTTCAGATCTGTCCAAAGGGGCTGCTGGAGAGACTGGCTGATGCCTTTGTTCTTAATGAACACCACAACAAAAAGCATTCCTGTGGGCTTTTCCTTTTTTTGACTAAACGTGCTTAACAGTTAGTTAACATGAAAAGACCTTCCTGCTTTCTTGTGGTATTTCCTGGTAGGGGTCTTTTTCATAGTATGTGCTTATTCATGAAACTCTGCACTGAAAATACTGACAAAAAAGATACAGGGGGAAAAAAAAAGGCATTTTCTTATGGTTGCTGCAGATGTAAATAATATATGTCTTTCTCTTGGAAATTCTATAAGACAGAACTTTCTTGTGTTACAAAATGGTGTGTGAGACTCAGAGACAGAATACTTTAGAGTCAGAAGACAAAGAAACTGAGAACCAAAACCCTCCTTTCCTAATGTTCAGAACAGTCTCTCTGTATATGATTGATATGGTGCTTAATATTATTAATATAAATACAGCAGCAAAAACTTAGTGAAAAATGTGCTGAAAAAAGTGGATTTGTTCCTTCTCTTTCTTATTGTCTCTTTCTTATTGCTCCTTCCTTACACTGGTACTATAGTTAATGAGCAGGTAGATTTTTAATCATAAACAACTAATTCTCTTTTCTAAAGCTCAAAACATGGTGGGTTTTTGTTGGTTTTTTTTTTTCCCACCATTAAATAACTTTTCATCATACATATGTTCTTGGGAAAATCCTGTGTATGGCATTACCTATCACCATACCCCCAGAAGAATAGTGTTCTTGTAGGGTAGGATACTGAAGCTTCTGAGGAAATTATTTCTAAGCCTGCAAAACTCATAAACTACAGTGCTGTTCTGCCCCATAGAAGATAAACTGGGTTCTCTGGAGGACTGTGGCAACATTTCTACTTTTCAACTGATATTGGTTTCTAATAGTTTTGCAGGTTTTTTTAAAGATGCAATAAAAAGATAAAACTTTAGAAAAGTGCAAGTGAAGCCTTATCACTGGGAAAATGTTGACTGTCTGAGATAATTTTATCATTGCTAAATTCTCAGAACATGTCAGTAAAGAAGGGGAGTGGAAAAAGTTACTAGAATAATGTCCTTGTAGTCAAAGTAATGTGTTAAAGTTGATGTAAGTTGTTGGAATGATTGCAAAGGTGTTGCAGTTATTTCAATTATAATTATGTTTTTGTAATACCATCTTGAACAAAGACAAACCCTTCAGATGTTAAAGGAAGATATATTAGACTTCAGAAAAGCACATGTTAATTCAATTTCACTCTAAGTATAGTATTTAGAGGAGCCCTGAAAGACAAAATCTACCCCTGCATTTCATAGATCTAAAGAAAATATTGCACATTGTCTGAACTGAACTTAAAATACTGTGCTATGTAAAAGAGAAATAAAGACATAATCAAGAATTCACAGGAGGATGGAAGAGCCCATGTTTCAGGGTCATGACACTGTCAAACACCTCTATTATGTGGCACGGCCTTCAATTTTATTACAAGAGAAAGCACAAATAAAATCAGGCACAGCAAGTCTCAGCAAAATACTTGCTGAGAAAGAAGCACAATGAAAGATCTAGACTTTGTTGATAGTTGACAGTTCAGGTGAGACCATGGCACGCATGCCACTGGGTAGCTGGAGAAACTTTTGAAAACTGATGTGTGGAGGAGTTCCTCCATCTAGCAGTGCTTGGAGTGAAACTTGGCATGGGACTTTGACGTACTTGACAGCTTTTTGTGTGTGTATGTGTGTCCTACGCAACTTTTCATTGAAGAGAACGCATTTGGTTTGTTTCTACACCAGGAATTAGTCACTTAGGTGACCTGTTGCTAGTCACTAGTAGTTAAAAACTCTCAAAGCAAAATTCTGTCAGAGATATCAAGGAGTAGAAGCTCTTCGGGAGCAAGGAAGGAAGGCCATGGTTGAACACCACATCTCTAACACAGAGTAGGAGAATGGGGAGCGACCTATTTGGTTAAGCCCTGTTGATTGCACTCATTTCACTGTCAAAAGTTCCATTTTCCTCCTTTTTTATTCTCCTATTCATTTGCTGTTCTGGATTCAGAGCTAAACCTGTTTAAGTGTTGCTTTTGTGATCCTAATTAATTTCCTGAAATGAGAAAGCAGAACAACCTCATGTTTTCCTGTCCACTTAAGACTGTGCTTTTATTGACTTCATGACAAAACTGTGCTGTTTTACCCCAGGTACTTCAGTCATCACCCGGTCAGTGTTTCTCTGCATGTTCAGAGCATTCCAGCAAATGCAGGCAGTGCTTGCTACACACTGCTGGCAGCACCAGGAGCTGCAGTCCCTGGGTCTCTTTGAAGCAGCAGCAGCATGCAGAATGTCAATTACTTTACAATTTCAGGCTTCAAATTGGTCCCTTGGTAAGCAAAAACTTGCCCTGCTACGCCAACAGTGTAAGTAGGTAATCTGAATAAGTGAAAGGAGTGATCAGAGTTTTCACCTAAAACAAAATTGAAGTCTTTTGCCCACTCTTGCTTGTGTTTTAAACACAAGTTACCAAGACCTTCCTGATCTGTTGGTGAAATTCTTCTGCCATGAAAGTTTAATTTTGTCCCTCAGCTTTGGAAAATCCACAGCAATTCTATTATCCCTCTGATAGGACATTGGTTTGGATGAAATCCATCTGTGTGTTAGTAACTTAATGCTGTCAGATACCTCCTTATCCCAGAAAGTTAGGTTTGCATGACAGCAATTCCTATTACCTGTGCTTCAGGACGGACCGTGGCAGTTTAATGGTAGCTCTTCCAAAAGCAAGTCAAATGAGAGGGCCAAGACTACAAGGAGAATACGGAGGCGTTGGTTTTCCCATGCTGTCATCATACTTAATACATAAAACATTTGACATTTCTGATTTTCAGTGTTAGTGGAAAAACAATTGGAAAGCTTTAGCTGACATCAGACTGTTTGGTTTGGTTTTTTAAAAAGCAAATTATTTCTACATTTCTCTAAAGGCTGTAAGAAAATCTGAAACCCTTCTAGTAAGGTTTAGACTAGGTTAGTGGAGCAAAGAAAATCCTGAGGATATTCCCTACTGGCCATCCAGTGAAAGTACAAGTAATCCATCTAATAGCTTAGTAGGAGAGTGCATTTTAGGACTTCTGCCTGCGTAGATGATGTTGCAACGTTACTGCAGCTCACGCGGAGAACTCGTCTCAGTTGAAGCAACTTCTGAGACTGGATCATTGAAAGCTCTCCCATTAAATCTGGTTTTAGAAACTAGTATCCTTTAGTTTCTCTGATTGTTGTGAATGCTACTGGGTATGTCTGTAGTTTTCCCCTGCTATCCGTGCCATTTCTAAATGTCTGAAAGAGCAGCATTCCACTGAGTTCACATTTCTCCTTTTAATTTATGCATGTGTATGTGCATTGCTTTTCTCCTGCAGTTCTCTAAGAGTTTTATGGCCCATTACTGCGTGAGTAAAATGTGTGCAGATTTTGTAAGCCTCTGCCAGAAGATGTTTATTACTCTCATCATTCTTATGAAAATCATGTTCCAGCAGGTTCAGGCAATGTGCAAAACATGGCACATGTGTGAATTGGCCATTTCACGCTACACGTACAATATTAGCAGTGATAATAATGCCAGGGAAGGGGCCTTAGGGAAGGGGATAGACCTTACCTTAATTTGGTCATGAAGCTCTGAGATGTGATCTTTCTTAAACCCAGAGGTATAAAGAACAGTTAGCTGCTTTTCGAAAGTTACCAAGAGCGGTGACAAGCCAAAATATTAGTACAGAAAACAGCTTGCCATTTTGCCCATGTTTTGCCTTCTTTGGGATTATGGTCTTCATATGTCTCAAGGGTTGGCTTATTGAGAGAGAGACAGTGCTTTAAAGAAATGTTTGATGTTGCATAGACAGAGAAGCAAAATATACTCCTGACTGTTTTAAACTTCTCTTGTACAGCAGTGAGTATCTCTGGCAAGTGCAACACGGTCATATGGCTGGTGTGAATGTTTCAGGCCTGCTGATTGAATAGTTTCATATAGTAAAAGATCCAAGATATATCTTCTCCTCTTTGCTGCGTTGATGATAACAGCACTGGAGGCACCCCTATCGTTTATTTCCTTCATTCAGGTCACAGTTGCTGCTGCTTGCTCTGGTTTACTTTTCATTTGTCTTTGCAGTTGCTGTACAGTTCTCATCTTCCCCAGCTCTTTCTGTGCAGTGAGTGCCTTTTCTGTGCGCTCAGCTTGAGACACAGAACACTAGACGGCCGAGTTTAGGATGACTTCTTATGTTTCAGCATGAGTTTCAGGATTTTTCTCCATTCTCCTGGTTCATATTTAAAACTGGGGATGCTTTCAGAAGTAAGGAGAGAGAGTTTATACTTGTGCTCTTTGCTCATAGAATTATCCATTTGCTTTCTTTTTCACATAGTCCTTTGGCCAAGCAGGCACCTAGGGCAATCTGAAAAAGTAATAATCATGAGATAACCAAACTAGTAAAAGAAAATACATATTTCAGATAAACTCTTATGTCTCTAGCATTGCTCTTACTTCAGCATTTGTCTTCCCCTTGATGTTCAGGGCTTAGAATCAACTTGGAAACACCTTCTCTAATGTTCCCCGAGTTTGTGACTGGCAGTACTTCTTACGCTTTCCATCTGCTGCCCTCTGCCCCCTACTTTTAATGTCTATTTCCAGTACTTCCAGAAAGAGGAAGATGACTTTCATAGTATGAGGAGCTTTCTCCTTGCCAGCACAAAAAATCAGTGACTATCAAATCTTAGGTTAAATTTGATGATCTAAATTTCACTCATGTGATCTTTATGGAAATTCCAGTCAAGAGGGAGGTCTTGCTAATCAGGTGCTTTAGAAGAATACACTTAATGTGAAGATTTTAAGAATAAATTAAGACTGGAAACAGAATAACCAGTAGGTTCCAATCCCATCTAGTTACCAGATTGAAAACTGTTCCTTTATTTATACTTGTCTTCAAGTCAGTATCTAATCTATGACATTGTTTGACTTCAAGATCTAGTTTCTTTTGTCAAAAGCTTTGGAAGCTCATATAAATATTTGCTGTTTCTTCCTCATTCAGTTTTGTTTACAATCCCCAAAGTGCTAAATAGATGACAGTGACACATCTTCCTTTATAGGAGCTGTGCTTGTTTGTCCCTAACATGTGTAATTTATTTTTGTTACAGTTGTTTCGGCACTTTTTTTAAAAAACCCACCTTACTAGTGCTTGGCTTCCAGAATCACCCCAATACCTTTCTGAAGGATAACCACAAATTAACCATGCCCCCAAGTTCCCTGCAGTAGTAGATAATTTTAGGTTGATAACTTTTTTGGTATTCAGCTCAGCCATTTCATTCTGAAGTTCCCTTAGGATATCTGCATGAAGATTAGCTTGTCTCCATGTGCTATGGCACTTAATATGCATTTGCTCCTGTAACCGTCCCCAGTCTATGGATATGGCTGTTTCTGAGAGGATGTTCTCATTCCCAGATGCACTGTCCTAGCTATGTACCTGGATCAGACATGCATCATCCCAAGTCCTATAGGTGGGAAATGTGTGAGGAGCAGGAGGACCAGAACTGTGGGATTTGCTGTAGAATGCATAGGCCAAGCACTCTAGAAATAACTGTTATAAATGCCACGTATCCAAGTATGGAAAGCTAGTGAATGCAGTCATGAACCAAACTCAAAGGATGTATCACCAATCTGATGATATTTGATATGAATGAGTCACTGACCTATGCATAGTGTACATATGAGGCTGAGGATAAACAGCCAGTTGGCAGTATGAAGAGGTAATAACTCTTTTACACCCAAAATGATCATGAAGAAGCCACTAATAGGTTTTTGAGAACCCACACATCTTTTGGCTGATAGGTATGAGGGTGGAGATGATACCAAAGACAGCTGGTCAGCAGAGCCAGCAAGAACATTCATATTTTCATCTCAGACTGGAATTCAAAATTAACATACTCTTGCATCAGGTAAGATAAAATTACTGATCACTGGCAGTGGCATTCAGGAGACAGGTTATGTTTGCTAACCTTAAACTTTGTCTCTAGCGTGTCAAATACATCTTGAAATCCCATGTAACAAGAGTAAGCAATTAGAAAAGTATTCCATTGGTAAATAGAAAACTTCAATTGAAGCAAGATTAGACTAAAATTGGGTTTTACTTGTGACCTTTTGTATCCACTGCTATAGCTAACAGTCTGATCTTGAGACTAGATAATAAATTTTCTCTGTGTTTTACAACAAATATCATTTTTGATAAGCTTAATTAAAGTGTAAGTTGCAAACTTGGAGCATTTTCATCTCCAGGGAGGCAAGAAGTCTGAGACGGTTCATGGAACCACTGGGGAATCTTTCCTGTCCAGGTACTCTGGAGCACTGCCAGGGTTTCTGTTTCCAAATGCCTGCTCTTGCAGGAGGAGCAGAGGAGAGAGGCAGCTGGCAGCCCCAGACACACCTCTTGTACATTAGGTGCAGCCTGCTTCAGGTACTCGCGAGAGGCAGCTGGGCATTGCCTCAGTGTAGCTTCCTGACAAAGTAATTCACTCATTTTGGATTTGGCTTCCATCCCTTTCTGGTGACCTTTATTTTCTGCTATTCTAGTGCATCAGCCTCCTTTTTTTTTTTTTTCATTCTTAGAACTAAATATTTTTATATTATTTTATCTCATTTTACATCTTTTGTTTTCAATATGCAGATTTGGTCTTAGTTTTCTTCGGGTCCATGTTTCTGTATCAGCTTTTTTTTTCCATTGGCGCTGAATAAAGGCAGCAATGCCCACACAGCAGTCTGTTCCAAAACTTCTAAACTTTCCTAGCCTCTCAGAACATTCAGTTGGAATTGTCCAAATTTGTTAGCCACAAAGGCTGCATCCTGATTTTTAGATCTCCCTGGAATGCTACGCTGGTCACAGTGGGAGCTCCCAGCTGTCCCTCCCTGCTGCAGGAAGCAGCAAATGATGGCTCAGGCGTTAAGCACCTGGTCACACACAAATGCACAAAGCTGGGCACAGATGGAGTTCTGCTCATCTTCAGGCTGTAACAGTATTAAGTGATCTAATTTATATACGAAGGGCTGAAGTTGCCTGTTACTGCTGTTTTATTAGACTTGGTTTTCTCAGTGGGGTCCTGCCCCATGACTGGGGATTGTAGATGTTAGAACAATGCTCAGAATAAATAATGTGCAGTAAAAATGTTCAGGCTACAGTAATGCACAGCAGCATTATTTGCAGACCATGCTGTCATTGTACCAGTCACTGTTTAAACGCATGAGGAAAAAGACCTTGGATAAAGAACCTTGTGCAGTCAGAGTTCATTCGCTGATCAGGAGATGATTAACACCATGATGCTTCTAACATCTTTGTTTTCTGTCATTTGGGCTTGTATCCATATGGGTATAATCGATTTAAGTAGATTTTACAGTGTAGTCTTCTCCCTCTGTTACAATTCTATATGTTTAAAATAGTGACCTTCCCCCCAACTCCCCTTGTATGCGCTGTGCTCCCTGCTGCATGGTAAGGATAGCCAGCTCTGATGTAGGACTGCTTTGCTGTTTCTGAAGAGACATCCGTATTTCTGTGCTCCTTCAGTTCATCAACTCTGGCCTCAAGGTGCTATACTAGTGCTTTGAGGGTCATTAACTGCTTGCACCACATTTGGATCAGACACATATATCTAACCTTATCTTTGAAAGGTCTGGAGAAAATAACATTGGAAAAGAGATCTTCTGTTCAAGTTCATGCCCTTTTGACTAGTTTGAATTAACACCCACTTAGAGGGGGTAAGAAGTCAAAAATATGCCTGGAAGGTTAAACATTAAGTATGTAAAGCTAGACTTCCAAACTTCCATAATGCATGAAAATGTGTATGTAAAAAATGTCTGAACAAAACCAAAGTTTAACAGCTAATACATTTGAAAGTATGAGGATTTTTAAGCCTTTTTTGAGATTCCCTTTTGCTGGTTGCCTTCAGGGGAGGTGAGACAAGTTTCTAACCTTTGCAGGCAGCTCAATGGAAGAGAGGGAAGGAAGAACACAGAAGCAGAAAAAAATCTCAAATTTCAACTTGTTGTGTGATCTTTGAAGGGCCTCAAGAATAAAAATCTTTAAAGAGAACCCCATAGGTGCTACATGATCTGCATTTTGTCAGTCAGGCTTACAATCATCAGAGGAGACAGAAGTCACAGATCTACTGCCAAGGCAGTGCCCCCCTTTTAGCTGCTGTGCCTTTCCCTTTCTCTTCCCCTTCCCAGCTCTTAGGTTTGCAATTGACAGCTCTTCCAAATGTTTGTGGTCTTTGGGTATCCATCCTGGATGCTTCTAATGCCTGAATGAGCCCCAGCCATGCCTTACATTATCTCATGTTTCATCTCATCCTTTCTTTTCTTTAGGGAGAGTTTGTTTGGCTTCCCAAAAATACTCTGATCCCTTCTTTTCTTTTTTTAGGCAGAGTTTGTTCAAGTCAGGTCAGATGCCTGATGCAGTTCACAGCATGGTTATGTTTCGGTTGCCTTGGTAAAATGGAGGAAACTGTGAGCTGTGGGGTGACAACAATGGGGAGGTGTGGGGTTAAAAGGAACTCCATAATCTGCAGAAGTGGGTAGATTGTTAAATCATAGCCTTGGTCCCAAGAGTTAACACAAATATCTCTGATGTACAAACAGTCCTGTACAAGGATGCAAATTGTTTTTCACTTGTGGTGAGAGAGCGATGTACTTTCATGCCTGGATACCATAGCATGGAGAGATTTTTTGTCTCTGACTTTGTCTGAGATGTTCAAAGAACCCTCCTTATTGCAGTGCTCCCTAATAAACATGCCACTGGTCAGTATTATTAAATAGTGTCTACAAATAGCTTCAGAGTGGTCAAACCATTTGTTGTTTAATAGTTTTCCCAGCTGTCTTGCCCTTCTTGGTGCTACTTAGTGAATTTCTAAAGCTGGGAGCATTAGTGAGTCTGAGGCAGTGGAATATTAGTCATTTCAGTAAATAAATTAAAAAAAACCCCCACAAACCCAACAAGTGAAGTTGGTTTAGGATCTGTAATTTTTTTCTGAATATATCATACAAGCAATCACTTAGTCATTTGGTCCTGAATAAGATTGAAAAATGATATATGCAACTTGCTGCCCGGTGTCAGCACTGTCAAGCCTGTGTGATTGTATTTGAGCTGAATATTTCAGCAAATAGCATAGCCCAGCAGCAATTGCTGAGCCCTGTCTATATTCTCTCTTTGCAGTGAGCAGGGATTTTTCATTTCATACATCATTTACAGCTTGCCACAGTGGTTCCAGTCAGCCAGGATATATTTTCAACACAAAGAGAAGAAAGAGAAATATATATCATTTGTTGCAGAAGTTGGGCACATTGGGTTCAAATTTAATTACACTATAACATCAAAAGCTACACTAATAGACAAAAAGTCAACTAGCCTTAACTCAGAGTAAAATAAGATCAGTTTTCTTGTTGTTCAAGAGTTCTGCCTAGGCTTACTGGGCAGTAATTTTGCTGCTTTGATACATTACATCCCTAAGAGTCAGTGCACACACTTAAACAGGTACAGTGCATGTATCATCCATCTAAGTATTTTACAAAATAACAGATGCCTTCAACCCTCTTGGCAGAGTTGCCTTGTTAACGACACTTATTACTGCTAAAAAGTGCAGCTCCCATCCCTTTAGCTCCTGGGGAGTCTGCAGGTTCCTGCTGGGCAAGACAATCAATTAGGAAGGGGAGTCCCAGCAGGGATCCACAGCCCGAAGGATCCATGTGACCTTAGAGACATGCTCACTTCCATTCTTCTCTTCTTTTTTTTTCCCTACCCACTGTCCTATCAGCCTGTCTGGATCCTGATCTGCAGTAGCTAAGATATATAGGGTTGGTTTTATCAGTAAGCTGAGCTGATTTAAAAACAAAAATCCCAAACACCCTTTTCCTGCAAAATTCTGGAAAACATCACAGTTTCTGTGAACCTGAGGAGATCTCTAGGATTGCCCCTTGAGAATAGACACACAGATAAGGGGTCCATAGAAAGAGATGTAAGAAACACAGGCCTTATGCCTTGATACCTTCTTTTCCTTTCTCATTGGAGCTTCAGAGGAATCTCTCATTAGAAATTAGGTTGATTCCATTTTAAAGCCTTCAGAATCACAGAGATCTCTGCAAGCATCTCCTAACTTTTGAGCCTTCTGTAAAGCTTCATGTATTGAACTGTGATGATTGCTGAAGACAGCATAACAAATATGAATTTGTCTTCAGTTGAAACTCACTAACAAGTGAATTTTTGAGAAGTGGAATTGTGAAAGGTATACAAAACCTGGAAAAGCATTGGTATTAAATGATGTTGTGAACCAGGAGGCACGATACTAATTAACACAGTGTCTGGGCTAGTAAACAGAGCAATAATCCATCACAGTCATGAGGGTCTGGGGATGCTGGTGTACCCAATAGCAATTTTGGCATTGAGGAATTAACTTCAAATGGAACAAGTCTGATTTTTTTTTCTCCATCCTGAATTCACTATGCTTTCCCTCATAAAGTGCTCCTTAGGTTTCAGGGATAGATCAATTTGCCATTATGTCCTTGCCGATGCTGAAGTAGATTTGGAGTACCTACTCAGCAGCAGAGATAGGAGAGTGATTACTGCAAGTAAACCTTATTATTTAAGGAAAGAGTCCAGTGTAAAAAGATGCTAGTATTAAAGTATAGAAGTAGTTCACCTGCTTCCAAGGTACTGTGGAAGGAGAGCCTCAGAGAAGCAATGCAGGGAGCAGGGCACTTTCCATTAGCAAATACTCGATGGATTTTTATTTCCGTTCTTCAAATGACAATAAAAAGAAGAATAAAGTGGCAAAGCCTTTTCCTGGGATCATCTGTGGTTGTCAGACTTTGTCAATGTGCTTTTGACACCTTCTTTAAAGATAGAAAAGCAGGGGAAACTCTATGCCTGTAGCCTTGACCTTGTTTCCTTGTTGGGGAAACTGATCTGATGAGCCCTGTTTGTTCCTTCAAGTTTCATTTGTCAAAATATATAAGGTCAACACAGTTGTGTGTATTTGACTTTAGGAGATGAATTGTTATAATTAGTAACAATACACTTATTTTATTACTTGCTTTGATAGAAGCCGAGGGTGTTTTTAAAAAAACTCCTTAATTTCAGAATGAATTATATTAGTTTTTTGTTGTTGCCTGCATGTGTTAAACTTTTTTGGTGTAATTAGCAAGCAGTAAATTACTTTATTTCTCTTTTGTTTAATTGAGTTAATGATGTCTGCAAAGAAACATGATACCGAGGGAAGTTTTTTTTTTTGCTGATCTCAAGGGACTCTCAAGTTTTTAGATTTTGCCAGACTCAGAGCTGTAAGGGGCACATCAAGAGCTGTCCCGACATCTTTTAAAGACTCTTTCACTTCATTGCTGCATAAAGGTGAACCCAAGTAGTGTGGAAGACAGCTTGAACAGAAGCAGCCAGACTCGAGGTAGCAGAGGGAGCGTGCCTCTCAAGCTGACCCCTCTGTGTAAGTGAGTGTGTGTTTTTTCCTTGCTGAGAGGGCAAGACTGGTACATTAATGAGCCATCTGCCTTGCTGGGCCACAGTTTTAAGAACAACACGCCTTCCTGTCCTTTGCATACTCTGCCCTCTAGAAAACGTAGCACTATCATTACTTATGACAGGAGACTCTGTCATATCAAAGGATAAAGAAATCGGTGATGAAGAGAGAATTAGGGAAATGAGAGGAGTTACAGGACAGAGAGCTTCATTAGAGGGATAAAAAACCAGGGAAGAGGAAGATTTAATGAGGCTCTTGTTTATTACTTTTTCTAATTTAGGAAGTCTTGCTGCTGGCTGTGGCACTGGAAGGTTAAATTGTACAGTTACTTTCAAAATGAAAGAATACAGGACTTACATATTCACTTGCATTTAATGGGTAAATCTCAGCCCATGACTGTGGGCATCTTGAGTTTCAAAAGTTCCTTCAGGGCTAAAACTGTGCTTGGCCCTTTATACAACAGATGGGTCTAAATTAAGATTATTGTTCTAAGCACCCTTGTTTTCAGGTTGTTATAAGCTGGTTTTCCTCTTTTATTCCCCATCTTTCAGTCCTGCTTCTGCTTGGACTCTCTCTAGTTCTGAACCTCATCACTGTTCATGGAGCAGGAAGTGCTAATATGAGCAAACTTCTCTGAGGCAGCCAAAGATGCTCTCCATTGTGGGACTCAGCCCCAACTGAGCCTGTCCTCCCTGTCATGGTCCAAGTGGAGATGGGGTCTTCTCCAGACTGTCTGGATCATGAAAAGTTGAAGGGTTGATAAAATGCTACTCCCCAGTGAAGATGGATGTGCTATACTGGCTGTATTGGTAGAGCTCAAGGGAGGCAATTTCAGTTATTAGACACTAACTGAAAGCTAAGGTTTTCTTTTTCAATACAGACTGTCTTTGCTCCTATTTGCTGTTATTGATACAGTAGATAGTGTTTTGTGATAACAATATCATCAGGGAGAACCATGCCATGTCAAGAAAGATTTTTTAATATGATCTATCACAAGAGCAATAACAGAAGCACGAAAATATGGAAGCAGCTGTGTCATTTCAACAGACCTAACTTTTGCAGAGTTACAGCTCTGCAGGAAAAGTTGCTGTTTGAAATTCTTAGGCCAATGAAAGCTCTTCCTCCAGCTTTTCAGCCAAGTAGCTGAGAGTGTGACATCATGCTTCTCTGCAGACATTATTAACTCAATTAAACTAAAGAGATACAAAGTAAATTACTGCATCCTAATTATACAAAAAGTCAATAAACAGGCAACAAAAACAATTATATAATTCACTCTGAAATTAAGATGTTTAAACCACTAACAATTTAAATCAAAGCAACAGTAGTAAAATAAGTGTAATGTTACTAATTACGCCATTTCATCTTCTAAAGTCAAATAGATAGATTTTTGTTGACTTGGTGTATTTTGGCATTTTTAAGAATACAAATGGAATGTGAATGGGTTTGACATGTACATCAGTGCAGAAGAGTATATCTTCTGTAGAGTGAGAAGCTGAGCCTGCAGTGATGGGGCAAAATATGCTTGTAAAGAAGCTTCTCTCTGGCTGGTAGGCTGTGCTGAGGTAGGAAACTGGCACTTGGCATCCATTGCCTGCAAACTTTCTCCTTCCTAAACTCTCTTACAGTGGATTGATTAAAACTCCCAGCTGATAAACTCAGCCTGTGTTTGATAATTGCTAGCATTTTCTACATCAACATGACTGACAACAGCAGAATTGAAGCTCAGTGGTGTTAAAACTTGTCTGTGACAGCTTTGATTTCAAACAGAACACGATATTCATTTAGACAAATAGTAGAGAGAGGTTTGTCTGCTTTTTTCCCTTCCTTTCTTCTCCCCTCCCTCCTCTTTTTGTGAAAACCTAAAATGGTGCAATCCATGGAGGGGTTTGGGCATTTCTTTGATTAGTGAGAGCCATATGTCCCTCAAACAAATGAGAACAATTCTGATGATGAAAAGAAGCAAAAAATACAGTAAGTTGCTGCCTGCAGAGTAAGATTTTTTTTTTCTAGAATTTTTGACCTGACCTTTTTGACACATGGGAGCTTCTATGAGAAAGCAGCATTCACAGAACATTGTCTGGCTCACATTTACTCCTGTGGGATAGTTCCTTTAGCTTCTCTGAAGGCTGGATTCTGCCCAGGCAGGGTAATATGATAAACAATTAAAACAGTAGATGTTCCGTTTTTGTGGACCTAATGTACTGTTTCAGAGTAATATGAAGCAAAGTTATGTACAAAGATATACTAATTATAATGTCTTATATGAAAGAACCTCTATATAGACCTTAGAAAGAAAATTACTTCTGTCTTTTGTAAGAGTAAGTAGCTGAGCTTGCAGTGATGGAAAAAATGCAAGGGTGTGTAATGATCAGTGCCCACAATGACCCCAGGTTTTCTAACAAAATCAGCTGTCAAAGGATCTGACCTATCCAAATACAAGCTGTGGAAATGCACCCTTCTACACCATTGCCTCGTACCAATCAATAACAATTCAATCCTGGCAGAATTCAGGCAGAGCCTATTATAAGCCATCTAAAACTGAATTGCTGTCAAAGAATTAGACATGAAGAGGATTGCCACACTAGTATCTGATGGGAAAAAATACTGCCAGTTTAGACCAGTGGGACAGTTTCATATATTGCTCAGTGCCAACTGCTTAAAAAATCCAGAACGATTCTGAAAATATTTAAAATATCTAAACGTAGTGAAGATTGACAGCCTTGGCTTTGATCCTAGCAGGAACTGAGGCAAGTGGAAATATGGTTGTAGTTATTATTTCCCGTTGGTCAGAAATCTGCTTGACCCAGGTCTTGATGCAGAATAGAAGATAGATTTCACTACCGAGCATTTAATTTGTATAAAGATCCAGCTACTCCTTCTGTATGAGAAGGAGCTGTATTTTCTTTTTGGAGGAACAAAGAGGAAGGTAGTGCACTATCATAGGACTGGTTTTCTCTTTTTTTTTTTTTATTAATTTTTTTTTTGGGGGGTTTTTTTCATTGCAGAACTTACAAGGTTTATACTCATGGACACCTATATTAAAAAGTTTTCTGCCAAATTGTTATTTAATCTTCTTGTTCTAATCTGAGTGCAAGCATAGGAATTACCAAGTGTATTGCATCTAATTGGGTATGTCCTGTGACATAATATGGAAGAGGAAGGCATGAAGATTCTAATTTGCTTCTGGCTCCCTTTTATAATGGTGTTACTGTGAGTTAGACGTGGTTTCATTATCTGTCTCCCAACACACAAAAAAGGGAAAAACTTTTTATTGGCCAAACAGTAAAAGTCTTATTTTATGTACTGTACAAGAAGTGCTCCTTTGCTGCTTAGAAATTTGGTTAGATGGACGTACCTTCAAAATTTTGCTCCTTGAGCTTACTTAAGCTTTCAGGGCAGGGTTGGGAGGACAGTACAGATGGACTCATTATTCAGTACCCCTGCTGACTTGTTAAGTGCACTGTTACAGATTGCTTGCATGGATGTGCTGTGAAGCAGCTCTTAATACCCAGGGAGATGAAACAGGGCCCATTAGGGAAACAAGGAAATGTGAGGTAATGACTGGTTAATACCCTTGGGCATGAGGGTATAAGGTGTTTGCTCTTGAACCATGCCTGTCAGTAAGAGAAGAGGTAATTTGAGTGTTCTCTTGGACCGGTGTCCAAGGAAACCATTTTGGATTGATAGGGGTAATCAAGTGTTATATTAATTTGTGGGCTGTGTGCCCATGTAAGTCATCGGCCATCTTACCCACATCGTGTTACTCCCAAGGCACTCCTGTCCACAGAGTGGCTCACTGGTTTCTCCTCCTGCCTGCATTTTTCTTTACCTCCCGCGGTTGACATCTTCCCTGCCAGCTGTGTCTTTTCCGCAAGGTAATTCTCTTCACTGCTGACTGCGATCCTGGGGGATTCTAGGGCTGTCAGCCACACTTCTACCTTATGCAGTTCTGTCTCCTTTCCTTGCACGTTTTTCTTCCTTTGCTTCTCTCTTGCCACCAATGCCTTCTGTTTCTCTCCTCATCCACCCTTCAGTGTGCCCTGTAAAAAGGGAGAAGGCGCAACCCCAGCTAAGGGTCATAGAAAGGGACGGTTAACAGTTAAAAATCCTTCTATGGAGAAGATCTTCTGAACCAGAAAGACAGAGATTAAGGTTTTACCTAGTTAAAGAGGACAAAGTTGCCTTTGTGGTTATAAATAGCTTTCACAAGGAAATATTGCATATCTTTTAATGGAGAATAAAACACTTGTATCTGGAACGTATTGAAAAGCTACGTTATTTTTCCCTTCTTGAGCTTGTGAATTTTACTTAGTAGTGACAGTACCTAGAAGTCTACAGACATCTTTGATGGATAGTGTAGTATGAACCGATACTCACCCCCTATGTTGCCTCTGTTTAACATATAGAAATAAGGACTACAAAAAATACCACAACTAATTAGACATTGCTACAGACTTGCTGAGACATAAAATGCCCTCTTCTGTGCTATCAGTTCTCTTTTTCTTAAGGTTGTCTTCTTGCAGCTACCTTGGCACATAACTCAGGTACGTATCCTAGCTGTATACTACATCCCCACTTATTGTAGTTTTGCATATGTTAAATCCTTAAAAAAAAAAGCTATTTAAATGCCCCATTGTGAGCACACGAATGCTGTGTTCAGGGTGTTACACAAGAGCAGAGTGAAGTAAGAAACTTCCTAGTTTTTCTTTAATTCTATCTGTGTAGTTGTGTAAATATGAAATCAAGAGCATGAGAAAGTCCCCTAAAGCTAATAAACAGCTGTGCCATGTGTAGTGGCCGTTCACTATGCAATTCTATGATCAGCCCATCAAACAACTTCAGTCCAAATCATTGGGTCTGTCATGGATGCAGAACAGCTTTTACATTTTGCTTTTAATTTACCCGTCTACTAACTGTATTATCTTCCCAATAGAGCTATTTATCAGGGTGGCTATTAAGTGGAGTCTACTTTACATTATGTCTTTTGAAAAATATCTAAATTAGGATGATCTAAAACTCCAACAAATTATGGGTACTTCAGTTGCTTATGTTTGTGCTCCATGGGCAGCAATTTACCCAGTGTTTTTCCAATTCAAGTAAATGGGAGACAGCTGGAGGTTAGCAAGACTCATCTTACCAGATCATAGATATTTTAAACAGCTGGCAATAAACTGTAATTTATATCTATAAAGTAAAATATTTATCCAGAAGAAGTACCTTTAGAATATGTTTGAAAGCTGCATCCGAGCTGACATGAAGGAGAGCTTTGTATCTTATTGCCATGGGCTAGGGCTTCAGTTTATAGTTAATTTATATGCTGTTCCTCTGAAATGCTGTAACTTTTATTATTAATCAATTTAAATTGAAAGAAGTACTAGTTCTAGGAATTAAAACCAGACTTCCTTCAGTAATTGAATTCACCAGCCCAGTTTCCTAAGTGGTAAATGTGACTGAACTCTGTATGATGAGAGCATTGGTGGGGCTAAATTCATGTATACCATGAGCTTTGCAAAGTCTGGATTTCACTCAGTCTTTTCTGAACTGTTGTTAGTGATGCTCTGAATAGGGCTGAACAAATGAATTTTGCAGTGCACTGAGAGTTAATGATATTTCTTTAAAAACTCCACTGAGCTTTTTCCACACCAGGTTCTGATAGTTGAAAGTTTTAAATGCATTGCCTTTTAAAATCTCTTTCCTGTCATTCTCTCTCTTAAAACACACACAGTGTTACAAGACTTGCAAGCCACTCTGTTTCTGCTCTTCACTAGTTCTTGGAGCATGTCGTTACATCTCCATTAAACTCAGTGGGCCAACATAGTTTTATCCCCTAATTGATGATTTGGCAGTAGGGTCCATAAGGTATGTGCAGTGAAAGCTGTGTTAAGTGATCAGAACATGTGAGGTGTCACTGTGGTTCAATGAGATTGAATTCTGTTTTTTTTTTTAAGTAAAAGCAGTGCATGTGAGGAGATGAATGGGAATCACTGAATTGCTGGGGCATTCAAGTAGCCTGCAGATTAACATAAATTAATGTACAGTCACTCAGAGAAACTCAAACCAGCAAATGTGGTCTCCAGAGGTAATATCATTATTTGCCTTCCCATAGGTAAAAGCATATTTTCCTGATGCTCCTAGCAGTGGTACAGCTAACTCTGTAATACTGCAGTGTTTTTCCTGATGTGATAATGTTTGTTCAGGTGGGATGGAATACTGTTGGTGGCATTGGTCACTTTATGTGATGCCTGAAGAAATAAAGCATTAGAAACACACTTCAGGTGGAATTTGTATTCCTTCCTTCTTAAGTCTCTGATGAGAAGATAAGTAACTGCTATTACCTGTTTTCCTCAAACACTCAGTAAAGTTTAATTCTCATACCCGCAGTGTCATACTCACCAAAGAGCTGAGCTGCTGTGGTAGCTAAAGTACACAGCAGTTCATTTCTAAAGTCTCCTGTGACTACATCAGCTATGACTTAATATCTGCACTATGGCAATAGTGTGGCAGAAACTAGAAATGAGTAAATAAAAGCATTTGGTGTGTTGTTTTGGGCACTTGGCCTTTAGTCTAATGTTCTGGAGCTCTAATACAGCCGTAGCCATCTGCTAAGGAGTGGTAAAGACGCTGCTGGATATTAGTGCTTTAGAGCTAGCCCGGTCTTCAAATTAGCTAAACTGCTCTTTTTCACTATGAAGTTACTTTGAATAATGGTTTTGCCCTGTGACATATTTCACTATTAAATTTTTCTTAATATTTTAACTTTCTCTTTTGTTCAGTAACTCCTACTGTAAATTTAGAATATGCTACATATACTGTTTAAGTTGAATTGTAAAGTATCATGGCCATTGTTTCTGTTATACTGCAAGGCTGTTAGTGGGGGAGCCTTCTCATCACTGTAATGTACACATCATTTCCAGAGTGGATTTTAGCAATTCTGAAGTGCTCAAATAAATAGAGTTTTCTATTTCCCATACTTAAAATTTGTAGACACCTAAATACAGTGAACTCTGGCTCATGTACAGCATTTACCTAAATATGTGTTAGCAGGAATATCAAATTTAGCCTAGAAAAATAAGGCAATCTACTGAAAATAGTTAAGCATAACACCTTAATAGCTTTCTGTTATATTTAAATATTTTTCTTGTAATAGAAATCATACAAAAGACTACTACTACTACTAATAATAATGCCTTTTATACTGTCTTTCCCCTGCTTCACTGTCTAAAATCCTGATATGTTCAAAAAATCAGGTATATCCAGACCAAATTGGGAGCTTTCTGATGAGGCTTTTTTTCTGAAAATATTGATTCAACAAAAACATAATTTTACCATACCCTTGTTTACCTGAAGTTTCCACTTGGGGAGTTTCTCTAGTCCAGAAATAAGTAAAATGAAACAGCAATGTAGGGATTAGCCACCTAATTGGATCCAGTCAAAACGCCTCTGGTTTCTGATTACAAAATCTTAACTCCCCCATCCCCACCATGGAAGCAGAGATCTTGGGTTTTGGGAAGTCCTAGTTATGTTAAAGCTCTCTGGCACATATTTGGCTACAAAGTCTAGAAACATTTCATTGAACCTGTGTTAGACCTAATGTAAATGGTTGCAAATGAGAAACAAACATGTAATAACACAAATGCTGGTTTTATCAGAAGCTGATACATTCCTCAGTGATATTTGGGAGCTTCTGTATTCATCTGGTTGTGTGTCTAAGGATTGCATTTGCTGTGCATTAGCTAAAGCATCATTACGTTCTGTTGGTTATTTAACATCGCCCCAAAGCCCCTCCTCTGTGCCCCAGCTTTTCAAGACCTAGTATCTCACCCAAGTCTCATGGTTCGATTTTCCTCTCTCCATACATTCTTCAGCATTGCTGTCTAGGAAAGTGCACATTGACAGCATAAAATAAAACAGTCAGCCCTGTCAGTTGTTATGACTGAAAAGAATATCATGGTTAAGTTCTCTTCTGTGAAGTGACTTACAGCGGTTTTAGCACTGGGATTGGCAATGACAGCTGTAGTTCCAGATTTACTAATGTGATTTATTTGCAAAACTCTCTTACTTTATACATAAATGCATATGTAAATATATCATCTTATAGTCTCCAAACATTTCTGTTTGGACAGGTTGGCCATGAGCCAGCAGTGTGCCCTGGTGGCTGAGAGCGCCAGTGGGATCCTGGGGTGCATCAGGTGGAGTGTGGCCAGCAGGTCAAAGGAGGTGATCCTCCCCCTCTACTCTGCCCTGCTCAGACCCCACCTGGAGTATTGTGTCCAGTTCTGGGCTCCCTGTTATAAAAAGGACAGGGATCTCTGGGAGAGAGTCCAAAGAAGGGCTACAAAGATGACTAAGGGCCTGGAGTATCTCCCCTATGAGGAAAGGCTGAGTGAGCTGGGACTGTTCACCCTTGAGAAGAGAAGACTAAGTGGGGACCTAATTAATGTTTATAAATATCTTAAGCGTGGGATGCAGGGGGAATTGGCCAGCCCCTTTTCAGTGGTCTGTGGAGACAGGACAAGGGGCAATGGCTGCAAGTTGGAGCACAGGAAGTTCCGCACCAACATGCAGAAGAACTTTTACACAGTGAGCGGTGACAGAGCCTGGGACAGGCTGCCCAGGGAGGTGGTGGAGTCTCCTTCTCTGGAGATATTTCAGACCCGTCTGGACACCGATCTGTGCAATATGAGCTGGGGAGCTGCTTTGGCAGGGGGGTTGGACCTGATGATCTCTCAAGGTCCCTTCCAACCCCTACGATTCTATCATTCTATGATTCTGTTGTGATCTTTTTTTTGGTGAGGTGTAAGCTAAAGACAAAAAGTATATCCAAAATGGATTAATGGGTAAATGTTGCATAGTAAAGTCCTTATAAAACTCATGCCTATAGCCAGTGTCTGCAACCTGGCCACTGTGACAGGACATGATCTCTTGGTTTTAAAATTTCTCTTGATACTTCAGCTATGAGATCTTGCTTTTATTTTATGCATACAGAACTCAGATGTAATGCACCTTGTAATCAATACTGGAGTTGAATTTAGGACTCTGATACCATAAAATATTTACTTAAAGAAGAAGAGATGTACCAGCTTTTTTACCAGGAGAGTGATATGAATAAGCTAATGAAAGAAGGGAGTACACTATAGCTGCTGTTTATGTGGTAACAGCTCCAGACTTAAAAAGAAAATGCTAATAACATCTTCAGTATTAGTTATGCAAGAAAGCAGTACTTTCAAATGCACCCTTAAAGTTTAATTTACCAGTATGTTATATTATGCAATTTCTAATAATTTTTAAAATTTCTAAATTAAAAAAAAAAGAAAAAGTGCATCCATGGCATTGTGAACTGTGGATAATGAAGAAAAGGCCAAATGTGATCTAATCAATCCATGTCCATATTAGAAGCACATAAAAATAGACCTGTGCAAAATGTCCCCAAGCTATTTCTGCTTCTGTAGAGAGAGTTGCTTTCTGTAAAAACAGAAGTCTTCTCATTGTATTTATCTTCATTTATCCTTGTTGCAACACATGTTGCACATTTTCCTTTGTGCTTCTTCCCTTAGTGTTTGGCTTCTTCCCTTAGTCTTTAGCTGATTTAATCCCATGAGAAGATGGAGTTGAAAGACTCCATCCACGTTGTAATACCAAGAAAACAGGAAAAGTGAATAAAATTTTCAAGTGAAAAACAAGAAAGAGAGATGCTGCCTGAAAGTTCCCGTAATGGATTTTCCAATGCCAACATTTAAGCCAAATTTCTCATCAGCCAGGAACAAGTGAAGTTTATTCAGTATCTTTTTAGTTTTCCTGGAACATCTACACTTCCAGTATAAAGGATCTCCATTACACCTGCTGTAAATGCTAATCAGAGGTTACTTCCCTAAGAAACAGGAGTGAGTTCATTTTGTAGAACAGAGCAGACACTGAAACTGCAATACGTCTGCTGTGTCTAAACTTACATTTTGTCCCCAAACTGTAAGATATTGGTGTATTCTTAACTTGTTCCAGAAAAAGAGAATGCTGTTAGCTATAATTTTTTTCTTATTATTTTACAATCAGTAAATGCTGTTCCACAAGCATACCCAAGAGGCCATGTTCTTGGACTATAAATCTAATCCAAATACTGGAATATCTGCTACAAAGTGCTGCTCATCAAGCCACAGAGTGGTAGGGTTAGGAGGTCTACTTTCTTTCCCTCCTTCTGATTACTTGGGCTGATCATTCAGAACACCACACAACCCTGACAGCTGAGAACAGAGGTTTTATATTAAAAAAAAAATGGTTGCTAATTCTTTTTGAAGGATTTCTTCCACTCCACTGATTTTCAAGATAAATTAAAAAAATAATCACTGGTCAAAGCATTTTGTCATTTTTTTTCCAAAAGAAAGCATTTTGTTTCTGACAGTATTTTCTTATATTAACAACATACTGTGTAGTTTCTGATTTCTGCTATGGCGACTTTTGCAGTCCTTTGATTTACAGAAAGAACCAGCAAGAGCAGCAATTTTTCGATTCATCTATTCATGATGTTTTTGTGGTTTTATGAAACACATTGTCCTTTCAGTCTTTAGGTCTTATTATTTGATGTTCATGCCTGCTAGCTAATATCAAAGTATGGGAGTGGAAAAATTAAAACAAAAAGTTCCCTTCAACTCTGAGTTCCTTGTGAAAGCTACCTTAGCTCATAGCAGCTTTACTATTTCCACTGTGAATCGAGCTATGCAAAGAAGCTTTTGTTTTGTCTTCTGCTGAAAAAAACATACAGCTTTAGGAATGAAGGGGTTAAGTGGACAATTTAAACTTGTAGTGTTTGTTTTATTTAAATGCCTTAGATATCATTGGAAATTTTGTCTTGGTTATTAGTTGTCTTCTGCTTTCAGGATATTTTCAGTTCTGCTCAGAATTGTCTGAGGGTATCTGTTCTCAATTCCCTTCTCATGGTCCTACTCTTCTCTGTCTGGTGTTGCTGTATGCTTTAGTAATACATTTATGTTGGTTTCTTGAAGCTCCTGTGTTTGCACAAATAATCACTGCCACCTTCTTTCAGAATTCACCTCTGAAAATGGAAGAATAGATGTTACATGTAAATTCTGGAGTCGTTACAATCTTTTTCTTACTAGCTGGAAGCAAAGTGGTGCCATGTAATGCAACATGAATTATCATGCTTACAGTATGTGGGTGCAAAACAATTTCCCAGTGTCTAGGTTTAACCCTAGCTGGCAGTTCAGCCTCATGCAGCCACTCACTCACTCTCTCCAGTGGGATGGGGGAGAGAATTACAAGAGTAAAAGTGAGAGAAGTTCTGGGTTGAGGTAAAGTCAGTTTAATAGGCAAAGCAAAAACCACACATGCAAGCAAAGCACAACATGTAATTCATTCACCACCTCCCATGGGCAGGCCAGTGTTCAGCCATCTCCAGGTCAGCAGGGCTCCATCACATGTAACAGTGACTTGGAAAGACAAACAGCATCACTCTAAATATCCACCCTTTCCTCCTTCTTTCCCCAGTTTTACATACTGAGCATGATGTCATATGGTTTGGAATATCGCTTTGGTCAGTTGGCCAGCTGTCCCGGCTATGTCCCCTCCCAATTTCTTGTGCACTGCCAGCCTCCCCACTGGTGGGGAGGTGTGAGGAGCCAAGGAGGCCTTGGCTGTTTGTAAGCACTGCTCAGCAGTAACAAAAACTTCCCTGAATTATCAATACCGTTTTTAGCACAAATCCAAACCACAGCCCCATACCAGCTACTGTGGAGCAAATGCACACTTTCCTGGCCAAACCCACCACACCCAGTTTCAGTTGTTCTTCCAACTTGTGGTGCTTATAAACATTCCATTTTATCACTTGAAATCATCTTTAATCTTGGTTTAAAGGACTTGCAGCTTGAATTTTATTGCTATTATAGTGGTTTGGAGAAGAGTGGCTGGAAAGCTGCCTGGTGAAGGACCTGGGGGTGTTGGTTGACTGCAGACTGAACTGGGGTTGACTGCAGTCAACCAACTGGGGGTGTTGGTTGACTGCAGCAGTGTGCCCAGGTGGCCAGGAAGGCTAATGGCATCTTGGATTGTATCAGAAACAGCATGGTCAGCAGGTCCAGGGAAGTGATTGTGCCCCTATACTCAGCATTGGTGAGGCTGCACCTCAAATACTGTGTTCAGTTTTGGACCCCTCAATACAAGAAAGACATTGAGGTCCTGGAGCGTGTCCAGAGAAGGGCAACCAAGCTGGTGAAGGGGCTGGAGAGCAAATCTTATGAGGAACAGCTGAGAGAACTGGGGTTGTTTAGCCTGGAGAGGAGGCGGCTGAGGAGAGACCTTATGACTGCCTACAACTACCTGAAAGGAAGTTGTAGAGAGATGGGTGTTGGTCTCTTTGCCCAAGCTAGAGGTGATAGGATGAGGGGGAATGGACTCAGGCTGCGCAGGGAAGGCTTAGATTAGACAAGGGTTATCAGTCACTGGAACAGGCTGCCCAGTGAGGCGGTTGAGTCACTGTCCCTGTATGTATTTAAAAGACAGGCAGTTGAGGTGCTTGGGAATATGATTTAGTAGTGAAGAGATATGGTTGGATTTGATAATCTCAAAGGTCTTTTCCAACCTAGTGATTCTGTGATTCTGTGGTGGAGAGCAAGGCGGCATGGACAGGGCAGTGTGCAGTCCCTCATTGCTCACCTCGACCAGTAAGCTGCCCCTACCTAAACTGTAGTAGACTTAGAGATGTTAGAAACCGTTGGGTTCTTTCGGTCCTTTCCAGGGGACATAATAAGGGGGAAATCTTGTGCTGGTTTCCCCATGTGTGCAAGGCCAGGGCCTCAGCTGTGTGAAGCCATGCTCTGCAAACGAGGGTGTTTGGATTTAGCTTCCAAGGCTCTTCCTCTTGTACAGTGAAGGGAGGATTGTGCAGTTATGTGTAGACAAGTATTTAAAATTTTTGTTGGCTTAATGTAAACAGATGTCGGAGCTACTCTGATGTTAATGAGGAATTTCTACACCCACGTAGAGCTTTATGGCTGGCGGTGGGAGCCCGGAGGCCTAATGTGTCTTAAGCTGCAGAAGTACTGTAACAATCATTATTCTGTGTCAGGACAAAATTACCTTGTAGGAGCATTGCATAATGTCTGGTATATTAATCATTAGAGATATTTTTGCAGCACTCAATTATATTATGAAGGCTGGGTTATGTTCTGATCTCTGTAATGGTCACATGTAAAGTACTGAAGCCTCTATTATTTTATAATAAGTAATACATATCCGACAGAATAATGCATTATGCACATCCTCTCCTATATGACTCTAAAGGTCAGCTAGTAACTTGAATATTTTTGTCCTCCAGAACATTTCACTTTAAGGGTTCATTAGAAAGAACGTCTTTCTCTTTTCAATATGTTCTAGCAGCAGGCTATCACATACAGTACCAAGTTTGGGGTATTTTATTTTATACAAAGCACAATTGCATGAGCACGGCCATTGCTCACATTCACTTACAGTTATCAATTTAAAAGCATTGCAGGATCAAGCTAAGCCAGCTTTTACTGGAACATATGACAAAGGAAGCAGCCCAAATGATGCAATTTACTTTGGGTAGACGTTTCAAATTCAAATGTAATAACAGATACCAACAGATAGTGCCCTAATTTATAGATTGTGGCATTGCCAATAGGTGCTTAGTTCTTACTCTGATTGCTGTTCCTTCCAAAAAACGTACACGTAGCCCTTTATTTTTGAAAGTCTGGAACCCTGCAGTAAGCTTTAGCTATTGTCAAAAGCTGTATCTCATTTAAAATACATCAAAATCCTGTGTTTAGTGGTGGAAAATATTCTTTCCAAAGGTATTTATTTAAAGTTTAAATATCTTATCCTATTTGAATTCCCAGAAACATTTGCTCCTTTTTATGAGTAGAAATAAATAGTTTAATTTCTCATTTTTTGTTGGTTCTTTCTTTTAATTACTATCCCATTCAGAAGAACACACACAGAAATGAGGAAAAGCAGCATGTTTTGCCTTTTTAAGTGATAGCATGTGCATTGCATTTCTGAGCCTTAGAAGACTTGTCCAAGATTGATTTGCCTTCTAACAGGTGATGGGAACCATGCACATGAGGTCCAACTGGACCTTAAAGACTCAGTTTAACTTTGAACATACAAATGGTACCTATATACACAACAGATAAGCTCGCGGATAAAGTTTTGCTCTAGAAAGCTGTTCCTGGAAAATTGAAGGAGAAAATAAAAACTTTACCTTAACAGGCCAGCCTAGTAAGATGAATAAAAATGTAGGATAGAGCCCAATATAGTTTTCTCTTGGTAAGAGAAAGCCTCTGACCTTTGCTTTCTCAAATGTGTAGTGTTTAGATCTGAAGTGGCTGTTTCAAACACTATATGCTTTTTTGGTTGTTGTTGGGAAGCTCCTATTTGATAGAGCTGAATTATTGTGATGGGTTAGTCTGGCAGAAAACTGGCTGGAGGATTTTGTGATAGCTTTGGGGCCAGACCCCAATCAACAGGCCATATGTTTAGATCCTTCTCCATAACAGATGACTGTTCATACACGCTCCCAGGTGCAATGTCATTGGGATTGTATTTGCAAACATAAACTAGTGACATTCAATTATGTTCATAGGCAATGTTGTAAAAGCCACAGAGGAAGTAATTTACAACACTAGCACAGTATGCAATTCTTTGCTTATAATCAATTTTTCATTATATAGGAATATGGTATACTATGTTCATATTTGTTTTTCTAATTTGTTGAAAGAGCTGATAATGTGTAAAGTTTGTCCCTTTCAAGCAACTGACATTTGAGAAAATAGTAGGGTGGAAAAATTGCTAATAAAGCAATATCAATATATTTTTATGAAATTTTAATTAGAAACAAAAGCCTGAACCACCAGTTTTTGGGCCACTTCCTGAAATGCTTTTTTTCTGTTGGAGTGTGAGTAGTGTTGCCCAAGTGACGTGGCATCTACATTCCCCACACGGCCTGTTGCAGGTTGGCGCGGTTCTGACATCAGCGGCTGGGTAAAGCATTTAGCGACCAGTTCCTGAAATAAACCATTCATAGCTGAATTCCTCTTACCACTTTTTCAAACATCAGGAGTTGTCTTTTACTATGAATGTAAAAGGGCTGCATCTCCATGTATCTCATGGGGACAAATGTTTTCTTGAGTAGCAACTACTTTGTTGTGAAAATGTCGATATATATCACGTATGACGTGTGTTTGATTATTGACGGTGAAATTCCTGTCTTGATAACACCACAGCCCAAGTGCTTACAAGGTTAAAAGGCATTTTTCTGGCTAGAGTTTGAAAGGTTTGTATTTAACTGGTTCGCTTTCTCTCCCGAGATAAAAAGATAGGTACTAGTGCCAATTAGTTGTGATCATTATTCTATTGAAATGCAGAAATAATTTTTTGACTGGCTTCATGAAGATGAAGGGATTATTTCTGTGGGTATTCAGGTTAGGGCAAATTTCTAGAGACTAGTCTCTCAGTGTGGTCTCCGGTCCTGTTTTAGCTTGCCTTGGTACTAAAGTATGTTCTCTCCTTTAACCTTGCAGGAAAGCCTTAGGTACTGACCTTCTGTCATGGTGGATATCTGATACTGGAATGAATATGTTTGTCAAATCCAAAATGTTTTTTCAGCAATATTTTCTGCCATTGTGCAGTTCTTAACACAGAAATTAATAAAAGAATCATATTACTAATAAAATTATTAGTTTAGTGGGTAGTAAATTTATTCTGCTACTCTGAGTTTATTTAACAAGTGGATTTTCTCTCTTGGCTCTCTTAACTTGGACGACTCATGAGGCCCCTTAGAAGATAATGCTGTGCAAGCATGCATTATGTGTCTTTTAAGAATTAGTTGCTAGGAGAGTCCATTTATAAGCACTGAGGTTGCATTAGGCACCATATTCAGAAAATGACTTTAGCTGTAAGCTTGGAAGTGATAGAATATGAGACAAGGAGATGTTCTAAGGGCAAAATATCACATACTGCCTTCCAGCTTGAGGATGAAAAATGGTAGCATGATCTTGAAAAACAGATACACTCATTCAGACAGTAGAGTACGCTCTCTATCACTTTTCTGCTATTACATGTTGACTATTACACCCAACTAAATCTAAATGGTATGAAGAAAAATTAATCAAGTAATTACAGTTAATAGACATTTCATACTACGGTGACAAACTTGTATTCAATATTCTCTCTCTTCTTTGCACTCCTAAGTTTTTCAGAAGACTTGTACATTAAAACTGGTACATTTTTACTAGGTATTACATCTTATCGTATTAGATACATTATCTAATTCTGTTCTTCCACATTTTATCTTTTCTGTCCGATGTAACATTTAACCTATATATCCACAGCCCCAAAATATATTGTGAGGGAATGACAGAAATCAGGATTTGGTAAATACATAGAGTGTTCAGGTTGGCCCAAACACAGTATGAAATTTGAGAAAGTGTAGCACAAGGAATGCTATAATGTAAAACAAAAGGATAATACATTAATATAAATAATAAAAAATATATCTGGCCCTTTACATATATATATATACTGTGCATGCTACTCATTAGTTATATTTTGGCTTTAGGTCTCTATAATTTCTCTTCATCTTTTAGATTGTTTCAGAATGAAATTTCTTTTGCAAGAAACCACGTATGATTTATATAACAATTCATAGATCCAAACCCAAAACATCTTGAGAGGATGGTCATTTCTATACATTAATGTTGGAAAGCTCCAATGAACTTTCTGTTTCCACTGGAATAATGTTCTTAGTGATAAGTACAATTTTCTTCTTAGGAAAAAAAAGTTTTTTCATATTTTGTGAAGTCACATATTGCTTGTGCAATTTCAGACTCCGATTGAAAGCAGCAGACAAAACTAAATTTTTGCCCTCAGAAGACCAAGGTTAATGTACCAGCATGGATTATATTGTGGTGTGTTGATCCTGTGAGGGGTGTTCACACTGATGGCTGAAATTGCTTCCAATTGGGACTCAAACATGTAATGCCAACTGGGCAATAGTGACTGATTCAAGTGTTAGACATGAATTGGACAAAAGATATCAAAGCTTTATTTCTCTTAAGTTTGTTTTTAACCACAAACACACTAGTTCCTATCCAGAAAAGAATGGTTAAAAACAAAAGAGCAGACATAATTTTCTGGGATTTGCAAAAATATATATATTAACTGTACCTTCCCTGTATTTCTAAGTTAGAATCAATTCTCTGTCAGTTTTAAGACAGGAGTCATAAAGCTCAGTTACCAGAATGAAGCATCATGTCTTGATAAAACATTTTTCTACCCTGCAGCTTCCCAGTGAACAGACAACTCTATTTAGCAAGGCTGAGTCTTTATTTCCCAGATTTAGTCAAGATATTGGACAAGGCCAGGGAAACACAGGTTGAAAGCTGAGAGTAATTCAGTCCTTACTGCAATCTGGCTAGTCTTTGATTGCCGTCTTACAGTATTTGAACTGCTCACTTAGGAAATTAGATGTAGTAAAGCAAATTGAAGGCAGGTGCAGCTACTTACCGTTTACAGGCATAGGCACCTCTTTGCTGAAAACATGCAAATCAAATTTGGAAGTAATAGTAGTGGCTAGGCAAACCACGGGATCAGTTAGATGTTTGACAGGGAAGAATGTATGCTCACAGCATTACTTGACCCATGTTCCAAGGGCAGCACTGAAACCATAATTCTACTTGGTGGAGCCATAGATCATTGGGAAGATGGTCTCATAAAGAAACTGTGTCAGGCAAGGTCATCTTCCTTTTGTCCAAGTTCCTGGGCAAATAAAACACAACTCATGAAATGTTCACATGCTCTTTACATGTCTCTGTGCAAAAGACACCGATGACTGAAAAACTAATCACAGCAGTTTACTCAATGAATAGATGATGAAAAAATCTTTCTGCTCATAGGATGACTGAATGAATAGCAAAGTCTTCAAAATTAGTGTTATTTGATATTTTCTGAAAAATTTTAAGAATAGAAAATCTGTTCCCTTCTTGCTGCTTCATATTCCATATTGAAACTGTGCTGAAGATTTGTTGCAAGCAAAACGTCTGTTATTGATTCCTCTTCAGATGAAGTATAACGTTTCAAGTCAGGTGGGATTATCATACCTTAGCGGTGTGATAGATCTGCTGTTTAGAGTATCCCTTGTGCTACTATGGTAGCTAAAACCAGCTGCTTGGGAGTGCTTCACCAGCAGAAAAAATTCAGCATGCGTGTCAGAGTAGCCACTGCCTTCTGCCCGATTGACAATAGCGCTGCTGAGGAGGGCTGTGTCTGTGAGGTGTCTGCTGTTGCTGTTTCTGGGACCTGCCTAGGGGCTCGGGAGGAAAGCAGCTAGGGAAAGAGCAGAGAAATGGTGCTGTTTAAATCAGATGGGTCTTTTGGCCCTTGTGACTTAGGGACTCTTTCACAGAAATCTGTGTAGGCCATGCATTTGTAAGGCCACGCAGAAAAGTTTAAACTTGATTGTCTTTTCACTGCACGCTTGAGAACTTGTGCCCCTGTTCCCATTTGATTTTTCCTTTATGTCAGTTCTGGCCAGGGGGTTTGAAATTCTATTGTATTCTCTTTCCTCTAAAATACATCACTATTTCACTGGACAGTTATGTATGAAGTTTTAAAATCAATTATAATTCCATGTATTTTGATGTTTTAACACCAAAACTTGTCCAGCTGATGCAGTATAATTGAGTGGCTTCTGTTTCAGTCTGTGAGAGCAGTGGCCAGGAAGGGTAGAGAATTATACCATACCTGGGCATTGAGGGGGGACAATTTTTTCTTTCTTCTTTGTTCTGAGGCTTCAGTTCAGAAGTATCTCAGCCAGTCTGGTGTGGCTGAAAAAAATGAAATCTAATTGAGTAAATAACATAATAATGCCATCAGATATTTTTTTTGCTAACATAATCATTCACATATTTTCTATCTATTAAGATATCACAAACTCAAACCCCCTCCTTCTGGTATTCTTATGGACTTAGAAGGGCTACTTCAGCACCCATCTTTACATTTTTGTTATAGAGCAGCTTTCAGAGTCTCCAATAGGTAAATAATACATGATAAAATCTACTGAAGTTATGGAACCCTTGACTAGTACTTTTCTTTAAATATTAAACATTATTTTTGAAGTTGTTTGAACTATGTACAGTTTCATACAACAATTTTCCTGTTAGAAGGGAAATATTCCTTCCTCAGCCAGTTTTTTGTTTGATGTCCATGAATACTAATATTATGTAGAATCTCTTATTAACTAGTAGCTGAATACACTATATACAAGTTCTGTAATTATTTAATTCTGAATGAAGGTAAAGGAAAAAATTTGGAGCCAGACTTGAAGACTTCATGCTTGTTACTTGCTCATGCAACTCTCACTGCTTTTTTTTCATGGCGAGATAACTTGCATGGTTAAGCGTTTTAAACATGAACAGACAAATAGGCCTTCTGCATGTAGTTTTTCATCTGTGCTTTTTCATTAAACTTTGAAAAAAATTCCCAACTACAAAGCTTCATTTGATATTGGTAAAGGGACATGTAGTGCTTTCTCTTTTCCCCTACCTAGTACTCTGTCTCAGCCTCTGAAATTTGAGCATATGTTCTGCAAAACAGAGTTAGGACAAAGAAAAAATAAGTGCTATAAAGAAACTTTCTAGAAGATATGTGGTTTAATAAAAGCTGCATTTCAGCAGAGCACTACAGCAAACACATGCTGGGCCTCCAACCATCCCCTGTCTCCAAGTGCTTCGGTGACACAGTCGTTTAACTCAGGGATTTTATAGGCATCCAGCAGAGGCTGTCTATTATATTGATTTTAGAAGTTTCCTATTACAATATTAATTTTCTGTTGTGTCAGATCAAAATGGTTGGTTCTTCAACCATTTCTCAGACAATATTTTTATTCTTTGAAACTGGAAAAACTCCTGAGCATATACTTTATTCATAGTTTGGAGCTGGATTCATTATTAATTATATTTATAATGAACCTCCTTTATTTATGCAAAAAGGTTTATGGAAAACAGATTAATGAATGAATGGGTGCTGGGGAGGCGCACCATTCCAAATATAGCCCAAAGCCTAGGTTGGATGCAGTACATAGTGGAAATTAAGTTATTCTGTCTGTCAGATTTACATAAAATTAGGCTGAGTGCCAACGATGAGCAATATGGAGTACTTTGTTTCAGGAAAAGGAAAGAGGGATTGATTTAACTGATAGGAAGAAGGATAGGTATTTAATAAGTCTGTAGATACACCATAATGGTATATTTGTATGCATACTGATAGATTTAACAACTATTAATGTATTCTCTGTGGGATGGGCTTTACAGCTAGGCTTCAGAATGCATTTATTTTTCTGTGCTGATTGCTGGTCTCATATTTTACAAAAGATTTATTCCACATGCCAGTTGTGTGGTGCTCAGATGCTGCACTGCTTGTGCATTATAAATACTTCCAGTGTGTAGGAGAAGCAAGGAAGTGGAGTCTGCCAGGGGATCTAGTACTAATGAAATTTGGCTTCATACACGAAAATCCCAAAGAGAAATGGAATGTAAGTCCCAGCTTGCTCCAGTGTGTGTTCCTGTATATCCTGTACACTGCCAGTAGTTTTCATCAGTTTCTAGGATGCAGATAAGCAAAAGGAAAAATCATTATGCATGGACATGGGCAGTCATTACAAATGGGCAGGGACTTACTCCCTCAAATTGTTTGGGAGGTAGAATTGAACAAAAAGTGCTCTGAAAGCCCTTTTCCTGCTGCAAGTGTCCTCATTGCTAAGCAGAGCGTGTGCAGTAGATGTTGCTTATAGACTCACTAAGAATGGAACTAAAACCTTGGAAAGCACATGTTTGGGGATTTTTATTTTAGAAAATAATGACTTGATTAATGTCTTCTTGCCTTTTAAGCCAACCACAGAGAATAGCAAACAGGTGATGCAATGGAAAAAGCAAACTATTGCACAGAAGAAAATATTCAACTGGTATGGAGTAGGAGGGCTAAGCGTGAAAGACTGCTTCTCCACAACAGTTACTCTAGGCTGAGCCAAGTAGCTTGGCAGAAGTACATGCACACCACCCAGCTTTAGATATCTCTATGAAATTAATACAAAAAAAGAGAGAATATTTTGGTTTCCAAGACAATATTTAATGATAACGAGGTTAAGGGAGCACAGTGACACCAAATACATATTTTCTTTTAATAATTGATGATACCAGATCCCAAGCTGTTGGAACAACCTTCAGACTGCTCTGTCAGTAAAGCCAGCTGGGGAGGAGGCCTGCATCATTTGGGTTACGAACTGGATGTGAAATCTTTGTGATGGGACTGTCATCATCTGTCTATGATGTGTACATTGCTGTACTTTTTCTCTTGGGACTAATTTTATTTTTATTGTTTTCTACAGGCACAGTATGGGTAAAAAAGTTTGCGTCATTCCTCTTCCTCCCCTGTCCTGTTCCCTGAATAATCACAGAGGACCCAGAGAGTTACTTGGGAGCAAAGTGAAGTAAAACTTCATTGACTAGCAGGAATGCACACAGGTAAAAATACTTAATATGAATCACTGCATTAAGATAAATTCATTAAAAAAACCACAAACTTTTTAGAGAACATGTGATCTGAAAGTAAACTATGACTGATTTGCATTATTTTAAGACTGACTTACTGAACTGAAGTATTTGTGTAACTTCCCTATAAACATTCGAAATTAATCTTTTGGTAAAGCACTTTTAATTCTCTTTTGTTCTCATTATTTGGCCTGCTATCCCCCTATGTGCCTCGTTGGCCTAGAAATGACTTACAGTGTCTATTCCTCTTGCTGCTGCTGTTCTGTTGAGTAGTACATTCACTGCCTCACTTGTATAGTCTCTTCACAGCTCTTTTCATAACCAGTTCAATTATAGCATGCAGAGATTTTTTTTTTTCCTTGAGTAGCTTTTCTAATTTTGGAACTTTCAATCCCCAGCCAGTAGAGTAATGAAGACTCTTTGGTCTTGTAACTGATATTCAAAGTAAGAGAGTTTGCTAGTTATTTTATGTATTCACTGTGGGCAAAAACTCATCCCAAGCCAAAAGGCCTGCAAAAGGCCCATCATTCCGAAAGCCCTCAGGGCCTAATTCGCCACTTCGTTTTATGTCAGTGTAACTCACACTGGAGAAATACAACTGTGGATCAGTGAATTTAATTCAAATACTAAATCTTTACTGAGAGGGCTTTATGTGGGTCAAGCACAAGGAAAATGGGGAAGCAAATTCTACCCTGTGCACCTAGGTCTAAAGAGTGGTACTTCTGCAGTACTTGCTAGTCTGGACTAACAGGGACTGGCACAGAGAAATTTGGGTCACTGCATATTTAATGGAGAATCTCTGACCTATTTCTAGCCTTTAACACTGGGCTGTGCCAGTCTACCTTGAAGTCCTGAGGATGAAAATCATACTCTGTGGTGCACAAAGATGGAGAAACGCCTTTCATGCTCTGTTATTATCATTCCACTTAAGCACATCATATATCAGGGTGAATAGTAAACTTAAAGTATATCTTTATATGTACCCTTAACTGATACCAGTGTGCAAGCTGGTGCTCAGAGTGAGAGGTGTTTTTTTCTAGGTGAACCCCTGGGCCACTTTAACTGTTGGTAGTATTATTTTTAAATTTCTTTGCACAGACTGCAGTAGTCAAGAATTTGGTCATATGAAAAGTTGCAGTATTGCTATAGCAACACCGTTTACTGAATGTTCTGATTAAGGGAAATGAATAGCAGAATAATATAGCAGAGCCATGGCTGAGAACTTTAAATCTAAATAAAATAATAAGCAGCAACAGCAAACTGATACAGATAATAAACATTTCCAGTACCTCTAAGGTAATTTAGAGTAGACTGACTTTGCAAAGATCAAAATCCCTTCATTTAGGGTTATGACATGTGGACAGGAATTTATGATCAAAATTTGTTGCTGTCAAGGCTTTACAAGAAGTCTGTTCTTCTCAGTAGAGCCTGCAATGTTCTACGGATGGAAAGATGCTACTTTTCTCTTACCAAATATTTTTCATATACGTTGCAGAATAACTTGATAATTTGCTTTAAATCACCTGCTACAGTGGAGACTAAGCTTCCTAATGCAGTTTTAGTTTATGAAACTGTTTCTGAAAAACCGGGACTGAACAATCTGCAGAACACAAAGCTCCATGAATAACCAAACAGTGTGTCCTCACAGGATGCTTTTTACAGCAGCCTGGGGCTGTAAATCAACACAAGCTATCAGGCAGGTACCAGTTAATGCTCTAAAGGGGAATACTGGGAGAATTAATAAACTATATTTAAAAAAAATTACAACTGAAGTAGAAAATCCAGAAATAGGAAAAGCCACATTTATATAATCAAACAAGTATATAAATGGATTTAAATCTTTCAACATAATGGGCACGAGATTGCTGACAACTCTATTAATGTGCTGGTCCTGAGATAAGGAATGTCACAGAAACCATTGAAAACCTATGGAAACAAGCAAACAGTCATGGTGTTCCCATGAAGTCAGTGAATTAGAATTTAGCAGCCATACAGGATGTTAGATGCCGTTTACTGTCCATATGGGAGACCTGGAGGAAGGCATTGAATGTTGAAAAGATAAAGTAAGGAACTTTGAAAACAGGAGCTGCCAAAATAACATCAGGCTTTTTGGATTTCCCAAGAGTCAAGAAGACTCAGACTCTATGGCGTAGTTTGGAAAATGCATTCCAGCTGAAACTTCAAATTACACTCACTCTCTCCTCTAATTAAGAAAGCAATGTGCAACACAACAATAGATCAATTTAGGGCAGATGTTAAAAGGTAGGGAAAAAATATCTTTAATTTGGTGTGGAGATAAATGACCATCTGTACACTAGCAAGAACATATATCATTCATTTCAAGACCTGCAAAGTGAACACAGCATGCAGAACTTAGGTGCTGCTGAAGTATAAACTTAAAAATATGCTGCATTATACTCATATTTAATATCAAAATCAGTGACTATTTTACCAATTAACACTCTCCTACTTAATCTAAGACAAAACATGTGAACATTCTTTATCTGAAGCTGTCCTGCCTAACACTGTGCTGAGAATGCATCAAATAAATAAAAGACTAATTGCAAAATACTGTTTGGGTTAGACTTAACAATTAAAATCATGAAATAATGCAAAATATGTGTTCACAATCTGCAATATCCACTAATTGCTGTGAATTATCCTGTATATCTGATTTCATGAAAGATAACTTTTCATAAAGACAGTGACTGCTGGCTTTCAGGGCTAATGTTTAAGTGCTTGAGGTGCGACATAAAGATGATTTTGCAGCACTTAAGGGCCGTTGATCCTGAGGAAAAGAAGAATGCTAGAAGAGTGTTTAACAGTGCAAAAAAACAAGGGCATGACCGTGGATGTAGTTTCCACCGTGGCTGTAGGGGAGGAGGATTACGTGTAGAAGTCAGGTCCATAATGTCAGTGTGAGCTTTGTTCATGTTGTAGAGGGTTTCTTCGCTCTGTGGGTCTTGTAGAATTTTAACCACTGTGTTTGTTGGGATGATAGAAGACTCCTCACCTTTCCTCTTGTTGTTCTTGGTAATCCCATTCAGGAAAAGCCTTTGCATTTATCAGAATGAGAGCAATTGCCAATATGGTAAGAATTATCCTAAATCTCAGATTTTAGCAGTTCTGTTTTCAGCTTTATAGCACGTTCCTTTATGTCCACATCAATGATGAAGTGGAACTGCTATTTAAAACTGAGAAGACAAATCTTATTTCTCAGACCAGTTAAAGGCTTAGTCTCAATGAATCAAAAAGTAGAAATCTTTTTTTTCATTTTATTTTCTTACTTTCTTTTCCTGCTGCTCCTCATTACCCAGATTGCTGAACTCTTATTTGATGATAGAAAGATCCGTGACCTCACCAAAACAATTTTCGTTAACTCAAATCATTATCTTGTGACACAAAGACTGAGACACATCTGTCATTGCTCATATTCTGGGTCACCCTGCAAACATCTGATTATGATTTGATAAACAAAACCATTCCTCCAGTGAATTTTTGGTAAAGAGGCTATGAAGAAAGCTGGACAAAAGTGTGGAATTGAACTGCTTTGTAACCCCCTTTTTGCAGTGGCTTATGGTGCTTAAAAACTGAGTAAGAAATAAACAATTTAAAGAGTTTCTATTTTATTAGAAAAAGTAATCTATTAGAATGTCTGTAAAGATATTCTTTGACTGGTTTTCACTCTGGCAAAGGAGCAATTTAATATCCTGACTGCTTTTTCATGTCAGTTAGTAGGATGATGGGGGTAATTCCTGATGACCTTTAAAAACAAAATTATATCGGACGTTACATGTTTTGGGTTTTTTTGGGCTGTGTGGGGTTTTGGTTTGGTTTTTTGGTTTGGTGGTTTTTTTATATTATCAGTAAAACCTGTAAATGTATTTCTGGAAAGTTACTGTGTTCTGAAGTATAATCTTACTCCATGTATAATTCCTAAGATTCAGTTTACTGGGATGTCTTTATATTGTTTATTTATTTGGTTTCTGATGCATCTTTGTTTCCATCCTAAATGTGCACCTTCTGAATGTTTTTATCTCCTCACTTAGCAATTTCCTTCATTTACTTTCTTATTAGCATTTCACATGGAATTAGCAGTTCACAGGAATGGGAACGTTAGTAGGTAGGGGGACTCGTGTCTCTCATTTCTTGCGCATGCTTCTCATTTCTAAGCAGAACATCTAAGGCATGCATTCTATGGAATGAATTTGTAAGTTGTGAACTGTAAGTAGGACTTGCCTGTGGCATGCTCTTTATTCTGAAAGCTTCCAGTCCTCTCTGTACTGTGGCGTTCAGTGGTTTTGTACAAGAAATCCACGCTAGGGTGTGTTGTCTGTAATTTACCAAGCGGGGCAAATATATACTGCCCGCAAAAAGCACATCGATTCTTTTCTGTCCCTTGAGAAGAGTTGTACGTTTATTCACTATAAATAGTGGGTTACTTAGACGAGTGCTTTGTGACTTGGCTGACTCTGTCCCTGTATAGTAGATGCAGCCCAAGTGATGAAAGCATAGCGGAGTTATCTGTGCTTCAAGTGTTTGTTTGTGCTGTCCTTGTTCTCCCCTGTCACGGTGGTGCGGTATGCGCAAGCAGTTAGTACTGCAAAATGACTCAAATGGCAGTTTTTCCATAGGAGATGCTGCCTCTCTGCAGCTCTGCAGAATATGTTACTCCAGCCAGCATGCTGGTGCTATAGCTGAGAGTGTAAGCAGTTTTACAGGTTTTCTGTAGACTTTTATTACAGCTGTGACACTAGATTGATGGACTGTTTCCATCTTGTTCTCTGTCAATCATACATTGAAAGGAGAAGTGACAATGTGATGGATGCATGATAGTGCCATGGTAGAGAGTGAGCTACTGCAATAACAGTGGTTTAAACCCTAAAGTGCCTTTAACCTCATGCAGTTGCCTTTAATTTATTTTAATCTAAAACCTAACAAAATCTAACACCACCGAATAGAGGGGTGGGGAGGATAGTGGGTTTGTAAAGCAATGTGAAAAAAAGATGACAGTCGTTCTTGGAGGTCCAATTAGGGCAATTCTGTGCTTTAAAGGAAGAAGTCCTCCAGGAAGCTTTCAAAGGAGAGAATATTGTTATGCTCTAGACAAAGTCAAAGGTTAGCCTGGCTAGAAAGAATATGTACTTTCCACTGAGGGAGAAGGGGAAGAAGGGCTTGCTCTTTCACAGCAGGGAATACCCAGGTCTTGCTTGAGGAACAGGATGAACTTTCCAGGGAGCAGGCTTTTGGAGACTGTGTCAAAAGGAATGCTCCCTGAGACAAGCCAGCATTTCCTTTGAACACGTAAAGGTTTAAGGTTTATTTACTGTTTCAAAGAACTAGTGGTGTCTTCTCTAGAGAGATGAGAGAAAGTAAGAGGGAATACTTGCAGCACTATTTTAACCTTTGAAATGCCATCAATGACTTCATTAAGTTGATAGCTTATTTGTCAGCACAAAGGGAGAGGTCCAGGGTCCCGGACAGATGCCAGGGCTGTCTGTACAGTCTTCTGTGTGCATCTTCTGTATTGTGCTCCTGATGGCAATAAAGTGAGGAGGCTCATGTGGGAGTGGGCAGGGAGGGGCTGGCTGCAAAAGATCTCCAGTGAGGCTGTTCAGCTCTCAGCCTCATCTCTTCTGTTATCCCAGCATTGAAATGGGATAGATTGGGACCAGGTTGATGAAGAATGAAAGCTGTTAAATTAACAACAGCCTGTTAGGAAGATTCTAGGGGGCTCATTCCTGTCTAACCAGCTGTATTACTAAATCCCTCTGTTTGTTATAGTTTCAGAGCACAGTGTTCTCTGGTGTCTGTTGCTAGAACTGAGCAAATGCTACAAGATGCTGCTACTTGAATTTTAAAACTGGTTTTGTTCTATTTTTTTATTGTTCTTTTGATGTATTTGCTGTTCTTATTTTGGGGCATAATTTTACTCTCTGCTGAAAGACACTGTAACAGTAGAAGTGATCTCTAACAGGAAAAGCAAAGGAACTGGCCAGTTTGAAGTGAATGGTGGGGATGATGTTACAATTGGGAATGTCACCATATGCTGAAAATTTTACTCTGAGGCTCTCTAATCAGAAAACTAAAATCTAGTGAAAGTGGTATATTTGATCAACATCCTTTTGACTTATTCTTTTGTCTATTAAAAAAACATGTTTTATGCATACCTTCCACACCAATAAGGATTTGAAACTGCTGAATAATACAGGTAGATAGATTTTTTTGATTTATAGTTTATAGAGAAGATCGTGAATTAATTGGATTTGCCTATCATTAAACTTTATTACTGTAAATTCTTAAGGTGTTTCAAGGTCATGCCATCTAATTATTAGTAGCACTATCAGATTTTTCTAATAAAAGTAGACTTGTTGATGTTATCATTTGGAGATATCAATAGAATAAATGTGGATTTTACCTGTATGGGTGGACTTTTATTTGAATGCCAGTTGACCAAGATCAGTTCTAATGTCAGTAGATTCAGTTCAGCTGAAGTCAGTAGAACTGTACCTGTTTTATCAGACCTGTACTTAGCTCGGTATGACTAAGTACATAGATGCCTTAAATAAAAGATGACATGCACATCCAGAGCCTTTGAATAATATTGACAAAAAGTGGAATGGATCGTGAACCAAGTTGATGTTGAAGTAAGATCTTGAAGTCATGCAGGGATCGTAAGCCTTTGATAGCACCGTTAATAAAGGAACAAAGGGTAATGAATCTCTGTATCTCACAGCTGATGACATGGAAAACAAAGCTAAGGTGTACAGCTGCTAAAGTAGTGTGAATCCTCAAATCCTCAAAGTCTTTTTCTTTCTCGATCATACTTCTATGACATAAATTGGCCTAGGGGCCTTTTTTTGACCCAGAGGACTGCCAAAAATCATTTCAGTTGTGGATTACTGGAAGAGGCCTTGTCACAGGGTCTTGGATTTTACTTGATAATGAAGATTTTCATATATATACAGTTTCAGGATTAGAATAAAGCTATTCCCCTGAGCAAGTGTTTTCATTCGTCTGGATGGTTTCCCTTATTTCTGCTTCTTTAATTTAAGTGTAATGCCTTTGATATTGTAACAGGATACAATAGGATGCTGTGATCCATTTTAAATGAGGTTCCATAAAGGAGTCACAGTCTTTTTCTTTCCCAGAAGTTATTTGTACTGGTTTTTCTATATGGTATGGTATTTATTGAACAATTATAAACATGTTCTGTGTCAATATTCACAACAATAAAATGTTAATGGGAAGGGAATGAAAGAGGTGCTGAGTCATTAGCTAGAGAGAGAAACAGATAATAAAAATTATCTCAATTAACAGATGAAAAGGGAATACAGAGAAACCTCTAGACTAATAACATATTAAAACCAACAGAGTTTTAATACTTATTTAGCTAGCCTAAGCTAAATGGAGCTGGTGTGGCACCACAGAAGTCAGTAGCGATATTAAAGTGTATACTGACTCAGAAACTGAACCAGTGTTCATGGAGTAAGGAAAGATTTAGTATAATCCTAGTTGACCATAATGTTGAGTTTGGTGAGTATGAGTTTAAAGGAGTGGATAAAAGCAATCCTACAGGAAATGCTCTCTCTCTGAAACTACATGTTCTTTCCATCTACTGTTTTTATGCTCCTAAGCATGCTATAGCGCTGGCAATAATTAATTCACCTGTTGATTTAATTCTTTTCATTCCTTTTGGATTTAACTTCTGAAAAATACTTTGCATTCTAAGATTTGTCTTTATCATTGTAATTGAAAATATGTGACAATGATAAATGATGATCAGGTGATAGGAATACTGATACAAGTTAAGATTATTTCTGCATTTTTTGGCCTCTGAGATTTTCTTCTCTTTAACTTCAGCAGTTCCATAAGCGCTTTTATAATTAAAGTTCTCATAAACAACCTTGACTTATCACAACATTTCTTTAAACTTTGTGGGGGAGGATATGCCTGCATCTGACTATAGCTGCATCATGCTGATTTCTCGCTTCCATAAAATTCTGGTTGTCCTTGCATATCACCGATGTCTGGCATTCATATTAATGAGTGTAAATCCCTGCATAATTAGGCTGAAAAAGTTTAAAAATCATCTAGTCAACCTGAAAATGGTGCACCTGAGAAGTCTAGTTACCTCTAGACACCAACATTTAAAAAGCAGCGAACAGTGGGATGAGTTAACTGTTTAAAACGGAGAGTCAAGGAATTATTGTCACCTTTCTTGCAGAGCATGGACTAGAGTAGCAGACCCAGGGATACTGGGGGAGAAACAGTAGGCAACAAATAGTATTTTAGGTGTGAATGTGTGCTTAACAACTGTAGACACAGAACTCTGCTAAGCAACATGTTATTAAGATGAGTTTTTAAGATAAATCGATTGAATTGCTCTCTCTTTTGTAGGAGTCCAAGTAATAAAAATTGAAAATTGCATTGAGAGTACAAAGAGACTGTGATACTTCTTAAAACAACACAGTTTCCTGTACCAAAAAGATAGACTTTAGGGAATAACCTTCTTTTGTATAGCAAGTGGAGAGTCTTGTGCGGACTAAGGAGTCTAGTGCAGTCTAGGACAGACTTAAGTCAAATCTGTTTGCTAAGGGAAGAGATGTTTACTATATATGTAAATGGAGTACTTTAGCTTTGTTCAAATAGTAAGCAGATCATTAATGATAGATAAGGTGTAGCTATCAAGGACAGATCTAGAGTCATTTACAATGTAAATTCAGTTGGCACTATTTTTCTTGTTCCTATGCCAAGCATGCTGCCCCAGTGATCTGCAGTCCCAACATACAGTCTTGATTAATTTTCTTGCAGTTTTCAATTATCAAATTTGCAGAGTGAAAAAGCAGAAGTCAAAACTGTTTCCTTTCTAAAAGTAGAATTTGACTTTATCTAAAAATCTCCAGACCAAGAAGAGGACAGTAAAAAAAAGTTTTGTTATTAAGTATTTTTTACTTTAGTCCTGAGGAATCTGACATGGTTAGAAAGACATGGAGCAACCTGAAAGCAAAGATGAAAATATATCCTGTGATGCTGTGGGATCTCCCTTAACTCTTAATGAGGTATTCAAGACCCCTCTGTCTAATCCAGAAATCAGTAGTGAAAGAAACTATATCTTAATCTTGGGCTTTATTTGCCTAAAAGCTGTCCCAAAAAATCCCTAAAGTAAAAAAACATAGTTACTTAAAAATTCATTGTTATTCCACTCTGCAGTGCAAATAATTGAATATTTCTGCTCAGAATACAGATAGCTGCTATTTTTAGAAAAGATTTTTAAGTTTTAGAGATGCTCTTCTTTTTGTTGATGTCAAGAATAGCACCTATTCCAGTTGCTATGCTTTTTGTTGGCATCAATAAATAAAATGGATAGATTGTGCATTTCTTGAGTGACAGTGTCATCCCAATTAATACAATTGCAGCAAAATACAAAACGTTGAAATCCTATAGAAATTTCAGCAATAGGAGCCTCTTGACGTTTTGAAACCTGGATCAATTTGCGGATCTAACAATCAGAAAGCAAGTAATCTTTGTAACTTTGAACAGGACCACATTTGGTACCAAAATCACTAAGAAACAATAAACATCAAACAATCCTACCTTTTGAAGTCCCTTTTCAGAGTAGTGGCATTTTAAGAGAACACTGTAGAACCTCCAACATTCAAATATACTTTAGAGTAAGCAAATACACAGGAAATGTCACCCAAATACTAAAGGCGCAGAGCATCTCCAGACCATACAGACACTTAGTGTTCACATTATTTATTTTTGAATTGAAAGGATTTTTTGAAAGTGAACTATATTTTTTCCTTGTAAATACAAAGTTCCCACAGTCATAACAAACTTGCTTTATAGGTAAGAATTTGCAAGATGAACTTCCTCAACAAATGTTTGTCATATATCCTGCAAGGCTGAAAATCCTGTTTGGTGTTCGTAGGTGAAATCCTTTCGGAAATGTGAGAAGTCAAATGCTATGTTTCTAATTTTAAACCGTGTCACTCAAATACACTTTTACTTGACTTTGCTCAAAGTTTTAGAGAAAGGTTCTGGCATAAGCCGCAACGTGTTAAATTTCATATGTGTTGATTTCATTTAGCAGGAAAGTGTGAAAATTTGAATTAGCATTAGGAATTATTCAAAAGTTAGTGATTAAGAGACACAATTAGAGTGCTGATCATCAACTCCACTGGCCAAGATGAAAATATTGAATTTTCTACCACATGCTAACTGTACAGCAAGCTAATCGCTATGTTACAGGCAACTTACTACACTGCGGTGATCAAGAATATTTGTGTGGTAGTTATGAGACTTGCTCTTTTGGGATGAGAAAAAACAAAGAGTGTGCAATTTAATTTATAGTATCTGAAAACACTGTGGTGGTGCAATTTTTCTCTAGCACAAACATACCACGCAGCTATGATATTCCTTAAATACCATGGGTGTTCAGAACAGCTAAATAAGTCGAGTGGCTTGCTATCACTGACATAAATGTTTGTATCTCCTGGTGACAAATGTATGAGGAGTGTAGAGTGAGTGTGTAATTTTAGCTGCTATCTCCAAGCATGTCAGTACTTCTCTTATCTCTGGAAGGCCCCTAATGAATGACTCTGGCTGGCTGGGGGGAACCCACACTTCAGCTGTTTGCTCTACCTGGCCATTTCTTAGACATTCCTCAAGAAAGGGGGCTGGCTCAAATCCCAGGTCTCTGTAAAGGAACCTTTTCCCGCTTCAGGCTCTATTCATGGGATATGTAGAAAACATTGAATTTTCTTTTAATCCACATGATATTATGGGATAAATTTAAGAGAATGGGTCTTTGCCTGCATTGAGGCAAGCGTTAACAGTTGTTTATTGCATTCTCTTTGATACCATGAGCAGACACTCCATGAATGCCTGCTGCTAATGGGCATCAAGTGAATATTTGGTAGAAGGCTCTTAAAAAGAAAGGGCAATTGTTTATTAAACCAGCCAATTAGCCATATGCTATTTTTTCTCTTAACATTTCTGTTGCTGTAATTCATGTTATTGGAAAAAAACCCGAAAAAAACCCCAAAACAAAACTCTGCTCAAAATTAAACCATAATCTCAGTTCTGAATACTGTCAGCAAATAAAGCATGCTGCTTCATTCAGTTCAAATGTGTAACAGTGTGATAAGGATCATTAATCCAAATGGGTCAGTTCTTTAAGCCATCAATTCTAACACATTGTATTACAAAAATGTGGTGCTATCAATCTGGTCTATTCTGGGGAACTGGAGACAGGCAGTTTGTTTCATACATGCATCACAAATATCATGAGATTCGTATCATCTATACATTTACTGCAGCCTAATCTTTTGACTCTTCCAGAACTGTTATGTGTTGCTAGTCTATTTCACCCATCAGCAAATGTGTCTGCTTTGAAACCACTTTTCCCCCTCTACTCGGAAGAGAGTGCCACAAAATTTTCAACTCCAGCATTTCCAATAAGGAATATTTGGCTGCAAGTAAATCCTTAATAAAATCATGTTTATTTTCCTCAAGTGGTTCGTTTGAAACATATAAAAAATCTCGTGTAGCGTTTTTATTTAAAATATGTTGATCTATTAAAAAAACCCATTTAATATTGTTTAATAAAGTAATACATCCTGAACACGTAAACACTATTCACCTTGAAACAATTTTGGATTTTTTAGGATTTCCAGTGGTCCCTACGTTTTCTTATTTTTTGTCATCATTCTAATATGGATAATGAGACTGTCATTCCTGGCAGAACTGAGGAATTAATTTTGTCATGGGCATGAGCTGATAATGACACTGGGAGAATAGAGTCTGGGAGGTCTTGTTCTTCTGATAACCTCTTTCTCTCCCTTTTTTTAAGCATATGCTCCAGAAGGGAGATTTTAAAGCAGAACTGTAGCTCTAACTTGACTGTACAATTGTATGTGATTTCTAAAGTTTTAATTTGAGTATTCAGATGCTAACAGGAACGGTTAATAATTAAATGAATGCATTTAGTACTGCAGCTTCTTATGAAAAGAACTGAGTTAACTTTTTTAAAATGGAAGCCTATGTGCTGCACATTTCTTCACAGCAATTTCACTGTGTTTTTACAGGAAAGAAAACTGCCATGGTTTAAAAGGAATTAATAGCTGTGCTAGTTAAGTGTTTGCAAACAGTTGTTCCTACAGCACTCGCTTATCAGAGTCTTTCATATTTTTTGGTCCAAGAAGTATATAAATTCCTGTCTCTTCTGCTAAGTTACATATCCCCCAGTCCTAAAACACTCAATCAATTGTCAGTAGAATTCCTCCTAAAACTCTCAGTGACAGAAAAAAATGCTCGTTGTAATATCTTCTTTTTTGCCTAAAACACTTCATTATTCATGGCGGTATATGGACTGCATATAGAACTTGGCTTAGGCATGTTCCTTCCTCACTTGGGTCTCTAGTGAGCTATTAAAATGGTCTTAGCACGTTCACAAGGCTTTTCATTACAGTCTAGTCCAGTAATAGAAATGATCAATCAATATCATGATCAAATGACAGGGCATGTAGAGCCTGCCTCTGTTTAACCAGTCGGTGTCATGTGTAGGGTTTTACGCTCGCTACATCTTGAATAAGTTTGCACTGGGGCTTGCTGCATTCTTGGACGTTTTTCAGAAGTTCTTTTACAGGCCTATGGAAATAGGAACAGATTTATTTTCTTCCCCTCCCTTATGAAATGATGCTGGATTTTCTTTTTTCCTATTGAAACTTTAGCAGGTGGAGGTTAAATGTGCATTCGATGCTGGAGATATTTACAAAGCTATCATTTGCCATATTAAGTTGATTGCCTAGGTCAGTCATGGCTGTACGCTGCTTGTTGACATGCACTTAACCATTTGTATTGACATTTATGGTCTGCATTATATTAATGGCTTATGATTAACTTTTAAGATTGTTACATGTAAGTGGGTTTGTCCTCCAAATGTACTTCTGTGACGATGTCGGTTTTGCAGATTCCTGTGCTTACTGAGAAAGACATAACTAATGATTCAGAATTATATATAACCTGATAAGCTGTCAGGGACAGATACACGTTACATGTGCTAGCAGTAGTCCAGATGTCAGTGTTATAGGATACCATTCTCCCTTCAGCAGTCCTTAATTGAGATTCAGCTTTGTTTTCTAGATATTATGAAGTCTTCAGAATTACTGGAACAGAGTTATTTGAGACTGGAGGCTAGATTTTTGATGTTGCATGTTCTCTTCTAAGTCCATTTTATTTATACAGGTTTCTGTAAAATAATTTAAGTGACTTCTAATTCTTCACCCTCCAGACAGGTTTATCTTGGTGAAAGGGCTCCAGCTTCCCAAGACTATCATAGTGATGATATTTTTAAAGTTTCCTAAAATTTACTCCTGGAGGGTCTGTGAAGAGAGAATTAAATCAGCCATCATTCAAAATTGGCTTACTTAATATTTTGACTAATGTGTGACCTCTCTTTTTAGCTCTTTTCTTTCTTCTCCCTGTTCTTCTCATCTAAAAAATAACAGAGGTGCTTAACGGTAGGAAAGGTGCTCTGGTGAGGGCACAGAAGCCCAGAGTTCAGGAAGACTGGCTTTTCTACCCTCTTTTTCAAGAGGCATTGAGAATATTTAGGGATTATCAGTTAATTTCGTGATATTTCTGTATCTAAAAAAACAGACACTTTCTCAAGAATCATATTGTACATAAGCAGCCAATAAAGCACTAGCTGACTGTCAGATCCAGTGATGAAATTTATGATACAAATGGAAAATATTACCCACTTTTACAAATCTTGGCCAAATACAAAGTACCATTTGCTAACAAGAAGGCTTTGTCTGAGTTAAAAGAACTCAATAGTAATCTTACAGTGTGATTTCTGTTACAATGCTGAACATGTGTAGCTGGTTCTACCATTTCCTATGAAGTGATTCTTTTCTTCTGACAGTAAAAGTAACAAGAGGCTTTACAGTCATGAAGAAAGTGAATTGGTTCTGATTTATATGAGACTTCATTGCCTTTTCATTGTAAGAACCCATCATAATAACGAGATTCCAAGATAATATATCATATGCCCACTGTTTAGTACAGTAGCATTTATTCTGTACTCAAAAAGAGTTTATGTAATTTATTTGAATTTATTTAATTTTTCTTTTTCTTTATTACACGCTCCTAGTTAAGTTGTAATCATCTTTGAAAACAAGGATGCCTTTAGGTACCTAAATGGGGATTAAGTTAAAGTACAGAAGTTTGAAAATAATTTAGTTATTGTAATAGTAAGTTGCAACTCTAAATGTGGAGAAGCCAGCTTTGAATTCTGTAAAGGCATAACTTTTTATGGCAGTAAAACATCAAAGTGAACTATAGATGCTGTAAGATTCATTAAAGAAGCAGAAATTGTAGGATTAAAGTTGACACCTGTTTTCTGCTGGCAAGGGAATTCACTCAGACTTGAGTGGAAAGGTGACTGTTGATCCTCAGCATATGAAACCAACTGATTTGGTCCCCTTCTGCTTTTCATAGAAATGAAACTCACAAAGGAGTTTAGAGCCGCCCTGGAGAGACCACAGTGACAGGCATCCTACAGGCAAACACCAGCTTTTCTTTCTCAGCTAACATTCCTCTGGAAAGACAAAGCTGACTTGATGATTTAGAACACTAAAGCTAATATTAAAAAGCTTCCAGAGACAGTTTTTTCTCATCTGATTACTTTCCTTCGAGGAGACTGGAGGTGGTTTTGTGTTGAGTTGTTTGTGGGGGGTTCTTTATTTTTAAAACAGAATAATGCAAACCTGCTTATGACAAAAATAAGGTTCCATAATACTTGTGCACAATAGGTGAGCTACATAGTGTCGAAAAAACCCCAAATACCCAAAACCAAACACCTGACATTATTCCATTCTAAACCTGATTAAGAAAGATTCAAAGCAAGTAACTTCTTACAATACCCTTGGGTGATGCATTTGAGAGACAGGCGAGTTGGTAGTGTGGGGCAGTAATTTCTTCAGAGCAGCAGAAGCTGCAAAGACGCCATGCTCAAACAGGTTGGCTGGAAGAGTTGCATGATATGCATCTTGGTATGGTCCTTTTGAAGTGTTTAGTGAAGCAGTGGAATAAGCTTGGCTTAAATTTAGAAATGTGTTGTTTCTAATGAGCTTTTCTATGTTTTGCTTGTAACCTCCTTATACTGCTTTCTTTGGACTAGGTGTGCCAGGAGATAAAATGCTATCATGTTTGTACTTTCTAAGCATGCCTGGAAAAACACAAATGCTGCATTTTAAGTTGGTATTTTTTTAATAGTCAGAGCTGATGCCAACAAAAATCTAAGCTCAAGATGTGTTTACTGATTCATCTTAAAAACTTTCATGAATTTATCCCTGATATTCATCCTTGGTGTATGTGATAGAATTGTGCTGGAAGAGAATGAATTCTGCCAAGTTGGGGGGTAAAAAAAGAACATAATTTACCTTTCCTACATTCTGCCTGCCATCACTATATCTGATTGGCTTTGCAAGCTAAAAAGAAAGAAGAAACTTAGTTTTTCTTTGCCGCATTTGCAACAAAGTACAACAGAAATGAAACAGTTTGAAATGTGATCCTTGTTCTTGAGGTGGTGAACTGATGGTCTATAATTTGAGTAGATGAATAGTATAGAAACAGGGATGAGAAAGAAAGTGTATTGTACTTTCCACAGATCTTGCAAGTTTTGCGTTGAACAGTAAAGAGGAACACTGGGACTAGATGTTAAAAAAAAGAAAAGAAAAAATGCTCAAGGGGATAGACCTACCTCAGTGTGATTCATTGATTTAGACACAGCTATATATGTCAGGTAACGATGAAATGTTGAGACAGCTGAGATTGTTCACTTAGTGAAGTCAATCCCTTAGTAAGTGTTAGTGGTATTGAAATGAAGTGTTAAAGAATTAGTTAGCTGACTGAAAAAAAATGAATAGGTCTTTCAAATTACCTAATGGAAAGCTAAAGGCATTAGCTCCCAACCAGGGAGTATTAAAGGCCTTGTGCTGCATTCATTGACACGAATGGAATGACTATGAATCAAGCTCTACTACAGAAGATAAACAGCTTTCTGATAAATACGTTTGGAAAGAATCCACTGTCGTGCATTCCAGGCTTCCCTAAAGCAGAAAGAGATTGTGTATGCTTAGACTGCTGGGCACACTGCTACTTTTATTAATCACTGCACTATAATAATTAAAGATCATCAGTAGTGTGTGTAGAGTTGTAAGAGTAAAATGAGTTCAGTGCTCTTAAAAAGCTTAGACCTTAATTGAATATTGCATTTCTCCAATACACTGCAATAATTAGACTTTTGATATGTTTATACTTCTGAAGGATTTGCTTACTAGAAAATAGGGGACCTCTACCTAGAGTTCTTAACTTGCCGAGATTTACATCCTACAGAATGTTCTACTTTTTAACTTTTTTTTTCCCCATCTACTTTTTTCTGTGAAAGAGGTTGTCAGCTGGGGGCTAAGGGCAAGTGTTGCTCTTGATTCACAGATCAGGTAGATTAGAGCCTTTCACTAATGAATGGTTTCAGTGCTTTCAATTGACAAAATGAGGAACTTGGCTCTGTTAGCTGAAAACTGAGGGAAAATAAAATAAATAAACAAAATAAATTCTCCCATGACAAAATTTAACAGGTTGGCAGAGGGGATAAAATTACCTTTCATAAAAATGCCATGCAGATGGTAAAGCTGTGGGAATTAAGACTAGATCAAAATTCTCTAAAAACATCAAATAATGGAAATCATAGTGGGGATTTATTAAGTTGGTGTGAAAATTATTTCTGCCTTAAGATTCTCTAAGGACCTGTTCAGACATTTTGGTTAGTTGATAAATCATCTAGTGATTTTCAACATGTGCACTGTTTTGGTACTTTAACTTAAAACACACGTTTTAAGAGATTGCTTTTACATCATATATCACCTGATTTTGTAGGTACTACATATGCAGTGTCTCAAGGGAAAGCAACAACTGGGTGATTTCTTCAATTGTACCCTTTTATTTAATTAGTCATATATTCTGATCCCTGCATCGGTATCGGGTCCACTTGCATGGGAGAATTCTTGAGGCAGAAGCCATGGTCTTTAGAATAATCCTTAAGTCACTTAGGAGATGGCATGCAGCATCTTCCTAGTTTTCCTACCAAGAAGGTAAGGGACATGGACAAAGACTTTGGCTTCTTCAAGGATATTTGTGCCACCAAATAGACCCTTAATAAACCTCAATGCTAAATTATGCTATTTTCATGCATACTCAGTTTAACTGTAATTGCATGTGTAGAATTCTTACTTGAAGATAAGTAAGATCCCCTGGTTATTAACAGTTAGAGGCTGTGACACTCCAAGGGACTGTGATGCAAAGGAAAATGGTTTGAGGAAGTAAGGGACTTTCCAGTAAAACTGTATCAGAGGTGACCTTGCAGTAACCTAAAATTTTATCAGTTACTTCCTCAGTGGCAACTTCACACCTTATATGATTTTGTGTTGACTTGCAAAAAATGGAAAAAAAAAAAAAACAGCTGAAGGAATTCAGTGCCTGACTTCAGAAGACAAATTAAGTACAACTGTAGTCCAAATCCATGTTCTTTTGATCCTGCACTCTTATTCTTCTCTTTCTTCAATACTTCTCTGAACATACTTCAAAAAGAATGTTGTGCCTTTTTAAAAGACCAAATATATATTGACATTTGATTTGGGATGGAGTCAGTTTGGAATATAAAGAATTTGGAACTGTTAAGATGCTTGGAGGCATTTTCATTACATTGCTTTAAAATTTGGGCCACATAAAGGTCAGCAAAGAAAAATAATACTTGGGAAACAAAAGAGAAAAAAATATTTTAAGGAAAGTGAATGAGAATGAATAATTTTCTGTAAGATACAGATTTGCAGAGAGACTGATTAAAAAATGTATTTTTAAAAGAAAACATTGCCTATTCTACCAAAACATTGTATATTATTATCATGAAATAATACTTGTACAAAGCAAAGTTTTCATGATTTATGGTGTTTACTTTTTGCATATCTCAGCTCAACAATGAAAGGAGTCTATGCAGTTGCTCTTGGGCTTAAAGTCAGCTCTTATTTAGTATCAACAGTCTATCAACTAATAAAAGCTACAATGTTTGATTTACAAACCCTCCAGGAGAAGAAGTTTGTTTGTTAAAAAGGACCTTTTCCAGTGCCGTTAAAAGAATCACAGAAATATTTGCTGTTTGGTTTAGGTTTATACATCTGGCCTCAGTTTCCTATCAAATATTTGCACTTTCGAGATAAAAATTGCTGGTTTCTGTCAGCAGTGCACATATCAACAAAGGAAAACAAGAACAGTAGTGGGAGTGGAAGACTTTGATCTTTCACGTTTTTCTCTTCAACGGCTGATGGTGATTTTTGACCACCATGTGTTAAAAAGGTCAAGGAATCCACTGCTAAGTTCATTCCAGGTGTCCTCAGATTGATGACAGATTTGTTTTATGGGACACTGAAAATGGAGAGACAAAAGACATTTGGTCTGAGGTAGCACAGGAGGGGAGAGTGAGGAAAAAAGGCTTGTGTGGGCAGCATGCTTAAAAAGCAGTAAAGCACTAGAGGAATCTAGTAATAGCAGCAGTGATGGCCAGCAGTAGAGCCCCTCTCAACTAGGAAATCAGTTTCGTGAATAGATGATATTTAATAAATACCAAATATTGTTTGTAGTTATATTGCAGGTATTTTGCAAACTAAACCCATTGTAAAAAAAGAAGAGGAAAAAATCAAGTCTTGCATATTCTGGGTCAGGAATTACCTGGGGGCTAGAGACATACCACACATTCGTTTTTTTATTAGTCTGAAAAAAATCTCCTTCATGTAAACATCTTTTCTGCTGCTGCAGGAACTGAATGATTCCTATAACACATATTTTTAACACATTAAATTATTCATACCAATAACATGAAGTAACAGTATTTTGTTAATAAGAACTACTTAAAATCTTACATTACAGGAATAGTCTTTTTTCTCTCCGAAAAGGTGATTTCACACAATACTGATTGTACACAAAGTTAAAACCTTTTAGGTTTTGCTTTGCAAGGTGCAGTTGTTGGTGCAAGAGATTTTAGACCTGTTGAATTAATTATTCTTTGGTCTCTTTCTAAGATTTAGTACTTACACCTATTAGAACCATGCTCCTGCAGAATTAGAGCCCATGTAACTTTGCTACAGTGTGTTAAACCACTGAAACTAAGCATAAGAATAATTCTAAAATATAACAATTCTCAGTTGTAATTCTATACTTCTTTTTATAATATAGAAATATCTCTGGCATAAACATTTCAGTAAGTTCATCATAGAAAATCACTGTGTGATAGCCATGAGGGGTATTGATAAGTAGGTATTTTATTATTTCACAGTGTTTTTAGAGCATTGCTGTGATAGATGCTTTTCCCAGTGCAGCAAGTTGCCTTAAATGTGTGCAACAGAAAGAACATGGGTAATTCTGTTGAAGTGTGCACACTTTAGTGGGACTGAAGTCAAAGTGAAAAACATGCCTTGCTGGAGAATACCCAAAGGCAAGGCAGACAAAAAATAAATAAAAAAAAATGTTATTATACTCATTTTAGTCATAGCAAGTAGATACACAGAGGTTAAACTACTTGCCTCAGGCCATACTGAAAGACTGTGAAATAGTCAGGAACTCAACCCAATTTCTTTTATCAATCCAGTCTTAAGCATGAGATAGCCTTCGTTTCAGAGCAAAATTGTCTAATGTAATTTTTGACAAAGTTGGAATAGGATATTCCCTGCTGTTCTGGTGGAAATTTGGAGGAAGTCAATGCTACTCAGAAATTGCAGGAAAGTGGCTATTTCAATGTGTAACTAGAACAATTAGGCTAGAGCAATTGTAAGAATCTGTCAAGACACTGTAGGTGTGTAGAAGTATGCACGTATATCTGCATAGAAAAGGGAGGAAGCTTTCCGGTTGTACCGTGCATGTCCTTCATATTTCTTTAGGTTTATTTATTTGAAGCTCTTAAATGTAAATCTGGATTATGTAATGTGATTGTATAAGAATGCAAATCATACTGCTTGCTTCCTTATTTATGTATTTGTTTACCTAACGTTTGTTGATAAGACATAAATTTACCTAATACTTAGTCAAAAGAAGAAAAAGGCAATATGCCCCAAACTCAGCAATCCCTTCAAATGCAAAATAAATGGGACAAGCAGGAGGAGAAAGAGAATTTTTTTCTTCTTCTTGGTAAAACTACCAACTTGTATGCGTTTTGGAGCTTGGCGCTCATGTGGCAACTCTTTTCCTGCTTGTTCCCTGTGACATCCTTGTTTTCTCTTAGTAGTGACACAGTCTCTGTCATGACTGTGATAGTTATTGTTCATTCTTCAGTGGTGTTTTCAAGGATAAAGAAGCTTTCTTACGCTCATGACCATCTACTCATATGAATAGTTGGGCACTCCTTTCCTTTCTGGAGGAACCAGAGAAACTGTGCCTTTTCTAGCCTGCCAGGCAGTTAATCACATCTCCTTCAAATTCTGCCTGCATACTTAATGTTATAAATGTTTTATTAGCAACGTACAGAGAAAATGTGAAGATAGTGATGTGTCCTGAAAAGCAGTTTTAAATTGTCACTAAAGTCTTTACAAGTTTCAATGACTTAAATATTGTCCAAAAATTGTTTCTCTACCTAATCTCAGTGCTCAGCCCTGTGCTTTGACATAGTACTTATATGCTCTCTGCCTTCATAATTTTGAAAACTAGAGATCAAATCAGTTTTGTTAAAAGATACGCACCAATCTAGTTATTTAAAACACAGGACTTGCTTTGTCAATAGACACCCATCTCTAATTACACCTAAAATTAAGTCTGTCATTGAAGAATCTGGTTTAGAATGTAAAGAAAAAAATCTCCATCTCTACTTACCTTGACATTTGGTCTATAGATGCATTCCATGGATTTTCCTTTAAACAAATCCAGCATATTAGATAAAGCTTCTCCTTCCATGTAAGTGAAAGGCCTTTGAAGTCAATGCCACTGTATGTAGTTTCTGCTTAGCTATTAAAAACTTTTGCTAAGCATTCTCAGTTATGTGAGCAAAGGCATTTTGCCTCTTGACAAATCTCTGACATAAATTTTGTTGCCCAGCTGGCTCAAACTGGAATATTTAATTGCACATTTTGTCTCAAAATAAACATAAACTAGTTATATTTGTGAGCCTCAACAATTCTTATTGAATATATTAGTGAAGTGATCTTCGTCAGTGTCCCCAGGCTTTTGACAGTCAAAAGTTGTTTAGATAAAGGGAGTATTGATGAGAAAAAAATCTATATGAATTTAATATGGAATTACAAATTAAGCCTGTTAGCTTGCCTGTCATGTTAACTTTTTGCTTTCTAAGTGCTTCAGATTTTTTCTCTTCTTTTTCCCTTTCCTCCATTAAAAACAAATAGTCTATCTTAATAGTGTTAACAGACTGCATGTTGTTTTCTTTTTTTAACTTTTTCCACTGTCTTCCAGATATTACCACTGACAGAGCTTTTAGGGCACACTTTGTTTTCGTTTTGTCTCTCAGAAAACAAAGTACTTGAGTGAAATATTGAGACCAATTTCAACTGCCTGTAAATAACGGAACAAGGAGCTTCCATCTTTGTTTTTCCCCCTTCTTGTCCCCAAATGGTGTTTGGTTAGAGTACAGTTTCCTGTGTGATACCCCACACTGAATAGGAAAGTTTGTGATGCTTATTGAGAAAATAAAGTCTCAGCTTGAGGTTTATATTCATGCCATGATTTCTAGAATTACTCTTACTTGGTTAAAATTGGAGTTTTGGCTGCAGGAACTGGGGTCCTCTAGTGCCTATTGAGTCTTTGCCTTAACCTGGAGTGGAAATACTCCAGTTGACTTTAATGGAAGCGACTTTAATTAGAACAGACCATACTAAATGTGCAGAGACATTCAGAAAGGAGAATGTTTTCCCATAATTGCTCTATACTCAGCAGTTATAAATATGTTCATAAAGTAGCTTAGACTGATGGGAGCTGATGAGATTCTGAGCGATGTAATTATATACTTTTGCCATCTAGTACAACTAAAAAAAAATGTTTATCTGGGTTTTTTCTTGTCTGTATTAATATGCTGTAGAAGTAAATAAAAATCCCTGCAGCAGTGGAAAGCATAATCATCCTGATTGTTTATTCCAAAAATCCCATTCACTTAAAGGGCAGGCAGTCTTGTCTTGAGTAGAAACACTGAGCAGATGCTTTTGTCGTAATAGCCAGAGAGGAATTTGGACTGTAAAAATTGTATTTTTAGTGGCAATCCAGCAATTTTGGCATAACAAACTTCATAGTGCTTTCCATGCATGTGTATTCTTGGACAGCTCATGGTGCAATCATTACAGGTACTATTTTACAATGATCTAGGTGATATCTGGATATAAGGACACTTCTGAGCCTTATGTGCAGCCATATGCCCCCACCCCCATTTTAGAATCACTAGTGTAATTGCTGTGACTGGTCCTATCAAGTATAACCCATACTGGTATTAATCATCATTCTTTTGCCTGTCTCCCTCTGGGGTTACTCCTCTGCTTCTCAGCCTGCTTACTCCTTAATTAGATCTGGGGGTCCAGATTTTCTTTGCATTTCTCAGTTTTAGTCATTAGATCATTACTGCTCTGCAGACAGACTCAGCCTGCATTACCTTTGTTGGCTTTTTGCCAGACATCTACCATTACTGTTTAGATAATGTTCTGGTAACCTGTACTAAACACTGTATTGCCAGAGCTTGGTCTAAAAGCAGTTTTGAAAACTCACTCATGATCCCTGGCAAGCTAAATGGAAAAAAATTAGTAAACTGTCACCTTCTATAAATAATTATAACTGTCTCTTGAAATTCACTATGAATGTGACAACTGTGACAACAGATAGAATGAATATAAACCCAGAAAAACTCCCAAAATGACAGTTGGGTGTCCTATAATGCAGCCGTCAGAGTAAACTCACTGACCTGTAGGTTTCTGATACAGATCCATCCACAAGACTACTCACCAAGATGTGTTGGGCAAGATAGAGAAGAGGGGAAAAAGATGACTTCAGAAACATTTTTTCCCTAGACTTTGTGTATGAGCCAGAAGATTTTTTGCATTCTGGCTGCTGAGAAGTGTCTTTCCTTTCTTACAGCCCATAGGGAAAAAGAGCTGTGTTCCTCATGACAGATTATAAACAGTCTCGAAAAAGAAGTTTGCCCAGGCAGCCCTGTTGATGTGCCCACAGGGATAGGGATCAGTCCCTCTGCTTGACAGAGAAGGTGGCTAGAAGTACTCATCACAATCTTCCACCAGTGCATGCTACTGCTTTCCCAAGGAATGCAGAAAATAGACTTCCCTGCATCCCACTGTCCATGGATCATGTCAGATATTAGAAATGGTTTATGTGTGGATTACTTATTGACCAGTTGCCAGATTGTTACTGGTGCACCCGATTTTCTCATGCTAACTTAATTTATAGTGAACAGCTGTAATGTAAGAAGACTTTCACGATGTCAAACTAATAATCAACCAACTTGCAACTATATAAATTGTACCTTGGGTGACCTGCACAGGGCCAGTCCAAGGGGAGCACAGAGGGGAGTGCAGGCATCTTATAGGGCAACAGAGGTTTTTAAGACATAGGGTAAATTTCTCATGTAATTCACACATGCACACGAGCTGCCTTTGATGGAGTGTAGTGGGATTTGGTACATAATACTGGCCTTATGCCTGTTGTTCATGCTTAAGCTTTGAATTGCCACCTTCCATGATGACTCTCCTATCACTTCTGTTTTGTGTTTTCCAGAACACTGTTCACTCACCACGGCTAGGCAGGAATTCCTCTGAAGATTATTGAGCCCCCAAGGAGCATTGGCTGAAAACAAAAATAATAACTAGACCAATTCCCACTCCTTTTAAAATTACAAATGGGGAGACTTCTCATTGTAATCTATTTGAGCCTCCTCCTTATCCCTTGGCTTGTATCTCCTGAGACAGCCAAGCCCCAAATAATTCTATCTAACTTCCTGAAGCTCAGCTCTTCAATTTATCTGTGACTAAAAGTGAACTGACTTTCCGTTCCGGATTGAGCACCTGTATCTCTCACTAGCTTCACTGGGAGCCCTTTGTACACACCATTTGGGATAATTAGGCCTTTGGAGATTCTAGCATTGCATCAGAGCATCTTGTCTTCCAGATGGACGGCACAATGAAATAGTACTTACAGGCTTGGCCAGGAGGTGTCCCTGTCTGTGACACAGCGGTCTCAGCTTGTGATTTCATGGGGTCTTACTGAGCCCAACAAACCCTTAATGATGAGTCAAGGGAGGAAAATTGTAACCCTGAAGATTTTGGGGGAGTTTTTCAGTATTTTTTTTTTTCCCAGTCAGGGACACATTTTTATCCAGCTTTTTTTCTCAAAGCATCTTCCTGCCCTACAGAAACTGATCCTGTAGATGAACTTCCAAACTTTCCATGCTGGAGGAAGGCAGATTCACAGGAGTTTCAGACTTCTTCATTCTATCACAGCCTAATCATATTGCCTGCTTATCTCACTCTCCTCTCACCAAATGCAGATTTTTTAGGTATTTTAACAGCACAAGCCCTTAGCTAAATTGTTCATATTATTATGTCTTCTCTGTGGTTCACTTTTAATTTGTGGATATTATTCTTTCTATTTTGTGGACTCTTCACTCTGAATTTGGGAAATTAAACAGGCTTTCAAATGCAGCTTAGTTGATTGGCAGTAAATTTGGACATACAACTTAAGAGAAAATATTAAATTAACAGTAACTAATAGTTATTGTCACACCTGGGAGAGATCTTAAGTCATTTAGATGGACTCTTTACTAGCATGGTGTTGTCTGTTCTCAGCTGTCAAGGTATTTAGCAGAAGATTTACCAGTATGACTTTAAATTATTGTAATGTTAGTGAAACAAGATTACCACACAAGGAGGGAGTAGCAGAGAAGTCTATTTCACATGCGGGAGGCTATGAAAAATGAACTGCTGTATTTAAGAGATGAACAAAAGGCTGCAAGCAGAGAGAAAAGAGGATATTTAATGTCACAACGAAACAGCCATCAAAAGACAATGGGTACATGGACCCTCCTGTGTGCCAAAAAGCAGAAAATAGGTACGCTTTGAAAAGTGTCATCCTGAGCTTTCAGAATTAGTCCTCACTTCAAATACCTGTTAAATATGATTCTGAACAACAGGGCCATTGAGCTTAACTTATTTTGTCAGGAGAAGGTTAGGAGTGAGAATTTGCACAGTCTGTGTATTCTCCTATTTGTGTTTCCATGACAGAGGATTTGAGGATTGAGGTGCCTTAGTCGATTTTTTTTTTTTCTCATGTGGAGGTCTTAGACTTAAAATCAGGATACTGCCTGTGAATTAATTTCATGTTGTTTTAGGGGAGGACAAGGAGCGTTTTTTGTTGGATAAGAGAACGAGAAAATGCTCTGTGTGTGTGTTACAAGAATTGATCAATGAGATCCCTGTACTGAATGGGCTTGCAAAGGCTGCAGCTGAATGGACTACTGCAGCCCTGTGAAGCACTGTATCTTGATTACACTCCACTGAGGTCCATGGAGAAACCAACCTAAGCGGATGCTCAAGAAAAAATTTCAGAAAAGGGAGAATGTGTCTTACCCTCCTCTTTCTTCACAGGGAGTTAGATTTTTATTGCTATACATTTTGGAAAAGATACATTTTAAGACAGTGGTGTAGTAGTTTTGTACTGTGTGGGATCAATTGTGAGAGTGCGTTGATTTTTGGAGGATCCAGAGCACTGGCTGACATGAAAGGATCAATATCAGATGGTTGGATGATGAGGTTTTGAAAATTGTTTTTATATCAACACTCTCCCTAAAGCAAGGGAGGGAAATTCTTTCTTCCTTGCCAAGGTCTGAATAAGCCACCAGACACTTGTGGCAGATTGCATATTGATCCATGCTTTAACATTATCCGTTGTTGATTCTCTGAGGTGAGGGAAGGCCCATCTACATATTTCCATCTCTTCCCCTCTGCTACAGTGCAAACACCTCTCAGCATGTCAGCACAGCACCAGTTTCTTTTCTACTTTGCAACAAAACTTATGAGCTTTAAGCAGCAGGATAGGAGTTGTGAGGCAGGGAAGCTGGCACTGGGGTCTTGAATATCACAGCTGCTTCCTGGAAGGAGCCACGGGCCAAACTCTGCCTCTCACATGAGCTACCCTGGGAAGGGTGCAGGGGAAGATAGATCCACATCAGGGGACTGCATCTGTCTCTTCATGACACCTGGTAATTTCAGAACAATTCATATTGCAGTGGGCCTTATGAAAAGGAGTCACAGGCTTGCTCTTCCACCGTTACAGACAATTACATAGAACATGAATATTCGATAATAAACAGTGACTGATGGTCACTACTGCTGTACTTCGGGTTCTGGTTGAGAAACTAGGTTTACTTTATTTTTAATAGGGAGAAGACTGGTAGTAGCTTCAGCTAGGTGATAGGAAATGGCAGCGGACTGACAAATGACTAGAGGCAGGGTGAGGGCGGTCAAGGTGGAAGTGGTGCTGGGTTGGTGACAGAAAAAAAAAGCAGAAAGCAGTCTATTAACTAGGAGAATTTAGTGAGGCTGTGCAGGATCCTTCACAGTGCTAAGCTGAGGCGGGAGGCTTAGAGGCGGCATAGCAAATAGCTTGAATAACAATGAGCTACTGCTGCCAAGTAGGGAGATGGTGCCCACTCCCCTAGAAATCTCAGGTAAGACATAAAACTATGAAAATTAACAGTGGAAAATGTGAGACACATAGAAATAGCTGGAAAATGTGACTGCTCTAAAATTTATGTCATCTTCTTAGCCAGAAGAAGAATTAGATCAGAAGTGAACTAATTGTTGATTTGAAAGATAGTGACATTGTAAACAGTTTGGGGGAGGAATTTTGTCTAAAATTATATTGTCCCTATAATTTCAACAGTTTATTTAGGATTGAGAAGCAAATAATTGAAAAATAAAGTGAAACAGTGTAATCAGTGATGTCTAAGTTTAGAACTTCAATTAAGTTGAAGAAAAGTTATATTAAAGCAATTTTCAAAGGGAATGGGTCAAGAAAGGCAATTTCTGCCCATTGGGAGGCAACCGAAGAATGAGGGGAACAAACTAACAGCCATAGAAAAATACACCTTCCTCTTTTTTTTTTTTAATAAAAACTTTGTGTTAGAGACCTTCTGAAAGGGGAAAAGTAAAATGCAGATACCCTCAGACCCAGACAGCTGCAACAACTGGTAGAGATCAGCAGATTTTCCATCTTCTGCAAATAAAGGTTTGCTAGTAACTTCTGTCAAGAAAGCTGTGGCATGGCTGAAAACAAGCATCAAAAATACAGAATGAACACTGTGATGTTGAAACCTGAACTGGACTTCTAAAATTAGAAAGTCTTTCTAACACCATGATAGGAATCTAAAAAGTGTTTCCATATGATATTTTTTTTTCATTTAAGACAAAAATGTCCGAAAGGTTGAAAGGAAAGTGAAAATGTTTGGAATAGCTTATTGATCTTTATACAATTGTTACCTATTTGACTAAATATTATATAAATGTAGGTGTAAAGTATAAAATCTAGAAACCTTCCTATTTATTTTTTCATAAGTAAAACCTTAATGAAATCAAGATTAGAAGTTAGTTGTTGAGAAATTAGTGGGTTTTTCCAGAGGCACAAAATACATCATATGTGTAAGGCGCTGTATAGTATAAGGACTTTGCATCTAAATCCTTTTATCTTAGTCAAAATATGTACTGAAAAAAAGATTTTTAAGTTTTTAGGTGAAAGAAACTCACTATCTAAGCTTTCCTTTAAATAATGTTTTGACTGAAATGATGACAATGGTTAGAAAAATAAATCAGATTTCCAGGAAATTTTCCAAGATGCAATGTCCTTTTAGTGTGGGGAGAATTTGACAGAGAGAAAAAAGGTTTGTAACAGAGGTAGTTTCAGCTGAAACTAAGAAGAAACTATCAACACCCCACTATTAACTACCACTAATCACATAACTTTTGAAAAAAGCTAGCTACTTGTAAGTAGGTAGCTAATTATGTGGGAATCCGTGACCTGCAGTTTATAGATTTATGTGTGTAGCATATTTTTCAGTTTAGCAGCCAGACCAAAAAAAAAGATAAAAAACCCAAACAAAAAAGAAATAGATTATTGAGGTGATGAACTTTTCTACTGATATTTCATTAACACCTCAGCACGATGTGAGAGGCATAGACTTACTCCCTCTCTCCCTTCCCCTGGGAGCAGAGAAGGGAATTGAATTTCCTTTGTCCTAGAGAAGGAGGATAAGCCTGGATAACAGATGAGAAGGGATGATGCAGAGCTCTCGATTTCCCAGAGAAAATCGGGTCAAACCCATCATCTTCAATGCAACTGATATCTCATTTTTAGTTAAATATTTTTTGGGGGAAGTTATGATCTCCAAAGTAGCAGGATCCGTGGCTGTCCATCCTTCCTTAAAAAGGACAAGGACAAAGATGAAACCAGCCCTAGTTCTAGCGTTTTCTAGAACTGCAAGCTATTTTTAGCATATGGTAGCCAGCTGCTGTCAGGCTTACACTGACAGGCCGGGATTTGTAATGTTGTGCATGGTGTCACTTTGTGATATGCTACTTTTAAAACAGATTTGAGGGGAGTGGAAGAGAAAGGGGAAACAGGAACTATTTTTAAGAGCTGCTGTTTATCAAGTTTTTGCCATGCTGAATGCTCTCAGAGTTGACATGGTCCTGAGCTCTTGCACTGTTTAATTTCACATTGTTCATTTTTCATGCTCTCCAAGACAATTGTGGAAATACATTGATCATCCTACTGAAACGCCTGCACCAGTCAGCAAGAGAAAACTTCTGAATTGATATCTCTGCTTTCTCCAGGATGTGGCTTATGCAGGCATATTTATTTGCAAGGAGTAGATTTGCAAGGATAGACAATATTCCTTAAAAATACACTGCTTCCTCAGAGGTGGGACACAAAGAGGAATAGTTGAGGAAGCTGATGTGTTGTAGAAGGTAGGTGTTAGGGAGCTATTTCACTCTAGTTTTCATATATACAGAATCAGCAAAGAATGGCCAGTCACACAAGTGAAGGGCTGGAAAGTAAATCCAGGAGTCATCTAATCTCATCCAACATCCTCCTGCTCTAAAGCAAGAATCTCTTGGGAGATGGTTGTCATACTGCTTCCTAGAAACCTGCCAGTTGCAAGGCTTTCAGAGCTTAAATGTATTTGAGTGCTTAAATGTCCAGGACTTGACTACTGAGAAAGATTTCCTAATATATTAAGTCCCCACCCCACTGCTGTCAGTGAGTATTCATAATTCCTCAGGGAAGCATGGAGAAAATCCATCGTTTTGCTCCTCATTGCAATATTTTGTGTGATTGAAGAATTTACATTGTACTCTTTGGAGTTTTACTCTTTAAATGGAAGAATTCAACTTTCTTCAACCTTCCTGAAAAGCTTAATATTTCCAAACCTCTTAGCATTTTTGCTGTCCTGCTCTGTGTCCTCACTAATTCCTCTAGCTCTTTCCTAATGAAGCACTTTGGCTGAGACATCAGAGGGGAGTAGAATTACTGCTTGACCTCCCAGAAAGTTTTCCTTTCCTTGCAGCACCTGCATATTATTAATTAGACTTATTTTAATGCTGTGTTGTAACTTCCAAACCTCTTTTCAGTGCTGCTGCCAACAGGGCTATTCCCATTTATATTTGTACACTTGCTATTTTTCCTTTCTAAATTAAGTACTTTATACTTGTTCAATGCTGTTAATATACAAACATCTAGTCTTACTAGAATTATGTCTTGCTCATGCAAGCTTCCCATAAAGCATATCTGATTCTTAGGTTTAAAGATCATTAATGTTTATTTACCAATACCTTGCTATTTTATTTATTAAATTTGTCACTGTTCTCTGTTTTGCATACACTTACGCTTGCTCATGCATACTTTATGAATATAGAAATTAGTATCTCATTAACTTAGTAATTAGGCCAATGATAAACAGCTGTTTGTTCACTGTGCAGGGCAAGATTCCTACTGAAGTTCCTTACCTTTCATGCACAGTAGCTATTTGGAATCTCTATTATGACAAAAAAGTATATGGATCTGTAATACCTACTCTTAGTTGTTGTTGCCAGCTCAGTAAAATCTCAGCTTTGAAGACAGGTGAATAAAAGAGAATTGCAGGATGCTTTGGATAGCCAAGAAAACATATTGTGAAGTGTATGGGTGAAACACGTAGGTGTTTCTGTCACAGCCCAGGATCTCAGAGTGCTGTGTGCTTCCCCAACACACGCATTCCTGACCGGGGCAAGGGGACATTGCCCATGGACCAGTGAGGAATTAATCAGAATTGGTTTTATGTCTTTGGAGAAAACATGGTAAGAGGTCAGTTTTAAAGTTCCAAATAATGCTTGTAGCCCAGTGTTGGTACACCTGTCTAAATGAAGGCAGCAGATCTGTGCCGATATCTGCAGTGCTCTGAAAAATCCTCCAGCTGGTGGAACTGTTCCTGCGTATCTGAGTTCATGGATCAGAGTCAGACACTGGGACCTGCAAAAAACCTACCCTTATTCTTATCTCTCTGGAGCAGCGTGAGTTGGTTGAGTTAACCTCCCCTTCATTCTGTAGTATTTGGTGATTATCAAATTAGGGGGAAGCCTTGGATGTTGAGGTGAAATCCTGTGCAAAAAAGTGGAGGTTACAGAGAGACCCTTTCCTTTCCTGCTTCCCAGGAAGAAGGAGAAGCTGTCCTGCTTCCCAAGAGGAGAGCTGGGAAATGTAGGAAATCTTTGTGGAAGACTATGTAAATGAAATTACCTTTTCATGTAAGGCAATACACATTCCTTCTTTCAGTTTCTTTATCAATAATCTGCTTAACTAGTTAAACTTGAGATAGTTAAGAGCATAGAAACAAAATCTCGCTTAGGTAGGGAGGGATTTTATCATACGTTAGAGGTTATTCTTTCTCATTATGAAAAATGACATTGTTAGAAAGGAAGCAAGCATTACCTGTAAGATTATTTGCTAAAAAGTTTATCACAATCAGGTAATTAGCTGGCTATCTCATTAGTCACATTGCCAAAATGTAATTGGTATTCTGTGTTTTGTTCTGTCTTAGCAGTGATTTTTTTTTTCATTGATTTCTCTGGCCTTTTAGTTTATTTTTAGAAATAGAAAATGTGTCATTCTGGCTGCTTTTTTCATTCCTGAGAAAACAGAATGTCCCACAGTGGGAGAGTTTTCAGGTATTCATCAGCTATTCTTGAAAAAACATATGATCACACCATGGCTGCTCTGAATCTCAGTAGATGAAAGTGGGGAAATAAATTGCAGAATGCTTTAGGATGTGAGGAGTTGAGAAGAATACATATATTTGAGTCTATTTTTTATAAATGGTAGTTGTCTTTTCCGAAAAACTTTATCGATAGTGCAGGAGAAATCTTTGCTGAGTGGTGCAGGATATTTTTATTCAAAATAAGAATTGACTGAAAACTGTAGTTTTTCTAAATCTCAAAATGCTGCTGAGTGTTCTCAAATATAAACAGAATAGAAAACATTTTCAGTATTGATATTTTTATTTAAATCTTGGAAGAAGTCAAATACTTAGTAAGGTGGACTGTGATTACAGAACTTCACATTTCTAAAGTGATTTTCCTCTGGCACAATTGGCTGCTGTGTATTTCACTTCATCTTGGAAATCGGTGGAAGTTTTAGGTATTATATTCTCTTCTCCCCAACACCCCCCCCACTTTTCCCCATCTGCAAGTCTAATGAATACTTTTCCAGGAACTGTACCCATCTCCCCATACCTCAGACTCTGAAGTCTGAAGGCTTTGAGCAAGAGAAGAAGACAGGACTGAGACCTGCACATTCTCTTCTGCATGAGGTGTGCTAGGAAATGTAACACAACATAAGGCTTTAACGGGTTCCCCAGCCCTGCCTGAAAGTACTTCTGTGATTAAACAGCAATGTTCAATCAGTTACAAAATCTGTAGTGTGACTTGCTGGGGAGTATGTTGTCAATTAGCAAATGATAGTGACCAAGAGCTGGCCCGGAGATAAGGGACTGCTCTGCAGTGGCCTCTGGCTTCCTGGAGATCTCTAGGATTCCCTGGCAGGACTTGAAAGGCTGTGAAAGGCCTTGTAAACAGTAAAACAATTGAGAAACACTATTTTGTAGGTATTTCCTTCCTTTGACAGTTTAATTTTTATTCATCAGAATGTGGTTGGAATTGGTACTATTAAATGCAATCAAAATTTCCTCAAAATGTTCCAGAGCATTTTAGTGTATTGTTTTTAGTCATATCATTCTGTTCTCTGTGCGCTTTCCCCAATTACTTAAAATCTGTGTGTGCAGATGTTCACAGAATGTTCATTTTCATCTTGAAAGCTCCTGTTCTCCAAATAAACTCATTTAATCTTGTGTTCTGTGAGAGTTGTTTATAAAATACAAAGCAAAATTAAAAGAGATTTCTTAAATTATCTCTGTGACAAACCACAATTAATTAAGTAACAATTCCAACACTAGTTAGCTGGCAAGAAAATATACATTCTGTGAAATAATGAAAAATTATAAATTTAAGAGAGCAGTGACATTTGCAAAATATATGGAACTCATCAAATGAATTGTTTGTTATGAGCTGCTTCCTCAACTCTAATTAATATTGATATTGGCTGGCTATGTTGTAAGTAGAGAGTTGCTACATATCTAACAGTTGATTACATGCAGCGGGAGATGAAGGGCTCATTTTCCTGAAAGCATGATTGTGTGGTAACTATCATTGATTTTTCTGTATTAGAATCTCTCATCTGTTATTTTCAGGCTATGCTCCTATTTCCAAAGTAATATTTAATTCCAAACTCAGACTTAAATTCATAAGTAGCTTGGGAGGAAGTCTAACTAGTGTTCATGACTGCATGTAAATTAGGTAAGTCCCTTAGCTTTCACTGTCTGTGATTAATGTCTCATCATAGGAAATGATGTAGTCCAGGACAACGAGATTAGACAGGCTCCTTCCTTTTGTGGTACTGATTTGTATATAGCGGATATGTTGGCCCAGCAGCAGATGATGCACTGAGAAAGTCCTGTAGATAATATGGAAGCAGACATCCATCTGCAGAGAAGATTCTGTGAAATCCTAAGCTGGAGCTGACAGAGCATGCTTAGCCCCAGCAACAGGCTGGAAGGATCTCTGAAATGAAGCTAGGAGATAAAAAAGTGTGGAGTTGCTCTCAACTTTCTGCTTCACCTGAGCAACCATGATGGAGACAATTCAGTGAAAATGACTTCTGCCACCAATTCTTCATTCAAAAAGTAATCAGCTGTCAAAATAAGAAGGACATATTGACAACACTTTGTTGTACGTCAAAAGCAGAGTCAAATAAAATTTTACTCAGAACTGGTACTTGCTGCGAGTGATCGTAGCAAGATTTTGTGGTCTTTGCACCATGAGCTGATGCATGTGGGGATAACTTCAAAATATTTTCTTTAAATTTCTGCTTTCTTGTATTTTTTAAGAGGCGGGTGTGTGAAGTCAGGATTCCTGCTATTACTTGGCTGTTGATGATAGATCCTGGGTACTACACTATGACTGCTTGCCGTTAATTCAGGATAATTAATGAAGAGGAAATCTCATTGTAGGGAACTGGGACTGAATCAAACAAAAAAAATCCAAGAAAGGAGCATTGTGTAGTCATCACATTAGGAGGTGAATGTTGGTCCAAAGAAGAGCACAGCAGGTGAAAGAAAAGAAGAAGCATGAGCTGTTAATGTGATCTTTTGGACAGCTTGACTTCGAAGGAGCTACATAATTTATGTGCAGTTATGAGGAAAGCTGTGAAAAGCCTCTGCTGGAAAGAAAGGGAAATTGGGACATTTTCATTGCCACACTCTCTTCTACTTTAAAAAGTGTCAGGTCACATTCCAGTGGGAACATTGTGGTTTCTGCTACGAGATCTATAAAAAAAAAAAACCCAAAACAATTATGGCAAATGAAAGAACTCTGAAAATTCCCTCAGTTCTCCCATTCCAAACTTAGAACCTGAGAAATAATCCTGTACAGTGCTGTGGGTGAGATGAGTATTCTCTAGGTTGGGATTCCTTCATGTAATGATTCTCCGTACAAGTATGACCCTCATTATGGAAGATTTATCTTTTGATCCTTATTAGTTTAGCTAATGATTCTGTATGTTTTACATCCTGCACTACTGTCTGCCGATGAAATTTGATAGAGGTCCAAAATTGTGGGGCTGGGATGACAGAGAAGGAAATAAGGTATCATGTTTGATACTCTCTATTTTTCCTTTTTTTTCATTGGTCTGCGTTTGGCTGGTTATGCGATGCTTCGTGATGTGTTGACTTGATGGGCTGTGCATGGTTAAAGTACTCGGAAAGGAGGATTGTCCTTGGGTGTAAGTTTGAAAAAGAGAAAATGGGGCATTTCTAGGTGTGAAGCAAATTGCATTTCAGAAAGAGTTGGGTGGCTTTAGAGAAAATCCCGGTTAGTGTCTTTGGCAGGCTCTGCTTCTACAAAGGCACCCTGAAAATGAGGAGTGTTGCAGTTCTACTGAGAGGGCCAGGTCCGGCAGAAAATGGCTGCTGGAATCTTCTGCAGGCCTGCTTATAGCGCCTCTGGGAATCACATATAGGAGACAAAGACTCCAACCAGAACTTGGAGTGCCAGGAAAGACCGCGAAGTTTGGCCCATTAAGGGCATTGTGATGTATATTTGCTTGTGAATGTAAGCAGTTGACAGACATAAAAGGCCGGGAAGGCTGGGGGAGGAGTAGGCGCGCCCAGGTACCCAGGCGAGTTTTGCCCCTGCAGCCCGAGCAGAAGCACCTGGAGTAGCCGGAGGAAAGGACCCATGGAGGAGGCAGAGACCCGACCTGCCCGGTGGAGAGGCTCGGCCCCACGCTGCATGGAGCCGGGGGAGACATAGAGAAGATGCCGTGACTTACGGTGGGATGAGCCCCTGCCAGCACAAGCGACCTACAGAGATGAATGAAACAGGTTTGCTGGAGGAGGCCTATAGCCCCGTGGAGGACTGGGACTGAGAGACACTGTGATTTGTTGCTGCCTGCCAGAGCAGAGATGAAGCCCGGTGGGAAGAGATTTGCCTTGGAGAAAGTTCGTGGAGGACTGGCTCTTGTGGGTGAGATCCTACGGTTGCAGCAGGGGGAGGGTGTGTGGAATGGATGCCCCCATCCCGGCCGAGAAGGAAACCATCTTGCAAGGGACTGACTGAAGCCCCCATCTCCTAGTCCCTGCCCCCCTGTCCTGTGCTGCGAGCAGGAGAGGGGAAGAAGGGAGCAAAATCATGGCTGAAAGGGAAGTCTGCTTTAGAATGGAGGGGTGGGGGGAAGGTGTTACCAAGACCCCCATTTTCCCCAGTCCCTGCCCCTCCTGGGCTGCGACCGGGAGGGAAGAAGGGAGCAAACTTCTAACTAAAGCCTGCTAAGGAGGGAGTGGGGGGGAAAAGTGTTTGCCTGGTTTGCATTTGTTTCAAGATTGTTGGTTGCACTCCTGACTCTGGTTCTTTTTCACTGTTTTCTCTTTAGCGTGGTGTAATAAATTAGATAACTCTTCTCTTCTGCTCTCTATGTTGAGTCTGTTTTGCCCGCGTCATTAACGAGTTTGTCTCTTGAGCCGCCCAGTTATGTTTTTTTTTCCTCCCCTGTCCAACTAAGAAGGGGAGTAACAGACTGATTTTGGTGGGCGTCTGGCCTTTGGCCAGGGCTCAAACCATCACATTTTTTGGCGCCCAACGTGGGGCATGGCTCGAGGAATTTTGAGACATGAAGGAACGGGCAGAACAGACTGAACAGAGCTGGTTGGTGTAATAATTGTAGAGGATTTCTGTTGGGATGGGGATTTTAAGCACAATTCTCATATATGTGATTCGCAGAGGCGAGGGGTGGAATGTTGCAGTTCTACTGAGAGGGCCAGGTCCGGCAGAAAATGGCTGCTGGAATCTTCTGCAGGCCTGCTTATAGCGCCTCTGGGAATCACATATAGGAGACAAAGACTCCAACCAGAACTTGGAGTGCCAGGAAAGACCGCGAAGTTTGGCCCATTAAGGGCATTGTGATGTATATTTGCTTGTGAATGTAAGCAGTTGACAGACATAAAAGGCCGGGAAGGCTGGGGGAGGAGTAGGCGCGCCCAGGTACCCAGGCGAGTTTTGCCCCTGCAGCCCGAGCAGAAGCACCTGGAGTAGCCGGAGGAAAGGACCCATGGAGGAGGCAGAGACCCGACCTGCCCGGTGGAGAGGCTCGGCCCCACGCTGCATGGAGCCGGGGGAGACATAGAGAAGATGCCGTGACTTACGGTGGGATGAGCCCCTGCCAGCACAAGCGACCTACAGAGATGAATGAAACAGGTTTGCTGGAGGAGGCCTATAGCCCCGTGGAGGACTGGGACTGAGAGACACTGTGATTTGTTGCTGCCTGCCAGAGCAGAGATGAAGCCCGGTGGGAAGAGATTTGCCTTGGAGAAAGTTCGTGGAGGACTGGCTCTTGTGGGTGAGATCCTACGGTTGCAGCAGGGGGAGGGTGTGTGGAATGGATGCCCCCATCCCGGCCGAGAAGGAAACCATCTTGCAAGGGACTGACTGAAGCCCCCATCTCCTAGTCCCTGCCCCCCTGTCCTGTGCTGCGAGCAGGAGAGGGGAAGAAGGGAGCAAAATCATGGCTGAAAGGGAAGTCTGCTTTAGAATGGAGGGGTGGGGGGAAGGTGTTACCAAGACCCCCATTTTCCCCAGTCCCTGCCCCTCCTGGGCTGCGACCGGGAGGGAAGAAGGGAGCAAACTTCTAACTAAAGCCTGCTAAGGAGGGAGTGGGGGGGGAAAAGTGTTTGCCTGGTTTGCATTTGTTTCAAGATTGTTGGTTGCACTCCTGACTCTGGTTCTTTTTCACTGTTTTCTCTTTAGCGTGGTGTAATAAATTAGATAACTCTTCTCTTCTGCTCTCTATGTTGAGTCTGTTTTGCCCGCGTCATTAACGAGTTTGTCTCTTGAGCCGCCCAGTTATGTTTTTTTTTCCTCCCCTGTCCAACTAAGAAGGGGAGTAACAGACTGATTTTGGTGGGCGTCTGGCCTTTGGCCAGGGCTCAAACCATCACAAGGAGAAAGTCCCTAAAAAAAATTAATTACCTGGTACATATTCCTAGCAGGGATTGTCTCTTTATTTGCTGAGAGGGCATAATGGGAATCTCATTCTTGACTGAGGTTTGAAGGCAGTATGAGAATATAAATAAAATATTATAGTTCTGTGAGAAAGGAATGCCAGTATTACTGTAGACCTTGTACAAAATAATTTATTCAGTAAATTAACCCTTGTTCCTTTTGACAAAGGACAGAATGACAGAATTGTCTTTTGTATGAAGAAATACCACAAGATGTTCAAATATTTCATAGAAATAAACTTTAGCTGGGTGTTAATCTATTATTGATCCAGTGGCTTTGTACTTGTTAAGTGTGCACCACAGCTGATGGCGTGCTGGAATGAACTGCTTCCAACACCAGGATACGAAATCAGTCCTGCCCTGAAAAGCTGGCAAGTTAGACCTAAATAGTAAAAATGCTTGTAACTCCAGAGCATTTGGGGGCCTCCAAGGTAGACAACACACTCCAAACCACTGGGGAAATCTGCTGCTGGAGGTAGACTCTGTGGAGGACAAGGGGAGATTCCAGGTGAGAGACAATGTGGCTGCGTGGTGGGAGTTATTTCAGCACCATGATGTTACCGTCTGCATAGGAAGGGAAAGGGAGTTATACTTTTGTGTTAACTGTCTTGAATGATCAAACACTTGCAAAGAATGTTGAAAGGTCATGAAAGTGGATTGAGAGAATGGGATAGCAGCCTTGAAATATGCGTTGTAAAAAGGTGTTTGTATGAGGTGTGCATTGTGGAGGGAGAATGGAAGGTTGCAGTGGAAGAAAACACCGACTCCTTTCTTCTCTAGCTGTGTTCCTTCTCAGTACCTCTCCTTTTCAGCAGCTGGTAAAGCTACTCTGGTATACATAATTTTAAAAGAGCTTTAGAAAGTTTCAAGGTGAAAGGTGTTAAAAATGAAAGAAGATTATTGCTACTATTATTGCTTCCCTCTGTTCTTTGTTTGGAATTATCTTCTAGAGTTTTTTTCTTCCTCTTCACAGTAATTTTCAGTCCCAAACAAACCCCTACTTTTTCTTCTTAGGCCAAGATGAGTCCAAGGGCTGTTCTGGCTTGGAAAATGCTTACAAGCTTGCTATGAGAATTACTATAGCACCGGAATGTGCTATAATCAGTGGGGAGAGTTAACAAATTAAGGACTACTTGATTTCCCTTGCGAATTCTACTATCATTTATGTGAGATGTAATTAATTCATTGTTGAAAATCTGTGCAGTGGAACAAGTAAAGCTTGTATTACACTGTGTTTTCCATAGGATAAGGAATTCTCAGCTTCATGCAGGGTTTTGTCTTGTTTTCCTGAGAATCAAAGTGTACTCCTGAGTTTATTAAGTATTCTTCATACAGGGAAACTAACCTTCGTAGCAGCAACAATGATCAATAGTTTATTTTGTGTATGAATATATTTATCACCATTCTTCCCAGAATATCCAAAAGGACTTGATAAACAGATGGGTACATTTAGATCTTGTGTTCCAAGGCAGAGCTGCTCTTCTTTCACCTGCATCTCGTCACTGTATTTTGCACTATAGATGGAGAAATGTAGCAGCTACCTGACAGAGAGGGTGGAGAAAGGACATCTCCCAAAACAGGTGTAAGGGTCAAGCATGTGCCCCTCCTTATCACTTATTTGCCCTGTGGTTGCCTTACTGCTTGAGGTACAGGGTAGCTCTGCTGTGCAGCAGCAGTGGGTAGGAAGGCTACACCGCCTGATTTTGCTGCAGAGAAATAAGAGTTTTCTGCCCTCTCTATACCGGGAGCTTTCTCTTGCTTGCTGGGAGACTGAGCAGGTAGCAGCACCTACCTGTAGGAGGGAAGGGGAGTTTTCTGTCTGTATGAGTGTGAGAGGCAGAAGAATATTTCTAATAGTGGTGGCAGGTTGAGGGAGGGAGTATCTGTGTCCATATATACACAAGTGTGTCTATCTAGCAATTAAGTGATACTGTGAATCCCAGTTATTCATAAATTGTTCTTCAGGTGATGATATCATATAATTGTAGTTGCAGTTCTTATAATTTGCCTGTTCTTCACACTTTCTTTCTAAGAGCAAAACCGAAGAAGTTATAGACATGAAATAATAGTAGTAGTAATAATAATAATAATAAATAATAATAATGTTCCTAAAGTATCTTTTCTGAGAAGAAAGAAGATGGTACTCAATCTCGATGATTTTGTCTAGATAGCAGCTGGCTGAGTGGTTAGTACTTACATATCAAAACTAGTCTCAGAACTGCTGTCTGTTCTCCAGTTAGGCTTTCTTGTCTAAAGGGAAACCTGGCATTATTTTAGGTTTTTGGGGGTAGGAATTAGACAAAGGTAAAAAACTAGGAAATCTGTTTTGTTTGTATTAGGTAGAAATGGAGATCATAGTGTTGTCACTTGATTCCAGGCACTGGAGCTGTAATGAAAATGTCATGATATTCACAGTATTATAGCATTGAAAGGCAGAAAGAAGATGAAAAGGTGAAACAAAAAGAGACAAAATAATACAGAAAAAGGAAGAAAAGAAGTAAGGAAAGGGAATGAGAAGAAATATAATGCCATAAAGAAAATTCTGTCCTATAAAATCCAATTAAAAATATAACTGAAATATTTCAATCAGTTACAGGTAAATAAACCCTTGTTTTGGTTATATCATAATTACACAGTGTAGATGGAACAGGCAGGAGTTTTTTGCATCTGTTTCAATTTACCCTCTGCTCTGGATACAGCAGAGAAATCCCTTCAAAGGATCACTTGAGATCATAGAGAGCACATATGTATTTTTTTTTTGCTATGTGCTCCAGACTGTATCAATAACCATGTACTTCAATAAAAATATGTCTTCAGAGAATGCTCAGTCCCCTCCATCTCCTTCCTCAGAGGGCTTTATTTCCTTCTTAACTCTTCTCCTATTTTACTTGGTAGTTTATAGACTACTGGAAAGATGTTTCCTTCTTGTAGTTCAGCTGTTCTGACTGAAAGTGCATGGAAAAATGTAGGTGAACAGAACAGCTCGTATACTAGCTAACATGCCAGAACAGACTTAATACTGCTCCAGTCAAGAGCAGTGGAAGTTTTGATATTGAAATTCACAGGGGAAAGAATGAGTCCTTTGCTAGACCTTAGACATCCTGTCAGAGAGCTGTTGTTTCTAATAGCGCGCTGCACCAGACTCAAGTCTGGCATATAGTTTTCTTCAAGTCACTCCTCACGTTAAGTCATCAGCTGTAACAGTTGGGATTTTCTGTAGGAGTCTGTGCATAAATTTTCACGGGCCAAATGAGCCTGGAAAGTTAAAGCCAAGAATATTATACATTGGGCATTAAAGCAAGATTGAAGGATTCTAGAAATCTTTGCCTACTACTTAGTTCTATGGTAACTAACCATCATTAAACACCTTTCCACCTCTTTAAAAGAGGTGAAAAAGAGGAAAAAACCCACCAAAACCAACCTATTAAAAAGGTTTAAAAGCCAATTTCAGGTGCAGATGTTAGACAGCCTAGAATCACCCATTTAATTCAGAAGAGCTGTTCCTAATGTGAGTGTTAGCTTAAAGTTCACTACTTGAATTTTGTGTCTGAAGAGTTTCTTCTCAGATGCAGTAGTTGGATGGTGCTGTTTCTCCCTACAAAACACAGTACTATTTTGCATCAGCCATAGAGCAGAGGAGCAATTAGTGCGATACGAAGATCTTTGTCTGCCTCTTATTAATAGAAGGCAATGGAAGCCAGGGGTGAAAGAATGAATAGCAGTAAAAAATGGAAAAGGGAGGCAGAATACAGGAAGCTAGGCTGAGGCTGGCAAAGTTGTGCCTGCTCAGGTCTCTGCCTCAGTCGCGAACATCTTCTGGGGCAGGACAGTAACAGCCCAGTGTTGCTGCTGTGGACCATGGCTTGTCAGGAAGGGATGGGGGACAGACTGCAGGAAATTGTAATAGAGCTGAAGCTAAATGAAAGGCAAACATACCTTCCAAATGTATTTGGTGGAAAATAGTATGATGGTATGTGTATGGAAGATTATTTACAATAAATGGGATAGAGAAATGAAGAATCTTCGATATGGGTAGCTGTGAGAAATGAGCAGAGACAGAGATGCTGTGTGTATAAATAGGATGCAGGGAGAAAGTTGAAAATTATGAGAGAGACCAGCAGGAAGCCAAAGAGTTATAGAATCATAGAATCATATAATACCATCAACTCCAACCATAAATGTAACACTGCCAAAATCCACCACTAAACCGTGTCTTGTAATTTGATGTCAGTGCAGTTACTGGTGATCCAGTCTTCTAAAATTTGAGAGCTGGAGTTGAATGCAGTCAATAATTATTATCTGTAAAAATTCAGGCTAAATTTTCTGTGTATTTTAAATAATGGTGAAACAAGGTGGAACATATCTATGGAGCTGTAGCCATGTCAAAAGTGATGCCTTAGTTTTTTCAGTCTATACTCCCGAAATCTGAACTGCTGTGAATGTGAAATGGAGGAAGGAAGATAATACCAGCATGCAAGCTTTTCTGTTAATAAAACAGATAGATTGTATCACTTTTTTCACCTTTTTGTTTTTACTGGAATGTCCATTCTTGTAAATCACTTATAATTATCATGTAAGGTACCTTGTGGTGCTATTTGGTGTTTGTTTCCTAAGATTAATCTGTATTGACAGTAGCTTCTGCAAGCTCACGTGGTTTTTCTCCCAGTTCATAAGCAAACTAGTTGACTGGAAAGCCTTTTAACTACTTGGTCAGTTGACACACAGCCTTAATGCATTCATAGTAGTGTTGCAGCAAGAGATCTTTACTCTTTTGGGAATAATTTGCCATTTTAGAAATATTTAGGAATATTTCTTAATGGGATGCTTTTCTCTTTTTTTTTTTTTTTTAAGGAAGGTATATGTGAATGCATTTTGGAATATTCCCAATTGCCAATCCTGTTTTCAGTTCTGGTGGTTACATCCCCTTTGTGGGATCTTGGAGCATGGTAATGGCTGGCCTCAAAAGAAAATGAGTTCTTAAGGTTATGTATAATAGAACAGTGACTATGTAAAAGAGCATTCCAGAATATTGTTTTTTATTTTATTTTTCATTCAGAATCTCGTGTCTTCTTCTGAAAAAGTAGGTTTTTGAGCACACTTAACACAGACTTTTCCATCAGGAAAGGCTGTCCCTTAGAAACGAATGGGCTCTCTACTAAGAGATGTAGTAAAGCTGGTGAGATTTTTCTCTACCTACAAAAATATGCCCTAAAAAAGTGGGGTTTTGGAGTTAACACATTTGCCAAAAATTGTTGAGATACTAAAGTTTTTCTGTCTCATGTAATTACCAATACTACAAATATTTATACAGCTATGGCTAGGGAGAGGGCCCAGAATTTCTGGTCTCTGTGTGAGAGATCGCTCTGTAGCAGATCAAATGAAGTGTGCAGTTTTTCTTCTTGGTGGCATTGGTATGAGGCATGGGAATTTCCTGCTAATTTGACAATAAAGCTAAGGGGTATAATAAAATTGAGCAGGGGAAGAATAATGTCAGGCAGATTTAAGGAGTTAAAAGCAGGAAAAAAGCCCTTACTTCTTCTTAGCTCTCTGAGGTCTTGCTGCAGCTCTGGTGTCAGGTCTTTTCTGTTCCTTTGACTGAAATCAAACCAAAGTCCAGAGTTTAAGTGAGTTTCATAAAGCATCTTCAAATCTGTGCAGACTTAAAAACAAAAATGTGTAAAAGGGATGAAAGTGCATTATTTGAAAAATAAATAAATAAATAAAGGAGACATATAATTTTCCAGAGAGCTGGAAGGTCAGAAGCTGTGTCGTCTTGCAGAGCTCTCCAGGCAGTGTGGTGTTCCTCACGCTGTACTCTGTGGGCAGTGCTGCTCAGCTCCTTGAAAAACTGGCGTAAGTGTCAGGTACTTCATGGGTCTTCTAACAGGACGTGACTTTTTTTTAGCTGGTTGGTCTGTATATAAACAGGCATGGTAACAACCTCCTTTTTGTAAGACACCAGCCTCTCACCCATTCTCCCCAGAGCCTTTCTCTTTCATGTACTTTGCTGCACTCTGTCAGGCTGGGATTCTATTAGGTGTCAATGGGGTCTCCCGGGAAGCTGCACAATGGCAGGAATAGTTATGGCAAGGTGCAGACTTCCCTGAGAAAAGTAACCGATTTTAGAACAGGGAGTACTTTTGTTTGTCATTCAACACCTCACCTGTGAATAAAGCAAATACTGAAAATCAGCAAAATACAATGGGAAAGACAGACATTGACAAATGACAAAGCGTCGTTCATTTACAGAGTGAAAAAAGAAAATACCCTGCTGAAACAAAGCCCCAAAATGGGCCCTCCTGCAATACCAAAGATAGGTCTCAGCTTCCAGAGGAGTGTAGCTGTAGATGGGTTGTACCTGAATGCCCCTGGCAGTGGAGATGGGAGTAGCATAAGCAACATTTAGGAAAGAAAGCAAACTGGCAGCATTAAGTAAAAGGAGTCTTTTTCTTTTCTTCTTTTTTTCCTTCCCCTTCCCCTCTTAATGAAAGATTCTTATTATAAAATACTTGGTGACTGTATCGGTGTTCATGTGTTCAGGCAGTTGTTTCTTTAGAGAGGCTCATGGACTGGGTGGGACATGCCAGCCTCCTCATGTGCATGGTAAGCATCTGCAAGGCAGGGGAGGCAGCTAGCAGGCCCACAGTTTCTACAGCCTTTTGGGCTCTGGGACGTACCTGGAACATGTCTTAAAGAAAGATGATAAAGTAGAGCTGGCAGAGCTACAGATACACTTTGTCTTGCTAGATTTAATAGTTGCAATTAATAAATTTCCAGCTTAGCCCAAGTGAGCCAAGGAAGGGCTGGTTATCCTCCATCAGTCTGCTGTTTAGTACAAGGCAAGCAGGCATCGCATGTCTCTGCCAGCCAGGGTTTGGTGCCAGGGGGATCTCGTGAGGCTTCTCCAGCACATTGGCACAGCTTCATGCCAAGGGTGTTCAGGGCAGCACAAGGGGCTGTTGCTTCAGTCCTGCTAAGACCATGCAATGGAAGGCATTTCTCCCTGATCTCTGGGCCTGTCTCTTTCTGAAGGAGGTCTGTCCTATCGCTGTTCCAGACTGTTTGGCCTCCCACCAAGCAATCTGTCTCTTAATGACATATGACCCCTTGATAGAAGCAGCAGCTTCATTCCTCACACTGTCCCTGATGACCTGTGACTGCTCTGCTGATTCATCACCATATATTATATGAGACAATTGTTTCCATGTTTAAACTAGCAATTAGCTTTTTTTTTTTGCCATAAATCTTGAGTTTGATTTAATTTTCAACTTCACCATGCAGCCAAGACATTTCTCATGTGCTCTCCTCTGCCACAGAAGAAATTGTATTTATTTTTTTGAGAGGATGGTGAGAGACATGAATTGGACAAGGTGTTTATGAGACATGCCAGTCTAAAAAATGCAGTGTTTTACATTGTTTGAATATTGTTTGATATACTACTTTATTTACAGCATAGCAGTTGAAAAACAACCTGACCCAGCAACCCTGGGATTGTTTTTCATATAGCTGTGAAACGATGGCTGTCTGTTGCTATATCTGGAAAAACTACCCGGCTCTTCTCAGAGTTTAGTGTGAAGTTTGAAAGCAGAAGGTAGCTGTGCAGAGAAAGCTGTCTCCTGTCACCGGGACTTGGAAGAATGCAGAGATTTGCACAAAGGGGTAAAGAAGAGAGGGAACAAAGGTGGTATTTTCATAGTCTGTATTTAAAAGTTCCTCAGAAGGCTCAGCTAGGTGGTTATCTCATTATAACAGCTGCCAGTTTTATCCACTTACTGCTTTACTAGGCATAAAACTTACTAATGTTTTGTGTATATATATCGAATCAGCCAAATACAAGGGTTCAAGGTTTGTCATTGTTTTATGTAGCTAATCATCTCATTAAAAAGTTCTCATACTAACCAGTTAAACCAACTTCGATAAACTTCCAAAGTCTTAGATGACATTTCAGATAATATTGTGTAATTTGGTGATGAGCTGTGGATATATAATTGGAGGGGAAGCCTTCAAACTAGCAATTTAGCTAGGGCTAGTAGTAATTGCAATTACAGATTTTCAGGCTGAGCTACGTGAATCATCTTGGAAAGGTACAGGGCAGAGCCAGGAGTCTGCTTCAAGCTTCTAGCAACACGTGCATGAGCAGTCAGATATTAGGAGCTGTCTCCTGCCTCTGCTTTTCTGCAGGAGGTGACGAGAGCTGACTTGATGGCTTGTGACAGTGTCAACTTGCAGACAGTGATAGGACCTGGAAATTGGCTTGGGAGCACTTGGAGGCAGGCAGTGCTATGGATACCAAGGTGTTTAGGTACAATTCTGGATATAAGAGGGAAGAGGGAAAGATAGAGGCATGCTTTCTCTGGTTATAGAATCATAGAATTGTAGGGGTTGGAAGGGACCTCAAGAGATCATCGGGTCCAACCCCCTTGGTGGGCACGGTGTTGGTTGGAGCTGCAACCTGAAACAGTTACCAGTGCCATGGAACTGGTGAATGAGCAAACTGTCTTTGGGAATGACTGAACCAAGACATGCTGCATGCTGCATGCTCGGAGGAGGTTGACTTGAAGTAGAATTCTCATTTCTTTTCAGCAACATCTAGAACCCGTGTCATCCAGAGATCTGGAGGCAGGTACAGCCAGACCCCATTCGTTTTACTTTCAGGCAAGAGATGTGTAGATGTGGCACTTGAGAACACGGCTTAGTGGTGGACTTAACAGTGTTTGGTTTACAGTTGGAACTGATGATCTTCAAGATCTTTCCAACCTAAATGATTCTATGATTTGATTATTTTATCAGGCTGGGGACATGGTGATTCTTTTTGTTCTACAAAAGGGAAAAGGAAAGAAACCAGGTGACTTGCAGTGCATCATGAAGATCATCACGTAAAGGATTTGACTAGCATATGTTATCTTGAGAAATTATTTACGTCGGTGGTAATACAACCTTTATTATAGAAGGAAGAAGGGAGGCAGATAGAGGGAGAAAGCCATGTTGGCACTTCTGCAAGCAAATGTAGAGTATGAAGCAGAAAATGTTTGGCTGCAAAAACTGTTACAAAGCACACCATGGCAGTCCATATCATATGTGCAGATTTGCTGTTGATGTATATAGGGAAGGTGATGACACTTGCTCTTTGAATGGAAACCAGATATTTTCCAGGGTGGTGAAAGAATAAGGAAAGTCTGAGAAAAGGGATGAACACCAGTAGCTGTGAATGCCATATTTTATATGATATTTTAATCTTTCTCTCCATTTGCTATGTTCACAGTGCTTGAGACATGAGTTAAGCCATCACAGATTGTGCTGCATTTTTTATTTGTCTTTTCCTAGCAAAAGTACTGTTGGTGGGCTACAATGTAAGGCACATAGGCTATCACATGGAGCTTCTAATTCCAGTTTACCTTGTTACCCCCTGTTACTGGTCACTTGTACATTTTTATTGCTTTTAGTTGCACGTGGTGGATGGCCAGCAGAGATTGCAGCCCCTTCACTCCCTAGCATACTTCTTTTTGCAAGGCAGGATAGAAAACAGCTTCTCAACTGATCTGTTTAGTCAGCGGCTTCCAACTCTTTGGTTGTTTGAAGTTTTGATCTTAGATCCCAGTATCTCTTCATGACCCTTCACTGTTGAATTTCTGTTCATGATGCAACCTTTTGTTAGAGATTCTCATCAGCTGCCCCCAAAACAGGATTTTTCAGTGGATATTTCTGCCATGTCAAGTTTATTGCACCTTTCTGCAACCAGAACTGGACTCAGATGAGCTTTACCAATGATGCAAGTTAAATATTTATTTTTTATTTCATGATCTTCAGTAAACTGTTACTCTGTTGCCTTGTCATGAAGATTTGGTAAAATGAGTCCTTAAAATAGTTTTCACCATGTGCTTTTTTTTCTAAATGCAGAAGCTCTTGATTGTGAGGGTAATAAAACCAAATTAGTTATTAAGCAAACAAATTTAGTTCATACTTTACAGCCTTCCTTCTGGTAATGCAGATACACTTCTGGCATTTGAACTTATATGTATTGGATCTGCTGTTGCATCCAGGCTATTTCTGTTTGAAAATGGCAAATCTTGTCAACCAACTTGCTTCTCTGGAATGTAGAAGGAGTTGTCCCAGGCTGGGAGCTCACAACCTATAGCCAGAAATCCAAGTTAATTTTGGCTCCTCAAGGGCCAGCAGAAGAATAGAATGAGACATTTCTAATTGTAAAATGCTTCTGCATGACCACAATCTGACTTCTGCATTTGCCAAATGTTTCCTTTGCAGCAACATTTCATTTTTTGGGTAACATTTCAGTTGGGTTAACTGCACTGATCAGTATCTCAGCTCTCTTATTTCATGTAATAAAACTTAGCACAAGTAACAGCTACTTAAAAGGGGGAGAGGAAAGAGAATAACTTCTGCCCACATGAATTGGACAATTATCTCTTTAACAAAAAGAGGAATTTAGTGTTCAGTTTTACAAATATGGTAACAATTATTTATAATCATGAAACTGATTTGAAATGCTTACTGAGTGGTAGACGGCTTCATATTCATTGCCATTATTGTGCTGTCTCGCCCATGAATCAAAGCAGACTTTCAGTGCTGTCTTTTCTGCCTGGTTCATTATCTACAGACTGTGGCATATCAAGAGAATGTGCTTGCTTTCATGTAAAGTATAAAGAAATCAAACTTCAAGCTGTTTCCATTTTGAGGATTTAAAACCAGGACCCAATTCCTAATTTTTCTCTAGTTTTTTTTTGTGATGTATTTTACAACATTTAATAAGGATTTCTGATAAGCAGCTTTGCCACTGATATTGCCAGAAACAACTGATGAGAAGTATCACTAGATTCATTAGATTTACTTTAGATTATTTCTGTGTAAGAAATGTATTTATGAGAGGACAAGCTTTTCACAAGCCACAGTACTTGTCAGGGAATATTTTGGTGTATCTGGATTCTTCTGCACAGCGGCTGTGGTGGTGTGCTGTCAAGGAAAGGGTTAATCCTCATCTGAAACAGAGCATATGCTTTCCTTAATAGAGATAAAGGTTTATATTGGTGGTGCCTACTGCATTCCCTGACTACTGTGGCAGAAAGCTCAAAGAATCCCAGCAAGTTAGCGAGCCATGAACCCTGATCTCCCTCCTCTCTCTACTCTTATACTGTCAATCCTTAATCAAGCTGTGCTTCTTCAAGTGTTTTCCCATTTGATATTCTCGGAGTTTCTCCCCACTTTATATCAAGCTAACTGGTCTATGGATTCCTGTTATGTCTCCAGGCACTTTTAAAATAACTTTGTTATGTTAGCCACTTTCCAGTCCCCAGGGGTCTCTTCTAAACTAAATGAACTTGTGAATGTGCCTGCTAATTCCTTAGTTTCTCTCCTCACTTCCTTTGCACGTTTGGATATTTGGACATGGTTTTTAAGACTGTCTAACCATTTGAATATTGCTACTAGTGTTGCAGATTTAAAGAAAAAAATCTTCCTTCTTCAAAAGCAAACTCCTGACCCCTTTGTAGAAAAGACGACCACAGTACACACTTCACTTTTATTTTGTTTATGCCTCATGCTATTAAAAAAGATTTGCACTCCCATGCCATCATTCCTTGCCCCTGCACAGGCAATCTGCAGTGTGCAAGGAAGAACTAGCTATAACAGGGGAACGTTCCCAGCTTTCACTGTACCTTGTAGTGGTTTTCCTCTGTATGAATGAGGCACGAATGTTAAGTGACATCCTTGGTCATCCTGACCACATCTCTGTGCCACCCGCTTGACAGTCACACCAAGGCTAGTCCCGGCCCTTGGGTCAAAACCTGCATAGGAAGGGCAGGGCAGCCCCGGTGCCTCTCAGCAATGAGCTGGGACAAGGCCAGGCTCTTTATGGGTCATCTGACTGATGGGCATACCATGGGGTAGCCTGTCTAATCCCTTGATCCAGGATTTTTTTCTGAAGTTCTGGTTTGGTTTAGTTTTTATTTAATTTAGGCTCAGGAATATTTTCTGTTGGGTTTTCTGTTGTGACTCAGATCCTATTTAGATGTTCTGTCTTTTTGTGAACACCTTTTCCCTCTCTGTGTTCTGTGGAGAGTACATATTGACCAATGTAAATGTCAAAATTATGGTGTAAAAATCAAATTTACAGTTGCCTGTGAGAAGTGTACTGGTGTAAGTCACTGTCACAGGTTCTTGTGATAAACAGCTGGGCTTTTTTTGGATTAAAATGTGGGGGAAGCAACATGTTGGTGAGAAACAACATAACTGGTGAGAAGGAGTAAATACAATCTGTCTGTAATTCAGGAGAAATCTGTTTTCTTTTACTGAATACCATTTAGATGTAAGGGAAAAATATATCCTCTCATGTGGCTATGGTCAAGATATTCTTAACTATGGTTTGTTTTCTATAAGCTATTTCTCATACATATTAAAAGCTGTTAATTCTTAAGTGTTCTTTTTTGCTGGTACTTGTATGATTATACTTTTATAATATGATGGCTCTTGTCCTTGCAAGAACATATTCAACATCTTTGCTCATTAAAGAGATGAAGGAGTAAATCTACATTTTCTTATTCAATTTGTGGAGGATGCTAAAATGGAAAGAAGAAACAAATACCAGAAAGGCAAGGAAATAATGAAATAGCATGTACAGCAAATCAAACTATGCCCTGTAAATACAAAAATGAGTTTCAGCTTGGAAGTATGCAAGCAATATGTTTGCATGAAGTATTTTGAAAAGCAGAAACTTTCCTACAGTACTGAAGGGGAAAAACAAAGGAAGAAAAAAGGGGTGCAATGATGAATGGAAGAATTGGTGTATGTGTTCAGTGAATAGAGTCCTTTGAGCTTTGATCAGCATATCTAAAAACACACCTTCACAGAAGGAGCAAGTCAGTCATTCCTGCCTGTGGTGCAGCTACATCTGGAAAAGTACCTAGGATCTGAAAAATGCAATGTATGAAAAATACCAAAAGATTTGAAATTGCATATGCCCCTCATCTTATACCTGCCTATGTCAGTGGAGACTTCTGGGAGCATCTGAGAACTGAACGTGTATCTGCTCCCCATTGATGGCTAGGCCCTGAAAACCTCATGCAAGTGTTTTAATTGTCTTAGATTGTAGAACAAGCATGAAGATCTTTGACCTGGAGAGGATTGAGTGTATTGTACATATTTTTTTTTTCTTATTTTGCTGTCTGTTCTCCACTTTCCCCCCATCTCCAGTGCAGGGACAAGGCAGCAAGGTAACAGGACACCAGCCCTAAGTTCTACCTTGTCCCTGATGGTGGACCGATGCCTGAAGCTCACGCTGGGAGGTCCTGCACAGCCCAGTGCCTCCCTACCCACTACCACAGGCAGGGCCTGGGGTACCTTTCTGGGGTCCCTCCCTGCAGAACACTGCAGTCCCTGCCCTCACCTTCACCCCGTCATGAGATGTCCTGTGCTACCATCACAAGCCCACCACCACAATCGTAGCCAGCAGCTCTCAGCCCTTGTGCAGGCAGGGTGCCTCCACAGCACTGGCAGCAAGCCCAGCCTGGGCTCCAGCTGGGTTAATTTTATAATTTCTCTGACTGTCTGAGTTGCTGGACTGTCCTTTGCAGCAGGGATACGGCCCCGAGCTGCCAAGTGAAAAGCCCTGACAGCCCCATTTAAGCACACTTTACAGGATTTCAGGCAAAGGGAGATTGAGGCCTGGTTGCTGTAAATTACAAGATAAGATTTTTCCAGTAACTGCAAACGTATCACCACAACCCATGAGAACACAATTTATCACTTCACTTTACCAAAACAAGTAGGGAATTGGTGTTGAACTTTGAAAGGAAAATGATGCTTAAAAAATAAACCAGATGTTGTTTTGTATCAATGCAGAATTGATCCTCTGTATTTTACAGCTTACAACTGATTTTTTTATTTACTTCTTACAGCTGAATTCCTTTGTCTCCCAGTTTAGGATTTCCTTTTGCTTTTCTGATTAAAAGAAACAAATGTATGAGGTGTGTAGGCCTAGAGATGCTTCAGCACTCTCCCTGTAGTAGCCAGGTGTCCATTTGAACTTAAAATGAAACTCAGTGTCTCATCTAATGGCCTTGGATCAGTTTATGAAGTGAACAACTTTACTGGAGATAGACAAACCAGTACATCAGCCAGAGAAAATGTCATTTAGCTCTAAGTTTTTTATTTTTTTCTGCTTGTCTTTTCCCCTGGATGGGTTTCCTAGACTTTGCCAGCTCACCTAGTAAGCAGCCAACCACCACAACAAAAGGTTTACAAAGAGAGAAATGCATATACTTTATCAAAACTGGGAATAAGAGACATACATTTGAATCTACTGCAAGTTAAATTTAAAATATAAGCATTCAAAATGCTATTTGAGGCAATAGGATGAAGAGGGGAAAGGAGTAACTGAAGTTGATAATAAGGAAAGACTTGCCAATTGGGACAACCAGTCATTTTCAGCAGAAGTATTGTATGCTTGATTTGTGTCCAAATTTAGTATAATTCTGGAAAGTTTGTTCAAGACTGATGTATCCAGGGTGGAAAAGGGACAAGGAAACAGAGTGTAACATGTGGAGGGCAGGAGATGAAGTGAAGAGTGGATTAAGTGTATGGATATGGGAAAGTCTGAATATATTTTGAGTCTCTGGCAGCTGTTTAACTGATGTTTAGCAGTGTCTATAAAGTGTAGATGGAGTTGTGAATCTTAACTGCTAAAGCTGAAAGAAATTTTTGGCTCTTCCTTGCAATTTAGCAGCCCTCAACTTGGGTGCTGCATTACACAAATGCTCCTAATTCCCTTAGCATGAGGTTAGCTAATTCAGTTTATACTGTGGCATTCAGATAGGCTGCTAATGTGTTATTTATAATAGTGTAAATGTTAGTGCTCTCAGGAGCCTCTTGGAAATGTGTAGACTGCATGAAGTTACATGCTTCATACTCTAAAGTACTGAGACCTTAAAGCATCAGCATCTTCCATTCATTTATTTTAGCATTGAAAGATCAGTAGCACACCTTTTATGTTGCTGAAGAGCACAAGGTATTCCTAACATTTTCAACAGCAATGTGTTGTTTCACATGTAAGCAAAATACTGTACCAGCGATGAGTACAAATGAAAGCCAAGTGCAGATTATAAATTACCTTGTAACTGAAAAACATCCAGTTTCACTAATCTTGAAAGTAAGTTTGACCTGTGGATTGTTCTAAGTTACTTACTCTGCGCAAGTTTTTCCTATATTTTTATCTGTTAAAATTTTATTACTCATGTACTGTTTAGTTTGAGGGTTTTTTAGCCATGTATATTTGAAACTTGGGTCTCAATACTAAACTATAGATGTTTGCACGTTTTATTTGGTTTAATTCCTTAAACTAACTCCAGAATGGCTTTTGAAACCTGTTGACTCTGTCCCAACTCCAGGAAAATGAATGCTTTCTTTGTAATCCCACCCTTGTGCCAATTCGAGAAGTAATTGAAACCTCTCATGGGCAATAGACCAGCCATTTTACATACCTCCCTTATCTATGTACACATTTCCTGATCTGCTTTCTTCTCCATCCCTCGGGGTCAATAACAGTTTCTTATGATCTCTTTATTTTAAAATAGTCTGCCTTCAAAAATTGTGTGTAGAATTAATGAATATTTTCTTTACTGTTCATTCTTCACCCCTTCCTTTTCCTCACACTGCACTCAGGTCTCCAACTCACAGGAACACCTCGGTGGCATATGGGATATTTTTGTTGGACCTGAAAAGTCGCTACCTTTAATTTGTGTAGCCTGCAGCTATTCCTTTTACTTTCATAATGAACTTTTCATCACTGTTTTGTCACTTCTTTTCCTTTGAACGTTTCAGAAAATTGTTCTAAAAAATGGGAGACATTAACAGAAACCATCGAATTTATTTGTTCTCAATAGGTGTTTGCCACAGATTGAGACTAATGTTCTTCCATGCTACGGATGGGCAGGTGCCATATGTGACTTTGACTTTTGAATATTGAATTTGGGTGCCCGGTTCCTTGTAAAGTAGCGGTAGGTGACAGTAGCCTGACAGCAGCGATGAATAAAACTGTTACCGTACCATGCTGCGTGCAAAACATTCTGAATTGACAGAGATAAATATTTTGAAAAAGATAAATTTATGAGTTCTTGCTTCAGCCTGTGCTTTGTTTAGGATTTGTCATTGTTCTTGAAGGTATCATCAATTCAAGTTCAGACGTTTTTCATGGCTTTGAGCAGAGGGCTTCTCTGCTTGTTTGCAGCTCCACATCTCTAGCTCCGGATGGTGAAAATCTCAGGTTTTTCAGGAACATTTGCTGGTTAGCTGCACCTTCATTGTTGCTTACTTTTCTATGTGGGTGTGACTTGAGATGTCAAGGAGCTGCAGGAGAGCATGAAATCTCAAGGCCACCCTCCAGCTTCATGCAGTCCTGATGATGGCAGGAGCCCACTCGTAGTTCTGCCTTCCAGCCTCAGCCCTGCGCAGGCAGCCATGGGAAGAGCACTAGTAAAGGATAACTCCATGGTCCCTAGCAGTCTTTCTGGTGCTGCCGTGGCCAGTCTCACACTTTTTGCAGACTATAAAACAGATCAGAGTTTTATTGGGCTGTGCAGATTATTTGTAAATCATGTGAATGGTTAAAATGATGAAATAGCTCTCCTCCTTCAGAATTTTCTGTTGGAAACTATAGTGATGCCATGTGCTATTAATACTTCCATGAACCTCAGGATGTTTCTCCAAGGGTAAAATGGACAAGTCATTTGCATATATTGATCAGGTCACATTTAATCTAAAACATGTAAACATTTATGATCCTCATTCAGTTAATTATTAAAACTGTTAGAAAGACATTAAAGTGTATTCTGAGAGTCTACAGTCACTGAGTTTTAAGGCAGTAGAGTTGATGGCTTTTGCAGCTTTTCAGTATTAAAGTGGCAAGTTGAATTGAAAGATGAGCTGGGATGAGACAGTGCTTTGAGCTGATTTCTGTCGACATTCACAGCTGTACTGCGTGGATGTAAACACTTCCAGATCTGAGCAGCGGCTTTACACCTGCCTGGTGCGGGTGTGAATAACCGCAAACGCTATGGAGGGGCTGAGAACCTGGCTCCAAGAGCTTCAGCCTGCAGAGGTCTGTCGGATGCCTAGTGCAGATTGTGTTAACCACCTCAGGAAGGGTTTTTTTTACATTCTCTAAGCTTAACCAACTACGTAATTACTTCTACTAGTCCTTTGTGTACATAGATAGTTTTTCTTGGGTGCAACATTTAATTGCCAGTTCACTTGACAGCAAGAATACTGATTCATAGACATCAGGCATTTTATTTTCAACATTTTTATGCAGGTAGGAAATAATGCCAGGGTGTGATGAGCACTCGAAGAGATTCTTTCACCAGCTCTTAAGCTTTATATTAGTGCTTGTGTCTCTGTGGTGCTGGTATGGTGTTTTGGTGGGGTGTTTTTTATACCCAATTCTTTTTTTAAAGAATGGTAGGAGCAATAGCTCTAATAGATTTTTCCTCCAAATTCATAGTGAGCAGGAAAAAACATTGAATTTCTGTTGGAGAAAGATTGTGGGAAGCTGAGGGTTGTAAAGACCTAAGGTAAACCTAATGGCTCAAGCATACGGTGCTGAGACTGCCTACTTCAGAGCAGGAGAGGAAAGGAAAGAGGTTAAATGTGCATTCAGGCCCCAAATGGTACTTAATAGCTTTCATGCCAAAAGCTGTAAGATTCATTCTTTAATTATTTTTATTTCGTAAAATTTACCCTTATTTCACCATAATAAAACTGAGAGTTCTTTCACCATAAACTGCTTACATTTGCAGACTCCCCATTTTATTGTAAAGTGAGTTATTTCTTCAGCTGCCATTCAGTTCTGCATCAAACATGGAATAACTAGGAGAAAGTGTTGTGAATATAAAGCTGAAATTCTGATTTATTCAGTCATTAACAAAAAAAGCCCCATGCCATTTCAATGATAATAGAATGAAAATCCAACTGGTGTTTTCTTTCTCAAACTTGTTTTCCATAGAGATTGCTGCTCTTAGGCAAACACCTATTTAAACCTTTGAAATGTATAATCTTAACTTCATACAGCTCTAGTAGCCTAGATTTGTTAATGTTTCATCCCTACTTGCAACAGCATTACAATTTAAGTTTCAGTAATATAAAAAGCATTTGTGGAGCAAACACTAGGAAAATATATTTCTGGGAATGATGTTACAGGTATGAATAAGGTTTAGGGTTTTTTATTATTATCATCAAAGATTTTCTTTGCTGCTGCTTTTTAGCCTGTTAATAAAAGTACTGGATATAAATCTTATGAGATATAACAGTGGGTGGTCAAAAATCATTCCAATGTGTTGCTTCTATGTGCAATTAAGAAAAAAGGAAATCAGACATTCAAGCTGCAGCCATGGACTAGTTAACCTTGAGAAAGAGCTCTGATTATTAAAAGCAGAAACAATCAACACTTTAAGCTTAGTGTAATAATGAATGCTGTTGTACCTGTGAAATACTACTAGCACAAAAACTGGGTGGAGTGTGGCTTGAGGATTGTCTAGATAGGGTTGACCTGGATACAGAGTGGCATGCAAAGGTTCATTTTCTCTCTTCGCTTTTTCACGTAGGACAAGCCTGCAATATGTGTCTAGTTTGGGGTTTCCCCTAAGATTTCTCTTAGACCTGATGGCTTTGCTGAAGCTTTTATGCGTTTAATTAGGCTAGTATGTCCCAACAGTGGCTCATAAAAAGTGTCAGAAGAGATGGAGGAACCCTCCCCCATGGATTGTAGAGCAATGTGCAAGCACTTTTCTAGGGCAAGGCTCAGGCTGTTGCTCTGGTGTCACCTGCAAGGTGGAGGATGGACAGGCCACTCCACAGATGGCTCCTTCCATCTGTGGGCCTGGGTAATGTCTGCTGTTTTCTGTCCTCCTGTGTGTTGCCACATGACTCTTGCCAGACTTCATGCTGAGATCTAACAGGTCTTGTGCGCTATGCAGGTGTCTTCGTTAGCTTTACCACAGTTCCTGATCATGAACCTCACCCCTTAGCACAGAGTTGCTTGCACAACTTACAGTTGATCAGACTGTCAGCTAGCTGCCTGTGGCACGAGGGGTTGCTGGAGAGAGCCAGCATGCTACATGGGAAGGCTGAGAAACCTCTGTAGCTGGTGAAGTCCCCTTCATGTACGTCCTTGAGCGATGATCTACAGGCCACAACTTGTGAGCCCTTCAGAAGCCTATCTTGATGCTAAAAAATAATTTAAAAAAAAAAAAAAGAAAGAAAAGACCACTTGTTTGCAAAGACTGAGGCAAGTTAGAAGGCACTCAGCATCATAGAGTCATAAAATACCCTGACTTGGAAGGGATCCATAAGGATCATAAGACCAACTCCTGGCTCCACACAGGGCCAGCCAAGTCAGAGCATGGGACTAAATGCAGTGTCCAGACACTTCATGAGCTACAGTGGAAATTTTAGGTGATAGTGCATCCTCTTTTGGATGAATATAACTATCTACTAAAAAAGAAAAAGGAAGAAAAAGAAAAATCTAACCCCTAACCTTTATGTAGCCAGGCTTAGCTGGGTATGGGGTTTATTTTATTTGGGGTTTTGTGACTGTATGGTGATGTTTTTATACTAGCAGTATATTACTATAAAAGTCCCATATTCTGAATAAATCTTGGCCTAAAATAACACTGGATTTTTGATTTATTTCAGTGTGATTCTTTTTCAAGTGCTGTAAATCATATTTTGGTGTTCATTTACCTTTGCATTCTTTTTTGAGCCAGTGGCACTGAAGCTGACGGATGGGAATCAAATGAAGTGTGCTAAGTGTTGCTGCTGTAGGCTTTCATCTACCTACATTTTGTGGTATGATTTATCCTGGTAATACATCATGTGCCTCATTTTCTTTTGCTTATTTTATTTAGTGTTGTCACAAATAATATCATTTGACCATCTACCATGAGCACTAAGCAGTTGTAAATTAATGAAATAAAGTGAATCTATGGAACTCATCTGTCCCAAATTTCATTAGAGACACCAGTGTTGTACCAAGTCATTTACTGCAGATAAACCTCATTTATTAAGGACACAGCTTTGCAGGGTCTTAGCTAACTATGGTAAATAGTTATGCATAGTATTTGCAATGATTTTAATGAAACAGTTAAAATTTACTTCTTTATATCTCAATCACGATTGGTGTTTCATGTTTCTAAATCTGGCATTTTTAGTTACTCATTTGCTTTTGTCTAAGTCACTGGCATACACCTACATCAGGTCCTCTCCTCCCTCTGTCCCCCAAAATGGGTTGTCTTCTGAGTAAGAGGTGTTGAAAATATAATCTTAAACTGCTTAGTAACTAGGATTCAGTGCCCCCCATCATATTTTTGGAGATTCCCTTGATTTTTATTTACTTCTAGCTGTATTGCATAAGGTTTATAATTATTTTTTTTCCTCTCAGTATGGCACCTGCAGTGTAATGTGATAATAGAATACAGAATTGCATGCTAGAGCCAAACCTCAAGATTATTCTGGGATATTGGAGAAACTCTTATTGTAGTTACTGAGAAGACAGAAAAAACTACCATTCATGTGCAATGTGGTTTGAAGAACTGGTACACTCAGATAAAGTTAATAGTATGGTATTTTAATGGTACATAAAATATCTGATATGTATTGAGACTTATGTCCTGGCAGTAAAAGCAGAACAAAGGTTAAAAATTACTCAGAAATTCTGAAATGCTTGTGCTGGGAAGTGGCAGAGTTAGATATAAAACACCCAAATGTTCTGGACTAGCAATCACACTTAAAGACAGTAGTTGAATGAATATATTTCTAGAACACACAGAACAAAGCAGGAGAAGATTGGGGGAAATATGATCATTAAGAGGAGTAAAATAATGTTGAAGAAGAGAAGCAATGATGTAGATATTAATAATGTTTCCTTGAAATACGAATTTACATGAACACAAGAAGAATTAAAAATATCTAAAGCAAAGGGGGTTTTGCAGTATGGATTTGCAGTACGGGTTTGCAAAAGATGGTGATGACTATCCAGTATTCTGTATCAGTGGTTCATAAGCTCCCTTCATTATTTTGTTATGATCAGACAGTTAAGCTAATGTAGTGCATGATGGGAAAATCAAATCAAAAGCAACTCTGATGTTTTTTTGTTTTGGTGGGGTGGATTTTTTTGGTTTTCTGGTTTTTTTCCTTGTGTCTTTTTCCTTCTGTAAAATTGTCATCTTAAACCATTTTGGGAAAGAGTTCTACATTTGCTCTGGGCTGGTAGGTTGGGTATGTTCTCCAAATACACTGCCTTGTAGTTGTAATGTTTTTCTTCTATCTAAATGTGTGTTAAATGAACTGGAGAGAACATTGGTGCATGTAGGTTGTAAATAGCACATGCAAATAAAACTGCATTCAGCACAGTTGCCTAATGGAATATTAAGGGGAATTACATGTGCAACTCATTTTAATAATGTTTTATCAAAAAAAAAAAAAGCATGAAAATCTATGAATGGCACAAAGCTCTAATTTTGGCTTGCAAAAGAAATCGAAAAGGAGTATTCTTTATTTCTTTTCTTGAACTTCCTTAATGTTTCATTTTTCAGCTCAAGAGCAGAAACAAAATCACTTTTCTCATAGTTGGGTAAGATCAACATTATTTTAAGCAAGTTGATTTTTTTTTCCCGGTTTGTATTTCACCATAAAAGGTTTTGGAATCAGAAATAGCTAAAAAATGTATGAATGCCACAACTAGCAGAGTAGAGGCACTTGCTCTTTGGAAGTGTTAACAGCTCTGCTTGTATGGATGCTGTGTATTAACTTCTAAAATTTTTACATTTTCGTCAACAGTTTAACAGCTAGACATGGAAAGACACAAAGAGACACTAAGCTGTAATTCAGAAAAAGTCTCTTGGCAAATTTGAAGTCCTAATTCTGATGGTTCACAGTGATTCTATGATTTTGGATTTCTTGCTCAAGGGTGTGCATTGTTTGACATGTATGGGTGCACGTTTGTGTGTATGTATACATACATATGCACACAGAAAGACCACATGACTGGGGACAGTGGATATATATATACATATATCTAGATGTAGAAAGTATTTGTATTCTGTACATCAGAGTATTGTAAGATATTTCAGCCTGACCTGTTGGTTCTGTGGTTCTGAGCTCAGTGCTGGTACATCCCCAGACACAATTGCTGCCCCAAAGGCCTCACACTTTGGTTTCTCTTTTATGAAGGATAACTCCAGGCCAACTCAATCCATTATGTTAAAGTCAGGTCTTTCGCTGCTGTGTAAGGGTCTGGAGCAATGTCACTAGACTGATCTCCAGTAAAACAGAAATGTTTTTAGCAGATTTTAGTGGGTTTATATGGTCTGCATGGTTATAAGAGGTAATATTTTCCTCTGTGATATATTATTTCCAGCACATCTACATTGAATTCCACGGTATAGACAATTTATTTAAATGAAAAAGAAGGGGTGGGGGTGGATTTAGTTTCAGGGTCTGAGATTTAGATTTTCTGTCAACCAGTTGGCATACTTCTGTATAACGTATAAGAAAAAAAATTAAATTTAACATGTAAACCTAGCTAATGAACCTTACATGAAAAATTTAATGCCACCTCCTACCAAATATATGGCAACTGAAAGCACTGAATCCCATAAAACACCTTGCTGAAAATAGTTAGAGAATTATAATGCATACTCAGCAGGCTAGCACTAAAGCACAATTTTCTTTACTATGTAAGCACTGAAGCCTTTTGCATAACACCCCAGAGACAGCTCTAATACAGTCTCTGCCACCTATGGTTCACATCAAGATGGAGGTCAAGGTGTAGAACCATTTAACTTAAATCCCTACTCCAAGTTATTAACTAGGAAGAGAAAAGGAGGAAACATGCAATGGAGATGTGTTCTACATGACCAGCATAAAATAACCTTTTACTTCTAAGTGGTGATAGGTAAAACAGAAAACGGCAGCATCTTAGAAGCCCTTAGAATGCTTTAGCAGAGCTTCAGCTCTTTTCTTCAGACTGAATGAAATCACATAATTTTAGAGATATTGTTAAAGGGGATGTGCAGTAAAGACAGTCTGCTTGTAACTACAGATAAGGGTCTGCTAACGTTTTTACATTAAACTTTAAATTTCATAGGTTTCTCTGTGTGTATATTAAATTCTTGTCTGTGAATTTAGTACAGGGTAGTGGTGCAATACCTGTTCCCTAAATTGCTTATGTTTTGTAACCATTTTACTTGCTATTTTGTTATTGTGTCATTTAAGTTTTTTTCTGTATATATAACTAATAAGAAGTAGAAAATGAAAAGGGTAGTGTGGATAATGGAGGATGATGATGTAGTGAAGGGAAACAGGAGCAATTATCCTTTTCTTGGGCAGTTAGAAATCAAGCAGTTGTAAGGTATGTATTCCAAATTAGCAAAGTAAGTAATTTACCTGCAGAGCCAAAGCATCAACAATTTCATCACCATCTCTGCCTCTGCCCCTCCAACGCCCCATATAATCTTCCTCAGCAGATTTAATGAGTGCAAACAGAACTTTTAAGTGGAACTCTGTCGGTGGCCATAATGATAGCACTGCCTACCATGAAAGCTAGAATAATGCTTACAATTTACTACTTTGCTGTGAAGCAGTAAGGCATTGGACATGATAAGTGTCCCAGCTGCAACTTAAGTACCACTGCTAGGCAATTTCCATTTCAAAAGTATCATATTTTTGAAAAGTTCAGTGCCTCTAAAGAGTCAATTAAAAAGGTCTTGTATACATCAGTCTGCTTGTGTGTTCACCTTCAGTGAAATGTTTCATTAGGAGCATGTTCTCTTATACATGGCTAGGATGTTCTAGTTGAGTTCTTTCAATGGCAGGCTCACTTCTGGAACAGATTTTCCAGTGTAACACCTGGGTAGTACATGCTAAGATCTATGAAGTCAGAAGTCAGCTGCTGATTTGGGGAAACTCTCAAGTTTCCTTAGGAGAAAGTTTTCCCAGAACGTCTTCCTTTTTCCTCCAGAACACATAGTATTGGCATAGAGTTCCTAGGCCACTGGGGACTCCTCTCCGAACATAACAGGAAAGCTCCTAAAACATAGTCATGAAACTCCATTTCCTTGCAGGATGGAGTAACTTGCCTTCATGGGAAGCTAGGGGATCTGAGTGGTGCCTGTGCAGAAGTACAGCGTGTGTGCAAGGAGAGGGCTAGGCAGAAGCTCAGCAGCGAGAGTCAAAGCAATTGGTGGGATGATCTGAGCCTGTGGAAATGTTATAAGCGGTAGGGTCATAGCCACCATACTGCAGTTTCTTACTGCTCAGTAAACATTTTGAGACCTGAGGTTCTCTCCTTGCTTTCTGCGCATGGGAAGCTTCTAGATACTTGCCACCACAACATCTGTCTAAAGGAAAATAGGAGAATAGGTGATTTGTGATGGAAAGCCCATTTGAGGTAAAGGCTGAAGAGATGGGTTTGCTGGAGTCCCTGATAGATACAGGAAAGATCTGATATCATACTTACTTCAGTCTCACAAATGTTACTGCTGCACCTAGGGGTGCAGCAGCAGTGTAAATGTAGGTCCCCAGGGCTCTGGCAAAGAAAAAATTGGAGAACGTTTGCCAAATTGCTGCCCTGATGACCTCCTGTCCTAAAAATCTGTTGTTTTGCTTGAAAGATGGTCTGGTTTGCCCCATTAGTGGAGCACTCTCAGCCACCAAATTGGGCTAGAAATAATGAGTCCTGCGTGATATAAAACTGTGTGTCCCTTTATGCAGCCTGCTTCTCTGCTCCTTCTGTCATTCGGCACCAGTCTAACAGATTGGTTATTCTGTGTCCATCACTGCATATTCTTCCATGGCAGCTCCAATGCGAGCTCCTGGTAACAGCTGATTGTATCAGCCCTCAATGCCAATAAATACAGTGCACTGTGCCTTTCTCTGGCCATCTGTGCCAGTGTGAATATTACCCTATTGATCTGTCTTTTGAGTGGTATGAAAACTGTCATTCTGGGCTAGAATTATTGCTGGACCAAGAGCAGTGAGGGGCTTGTAGCACTAGTCTCAGCCAGGGGTGACAACAATTTTTCATTTTTACTGATCTGATAAAATTTGATCAAAATTGGCAAGTTTGAATGGTTAAATGACTGAAATAAAATTCCAACCTGCACCCCAATCCAGTGAGGACTTATTTACGTGCTTGTGTACACAGGGAGCAGTGTTTTCATGGAGATGAATGGGTTTTCTTACAACGCAGAAAGCTAAGCACCTGCCTAAGCCTTTGCAGAATCTGGGCTTCAGTGTCTTTCCACTCCTGAGACGTAATTACAACCTTGCACTGCAGTCACTGTTGAAAGCTCACTTACTGAAATCAAACTAAATGAAGACATGCTGCTAGTGCCTAAAGGAACCCAGTTGTCTAGTTAGAAATGGTTTTGTCTGTCCTTAGGCAGCAACAACAATAAGTATGAGCTATGCACACCACTGACTTCCCTGCTCTGTAATTTTGTAAGCAGATGTGCAAAGAGATGGATTGTTTGCAGTCTTATGCTGGACTTGACAAAGGTCACTTACCTGTTGAAGATATATATATATGAGGCATATTGCATAAATTGCATGTAAAAATCATATTAAATGGCTGAAAATGTAAATTTGCTAGGATTTTTCTTCTTAGTATCTGTGATTTACTGAACATGATGGGTTTCCTTTAAATATTTTGAATGATGCATCAGGTCAGTTGCCTTGATCATATCATGGCTCATGATTGATAGTCTGATGTGATCTGTCAGTGTTAAAAATGTGCTGATTATATCATTGTTTCACTTATTAAATTTTATAACATCATTCTGGGTTTTTTTGTCTTGCTTAAAAATAATAGTGTGTCGAAACATAATTTTATTTTTTCCCAAATCTTCCTTTTGATTTTGCCTTCAGTCTCTGACAGAACTGTTCCCACGTCAGTAGCATGCCAGGCGAATGCTGTCTCAGTGACCCAAATGAATATGGAGTTTGTTTAAATTTGGAAAAAGTAGCTTCCAAAAGTCACAATACTTCCTGTTGCACACAGAAGTGTTCTTTCAGTGAAGGAAAGAGTAAACCACTCCCATCATACAGTCAGTAGATGACTGCAAACTTAGCAGACAATAGAAGAGAACAGGAGAGGCAAAAACGAATGAGCTGCATCCCATCTGTTTGTCCTTTTGCTACATGTGGTAATGGTCACTTATCTGACTACCTGTGGATATGAAAATGCATTTGAAATGATGAAGAACTCTCTGTTCCATGGTAATGACAACAACCCGTGACATTTCTAACCTTACCAGCAGGTTAGAAACTATTTGTGTTCTCTTCCATTAAGAATTTTACCCCTTCTGACACATCTATTTAGTTCTGTTTGAAAGAGAAAATCACATTAGTATGACCTAAAACCACAACCGAAGACTATCTTCTCCCAACTATTCTGCATATGTTTAAGTATTTATGAGCCACCTGCTGGGAATATGAGTTGGTTATCAATCTAATAACACCCAATGTTCCTTGGAACTCTCTTTGTAAGCACCAAAGAATATATGCATTAACACTAAATGAAACCAAGTGGCTGATAGTAAAATATTGAATACTCAATGTTTGTATCTTTCACGATTTCCTGCCCCCCTCCCTTTAATGTGAGTTCTCAAAAGTATCTGAACAAGGTAAAGAATAAACAGTCTTTATGGATCTCCCACCTGGAACAAGTGTGTAATACATTTCAATCAGCATGGTCTAATATGTTGCATCAGAAATGTCATTCTTCCTTTATAAGTAGGACTACAATCTGCTGTATTTTTAAGGCTTACATGCTTTTCATTTAAGCATTTCAATAGACTCACAAACACTTATCCACATCCTCTGGATTTGCAGAGTTAATTTTGGTCATGTTGTTCTTTCCTTACTTTTATTTTTGTGCTGTTGTTTTCAATTTCAAAGAGTAAGAGGTATTGCTTGATAACAAAGGCAGAAGTTAATATTGTTGTATTTAATATCCCTTCAGTGCCTACAATGTAAAGACTGCAATCGAGATGAAATTACTGTTGATGCTAGTGAATAAGTTATTCATAGTTTTGCAGAAGGAGTTGTGCTTCCAACTTGAATGCCTCATGAGTTGTTTATTTTACATCTTTGGATGTAAATTACCAGCTATTTTAATCTAGGCATATATCAGAAACAGAGCTGCAGAGCAGTCTGTGTTACTGCAGCTTTGTCAAACTTACCGGTGTTCAGCCTATTTTCTGAAATTACATGGGTCAAATAGCAAGAAGATTGTTTAGAATATATACAGAAAAATATATTGGGAGATCTAATTTAGTTTCTGACCACTAATGACATGTGGGGTCTGTTGTTCACCAAAGTACTGTTACAGTTGTCCTTAGCAATCAGCCTTTAGTTTTCTGTAGGAACAGTATAATGGATTTAGGGCTTTATTGCAAAATCCTGGAAATTCTCTTATATCCAGAAAGACACTGATCGTGGTAACAATGAGACATTTTTCAGTGCATCATTAAGGTTGAATTTACATTATTGTGTCTCAGATTTCTTGCACTCTGTATTTAGTAATAAACAACCTGGAATTGAAATAGGAGAAAAGGAAAAATAGACATTTCAAATTTGGAATTTTTCCCCCCACATCTTTCATTGCTGCAGCCCTGACATGTGATCCCCCAAGTAAGTTATCTCATGAGCTACCATGGACTAGATTCTAGTCTTCCATGCTCCTAGTGTTGAATGCAAATAACTGCAGATGGCAAGAACTGCAGATGGCAAATAACTGAGAAGTTTATATTGGAATAACTGCTTAGGTTTTGCCACTTGACCCATTGTCCTCTAACAGATAAAAATGTCCTCAGAAAAAACCAAGGATAATCACAGATTCTGACCCCTTTTGGAACAGATTTCCATGTGTAGTACTATATCATATCACAGCTTTGCAAATCTTGCTAATAGAATGGTGTTATGTTGTTTCTGAAAGAAATATTTTTCTTAAAAAGTGCAGAAGTGTTACTTAAAAATAATGTAAATTTTCCTTTCTTCTATATTTAAGTATGGATCTGGCAAACGTCGACCAGAAATAATAATAGAAATACAGATAGATGATAGAAATTCTTTGCAATTCAAAACTGGTGGTAACCTGGTAGAACTTGCCATCTGACACTGAAGCATACAGAAAATCTCTATGTATCCTTTGAAGTCAAAATTTTATTTAGAATCCTTAAAACATCCTACTTAAAAGGTTGATGTATTCATAATTTTATTTTGTCTTTCCATAGTATATGTATGTCTTAATTTTTAGAGGTTTTTGTCCATATCCTGGAAAATTATATTAATAATAGTTTGAGCAAGTGAGAGAACAAACACTAGATGTTTTATTTTGAGTCTGTGTTAATTTTTAAATATCCATATTTTTCTTTCTGTATTTATATATTTATATACTTTTATTTACATATCTATGAAGAAAAATAAAAATATTTATCATGGAGTAGGATGTACGTAGGATTTATTCTGACCTTTCGGAAAAATACTGTGCTATTGGTGACAAAACAGAAATTTCAGTTTACAAAATTCATGATTTTTAGTTATGCTTTCATTCAGCAAAGCATTTACACAGCTGCTTTACTTTACCACTCGCAGCAGAACCAAATTTAAGTAGTTAAGTGCTTTGCACAGTAGAACCACGGTTTCTTAAAATGCCAACATACCAGACAAATGTCACAAAAAATGTTATTAGGGGAAGGAAGCTACCAGTAACAACAAAGAATGAATGGTAGATAAATCAGTATTTTTCTTTATGAAAAATAACATGGAGTATTAAATGGGAAAACAGAAGAATAACAATTAGATTAGTTTTTAGTAAGAAAGATTACAAAGAAGGTTAAAAAGTTATTTGGGTGTCAAATCAGGTGTGTTCAAAATTTGGGCCCTATAAAATGGGGCCAAATTCAGGCCTTATAGTAGCTCCCCATGAAAAGAAACAGCCTTAACAGTAAGTAACCACCCTGTGTTACAAGACCCTACCTGTTGTTAGCAAGTGGAGAGCTTTTATGGTGCCTTGAGTTGCTTATGCTTCGGAGTCCAGAATGCATACACATTGCTGAGTTACTGTGGGGTAACTACATGAGTAATTAGCAGTCTGCCAGCTGCTCTGACCTCAGTGCATAAGCTGCACATAATTTTGCCCACCTGAATTTGCAGGGTAACTCACTTCCCTTTCATTAACAGGTAAGTAAGCCCACATCAACTTTACTGGGGAGTAACATTGTGTACATGGGCATGTAAGCTCTGTGAGCTGCTCGCTCAGATTGCAATTTGCTTCGTGTTGACATTTTCCATGTATTTGTGATCTGGAATCACAGTTTTGTTTTCTTTTATGACAAGCACGAATCATTTGAAACTTTGTTCTATTTAAAAAAAAAATCGTAAATGCATGTATTTAGGTGTTTAGAGATGTTTTTATGCAGTAGAAGCTGCATTTCACTAGTGAAGATTTTTGCTGCATTACTACCATGCTGGTTTGTGAAGCATGGGGCTGGCTATGAAGATGAAAATAAAATGAATATTCGTAAGCAATAAATATTAATTACACAAGGCTCATGTTCCAGTGTGCTGTTGCTCCTAACAGGTCTCACCTGCATGACAGAGTGCACTTGTTAAATGAGCATTGCTATTGGAAAAGCACCTAGTGGGATTTCACTGGAGAAAATACTTTCATCTGCAGTAGGTGTGTACAGCTTGTTGGCTCCAACTTGAACCGAACGGAATTTTTAAGTCTGAGTTTCTTCCTCAAAGCCTGGTACGACTGATTTCTTCGATTCAAGGTGTTCAGCATGCAAGCGCATGAACTAATTACCTGCTGGTTAGTATTTAAACCACACTCGTAAAAGAAAGTTAATACGAGAAAAGGTCATTCACAGGTATTTCTTCTGATGTGTGCTCATGTTCTTCCACGTCTCTATAGCCAGGTCTTTCATTGAGTGGCTCTAAGAGCAGATGTGCTATGGGACAGCTGGGACTATTTGTGGAGTTTGGCTTCATGGGGTGTAGTGAGGGGGGTAAAAGGGCCGCAGCGCCCCATTAGTGTGTTCCAAATCGTCATGGCTAGACCTAGGTTGTATGTGGGTGTACTCCATCATATATCTGTTTGTCTCAGAACTTCTGTTATATTACAGAAAATAGTCCGTGCCAATTAGAAGAAAGATAATTGTTAAAAGTCATTGCTTTGAATTTCCAGAGCCAGACTGTACTAAGGGATTCAAACTCTAACAAATGTCTGTGGGTTATGAGATTACCTGCTAGCTCACAACTCTTGCCAAGCAGGGGAGAAATTGCAAGGCTGTGTGTGAATCTACACTGAGCACATAAGTTCAGGTTTACAGCAATGTCCTGTCTCCCAAGTGCAAAGAATGCAGCTCTGCTCTGAGAGAGCCTAGTGTTGGTTTTGTCCTTTGGCCAAAACAAATTGAAGAAGCATGAAGTTATGATGACAAAAAGCCAGCAAGACCACAAGAAGAGAAAAATGGTTAAAAAAATCAACCAACTCAAACCTCAAAATCAACCCAAAACAAGACACAAAAAAACCCCCCAAAACCAATAAGGGACCTAAGGACAACCATATGTAATTGAAAAGGTTTGGTGAACTAAATTTAAAACAAAAGACATTACAATCTAAAAAAATATGCTTTGTCCCAGGAAAACAGCCATATTAGGCACGTAGACATGGCACAGAACAAAAGACAGAATACTCTGAAAATTTATAGGGAGTCTGAGAGATGCCTCATCCAACTCTGCTTGGTATCTGGCAAGTTTTCTAACTCCTGTAACGTTTTTTTATTTTAATTTTTGTCAAAAATGAGAGCATGACTGCCAAGCTGTTTTCTTCCCAAAGCTCTCATGGCTCTACCTTTTTCAAACCTTTGTACTTTGATTAATACTTGCTTATTTCTGGTAAAGTACTAAGGATCATAATTCAATAAAGATGGCATTTACTGCCATCTGTCTTGACAGTCTTTGAATAGAAAATGTGAAAGGTGAAAGGTTTACTGGTAGGGCTTATTGCCTCAAGCATACAGATGGAATAAGAAGCATTAGATATGGTACACAGTAATCCTAAGAAGAAATGATCTTCTTATATTCCCCATCTTCTCCATTGCAGCTGTCCCTTCTCTTACCAAAACAGCTTTCTCTAAAGAGCAAAACACAGCAACATCAGCCCTAGGTAACTGTTTGTGAAACCAGGTTCTGTAATCAGGACTTGAAGAGTGGTTGAAGACTCCACCATGATTCCAGGCTGGTCAACCACCATTAATCATTAGAGGGAAAACAAGGAAATCTTGTATGTGGCTTTAATGCGTATTCTGAAAGGTGACTGTTTTAATTGAACAACTGCTTATACTACATTTTTGTCTTTTTCTGGCAATTCATTGCAAGTATTTTCTTTTAAAGAAACACAATAACATGTTTGTGGTTTTATTTAAAGTATACTTAATACAGCTTCATTAATTATTGAGAAAATGCATTGGAACTGAATCCTAGGCTTCATACCGTAAGTGAGTATGACTGTAGATCCATGATAGATTAGCCTGATAATTCTTATGCTATAGTCTATATGGAAATACCATTAGAATTTAAAATGGGGAAATTGCTGATACTTTTAAAACTAAAAAATACACAATTGAGATTTGATTCTTGCCCACTTGATTTTTTTTTCTTTTACACCACCTGTTTTAAGTATCAGTCTGTTATGAAGCAAGTCTGGTTTTAAACTGACTGGCCTGTTTTTCAAAAAACATGGCACACTGTCTCTCAAAAAGGTGCTATATAAAAGTTTTTGTCATTACTTTGCTATAAATAAAGAAATAAAAAAATGAAATTGTTGTCATTTTTTAAAGCCAAAATGCAAAACATACTGCAATATTTTCACTGCACTGTGAAGGAGTTGATAGCAACAGACAATTAGAAACAAGACATTTGCTAGACGTGGCTAATAGAAGCACCATTCCCTATTTAATGGCCTTCTGTTCCCAAAAATGAGGAAAATTTTTTATTTTCTTTTTCATACAGTCAAGACAGCATTAGTGTGATTTACTTATCAAAATCACTGATGATGCTGTCAGTGATTCTAGGAATGGGACCTTTGCTTTCCGAAGTAATCTCTTGTAGAAGATCAAATTCAGATCAAAGGTCAGGTAGTCAATCTCACGGCAAGGTTTCTTTTTTAACCCTCTGGGAAATGCCCCAAAGATACTGTCTTTATTGTCATTTTTAAGTAATCATCAGTCCAAAATATCTTTGTGGCCTTCTATTTGATTTGAATTTTTGTCTCTCCTGAGCCTCAATGCTATGGGAATACTTAGAAAATCTCATCCTGAAAATCGATCCCTTTTGGGGCGTATATATCCATACAGTCCCATTGACCCTAAGGAGGACACATACTTACACAGTGATCTGCCTGAGCAAAATGAAGTAGGTTCAGCAGAATTAGGTTCTTAAATTATAACATGTTGCATGTGTTCCAGAATTGCCTTACTCTTCATTCACCACTTTAAATGCAATTCAATGTCTTGCAGGAACACAACTAAGTGTTTTCAGGTTACTGGATGCTACATGATGCATCTCAGCTTAAAACCAGTCAAAAAGGGCTAGCGTGAAGACCAGGAATACGTGGTGCAGAGGCTGTGGTGTAGTGTGGTGTGTTAAACAGAAAGAATGCCTAAAGCCCTGTATCAGCCCTCCTTAATATTTAACTGGCTTATTGCTTTATGATCTTAGAAGGTTAAATATTTAAGGCTCCAAACCAAGCTTCTTTAGGACAGGGTGAAGCAAAGACAGATGTTTGCTTTGTATTAGTCACCTTTTCTGGGTTGCTTGAGTATATGGAGTTTTGGATCAGATCTAGAGTGTTGTTAAATTACAAAGGCTTCTCTGGTAAGAATAGACGATGTATAAACCATAGGCAGCAGTGTTTAGACCATGGTGAGGCCTGATGTAAGAAAGTGCAGCTCTGCTGATGTCAGAGGAGTTACATCTGCTTGCACTAGGTCTTAATATAGTCTTCAGGCTGCAGGAAGCCTTATGGATGTACTGAATGCTGCATGGTAGCAATAAATAATGGAATTCACTCATACAAAGTGTCTTCCATCTGAGGATCTTAAAGCGCTTGGCAAGCCTGATTTTCTTCTGTGGGAGGGGAAAGAATCTAAATGGCTACCCAGATACGTATCCTTTATCCATTTGAGAACAGGAAAGATTATGCATTGGGGGGAGGGGTGGTATTTTCTTTTAAAAAGTAATGGTATATTTAGACATTAATGGTATAATTTTATATCATCAAGAGCTGGAAATTTTCTGTCCTGCCCAAATGTATTTTGGAAAGATGATCTGTGGTATACATCAGTTTGCAAACAGCATGAATATGTTAGCCTTTGCTGCTTTATCTTCTGCCAAAAATGTAGAGACGATAGCATCTGTTTCCACTACCCACGCTATCCAAATCATTAAAACCTCACAAGAGCTGGAAAAGAAGTTCTGAAAGCTTTCACATGTCTGTCTTTGCTAGGAAAATCATTCTCTTGTAACCATGTGTTCAGACAGTTTTCCTTGTTTGTGGTCCTGAATTTCAGGTGATAATGAGTGATGCCTGGAAAGGTAGGATTAAAATTTAGGAAATGACAGATTTCAAACACAAATATGTCTTCAGTGCATAATTTAATAAGTGCTGCCTCAGCAAATTTTGAAATCTTTGATGCAATGATCTGTGGGAAAAAAGTCAGAATTGTGGGTAGCAGAGGATGGGTAACAGAATTCACACTTAGGTCTTGGTTGTATGGATGCCTAAATGAGTGAGTAGTTCTCTCCAGCACTGAAAACCTTCTATTACAAGTTGGCTTTAGAGCATATGAAGATTTGGAATGAGTTCACTTTTTTTTCCAGATAGTTTGCTAGCAGCTATTAAGAGCCTTCTAAAATAACCAATGCACATTTCCCTTTCCCATCGCTTTCCCACAGTCCCTTTATTCTTCCCATATGCCACTGAATGAATAGGCAGAACTCCACTGAACTGACCAAACTACCAGGAAGAGTGGTCTCTTATTTGTCCTTTCTTATTCTTTAAACCATATTGCTCCTGCACAATGCAGAACAATTTGAAAATATAAAGAAACCAAATCCAAAGTAATGTCCAATTGTTTCGATTTCTTCCATCTCTGTCACAAATTCTTTTTCTGTTGTTACAGAGTCTGGTCCCTTATTGCTGGTCTCAATAACAGTGCAGATAATGATTTCTGAGCAAGCAGAACTGGCTTGTTTTTTGTGGTCTAAAGCATAGAACTTAAGGATATTAAACAGCAAAGAAACATGCCATTGGTGCCTGTGCAATTTGATACACAGTAAATAAGCTTTTTAAAGTTGTCTCAGTAGTTCAGTAGAACGGGAAGAGGTTAGTGAAAAAAACCTGCAAGGCGGACCAAAGCATAAGGTTATTTAAGAATTTGAGGAGCACAGCCAAGTGAGAAATAATGACATTAAACAAAAGCTTGAAATAATCAGCCCAACTTGGGGAGCTCAGGGGACTATAAAACTTAAAAAGTTAAAATTCTACTAATGTAGTATCTACATCTTTTTAAGTGTTAAAGACTTCCTTTTTATTCTTCTTGACTTCTATGCCCAAAGGAAGATTTGAATGGCTCGTAATTCTCAATGCTGTTTCTCCTGTCCTTTTCCAAAACTACCTTTCTTCTGTGTCTGAGAAATGGTAATAGAAATAGCTTATTCTATGGGCATGTTAGCTTTGTTATATTGAGCTCTCCTTTCGTGGCTTCTATCTTTTCTTTGGATATCAGACCACCATGTGACTTTCAATTGTCACAAGAGGTTCCTTTCAATCTAGAAAAAAAATATTTAAAAATCAACACCAAACCTCCACCTTTTTTACCCAGCAGCCCAGCCCAGAATGCGCAGACAGGCTGACTCCTTCCATTAGAGCCTATGCTTAAGATTATAAACAAGTCTGTTTTGTCAGGTCTGAAATAACTTCTGGTGTGAGGGTTTAAAGCTCCCAGTATCTGTCGTGGAGCTGAGCTCATTTCCGTATAGTGTGAGAAATTCATTGTTTTTTGAGTTCCAATTTCATGAGTAAGAGGGAAATACTGCAATGCTGTTCATGATTTTTAGTGGGAAAGCAGAAACAGTGTGTTGTGCAACGTGCATACCTGGCCTCAGGGCTTCCAGACTTTCTATTCAATTAAAAAGTTTTAAGTTGAGCAAGTTCTGTCCCAATCAGTGACCATCCCTGAATATTCAAAGAAAAAAAATACATCTTCAGATAAGTCACACTTTTAATGTTGGTTATGTATGTTTTTTATAAGTTAGGGAGATGGGCTGGTTGCCAGCGTGAGTCACACGATCAGAAATCTCTTTTTGTTGCTGAGCCTGTGCTGTGAGGCAGAGCTGTAGGAAGGTTGTGATGCTCACCTAACACCAGCCCTCAATGGTGGAATTTCTCCTCAGACCTCTGTATAAATATCTTCTAGGTCATTTCCTGGACTGTGTAGCAAACTTGCCTGACTTTCATCCATCCTCAAATTAGGAGATTTTGAGGCTTTTAACATGAAGGCATGGCAAGAAGCTGGCTTGAATGTTGGCGTCCTTGTTATCTTGCAAGGGAGGGCTTTTCCAGTGAAAAATAGTCATATTTCTTTATCACCCATATGTTGCACAGCAGAACAGGAGCCTGAAGTCTGGCAATGATGGTTCCTACTCTTCCTCTCTGGCTCAAGAAATCTTGAAGCAATATCCCGCTGTGGTATCTGCTACTATGTTTAACAACATTGTAATGATGTAATTTTAGCAGCTTGATGTTTCTGCTAATTGTATCATAAATGTAGCCAACAGTACTGATATTTTATTTGCCACAGGTAGGCTCCAAGGTTAATTCTCCTTTGATTTAAAAGAAAAAAAAAAGTTACTGTGTGGTAATGCATTCAAAATGAATAAACTTGCCCGTTTAAAGTGTATGCAATGTCTGAAGATATCGTACTGATCAAATTAGAAGGAACGGTCTGTTTACCTGTGCTTTCTTCAGCTGTGCCACTGAATGGATGTTAGCTCACAGCTTTCAGAACTGTTATTGTATGCAGCATGCAGACACTCTTGCATACTTTACTCTGAATTTCTACCTGTGGAGGCTGTGTACAGACACCCAACATTTCCTTAGGCTCCTGGCAAAGCATGTTTATTGTACCTGTTCCCAAAGGGAAAATTCAGTCCACTTTTTTTGCAGCTTTAAATCATTAAGATGGTTATGACTGACAAAGAATATAGCAGCGGATAGGAATATGGAAGCAATTAGTGCAACAAACATTACTTGTTCAATGGCTTAGGTAAGATGTACAGTATCTTACAGTATATAAGCAGTGAAGGATAGAGACAGACCTCTGCTTGCACCACCCAGTGAGAGTCTTTGTAGGGCATTTCTGTTTCAAACAAGTGTAACTCCCTGCAAAGTATCCTGAAAAAATCAGTGTTGTAGAAATGCCAAAAGGAACTAAGTAGACACATTTAAATTGAAAGGAAAGAATTCAACAAATTCTTCTTCAACTTGCAAATACCTCTCCAAGCATCCACAAGCTAAAATAATAATTGAAAAGAAAGTTTTCCCTGCTACTGTGATCTGCCATTATGACTGCATGTTGCTATCTGCAAAAGGAAATAACAAGAATACAGTTTTCCATTTTCATATTGTGAAATTCACCTCAGTGGTGTGCATGCAGAATAATGGGTTAAGGTAAGAAAATATGTATATGTCATTCCTTTTGTAAAATACCAGACATGCCCATGACTTACCAGTGTGAAACGTTGTGTGTGTCTAGTATGATGATGTAGTAGTCTCAGACATAGCATGCAATGTGGCAGTTACTATGGTAACAAGATGTTTTTCATTGAAGAGCCATTAAGATGGTGGCATATAAATAACATATGTACAGTACATCCTCTATGAAAGAGTGGTTCTTGTCCAGGGATTGTAAGCACATGCTTTTGTTCCCTTTTCCTTCATTTTTTTTTCCCACCTCCTTACCCAAATTCTTATATATTTTTGATGTCATATGATCAGCCTGCCTCATTTTTAGCACTTTGCCTCTTTGAAGCTGTAGTGCTTGCAGACCTGATGTGGTGCAATGAGAGGCAACTGAATAATGTGCTTGTCATTAAGGACTGAAGACAAAAGGAAGCAAAGCGGGTGAGACTCATTCCACAACACCTAAGTGTGATCAGTTAAGACTTGTTCAGTTAAGAGTGAAAAAAGAAAAGTGTGGAGCAGTTTGTCCCAGTGCATGCTTAAATGCTTTATTGTGCTTAAGTTTAGTCACCAAAGTAATTCAGTGGACTTCAGTTAGGTAATTTATTGGATTAAAGCTAAACAAGGGTTGAAATGTTTTCCTGAGCTGAGGCTTGGCAATTCAGATTCATGTCAGATCAAGTCACTATATATTTGTTGGAACCAAACGTAGAGACTCTCTTACCACTTCTCCACCTGTTTGGAGAAGTCAGCAGGGCTAAGGCAGCAAAGAAGGTAAGTAATCCCACTGCAGTGCAAACAGCAGTGAAGGCAAGCACCTCTTTTCCCACTCTCCTGCTGTCCAGTCGTGTAGCACAGGAGATGCAGTTTGAATTCTGAAAACCAGAGAATTTTGATTCATGTGGGAAATTAGTGAAGGTGAACAATTTACATCATTCTGTGAAAATTCCCTGACTACCATGATGTTCATTAGCTAAAATAATTTTTGCTTACTTGAGTGAGGTAGCAGATATTGCAAAAGTAGGATTTTAGTCCTTTTAGTATTGCTCACTAACCTGAAAAAAGAATGAAATCCACTGAGGAGGAGAGGCATTTCAGCTGTAATAGACAATTGCAAAGGAAATTATAAAAACCCTTCTAACTGTTGAAAGTGAACTGTTGTGACAAGAGTGATATCCTAATTTTTCATCAAGTCATTGCTGTGTAAGAGGAAGAGTAATTGAAGCATATGTTTGCTGAGACTAGCACCCCATGGATTAGAAGGCCAGTAGCAGAATTTTTTGTCGTTCTATGATGTACGTCCAGTAAGTGCCTTACACCACAGAGAGATATTGTAGTTATCCTACTTGATAAAGCTATACACTATACCAGCTCCTTTACCACACAGCAGTTAATTTACGTTTTCTTTCCAAAAGGAAAACCAGTGGATATCTCCTATAAAAGTTCAGCAGAACTGAAATTTAACACCAAGTAACAGCACAATCCTTGAACTGATCAGCAGTGTATGTAGCCAAATACCAACCTACTGCTTCCTCTGATTCTGTTACTACCACAAGAATTTTTGTGTTTACTGTTCATTGTTATTTTTCCCTTGTTTTGTCTTCTTTCCAAACACTCATTTTCAGAGAAAAAGCCTCACTAGCATGTCTGCACGGGCAATCACCAAAGCACAATAGGAACTTTCACAAATCTAAACCAATTCAATCCCAAAGTTCATGTTATCAGCATTCCACTGTCAATTATCCCAGTTCACTTCAAGAACATAAATGAAAGAGCTGTGGCAGAATCTTGTACGGGTGAGCTGTGGCACCCAGGAAGATGGCATCTGGGTTGTCTGCTCATCACTTTTGTTATGTGAGGCACTGAGAAATAAATGGTTGTCTTGGAGCTGCAAAGAGGATTTAGCCACTGCTAGTGAGAAGCACACAATTCCCAGAGGACAGCCCTCACTGGAGATGGGAACCTTCTGTTGTATTTTCCTGTCCTGCATTAGAAATGAAAGCCAAGTTGAATAATAATTGGATATGGAGTTGACTTGCAATGACTGCTCATTTTCATTGATTCAAGGGCAGAAATGGCAGTGTTTACTGCAAGGAATGATCAGTCTTCATATTCCTGCAGGAAGTACTTTCTGTTGAAAATTATATTCTTAGCGATAGTTTTATTTCAAATTCTAAGAACAGAAGGCTGAGAAACTTCTGTGACAGTGTGTGATAAATATGGGCAAACGCTGGATTTCTGTGATGGTTCTATGTATATGCAGTCAAAACAAAGCTATACATTGAAAATCTCAGGCATTATTAAGTTTGTAAATTCAATAATTTAAGAGCTGGAATTCAAGGTATGGAGAGCAATCTTAACTTGATACCAGACTTGTATCAGAATCCATGTAATCTGATAATGTTTTTAAGAACTTTATGACTACTTTTTCTTAAGGTTCCACCTTTGGAGATAGATAGATAGATAGATAGATAGATAGATAGATAGATACATACATACATACATACATAAATAGAGGTGCAAATTAAAGCCTACTAATATTGCATTTCTGGACTAAGGATGAAGCTAAAGCCAGACAACTTTTTGTTCATCTTTTCACAGGGAGGTGGATCATTTTCATCAACCTCTATCCCCCAAAAAATCTGGATGAGTGATACTTGTGTAAGGTATGTCTCCATCCCTCCTAGATGAACAAATCTATGTCAGCTCCTGTGACAGAAGGTGAGTTGGTAGGATTCAAGCAAACTGGGTTAACTCTTGAACCTGCCACAGCATCACTCCATGACAGTAGGTAATTCAGTCAGGTCCTGTCTCTCTGTCAGGTGGCTGGTAAGGAAAAAGAAATTTTGGGAAAGCAGTCTCCTATGCAAAAGATGCTTCAGGATGCTGACAGCAGAAATCATTAAAGGGTGAAGTTGCACTGTGCCAATGTTGTTGCTTTTCTGTAATGATATACAATAGAAAACAAACCCAAAACATTCATTAGACTAATTAGGGGCACATCTTTGTAATCTCTTACAACATCTATTAATGATTTAAAAATAATTCAAACATTTTATTGTTGAAAAAAGAATATTTTTCTAATTGCAGTGTTTCACAAATGTGTTTTTGACTGTAACATCAAATTCCAGTTAACTCAACCTGTAGCTGAGATCAGCAGCTACAAGATGCTAACCTACTCATTCCCACATACCATGTTTTAAAGTCAAAATAAGCAGGTAATAGGAAACAGAAATAGATGTAGAAAATTCAAATAAACAAACCAGACAAGACAAGTAAGGAGCTACAAGCTGGTGATCTGTCAGTCACAGAGGGCAGCACACAATACTGTGCAGCTGCAGTTGGATCTTGTTTCTATACTAAGCCTGTCCTCTCTGCTGGCCTGTGCCCAGCCCTGAAGTTGATGGGACTCAGCTTACATCCCTGAGGTACACCTAAGTGGGTCCTACTGTGGGATCAGTACTGAAATGGAAGTGCCACAAGAGCAACAGTAGAAGGCAGTTTAGATGTGGTAGTGTAGTGGTGGTGCTTTGCCCAGGAGGGACCTTTTCTTGCATCACTCCTTGGCTCGGTTGTGCCTCTGTCTGCTGCCTCTGTGTGAACGTTTTTTGCCTCCACTGTGCTTTCTGAGTTGGTGCTTCTTGATCCAGGCATAGTGGAGCAGCAGTTGGCATGGGAGTTGGTTGATGAGCAGTACTGTCCTCATTTACATGGTGTGATGTGGCTGAGCTGCTCAGTCTCTTTGAGAGTATCCTCTGTACTAGATTCTCCTTTTGCTGTTCAAGGATGCCTTTCACTGATGTCACAGCAGTAATGTATGTATATGTGACATTATAACCTGAAGCTTGATAGCAGCTCGCTCTTGATTTTTGTGACTTATTCCTGCTAATATCACAATGACAAAACTATCCCAGGATTCTGCTGCTGGTTTCATATTTCTGCTCTCAGGATTTCTCATTCTAAAGGCACATTTATATTGATCTTTCCAACTTATAAGAATACTGTATAAATAATTTCCTTTTCTCCACAAGCTTTTTCTCATAACCAACTTCAAGAGAAAAGCTAAAAAAGAAGTATTGTATTTTCCACATGAGGAAAACTTGCCATTTATTTTCAAGTGCACATATAGTACTTTCCATATTTCTTCAATAACTAGCATTAAAGATTTCATCCTGGAGGAGACTCTTTAGGATCCCCAGAAAATGCATAGACCTTGTTGAAGGCATTTGTCTTTAGAACTGGCACGGCTTGTGTATGGAGAGCTTTCATTTGCCTATTGTATAAACATATTATGTCTATTTATAGTTGCACAAAGCAATGAAGAACACAATGGTTTCATTTCTAACAGATTGGATTCAATTTCAGCACATGACTTATTTTGTATAATGGATATGAGGCAAGCTAGTTAAGTTGTACATGCTAACACACCTATCGTTTTCATGTTCATGGGGGATGGAGAAATGGGAAAGCTACTTTGGAGGAAAGATAAATAATTACATATATACATACTTAAAAAATCCACTATGTATACTTTGGCTTTCTATGAATAGGAAAGCACAAGTAAGATGTTTGAATGGAGTACAATCCTTGAACCTGATATACACAGAAAATAGAACTTAAAGTTACCTTTTTAGAGCAAGGTAGAAAAGGTGTTTTTCTTTGGCATGGCTATGCTTAATGGAGTAATTTAAATTTAACTTCAGCTTCATACATTCCAGTTGTTTTAGAGACTGATGAGAGGAATTTATATATTTGCTGATGATGATTATGGAAAAAATGATATGCTATTTATAGAAATAGATAGCATTTAGCTTTATTTTCTTCAGTCCTTTTACTTCTTTGTTGCCACCAGAAATATATGGTGTACTAGGCTCTTTCTGGTCTAAATTGGACTTTTTACTTTTAGCTGCATGCTCCTTGTAATGCAAAACAGTAGGCAGTGATCCATGCAGGCTTCCATTTATAATATTAATACAAGCCATGTTCCATGCTAATACATCTCATTAATATTAAAGCAAGAAGTGTAAGACTGGTGAGTGCTTAATCATTTGCAATTAGCACCTAACAGCTAATTCAGTAGAGGGCTTTTAGAAGGAAAAAAGTGTGGATGTGGAAGGGGGAAGAGGGGGGAGCAGCAGTTTGCTAAATGCTGGTTGATTTAACTTAAAGTATTTAATACTGTGAAAACTTAGTAATTAGAAGAATTCTTGTCACCAGACAACTTTCCCTTAATTGATCATTTACAAATAAAATAAAGTAAAACCTTACTTTCCTTAGAAAAGACAGCAATGACAGTGTGAGCCGTAAAGTCCCTTCATTAATTTAGTTGGAGATTGTAGGATTATCTGAAGTTTAATCTGCTCAAGGCAGGAATCTTGTCTTTGCTGAAATGCAGAACACCATACTGAACTGGTTGGGTTGTTTATGTGTGTAGAAAGTGAATCTAATCAGCCTGCAGCTGAAGTCTCCAAATCTGATTGCTAAAATACTAATCTATAAAATCTAGTGAGGAAAAGAGGTTGTTGGGTAGTAAGTGAAGCAACTTCCTGATATTCTTCACATGAATCTGTGTATTGTTTTGTTGTTTGGCTGTTGCTCTGGTGTCTCAGAGGCTGAGATTCTTTGTAAGCTAGGGCTTGTCTGCTTGGGAAACTAAACTTTCCCAGGTGGAGAACCACATAGTTAAGATTCAAAGTGTCTATCCTTTAGTATTGAGAAAAATTACATCCAGTAATTATCAAGTAAGTATCAATAAATTATCTCTTTGTCTTGTCTCCCATCCCAGTTGCATTTCATGACTTCTCTGATGCTACTTGTCCAGTCGTGTTTGCGCCTGATACAAATTGAGTCTTTTCTTCAAATTTGTCTTTTTTTGGAAAAGGGTGAATAGTGCTCTTGAAAGCGTGAAGGCTTTGAAAGCAGGACACTCTGTTCCTGGTCTGCTTTTGATTTTCTGTGGTGCTTTGTCTAAGACATAACACTTTCAGTTGCAAGAACCCCATATATGCAATTAGAGGGATAAAAGTGTTGCCTCTAACTGGGGATTTGAGTGTTTGTTCTAAAGAAGTGCTTGTGTTTTTCTGGATAAGGTTGCTGTATACATATATATGTTACACTAGCCCTTTTTGTGAATCATAGACAAAAACTATTGCTACATACTGATATCTATAAAGAGCAAACAACATCCTTGAGGTAGAAGTAGCTTTACTGTCAACAACTTTGAGAATTAAGTGTAATTTCACATATTATGAGTAATCTGAGTTTTACTGTGTGAATAGGAGCTAAAATGTCTTACTTCCTACCCCTCTCCTCTTTTTCTCTCCACCTCTTGTTATTGCCTGACCTGGTACTATGCATGTTGTTCCTATTTTATGTTTTCTGTTCTTTCCTTTTGTCATGGCAGTTTGCATTTAATTCCTTTTTCCAATTGCTTATGCCTCATCTGTATAATAACCTCAGGACTCTCTACCAATTCTTCTTCATGCACTGAAACAACCTGTCGCAGCTCGTTGATTTTGGCAGGTATGAAGCAGAGGCTATATGGGAGCAAACCTTGCAGTGCAGAATGGAGCCCATTCTCTCTCTGACCTCACTTATGACAGCTATTTCCAAACAGTTCTTATGTATTGGCCAACTTTCACTCATATCGTAACGGCTGAAGAAACCTAATGACTCTCAGACATTCAATGTGCTGCTCATCAGGGAACCATAATGCTTTCAGGAGGGTCTGTACTTCCTTTTTTCTCACAGGTCTTCCAGTGTAGAGATGCTGAACAGTATTTTTCAAATACAATGTCCCAAGCTTTGACAGTTGAAAAATTAAATAACACTTAAAAACTTGACAGTGATAGGGAGAGGGACGCTTACAAATAATACTGTGAAGAATATATTTCCAGATTATAATTATAAAAAAGATTGGAGAGCCATAAAATGATAGAGAACAGTGAAAGGCTGCACTCTGACTTGTTTGGAAGCTTAAAGGAGAAGGCTTTTGCAATGGCAGCAACAATGAAAGAGATAATAGATGTAAAAATTAGCAAATTAGTCTGGCAAGCCTCATGAGAGCTGAAAAGGAACATGTTCATGATCTTTTCCTCTCTCTCAGACCTTGATCAGAAAAAGTTGTCTATCCTTGCCTGAAGAAAAGCATGAGGGATGGTCAATAGAAGGACAACACCAAAGAGGTCCTGCGTTAAATTAACAAAATGCTGTAATTTGCATGTATTGCTCTGCTTTAGAGAAATAATTGGAAAAGTGGTTTAGGGAAAAAACAGGAAAAAAAGAGAGAAAGAAAAAGGAGAAGAAAGAATTTTCCAAGAATGGTTTCAAGATTTGGGAAAAGAAAGTATGTTAAGTCAGCCGCACACAAAAATAGCAACAGTATGGAGGGATAAGAGCAACAAAAGATGAAACAAATAATGGGAGACCTGACTAGAAAGAAGATGAAACAAAAGAAAGCAAAGGAGAATCAAAGCAGGAGAAAGCACAGAAGAAGGACATGCAAGGGGAAAAGATTCAAAGGTGCTGTTGGAATATATCAGTAAAATGAAGAGAAGGGTGAGCATGGGCTTTTACTGGGGGGAAAGGGAGCCAGGAATAACAGAGGATGGATGAGTGTGGTTAAAAGATGACCAGTATTAAAATTCATCTGTGTTATCTCTTTTCACCTCTGCAAACCTTTGCCTAGGCAGTCTCCTGTTCCAACCTTTTTCCGTCAGCAGAGAAGGCAGTAATGACACCCAGTGCCTGGGACAGGCTGATAGGCGAGGTGAAAAAACCCCTTTGAAAAGGAAAGGACAAACCTCTCAAAAAGAAGTCATTCACTTGTCAAATTAGTGGCTTTAATGAAAGTGGATAGAGACTAATGAAAGGTTAAACCTGTAAATTGCAATCTAACAAATGGGTTCACAGAAGATAGATCTCTTTTTATGGTAAGAAAAGAAATAATACTGACAAAATATTATTACCTTGGAGAGACCATGACCAGAGTGTGATTCCCTCAGACAGCAGCATGCTCTCCTGCTGTTCTGCTGAGCCGGGCACTCCTGCTTCTCTTGAAGGATTGACAGACAAACAGCTCTTCATTGATCACTGTACTTTGAGAGTGCTTTGATCATTACACTGAGTCTTCAGGAATATATACTATAATGATATCTCTGCCAGAACCCAGGCAGTTCAAAATAGAATCATTAAGTTCAGTCAAAAGCCTTATGTTTACATATTGTGAAGGGTTTCAGAATTATATAGGAGGTAAATTTTTACAGTGAAGTACTTATCACAAAATTACTACAAAATCATAACTAAAAATAAGATTGGGATTGATTTAGCTTCTTTAATCTTTTCTATACCTTTTTTTTATATATTTCTGGCATTTTTTATGGCTTTAGTTGTTGAAGGGCTACTCGCTCTAAGTCTGAGAGGTGTGAATGTGTAAATGTAGGATAGCATTGGAGACTTAACAGGGTACGTACTGTATTCTGATTCAGCTGAACTGCTCCTTGCAACTCACCCTTCATCTCTTAGAGACTTCTTTCTTATGTGTCCTGTTTTCCCTTTTCTCTTCCCAGCTTCTTTCCTGGAAATTCTTCCTTATCTTGCATGTTGCTTATTACATGGACTAGTTACATCAGCACTGGTCTTGTCTCAAGGAGAATGAGTCAGATTTGCATTTTCAAGTTCTTTGGGGCAGTGAACTTTTGCTTTTACTCACTGTTGGTGAAGGGCATTTTTAATAATTAGGAATAATAAAAATGAAGTTGTTCAAGAGTGAAAGACTGGCTTCAAGAGGTTACACTCTGCTGTGTAATTATTTAATTTCACTATGCATCACCAACTGCTTGCACACGATGTGCCTTCCTTAAGGTTGGCTTATGTTGCTGTTCAGAAGTTTCAGGCAAATCAAGAAACTTCCTTTCCAATCTGTAGAAGAGAGATCATGAATATTCTTTTCTTCCAAATAAGATGCAGTTTTAAGTAGGACATGAATATAATAAGTGTGTTGTGCAAGGGTTATACTTCTAATTTTTCAGCAGTTCGGATATTTAGTAATTTGGTGTCACATCAGGAAGTTTTAATTTGAGTGTTTTATTGTGCCATACATTTAGTAGCAATCTGATACTGGAGAGAGGAAATTGCTGCAGTCCCTATTTTTCATGGTTTGTTTGAATGAATAATTAACTATCACACATGATTAATTTAAAATATTTAATAATAAAGCATTTCAGTACACCTCATGTAGCATTCTGTATCACTTCCACAGTGTGCTGCATGTAAAAAATTTGGTAGCAAAAGTGGCTGTACCAGTGCACAAGTGGTACAAGTGTGGAGCACGGCAGTTGGGTCATGGAGGGCAGTGCTCTGCCCTCCTTAAACCTGGCTGAGGGACTGCTACACCAAATGGCGGGATGGAGGAGGGAATGGGACAAGATCAGTTACCAATAGTTGCAAAACAATCTTTAAAAAGGAAGGGATGCAGAAGTTTTAAATTAACCAAAAGGAATGAGGTGATTAGTCAAATTTTGTGAGGCGGGAAAGATTAATCTGGTTACTTCAGGTGATCCAGTGGATCGTCAGCCGGGTGACCAGTGTGTAGCTTTGTCACCAACTGGGTGTATACTCTAAATAATTTCATGTACTTGTGCCCTAGGTTTTCTGTGTGAGAAGAAATATTGATACTTCTAAGTATTTTGAGATCACAGAAAAAACGCTGTCAGATTCAGTGTATTAAGTAGCATTACCAGGTTGTGCACAAGGGAATTCAGCTTGCGGAGTTCCATGTGCTTTAGGAAATGGGGTTTGAAGCTGGTGCCAAACACGGAGCAACAATGATTGGAGGTGGAGTGTGGCTTAGCAGACACGGACAGTCTGGTTGAAACAGTCACAGAGAGCATCACTTTGTAAAAAAAAATACAAAAAATTCTTTCACATGAAAACAAAAAGGAGAAAGTAATTGAGAATGAGAAAGAGGAGTAGGAAGAAGTAGAAGAAAGAAAGGAAACTTAGAATTGTATGGGTTGGAAGGGACCCAAGTATCATACAGCTCCAACCCCCCTGTCACAGGCAGGGCCACCAACCTCCAGGCCTGGATCTACACAAGGTTGCCCAGGGCCCCATCCAACCTGGCCTTGAACACTTCCAGGGACAGGGCATCCACCACCTCTCTGGACAGCCTGTTCCAGCACCTCGCCACTCTCTCTGTAGAAAACTTCCCCCTGATATCTAATTTAAACCTTCCTTCCTTTAGCTTTAATCCATCCCCCCTTGTCTTACCATTGTCTACCCTTTTAAAAAGTTGATTCCCCTCCTGTTTTCTGCTCCCTTCAGGTATGGGAAGGCTGCAATGAGGTCCTCCCGCAGCCTTCTCTTGTCTAGGCTGAACAAGCCCAGCTCCTTAAGCCTCCCTTCATAGAGAAAGTGCTCCAGCCCTCTAATCATCTTCGTGGCCCTCCTCTGGACCCTCTCCAGTAGTTCTGCATCTTTCTTGTATTGAAACTTCTACAACTTTTACTGAAACTTCCTGGAAGACTCATCTTCTGGGTACTTTCTGTGCAGTCCCTGGACAAGCCCAGGAGGAGCTCTTGGACAGCCTGTCAGGTGCCCCTCTCCCATGGGCTCTCAGCTATGTGGGGAATCCCACCTCCTTTCTCAAATGTAGGGTTGCAGCAGCCAGGGATAGTGTCATCTCAAAACTTTACATAAAAACTGGTATTATATCATGTCCATCCAATGGTTATGAGTACTTCCTGAAAACTTACTGAAGACTAAATTCATCACAGGATTTCTGGGCAAGAAAACAGACTTTTTTAACATAATCCACATTAATATCCAAAACTTTGATGCTGTAACAGTCTGAGTCAGTAAAAGTCCCACTGGTTTCTGTGTAGAGCTGAGTGTTTCTCAAGAGGTACACTGCAGCTTGCAGCAGTGAACCAAAGCTGGGCTCTATTTCAGTCTTGTTCCCTGTGTGGAATACGTCTCTTTGGCACTGGCTTCTGGCTAGCTGGTGACTTTTAAGCAGAGAAATAAAAAAAGCAGTTGCAGTTTTGTAGGGATTTTTTTGGTAATATTTTCCTCATTCAACTTTTTGCTCTTTGTATCATGGAATGTTTTTTTTTTAATTGGTCACCTTAAATCAGGCATTAAATTCAGTTTTTCCTTTTACAGGCTGGTGGTGTAGCCAATGTGATTTCTCCCAAACCCTTTCTCGCTCCTGGCTTGTAAGCAGCAAGTTAGTATGTCCAAAAAAATACTTGCTTCATTGTTTTGGCTGCAGTTCTTGAATAAGCATGTCATTTTTAAGTATCTTTGATAGGCTAACAAGAAGCATAAGCAAATTTAGCCAAGGTAGAGGCATTTATCCAGTTACATGCAGTTTGTCTTTTTTTTCCTACTGAACCCAAATTTGAATCTTCTCACTAAATGTGGGCAGGACAGAGTCCAATGTTGGGGCTCGCCTGTAAATGTTCTTTGTTTTATGAGAAGATCTCACAAATGTGAAGCTGATCCAAAACTCATCAGGCCTTGGGGAGTCTTTCTATTTACTTCATCAACTTTGGAACAGGCACTGTGTAGAGGAGGGAGTATGTATCTGAGCTGTTGGTGGTAGAAAGTCCCTCAAGGACAAGTAGTCCATAAAAACTGAGTTTTGCTATCAGACAAGGTGTGGCCAGAATTGCTGGGAAATGTGCTGAACAAGTTCTCAGCAGCCTCTGTTAATAGACTTTCTGTGGATTTCTACTCATATTTGAAGTTTTTCCTTGGTGTCTTGTAAATACAAACGATCCACCCTTAACTCCCTGATAATGTACGTACAACTGTCATTTTCTCACAGAGAAACCTAGGTTGAAACAATTACAGTAAGATTTTGTGAGGGTCAGATATGATAACAATAGGTACAAGGAAAGAAAGCTGTTTTGCCATTGATATGAGCAAGAGCAAGGATGGATCCCAAATAAAATATCAGCTTTTAATGAAAATTCCAGTGTATAGAGGTAAAATACATTGTATCGTAATTAAAGCTCAATTTTCTTATTTTCTGGCAAGCTTTCCTGTTTCTTGGTGCATGCAGAAATAACGTGCACCAAGTTGTTACGAAGTTCTGACAACATTTAAAGGAGGACTGCAGTGCTCCTTGTTGTGTGGAGTGCACTGTGTTTCCCTAATATGTTGCAAAGTCTGGATGAGTCTCAAGGAAAAAAGATCTCTAAAAGTCCAAGTACAATTTTTGTCATAGTGCTTGTCATTTTCTCATGTTATCTGTTTATACAGTGTGGAATTTTAAAAAATAAATTATATTAATATTTATGCAAATCTTGATTTATTATTCAGTAATCAATCTTTGTTGGATATATTATAGCATAATCAGTTGTATGTTAAAAAGCATTTAATTTCATGCCTAATTAACATATTATAAATTGAGGAGAGAAAATTAAATTATTATGGACAGTTTGCAAATGTAATACATACAGTGTTCTTCAATAATTGCATGAATATTGGGTGTAATGTGATGTGTTACTGCCACTCTCTTGTGAGCTCACTCTGTAGTGGTAGAGTGGAGTGAATGGGCTCCCAGGGACATGTACTGTACTGCCCTGAAGCTGCATCAGATTCCCATTAACATCAAAGGAAACTGTGTGCAGAGGCAGAGAACACTATATGGCCCAGGGTGTGTAAATTAGATCAGCTCCGTGTAGGCATCTGGAATTTTGAAACACGTCTACCTTTTGAGGAGCAATTTCCTGTAACTTGATTATTTTGGCAAATAGCTGCATAGTTTGGGCCCAATCCTCCTCTTTGTTTAGTCAGTGGCAGTATTCCCGCTGACTTCAATGGGAACAGGACAAGATGCCAAAAAATGCCTGTGTAGCTTGTGGAGTTTGGCTATGCCTAATTTCACAGCACTGCGGATTTCGCAAAAAATTCCTGCCACAGAATGCTGTTGTCTTGTTTTGTGCTGCCTCTGCACCTCACATAAGAAATTTCTGCTTTCTGCAAAGGGAGTAATGATTTCTTGAGCAACTACAGAGACAATATGTATTGGTTCATAATATTTTCTTTGGGATCCCTGACTCCCAGGGAATTTGAAGCCAGCTGTTTGCATTGCATTTACAGTGCTTAGGACCTAGGATTTCTGAATATGGTAGAAGCTTGACTTTTATCTAATTAAATGTACTTTGTAATGGAAAATCTGATACAATATACAGAGCCGGGGTCAAAAAAACGAAGGGCAGAGCAGGACTGCTTAGTTTTATTCAGCCGAACCATGCAAATTGGCTCCCAACTGAATTGTTACTGTTAGCTGAATAACTGAGTAATCTTTGTTGTTTAGAGATAAATAATAATACATGTTACTGAATTCCACTGACAAATAAATCATTTAATGATTGAGATTATATAAACATGCATATTGGAAAAAAACCTTGAGAAGTAAAGCTCCCTTCAGTCGATAACAGGACAGTTTTGTAAACCACTTAAAGCTGTGATAAAATCCTACTTGACTGGCCCACGAGCAGATGTGACAAGTTGAATTTATTTCCTCTCTTACCAGGAAGCTTTGCAGGAAACTCTTAACATATGGTGCTTTTCACTTCCATCTAGAGCTATAAATGTTATTGGAAAAGGATGTTCCCAGGAGCAGCAAGTTTCTGACGTTTCTGCCAAATGGACTCCAAATGATCCTTCTGCGGTTCTAAATTCCCCGAGTTCTTAGGAGCTGGCAGCCAAGAATCTCTGATCTAAACACAACTCACTAATTTAATTATTTTATTGTAGATCTGTGGAAGGTTCTTGCAGGCCAGTGACTTTGCATCTGTATTGGATCTAGCTAGGCAGGAAGCACAAGTTAGAAGAGCATAAATATTTTGTTTCCTAACTGCTTTTTTCTTGAAAACTTGGAAACCATTTCACCCACAAATCAGTTGCACAAGTGTGAATGCAGAGGAACGAGAAATAGAGATAAAAGTTACATCAACTTTTATTTGCTTTATATATTGAATGTCTGTGTTTCTTTGGGAGACTGAGTATTCTGGGTCCAGTAGGTAGGAGTAGTAATGAAAATCGTAACATAACATTGTGCAGCTGCACTTGAGTTCTCCCCTACCCTTTCTCCAAAAAGGTAAATTGAGCACTTGTATGGAGAGTAAGTAATTTAATCCCTTGTATCTGGTTTATAGTAGCACAAGAAGTTCAGGAGAACACCAAAGTGTATGGTTTTTATTAATGTGGTTCCAGAATATTTCCCTTTAAGAAACTAAATGGCTAAATTTTCCATATTTTCCTTTGGAAGATTCGCTACTGGCTACAAAAATGCATTTCTTCTTAGATTATGAATTTAACATTGCAGGAGAGTTTCACTTGTAGGCTGAGTTGGAGGGTTGGAAGAGAAAGGAGCGGGTCATGTTTGAGGCAGGACCTGCTTTGGAATGGCATCAAAAAGAGCAGGAATATGAGCTAGATCTGGTAACTCAGGAAACCCCGAAAAATCCCCCGTGGTTACCAGAGCCCGAGTATGCCTGGCAGCAGTGTTTGGTGTGACCCTGAGCAAGTCCTCAGTCTCGGAGAGGAGGGAGACCAGGGGATTGTTTTGTCAGTCAACTTGTCTGTGAATAAAAATTAGGCAGAGGCTGATGCTGACAGGAAGGTTTGAGTTCCTTGTACATGGTCACTTTGCCATAAAAGAGAAAGGATAAAGGTCTGTCTGTCTGACACTGATACAGAGTTTGACAAAATAAAGGAAATTGACTTAAAAGTCATCTTTGGCTTGGGTGTGACAGTGCGATTTAGCTTTTTTCTTTCCCCCTCTACAATGGAGGTTTGTATTAGATGAGCTGGGGAGGGGAGATGATATCCAAAGGATTACTCTGTGAGTCTGCTTTACATAAGCTTGTTGTTTTGTTGAGTCTGTAGGGAGAAAAAAAAACCCAGTGGATCTAACTGCCAAAGACCTTTTTCTGATAACCGCATTTTCACACAAAACGGGAAATGAAAGTTCTTGCACCAAAGAAGATAGTGATTTATTTGATTTCACAAGACTTGGGATAGGTCCGAGGATGGGAAGAAGACACTCTGGAAGAATATTTCTGGTTTGTGAAAGATGGAAGGAAAAAATGGCCATGAGCAATGTTGCTGAAATTTCTGCTGGTGATCTAAAAACCAGAAAGAGTTGGAACTCCTGAAAGGTGGCAGATAAAACAGGGGGTGAAGAGAGCTAGTAAAAACATTGGAATCATTGATAAAAAGCTGAATGTGACTGGCTAGAATGGCATTAAAAAATATAAAGAAGTCCCAGGAATCATAATGAGAAAGGAGAATTTTACCCACATCCACACAGAAAAATCAGTACATTTTGTTGCTGTTACAAGAGAAGAGTTATCTTAAGAGGGAAAAACTGGGTAAGAATCTAAGAGTGGATAAAAGTGATTAAAAAAAGCACAGTTACGCTCTTACTGTGTAGCTAGGTAAGGCTTTGAAATGTTTCTTTTCCTCCTCCTTCAAAGTGCCAGCTTCTTAAACAGTGATGGGAAAATGCAGAAAAACTTCTACCTGTACAGGATTAGATTCTGACAGGGCACTACTGATACAACTGTAGTGTTTTATCCTGCCCTTTTAATTTGGCAAAGATCTCCATTGATTATGTTAATTGGTAGTGAATATTCTATGGCATTCCCCCCTGGGCTGCCTCAGCTGCAGAGGGAGAGCCCAGGCTATGCTCATGCATATCTCGAGCCCAGATTTCAGGATCAAGTGGAAAAAATGTTGATCACAGCACCTGCTTAGTGTCGTGTGCCCGGACACCACGCAACAGCATGAGACAGTTCTTACCTCTCCACTGTTTGCTGATGCATAACTGAGTCCAGTTCAGCCCTCACTCTCCGGTTGAGATTCCCACATTGCTGTTAACTCAAGTGTGTTATGGCCATAATAGCCTGGATTGCTATATATCACATTAATTTATATCTTATATGTCTGGTTCCAGACTTACATGCAGAAGTATCAACACTCTGATATATTTATGAACTAAAGATTATTTTGGTAACAAATAAATGCTGTTAGACATTTACTATCATGTTTTACAACTTCAAAACATATGACATATTCAATGATATTCCTTAACACTTTAACTGTCCTAAATATCTGTAGCACTTGATTTAGTCTCAGTGAGTTAAATAAAAACTAACTCAAGAGAAAACAAATATTTAGTAAAATTTTATTTCATTTGCATCTGTGCAACCTCACGGAATTCACTGCAGTACTTTTAAAGACACAATTTGGACAGTGATTTGGCAAATCTTCTTATGTAGTGGAGTTGTTAAACCTCAGTAAAAATATTTTAATAATCAATTGCTATTTAATTAACATGCAATTGCTGTCTTAGTAAATCTAAATTAAATCCCCATTTTAGCCACTTAATTCAAAGTGTGAATTAACATTCTCTATTGATAAGTAGTATTATAATAGGCTTTCAATCCTGAGTTGAAGAAAAAAATCAATTGAAACATTCAGTTGGATTCAGTATAAAATTAATCACATATTTCTAGCACAGAGTAAATTCCTTCTTGCACCTTTCCTTGGTGTGGTATATCTGTTCTTGGTCAGATCATCATGGAAAGGGGACAGACTGCACATCCCCTTCCTAGCTTTCGCAAAGAGGACTCTAGTACCTCTTTCTTTCCTTCAGAATTCTGGCATATCATCGAAAAGATGGAGTAATGGAGTGGGCAGGTGCTTTTGGCAGAATGGACTCAGGGCTGCTTTGGGCAGACATTCTAGGACAGCTCTCCCACCTCAGCCCCCCTGCTGCACAGGGAGTAAAGGAGATCTGATGAAGATGGGTGAAGAGAGAAAGAGACAAGGATGAGAATGAAAATGAAGTGTATTTAGGCAGATAGAGAAGAAAGATGTACAAAAGGCAGAATAATAATTAAGGAGGTGGGAGATGCTAGATGCTTTTTTCAGAATAAAGGGTCAGGATAAATTTGCACAGAGGGAGACCTGAGATTGATATATGCAGCGGGAAGGAGAAATGCCATGTGCTTTACCTCACTGATGGAGGTCATGATGTGAACTAGTCATTGACTCTAAGGAATGCATTGACCACACTTCCCGTATCCTATCCACCCCCATGGATTTCAACCAAAGCCTAAGTAACGTTAAAGAGTCACATATTTCAGCTGTAGCCAATACTTTCTGCTAAATCTGTCTCTCATAATGATGTCTCAGCAGGACTGGGCCTCGTTCTTCTGTCACTGATCGGAGCAAATCCAATCGAAGCAAATTGGAGCCAATTGGTGTTTCCATTATGCAGTGGCAGGAGAATTGAACTCATTGTCACTAAGGATATATCAGTACTTCCTATTAATGTCAGTTTTCAGTTTTATAATATTTTGTTAAAAGTTCCCTCGGGCTGTATTCACTATACAGATTTTCAGAGAAGGAAGACATATTTTATATTGAGAGCTCATTTGGTTTATTGTTAGAGGATGCTTGTGTTCAGGACTTCAGTGCATATTACTTTCAACAAGTCAAGACGTTGGCTTCTTTATTGTAGCTACTGGTCTGCAAATGGACATTTCACCCAAATTTTCATTGGATAGCTTTATTGGGTTTTGGACCAATTTAAGCTGAATTAATATTTTTTTGCTAAGTTCAATACTTGGCAATATATTCATGCATTAGATTTTATAATAAATGACGTCTTTAATATTACATGCTCGGTATTAATAACAAAATTCCATGTTTTTCTAGAAAAGGACTATATTTTGCCATCGGGTATGAACATGCAACTTTTGCTAATTCAAGTAAAGGTTAAAAGGACAATTTCAAGTATTATAATATGTTTTAGTTTGCCTTTTTTTCTCTTTATTATTCTAAGTGGATCTTTAAATGTCCTAGCTAGTTTTATTTTATAAGTTTGAAGATGTATTACTTTGCCACACTTCTACTTTGATTTGTTTTGTTATAGCTGTCTTGATTGCTGTCATTATTACAATTTCTTGCACTGTTTATTTATGATGTCATTTTAGCTTAAGGCTAGTGTGGTGTAATCATTCTGCCTTAAGCATCATTTTTCCCTACGGCATGAAGATGAACATAGCAAACGGTACAAATTACAGATTGGAAATGTTGCTGACATTCTGTTTAGCAACAATAGAAATAAGCTTATGGCTGTTCTCTTCCAGGTGTTTCTCTCCTCTCAGATTTCTAATGTAAATCAGGAGTAATACTATTTATTCCTGTTAAATATGGTGTTTCTCAGTGCGGAGAATCTGCTACAGCAAGAGTCTGCTGAGACCTTTAAGGGGCTTGTGCCATATTGTTAGTCACACAGAAATATAATCCCTACACTTACACATTTTGCTAGCATACGCCAGATACCTTCACTGGAGGTACTTTTGCAAGATACCCATGTTTATTAATAAACCCTTTTTGGGAACGTAAGCCCAGTAAATGCTTCTGCTAGACTTTGTACTCTCTCTTACACCACTCTCTGATTTTTATCCCCTGGCCATGTTGCCAGAATGACTTCACACACCAGTCTTTGTTTCACTTCTGCAAAGACTCAAATTCTCTGTTCTCATTTCCAACAGGCCTCGGTTTATCCCAAATATTAAGTTAATACGACATCATTTATTTTTATGGAGTCTCTTTTTCTGTTTAACTCTGTTTAACTTGTGAGACGGCTTTCTTTGGTGAGTGGTTTTTGTAAATAGCTGTGATTCTGTAGCTTTCTTGAGAACACTTCATTCGTTAGCATCTGATTCATGAAATAGAAGCTGTTTGATAGTTTTGACCAGGCACAGAGACTGCGTAGGACATATTTTAATGTATTTAGTTGAATAAGCAGAATCCTAAAAAATAGATCTTTTTTCCAGTGCAAATACTTGTCTTCATAAATTCAGGATTTGCTTTCCATGAGAATTTGCTGATACATCTTTTAAATTCACAAACATCCTTCCTCCTAGACTTGTTTGTTAAAATATTAAGAAGGTAATAAATACAAAGAAGCTTAAGCATACTAATTTAAAAATATGAAATCCATTTTTGCAGAGACATTTCTTCATTATTTGCTCAGTTCTAATTTGGACTCTTTACCACCAAGACGTGAGCTGGACCCCTAACTCATTTTAAATAAATTACTGAACAAATGATAATGACTTTTGGTCATTATCAGCATGGGCTAAATTCATGCTGGTTTTCATCAGATGAAAGACTGTGTCACACTATGATTCCCTTGAGCCATCCAGTCCCTCAGCTATCAGCAGCACTTTAATTTTCTCTTAGAGACGGTATAATGTGAGCACTCAGCCTGGTTCACTCAGAAAATGTGGTAATTTTTCATACTTTCAAACACAGATGTTCTACCAAGTTTCATCCAGAGAGGCTAAATCTACATTTTAAAGCAAGGACACCCTAGATGTTACTTTTGAAATAACATACAACATGGCACAAAGAAATAAATGAATATAATTGTGTAACAAAAGTTATAAATCAGACCCAGGAGACAAGAATAACAAAATAAAAGTGAAAAATTCACCTTCTAATTACAGTGGTGAAGCCTCTGAGATTGTGAAAACATTCATTTGTATAATTCTGATTTATACAGTCCTTACAGGAGAATTTGCTAAACATCTTTCTTGAATATAATCTTGCAGATGGGAAAAAGTTTGTGGTTTTTTAATTCTCAGAAATTATGTGATATAATTCTAAGAGAACACTTACTGTCATGAACACATTTTATCTGTAGAAATCAGATACCACAACTTTAAAGAAAAACATTTATCAAGAAATATTTTCTTTTAAACGTCATTCTTAAATCTTTCCATTCTTTTTTTTTTGCACTATCAGAGCCTGTTTTTTTATTTGTAATTATTTTATAAATTTATTTATAATGTTATTGTTTTAGATTTAGCTTATTGTTACATCACAAACATTCAAATGGTGTGTTCCTAGTCTCCAGAAAAATTTGAAAACTCCCTAAAGATTTGTGTATTCTTGAGATTTTTGTGCATCTGGAGTTCAGGAGATAAAGAAACGTGAGGCTGTTTGTATGACAGTCGCCAACAAACCGAAACAGGGACAGGTTCCCAGGACCCGTGTCACCATTGCCCTACAGCCTGGGGGGAAGCAGTAGGCACAGCGGTTGCAGAGAGCCAGCTGCAGATTTTTTTTTTTCCTGAAGAACTAGAGAAAGTAAATAAAACCATAGGTGACAAACCTGAGCCAAGAATGCTTGGTGTCCTACGGTAGACTTGCAGGAATAGGCCTACAGATAATGAACGTGCCTACCAGCTTAGGGGGTTGTGTTTAAACATCACGCAGTTTACTGATTGATGTAGACAGAGAATTAATGGGCAAGTTTGGCTTTTAAAGTTAGTGTTTAGTCTTCTCACTATTCTACATAATGTCACTGTTAAACTTGTCACAATTCTTTGTAGATACATCTCTGAAATGTTGCCAGCACTTACAAAAAAGATTAATCTCGCCTTCCTCTGTGAGTTTTCTTGAGAAAAACAGTTAACATATTTGTTCTTCTTTCAAGTAGATTTTATCTTGCCCTATATAGAAATATCATGAGACGTCAACAAAGGATATCTATATACTGTATAGCAAACACATATCAGTTTAATGTTGTGCTTGTGAATATATGCCACTTTAGAAGTAGTAGAACTGTGATTCAGTTTCTCAAAAGAAGATGATTCAAGGTAGCAGGCCCTAATATATTCTTCTGTGAAGAAATACCTGCAGGCAAGGATAATATACAGATTCCCACGTAAATCCTGACATCCTTAGCTCAGTGAGTTTGGTTTGCATGCTCTCCTTAGAAGCTGGGGAGTGCAGAGGAAGCTAAAGTTGGTTTGTAACTGAAAAACCCAGTGGGCTTCTCATTGCAACCTTTAATTTCTCTTACACGTCTATTGTGGCACTGTGGATGCCACCTTCTCCAGAAGCAGTGTGGTTACCTTTGGTTATCAGAACATTCCTAGGTGTCTAATCTAAATCAGAGATTAGCCTGCAGAGACCCCTAAACAGCACATGTTTAATGCCTTACCAGCCTCAATCTGTTTAGCAGATGTAGGTAATGTCTAGTAGGATATATAGGAAAGCAGATGATGCAGTAAGATGCTTAAGAGTGTTTTAAAGCTAGAATCACAAGTTCGGGGGCAACTTAAGTTCTACAAAGCCCATATGGAAACTTCTGTGGTTTTTTTGGTTTTGGGTAGGATAGGATAGGAGAATCTTAAAATTAAGGGAAATCTTGAAGTGAAAATAACTTGTGAGGGATGCCATACCAGACAAACACGTCTACTTACTCTTGTTTTGTACCTAACTTGATTTTTGTACTGAACTTTACTGAAGGCTGTAATTATAGATGAAAATACGGTTCAAAATATATTTTGAAAAATGAAGATGATGGAATGTAAAGACTTCTATTGTTTATAGCAACTATTATTCATAACAGTTTTTCCAGAATCTTTCCAGAATACTTATGTGGCTGTGAGTAGAAGTAATAACTGAGGAAAAAATATCAGTGCATTCAGTTAGTCAGACAAGGTATATTTATTTTTTTCATTGAACATAACCTGGGAAGTAAGAAGATCAAATATCTCTGGTAAGATTTGTGATCCCACCAGTCTCTGCTGTAACCTCACTGGCTTCATCAAATAGATGAAGATACGGTACCCTATCGCCTATTTACCGGTGAAGTCGATCAGACAGAAAAGTGGGCTGCTAATTAAAAAAAAAAAAAAGGGTTTTAAACTTCCTTTAAGAAAATGAAAACTGTAAATATGTTATGGATTAATCTCACTTTTAAAAGCACCAGAATTTTCAGTTTGCTTTCAAAAATGTGAAAATAACCCACTTTTCTGTAATTACTTCAGTGTTTCTTTCATAGTTAAAACTATCGAGGTACCTGAAATGTACCTTGAATATAGGAAATTATCTTTTCTTTAGTATCTGTTATAATTATTTTATTAGTGGTATTCTTTCCTGGTCTGAAAATGTAGAAAATTCCAGGGTTTGGGGTTTCTTTTTGAGTAAACTACATTATTTAAAAGCATAAATTTGCCTAAGCCTCAATGGGTTACTCTGACTTGTAAGGCTGTTACTTTTCCAGTTGCAACCAATAATGATACTGCAAAGATATTCTGTTCGAGAAAGTATTTAAATAAGCTTTCTTCATCCAAAAATGAGATGCAGCATATTTACATTTTTATTTGATGAAGCCTGTTCCTGCTATCTTTGTTCTTAATTTGGTCTCAAAAGAATTAGTAGTAAGAGGAAAAATAGTCTGTAAATATGTATGAAATCAAATTTAGAGGGTAGGCTAAAAGGTATTGACTGCCAGCAGTGCTAAACGGCAGGAGGCAAAATTTCCTCCATAGTTTTCTTCTTGGCTGGAAACACATTGCCTTCCATCTAGATTATTTAATCCTCAAAATGCACATCAAAGCTTCTCATCGGGTGGTGTATGTCTTTATAGGCAGTTGAATGTCAAAGATTTAGCTTAAAGATTTTTGAAAAATGTAAAACATAATAGATCCCAGATAATAACACAGCAGTGAAGCTCCTGTACTTTTCCTTCCAGCAAAGTACTGGTATCACAGGTTGTAGCTAATCTTTGTGGCAAAAGGGAGAGCAAATTTCCTACATGAGAATTTGTGACATCCATCCAACAGATAGAAATAAAATGATCGAGTCATGTTACTGGACTCATACTAGCTTGTTAACAATCCCCTTCTCTCTTTACACTTGTGGCTTGCCAGAACAATAGGCTATGAGTTATCTCACTCCTCCAGCCCAATTAGACAGTGGAAAAATGTATGCAAAATATGTATGAAACATTTTCCTCTTGTATATTCTTAATAGGATGCAGGCTTCAACACTGTCCCTCTAATTTAATTCATTCTTTGGCAAGAGCTGATTACTTGTAAGGATCGCATCAATTCTCATGAATGATTATCTCATTCTTAGGGAGTATCTTAAAAACCTTTTAAACAATCTTGGTTTGTATTTCTGAGCTTGAATTTTGCCCTGACATGAGTACATAAAATAGCCAGGCATTTGTAAGGAGCCCTGCCAGGAGGCTCTGCAGAAGTGTGCTAGCTGAAGAGTGTTTTGCGTTTCGGTGTTATCCCTGTCACAGTAGCAGGGCTTACCCCACAAAAGCTGCCAAAATAGAAGGGGAAGAAATAAAGAGGAGTGAGAAATAAGAAGACCCTCTTCATTCTGCAATGAAAGTTTCCTGTTCCTTCTTTTTACATTGGACTCTCCTTCCTTTTTATTTGTTTAAGTACCAGTGATACGGTATTTCCTATAGATGGCTCAGCTGTGACACAGAAATAAAGTAGCTGTGCTGAATACTCAGGGGTTTCATTTCACATCTGTTTAAGACAGATTTTTTAAATCCTGAGTAGTCTTGTTCCCATCTCTATCCATGACCTTCCCTTTCTTTTTTCTAGTTATCCTCTTCTTGTAGCACCTTTTTCTTGCCAGCAATCTTATCTCTAGTGATGTTAAAGTGCTCTCTCTCTTTCTTCTACCTGGAATTTCTAATTATCACCTTTCTGTCTTTCCAGATCTCATTCTTATGCATAAATTTTAATTTCCAGGCATCCTTTCTGACACCCTGCATATTTTCATCTCTGGAAATACTCATCCACTCACTGTGCCCTTTGTTTTTGCTTCCTTCTACTGTGTTTTAAGTATTAGTCTCCTGTAAACTGCCATACTCAAACACTATTTCTGTTTCTATTAAAGCACCAAAGACTTTGCCTAACTTTACATCTCATTAGAATTTGGTTGGCCTTTTGGTGGCTGTAGGGCTTTAGGGACATTTCTGAGGGAAAGTTATAACTCTTCAGAGAGAGGTATTTGACAGATGCAAAACGCCTCTCTCTTCCTTTCCCATTCTGGATTGCTTTCATTGTGATATGTGGCAGCCATGCAGCCCTCCCACCCCTAGAATAGCCACTTCTTGCCTAACTTTTGTTCCTGTTTTTTAATCCTACCTCTCCATCTGAGAAACAGTAATTCAGTAGTTTAAGAGATCTTCCAAACATATCCTCACTCTGTTTAACTTTTGCATTTCTCCTCCTCTTCGTTTTAACTGTGGTCTTCAGAAACATCCATCAGTAAGCCATGTGGTTTTTCAAGAATGTCCAAGTATTTTCCAACAGTTAACGTCTGTTGGCTTCCTATGTGTAGCTTATTGGATTTGAATTGATCAGCTCTTAGCCTTCCTCATCTGAATTGTTCTTTTTTTCATTTCTTTGGGTCAGTGAGTTATCCTGTTTCAGCTGACTAGGGAAGTAAGACATTGTTGATATCTAAAACAAGTTTGGGCCAAACCGTGGATAACTGGAAGGGCAATGCTGCAGAGGCAGCCAGGCTGCATGCTGGGACTCAGTGCTTGGGGCAGCCTTGGGAACCTCTGCCCAATAGGTGTAATGTTGCTAAGGTGTGTCCTTGGCATTGCTTCTGCCTTTGCTTATTTGGTAGGCAAATGAATCGGCATTCACTCTATTTTCAGAGTACAGACTAGTCAAACATCATCCTCAATGCACAACCTTTGACTTACATGTGAGAGATGCTCATTAAAGTCAAAGTGATTTAGTACAGTATGCGGCCTTTCACTTCTAATTGAGAACTGATCTTATCAGATGCAAAGAAGCCACAAGTTCTGTTTAACTCACTGGCTGATTGAAAGTCTCGTTCCATCTTAAGAGGTGCTAAGGACTACTCTGGGTGAGCCTGTAATAGGGATATTTCTTTATTGTCAAGCCAGTGCAGTAAGTTTATAAAATCAACAGCAGTGTCCAATGAACTCAATACTCATGAAATAGTAATCCATCTTGCAAGTAAGCCTGCCCTAATTATTTATAATAAAAGGAAGATACAACATCAAAGAAATGCAGCACAGAAGGCATTACATAATTAGCTAAAGATGTGCTTAGATTGCGTCCAAGCAGTGGGGAATGTGCATTTATCACCTTGAAGCATTGCTTTTCTTTTTTTTTTCAATGTTCACTTATGTATTTTTAGTGGTTTCAACATCTTTTTTTTACTTATTGCTTATTTGACTTAAAAAATCCCATAGTAACATCACTTCTTTTTTTAAATAATTATAGGAAACTCAGCAAAGTTTCCAAGAAAAAGTATAACTGATTATAAATGTAATGTATAAGTTTACTTTTATTATTATTATTTTTGCACACTGTAAAGTGACTTTATAGTGAAAAACATTTGGTTTGTGATCTCAATATTATAATTATATGAATTATATTTTTATTAAATAGTGTGCCTTAGTTTCTACTGTGAACACAGTATCTCAGTTTCATTTTAAGGACTAATAACTTGCAAATGGATGCATCTTTTTAATTCTTCAATGATTTTAGAATATAAAAATCAAACCACGCACTGTTTATAGTTAATAACACATATATAGTCTACTGAAAACACAGTAAACAAGCTGTGTAATTGAGTTGCTTATAGTTAGCACTCATCCAGTAAGTAACATTTTCCTACGCAGCCCAGGAGCTCATTCTAACTGTGTGTTTCTTGTTTCTGTACTACTATACAATGCTAAAGTACCATATTGTTACATTTAGTTTGGATTTTTGTTAAGTTTGGAAAAAATAAAAATAAAAGGCATTTTTGTTTATTACAGGTTAAATGTTCTTTACAAGGGGAGTGGAACGGAGAATAAGGGACCGTAGTATAAGAAAAGAGACCAGCTAACAATTTCTTTGCTGAAATATTTTTCTGTAGAAAAATCTGATATAAATAAATCTGATCTTAATAAATAAATAAACCCTGCACCTGCCAGGGTTAAAACATTACTTATTTAATTAAATTTCTCTGATTGTGGAAGGCTGCACGTGGAAGTACCTGTCTGCAATTCAGAACAGAAATCTTGCTCTTATATTCAGATTCTTTAGTTCTTTGGCTAAGTGTGATTTCTTAGTCATAGAGGTGATTTGTTATATCCTGTTCAGTAGGTTCTATATCACTAAATATGAACAAATTTAGAGCTTGTAGAAGTTCATGGTAGAATATTTCCATGAAAAATAATTGCAAAGTTAACAATAGAAAGCCTTAAAAGGCAATAGAAAGGAAGAGGGTTTTTACTAAATGATAAATCGATATTAATTTCAGTGGGAAAATACAGCCCCTGAATTTTTTTGTTGCATCCCCTGTGAACAGATTTTATAACAATTCTGTATATTCTGAAGACAGAAACTTGATGTCAGGGCCTTGTCATCTCTGGTCAGCGGAGTAGTTTGTCAGGAGAATTTTCCACTATAAAAGCATCAGTAACTCATCAGAGTATTTGTTGAGCTTTTCTGACAAAAGAGGCAAGTGTCTGTCAAGAAAGATCTGGATTTTCCTTGACTTCCCCTAGGAACACGTAACCTAGTTCCCTGAGGCCAGTTCTCAAAACCTTCAGTGCAAAACGGAGAGTCTGTTCCTCTGGACTCTGGCTGTTTGTACCACACTGCAGCAACATGACTTCACCTCGTTCTTCCCATGTGTGAAGTCAAATGAGTGACATACATTAATGAAGCAGATGCTGAGGCTTGAACAGCCACCTCATGGAGCATGGCAGAGAGAGGTTTCCAAAATAAAAATTCACAAGTGGTGTCCTTGATTTGATATTTGGCTTTGTAAGCCGTTAAACACCAAGAGGCTGTGAACCCACATAGGGAGGTGAGGAATAGCACCTAGATACCTAGTAGATCATAACCATGCATATAAACAAACAATCCAGTTGCTTAAGGGTTATAGAAATTTAAATGTAAATAGCACTTGGTAATGATACCCTGGAGACTTGACATTGTAGTCAGTTTCTGGAGGATGCAGGATTGTAAAGTTAGTTTTTTGCTGCTGGTTTCCCTAGAAACTGGAACAAGATATTGTTCAGGACACAAAATAATATCCTGTTTAGTGACTGAGGATCTTGAACTAAAAAGTAACTGATTTTACATGAGGTACTGGATTGTCATGTACTCTTTCTAGGAAATATTATGCCACAAAATGTGTCTATGTTGAAACTGTTTCAAGTCTCACATTTTAGTTCTAGTGATCTCACTGTGTAAGTACTAAAACTGTTGAAAAAATAGCTTTTAAACCATTCAAGGTGTCAGTTCATTTACAGTGCTTGTGAGTTTTAAAATTCTTTACTAATAATCTAATCACTACCCAAGTACTCCAAGTATTCTCCTTCTTATCAAGAAATAAACTTTCATGTATACCTTGGTTGCAAAAGGATGCATTTAATGCGTTCGGTAACTGAACATGTATAACGTACATGATAGATTAAGGAATAATCCTGTTTGGAGTACGTGACAAATGCAGATTAAGAGCGAGAGAGAAATACAAATAGTTATACCTACAGGGAGGCAGTAAGGTACTTTCAGGAATTTGCTCATGAGGAGAAGCTACAGTATTCCTGAATGAAGCATTTCTTAAGACTGGCAGAGTTGTAATAGATGTGGACAGTGTCACTCTTATTTGTGCATGTATTTGAATAGTCAAGTATATATATATATATATGAATGCTTAGAACATGTCCGAATTTGAATGCCCAAATCAAGCGGGCACTGTGTTCTATTTCCATGTTTCCTTAATACAAAGATGTGATACAGTATATAGTAATTCATGATTTCTTTTGTTACTTTAAACAAAAGAGTTTCCTTATGGTTGGACAATATAGACAGAGAATACAAAGAACAAAACGTTAAAAAGAGAGAAAAGGAAATAAATTAGTTCAAACATTATTTTTATGCAGTGTGGGTGTGGGGGTGTGTGTGTGAAAAGACTGGTACTTTGAGTTGAATGAACATAGTTCCCTAGTTCTTTAAAGACACACTCACTTTCTGAAAATTGAATGCGTGGTAGCCCAGAGTGTGCACACAGAAAATAAGCTGACCTTTTTTAAAATGATGTACTGTTTTATAAAACAGGTTTTATACAATATTAGTTTCACTTTTTGCCACTACAGGTTTTTTTAAAAAAAATAATACCCTGTGCATTCATTCTATCATTTTACAAATCCTATCAAAGATATTGCTAGCAAACATACATTACTTCCTAGTCAAATTTCTAAAAAGTTATTTGTTAAAATAATGTTCTCAGGTTTTTATATTTCAAAATATACGATACATTTCTGTTTTGTCTGTTCTTCATAACACAGATACAAGACTTGTTATTGTTGGCAAAATGAAATTCCGTGCTTCATATAAACCTTTTTATCACTGTGTTTTTGTGGAAATCATTATTTTATGGATGTTAAATGCAGATGAAAGATTATTCACAATTCATTCTACAAAATAGGATTTATAAAAGGTGCTTCCCCAAATTCTCTTTTAATATATTACAGTTTATCTTTTGTTTATGTGAACACACTTTCATGTGAGCTTGGCACAGTGTATCTTTGCCCTCTCCCTCCAAGCAGACATTGCTTTTATCAAAGAATACTCTTTTTTTATTCGCAAATGTTCTCTGCACCCGGAAGTTCATTGTCTAAGAGTTTTCTTACAAGGACATTGCAGAAGAATTACTAAGCTACAAATACACTATTATACATTCAGATGCTGTTCAGGTATTAATGTTATGGCAAAGAAAAGTTGGAGCGTTCATGAATTTAAATATTTTTCATATAAACTATGTAAATATAATGATTAACAATCAGCTACATTCACTATTCAGGACATGCAATGTAGCATTTTCCTAATTACACTTACCAGTGTGGGAGGATGTGACTGCAGAGGAAGATTAAACTATTTGTATTTATTCAGTGTAGCTTTATAGCACTAACCAGGAAAGTCACTTTTGCAGTATTGAATGCAAGAATCTAGAATAACCTGAATAATGTTATTAGAGTGGCAGCAGTCTATACCAGGCTTGGGTAGAGATGGCAGGCTCAACCCAAGGCTGACTGCATCAGCAGTCATTTTAGGTACCTCTCTCATCTGCTGATGGGGTTATTTAAAACACAGGGAAAATTACTGCTTAGTATTATGGCTTTATCTAAAGCTCTTCAAAGAAAACCAACCAAACAAAAAAACCCACCTGGCAGGCAGGCTTCTGTTTTCAGTTATTCATGTTTTATTAAAATAAACAAGTAGTTTGCAAGCGATGGAACTAATGAAACCTGGTGTGCTGTAGCTCTGCATCTAGTGATGGGATTCTGTGAAGGCTAATAAGGCGCAACTGAAACTGAAGATTTCCCAGAAACTGGGACATGTGTAATGTCCCTTCTGTCCTGTGGAATCTCTGGTGCCCATGGAAAGATGAGCTCATATTGCAGCCTTTCCCAGAGCAAACACCCTAATTGGATTTTCACTTCTACTTATTCTTTTAACAACAGCCTATTCACACAAGGTTTAAGGAAGCTTAGTATCTATATAGCTATATCAGATATTTTGGAAATAGGAAGAAATGTTGGCAAGTTACTGGGGACAGAAAAATGATGTAGAGGAGCACACCTTCACCCCTCCTTGCTTATGAAAGAAGGCTACAAAGTTTCCCAGTATGCATATAGTGATGACCTCAGGAAAGGCTTTCTTTCTCTATTAGGTCTTTGTAGGGCCCCCTTCCAGCAATGCCAAAGTTGGGGCTGTCCCTCTATGGTTTTATTTTAATAGCCACTGAGGTAGTGGAGTTCAGTGGAAGATTTATAAAGTCTAATGGGGTTGTAACTGCTGCCAGCTCATTCAGAGGGTTGCTCCACCTTGTAATCCCCATCATTCTGTACCCTGATGTCAAAGGCTTCAGTCTGGCACTGTTTGTTTCCCATGCTGTTCACAATATAACTTTGTGAAATTTGGTGCTTATGATCCATAATGATTTTGAGAAGCTTGTTGAAACTATTTTGTTAGTTTCTCTAACAGGCTAAGATGTTTAAGCTTTTCAGAAATGCCTTGGAATTTGGATGTAAGTGTGTAATGGCTTACTTTCATGGGGGAAAGGATGTATGGTTTCTGTTTATGGTGTAAAAAGGAGCAACAGATTTTGTAGTGTGTTAATTGGTTAATTTGTAGTATATATACACAAGTTAATAGCAGTGTTTTAGTTCAAATACCCTGATGAACTGTTAGTGTAGTCACACTGTGTTAAAATACTTCCAAACTTAATGTTTGTCATTGTTGACACTTTGGTGATGCTGTGATGTTTACATCCCAAGCAAACATGACTTTAATCAGCTGAGTGCAGTGCTTTGAGATATTACATTGGATAGGTGGGTTTAGCGGCTACTGAGGGAGCCTCTCCCCATGCTGACTATTTGTTGTGTACTGGTCACACTGGGGAATTGGGAGCATGGGGCGATGGTTCCAGCAGGACTTAGTGAGAATGCCTGACTTGATAGCGAAGACTACAAATTATTTATCTAGTTGCTTATTCTAGGGCCTCAGCCCCAACAAGAGGCATCGATTTGCTGCAGGGAGAGCCTGGTGCAGGGTGTCCCCCCAAATCAGGGGTCACCGCAGCAGGAAGCACTCTTGGGGTCATCTCACCCAGTATTTTGTGTAAAAACCAAAACAGCTTTCATATGACTTCTTAGAAGGGTGGTTAATAAAATGTGCTTTACTACCTGGCTTTACTCAGCAGTCAAACGTATATTCAGATGGAAGAAAAAAAATGTGATGGAGACAAAAGATGAAAAAAAGAGTGTGTGATAAGTATCTGGACCAAGCTGTCTGCTGCAATTCCACATTTGTTGTTTAAGGGGGAGTGGTTGTTTGGTTCTTTGATTGTTTTTTTAAAGCCCATTACTTCTGTTAAGAGAGCTGCCAATGCTGCATTCTGCCTTATTTGTTTCAAGCTTGACTTTATTCTAAAAGCAGTCTCAGTGTTTTTGGCACCACAAATTCACCAACTGAATTCTCAGAAATGTTAGTGCAAAGACAAAGAAGAAAGGAAAACAAAGTCAGAATAAGAACAATTCTTGGAAATGATATAAAAAACAGTACAGCAAGACCATCAAAGTGCTTAAAAGCCTACACAAATGTGAAAGACAAAGTATGCTTGCAGTCTGGCATATTGTTCTGTAGGACAGGGACTGAACTTGCAGAACAGATTTCTGCATATTTGAACATCACTGTTCCCTCGTGATTCACAGTCGTACTTTTGCTTCTTTGCTTGTATTTAGATGGCAAGTTGTTTGGACCATGGACTTTCTAAACCAGTCAGGGCCCTTATTATAAACTCTCCGTGTTAAGGTTTTAATGTAATTCTTAAATGCTAAATGCAGGTGGTACTCTGTATTTTGCTCCTGTTGTGTGGCCACATCAGAGGGTTGAGGGGGGTGTGTCGTTGTGGGCTTTTTTTTACCCCCATGTGACTGGGATCCTCTGCAGATGAATTATGGGAAATTTACTGCAAGAAAAAAGTTTGTAGCTGATCAGTTTGTCCCAGAAATACTTACAGATACCTGTCAAAATGTGGATTTGTCGTGAAACGAAGAGGAGAGCTAACAGCTCCCATTCAACTACTGCAATTCACTTTACAGATCAACAGTGCTCTTGCAGCTCTGTGGTGTCTCCCTCACTCAGGGCTGGCCCTATTGTCAACCAAAATGTAATGGGTTATTAAAATACTTCACAGTAATTACTTATATCAAAAGATTTTATCCTCAGATATGTGTTTGGAGACTGCATTTAAAAATATTCCATGCAGTGGTCTCCAAAACAGTCATACTATGAGCAATATGAATCCCATATTTTCTGCCAAAACAGAGTGTTGCCGTAACAGTCCCAGTGAGCTCTTGGTAAACTATGCGAAGGAGTCTGCCTGTGTATGAAGTGCTTCTCTGAGGCCACAGAAAAGCATCTGCGTTCTTTGCTCTCTCCTGGAATATTTTTCTGTTCAAGCCTGTGTGACTCTCTTCCTGGAGGAGAGACAAGGTTGAGGGAGCTTGTAAACATGTGAAATCTAATTCTGAATTTCCTATTTGCTTTAGGTATTTTAACATCTAATATTTTAGTGTAGGATCTTTGCCCCTGAAGATATCTACTGTTTCAGTATGGCTCTTTATGAACTGCTTTCATAGATCTCTTCTGCACAGAGATACCTTCAAATGGATCTCTAACTTACTCCATCTAACTTGTATGTCTTCTGATGTAGTGATGACATGCGGATTTCTTTTTTGGCCTCAGGGTGATGTAGCTCTTCTTCACTCCTGATTTTTCCCAGTCATTAGTATGTAACACTATACTTTGCAGGTCCACCCTCTATCAGGCTTGTGCTATATCATCTGTGTCTACCTCTACTGAAGTTTCATGCTCACTTTGCTGAACAGTTGGTTGATGCATTTGTTCCTGCACATCTCGAGTCCTCCCTCATCTTTCAAAGTCACTCACCTATGTAATTCTGCCGGGCAGGCTGTCTGAACGTACAGATTCACCCTTGTTACCCTGAAAGTCTTCCTCAGCCTTTTGGTAGCCACTGACTTAAAAAGACTATTCTTCCTGATTTCACTGAGTTTTCTGTGTTTCAGGCCTTGCTTTTAGTGCTGCATCCTGTCCTCTCCATTCTTTTGTCTCTGTAACATCAGCTGATCCTCTGTCCTGGAAAAAGCCTCCATCATTCCGGCTTGATAAATGCTTCCTCTTTCTCTTTTTTTTTTTTTTTTTGTTTAAAATATAGTAAAGTTTTACCCATTTTCCAATCAGCTAAGGTCATCCATACCTGTTACAGACAGTGAGCCTTATATCCCCTATTTTTCCTTGTTCGATACCCTGTTGGAGCAAACCATTCTGCAGCAAACTAAATTATCCTCTACAGTCTATTTAGACATAGTTAATGTGCGTCACTTGAGTTATCTCAGACGGCAGGGGGTTGTCAGACCACAATGTAAAATCCTCCATATACTCTGTAATAAATCAAGTTAATTTAACACCTCAAACTTACAAAGCCTGAATTTCCTGCTCAATGTCTAGGAGAAAAGCTCACATGAGAGTAGGCTAAGTAGCCTCTTACTAGCAGGAAGACCAGTGCAAACCCAAACGTAAAAGAGGTGAGGGCTGTTCAAACAGGGGACAAGCCAAGTCCCGTATCTCAAACTGCCTTAAATACACAGCCACATCACTCAACTTGTCACATCACTTCCTTAAACAGACAGTGAGCTCTTTTTACTTAAACTGCAAATTCTATATGATTTGATCATTTTGGATGTCCTCTTCATTTTCTCAAACCATCTCCAGATTCCTAGTTTTGAGTAAAAAGGTTTTGTTTGCTTATTTTTAATGATGAGGTAGGGAAAATCACTTTGCTTTTATGGTTGCAGTTGCTGTGTAAGTGTAGCTGATTTTAATGCGGGTGATTCACTTGTGTGTAGCACCCAAGATTAAATTCCAGGGGGAATTGTAGGTTTCCAGTCATGTACAACATTTTTTATTTAGAATTTATACCAAAAAGAATTGTCATTTTCTTTGTGGCTTTTAATTCTGTGCAGCTAAAATTTACATAGGTACAGCCTTCTAAGAAGGCTGACATAAAAGGGTGAAGTCTCAATGAGGTGAACAGGGAATTACATGAATAACTCCTGTTATTAATAACGGGAGTTGTATTCCTTTTCCCTATGTACACTGTTGAAAATTGTATCCCTAAAGAAGTTGACAACAGATATGCTTTCCCTGTTTAAGTTGCAAAGCACACTAACATCAAGGTTACTTGCTCCATTTGACGGAAGGAAAAAAGCACTATATAAAATATGGATAGAGTGTCAATCAAAACTGGTTTTACAGTATACACTATGGTAATGTGAGTCATATTGCTTTTTTATTTTTAAACAGAACTAGATATGGTAGTTTGGCAGCAGTGTTTTTACAAAGACAGCGCCTTCAAACTCTTTCATAGCAAGACTGGAAATCCTGCCAGGTAAAAAAAAAAATATGTTATTGAAAACCTTTCTTCCCTTATAGGCCCGTTTTGACAGGAAATCTTTGAGAGGCAGCAGCAATGAAGTGCCCAGAGATTTCATCTGTCTTCTTTTGCTTCAGGAAATGCTGAGCACAGTCTCCCCTATTAGGCAAAATACACGAAGTACCAAATCCCCTTAACAATCATCTTCGGTCTACTCTTAGGTTGACAGCTTTCTGTGTCCTAGTCTGTCAAACAGGGCCTGTTACCGAGATTCATATTACTGGGACCAATGTGAAAGTTTTTGACAGTACTTTGAGGGAAAAAAACATATTGTCAGTGCTTACAAGTTATCTTGTCCAATCAATTTTGCAGGGGCTTAATCAGAATAAAATATATCTTACTAGAAATATAATAATTCACAGTGATTTTTCTTCTGCTCCATAGTGCTGACATAAAGATCCAGTTTGAAGGCATTGTCTATCATCCTGTTTGGTTCGGTAAACTTTGGCAAATATTAGTGGCTGCACTATAATATCCACTGGTATTTTTTGTTTGGTTTTGACAGATGCCAAATTTAAAATTTAAATAATGTTTCAAGAATGAAAATGACAGCTTGCAGTAATTCTGCAGGTGTCTGAGCAGATGTACTTCCAAAAATAATTAGACAAAATATGTACAGATTGCAGGAAATATGAAAAAAAAAATGACATAAAATTTTCATGAGTAGACTCTGTATATGGTTGGGAATTTTAGCTATTTTAAAAGTATTACTTATTAAGAAATTTTCATGGAGTTACACAAAAATGACTGCCCATGAAATGAAAACCAGTTTAGGCCCAAAAAAGCCAATCTTGCCTTTGAACATGGAGTAGGGAAAGAAAGTGTCTTAAACTAGTCTTTAGGAGTTTTCTTGAGGAATTTTGTCAGCCAAGCAAGTAATAGAGACCGGTTTCTAAGAAACAGTCCAAAACATGAATTCTGTCCTCAGACTATTATTTAGCACAGTGATTTCTCTGACTTTGCTAGGTGCATTCATGATTTATACTAGAGGTAGTGAGAACGGAAGGGAAACAGTATGTGCATTTATTTCCAATCAGCTGTATGCATTTCACTGGGTGCAGAGGTAAAGATGGGATGGAAAGCTGATTTTTGAAGTTTTTCTTGCTTGAAATGGGGATTGTGTGTGGCTTCACTACCAGAAGTAATCTTAGATATGAAATGCTCTGCCCCTTTTTTCATCTAATGCTTCACTTCAGAGTCAGCACAACAAAAGCTGAATGCCACGGATGCTGGAAAACTGGCAAGTGACTTAGTAAAACAGAAAACAAAAAATGCTAAAAATAGCAAAAAATAAGATATGTTTGTCCCTAGATTCTCCTATCTCAGCGCTTAAATGATTATTGCATAAACGAAACAAGCAATCCTAATTATATGAATTGGAAATTGAGACTTTAACTCACAACCTGAAGATAACCACTTGTCTTAACCTGTTTGAATTTAAAATCTTGGGTTTTTTTCCATTCTGTGCCCATGGCCCAAATAATCTCACTTTCTTTTCCCAAAACTGTGATGTGGCTGATGTCTCAGCATCAAGCACACTGTGGCATAGTGCATGTGATTTGGGAAACAGAAGATGTGATCCTGAATATGCTAAAGCAGAATAAGGGGTTTAACCTAGATTTCCGATTTTTTTGCTCTCCTCATGGAGTGTATAAAGAATTTTAGTAACTAATCAAGGAACAGAAGAGTATGTAAAAAAACCCCTAACGCACACTATGGATTCTTCTCATGGATCCCCTTTCCTCTCCTCTCCTCACCTCGCCTCTCCTTGCCTCCATCATCAGTTGTTTAAAAGCCAAACCATTCTGTAGAGAGTTCCGCTATATTTGAAGTGAACAAAGACATGCCACTGCAGTGTAAAGTATAGGGGATACGATTTGTTATTCAGCCTTTTCCCTTAGGACTGAATCCCACTTAGCTGCAGTAAATGAGAAGTTTGCTATTGTCCTCAGAGGTCACTGAAGCACTCACAGAGTACCTTAACAGGGAGGAAGGAGGAAAGATGTGGTAACTGCAGCATTGCTGGAGGGTACTGCTGACCATTCAAGTAAGAGGAGGAAAGGAGAGCGATGTTTATTCTCCTTTATCTTTCTTTTCCTTCCTTACTTGGATTAGTAGTAGTAAAGATTTGTTAGTCATTCTGGCCATCCTCCAGCCCATTTCCTACAGCAGTTCCCTCAGATATTTTTTTCCAGTCTCTTATCTTAAGCTATGGGACATGTGACATACAGCTTGGCAAAGGACCCCACAGTTTAATCAGCACCAGCTTTAGGACTGTGTTTTGGTGTTGGGTTTAGGAGAGGTTTTTTTTTGGCATTCTACTTAAAGTCTCAAAACCAAACAATTTCTCTCCTTACAGTTGGTACTAATAGTAAGTGAATTACTTGTTTATCTTCCAGGCATCTTTGTAGTAAGTTCTTTCCCAAATGCACCTCTGATTTCTTTGACTTCAACCTGGTAACAAAGTGGTGTGTAAAAGTGTCACTATGGCAGTATTTATATCCTTATTTCATCCTACCCTTCAGTGGAGCAAACTGGCATCCAGATTGTTCTGTGGAGGAAGTTTCCTGTTTCCTCATTGTTTAAATATACAAAGTTAAATGGTATAGAAAACTTTAAATGTAAAACTTCCCATTCTCTTCCATCACAGTGTATTTATTTATTTAAGAGTCTTGGCTTGAGCATTTTTGGTTTTACTTTCTTCTCTTTTTATCTCTTTTGATATGCATTATTTGATTCCTTTTTCTCCAGTCTATTTGTTTTCAAGGAAACCCTTTAATGTGACATGTTTACATGTGTTTCCACTGTATCTTCTATTTTATTTACAGATTTTAGATCAAATGTTTCAATTAACTTAACAAGAATGATAATGGAACTGTACTAATGCAGACTGCACATTGCAAAAACAATATTTGTGCTTCCTTTTTCATTGTATCTTGTGATAGGATGGATCATTTTTAACCACCATAAAAAAAATAATCCGGGAATGGTTTCAGACAGCAGAGAAGCTAAACAAAGATTTGGGGACATTTGGACATGTGCCTCCTCCCTCTCCAATTCCTGGAGATATCTCTGTGATGCTTTTGAAACTGTAAAGATGTGAAACAAATCTTATAGCAGATGCTATCATTCCTAGTTGAGCTGAGTCATTTTCAGCCTACTAACTTAAACGGTTTTTGGATTAGGCCCTAAAGAAAAGGATGTCATCTCTGAGATGTAAAATGGTTCTTCACAACATCCAAGGATAAGTATTGCAAACAGAATTGATTTCATACAGAATCTTTCTTTTCTCATTACAATGGATTTAGCTAAACTGTCAGAAAATGTCAGATGTTCTATTTGTGCCCCACAGGACTTTTTTTTTTGCAATGTTTTTCCTTTTTTTTTTTTTTTTTTTTACAATTTCTCCTTGCTTCAGCACCTAGCATTTTGCTAAAATTTTAGGTACTTTCACTAATATCTTTGACCTCTGCAAACACCAACTACCTTCTCATTATTTCCAAATAATACACTACTTACAGAAAACTCCTTTCTGTGTTCTGAAATAGACTTGCAAGTGCTTGTAATTCTCAGCAATTCTAGCAGATGAAGTATTCCATCAGCTTGATCTTGCATCCAGGTAAACAAAGTTTACAGATGCCAACTGTTCCTCAATCACATTAAAAGGGATGTGGTGCCACAAGAGGACTCTGAGCACTGTCGTTATCCATTCGACTGCAGACTTCTCTGCAAACAAAGGCAGGAACTTTTGTCACTGCTCCCTCAGCACTAGGCAGCTATTTATTCTTTCTTCCTTCTTTCCTACACCTCTCTTGCCACAGTATACATATACCGGGTGTCCTTGTTGCAGAAGCCTAAATAATGAAATGCTTTTTGAAACCTGTACTAAAATAGTGCTGATGGCGCAGTATCAACTTTGAAGTGGGTGAGCATGGCTTGAAAAAGCAAGAGACTTCAGTCAGTGGTGTGCATATATAATAGTGTTTTTTGTGCAGAAGCAGCTGACAGCAGGATAATCCAGGAGGATAATGCAGGTGCAAACGTAGGAAAAAGAATCAGTCCAGACAGAATCTCTCTCTACTTCTCAATCTTATGAAAAATTATTTAGGTTCTCTGGGGTTTTGCAGATGAAAATGTTGCCTTGTTTGCTAAGGAGAGATGAGTTTTCCTGCTGGTGATTAAAAGTTGGAGCAAACGAATATGAAATGAATGGATACATGCAGAATGAATCAATAAGTTTTTCAGTTCTCTGTCAATGACTAGGAAAGGAGTGAAACTAGACCATCAAATAATGATAATGCATTAATTCAAATAGAAATTTGTGTTTTTCTTGACACATTCTGCCAGAAAATTGTGAAAATTTTTCACAGAAGGAGTAATCATTTGGGTGAAATGGATGGGTCCCTTATAAATCAGCCCATCCACTGTCTTTATGATGTTTTTATTTTCTGTAATAGGTTGGTCTTAAAAAAGAGTAAATAGCAAAGAAATACTGGCAATTCTGTCTCCTGTTGAGCTCTCCTATCCTGATGCAAGTTTTGTTCTCTCACTTTTTCTTACTTTTTCAGTTCGCTTAGTGTGAGATCTGATTAGCTACCCTCAAGAGTTTTGCCACTGATTTCAGTGAAACAGGTTTTAATTCTTATTTCTGTTACTCATGGGTCTTCTGCCTAATTTCCGTTACTTTGGTGGCAGGCCCACTGTGATTTAGAATCATTAAGCCTTTTTTCCTCCTGCTACATTTTGTAGATGACTGCTTGCATCAGGATGTACAGACATTGTCATTTGTACTCTTCCATTACTACTATTCAGTATTTCATCCATGGGAAACTGATTTGAACTGAAATGTTCTGTATGTCAGCTGCTTCTTACTTAAAATACGTATTCAAAGCCATAAGATACTATAAAACATCAGGTAAAGATATATTGGTATGCTGAAACATTAAGATTATTAGTTTAGTATTGAAAGAAAGAATTACAAGATTAGAAAGGTAATTCTAAAACTTCCAAATTTATTTCCATAAGTAGTTTCCTTCGTTATAGAAGTGGCTTAAGAGCATTACTTTTAAATTTCCCAGATTTCTAAAGGAATTTGAGATAGCCTATTACTTTCATAGTACATGAAGTCTGGCCTTCCTCAGCATTGGATAGGTTATGTTTTAAAAGGAGCAGTATATTAGTGTTCAGACACTTAGATCTCAAAAACGATTTTGAAATTATTGATTCTTTTGATTTCTGTACATATTGATTTCTCGAAATTAAGATTGCAGTATAAAGGAGTTCAGCTCGTTTGTGGATCTTTACATGTAATCTCTGAATCTTAAAAATGCTACTACTGTTATTTTTTAGGGGCTAAGTCAGCCATGCTGAGCATGCAGTCTTTCCTAAAGATCAGCACGGACAGAGCTGATCTCCAGACTCAAACACTTCTGGTTTTAAGTGACTGCTGGTGTGCTGATGATAAAGTGGGAACTCCTTCAATTGATAGTAGTTCTAAATCTCATATACAAAGAATTAGAAAATCTTGAAAAAAAATCTGTGATGCAAATAGGAAGTTTGCTGTCTGAGCAATCTGAAAGTTAGAAACCACTCAACTTATAGTTGAGTAAATCAAACCTTATTTTTGACGGTTCTAAATTCTCCAGATAAATGTAATGCCACCTTTTTCATTCTCCAAATGAAGACATTGGTTAGTGAATTTCTTTAATATATTCATATTTAGTCCTTAATTAGCAAAGCAAACTCCAAAATAAACTTCTCAAAAGCTATTCCACACACTGAAATATTAGAGACGGGATAACGATAACAATTGGAAAGTTCAACTATTGTACCTAGGTGTCACCTGGAAATATCTATAAGTCTGCAACTTTAACATAAAGAAATAGTTTCTCATGAAGAAGCAGAACAGCTATGATTATATGGTACTTTGACTGCTTCTTTGATAGCTTAATGAACTGCTTTCCTGTAAGCGGATACTCAGTGTCCCTGCTTGACATTATACATAACATCTGTCTAGCGTGTAGGTGGTGGTATTGCATATTAAAGGCTAAGGATTAAGCATTCATTAAAGGATGAATCATATTCATTATGGTCTCTTTCTGCAGAACAGCCCTGTCTGCTACAAACAGAAATAATATCTATGATGAATAAACAGAAAATGTCTTACCAAAGTAATACCCGACTTGGTTATTTCCGTAGGAGTTCATTTGCTTTATTGTCTCTCCCAGTCAGATCTTGTCTTGCAATATTTCTGTTCCTGCGGTAACATCTCTTTAACTGATTCTTTCACAGCCAAGATTTCCCTCGCTCTCCTCTTCTCAAAAGCTCTGTATAATCCTCTTCCATAATATGACTTTTCTTAGTTGACTTCTATTCCTGTGCTATCATCTACCTATCAATTCTTACTTTCTTAGCTTATGTTTGATATACCAAATGTCACAATTTATGAGAGATAACAGTGTATGAGCATTCAAGTTATCTTGCTCTCTATATTCATTCCTGCTTTCAATTTCTAACTAAAACTTTTATTAGATAAGTTCGGTTTAAAAGTTATTACAGTAAAGAAACCTTTGCTGATAATGTGCTGTGAGGAACCACAGAACATACCTGTAACATTTCATCTTTGCAGAGGACTCCACAGAGGAGAACAGTTTTGGATTATTAGCCTTAAGAACTTACTAAGTAGCAAGAATATTTTTAATTTTTTTTCCCTTGCAAAACCAAAATTATTGGTACCAGTTGAAAAATTCCACTAGAAACAGACATGAATCCAGTCCCCAATGCTGCTTTCTCCCCTATTCCTTTTCTGAAACAGACGTGAGGGATTTTATTTATTAGATTGATTTATTGATTGACTGACTGAGGCATTGGCATTACTGAAATGTTTGATCAACCATAAATTTTTGCTTCCAAATAATAAATTGCTTGATACGGTGCTTTTAATAGAAACGCTAATAGAGCATTATAGTTTGAAGGGCTGCCAATCATTTAAAATGTGGCCCTGTAACTAAAACTATATCTTTTATTTTTGACCACAAAGGATGACACAATAGCCATTCCTACTGAGTCATAGGTCTGAGTTTCCTAAATGAACAGTGAGCAGAAAGGACATAAATCCTGAGTTACTCAGTGTGCTTAATAGAAATGGGTCAGGAAACAAACCATTAGTAAAGTGGATGCCCTAGGCAGCCAGGGCAATATGTTTTGTCATTTAGAACAAGTCTCTTCTGCTGTAGATAAAATATCTGATAGACCATCAGTAGATAATGCCCTTTACACTCTCTGAAGTATTTTTTGCATTTAAGAAGTTTACCAAATCCTCCAGGCTTCTCCTGGTATAGCAGACAGTATGCAGTTGTGAATATGGTGGTTGGAAGGGAAGTTCTTTCAAAGTGAAAAGTTTGCTTATTAGACTATTAGGTGGCCAGGGCAGAAGAAGAGCTTCACATTTCAATGTACTCAGAGTATGAAATGGATTTTATTGCTGGAAATATCTAAGAGAAGAAAGAAATTGACTAGAATGTTGAAAAGTGAGAAAAATAATATTTAGCTTTTAATCAGTTTTGTTTAATTATACAGCAGCTAAAAAATAAAAATTGGCTGTAGTTTCATGGGGGAAAAGTTCCCATGTAGACTGAAAAGTGCATGTCCTACAGTAGGAGGCAGAGAGACGAAAAATGCCAAAAATAAAATAAATCTGATTTTGGTGCTTCAAAAAGTATTGAAACTTAAACATGTATGTAGACTGTGGCCAGTGTGAAAAAATTCACAAATTTCAGGTGTCTCTTAGATGCACATTAGTTAAGCAATAGCATGTTCATTTAAGCATTTCTTTTAAGCATACTCACTAATTTCCCATTAGTGAGTATCAAAAGCATGAGATAGGCACGCATAGTGGAAGGAAGTGTGTAAGCTGTGAAGACCCACCACTGAGGGCAGTGACCGTTGGAGAGAGAGTCCTCCAGCAGAGGTCAGAGAAAGGGTTGCAGTAAATCTGGAGCTACATTTTCATTTTTTCCCAAATTCAGCAGTGCTGAGTTCTAGGATTCTACTTTGGGACCAATTATAAGATAAAAGGGCTGTCAGTTTTATAACACAACACACACAAAAAAAGGCAAGAATCTGCTGCTTGATTGTTAGCATTTAAAATATTTAATTTCCCAAGCATCTCTTATCCTTTGGAGCCCTGACTAAATGCATGTATTCACACCACATCACAACAGCATCTGACTGCCTTGATGTCTCCCCTCCAGCCAAGAGAGTGAAAAAGTATTTTCTTTATTTGACTGATGTGGTGCTGGGTGGGAGGTGGTACAGTTGCAAGGCCTGCCATTTGTAAGAGGAGATGGAACAGTCATCTGACACACATCTAGTAGGCTATCAGGTAGTCTCTTTATTTTCCTGCCTATGAGGATGATAGGCAATGCTACTTCATTTTACTAATATGACTCCTTTTTTGAAGTACAGGGTACCTGAGGTGAGAGGAACAGTGTCTCATAACAGCACTAAAATTGGCAGCAGCCAGCAGGCCTTGTTGCTGCTGTAAGATTTGCAGTCCTGCTCTGATGGGGATGGATTCTCTCTCCACCCATTGAGATGAATGCTGTAGCAATTTCATAGTTTTTTACTGTGTGCCAGTGTGTAGTTAGTGTTCCTGTTTGCTTTGCTCTTTATTCTTTTAATGGCTTTTTTTCTGGTTCCTTTTTTTTTCATTTTTTGTTATAGGCAGACCTAGTATCATTGTTAAGGTTGCCTAATAATTTCTATGATAAGATCTGGTTTTCAAATGCAGGTAAATTTGCTAACGTTTAAGAGTCCAGACAGAAATGTTTCACAGAGGTTACTGAAAGCTGCAGCTAACACAATCTCAGCAGCACTGCTAGGGAAGAGATGTTTTAAAGTGCTCTGAAGATTCAAACAAAGTGTCACCATGCTTCAGAGAAAACATGCAAAACTATTACTACCTTTGTGTTGAGGACCATTTGCTTCATCCCCACAATTAGTGTTCATCGCCACTAGTCTGTGAATAGCAACTAGCCTCTGAAAATAAGTTCAGTTCGTACATATTATGTAGAGAATTTTGAGGAATTTAACCGTTAACTCACTGGAGACTTTCTTTAAATTGTAGGTGATTATCATTTTAATGCTTACTCATATGGTCTGCACCTCTAGTGTTCCATTCCCCCTGTTGAGAATGGACACAACCCAGGAATGAGGAGGAGGAAGGCCACACCAGTAACTCATAGATTTTAATTTTAAGAGGGTGTTCAATTTCTCAGGTTTCTTCATCTTCCAAAATGTCTTTGCATTTTGTTACATCAAAGGTATAAGATAAAACCAACCTTCAAATCTGAGTGCTGAATTTACAGTCGGTGTTTTTCATCACAAAATACCTACAGAAAATCTTCTGTTCATATATACATGCCGCAGTTTCCTGGCAAGCAAAATATGTTTGCAGATTTTGCTCGTGGCAGTATCTTTGATTCATCTTGGACTGAAGGAAACCAATCTCTTCAAGCCTTAAAAGTGAGCCAGGCAGGTTCTGAGCTCTCAGTTCATGTATGTGCTGTAGGTCCTGGCACCTCTGTTGTGATAGTGTGCTTTGTGTGTATGGCAGCATAGATGCCAATTGAGAAAAAAGGACTTCAACTAAAGACTCCTTGCTAATCTGACAGATGAGGTCAAAATATTTACTTCAGATGTCCTTTATAGAGATAATTTTGTGGAGAATTGTGGTTTTTTGCTCCTAGTCATTGGAACTTCGTTTCTTCAGAGGAAGATGTGCTATGAAAGACAATATTTTGTTTTCCTTGGGTAGTTCCATTTCTTGATTTAAATGGTTTCACATGGGGAAATAAACTGTTTTCTCACTGGTGGCTGATCTTGGTTTTGCATATTCATTTTGCATCTTGACGATGATGGAGACCACATTTGCTTTCCTGTATTCTCTGGAACAGACAAGTAATTTATTTTTTTTATGAAAGATTTTACCTTTCTGCCTGCACTGCTGAAGCAAACTGAGGACGCCCCATATCCTTTATCTAATTCTGAAGCAAAACTCCAAGTGACTTAAATAGCAAATGCACAGAGCACACATTTCCTTTTACATGATATATCACTCCAATGACTTTACCGAAGATTTGCATCAGATCCCTGCTCTACCCCGTCTCCTACTGCAATTTTTATTATGATACTGTAAAATATTTAGCTATGCGTTGGGGTCTAATCCAAACCTACTCATGTCAGTGCAAAGACTCTCATTGACTTCAGCAGGCTTGGGAATCAGGCCATGAAGAATAGGTAGCGTTTTTATGTTGCAGGAGTATGCCACAGACTGAACACATTTTTCACTCTAGTGAGTCTGAGGAAAAAAATATTAAATAGGGGCTTTGCTCTGTGAGGGGTTGTGTTTTGACCTGTAACAGGACAGGCATGGCATTAACCACCTTGTTCTTTTAAAAGATATCACTAACTTGTCTAACTTTTTCTTAAGTCTAATCAGAGCAAAGATAATGTGTACAGTTCTGTGCAGAAGCATGTCTTTGAAACATGCCTTCTAAATACTTAAAAGTATTTTAACTGCTAAAGCTGCCATATAGATTCCCTTTTTCATGTTTTTATCACACATATCATAAAAGATCTACTGTTGCTCATGTTTATGTACAAGCATGGCCACTAACCTTGCCCCACTTTCATAGATTTGTTCATCTCGTGAGACACTTTGCATCCTGTAAACTGAAAAAAAGATACACAATTAAAACTTGTTAAAGATAATTAAACTGAAGTGGAGGGAAAAAAACCTGCCTCAGTGCTTTGTTCATAATAATAGTCTCTGAACTATAATTAAATTCTTCCTTCCAATAATTGTATACATACAAAGGAATTTTCCAGATAGCAAAACAATACAATGATTAAAAATGATTAAGAAGCTGATTCCAAAAGCAAAGATGAGCCAGGGAGGGTTGGAAAGATTTTAGGTGCCTCTAAATATACTGTACCAGCTGGGTACCAGATGGTGTTTGGCTACTTGCACCCACTAACTGAAAATATCAGAGGAGCAACTACACTATTGCCAGAATCAGTTCCCCTCCCTTAAATAAAAGTGGCACTCTTGGGAACAACTTGGCAGTGCAGAAAAATTTCCTGACAGTGAGATCTATTAGATTGTGGAATAGTCTCCCAAAGGCAGAAGTAGGTGCCAAATTGCTTGGCATGTTAGAGAGGCTGGATGAAAGATAGTAAAGTACCATAGAGATGTGCTGTTCTGGTGAGGTGGTGACTTGCCCTGTTATAAACATGGATTTAGGGGAATTAGGTAAGAATGTCACTGCTTTCTTGAGAGTGACTTTAGAATATTTAACTGTAGCTTTCATGTTATGCTTGTTTGTATGCGGCATCAAGGAAAAATTAGAGAATCAATGTTGACTGAAGATAATTTTTGTCTGACTTGTCTCTAATCAAAAAATCAATCAGTCATTTCATGGATATAGTTTGCTTCATGATCTTGGTAGCTGTATGCTCTTTTAAAAGTCATTTTGTACTAGGGTAATGCACATACTTTCCTTCCAAAATGTTGTCAAAGCATCTTGTGGAAACAATAAGTATAACCAATATGTTATACAAGACGTGCAGACATCATCAGCTTTTGTGGATAATGAAAAAACTCTTGTAATTTGTTCCTCTTATCTGTGATCAAAAGATAATTAGAAAGAAAGGAAAGATAATTAAAAAGAAATTAACTTAACTTCAAACTCCCATTTCTGTTGGCTGCTTGAGAGTCAAGCCAGAAATAGGAAGCGCATTGCTGTATGTAGCAGTTTGCTAGCAAGAAATCATCTCCAAATTGTTAGAAGTGTGATTACATTAATTGTGTCCAAAATGAAAGGTTAAAGAAATCAGTAGAAGCACTGTATTATGGAATACAAAAAAAGGGAATGATCTGATTAACTAATGAAGGCTCCAGCCTGTACGGATGTTGCTGGAACTTGTTTGCTATTTCCAACTAGCTGAATCATTATGTCCAATGAAAGAGCAGCAGAAAAAAAGTAAAATATTTTTCTTTTCAGTTTTGTTATTATTTATTTATTCATTTAAATGAATAAAAAACCTTGGGGACCTAAAGTCTCCAGTGTCATTTGAAAATAGCATTTTTGATTTGAGCCCCAGCTGTGGACTCTTTTGTCTTTGAACTAAATGCAGCTGGGGCTGAAAGTGCCCTTGGCAGAGAAAAAACAGTTGTTTTCAGAGGCTAGACTTTGATTCCGCCTATTTCCTCACTGCCACTAAAGACTAATTTTTGCCTGCAAGTAGAATTTAAGTCTGGTATTTAAAACCATATATCTGTGCTGATGCCATCCTTGTAGGCTGCACAGAAAGGGTATTGCCTTCTCCACAGACTCTCCTGCCTTTTGAAAACTTTGAAGTATCCCCACAGGAGCTCTCCTCAGTATGAGAAAATCCGGAGTTTTAAAAATTCAGTCAGCCTACAGTCCAGTGTTAGTTGGTAACAATGGACAGAAGTTAGTAGAAGTATAGTGGAGTCCTTTCCATGTGTGTGGCTACTCCTTCTCACTCAGAGCTTGCTCCTCAGTCTCATTTAATTCAGAGACAGCAGGACAAAATCACAACACAGCAAAAGTCTCTGTTTTGATAGCTTGATTTCTTTTAGAAATTTAATTTTGTGGAAAAATTGCTTAAATCCCAATAGCACACTGCTGCTTTGTTGTTGTTGAGTATTTGCCAACCAGCACTTACAAAGAAAGCGCTGCTCAGGACAGTTTGCATATGTTTTAAAGGTCTGCTGTGCTTTAGATGTCGCTATGCTCAGGTTTAAGCACTGTGACCCATAGGACAGTGAATCCTGATCATCAAAATCCTGTTCCTCCAGTGTCCACGTCTCACCAGCTTTTCCCAAAGCCAGATCATGGAGGGATACAGAAACTAATAAATCACTTGAGTTTATTTTGAACTGGCAATTTAAAAAAAATACATTATTTCTGCCCAGAGTAGCGTACATATTAACTGGATTCTGCTGCCAGCATCCCGGTGCTTTTTACCTCCCTGGAAATGCTAAATGAAGTTTTGGTAAGAGATTGTGAAACCACGGCAATATAAAAATAAACACTCAACCAGACTCAGGTCCTGGTCCCTCCTGAATGTTATGGAGCAATGCAGAGAACATAAACCAGTGGCCAGATGAGATTAATTTTTTGTCTGAGGAGTGTGCCAGTGTAATAAGGCACTGACACAAAGTTCACAGCATATAAATTGCTTCCTCTGCCATCCCTGTTTGTAGGACGAGGTGGGGAAAAAGCAGAGTGATAAAACTACTGCTCTTATTCTAAAAGTCCTAGATTTGGAAAGGCCCTGAGGGTGCCAGTAAGACAAAGAATAGGATTTAGGGCATCTTGGAAGCTATTCTGAACAAAGACAACAGCCAAAAATGCTTTTGGCATTCCCATGATTGGCAAGTTGAGAATATGGCGCCCAAAGCAATTTTCTGATTCACCGTTTATCTAGTCAGTATGTATTCTCTAGAAATTGCTCATGAAGATCTGAGTGTGGACAGCAGACCATGTAGTGTGAGCCCAGATGTGGAAGCTTCTAAATCCTTTCTGTGCAAAAAATGTACAGACATTTAGACACATTTGAAAATTTGCCTGCCGTTGTTTACTTGTTCTTCAAAGTGAGACTGTCCTCTCATGTTACGCAGGTCAGTAGGAAGAAAGCTGCTTTGCTCTAACTCTGCTGACTTCTGGAAAGACTGAGCTTGGCATTTGACTTTGGTCAAGTTACATCAGGGAAGAATGTGTCCTTTCCTGTTCCACTTTGCAGACTTCTAAAAGATTTGTTATTTCAGAAGACTATACTGCATCCATGTGTGCCAGTTTGCTTCCTGAAGAACTGTAGTTAAACAAAACTTTTCTGAGGTTTTTTTTTAATTTCTATTTGTCTTTCTACTTGAGATAATTGATTACCTTTTTTACATATAATATTGATCAGCATCTTAGAAATCAAGTAACAGTTGAGTATTTGCCATAAGACTGTAATAATCCTACTGTATGTTTCTAAAAAACAGATTTCAACTTTCTCTTTAACCTAACCTAGTGATCTGTAAACTGCTAAATGTCTAATAACTTCAGGACAACAGTAATATTTTTCATTAATTTTCACCCTGTACCAAGCACATGCAACATGCATGAACTAGTGGTGAAGGTCTTGGGAGCTCCTGAGGCAGATCTGACTCATCTTAATGAGCAGCTTTTCTCTTTTGTGCTTGTGTGTACTGCACATCCTTTCGGAACACAGTCCCAAATCGTAATGATGTCCCAAATCACAGGATTAATGTGTCTATGAACAGACCTCTTATGCCTCTAGAATGAAGTACTCCTTGCTAATTTCTCTTCAAGACACCAGCTTAATTGCATTTTAAACAAATGGGCTGCTTTGCTGGCCAACTTTTAAATGAGATAACAGCAATGTTCACTCTCCAGCAGTGATGAGTGCCTTGCAGTAGATTCAAAACTCTGTTCAATAACAGGTTTAATCTCACACCAGCAGATTTACTGCAGAATAAACTGCCACTGAGCTCATAATTAGTAAAACAAAAAAACCCAACCTACTAAATATTATTTTCCAAAGCAGCAGGCTATGTTTTAGTGGAAATTTTTAGTCCTTTTCTTTGTGTGTTTTATTGATTTTATGTATGATATTGGGAATTCATGCTACGATTTAAGATAATGGTCTTTATCGATCACTTAAGCAGTTGTTTAGCTACATAGTAACAAAATGATGCTCCCATTCACGGAATATGTGATACTGACAGCGGGGAGACCACAGTGCTTCCCTTCTTAATGTTTATTTCTTTTTTCCAAAAGCATATTCGCTGCTGGAAAACAGCAACTGCAAACATTTGTGCTTTAGAAACAATCTTCCCATAATTTTCTTTGTTGCAGCTATTAGTAGACAATTGTGATTCAGTGATACCCAGTTCAACAAACAGATGTTCCAAAGTATATTCTCTGTAGCATGGAAACAAATATTAATGAGGTAATTGGAACTATTGAGGAAAAGAAAATGGGGAGTATGTAATTTCTAATGTTTGAAGTCATGCCCTTCAGTGTTTTCTTGTATTTAGTGTCAAAGTGAAGTTTCAGTACCTAACTGTGTTCAAACACCAGAGGGCAAATTTGTAGAAAGGTTTCATCCAAGGTTCAGGTTGTGTGTGCACACCAAGTTTGTACATGGAAAGGAGAAAGTTGAAAAGTGTCATTGAAAAATCTGGTCTCTGATAACTTATTAAAAAACTCTCCTGAGTGATGTAAAGCTGCTGGGAGGAAAGGTAATGAAGTCTAGCCTATAGTATGCTTTCTTCTTTTCAGTTGGTTGTATATATTGTCACTGATTCCATCTATGAGAGATAGGTGGAGTTTTGAATCTATGAATCTAGGTATAATTAGTTCACCATCTAAACTAGATTTTAAAGATTCCTATTTCACACACTTGCACATGTGTACTATTGCATTAAATACAAGTAATTATCCATTTTATTAATTTCAAGGATTCTTTAAAAAAAATACAAAAGGAACAAGACATCCTATAAAACCTCCTTTACAACAGAACATTTTTCCCTGGTTAAGATATTATATACCAAAGTATTAAAAGGCCAAAAGTATTACATTGCTTTAACGTTAGAAATAATGTATTTTAATAGGATTGTCATATTGCAGTCGTTGTGACGCAATATACATTTTGCACAGCAGTTGTGTTAAGGAATTGTTTGGCTGCACTAAAATAGGTGTAGAATTATTTCCTTGGTTGTTTCCACATTTTGAGGCAGGTGTGCTCCGGAGGTGTCAGTGCTGTCCTGGTGCCATGACTATCCATACTAGGGGAGCCTTGGTTCTCTCCCAAAGGAAGAGAGTTTGCAAGGGTGTGGGCACCGGGACACCTCGCTGTACATCCAGTTCAATGTTCATTTGATGACCAGCACTCAAGTAACTTCATGGAACTGGTTTTTCCCAGTTTAGATACAGGCAGTGAAATTCATCTCACACTGTAGCCATACAATTTATCATTTATTTGTTTGCTTTTCAGATTTTATAAAATTTATTTTGACTTTATTAAGTTAGGGTAGGCATTGTACAAGGCTACAAAAACCCTGAAGCCACATTCTATCCAAAATATTTCTGCTCTTATTTGGGAAAGTTTTTTAAAACAAATATGAATGTACAAGGGGTACCAGAAACAGATATGAAGGATTCCAGCAAAATCCTTCACAAAGATCTGATCTTTGACTTATTTGTCAAATCCTGCAGAAACAATGATCAGTGGCAACAGAAGGTTGTCACAGCATCAGTGTTCCTTGACATTTAAAAATATGTTTTTTTCAAAAGGAGTCTTCACTTAGGTATATGAGATAGTGTGTATACTCTCTTTGTTTCTCTGCAGCTGTAGATCTGCTAATGTACTGTAAGTGCATTCATTAATTCTTGTGCTATTGACTTCCTTATTCTGACAAAACAGAAATATTTTTGGACTTATTTTCAGTTTTCTGCTTTTGGCCAAACATGAGAACATTTGTCCAAAGAAGCACTTGTAGCACAGAAACATGAAAGGTGGGGGTGAAGCTACTTTTAGGGAAGGATTTTGCTAAAATAGGTGGAGAACAGTTAGTGTCCTGCTTCCATTCTAAATAGCACACCAAATTTTTCTCCTCTATCAATTAGTATCAAGAATGCTTTTTAAAAAAAAAAGATTTTAAAATAAAAGCATAGCCAAGAGATCATAATGGAAGAATGCCAATTAGAACACTTAGATGTAGAGCACACCAGCTCAGTAGTTCATTAAAATATCATAAGTCTATTGAAAATGTATAATGTAAACATTAACTTTTAACCTTATGCACACCCTGGGTTTTGGTCTTTTATATATATAGTTGATGAAAGATGTATCTATACAGTTCTTTACTTGATTCTGGTCTGTGCTCTACTGATGATAGCTGCTACAGTAGCAGACTGGTCTATTCAAGTCTTGTAATTTGGACAAGAGGAAAGGACTCAGGAATTGTGGTTTTATTTCTTGGCTCCAGGATAGACCTCAGTGCTTATAACCTTTTTATGCATCTGTAAAATAGAAGTTTCCCTACCTGTGGATTATGACGATAGACTTTGTACTGATGGAGAGTCATAAAAAAATCTGTAAAACTCATGATCATACTATCTAGGTAGCCTTTCTGATAACGTTCAATATATTCTTTTTAATAATATTTGTAAGTGCTGATTTTTTATATTGTACCTGAATAATATACAGACTCTCTCATTCTCCAACTGGGAAAATTACCTGGCTTAGAATTGATTGCTTGTGTCAACGGAATGTATTTTTCTGACCAATTCGATACTTTCAAGGTACAGTCCCAAATTTAAAAGTACTTTCTAATGTCTGCTTCTTCTGTGCATTGTCAGCATTATTGCCTTGCCTGGATTTTCTGAGCCTGCTGTAAAGAGCTGTATAATCTAGAAAAAAACCACCATACAAATCAAGAGGAAGTGAAAGAAATGAGTTAGTGCTATTTAATATATTTACAGGACTTTCCACAACTCTTAATGTTAAAAAGGCAAAATTATGGACAACGTAAGAAAAGGCCTTTAAAAGACATCATATGTAGACAAGACAGGTAGAGTTAAGACAAGAGTGTTAAGAAACTTGGAGCAATATAAGGAGAGTTTGCCATGAAACAAGATGACTGACTAGAGATTTGGGAAGTCTGAGTGGGAAGGTGAATGATCTCTGCCAGTGGTTTTAAACGGAAGGTCTGAACAGAATCCAAAGGTGTGGAAAGTACTGACAAAAGCTAAATTGAGCTGTTACATAAAACACCACATTCCATCATAACATGCTCCACAATATAAATACAAAGAATACAAAGTATGAACATATAATTTGCAGTACATGATATGCCAGTGCTAATCTTTTGTAAGAAACTGCTGCACGGAATATGTGTCAGCTGTAAAAGGACTACATATGATTTCCACTAACATCATGTATTCAGACTTTGTGTATCAGGCCTCTAGCTGTGGCATATTTGGAGTTCTGAAAAATAAAATTGATTGAGTTCTCATTCTTCTGAATGGTGATTTAATCTCCCTACTAGTTATTAACTTAGCCTCAGGCCCATTTTGGCCTTACAGATCAGAAACCTTTACATTCCCTCTATGGTGAAGATGGGGTGTCACAAGTTTTTTTTCCATTTACTCCAAGAAAACCACAAAGAAAACTTTTATTTTCTCTGTACAGTTTGCTGAGCGTGTCGTTTCATTAGACATGGTGCTGTAGGCCTGTGCTAAAGCCCATTTAGTACAAGCTGACCATTGAATAAATTAATTGGTGAAAGAGATTAATATTTATTCTGGTTTTGTAGCAGATTTTGAGTAAAATCCATTAAGTAACAACAAATACTTTAAGCTACAATAAACTTAACCGATTTTTAATATTGTCTTTGATATATATTAAACCTCCCCCCCAAATAAACTTTTTTTGGTGTGTGTACTCAAAAATAATCCTACTTAATACTTAGAGAAAAATATAAAAGATAATAGTATGGAAACCTTTTTTCTATAATAGAAAAAATGGGTTTTCCCTGTAAAAGTTAATTTTGTTGCTAATTTTACAAGATCTCTCTTGTGCTGTCACAAAAAAAAAAAAAAAGACAGTGAAAGCATCTGCGAAGCTCCATGCTGTCATCTGAAATCTTTTGATAGTTCTTTGATGAAGATATTTGTTAAGGATTACAATGAAGATTCTTCCTATTCTGTTATGTGATGCTGTGGATTGAAGCCTTCTCAGAGCTGCATTTTGCTTTGACCAAGAAATGTGTCTTACATATGAAATTTTCAGTAGCTGAATTGGAAATAAGGTAAAAAAGCATCACAGATGGAATGTTAGGAGATAGGACTCAGCAGCAGGAGATACATTAATGGCTGGTGGATAATTAGCAACAACTTCATGTCTCAGTGTCACTTTTGCCATGGGATTGATGCAATGAGCCTGTTAATACTTGCTCACAGTTGGATTTTAGTAGGTATTTTGCTACAGCTGCAGCTGCAACTGATACAGTGTGTGCACGTGCAATGCCATATATGCACTGTGTGTTTGGATTTGGATGCAATGTTTTGGCTCTGCATGAGTTTTATGTTTCTCTTATTGTTTGTTATTTGCCATCCTGGAGCTGGTTTATTTCCACCTTGCCGGCTCATTCTCGGATTTGCTTGGAACAGCCGTGGCTGCTGGTATGTGAAGTTTCTAATTGTAGGGGAAAAGAGCCAGTTTCCCTGTAAAGAAAGGAATGATTGGAGTGTCAGGGAATATGAATAAGCCTATTGATTCTTTGCTATTATGCTCCCCTTTCTCCAGTGTTTCTACTATTAGAAAAAACATTCAGAAGATAAAGTGTGACTGATAAGGCAAAGAAGAGGTTTTGATAAATATAAAGAAAAACATTTATAGATACACTAGGAGTACTAAAACATCACAAGGGATGGGTGAATTACTTAAACTATACATACAAAATCTTTGCATTGTAAAGTGTGAATATTGCCTGGTCCATTTACAGAATAGAGCTGAACTCTGAGGTGCATTGAAGAACCCAATACTTCAGTTTCTTATGCAGCGAAATCTTAACAAGCATAGTGAGTTTTGCCACTCAGGGACGTTGTCTGTTTAGAAAAAAGAGAACAAGGTAAAAATAAAAAAGAAACTACTCTTTTAAAGAATCTAAACTCTTCTTCCCAAAAATAAAGTGGAGAGGAGCAACAAACCCCATAAAACTGGGGGTGGGGGGAACAAATAAATAAAATAAAGACATTAAATCATCTACAATTATAAAATTATTCAATAAATGTTCTATTTAAGGTGCTTAGGAAATATATTGCAATAGCAATTTCTCTGAGTGGAACTGTGAAGAGTACACAGTCTATAAAGTATCAAGCATCTTCAATTTCTGTCCTGTATTCTTTCTGTAATTTTACAGCCAATGATATAACAAGAATTAGTTTTATCATTTGTTTTAAGGTAGACAAAGATTTAAATAAAAAGGGGTAAAAATCAAGAACATGCAGTACTCTGGATATCCACTGGACTCACTGCTGATAGGAGCATCAGCTGTTTGTGTTGAATGTTGGTTATTATCAGGTAATCAGATTAGAATCAATCTGTCCTTAAAAACTTTCAGTATTTTCACTTTACAGAAAGTTAGTATAAATGAAGGGCAATCCTGTAGCAGGTTCCATGGTCCAGTAAAATTAATATATAATGTCTACATGCAAACACTTTCCACAAGAAATTGTTACAAAAAATATCCATTGGAATTAAATTTTCAAGGAATGGCAACATTCTAGAATAATTTGTCTCCTTTAATTCCAGCTTTTTAAAATCTATTAAGCTATTCTTTGAAACTACGTAGAGGTTTTGGTAAAGTTATCTTGGATTTCCTATTTTTTCATACTTTTATTGGATACCAGACTAGTTTTCTATAATGAAAATTTTCTATAACAAGAGGGAGTGAGCGTGTATTTTAATATATTGATAGGGTTTTTTTGACAGTAGGGGAAAAAACATCTCATATATGTGAGAACATCTCTTTAGCCAAAATTTCATAAGGACTTCTAGTATGTAAAGTTATGGAGCATGCAAGACTCTGTGGATGAAGAGTTCCCCAGGCATGCAGTGATGGGGGGACTAGAGCTGTTTGTGTCAATGGTTTGCAAATAATGGGTCTCTGGGAGAATTTAAAATTGCAGTTTTCACTCTAGACTGTGGTGCTTTTTAGGATGAGCTGAGTTGCTATGGGGCTTGGCACTCTTCAGTGCACCTTAGGCAGCAGTTCTTATACTTCCATTGAGATTGTAACAGCTGGCCATTACAATCAATCAAGTGACATTTCAGGGGCATTTTTTCTTTAATATTAAGGAAGAAAAAAAGAGAAATAAAAGATATTAAATTGTAACTTGTCCCAGAAAGAGGAAGGAATTTATAGATTTACCTTTGACTATAAAAAGCAGGCACTTGCAAGTAAATCACAAACTGATCAGGCATTTATTTATATTTGGGATACTGGCATTTTCTGTTAATATATAAACATTCTCAGTATCTTTGCAGTATTAATTCTATGTAGGTAGTTGTTATGTGTTACAGTAGTCTTCTGCACATATGAGTGCAGAGCACTCAACTACAGGATTTGAGTAAACTTGCGGGGCTGACCAGTACTTCACTATCTAAACCATTACGTATCGCATGGAGTTTCCTGGCTTTAAAGCAAGCCTTCAAAGCAAAAATAAGGTACTGGAGAAGCTAGTGAAGAGATGGGGATTCTAAAGAGTGGATGGGTCAGCCTTCAAAGGGGAGCCTTAGAAAAGTCTTGGATGGTATTGTCATCAAAATTAAAGATATTGAATGTCTGAAATGGAATAGGAAGCAAGACAGTTTTGATTCACACCCATGTACAGTTCAACCAGCAGCACAGCTTGTGCGTAAGTTGTTTCTGCTTCTCCCAGAGTACAGTTTAATGAGTTAAATTATTATTTTTGCATACCATCTGTGTCTTAGTGCTTTAATGCTCTACATTGACTGGAGTAGTTAATCCTATATGAACATAATCATATTTTCATTATAAGAACATGTGATTATTCTATATGTAATTAAAGTTATTAATGAAGCATTCTTACTGAGCATTGGTAATTTTCTTATCAGCAACGAAGAAACAAAATCATGAATGCAGAGGTTATAATCAGAGTGCTTAATGCAAAGCACATCCTTCCTGGGGACTACCTAGGTAACTATGTATTTAGCTATTTTGCTACTTAATGTCTTCAGGGACATTTAACAACTAAAGCATCTGTACCTAAAAGATCAGAACAGGGAAAATTATAGAGAAGCTATAGTATGATGCAACAACAGTGGTAGCGGCATGCTTTACACAGATAGATGGCAATTTCAGTCAGTTGGGTGCATATTCTACAAGATACCAAATTTCGTCTCTGTGTTTGTTCCTGAAGTAATACAATTGACACTCATTTAAATAAGATTTAAAGGAGCCCCAGGTTCAGATAGTAATGCTAGCTGCTTAAACTTCCCACCGATAGCAACTGTCACTCTGGGATCAGTTGTGGTGTCAGTGAAGAAGTGTGTTGTTTTTCCCATAAATATGAACTGAGCAGATAAGAGAGCCGCCTCGTAGGTGAAAAGTTATTAAAAAAGGTCAGTCGAAGCAGGATGGATCAAGGCACTTTAGGAGGGCTGCAGAGAGGGATTTCTTCCCTACATCAGACAATTGTGTTTAGTCTGTTGGTAACCCTGATATTTTGTTCTTCCACTATTAATGAAATACATTCTATTCAGCTCTTCCTTACTCTCTTTAGAGGTTGTCACAGATCATTTCCAGGACAAGAAATCTCATCAGAAATTAGGTGAGACTGTTATGCTGACTTTGATTGAAAGCAGCGAGAAAAACATTTTGGACATTTTATGACATGTGATTGAAGTAATGAAACATGGATAGAGGAGGGTTGCATCCTGGCTCAAACTAATTCTATGAGTTAACTCCCTTTTTCAGAGTTTTCAAATTGAATCAAAAGTTATAACTGAAAAAGTTATCACCAGGTCTATATTTTTAGTACAAATTCTGTTGCCTGTGAATCTTTATGCAGCACTTTACATCTCTATTTGTCACAAGAATACCCTGCTATAAGTGATAAAGAAGGTTTGACCAATAGTTCCACGTAAATCTCATCATCATAAATAAATAAGTAAAGAAAGAAATACATTTTTGGCATGTAATAAATTGAAATGTTTTCCTATGGCTTGAGATCAAGCACTTATAAACTTAATTATCTGCCTGTCTGTCCAATAGATGCATGGATGTTAAGTACGGTCAGCTTCTATTTTTATACTATATTGTAATAATTAACATATGTATAGTTGAAGGCTCATGGACAAATTATGCATAGCCTCATCTTTTTCATCATCTTTTGCTCTCCGGATTTCAGGAAAACTTCTAATCAGTGTGTAAAGCTGGAAAATGTATTCTCCACTTTCTGTCTTAGCCAAGAATAAGTGTGCAGGAAGTCTCTTAAGTAATATGCTTTTTAAAATATTAATTGAAAAAGCACAAAAGTCTTGTGTACAAACTCTAATTTCAGCTACCAAACTCTTGATGTAAACAATGATGTCACCTGTGGACTGTTTTCTCTTTTTTCATAATAAAATATTTTTTTCCAATTACCTTCACCTCCAAATCAATCAAGTTGACAGATCCAGATGTGCATGACTAAACCAGAATTCTTTAGCAGACATTTTCCCCTGCCTGAGGCCTTCCTCTTACATCCCATTTTCTGCCATCTTGCCTTCCATGGGGGCCAAGATTCATCGTGGTCACCTAGGACCTCTTCCTAGCTAAATTTCATCTTACACTTCTGGTTCCCTTTTGAGTAATATTTCTCAGATTAATATTTGGATGGATAGGAAAACTCATTTTAAACTCTTGTCCAAGTTCTTAACATCTTGCATCTCAGTTGCCCTAATAGTCTTTCTTCTAGCCTTGACAAGTTCATCAAGTGAATACTGCAACGAAGCCTCTACCTGTGTTTTATCACACATGAGTACATTATAGTCTGTTCTCCCCTTCTGTTGAGCTGTCAGTTCCTGCCTTCCATTATACCTTTGTTGCTCACTTGTTAGATTTTCAAACAAGCACTTTTGTGCTTTCTTCTGTGTTGACCCTGTACTTGAAACTTGCCATAAACGTTTAAAAGATGACCTCATTACATTGAAGTCCTTAAAACTCTCCCTTGTTATAATGTCTGTGAAAGAAAGGAGAAGAAATGCCAGTCTGGGGATGCTGCTTTTCTTACTTTCTTAGTTTTCTAAGTACCTGTCTTTGCTTACATCTCTTTCTCCTCTCCAGCCTGATGTGTTGTTTGAGTCCCTGGGAAATGTCAGGGTTTTGTCCTCTTGCTACCTAACACAGCACGGTCCCACTTCATGATTTAGGGTCTCACAATGCAGTTAAATAAAGAGCTGCTTTAATAAGTAATACAGTTAGGAACTAAATTATGAATATTCAGCTAGACTGGTTAAAATTTTTAGATGGCTAAGTTTACCAGTCTTGCATAAAATTGGTGTATGTGATGGCATTTGAATTTTTTAACAAATCTTCATTCTCTTTTGTTACAGTTTCAGCAGGGATAGAGTTAATTTTTGTAGCATCTGGTATAGCACTTTATTTTGTATTTAGGATGAGAAGGATGTTTTTAGTTTTTGCCAAGCAGTCAAAGACCTTTCAGCTTCTCACACTGCCCTGCCAATGAGAAGGCAGGGGGTCACCCAAGAAGCTGGGAGAGGACATGGCCAGGACAAACAGCCAAAGGGATATTCCATAACATACAGCACCATGTCCTGTATATAACTGGGGATGGGCTGAAGGGGTGGATGGCAGCTGAGAGTCTTGTGCAGCATTGACTTTGGTGTGATGGCTGAACACCAGCCTGCTTCTAGGAAGCAGTGAATGAACTACCTTTTTTGTGTGTCTTATTAAACTGCTTTTATCTCAGTCCCAAAGTTCTCTCATTTTCTCCAATTGCCTCCCCCATCCAGCAGGGGCCGAGCGATCCTGCACCTATGTGATGCCCAGTTACTGGCCAAGGCTAAACTAGAACATCTTTTTCAGGTGTTCTGCTCCTATTGGAGGTGCAGTTAAGCTTAAGAGGTCAGAAAGAGCTTAGGTTATGAGATTCACCTGTCACAAAGATACCTAATTTGCAAGGTCAAATCAGAACCATACAAGCATATTCAGGTGTTAGCTGAAGTATGTATATATGCTTTGTTCTCTAAGGTCCTCCTTTCTTTGTCTGGGTGTGCAGGTTTAGAGGTGTTTCCTTTAGCTTCTCTTCCATATTGGCCAAAGTAGATGTCTGGGGTGCTTCACTGTCGCTACACCTTGTGTTGTACCCTTCAATCATGGATTCTGGCCTGTAAGCCAGACATACAGAAGGTGAGTGCTCTAACAATCTTTTGCTGCTGCAAAAGCTAGATTTTTGGGTTTAGCCTTGAAATCCCTATGCTTCTCTTCCAGGTTTTTTTTTTTTGGGAGTTGCCTGCTGTTTTGGTTTGATTTGATTTTGATTTTTTGTTTCCCTTAATCTGATGAAAGCTATCTTCAGGAACATAAAGCTTCTCTGATAGCTGGCAATAAAGTTGCTATTGTACAACACACAGAGGAGTTTTAAGCAGAGGATCATGCTATCCCTATATGTTCTCTATGTGGGAATAATTGGGTTTTTTGGTAATACGAGGAGTGGGGTAAGACCTAGAACAGATAAGGAATAAGTTGAATAGAACTTTATCAAGCCTGATGCATGTACATCCTTGAAATTTTTGGTAGCAAAAATTATATTGCACTTATGTATTAAACCTTTGTCTCTCCAGCCTGATCTACTGATTACTAGCCTTTTCATTTTGTCAGTAATATGTGAGCTTTCTCTTAACTCTGCTGTAATTTGCAAGGACACAAAGAATGCTTGAAATTACTTACCTGACTGCACTTTGTGTGAAGAACTCCATCCTCTCAGCTGTTTCAGATTCACAGTGAATTACAGTTCACTTCAATGCAATTAGACCTAATGAGGTGCACGTGGAGACTATTGGGCCACTGTGTAACCACATTATATGGGCTTGCTAGTTGCCATGTTAATCAATTGGTTTGACCTTTGAATGCAAACTACCACAAAGCACAAAGAAGTTCATGCCCCAGGTGCCTATTTACCTGAACGCAGGGACAGATGATAAACTATCAGCCTCTGATCAGGAAAAGCTGTTTGTCTGGGGAGCCTTTAGAAAAGAAATCCTGTTTGCAAAAGGATAGCTAAAATGCTTGGTCATATCATTGATATGGGTAAAATATTGCCATAAATATTGTACTTTCTCTTCTGGCATGACTTGATTTGAAATCTATACCGTGTGTCATTGGCTGTTTAAAAACCAATGGTTAAGTTTATTAAGAAAAACTTCATTTTATGGAATTACATTGTGGTAAAGAAAATCAAGCACAGCCTTATATAACATTGTTGAAAATAGGTGGATTTCCTACAAGACAGTTTTGTTTAACTGTATTCAATAAATGTTTCTCTGTGTTGTAGGGAATGTTTTCACTTATTCTGAGATACACTCTTCAAGTTCTTGTACAATGAAGCTGCCATTAACAGCAAAGAAAGTACAACAGATTGTGATTTACAGAATTAAACCTTGTTTATGAAGGGGCTGTTGCGGCAGGGGGTGGATGTGGGGTGTGTTGTGTGGAGTTAATTATGGGGTTGAAGCTATGAGGGATGAGTGTTTGGTTTCAGACTATAAAAAGTAGGTAGAAAGTATAATTCTGATTTTTTTTTTTCATGGATAAAACATCCATCCCATGCTTTAGCCTGCCTCCTGCTAATCTCCCTCTTGTATTGCTGTTAGACTTCCTTCCTGTCTTTGCTGTACCTCTGTGTCAGAAGGCTCTGTGCTCTTTAGAGCAGGGAGTATCTTTTTAATTTCCAGGATTTTACAGTACATAGCACAGTGGAAACTTGATTGCTGTGTAGAGGCTTATCTTTATGCCACATGAAGTGGCTTGGGCCAAAACATTGTGCAGTGTACCTACCCAGTATTTCTGTTGCTAAAACCTTGGTAATCATGGCCTTCTGCCTTGGAAAGTAAATTTACGAATAATGGCTGAAATAGTTCTCAGACATTTCCAGGAGACTGTAATAGCTCAATTTTATAAGTCTCATTGGTCTGTTGGAAAATGACTCTCTTACGACTTTCAGAATAGCTTCTACACCACACCTTGTGAGAGGACATGAGTCAGATGTGCAACCTAACAGGAATCTAGATATGAATTCCTGGTTATGAGTCACACTAAGGAACAATGTCTTGATCCTTGCTTGAAATTGCAAGCATGTAAACTTCCTTCTTCCTATTGTGCTTAGCTTCTAAATGAGAAAAGTCCTTTTGTACTTTAATTAAAAGAAACATCATAAGAAATCATGCTTTATTCTTACTGCATGTAAGCTGACAAGGAAAGATAAGTTCTGTGGTAATTAAATGAAAGAACAAGCATTTTATAGAAGGTGCCAAATTAGACAAAAGTGTCTTTATCACCATATATATGTATAATTTTGTTAAACCCTGTTTCTGTTACTAATACATACTCATTTAAATGCATTCAAACCCATCTATACGTAAGTGATTTTGCATTTTCAAAGTAAATGCTTAGATACATGGAAAACATGGAAATCCTGTCAACTGATAACAGATTTAGTTATTGGTGGACTGTGCAAAAAACTGATAAGTGATTAATGCATGAAGCATGTTGGCTTACTTTTATACTGGTTTCTTCATGTTGTAGATCTGTTTGTCCCTGTATATGGTTACTCTAATATGAACAAATGTTATAGTGTAAACATTTTTTGTAGCTAATGAAGTCTGTCTGATGTTTAAATGAAAATGAGAGCATCCCGAATGATATTAACATAGTGATAAATATTGGTAGCCTACAGAATAAGGATCTTTGGGATCTATGCTAGCCACTATGCAATGAGTTGAAATACTGTCCCTATAAGGCATACCCTAGATTACAAATGTTTTCAATTACCTGTTCCATGGATTCTTTAACTGTACTGTGAGGTAACTGGTATGGCTGGCTGCACTAAAATTGGTTTCCTCTAATGTAGCCTTTTCTATACAGTTGAAGTGCATTACTGTTTTGGTATAACTGGTACTTGACCTTCTTCTGTTATTTTCCTACTGAGAATTAAATGTAAGTGAATATAGAGAAGGTATTCCTTCTGCGTGGACTGGGTTGAGATTCAAGCTTGTAAAGGATTTATGTGTTAACGGGCAACTTGAAATGCACATTGACTTGACTTGTATTTGAACTCCCTTCCTTTTTCTTTCCAAAGGTTGGTTGATGTCAAAGGCCATCTGTTTCCTGTAGTGCAGAAACATGTAGATACTGAGAGAACAGAACCTTAATCTGTCCAGTAAACTGCAATTTAGATGTTTGTTTCAAGAATCTGAGTAGTTTTGACACTGGAATTTTGAGTGCAGTGATTTTCTGCTTGTTTGTGTATTCAAGGTCTGGGTGTTTTTCTGCTTGTTTGTGTATTCAAGGTCTGGGTGTTATGATATATGTCAAAGTAATGAAGCTTGGCATAGTGAGACTCTGCCTTTACTGGTACCATTTCAGACTTCTTGAGGGTACCTAAATCTCAGATACCATTTGAGTAAAGGAGCTGGATGGTGTGAACCATATTTCACTCAGTAAGAGGACCTTTGGTAAGGTGTGTTCAGCTGAAGCTCGTCATACTGTTTTGCTTCACAGGTGTATATACAGCCTTCGTCTAATAACTGGCTGTCTTAGTCTAGAAGGCTGGACCATCTTGAGGATTAAGGTCACTAACTCCCCACATCCCATCAGCTGTGTGAGCATCACCATAGTCCTTCAATCTGAAATGAGCTGTTTCTGTATTTAAATATGCACTGTTAAACTTTGAACTCTCAGGTAACAAACGTCAGAGCAAGTACTTGATATGGTGTACCAGAGCTATGAAATAACTTTATGATGCTAAACTGGATTAGTTAACTCTGGCTTGATTTAGCTGTGTAGAGTGGAATGGGGCACAAAATCAAAAAAAGTTGATCTGAAACTAAATCAGTGGAAGAGAATTTCAATGATGAAAGTACATCCATCAATTTATACGGGTTACAAAGCTAAGGGCCAAATCTGCCTTACAAAAACTGTGAAGGAATCCTGGGACACTCTGCTTCTTTAAGATAAATGAGAGCTTAGTCTCCTTTTTATTTTATCTACAGAAAACCTGTTGAGCTATTAGGTATACCTAAAGTGTATGTCATTCTGATAAGCTATTTTTGCAACACAAAAGCTCAAGGACACTTTTAAAGTATTAATACTATTATTTTAAACATATGTGAGATTGTTATGGGTTCATTTGGTGGTTTTGTCTGATTTGGGGAAGTTGTGATTACCTGTCAGTTTCATTTAGATATGTAGGTATACATATATTATATGATAAATGTTCATCAGGGATAATTTTTAAAGGGAAAAGGTTTAACAAAGTTGAAGTAATTGTTAACTTATCTTTCTGTCTCAAGATTAAATCTCAAAGATGAAAGTTTCTGTCATTACAAAAATCTGTTGTGCCAGAATTTTACTACCCCTGTCGTGCTTCTATTTAGAATATGCAACAGCCCCAAACTGTTACATCAAAAGAAAATTAACCCTGAATGAATAGCTCTACACTTATATTTAAATTGAGTGTATGTTTAGGTGCTATACAGAGGAAAAAAATAATTGAACTGTAGTCTGTATTGAAGAAGATTTAAATGTCCACAAAGGAAGTATCAGTTATCAAGAAATTTCTGCGATTAAAGAAACAGAACGTATCTTGACAGCTTTCACTGTTGTGATAAGCATTAAATAAGAGTGTTTTAGTATTACTGAAGTGCAAAGTAGTGGTGCAAGTTTGCTGATTATTATATACCCCTTATTGTCAGATAAGATTTACTTTTTCATATTCTTTATCTAATTATTGAGGCTAAGCTAAAAGTTTCAAAATGAAATACTGTCCTCTTAGACAAGGTTAGAGTAATTTTACCTCATTTGTATAAAGTGTAACCTGTCACTATGCTTCACCGTAAATATTAAAACTTCTTACTCATACACAATATAAAACTGTATAATTAAATAATACGGATAATGGATGGAAAATTTTCCTCAATTGCTATTGTTCTGGTGCTATTATTTGTTATGCTCTTTGGTTGGTTTTCTTTGTTGAAATAATAACAGAATAATACTTCAGGAGCATTTGTGAAACAGCAGCATTTTGGCTTCAAACCCAATTAGAACAAAAAGCACAATAACACATTATAATATAAATCTGACATGTAGTTTTCCTTCAGGAGATATTCGGTTTTTAGTTTTAAACAAGTCCCTGAGAAGCTTTAGGGTTCTTAGGATGCCTAGAGTCAATTTTGAACAATTTTGCAACTTACTACAGGGAATCTTAATTCAAATTCAACAAAACACTGAAAGAGGTAGTGCTTTGGGGTACTTAACTCCCTCAGAGGACCTTCAGTGTGAAACCTCAGATGGGGAGAAGCAACGTGTAAATAAAATATGTCAACCTAAAAACATGGTAAATAGCAAGAATAGCACATTCTTCTTGGGGAAGAAAAATTGTGTTTCATGTTACAAGGAAATATAACTATTCACTGAGATAGAAAGCAAAATCACTAAAATGTCTTGTTTCACCCCTAGAAAGGGGGATAAAACTCCTACATTAAAAGACGCTGAATTACTAGTTACAAATACCAGATCTAATTCACCAATTCTTATTTTTGCTAAGCTTGGCCTTCTAGTCTTTGTTCCCCAAGGAAGCACTTCCTCTAGTGCTTCCAAGAAAAATATTTAATGATGACTGAAAATTTTAATTTTGTGGGGTTTTAGCGTTGGATGCTAATGATGACATGTGACTCATTGCTTAAGTTGCACTGTTGCATTTCTGATCTGTCACAAACTGCATGAAGCAAGAAACCACAAATGATGTATTGAGTGTTCTCCTGATTAATTTAGCCAGAAAAAAAAAGGCAAATTAAAAATAAATTCCTTTCACTTGTAGACTCTGTTGGAAGTACTGAGTGTATGGGTGTATACTCAACATTAACAAATCATTTCATGCTGAACTTAACAGTAGATCCACCTCAGTATATATATCTAGAAAACTGAGCACCATATTCTTATTAATATTCAACAGTCCTGCACTTCTGTGAATGTTGCTCTGTTAATATAATTCTCTAAAAGATGTGAAAATATCACACATTCTTCTATTAGCAGATTCAGCTTTCTGAACTTATCACATTAATTATAGTTGCACAATAGAATAATAATAGAATAACATTTGATATATGAAGAGTTTTGAAAAAAAAAACAACTATTTTGTTCCAAAATTCCTAAAATACTTTTTAAAAGATTGTCCATGCCATGGAAATTGTGATACTAAGAGACTTACAGTGTATGTACGTGAAGTATTTAAAATAGCTTAGTGTTATTATTTTTAACTGTGTATGCCAGTTACTATTGTGCTCTTGAAAATATCCTTGTTTTAATCCTAGTTAAAAAGCTTTTAGATACTTACTGAGATTCTTAAAATCTCTTTTCTTATTGTTGACTGTATTGATTTGCCTAACAATAGGGCATTATAATATAAACTAAAAATGTTATTTTAATTCTATCCAGAATATTTTCGTGAAGGAGACCGTAGTCACATATCTCCTGGATTTAATTAATGCCTTAGAAAAGTTGCATTAGATCTATTTCAGGATTACTTGATTTGCTGAACTGGAGATTGTAATAACTACAGTTATGATAGGTAGCTTGTAGGTAGTAACATGGACATATGATGGGGGTGTTAAAACACTGTAATGGTTTTCCCAGAGAAGCCACAAGTGCCCCATCCCTGGAAACATTCAGAGGTGGGTTTGATGGGGCTCTGGGCAACTTGATCTCCCTGAAGATGTACCTGCTCATTGTGGCATGGGTTGAACTAGATGACCCTAAAAGTCCCTTCCAAACCCAAACTATTCTATGATTCTATATGCAGGACTTTGACTTCCCCTGTTCTGGAAAAATAGGAATGAAAAGAACTCCATCACCGGCTGGGTAGATGGAGGGAGAGCAGTAGATGTCATCTACCTTGACTTCAGCAAGGCTTTTGATACTGTCTCCCATGACATCCTGATAGCAAAGCTGAGAAAGCATGGGATTGATGAGTGGACAGTGAGGTGGGTTGAGAATTGGCTGTCGGACCGAGCCCAGAGGGTCGTGATTCGTGGAGTGGAATCTGACTGGAGGCCTGTGACTAGCGGTGTTCCCCAGGGCTCGGTGTTGGGTCCAGTCCTGTTTAACATCTTCATTGACGACCTTGATGAGGGAATAGCCTCGACCCTCAGCAAGTACGCCGATGACACAAAGCTGGGAGGAGTGGCTGACACGCAGGAACACTGCGCTGCCATCCAGAGAGACCTGGACAGGCTGGAGAGCTGGGCAGTAAGAAACCAGATGAGGTTCAACAAAAGCAAGTGTAAAGTCTTGCACCTGGGAAGGAACAACCGTTTCTATCAGTACAGGCTGGGGGATGACCTGCTGGAGAAGAGCTCAGTGGAGAAGGACCTGGGGGTCCTGGTGGATGACAGGTTGGCCATGAGCCAGCAGTGTGCCTCGGTGGCTAAGAGAGCCAATGGGATCCTGGGGTGCATCCGGAGGAGTGTAGCCAGCAGGTCAAGGGAGGTGATCCTCCCGCTCTACTCTGCCCTGGTCAGGCCCCACCTGGAGTATTGTGTCCAGTTCTGGGCTCCCTGGTATAAAAAGGACAGGGATCTCCTGGAGAGAGTCCAGAGAAGGGCTACGAAGATGATAAAGGGCCTGGAGCATCTCCCCTATGAGGAAAGGCTGAGAAGATTGGGACTGTTCAGCCTTGAGAAGAGAAGACTAAGGGGGGACCTAATTAATGTTTACAATTATCTTAAGCAAGGGATGCAGGGGGAATCAGCCAGCCCCTTTTCAGTGGTCTGTGGAGACAGGACAAGGGGCAATGGCTGCAAGTTGGAGCATAGGAAGTTCCGCACCAACATGCGGAGAAACTTTTTCACAGTGAGGGTGACAGAGCACTGGAATAGGCTGCCCAGGGGGTGGTGGAGTCTCCTTCTCTGGAGATATTCAAGACCCGTCTGGATGCCTATCTCAGTGAAATGTCCTAGGGAGCCTGCTTTGGCAAGGGGGTTGGACCCGATGATCTCTCGAGGTCCCTTCCAACCCCTACAATTCTATGATTCTATGATTCTTTTTGGGGGAAGATGGGAGGGAAAGGGAAGAAGGTTCTATCACTCAAATGCACAATTTCATGAGCTTTGTATTTCTTTGTACAGCAGACCCATATCATTACTAACACTATAAGAACAAGAAGAATCATTTAATACCTTCTATCTGACCCATGAGGACATGCACTCTCAGATAGTTCTGTGTTGTGTATTGTTAAGGAAACTGTTGTAATTTTCATTTGTAGATAATGCACTGGAGTTGTATTATCCTTGGCACTTACTATAGCTCAAGGTCCTTTCAAAATTATTGAATATTTAAAAAAAAAATTTTATGTTTAAATGTCATTTATCTGAAAACTTATTTCTATTTATTAAATGTTTTTTATATTTCTGAATGGAATAGATGGAATTTTTAGAATCAAACTGTTAACGTTAATGACTTTTTCTGCCAACATGTAACAGAGCATGTACATAAACAAGACCAGTCATAAATACAGCAGAAGGTATTGCTCCTGGCAAGTGTTAGCAGGGAAAATGATAACACTTGTAGTATCTCATCACCACAGCACAGTGCTGTAAGGTCAAAACATTTGTCCGACGTTGCTCTCCCTATTTTCTTCAGTTTGACATGCTGCACTAAAAAGATACAGACCTGCTGTCACAATCCCAGTAGATCAAGTTGTTGTTGTCAAATATTTTCAGCCCCTTCAGGGCAAAAGCACTATGCTGGTAGCCTCACCAGTGAGCCGGATGAGCCCTCAGTACGTTGTATAGTTACTTTATTACCTCTGTCTAGTGCTGACTGAATAATGTCAAGAGTAGAAGCGATGGTTGTGCATAGTCCCTCATGCTCTTCCTTCCCTAAGGCAGTATGGCACAGTGGATAGGGTTGTGTACTGAGAGCAGTCACTGTTTTGTTTTGCCAATTGTTTTACATATTGCATTTTATTCTTTGCCTTCACATATCTTTCTGTAAGCACCTAGAAGAATGGTAATCCCCCCACTGTTTTGGGGATGCTTTGATAAATAATACCACATATTAAACAATGAAAATTTTGTCAAAGCATCCCTTAGTGATAACTGATGCCAGGTAGTCTGAACGCTATTATCTTTATTTCTTTCCTACTTCCCAGGGAATGATCTCATGTCTGTTTGTATATGCAAGGGGTTGGCAAAGATATTTGTCATGTTCCTTCTAGTGGGCCAGAGGTCACTGTTTGGGAGGTGTTTCTACCTCTCTGTCCTTTGATATTGTACAATCTGAAATATTAAATTCCCTTTCCTTCCAATTGTAATCTGACTTTGACTCCTCTGGAAATACATTGATACTTACTTATCTTGATTAAGACTGTTCCACAACATCGTCTGGAATGAGAAAAATATTGCTTGAAAGTAGAAGAAAAAAATTGACCAACACAATACATGACTACCATATAACAGACCAGATAGAGCTTCAGTATCTCACTTAAGAAAAAGAAAGGATTAATCCAAAATACACTAGTCTGAAGTCTGGCTCATATTCACCAAGGAATTAGGCTTCAGTTTTCAGGTTGAGCTTTGTTCAATTGGAAGTTAGATTATATAAATCTCTCAAACAATATAATCTTTCAGATAATTAATTGTGAAGTCTTGAAGTTTTTAAATAACCCAGAAAGCAGTACTGAACCAAAACTCTTGCTGGATAGTACATACAGGTTGTAAACAGTAGCATCACAGTGAGAAGTTTATGGAGACAAGGTGTCTTGATAGGTTTAAGTTCAAAACCTTCTACTAGCCATGTGGCAGTAACTTGTAGAAAAATACTCAAATTTGATTGAAGTGAATGCTTACATATAATGCAATAGAAGTGATTCTTTAAGAGTGGTGAAGAGGCTCTCAATGCTTGCTTTTTCTAGTGGGTATGGGGGGGATGTTTAGAGCAAACAAACAGGAGCCAGAACAGCAAACCTAACTGATCCTTTTGCTGCCCTCTTGGCAATACAAATATAAACTAGATCAGAACTGGTTAGAAACTAGAAGTGTCTTGTATTGTGGTACTGGAACAGTAAGGGCACACCATCCAGTAGGGGTTAATTGTCTGCCCATTGGACTTCTTTTTCTTTTCCTCCTACCATACTGTGTATCCAAGCCATTCATTATTCCACATAATAAGAGTTGGTGGGATTTTTTTCAGATGAAAAAATATAGAAACACATACAAATGTTCATCTTTTAAAGCAGAAGGGAAGGAAAACTGTTTTCCTGAAACAAGTCAACATCTCCTTCTGCTTTTGGAACTGGAGCAGAATGGGGCAAGAGAGCTTCGTTTTTTGTTTTGTTTAAAAGGGAAGCAATAGAATTTATAAGAGTAAAATAGTAGCTAAATTAAAACCAACCAAAACTAAAACCAGTTACTCTTATGCTCATGACAAATAATGATGACTTATTTTAGAAAAATAAATTAAGTTTTTCTTGATACATGTTTTCTTATTATTTGGATTTATTTTCTTTAATTAACTTTACCCAGAACTTTGGTATCCAAGAAAATCTCTTGATAACAAATGAGTCTAGGGGTGTGGAAACCTAAGTATGCCTAAGACTCATCCTTCCACTGAAGGTGATTTTAAATGATTTGGAGTTGTCTAAAATAATGAACTGATTTTGATGGAATTATCAAAAGCCAAATCAGACCAATGGTAATAGGTGTAAGAGTTTTATAGCAGTGACTATTTAGTCATTATTTGTAAATTTTGCTAATTACAAAGGTTTTATAGTAAAAATTGTGTTATTTGGTTTGATGGGTTTATATAAACCAGGATATATATTTAATTGAAAATAACCTGGTGTAGTGTAGGTGATGTTTACAAGATCCCTGTATTAAAGCCATTATTAACAAATGATACATAAAATTAGCAGGACTTCTAAGGAAATGACCACTGTTAAATACTGCTTCACTGAAATTGTTTTCTAGTCAGTCAATAAATTTAAGGGTAACTGTCAACGCTTTATTTCTTTACGATGTTCATTATAAAGAACCTCTTAACTGTTTAAGGTATTAGGCTGAAAGATCAAATTGTGTGATGTCCTTTTTATGTCTGGATCTTCATTCTACTGGAGAAATGGAGAGTTCTGATTGCTTGGAATATTTCAGCATTCAGAGAGTCTGTGAATGCTGAAAACAAGCCCCTTACATTTCATGAAGGAATTGCACCTATCATTTTGCTGAGAATTAGGCAGTTAACTACATCAGTAAAAAGACCACAGTGTAAAAGATGATCACCACATTAAACCTATGTATATATAGCTGGCCCTTTCTGAAGGACAGATATAGATCTTAAGTAGACAGATACTTTTCAGGAGGCCGCACTGTAGAAAAGGATGGAATTTGAGATGGAGATATCCATAGTCTACTTTAAGGATCAGATATCTGAAAGATATATGCTAACTTTCAGGTGCCTGAAGTCCATATAGGGTCACATTTTCAGATGTGATACATGAATATTTAAGGTTTATGATAATTCTGATCCCTCAAAGGCAGATGGAAAAGGCAAGTGTGTACATAAGACATTATGCGATGGCTGGTCATATAAAGTTCTTCAGTTTTAAAACTTAATGCTGGTAAATTAATATTTACATTAATATTGACAGTACCTCTGCTTTATCTGAATACACTGGAAAACAAAATATTACTCCTGAACTTTTTATTAAAAAGAATAAATAGGGACATGATCACAGTGGAACAAGGAATGAGGGACAGAAGTCTAGTGAGCCTGGCTTTAAAGAAATAAGAAGCATGAAATAATATGTCCAAGGTAGGCATGAAGGGCAAATGCCTTGTTCTTTACAGCTCAGTTAGTGTTGTTTTACAGTAAATCTGGATGTTGATGCTGCATCCCCCTGCAAAAAGCGCAAAGGGCAAGGCAGTGTGGTTTTGTGTGCTGTCCACCTAATTCCAGCCACATTCAACCTTCAAAAAAGCTTCATTGCTGCAGTGCAGTGAAGACCTGCAAAAAAAACCCCTGAAAATTGTGGGCACAACTGGAGTGCTGCAAACTAGCTAGAATAAAAATGCTGTTCATGTCATAGCCCTGTTTTTGATGAAGTGGCCATGGAAGTTTCTTCATGTCCTCTGTAAGGATGTTTCCATATCTGGTACCGTATCCGCCCTGGTGGAGTAGAATAAGTCAGTGTAGCTCTAATCCAATACAGAAATAGATTTTTAAACAGTTATAATGTTGGATTCATACATATATGTATATATACAGTTATATAACTTTATTCTTAACTTTTGAAGGATCAGCCTGTATGGAGTAAGTATGGTCAGCTTAAAGTTACAGAAGGTAGTATAAAAAAAGAGGGTTTTTTTCCTGTGAAAAGTAACTTTTCTTTGCAGATGAATGATATAATTTAAAAGAAAAATAACAACATTACCTCTGAAGTTTCATTTGGTCTGAAGGCAATGTTGTATGTGGAACACATAATTTGTCAAGTCATTCTGGCAGCTCTTATCAAATGTCCAGCATAAGCTTTACTAGTTTGGCTCATTAAATTGAAAATGGGCTTGAAAAAGGTCATGGGGAATTAGAGGTTACAGAACCAATAATCAAAGCAATTAGCTATAACTTGAGTCTTCTGAGCTGCCTAAAAGAGAAAGCAGACCTGACCTTGTCAAAGAGAGAAAGATATTAAAATTGCACACCAAGAAGTAATCCACAAAGGTTATTACAATTATGTAGAACACTGCAGAAGTTTGGGGCGGATTGGGTTTTTTTGTTGTTTTGATTTTCTTAGAAAAAAGAACAAAACCACTAAATCCGCTGAAACTCCAAAGACTTAACATTATGCTGTTCCTGGGCTGTGCTCCCTATCTGTTTTAAATGTTTCTGATATACAGTGAGAACTCCTAGGCTTATTTATATTGTGATGGTAGATACATTAAAGTCTTGGGGTCTGATCCATCTCAGATACTATATTGTAAATCAGAAATAACTCCATTGAACTTAATTGAGATATGTCAGTGTAAAAGTGATGAGAGGAGAAACAGGCCATTAACGTCCAGATGAATTTTTATTAAAATAACCCACTCTGTGAAACCCGAAAACATATACCAAGTTGTTACATGCTTTTTCTCTTAATGTATGTTCACATAAAATTCTTCTTTGTTCTTATAGCAGTTATCTGTTTCTCTGAATTTTAAAACTTGTTATATGGTAATACAAAAAATTCACTTGAAGAAACTTGCAAGCTATAATTAGGAGTCTGGAAACCATCCATGTTGCATCATTTTTAAATCTTTTTCCAATGAAAAAAGCTATTAAGAGCTTCTTGAAAGAATTTGAATTTAATAATTTTTTGAAGTTGCACGCCCATATCAGGTAGAAGTCTGGTCAAAATCTGAAGTAGAAACACCTGACAAAAGCAGTACAGGTTGTATTTCTTTAATTCAGTAACAGATTCTTAGAAGACCATTTGTTTCTCTTGAGCACCCTGAAGATTATTGCTGGAACTTCCAAGTTAGCCCACTTGGAATAATACTGATCCTCTCCAACTTCTCTGCTTCTCATATTAGCCAATATTTCAAAAACTATTCTAAAGGTCCTGCAGTAACTTTAAAAATGCATTTGAGGACAACTGTGTTAATCATGGCGACTAGAATTTACATTTTCACTTGTTGGTATGCTTTAAATAGTGGTTTGCATAACTTCCTAGAGATTACTCTAGTTTGAGCAGGATGGTTACTAAAAACAAACTGCTCTGCTCTCAGCTGAGACTACTAGGCTGCATTGGCCTCAGCAAAGGGACTACACAATTCATACCAGCTCAGGACTTGGCCCCATCATCTTAAAGTTATTGGGAAGCTGGAATGTAGTGTGTGAAAGTGTTCACTGCTGAGAAAGGGATGCTGCTGGACTGGACTGCAAAGAAGGCTCAAGCTTGGAAACTTTCCTAAAGATCTGAGAACTGGTATGTTTCACTTAAAAGAAAATCATATATAAACTATTTAAGAAATGTAATGCCTTTATCAGCACAAAAGTGGAGAAATAGCAGAAACTAGCAACTGGAATGACTGTAAAGCTTTTTAAATTAAATGCAAGGCAGCAATCACAGATGGAAACTTCAGTTTGAAAATGACCATCACATTGGGAGTTGATGAACTAAGTGGGGAAAATGGAAGGCAAATGTGGGACTGCACATGTACAGCACTTGTTTAGAATTAGACTCTATTGAACAGAGCTGCTCACAAAGCTGGAAAGAAAACCAAAAAATGGCATGCAAAGACAAAAGGGTTACCATGAGGCTGCATTTGTGATAAGTGCTTTCAGAGTGCTAAACTAACTCTGGATGTCAAAGGAGAGAGAGCAGTTGATGAGTTGAAGGTGACAAGGGGTCACTTCTGCAGGGCCAGAAATTACTTCAAAAAAACAGAATTTTCAGAATCAGCAATCTACCAAAGATGTAACATAACAGCATGGTAAGCTGAGTAGTCTTGAAAAAAACCCCAGACCATTGGACTATGTTTAATAGCGATGATAAACTTACAAACGTCCTACAGCTTACTAAAATACCATTTCAGGATCTGTTGGACTCATGACCTTATGCTGTTAATGCTAGAGATAAAGAAAGATTTCAATGCCTTACATAGCAAAGTTTCTCTTGTGGTCCAAAATAATTTGATGTTTTTGGAGAACATTAATAGAATTACTATTATCAATCAGGAAATTGTAATTAAAAAAATGAAAACTGAATTTATCATACTGCATAGTGTAGCTGGACCTGTGGGGAGATCTTTCATTGAACTTTTTCAGTTTTAAAATTAAGGTAAAGATGTGATTTCAAGTAATTTTATTGTGGTCTATATTATTGTAAAAAACAAACCATGCATCCTATATATGTATTTTTAATTTTTTTCCAGTTATGCAATGCTTTCTTGATTTTATTTTTTTCCCAGTCATGTAGGAACTTATTTTTAATTTTCTTCTCTTTTGATAAGTGTGAAAGAAACGGTGTGGTAAAGTGATAATTTTACATCAGATAGTAAGGCTTCCTTGTTATCTGGGTTGGTTGGTTTTAGAAAAAACATATGTGGCTTGTCAAATTGTGACTATTTGACTGCAGTTTGATCAATTTCTCTATTTGACATACTGCAATAATACCTTTGGAGGTTAGATATTCTTTATTTCCAAGTCTTCCCTGCCCCGCACTCTCCCCGCCCCGCTCCATGGAGTTACAGTAGAATATTGAAAAGAAAAACATTCCCCACGGTTAACTAGCTAGCAATGCATATAAACTTCTGAAAGAAGCTGACCTATGAACAAAATGTCATCTAGTATACTTTTTACATACTGCCAGATTTTTTCATTTAAATCTGATAAAGGTAAAATAGTAGTGTTTGTGCCCTTATACAAACTTTTCCCTGTGTACTACATAAACTATATGACCCCTGTCTTAAAGGTTTTATTGCTCTCTAAAAGCTACACCAAAGCTTTAATCTTTGTCTAGAGTTGTTTTAGATTTAGGATTTAGAAACTATGTTCCTCTTTAGTCCTCCTATTGTGTTAAAGCTCTGAATTTACAGTGTATCTAAATAGACTGCTCTGAACTGTAGGCAGAAGTTGCTTCATATATGACCCTCATGCTGACGGTAGTCAAAAACCAAATAAGGCACAAAATATTACCAAATGTTTAATCTTGAAATGTAGTGATGAACATTTTCCTAATTTATAGATTATCTTTTTCTAGCCTTTTTAGGCAAACTGAAGGCAGATGCCTTAGCAGAAGGCAGATGTTCTAGGAAGACATTTGTAGTGAATGAAAAGGTATTTGGGAAAAGGTTTATAGAATGAGATTGAAGTTAAAGGGGAGTGGTAGGAATGAAAATAAGAGACAATGCTTTTAGCATTTACCGTAAGTACACTAATACTTGAAGGAGGGCTTTATATAGGCAAGATTCTAGGAAAGAACCAGAGTTTTCTCCTATATGAAGAGCTGAAACATGAGGAATGATGAAGTTTCAGTGAGAATTTTGTGTGTCTCTGAAATTTGTTGAAGCCATTAATGATGGTAATGCACCAGCTGTACCCAATGTTGGACTTTCTTCATGGGTAGTATTTATTTACATGGATAAATAATGTTTTTAAAACATCATTCTTACCAGTGGAAAAGTCTGGGGAGACTCTGTGCTCTTGTTTAAGTTGAGCTACATGTCTGAAGGGCTGGAGACGAGACCAGCCTCAGGGTGGATGTAGTTCATTAACAGAATCCAAGTGGAACCCAAATTCTTGATTTTCAGTACTTTTTATGAATGCAATACTTTATCTTTAACAAGAAATAATATAGTTTATGTATTTAACAAACTCATGAACCAACTGCTCATGTGATACTTCAGATAACGCACATGCTAGTTTTGTTGTATTTGCTGAAAACCCTACTGATAGGACAGTTATAATCTCTCAGATGAAGTGAAATGGCAGAATCTCATCAAAGCTGTGTAGGAAGGGTTGGCTTCCCCCTACAGGTTCTGCAAATGTATTTTGTTATCAGCTGTGCAGAAAATGAGGCCTCTGGATTTTCCCCAGTTTTTAAGATATCTAGAGGAATAGTATTTCCTATTTACTGATACTGGTCTAGACATGAACTCATATCCAAGATATTGTAATAGATTGTAAAATTTTATTTAGAAAGCAGGTGAAATAAATTTGGAGATTAAGATGGGGAGAAGTATGTGGAGAAGAATCCTTTGCTTTGTATAAAACATCAGTGTTGTCATAAAGTGCCTAGCACTATTGATTTCAGTAATACTAGAAAATTATACTTCCAACTAAAAGTGACCTGACAATTCTTAGACTACACTATATTGCTTTGAAGTAAAAAGGAGAGCAGTGAAACCTCAAGAATAGTATGTATCAACCTTTTTTCTTTTTAGTGATTTAAGTTCTATCCAGTGCAACAAAGCTCTCCAAATTGAGAAGAGGCGTTATCAGGAAGTCTTAGAAAACTTATTTTCATGGAGTCGATGAATATAGAAATGACTGTCTTCCTTTAATGGTGATTGCCAGTCCACTGACTTCAACAATTTAATCACTTTTATATTCTGGAAGTATGCAACTCGTTAGCTAGTGATCTGAATATTCCCTGAGATTCTTTTTGATGAGAGGTGATAGTGTTTTGATTTTTTCTTTTTTTTTAATGCGTCTGTCTTCAGAGGATTGGTGAAGATTAGAAAAAAATGAAGTTTTAATTCAGATTTTGTTGTCTTTAATTTGTTATTGCTCTAGCAGAAAGTTATGTAAAAAAAAAATAAATTCACTGATCTGCATAGATCTGCATTAAGTCCTACACAGAACTTTCACAGGGGGAGGGGCAGTGAGGAGGCGCACGGGAATGTTACTGGATGTTTCTAGGACTAAGCTTAGATTTTGACAATTTAAAATAAAACTAAAATGTGAAGCAATCACATAGTCTTCCCCCCGTTTCAGTAAAATGAAGGTAGAGGGGAAGAAACCTTACGAAAAATCCCAGAAAAAGGAAGGAAGGAAACTTAGTTGGGCCATTTCTCAATGAGTGAAGTGGGGACTGGCATGCTTAAGTGGGTGAAGGGAATGTAGAGTTACACACTTGGCATGGGCCAAGGTGTGATACTGCTTGTAAAATGCTGTTAGGAATCAGCTTTGTTAAGAAATTCCACAAGGAGGGAAAGAAGTGCTAAAGCCATTCAGTGAAGTAAGAGGTATCTTAGTCATTTTCAATTATCAAAATTATATATAGCTGTAGAAAATTTAGCTGAAAATTATTTACTCTTGAGGAAGTGGCAAATACAGGGCAGCAAGACAGGAGTCAGATTTTTACTAAAGGCACAATGTTACTCAAATTATGACTGCGATGCTGTATAGTATGCTTTAGTTTGGTAACTACAAAAATTAAAGACTGATAGAAAATACAAATAATAAATAGCAGGCCAAGTCTTCAGACTTGGCAAAAATAAATAATATATTTGGAGTAGAATGGTCTTGCTACAGTAAATATACCTAACATGTTCAGTTTCACAGAGGGCATTACAAATGTGCACTGGAATGTAAACTATGTATTTTACATCCCTTATGAGAAATGTACTATGACTTTTTATCTCTAACTTCTGAGTAACTTAACATACTTAGAAAAATACTTATCAGGTAACTATATTTGCTGCTGAAACTTGGACTAGGATATAGAAGTTCAATAGGGAGAGTAAGCTTAAAGAAGTCATCTTGCTGAAGATGGCAAGCTACTAAGATCGCGGTCAGTTTTACACTAATGTAACTTCATCATTAGAAAGGTAAATCCTTTCTGAAATTAGGTAATTTGTTGGCTAATTAAAGCCATGCATGCTTTATGTGACTGCATAATTCTATTGTATAAGATGCTCTGTACTGAAATAATTCTAGCAAAAGATCAAAATATTTAAAAAAAAAAAGTTTTAAGTCACTTTCTGAACTAGCCTGGTTACTTTGTATTTAATGGATCCCACAAGCCCTGAGGGGGAAAAAAAAAAAATTGTCCAACTCTACCCAACAATAGATTATGACAGATGGTATTTATGACCCTCCTGACTTGTTTTTTATTGATCAGAAGCTGATCATAGCAATTAAATTAATAAAAGTACAGTTAAAGTCATTCACAAAATATGCTTGAATGTAAGTGAGAATAGGGTTTATTGATTTGTAGTGTCAACTGTGCTTGAGAAAGATATGCCATATGTTCAACATATGAAAATAGCAGAAACAAAAATCAAAAGAAATCTCTCCTACCCTATCAGCCAATAAAGTTTTAAATGTGTTTGTAAAGAGTTGAGTGGGCTCAGTGCAGTACATCCATGTGTGTTTCATAATATCCAATCATTTAAATGAACAGCACAAATCAGTTAGAATCTATCAAGTATGTTTTTGCTGAAGAACTTATTTAAAATACAGTTTACCATTTCACCAATATTTTTGTGGCTACTGAGTTATTTTAAGTATGTTTTCAAGAGAAAAAACAGTGAAAGCTATTTTTCTATCTATGCCTCTCCTGTGCAGCTTACCTGCCATGGATACATAACATTCCAGTGGGAAAATAATCATAACCAGATTTGGTATGCCTTCATCTTTCAAAAATATTTTCTAAGCATTTTATGTGGCTCTTGCAAGTTGTCTGCATCGTATCATGTCAAGTTCTGGTCATAGGCCAAAGAACCTTTGGTTTTTTACACTACAAGGTAACATGCCAAAAATGCACCTCTTGGAAATCAAAGAAATAATGCAGTGTGGATATACAGTGTGGGAAGTAAGGCTTAATGATATTACACAGGGTTTTAATGTGGGACCTGCAGTTATTAGGATTGTGTTATGTGAAAAAGATGTTTGCTTAATACCTAATCCTTTGGGATTGGAAGAAGATGGATATTGCTTCACTGATTACAGGGTTAGGAGTGGTTGTCTCCTACAGGACTTTTTCTTGTTAACGCTTACTCCACTGCCAGTAGGTGAAATGGCTTATGCCTTTTGGCTTTGGCTCAGATGTGGAAGCTCAAAGTTCTCATATTTAGACCTTTTGCCTAATACTGTCATACCATAATTACTGGTCAATTCAATATAAATGTTGAGAACCTGTAAATTGGCTTTTTAGGTGATTGAGAATTTTCTGAATCACAAAACTGTTTCATACAGATCAGCTTTAATGATTTTTTTTAACTATTGTGGGTTAGCCTCAGCTAGCAGCCAAATGCCCATCCAGTTATTTGCTCACTCTTCTCTCCAATGGGAGTGGGGCAAAATAGAAGGAAGGTGTGGAGGCTTGTGGATCAAGATAATGACAGTTTATTATGGAAAGTAAAGGCTGTGTATGTAAGTGAAGGAAGAAGAGAAATACACTTACTGATCCCCATAGGCAGGCAGATATTTAGCCATGTCCTGGAAAGCAGGGCCTAAGCATATGTAATGGTTGCTTGGGGAAACAAATACTGTAACTACAAATGTTCCTCCTTCCTATTCCTTTCCTGGAGTTTTTATTGCAGAGCATAATGTCATATAGTATGGAATATCCCTTCAGTCAGTTTGTGTCAGCTACACCAGATATGTCCCCCTCCAATCTATTGCCCACCCCCAGCCTGCTCACTAGGGGGTGGTGAGAAAGAAGAAGCATTGGTGCTCTGCAGGTTCCGTTCAGCAATACCTGAGCACTGGTGCATTGTCAGGGCTTTTTAGTCACAGGTCCAAAGCATGGCACCATACCACCACTATCAAGGTAACTCCAAGCCAGTGTAAGAGGAAAGTAATCATTGTGCTTATTGATAGGTCTTACACATTTTATCTTCCATGTTGTATGGCCAAATAAAAATAATACATTTGAGAATAACATCTATTTAGTAAAAGATATATTTAGCTGCTAACAAACATGACAATCTTGAAAAGCAAAAAGATACAAGATAGGATAGGCTTTATGTGCTGGCTTTTAATAACAACTGTCCCATTCATCCTAGAAATGCTAAAGAATTTTGTAGTGTGACATGTGTATTTATTATGATATGATTTGAGGTGAAATGTTTGATTTGAAGGTTGACAATTGCGTATTTTATAATTCTTTTTTTACAACTACCATATGCTAAGCACATAGTATAAGATATGTGTGATGAGGGAAGCAGTGAACAGCCTCCCAAAGATGCATACTCAGAATACTCTATTTAAACATACAGAGTTTGTAGCATCCATGCAAATCTGAGACAGTGGGTCTGAATGTGTAGATCTAAAGACTATATCTAAGAGACCTTTCAGTAGTGTACACCATAGAATACTGCTGATTCATGTAATAAAGTTGTAGAACTGTAACTACATAATCAAGATTTGAAATTGGGGTCTTATGGAATGCAGATGTTCCTTTTGTGGTGAGTTAGTGGTTCAAACCACTAATCCAAGGACTTCAACAAATATCACATTAAGTGAATGAGAATTCAATCTGCCCTGCCCATCTGGATAGTCTTTCTTGTTCTGTGCTGTATGGGCATGCCCTACTTTTTTTGAAGTGCTGTGCTAGTCTAGTTAAGCTAAAGCTCTTCAGAAATAGTACTGTGACATGCTTCCAATTTTAGAATATTCAGGCAAATAAAGGGAGCTTGGCAAATGTTTGTAAATTGGGCCAAATCTGTATTTTTGCTATTTCTATTAATTGATTAAACACTTCCAGATAGAGGTCTTGATTTCTAGATCCTATGCAAAATAATGAATTTGTTGCAAAAAAGTCAATAATAAAGCCTTCCACAGAATTTTATCAATTTGTGGAGAAAAGAAAAAAGTTCAAACTAACTCTTGCAACAGGACACTATCACCAAACCAGAGAAATGTAATTGTCTGAAAACTTTCAAAATCTCAGTTCATTAGAGACTGTGATTTTCAGTGGAAATCAGATAACTTGAAACATACTGTAGTTGTCAACTTAAACCAAAACAATGTCATCATAAATTCCAAGCAGGCTGTAGAAAAACATATGGTTCAGTAAATACAATAAACCTTCACTGCAGAAATCATACACATAAACCAGATTTCCATCTGAAGAAGTAACAAAGATTATAAAGGCAGACCTTGAATAGGCATCCCTGACTTTAATGAAACAAGTTTCAGTTGAAAATGAAAAGATTAAAGAACCACAACAAAAAAGGTTCAGTAAGTCATATCATTTATAACTACAACCAGTGTTCAGATGCAAAAATGCTCAACTGTTTCTACTATGAGCTCACAATTCAAACCATGTCTTTCACTGATCTACAGAACCCCTTTGGTTTGACTTTTGTGTGTAGTTCTGCCTTAGGACCAGATCAGAAGTCCAGTCACTTTCATTGGGACTGGTTAAACGTCAAGTTTACAGCATCAAGACCTTATCTTTCAAATCTGTTTTTGTCTCTATATTTGATAAATGTGAAGATTAATAAAATGCAGTAAACAGCATTACTAACCTCCTTGGATTATGATGTAAAATACTGATGCCTGAATTTGAAATTTTGCTAGGAAAAGCAAACAAAAAGAAACATATTAAAAAACCCTAGATGAATTGAAACTTTCATATTGTTTGGTTTTGAAACTTGAGGGAATTTGATGCTGACTGAAGTAAGTGTCAGAATTATTCTTAATAGCCAGAATCAAGGGAAAACAAATGTATGTTTGGTTGTGTAAGTTAAACCATTCCTTTCTGGACAAACAAGAGTTCCCAAGTTGGGGAACAGCTCTGCAAAACATTCTGTTCTCTCATGATTTGAACTTGAAATATTTGATGCCTTGCTGCCCTCTAATTTATACCAGTCACTTAATAAAAGCAGACGCAACTGCGTAGTTTAATAACACCTTATGCTATTGGATTAATGCAAAGGAAAGGGGTACAGGAGAAGTGAGAAGAAACCAGGAAAATGAATGAAAGCTTTAAGTTAGTTACGACACCATAAGAGTGTTGCTAGGCATGACTAAGATGTGGTCAAGTATAAATTTAGTTTGAAAATGACAGGAATCAAAACTAATTAAGTTCTAAGAAGCTTCTCAAAAGAGTACTCTCATCCAAAATAACCAGAAAGATTTTATGATATGTTACTTGCAGGGATTGTGCACTGGAGTCAAAGATCCAAATAGCCAGTTTAGTCTCCTATTCTGCTGTTATATAGAAGAAAGTGCTGTTCTTCAGGGTCAGGTGTAATGTGAGAACTTATGTTCTGTCATTCTATGTTCCTAAAGGTATAAGATATAACATACCAAACAAGATCTAATAAAAGCTGAAGAATGCATATTTAACCTAAAATTATTAGTTGTCACTTAATGGCAGACAATGCTGCTTAGAATGTATATCTGTGCGTATGTCTAGGAACATCTATACATGCTTCAGCATTTCACTCAGTAGTTGCTGCTTACCTTGGTAATGATGTTGACCTGCTGACATAGTATTTGGTTTCCATCTATTTCATTTCCATATAGCATTATCCAAGAGATTACTGCTAGTCTCCAAAATGTTAGTATCTCAACCAGGAATTTTACGTTCTCCTTGCCAACCTCCCAAAATAAAGAATAGAATCCATATACTAATTCAACAGTAATGTTAACTCAGTTTGGCAAATCATCATGTCACCCTCAACTACAGCTGGCCAAAGGCCAAGTGTTTGTCAGATGGATTTTGGCAGTGCATTAAAATGAAATCTATTTGTTACTTTTTTTTAATATCTAGTATGTATTTTTCACTACTTTTTGACACAGATTTAAACTACTTAGTGCATTTTTTAGGACTGCATAATTCTATGAAATATATTTTCTTAGAAACGTTTTAGAAAACCTAAAAAAGTAAAAAACTTGTGGAATTGAAAATATCAAGTTCAGTTTAATTCTTGGTTTCTATTTTCTTCTTCGTTGTCATGTTAGTAAGTGGTCCTTTAGTATTTGGATTTTAGGTACTCCCATGTTTGTAAAAGATGCTGGTTTAAAAATTTTTATTTTATGGTATTTAAATAAGTTTAAAAAAAGCTCACTTCCTTTTCAGAATAACCATTCTTTGCTGTAAACTCCTTTATGATTCAACAGGGAAATATGTTATCCAGTCACAGGACACTGTTATTTTTTTGCATCAATTCCATGTTTCATCTGATGGAGGGCATGTTTTATAAAGTTTCACAAATACATAATTTTACTACTTGTCATCAGGGAAGAAGGAGTTTGACTGTCAGAAATGCTATCTGCTCTATAGAAAATAGCCAACTGATAACTGCCTAAAAATTGGTCAATTAAAGTTGAATGGCCAATGAACAGTTATGGTGGAATATGTCTCATTTTAGGACAAAGTATAAACATACGGGAACACTGTCAGTTGAGAGATTTATTTACTATTGTTGCAGAGATAACTGGAAATTAAATCTGTCACTAAAACTGTTCTCACCTAATAAATTGTACAAAATAGGACTAAAATGAAGCTTGAATCTCAAAAGGGTTATTTTCTTTAGCAAAATGGTGTGATACTTGTACTATAGCTAGTTGGCCAGTGTCCACTCAAAGTGTGAAGTCCAAGAGCTACCAGTATTAAAAGCTGCCCTTATCACCAGTGGTATCTGTTCAAGTCTGCACTCTTAGAAATGGAAGTGAAGGGTATGATTTATGCTGGGCGTTCTAAGTGCTTATGGATTAAAGTGTTGTGAACACAAGGAGAATTTTTTTAACTGGGGAAAAACACAAATGAAGACATAACTTTGTCGAGAGGGTAAGATGTCTTCTTTTTAAAAATTGTAATAATTAATTTCTGAGACTGGATAATTTCAATTGCTTTATGAAATTACAAGTGTTAAGGATAAAGCAATTCCAGGGACATAAGAATTGCATTAATGTTTTTAATCAGTTTTTAAGTCTGGTTTGTTTCGGTTTTTTTGTTATATTACAATGTCTATTGAAGTCAGTAGGAAATCTCTCTCTCATTTAGTTTTGGATCAGGTTCCTAATTTTTTCTCTATGGTGAAATTATTTGTATTTTTTTGGTGTATGTAGCGCTTTAAAGTGATTGAAGGTGTACCAGAAAATAAATGAGATAATATTTTGCCATATAATTTCTAGACTTTTTTTAAAATACCCTAAGATTTAGACATTCGTTTGAGTTGCCAAGCTGGGTAACTAGATACTGTTTGAATATAACAGTATATCTGGAGTGTTTGGAGTCTATTGGAGAGAAAAAGGAGCTTCTGTTACTTAAGTTATGTGAAATGGTACTTAAAAATTTTGCTTGAACTCAAAGTATTAGTACAATAGCTTGAATCTTGGTTTCTCTTCTGTCATGTGGCATCTGTATTAACGCTGCCTAAAGAGGCCTGCTGCTTCTTGGACTATGCTTTTGGAGTATAGGGAGTTCAGTGGAAGGAAGCTAGATGAAAGCCCCTTGCTGCTAAGTTTAGTCTTAAACAAACATTTATTTCAGGGAACTGTGATTCCCTATACATGTCATTTTAAAAAAGCTTTTATTTCTGCACTGCTTCTAGGTGGCTCTGGAGGGGGAGCCTCTCAGAAAACCACCAAAGTGGAAGCAGCCAAGCAAACAAATTTTGAAATGACAGATCTGTCCAGAATGTCTGTACTCTAATGAAATCTTTGTGTTGAGATACTGTGCTCCATCCAGTCTTCTCCAAAAAATATCCACAAATCATCTTTCAGTTAATGTACATACCTCTCAGGGGATCTCATAAATGGGAACATCAGCTGGATTCAGCAGTAGAGTACAAACAGGCATTTGTAAACAAAGCATAGTGTTAAATAGTACATCTAACTAACCTCCTTTTAGGCAGCAATTTTCAGAGGATTTAAAAAAAAAAAAAGACTGTAAAAGAGCCAAATGGGATTTTACTGACTCTTAGAGCTCTAACCATTACTATACCACAAATATTTCACATGCAGAAAGTACATCACTCTGCCCAGTGGATATTTGTTCATGTCACAGAGTTTGGCTCAGTTCAATGCACTTGGCAGTCTCTAGTCAAGAAAGGCCAAGAACTGGAATAGCAGAAGGGTTGCAGGTCAAGGCTGTTGCTCACTGGCAACGTTGTGTGAGGGAGTTTGTGCAGTGCCTATCTGCATCGTGTTTGGCTCTAAATAGTGTTGTCAGTCCTTTATTTTCATCAGCGTGAAACTCACCCCAAATGTAAAATATATATTACGTGCGAATGTCTATATTATATTTGATGGACATTTTCTAGTACAGTGCCAGATACTGAAATTTATATACAGCCCCAGAGAGGGGATCGTTTACAATCCAAGGTGCCAGGTATTACAGCTGTTTTTCATGGCATTTAATGTTTTGTGGTTTTTTTAGCTCATGTAGTCTTTTACATGTCTAGATGGAGCTATGGAAATTTGTATTAGAATTAAGTACAATTCAATAAATGCAATGTAAATTTCTATTTTGTAGATATCAGATGTACCTGAAATTGTTTTCTTGCTGCTTACAAAAGAATGTTTTAAAAAGAGCTTCACTAAAGGCACATATCTTAAATTGCCTCATACTTCTGGGAAGATTTTATGCAAAACTAATAACTTGTCAAGGTAAATACTGGGCTGTTAGGGTGACTGACCAGATACATGTGCCATCAGCTGTAATGCTATCTATAGCCTGATATCATGATTACTATAGCTTGAAGAAATACCTCTTTTTGCCACGTATACAGACATTAGTAAACAATGCACCTGTGAGAAACTGATTAGTTGCTGTTGTTTTAAGTAAATATCCCACACCTGCCTGAAAATACAATTGGGGTTTTTGTGTGCTTATTAGTTTAGAGACAATATTTATGTTGACACTGACTGACAATATTTCTATTTAGAGTAAAATGTCCTATTGAGCTTCCCTGAAAAGTTCATTGTGGCATTTATTCACACCTAATTAGCACCTTTTGAGATTAATACATCATTTTATCAAACTAATGCAAAAGATGGAAATTCAATATGATTACAATATGTACCTGGATATTTTAATTAATCTGTTTAAACTGCACTCCAAATTCATAGTGATCAAGCTTTAAACTCCCTCTACAATTCTCAGGATATTAATTGGCCATTTTTCTAGTGGATGTTCTCCTTGTTGTTAAGGATAGTTGCTAGAACCCCTTTGACCCTGATGGCAGGTAATATAAGGGGGAAAAAAACCCTGTATTTTAACGCTTCAGAAGTAAATAATACACCAGAGTTTAAGTAGAAATAATATACTAAATGCAGTCATTTAACTGAGCTAGTGTGAGAGTGAATAAATGCTTGGGATATATTTCATCAGTTGCTTGTTTATGGTTCTTTATGCTGGAAGTCTTTATGTAGGTGCAAAAACTGCAAAGAACATGGCTAACAGTTAAGTTATGGAAATTTAGAATTTTCTGAACTGTTGAAGACATGCTTCAAGTACACTCCCAAAGAGCTTTTCAGCCTTACCATGTTGTATGCTTACATCTTATACAATACAGTACTCTTTCTATAAGAGATTCTTCTCACTATCCACTCCATTATTGTCCACTCCTTTTTACTTGTATCCATTGTTTCTCATTCAGATTATATCAGTACATTAAATAACTGTGTAGATACAATTCGTCTTCACAAATATGTTATTTCTATGCATGTTTGCTTGTACCCTGTTGTGTTTCACTTCTAGCAGCTATTACAGTTACAGGCCATTGTCCTCCGTTGTGACTTTGAAAATGATGCTGCCTCCTGTTGTCTGAAGGAGGCCTCACTGATGTTCTCTTCCTGATCAGGCATCCTCTAACAGACACCCTCCCTAACAACATGCATATTGGTCTGCCTTTTAATCTTTATCCATAAGCTTGCAGCTGGCTTGTCACTCGTCCACAGGTAGAGCTCCATGGATTCACACTGCTGTCTCATATCAAGGGCAATTTGCCCTCCTCAGTTTCCAGTCTTGTTCTTCCTCAAGAATATTTACATTTTTGTTGGCTGTGAGGTCTTTCTAATTGTGAATGTCTGCTAATTTTAGAATCTAAGTAAAATAGTGTTGATCTAGTTTGGGGCACTAATATTACTCTAGTTCCAACAGCATAGAGCTTTTGGAAGTTTAAATTAGTCTATCTGGTTTTAGAATTAATAATGGTGTTTTAGAATTAATAATGGTATGGCCAAAAGAGAATTGGATGTATATATTTTCTCCCTCACTAGAAAGGTCAGTGTGGGTTTATGGAAAGAGTCAATGGAAAAAAATAGAACACTCCATTAAAATAATAATAATAAAAATCAAAATAATTGAAATTGATGTACAGTAAAATAGAAGCTGTATTTTCAATATTTAAAGCTGATATCTCAAAAATACAATTAAGAATGCCTGTAATAGAAAATAAGCTGATTTCAAAGGTAGTTCTTCAGTACACTGGAGCAAGGAGGAGACAGATTGAAGAAAAGCAGGCTTTTCCATACAAAACAAGGAAACACTTTTCCTTTTTGGTATCTTTAGTTCCTTTTAAAGAAACATTACCATTTTTAAGAGGTGGTTTCTTGACAGTTGAGATGTCCAGGGTTTAGTAATCTGTAGAACAGTCACTTATCACGTAAAATATTTTATGGGCTGCTTTACTTTTGAGCTCCTGTGCTTGATGAGGTAGAGCTAAAAGTAATATGACATTTGAGAAGTATCAGGCTGCACAAGGGACATATCATAACATGCATTGAAAAGCAAACATGTCCTTTCAGCAGTATTTCAGTGCATGACCAGTACTATGACTTATTTTACTACTGTTTTTTTCAGATGAGAGCAACTGTTTTGTTAATATATTCTATGGTCCTGAATATTATATTTTACTAATATGTCTTGAATCACACGTGAAATACCATAATTGGCCTGCAGTGTACTAATATTTTCAACATATAAGAGTAACAAAAATAGAGGTGTATTTTACTTTGCTTTCTAGGCAGCTATGTGTTGGTGCAGTGTATTATCTCTCATGAGCAACAGATATCTTGTTAGTATTTCTCATTCCAGTTTGAAAGTTCAACCCCTATTCTTCAAACTTAAGAACAGGCCTCTTGTTCCTTATTCACACTCTTGCTTGGTGTTAGTGTATAAGGCTTGAATTCTATAGAATGTAATTTTTCTAATTGCTCTTTCTGTGAAAAAAACACATCTTAACACATTTCAGCTATAATTTTAACCACCCTTTCCATAACTTAAACAGATTTTATTTAATTTCTGTTTTCTGGAGTGCTTAGAAACCAGAGATATGTAGGTAGGAAAAGTTTGTTATACACGTCCATTCAGTTACCCTATTTATTTTTTAATATTAGTTGTCACTAAAAGACCTTTGGTAATGGTCTGGACGCGTGTTTTAGTTTGTTTAATGGAAAGCAGTAACAGTAGCTAAATATGGAAAAAATCTTGATAGGAATGAGGAAGGTGGGACAAAACTTTAGTTTCATTGTTATTGTAAGTTTATTTAAATCTGTTCAGTTCAATAGACTTGCTCTGAACTTGCAATGATGTAATTGAAATCAGAATTTATCACTGGAAATCTGTCTATTCTCTGATGCTTTAAGTTGTGGTCTAGAGATGCTTGTCTTTTAACTGAAACACAAGAAGCACCATTTAATTGCAATTTCATGCACAAAGAGCAATAACTTTCTTCCTGACTGACAGGTTCTAAATGGTTGTCACTTGTAAAGTACATAACTATCACTTTCAGGTAGTTTTGTTTGAATTATGTGAGCATTGCAGTTTCTTGTGAAAGTTCCACAAAAAATGTTATTTGCCTTAAAAAGGAAACTGCTTATAGCTCTGTCATGGTGGGGAAAGGTACATCAAACAGTAGTGTTCTGCTAAGAGCAGTTTATTATGTGAGGCAAGTGAGGGACAGGTGATGCTGAAGAAAGCTTTTCCCATCACATACTGTTGTTGTTTAACCCTACCCAGTAACTAAGTACCATACAGTTGCCCGCTCACTACAGGACAAACTATGGAGAAGACTCTGCTCGTTCCAAGTTTCAGAGCCAGGCTCTGGGATGGTGGCTTGGTTTCACCTTAAGCAGAATGCTCTGCTCCTATGCAGAGTTAGACCAGTGTCACAAGGTGGCCTGCAGTCTGCTTCTCCAATTCCAATAGCCTTCACAGCCAAATGTTCACATGGGATGCCATCCCATTTGTGAGAATTTCACTGTGTACCTTTCCAGCCAGTTTGGGGGATGGTCTCCTTTCCACTGCCCATCCATGGTCTGTATAAAGGCCACTATAGTCACTTCCGGTTGCATCATCATGTAGGTGATAGCTTACCACGTTCAATCCTCTTTTGCACTGTAGTCAGTTCTTGGCCAAAGCCAGACCATGCTACCCTCCTGTCAAAACTCAAATATTGTATAATTGAATTATGAAGTTTTAGGACTGAGCATTGACAAAGGAATCATAAATCCAGCCCAAGAAAACTGGATGAAGTGAATATCTTATGTACTTCCTTTCACAGTCACACCTTGCCGCACTACATGTATAGACAACAACAGTGTGGATGATGAGGAGCAACAGACATCTGATTGTACACTTCCTCGGCAAATAGCTAAAAATGTATTTATAGCTGGATTTCTTAGCCTTTGGCACAAAACTTCAATGTGCTTCATGATCATGTCTGCCATAAAATATCCAGCAGTAAGTTAAATAACTGAATTTAAACATGCCATTACGACACAAATTCATCTTTGAAAACTTAAACTAGAATAAGTTGTCCAGTTTCTCATGAACAACCATAAACATAGAGCCTAACTTGCCTAATAAAACCATGGGAAGGGTAGAAAAGATATCTTCATTACCTTCATGACAATAAGTTGTGTTCCTGAAAATAGCTATGAAAAAGTGGTGTCACCCAGTTGGTTATAGAACAAATTTAACACTCCGAGTGACCTTTCCCTTGGAATTATAGTGTAGTATCTGGAACACTGACATACTTTCATATTTTTATGAACAATGTGTTTTTCTTTTGGTGCTGCTTTGGTGTGAACTATAAAAACCCAAGTCTATTTTTCAAATTTTTCTGGACCCAATAGTCCCAGCTGTCAGCAGAAAACTTTCTTAGCATTACGGGTGAGCCAGCCAACATGTTAGCCAAGCACAGCCAACCCATGCTTATAATAGAAACTATGTGAAGAAAATTATTTTCCAGTACTGTTTCATTGGTAAAACCTCATTTGTCACTTTCAAATGTAAGAGCAACAAGATGTTTTAGAATATTGAGAGTAGAGGATCATGTATTTTTTTTTTCCCTTTATTTTTTTTCATGCTTCTACTAGCTTTTCTGTCAAATAGAACTGTTTGCATTAAAAAAGAAGAAAAGAAAGAAGGTCACTACAGTAAATATTCAGTATGATGGATAATAAGTAGTTCAGGCAAAACTCAAAGAACTTCCTTCATATTTTCTAAATGCTATTGATGCCAATTAACTTTTTCTTACTCTTTGGAAATAGCAATTAATGTAAAAAAGCTAAGATTGCTCCATTCCTGTCATCATTTGGTTATATTGTCAGAGAAGAAAATGATGATATATTCAGCAACAAAATTTCAAATTATTTTTGCTGCCTTCAAATTGTAACCATTGTACCAGCACATTTTATTGAAGCCTGCATTCCCCAACACCAATCAGATACAGTCATTAAAACACTGTAATTCTGCAAAGCAGAATTATAGCAAAACTTTATTGTGACTGGTTATTTTTTAAGAATGAAAGTCCATGTTGATGTGTGAAGAATTATAATTAGACCCTTCAACTCCTTTCTAAGGTTTCTAGCTGAAAAATAAAAAGGAAAGCAGGAAATTTCTTGATGCTTTTCACCTTCAAATTTTAACATGGACAATATTTTTTTTCCTTCTTTGAAGTCTCTGAAAGAAATGCAGGAAGAGAGACAAAGTACAAGTCATATAGTAATTATGGGGAAATTAAAAGCAGAGGAAGACAAATTGTAAGATTTTTGTGCCCGTTCTGTTGTTCTTTGTTCAGGTTACATGAACACAGTTGTAAAATAGCAGGGTAAATTAAGGTCCTGGCACAGCAGATTAAAACCCGTGCAAGTAATTCTCCCGATGTGAACAATCGCTTTGACTTTATTCAGTCAAATAATGAGCCTATTTTAAAATTCACTGAAGGAAATGGGAATCTTAGGGCTTCCAGCATTAGGTTGAAAATAATTGTTAGTGTGAAAAGGAAAGTCAAGAAAAACTGCTTTCTATTTTATAGTCATAAGACTCTTCTGGAAGTGAGAGTTTGTAGTACAGTTCTTGTACTTCATGAATTTATAGTGTCCTGAAAGTTTTAGTTCCCTGAGATTATATGTCAACCAGGGTGGGAACTCATTATTACTTATTTTATCATGTAGGTTGCCTACAGATAATCCAGAGAGTAGAAGCTCACTTGCAGGTGTGTCAGAAGTATGTGACGCAGTCACTGTTTCAAAGAGGTCATTAGCAGGATAAGACAGATGAAAGAAGGTATTATCTCCATTTCATACATAAAAAACAGGGGCACAGAAAAGGCAAGTTGAAGCCAAAATTTCAACCATGATGCCAAACTCATGTATTTTCTAATTTCCTGGTATCAAGTGCTATGAGTAGAAATATTTATAAAATGGTGATTGGTTCTCTTCAACCTGTTTTTCACATGCAAGTACGTGTCTTTTCTCAGAACATGCAGTTTTCAGAAGATAATTTTATAAGTTCAGAAAATCTCTTTAAATTCTTTGTAAAGCCAAGGTCAGTTTCAGCAATTAATTGTACCATCAATATTCAAGTTATTTTGCATACAGATATAGCACTATTTTTTAAATTCTCATCCAGATCTTCAGTAAATAGAAGAAAAATATGTACACCTTGAAGCTGTTCACCGGTTTGGATTAAAATCTTGTAGAAAACTTGCTTTGTAATTGAAGTATTAAACTTGAAAATGATTCATGTTGGTGGTCACTGAGAGAACTCAAAGATCCCGGGACAGTCTTATACATCACATTTGGATGTCTCTTCCTCAGTAGAAACACATGCTTTAAAACATACTGGCTGTGGATTTGCTCCTTCCTCCTGATGATCCATTGAGGGTTGTAGCGACATGAGAGTTATAATCCCATGGTGAATTGCTGTGCAAAAGTACCCCAAAATGTTGTTTATCTCTTACTCCTCAAACACAAAGCATGAAAAATTCACTCCCCTGCTGTAAGGAAAATACAGTCCTCTTGCTTTTAAGACTCATGCAGACACAGCTGGTGCCTCTGTGGCGTCCTGTTTGAGAAGAAGGCACTGAAAGAAAAAGAAGCAATTATTACAGTATAGAACAACAGGCACCAAATCTGTAGCCTTTAAGTATCTCCGTAGTCTTCTCATAAGGACACAGTGATGCCACAGACATTACAGCTAAGTATAGGAAAGCTAGAATATAAAGCAACTAAAACAGCTTCTGTAAAAAATGAACCTGGAACTGTTTCTTCTTCTAAACTATCTCCTGCTGAGAAACAGCAACCTACTTCATATGTTAGGCCAGTAGAGAATAATATTTCTATTCACAGGAGTTTTAAAAGCCCTGGTTTTCCCTTGTTCATAAGGAAACTGCTTATGAATTCAAATTTTGTATTTTGTTTTTACATCAAGTAAATAACATATGCTGACTTGGATAACTCAAGCCTACTCTGCTTATCTATCAGCCTCATATTAACTAGCCAAACAGATTGCAGAAATTTTATCATTGTATTTTTCCCATTGTCAGTGGTCTTCTGATAAAATGAAAACAAATCTTGCAGTGCCTTGTAAACTGCAACAGTATTTCCCCAAAATAAATATAAATGTTGTTGTCACTGTTGCTTTCTGGTTTTACAGTATGTCATCAGAGTGACAGCATGATATTTACCTAACAGACAGAAAAGTCACTATTCAGCAACAGCATCTTATGGAACAGCTTGCAGATCCCAAAGGTGCCTTGTATGGAAAGTTCTTACCCTTCTGTGTTGTTTGTTTTGGATAGGGTTCTTTGCTTTCACCCAAGGATGGGATAAATCTTCTGCTCTTGTTCATTGCAAATAAGAGATGCTCACACAAGACATAATTAATGATTTGGGTTTATGTGAAATGTAAGCAGGAAGAGAGGCTTGGGAAAGAATTTCCACTGCAGCGTTCCAGGATGATGTCAGGTAAAGCAGTGCTACAGCTGTGCCACATTCCCTTAGTAAGATTTCAAGCTTCTGCCCTCCGTTTTCTTGGCCAGCACCCCAAAACAAGCAAACAGCCTCCCCTCCCTGCCCCTGACAGTTAACAGGGTCAGACCCCGAGTCAGTAGACCTGTTAAACTTCTACTTTACTGCAGCTTTTTCTGTTTCAAATACAAGAAAGGGCTCCATGAAAGACTATATCCTTTCAGCCACTCTAGTCAGAGAATAAAAGAAACCTGCTTTTAGTCTAATACAGACTGAAGGAAAGAAAGAGACAATGTCACTGTTAGAATTCTCTCACTAATTGCCCAGAAAGCAAGGGAAAAAACCCAAGACAGTCACAGTAAAGAAGAAAAAAATCAGGAAGCTAATGAGGAGATAGAGAAATATTTTATAATCATGCTCACTGAAGAAATCTGGCCCTCTGACATCTCCCAGTGTCCCCTGCATTATAAGGGAGAGTCAAGGGACAGCTTCATAGAAGGAAAACTGTTCTGTAATTGTATTTATTGAAAAAATAAATACCTTCCTGCACAGCAGAGGATGTTAGACAGGGTGACATTCATCATGCCATGATACTTTGTCTTTTCTACTGTAATTTTAGTGCCCCCCTTATATTTGGCGGGGAAAATTCCACCAATATTACAATATATTACAACTTCCACCATTCTTGCAATGGCACTTGCTGAATGCACTGGAAGAGAATTTCTGAATAAATGAGAACTCCTAAATGAGTTATATCAACATTTTGCTTTGGGGAACGAATATAATAAGAGCAATAAAATAACCTCAGATACATTTTGGGAGGCTTATATCAGTTGTATCCAGTTTTTATACAGCAGTGAAAAACAATCTTCTGTCCAACAACTTCCCCTATTGTCAGTCTGCAGTGATAACAGCTACTGCCAGCTGAAATACTTTCTCCTCCTCTTAGTGTCCTGATCTGGCTGTAGTTCCACTCCAGGCAGTTAACACAGGCTTCTGGAATTATGTAAAGGAAAAAAAGATAGAAAATCAGACAAGAATTTCATCAATCGCATTCTCAATATTTCCCTTGAAGATAATGGAGGTCATATAGAATTTCAGGCTGTAAGGGATGGGCTTTACATAGCTAATGTGAGCAAAGAGCTCTCCAGGCTTGCATCATCAATCATCGATGTATTGTTACTTAATCAAGGTGTCAGTATTTATTTATTTAAAATACCAGGCACTTCTAGTATTTGATCAAAGTTCTTTCTTATATTACAGCTCTTTGATCTTCCTTTTCTAGGGAAATACAGTCTTCCACATTCAACATTTTAACTAATTGCATATAGTCTTTTCTTACTTTAACACCAATAAACATATCTTCAAACTACAAACTGATCTTTTATGCAATTGCATAAACACCAATGTAGAGATTAAGGGCATATAAATCTACAGGCTAGCTCACCAACTTCAGTCAGTACTTTGTGGCATCCCTAAAACACAGTCTGTACAGAGATAGTAAAAGACAATTCCTAGCCTGCTATCCAGGAACATTCTTGTAACAAATGAGATGTTATTCAATCCTAATATACTTATGGATAAAAAAATATTTTTGAAAAGGAGTACTAGAATGGTCAGCATTCTACACACAGGAAAATCCAAACTATAATGTCAATCAAAGCATTGAAAATCCTTTCAGTTAATGTTTTGAACATTTTCTGTAAGTCACCACAGTGTTGTGTGTTCCATAGATGATGTCTAAAATTTTCTTTACAATTAAAGATTGACCTTTGTAAGCGATTTTTTTGATTTTGTAGTAGAGCAACTATATTGAACTTGAATATGTGTTTATTATAGAAATCTATGTATTTCTCCATAGCAGAAATTCCATGTATTTTGAAAAAAGAAAAGCAAATGTGTCTCTCCTTCCGGGATCAAGGGCTCTTTGTTGCACTTCATGGACAATCCCACATCAATAAGAAAAAAATAGCAACTGCAGCTGGACTGAGCTTCCAAATTGATAGCTTAGCCAGATGCAAATTCATGACTTCATCTGATTTTCTGGGTCTTGTGTATGCGTCTGGTTCTTCCTTGTTGAATTCTTTTAAATCCTTTAAACCATTAAAAAAACCCCAAGAAATAGTGGTATATCAGCAATTGATACAACCCTTGCTTATTATGTAAAATAGCTGTTTTGCAGTATGTCTTAAATAAAATTTCCTTTGACAGGAATAGGATGCTTGCAGACCTGGTGTAAAAAGAATTTGAAGGAATAACAATACTAAGCATGCCATACGCAGATGGGATTGCAGTAGATGAATTTTAATGTGTCCTGAAGTTTTGGTAATAATTAAAAGAAAAGATATAGCAACAGTAACCCAAAAGATCAGGAATTTATAATATCTAGCTCTATGATCCTGACTGTACGATGACCTTCATGATTCTAACTGAAATCAAAACGTGTTCTTGGTTTGTTTAATCCATGTGCAATGACTTTTATAGTTGTAATGTGGACACACTTGTATACTTCCTAAATAAAGGAATGTGTGGAGAATATAATTAGTTTGACCAAGAAATTCAGATTTGAGGCAACAAGTGAATGCTTAAGTCAAGACTCTCTTTATACTCTTGTTTAAATAGGACTCAGCGATGAAGCTTATGGGCAGCAGCATAGGATGCATAGGCAACTGTTTTTAAGTCCACCAGTCAGCAAAGTAAGGACATTGTAAGTAAACTAGAAATTAATTTCTTAGCATTTTAACTGCATAGCTTTCGTATTATTGAAAATTATTATCACTTACTGGTGTTCACTCTGAGAGAAACAGAAAATTAAGTACAATTTGCAACATATTAAAAAAAATAATTACTACTTTAGCTTGATCTTATGCAGAATCAATTATCGGCAGAAACTGTGGGCCATTGAAGTCAGCACATCTGCTACGCTGTGTCTCTGAGTTTCCCTATAGTGTTCTGTGGTGTTCAGACATGCTTACCCCACTCTAATCTATTACATTAGAGGCAGACAAAGAGGGTGTACCATAAGGTATCCCAAAGGATATATAACTCCAGAATCTAAATAGTTTTCATTTATAAGATTTTATTTTAGCATGAGCTACCCAATTAATATATGCTATCTGTACACAGAGTTCTGAATAAGTACTTTGCTCTGCTGCAAAACTTTGGCAATAAGCTTAATATCTTTTGGGGTATCATGAAACTCTCATCAAGATTATTTTGAGAACTAAAAAAAAAAGGATGCTGGAATTGTCACATCAAAAGAGCGTCAGTTATTTCAATTTCTTAAGCTTTGAGTTAGGCTTACATCTCCTGTTGTTATTAGCAGATCTATGAGGTTGAATCTGTCTCATCTCATTTACTGTGCACAGTACTGGAAAAATGCTCCAATACCTTTGCTTCTTTAGTCTCTGCTTCATTATTTTAAGTAGAAAAAACCCAGGATGAGACAGTAAGCTTTCTTAGCAATGTTGGTGCTGCAGATCTGTTTGCTGTCCCAAGCAATTCAGGAATAGTGCTGTAAAAATGCAAGTTATGTTTAATAAAGATTAATGCAAAGTTATATATCCTTGTGTTAAAATATTAAATACAGCAGAACTGAAGGGCACAACATCTAGTGAATGGACTCCCAATGTATGTTAAGGTAATGATAGTTCTTGTTGCAAATACACTTTGCAGTATATATAAAACAGCAATGATGGTACATTAACTTTGAAGGGACTAAGATGAAAGTTCTGAAACAGTGTGAAATGCTTAATTACATATGTATCAAAAGCAAATTTAACCATGAAGCTAGAGGCCCTGAAGAAATGATTGACAGTTTGAACTGTTGCTCTGCAAAATCCTTGTCAAAGGATTATACCCGTTTGTGCTTTATAGGCAAGAAACAGAGTTTAAGTTCTGTTTACAATAAGGAAATACCTGTGAAAAAACACAGGTTTTATTACTGACAGCAGAATTGATCTGGGGTTTTTTTGCGTTTCTTCTTAGATTCATCTCTCTGGAGTGAAAACAAATCTTTTGTGTATAAGATGCAGATATAATTTCAGTTGAAATAATTTGAAAACTGACCAAGGCACATCTATTGAAGGAATTTATATTGTAAGATACAATCAAAATAAAAAATCAATCTGTAAAGGCAACAGCCTATTCTTTATAACAGAGTCAGATTTTCAAATAGGGTCCGCCTTGACCTCAAAAACAGTGGGTGCTACTTTATATACAAGGTGCCTCCAGGAGCAACTTACAGGTATGAACTGTTGGTTTCGAAAGTTTACCTATGGGGAAAAGGGATGTGCACAGGTATTTTTAAAAATAACTTTAAAAAATTGGTTATTTTTAGTATATTTCAGCTTTCTGGGAGGCTTAGAGCCAGAGCTAAACATTCCCAGTATGAGAAGTGAAGATCCCTGGTAAGATAAAGTTACTGAAAGACAACTGAGCCCCTGTTCGTGCTGCAACTGCTCCACTGTAATCTGTTCAGTCCAACTCAAGTTTCAAATTCCCCTATTGACAGAAATAATCAGCTTTTAATGTTGAAAGTTTGTGTTCAGTGGTGAGGCAAGCAGATGATGAAACTAAAGTTTTCAGTGTGAATTTAAAAAAAAAAAAAATCACTAATGCCTCCCAGGGATGTGCAGAATTCCATCACTCTGAAGAGCCTATATTTAAATCTTTGCAAAACAGGTTTTTCATGGTGGAAGGATGTAGCTTACAAATTAGAAACTTGTATAGTATTGATACATATTTAATTAATGATCAGGATGCCATAACAGTGTGAAGTAGGAAACAATCTAAAGTCTCTTTCCAGAACATAGGAGTTAAGAACTTCAGAATTATGTGACGTATTTAATTTTATTTTTTGAGTTTGCATGCTATACAGACTATTTCTGAGGTTGAAAACATCCTTATGGCAAATGAATGTAGGAGTCTCTGCATTGAAACTACAGGTTATTAAGAAATTAATGAAATGCTATAAGAACATAGGACCAAGTCCACAGGATGGAGTCCTGGTATTTTATCATAGACCGTTTCATGTGCCAGAAACATACATCTTTTTAAATTATCTTAATGGTACGCTCAATGTGAAGAAAGACTAGATGATTGGTATTCTAGCAAAAATCTCTGAGTTCAGGAGACATTAAGAAAAAAAGCTGTGAAATTGGGGTAACCATCACTTTGTTCTCCTATATAAAAAGGAAGATTGGTAATCAGGTTCTGAGAAAAAAGCCACAGCCTCTCGCCCACCTTAAAGACTGTTGGTATTTAAGGGTTCTATAGAATGAATATTCTGTCCTATCAGAAATATATTTTATCTACTGTAATCTGTTTTTTGTTCTCATGCTTTTCTTAAGCCTCTATCTGATTGACATTGAGTACCCTGTATTTGTGTTGGCTTTACATGGTGTCGGATGCATAGTACCTCCTCAGTGTCGCATATGTCAGCAGGAATATTCAAAATACCCTTTTCCTGTGCATCTGCTCAGAAATTGAAGCGGACACATGAAGTAGTGGTAGGTTTTGCTAATAGGCTAGTTGTACCATAGATACAGTGAGACTCAAAGTAATGTCTAGCTACCTAATTAACCTCCCTTTACCATCCAATTTTGAGGCAAAAAAAAAGTAGTGTTAACATATGATTTAGGTCAGGCATGCCCTATTAGTCTCTTGGTATAGGTTAGGTATGACTGGCTAATTTTGACAAATGCATTTTAATTGCCGTCAATCTAATTTATACCTATGTGATAAATCACCTTTTTTTATTAGACTTCCATGCTTTAATACCAGCTAGCATCAGCTCCTATCATTGGCCCTTGCTGTAATTGTTTTTTTCTGTTTCTGGCTGAATTTAAGATCTTTAAAATGCATCAAAGTGGTATTAAATAATTCTAATGGCAACAATCACGATATCATCAGAACAAATTACATTTCTGATCAATATATGCTATTAAGTCTTACAACTCCTTCCTGGTTTTGCAGGCAGGTGCCTGTTTCAGGTAGAAGGAATGGCTGGTGATGAAAGCTGAGGACAGTACTAAAGAGATGCTTATGACCAGGGAGAGGTGAGAGTGCTGTTTTTTCACTCCATGCTGCCACTGGAGAGGTGAAGGAATATCCCTGAGTAGCAGTGGAGCCAATGAGGGCAGCAGGCTGTAGGGATGCAAGAGGTGCCCAAGATTGCAAGTAGCACCCATAATAGACTCATCCAAAATCTGTCAGGGAATGGAAGTACATATTGAAGAGGTGAGTGAAGAGGGGAGGGATTCGACCACATGTGTGACAGGTTTGGTCTGATAAGAGAGACAAATAGCAGGAACAGAAGTCTAGGTAATTGCTGGGGCTGAGACTCTTGTGGCCAGTAAGTCTTGTTTCTGAGGTGTAACAGCTGTTTACTGTTAGCTTTCACACTACGTTTGGGATTTGTTATGATTTTCCTTTAAGTAGGAGCCTTATCCTGTGTCTTCATAGTTACAAGCAAGGATAGAAATTAGATAACTAGATTTTTAAATGTGGTTGGCTTTTGTAAGGAACTTGGATGTATCACTTAGCTAACGGTGCTGTCAGACTCTCCTGCTGCATGCACAGAGCAGTTGGTATAACAACAATATATTAATATATATGTATTTCACTGGATAGCTGAATTGTCAGGGCTCAGGCAAAGAGCGTTGTTTTGGTTTGTCCTTGGCATCTTTGTTAGGTCTGGCAACAGGATCTCTAGCTAGAGCCGGTTTTAGCAAGTATCTCTTAATCTTTCCATAATAGGAAAGGGATAAAGACTGACAAAAGAATCAACGTTATGAGTGAAATTAATTGCTAATGCTGTGAGTTGGATACAAGTCAGCAAATTGGTCAATAACTCTGATACTGTTTATTTTCCTGGTACATTTGTATGTGCTTTTAGAGTGACTGATTTTTTTTTTTTTTTGAGCTGTCTTCTCAACCAGCTCTGAGTTTGCTTTCTGTAGGGTCCTACAGCCATTTTGTGTTCAGTTCTGGTGCAGCCTATTGTTTCTGAAGATAGGCACTTATTTCTTTTTTTCTTTGGTCCTGCTTTGCCCCTTCAGTCTGTAAATGTGTGGTTTTCTTTGTAAAGGGTAAGCATAATGCTTTACTGGCTTAGTAGTTATGTCATCTTTTTACTGCTAACAAAACGGCCTTCATATTTCTGTAGAAGGTAAGGGACTAAATGTGAACACAGTGCCATTGTTCTTTTTTGTGCATGTATTTTCTGAGAACTCCTCTTGTGCTACTACTTATGCAAAAATGCCTTACAGCAAAAAGCTGATTGTGCGTTGTAGTTTATCTCAACAAATAGAACAAAAATGTACTTGTTATATTGGGGGGTTGATGCTGTTGTTTAGAATCAATTAAAAGTATCTTATTTTTTTTATCTTTCTCATGAGTGAATTGCATCTTTGATTACTTGCATCATCAGGTTTTGACATTGTCTTGTACAGTTACTAGCCATCTGTATAGAAATATATAAATTGCTGGTAAAAATGCTCTTAGCACCTCAAGATCCAGTAAGTAGAGTTATGAAGTGAAGATGCCTAAAATAAGGCACTGTTCACACACCTTACTCTTCTAGCATCATAACAATAATACTGTTCTTGGCAAATATTTCAAAGCAAAGTTTAAATTTCTGACACAGAAGAAAAGTTATGCATGTGCTTTGAAGGGTATCGAAGCCTTATCTTGTTTAAGGCTTATCCCAGTTCTAAAGTAGAACACATGATTAGAGAAAAATGGTAAAGAACAAAAATTTTTCATCTACATGGCATTTTGACCCTTATTACTTACAGAATCACATTATTGGTTTTTTTTAAAGATATGTTGGATAGAAATTAGGTATTTCTTTTATTTACGTACAGCTCTATTCCTCCAAAGTGAGTGTAATACTTGACAGGACTGGGTTCATTGTTGCTGTGAGATTCTACTTTAATCACATAACAAATTAATTTTTTTCCAGAGTTGTTAAAATAAAACAAATTAGGAAAGACATTTTTACCTTGAATATTCTATTAAACTTGTCCACTGGTTTTATTGCTTTAAAATGTCTTTCAAGTAGACAGTTTAAAATGAACCTATCCTTTTTTTTTTTCATTTAGAATTAAAAATATGTATTCTGTTTGAGTAGGGTCTTACTTTAGCCTATCACCATGAGCTGCTAATGCCCTGGAACAGATCACATACTTCAAAATGTCAACCATAACGGAAAAAAGAAAACTCAAAGAAGAGAAAGTTGACTGGAGGTGCTATGAGGGGTCTTATGCTCTCCAGGTTCTTCTGCAGCAGCCAGAGCTGAGGTAGGAGCATCACACTGCTCTCGGGAGTCTGTTCTGTGTCACTTAGCTGCCATTCATCAGTCATAAACCTCCAGATAAACAGCATCGTGTCAGTTCTTTTTGCTAGCCTAAGATAACGTTTTTTATTACTGGAACTCTGCTGGAATGCTTTTTCTTCCTCCTTCTGTAACAGTCTAAAATGTTAGAGGATCTAGTCTAAAACTTATTAAAGTTTTGCAGTAGGGGATACCTCCTGTGTCCCCCTGCTTCTTCTGACAAAGCCTTTCTCAGTTTTTCAAAAGGTTCAAAAATACACATTACTTTTTCCTCTCTCATTGCTTGTCAGTCAGAGACAAAAGGAATTAGTAAACTGGAGTTTAACTCTCGTAATGGTTGCTAAAGCAAGTTTTCATATATGTATTTTGAGTTTTACTAGTAGTGAGTTTCTTGATAACTAAACCTGCAGTAATCAAATACCTTATGGTAAAAACTCATCTGACTTTGTAGTGAATGCTTCATTACCTGGAGTTAGAGGAAAGTCAGATTTGAGATTACAGGCCGGTAACGGATTCCTTGTTCCAGCTGTACTCTATTGGGTATGTGTAAAGGTAGTTTGCCAGATAATTTGAGCAGGGGGAAGCCTTGGGGAAGCTGTTTTCTTGTACATGTGACTGTATTTGTGTAAGAGTATGCTGTGTCATACCACTCTGCTGTAGCAGTGGGAACTGTAAGAGGTTGATTCTCACAAAGACCAAATCCATTTATAATCTGTGTGTGTGCTTAATACAGGTTACAAGGTCTAAAATCTCAGCCACGATGTGACTCTTCAGCGTTGTATCTCCTGAGTACAGATGGTCAGTACACTGACCTGCACTGAAACAATTTTGGGGTCAGACAGGAAGGAAGTTAATTACTGACAGTTGTTTTGAAGAAAGAAGGAAAACATCTACCTTGATTAGTAACAATCAGGAGACTTAAATAAAAGTTGACGCTACCAGGAAATGTTGTCTACCCATTAAATTATCAGAATGTAGAAAGGTTTAGGTAATATGCAACACTTCCTCATCTTGTTACTAGCACAACTGTCTGAATAGTATTAATCAAATATTGTTTTAAAAATTCTTACACCTTCCATAAAGCAAGCATTCTGAGAAGGAAACGATTTTTCACAAATGCTTTACTGTTCATCAGTGTAATTAACATGACTTAGTATTTGTTTCAGAAAGCATGATGCTTTCCTTTAAACAACCTTGGATACATATGAGGTCTTTCAGGTTTTAGGGGGCTCTTTTTAAGCATAACTTTAGTCATTTGTCCAATGGCAGACAACTAGCTTTACTCTGTACAATCTTCATGGTTCACCCAGATCTATGTTTTAGAACTGTGTTTAAATACTTTCCTCAAGAATAAAATTCTTTTGTCTGGTATTGAGAGAGTATATGAAGAGGTAGAGAAGATGTACAGTGACTTCATTGGTGTTGGCATTTGTGTAATGTATATTTTTTCTTTCAAGTTCTTGTTACCTATAATTTGTGAGGCTATGAAAAGTTGTTCCAAGTGATCTCAGTCATGTACAGTGCAACAGCATCGTGCTTCCCTGACTCAAAATTGTCAAAGATATTTTAATATGCTGTATGGTTAAGCTTATGCAATTTTGTTCTTGCTACTGTAAAATCTTTCCCTACCCTCAGCACTAGAATATGTGCTATTAACAGAAACAGGTGGACAGGAATTGATCAGAATGATCAGATGTGCTTTACCCATTTCAAACCAAAGCTTTGAACTGGCTTGCCAAACACCTTAATGTTTGGGTTGTGTTTGGAAAATTAAAATAAGCTTTGGTCTGCAAAAGGGTTTCTGCTTCAAATAGTGTTTGAGTTTTGTGTTGTCTTTTGTTTTTTCTTTTTCTTAATCTTCTTTATGGCAGAGCAATTGCACTAAACTGAAGACATATTAGAGGCTGCCTCTATATTTGCTGTGGTTATCCTTATTTATCTTAAGAACCAGAGTACCTATGTGAAATAGTTAAAAGGATACAGTAGCTTATGTAAGTATTAATTCTTGCATGCAGATACAGTTTCAATACATGTCGTAGTGTAGTCAGAGCAGCATACTCAGTAATTATCTACCCCCATCTTTTTAATTTATTTTTTTTAATGGAGCCAATGGTCCCTATACTGTACCTGGCAGGTAACATTTGCTAAGTTAACCACTTCTATCAAGTCAGTGAAACAAGATGCTTTTAGTGATTTTACAGTATGTGCACATAACCTGTTTTTCTGTTAATTGGGCACGGGAAAGGTAATCAGAATTCAAATTTGCCAAAATTCACTGTTGGGACTTGCACTTAAAAGCCCTAAAACTTCCATACACAGATACTGTTCTGCCTTTAAAATGGTTCGCAAGTTTAATCACCAACTAGAATTGATTTTGCAGCTCAAATGGGACCAACATACATGGCAGCAACTTCTTTTCAGGTCTCCTTGTGAACAAAGCCACCGTTTTAAGAGTGGAAAATACCCAAACGTGTCTGAAGTAGTCTCCGAGTTGTTTCTGTTCTAAGGACATTGACTTTCCCATAAGTGCATGTTACTCGAACAGTTTAATTGTAAATAAACTGATGTAGTTAGCTCAGTTCTTCATTCTCTGGCATATGTGGCAATAACAAAATCATCAGATGTGCGGATCTGGTTATAGCAACAAAGATTTCCTGTAATGTCTTGTCCTGTTCTTGTTTACTATACTTGCCTTTTTTTTTTTTTTAAGAGGATGGACGTAATTGAAAATGGTGCAGGCTTTCAGGAAAGTACATCTTACTTGAGATATGATAAACTTTGCTGGCTAAAGCAAATGAGCTTTAGTCCATTTGAGATCATTATTAATAGTTCCTTGGGTAGTTTACAGGAACAATTGAAAACATAAGCAATAGCATTTTTTCAGTAACCTGTTAGCAGTTGGCTTGTCTAACATTCTTTTTTCATCTTTTTCCCTCAAAAGAACAAAAGAGAACACTATTTGGTCAAGCCCTGATAAATCAATAACTTAATGCCGTTAGTTACACTTATTTAGTGCAGTTAATATTAAGAGCTTGTAGGAGTTTCTTTGTATTTACTTCTTTATTCCCCCATCAGCCATTAAAGAACATTCTCATTTTCCACATGAAAGCCTCAGGAGCAATTTCACAGCGCAGACCCAACAAACTGAACGCCACAAGATTAACTGACTATACTACCTTGTATTGCTAGTTTGGCTCTGCCTGTAGGATTTAAATTTGCACTACCCTTCTGAACAACCAGAAACAATTTAACTGCATCCCAAATGCTTCATAGAGAAAGTCTGTTCAATTTCTTCCTTTCCTAGATTGCACGTTCAAAGTAATTTCTCCTAAATTAAATGTCATTTGGTTGTATTAGAATAATCAGGACAACTTCAGATTTTAATAAGCAAAGTTATTTTAGACTAAAACTATTGAGATGGTTTAAAAAAAAAACCCACACAACAAAAACAACTGCATAGTCTCAAGGCACAGGGAATGGAGGCAATAGCATTATGAACACATAATCGTATCCAAAAGTCCTAAATTTTTCAGCCCTGCTAAAGAATCAACAGAGTTGGAATTTTTGAAATTGGTAATTTAAATGGGAAATAAAATGAATTATTTTTCCTGTCAAACTTGTTCTTTTTTAGGCCCCCATGAGAATGCATTTAGTTTTAACAAACTTTATAATGTAATTAAACACTAGAAATGTAAGCAATGTATGAAATCATTAAAGAAACATGGGCAGGCTTTGTGTGGTATTGAATGTGTGGCGACTGTAATCAGACGGTCCATATAATTAGAAATATTTTTTTTCTTACAGAGAATCTTTTTATATTTAATACACTGAGTCAAGATAGAACAGTTACTCAACCTTCCTATTTCATGAAATAGCCTGACTCATAATTACATTTTTAAAGCACTTGTCCTCGTATCCCCATTTCTTAGTCCTGCTCTTTATGTGGAACAAATGGTTTTAAGTACAACAATGTTGCACTCCGTATTTATAATCACATTTTAGCATTTCAGTAGGATTGAAGAGTAACGATTTCTAATGGCCATTTTGTTTCCAGGTTTTCCGTGAATTTATCAATTTCCTTCTTGAACTACATGTTTTTCTAACCTGCATACCAACACTTCTTTTTTAAGTTAACAATTGTGACTTCTAACATCACATTAGTATTTTTGTTTCTGCTGTGCTGCTTTGATATTGGCAGGAATCAGTTCAAAAGAATGCTATGAAGCCTTCATTAGGGGACTGTGATACTCAGACTCTGGGAATTCAGCCAGGGGGAATCAAACGGTGAAATATTCGAAGAGGAAAAGTGTACTGCCTCATTTAAATTTGTATACACCAGAGCAGACTGCTGAGACGTACAACTAGAGAGTCTGGGCCTGGACTTTGTGGTTGTGTTCAGTAAATTCTGTCTCGTATATCCTTAAGACTTGACTGGCGGTTGTATTAGATTATACTCCAAGGGTGATAAACCATGATGTGTTGTGGTTTTGAGGCAAGGCTTTCAAAATTTTGTTGTGTGCTTGGTACTGTGGAAGTAAGGCCCAGGTGAGACCAGGGAACAGCTTGTATGCGTGCAGCTGATCTAAGCAGAGAATGCTTCAGGTTGCTTGGCTGGTGGAAGTACTTTGTGTTGGAGGAGTCAGATGTGTAACTTGCAGGGTCCTCCTGAGTATGAAGAATAGGAAAATGTATTGAAAGACCAAACCTTAATAAAGCATATCTTCAGAAACTTAACAGTTATCCTGTATAATTCAGTATCTGCGTTTCAATAAATTATGCTTAAATGACATCTTAGAAAGGATATAGTAGTAATCAAAGGATCAAGAAGTAATAATCCTATGGCAATGTTTTAACTGGCTAAACAGCTTGCTGTAGCTAAACTTATTAGAAACCTGATAAGCATTCAGGTAACTAATTGTAGGTACTTAATTATGAAATGCAAACATTAGAATTTGTCTCATAGCTATCTTTTAAACTGAGGGGATTTCTCTTGTCAACCTGAGACTAAACGGAAGGAAAAAACCCCACCCTCAATCCACTGTCTGTATTTGTGTATAATTTTATCTGATTTAATATGGTGCTAAACACTGGTACTGCACATGTTGAAACCTAGTTACTTGGAAACACTTTCTTCAAAAGCTACAGCAAATAAACATCAGTTGTCCACCTCCCCTAGGCACTCTTTTGTCTGTTTTTGCAGCCCACTCCTATCTGGGAAGCTCCTAGTTGTGTCCTCTGTTTAAACAGGAAATAGCTGTAGTTGGCTGTGGGTCAAGAAAAAAGGTTTGGAGCTTTTTATTTCAGCTGTGATTTCTTCTCTTATCTAACAAAAGTCTCTGGGTATATGCAGAAACCATAATAATGAAAGCCTGTATGTTATCAGTTTGATTCTGTTAAATGTGACTGCACCTGACAGCATTAGTTTCCTCTGTCATTTTCCATGGTACTCAGTATCTCCGAATGCCTCTTGGTCCCTATCCACAGGCATTTCAGGTCTGCAGGTTCTGGTTTGGTTTTAAAAAACAAACATGGATTTTCTTAAAGGAAAGCCCTGAAATAACCAAGTTATTTGACTCATATTTTTTCACTTACATGTTGTGTTTTCTGCTCTTGTTGGCTCAGTTGCATCTGTGAGCTGTACCCTGTGATCTGGATTGCTGGTCTGTCATCTGGAGAGAGCGGTGACATAATGCCATTTGAGTCATGGTCTATTTTTCTTTACTAAAGACAGTATCAGCTCAAATTGGTCTTCTGGCCATTTAGCCTTTTCATATGCTTGGCAAAGCAGCTTCTTCTCTTAGCCTAAGTAGATTTACAAGCAAGAGTAAAACAAAAGACATGAAGAACGGAAGCAGTGTTCCTGTTTAGAAGAAAGATTTGAGGCCAAAGATAATTGGCTGTGCTCACTGATGATGTTAGAGCAGTGCATGAGTGTCCCAGTCTGCTGTCCAGCAGGCTACACATGCCTGTGTTATTTTTCTCCACCCCTGCACATGCATGTGCAGAACACTAGGCATGTGTTTGCATGGCAATGCAGGTTAGTGGATATGAACTGAAGTTTCAGTTTACTTTTACTGCCATCGCAGTACGAAGTACATGGGCAGGGGTAGGAAATGGAAAGAGTCAGTAGACTGGGTTGTGGTATGCAAGCCTAGGCGTGTGAGCAAAAATTCGAAGGCCATCCAGATGTTTCTATGACATGCCTGGGATGGGAAGATTTAGGCAAAGATGGTCAAGAAAAAAGCAGATACAGCAGAAGAGCTGTAACAATGCAGTGAAATTGGCTTCCTGTGACTCTAAGGGGGAAAAAAGGTGTCTTTATATATAAAAATTCTGGTTAAAATTAACATGCCATTTTCTTTGCTAAAGTTTGGAAATGTTTTTTATATTTTGTAGAAGAATGTTGACACTTATATCTATAAAAACACAACCAGTACCTACAAACTAGGTTTTGTTTCAGTTCAGCTGTATAACACACCTCTCACATAATTTCTGTTTTGAGCTGGACCTCAGTTCTTCATTTGTAAGAAGAATATTTGTTTTAATAACTGAAACTGCTGTGCTTAACCATAGCACTTCTGAACGTGCATTTGCAGTACACAAGCTCTAAAGAGAAATAAAATGTATGAATACTGTATTTAGCCTTTTAAATATTATTCAAACTTTCTGTTTGTGTACAGATTTTCTATAAAATTAGTCTTCAGCTCTGTAGAAAAAAGTGAAGGTCAATGTTTGGAAAAAAGCACTGGTTAGGAGTGTTCTCTGCTTCTGCAACTCAAGGTCCAGCAAAGTATAAGTTTCTAAATAGTAGTGATTTATTTTTTTTTAAATGTGCAAAGTGCTGCAGTAAGGTAATTGGCAGATGTGTCAAAACAAAATTACTGGTTATTTCCTCACACTTCTGTAAGCTCTGAAGGATTTTCAAGCTCATATTGTTAATGCATATATATATTAGCATCTCACACCCCCAATTTTTGAGGTGCAGAATATTTTGCTGAGACACTTCTTCTGCACAGCATTATAACCAAGTACCTGTTGGCCCATACACTGTTTATCTGTATTGCTTGTCTCTGTACTAATAGCAGATTTGCCCAGGTACAGTGCTACTTATCCTGTGTTCCCCTAGCCTCAGAGTCTCCAGTTCTGCCAAATTCTATTGGTTTGGTGTTCACTTCAGTGTGCAGTGACATTGAAGGTTGGGAAATGGATGATTTCTGCTCGAATTGTATAGCCAGACCCCTAATAAATTAATTATTGTTTTTTGTGATTTACTTACATGAAGTTACCAAGGGTGAATAGTGCCTTAACAGCCTGATTAGTTTTGATGATTAGATGACTGCCTTTGTAGGAAAAGAGTAGATGTTGTTTGCCTTGATATTAGGAAAGATTTTATACACTCTGCTGTAGTATGATAGCCTCCAAATCAGGGATAAATAGACTGGATGAGTAGATTCAGAGAGAGAAATCTGACTGGACCCTGGGGATCAAACAGTGTTGGTAGAATGTGGGATATCATGATCATAAGTATGTATGTGCTTACCTGTCAAGAATTTATTTCTAAACTATGTTGCATTCTTTGTTTTGTGGGATTCTAGGTTTTTGTTTGTTTGTTCCTTGAATGAGGTAGCAAGGGAAAGGGAACAAGAGGTAACTAATCCAAAATGAAAATGTTTGAGCCTAGTATTCCTGTTTACTTGAAATCCAGCCCTTATTTCACCTTGATTCTTGGATTGTTGTTCAACTTCCACCCATTTGGGTCATTCAGCTGAAGAGGCCATTATCCTTATACCTTTAATCACTATTTGTAGAGCAAACTTGTTTTATGCGAAATCAGTAAGTCCATTGCCATTTCTTCCCAACAGAAGACCCAAGTTTCAGTGGTCAGTATACTGAAAGGGCCAACATTTTCTGTCCTGTAAAAAGTGAAGAGTATCCTCGATAGTACTTGGCATTTCAGAGTGCCATCTTAAACTTGTCTGATGATTGTTGGAGAGCTAGAAGTCCTGATAACATTTGGTTTGCTTTGCTAAGAAGTGCCATTTCCAATAATAATCTGAGAGATCTGTGAGCAAAATATGCCTGGAAACCAGTTAAATCAACTTAGCAGCTGCATGAGACTCTTTAGAACTGGGAATCCTATACTGTGATCAGTAACTTGCTTTTAGGAAGCCATTAAGTAGTATCCATTGTTTAAATTTCGATAAAATTATTCTATTTAACTGTTCAAGTTTGCAGATATTGACAATACTCACCAATCTGTTTTCTGTTGTTTGCAAACAATTATGTTGGAATATTTGAGGTGCTGATCTGTTACCCATGCACACATTGGTTAGCTTTAGTAGTTTAGTAATTATTGTAAAATGCTGATTCTTTAAAGGCCTAAAATGCTTAATGAAAAGTTACAAAAGCTGATTCTGTGGGGTTTAGATCTAGTTTGCTTTCCATTATTAGTATTGTGTAACAGCTTGCATAATTCTGTCACAGTGAAAATGTGGAATATCAAGGGTGGATGCGGGGGGGAGAAGGGAGTGCAATGGACAGCTGAACCAGCTTCATAATTTTTGTTTTGAGAAACAGTACACTCTGGTTTTGAAGAAATGCCTGTAAGTTTCTGTAGAAACTCATTTACATACTGTATGTTAATTGCATCTCTAGTGGAAAGATATGATAGTGATTTGTTTTGAAGTATTGGAATTATTTGGCATGTGCACGTAGTCTACAAAAGTGTTATATATTTTATTCTGGAGATGTTCCCTACACCCACACTTCAAGAGCAGGGATGACGAACTCATCTACTACAGCCTTATATAGACCATATAAATAGATACAGCAGTGTTTGAGTTCCAGTGATATATCAGTTAGGATACAAGCAAAGCAACTTTTCAGGGAGACGCAGTGACATGTGAATGTTCAATTCTGCTGTAGTTTGCCAAGAATGTAAATATTTTTATATGGTGATATACAATATTAGATCATTCCCTGGATTCTTCCCCCATGCATTTTGCACAAAGAAGGCTGTTTTCAAGCACTCATACCACATACTGAGATGAACCCTAGCTTTTATGTTTTAAGTACTGGCATTGAAGTGAGATATAACCAAGTATTCTACCCTGAGAAGTGCCATATGTTGGTGTTGAAGATTAGATCACTGACATGTGAGATGTACCCAATTCCTTTTTTTTTTTTTAAATCCTAAACCATTATACTCACGTGTTCTTTCTTACTGAGAAGTGTTCAAATCCTGATGCATTGTCATATTCCTCTCCAAGTGTTTTATGACTTTCAATGATAGATTGTAAAACATTGAAACATGGGTGTATGGCCTTCTCCACTGGGGGATGGGAAAATAATGGTGTTGCTAGACTCAAACCATTGTAAATGCGCGGCTCAAAAAGCACGTTCTGAATGAAGAGGGTGAATGCAACTAAACATAGAAGGCAAGAAAAACATATATTCAGTTTAATGAATCATTTCATTGCCTGATGTATTGTTTTACGGTAATGCAAAATAATCACATCACCTAGAGGGTCATAGCCCCTTAAAATAATGTTAGTGTCTTGACTAGTTAATTAGTCTTGACTTAAATGGCCCATTGGTGTATGGAACTATAAGAACCTAAGCAGCTATCCAAAAGCTGAACAGGGAAATGGGCCTCAGTGAGAATGGAGAGGCAGAGCTAGCAAATGCTGCTTTGGTGCAGAAGACCCAGAAAGTGCTGGGGTATATAGTCGGCTAGGCTTGGATGACAGAGTTTTGTTGGATGGGGAAAAAGGACCCTTCAGCGGTGTACAGATACTCCCCAGACTTCTGAATCTGTGCCTGGAAGCCCTCACCGTTGGCATCTCCACATCATTATTATTATAATGATCTGTTATTTAATGAGATGCATTTGTCCTTTTTTTTCCTGTTCTTGAAAAGGATGAGAATGGGAGTGGAAGTCAATATTGTACCTCTAGAACAGATTTATATCATCTGTCCTTGCAGAAGTAGCAGATGACTACCCAGGAAGTCATCTTTTGGGGCACACTTGAGCTCCATATATGATAAGTTAGTTATGTGATTTGATCTTATCTCATTGTTTGTACTTCAGTTGCATCAGGAGAAGCTGAAAAGTTATATTAAGTAAAATAGATTTTCCATGTAAGAAATTGCTGTGCTTGCCCCAGGGACATTGAAGGACTGAATGGAAAAGAAGATCGTGTCTCTGATAGAGGCAGGAGGAGAGATATGCATCTCTTTATTAAGATGTCATACAGAATATGGAAAAAGTTTGGGGACTACTGCACTATAATGAACTTGCTTTCAGAAATGTACTGAAGGCAGCTATTTACTGAGGATATCAGTTGCAGCCCTCTGGGATTGAGGGTCAAACAGAGCTGATTATTGCCAGCCTGGAATTAGGATTCTCAATAACTTTGCAGCGTTGCTGAGCACCTACTGTTTAACCCTAAATGACATTTATTAAGTTTGCGCAGACAGTGGACTGACGGAGTCACTTCCTCATTATTAAATGTGCGTTTTTCTAATCTTGCATCATCTCGGTGCTTTATTTAAAACTAAAATCAATATTCATGGTGCAGAGGGCTTTTTTCCCCCAACTCTTTCATAAACCTCTTGAGTACTTCTACATTTTCAAGTACCTTCAGTGCAGACAGTTTAATACATCTATGACAAGACAGTCTCAGAGAAATTGCTTTAAAATCTAAGAGCCAAGGTTGCCACACTCCTTTTGCATCTTTCTAAAAGGGGATTTCTGTCTTCTATGTGAAGGTAAAGTTACTGAAAAATGTTAGGCTGCAATGGATGATTTTAATATTAAAAAGCAATGCTTTTTCTCAGTCAATGATGCAACAACTTATTAATTACTGGAGTAATATCTTAAAAATAATACAATGGCCTTTTCACAAGTCAAGTGAGAGCAAATGAAAGATGAAGTCTTTTTGTTCCAATTGTGTGTACTGCCCAAAGAACGCTCCATATCAGATGCATCAACTTAAACCCTGAAAAAAACAGTGAAATTACGTTCTCTTGTAATATCCCTGGATTTTGCATTATCTTAAAATTGAAATGTGAAAGAACCCACTTTCATTTGACATGGTTTTTGTAGGGTGGTTTGCTGGTTGCTGGTTTGGTTTTTTTTGTTTGAGTCTTTGTTTGGGTTTTTTTAAGGTTGGGTTGTTGGTTTGTTTTTTTTTTTAACAAGGAATATGGGAAATGGTAGGATAAAGCCACCCAGGAATTCTGTATCCATCTGCCTAAACGGTTAGGGAATGAAATAGGTATTAATGTAAACTTTATGTATACAGATAAGTCAGTAGAAATAAAATGAGAAAGAAATAATGGCATTTCATGTAGAGAAAATGAAGACTCTTAAACCTAGAAGTCTCTGTAATGAATCAATCAAAATAAAGTTAGTAGGTAGAAGGATTAAAGGACTATAATAAGACTATGCTACAGATGACCACAACAGGAAAAGCTGGGAAAAGAAGAAATACTATATGGTAAGATAAGAAAGCTATGTATGGATAATAACATTGATCATGACTGATAAAATCTCCATAATATTAATTTGAATACCTTTGAGACACTCTGGAAATAATAGCTGTTGCAAATTACTGCTTCCTGAATCATATCAGGAACAGCTTAAGCACAAATCTGGCTGTAGCAAAGCTAATGCAAATACCAACCTGAGTAAATACGAAATAGTTGGTACACAAACATCTCCCTAATCTGGGAACTGAACCATTTGCTACAAAAAAGACAGGGATGGCTTCAACAGCTTTTGTTCTAAAAAGAACTGATTGATATGGGGGAAAGGATTAGACCAACCGTAGCACAGAGGATAAAACATTAAGGCAAAGATGCTTGTAAAATTTGCTAAGGATATTGATATTTTATTTTTATGTACTTATTACAGTTCTATGAAGTGGAATGGGGTGGAGTCTTCAAAAAACATCAGTTTATAAATGATTTTGCAGCACAATAGTTCTACCGTCACCTGTGATTAAGAACTAAAGGATAGTATTTGGGGTCTACTTCAGTGAATATTTTCTGCTTGCTGATTCTCTTGCCTGTAGCTACTCAATTAGTATCTTCCAGTGGCATCTCCTACCTTCACAAATAATTGTTTGAACTTTACAGAGCAATCAATAAAGTTAAAGTGTATCTTAAAGCTGGTACATGATTTTACGGATTCGGTTGAGAATACATAAATGTGGCAAAGGGTTCATAAATGGAAGAAAAGTTGCTGATGCTTCAGAAAAACAGAGACAGAAAGATGCCAGACCAGATGAAACAGAAGGAAATGTAAGGGAAACAAGAAATAAGTGAAAAGAGAATAGAAGCAGCTGATCTAGTCACAGGATAGAAGACAGCAGACTGTGCTCTACTATAAAGTGTTTGTAAGGGAATAACAGCGAAGGAGAGAATAGGAAAGTCCTTCCTAGCTCCCCTAGGTTTTGTTAGTAAAGGAATTCTTGAAGGTTTTTGATAAAAATTGGGAGAAAGACAAGGTAGAATTAAACCATCTGATCAGAAGGGCGGAACACTTTTCTTAGTGTAAACAAACTGCAGAGATCATATTTTCTAGTACTCTTCCCAGGACATTTGTTATTGAACACTGCTGGAAACAGAACGCGAGATCTGGCCTATTACAGCAGGCTTATTATCTTATTGAGAAGCTTGCCATACGATGTGTTGTCAGGAGACAGGACATGTCACGTTAACCCTGAATCTAAATGCACAACAGGAAAACATTGGAAGTAGTGATGAGTTTATAGAACAATTCTGTGTATCCCAGAATGTCATTCATATAAAAGATTGTCGGTATCTCCTACAGTATAATACATTTTAGTGTACTATTTTGTTATTTCTTTTTACTGTGGTAATTTGCAGGTAGGCAGGTGGGTCTCTAGCAGCAATCTTCTTACTAGTCACAAAATTATTTTTTTTTTGGGCTTCCTCCCCCCACCCCCACATATGTTGGCTTTATTTCAACTTTCTTTAAAAGAAAAAGTACTTTACAAAAGCAAGTAGCCTTTTTTAATCCCATTTTTCATCTGGAAGAGAGTGAGTCATGAATTCATTTGGTAAACCACAGAATATTCCCTGCAGCGAGGCATGGATAAAATCAGGGAGAGAACACAGGCCTCCTAAAGCTCAGGTCCCCTTCCTCTTGCCTACTTTGGACCATTATTTCACGGTCAACTCTGAACACAGCTTGTAACAAACAGTCCTATTTGGAATATAATGGGAGACTTCATTGGGGTATTTAATGATGCGATGTGGCATGGAAAGGATGCTCTTCAAAAAGATTCACGCCAGTGACTTACACCATGCGAGCGCAGATGTTCAGCTGAGCGGCAGTGAGACGTTCACCATAGTTCTGAGTTCTGCCTGGCAGATCTCTTCCAAACATGCAAGCTCCTGCAGCTTGTCCATTATGTTCCTGTTTGGCAGAAAGGCAATTGCTGCTGTGCTGACATTCATCACTGAGCTTTTTACTGTGGGTCTGCCGTTCTTGTGCTGACACACTTATCTGAAATCAGCATGGGGATGTATCAGACCTGGGGTGGGCTTTTTTCCCAAAAATGCTTTTTCTTCTGTAGTATTATATTCCTTTCTGTTCCTGAAACTACATAAGAAGTAGCCATAATAGCAAAATACCACAACTAAGGAAAAGCTGCAAAGAAATCTTTATCTACAGATACCTACCTTGATACACTGGGTTGTGGGTCCTCCCTGCCCCCGCAAATCCCCTTATGTAATCAATTGAAGATTTCAGTATACTGCGGGGGGTCTGGTAACGCATTTCTACCTTCTCTAAGCAGTCAGTCACTTTATTTCAGTGAACATCTTTTGGTCCTTGCACACAGGAGTAGTCTTTCGGTGATGCAGGGGTGTTTTTGTTTGCTGAGAATGGGGTGGAAATGGTGTTGCTTTTCTGGAGAGGAGACAGGGATTTGAGTATTATAAAAGTTTTGCATTATGATTTCTGTACCATCGCTTGTCACGTGGTAGATTAGAAAATGCTGGAAAATAGGCTATCAGGGTTTGTATGTAGAACACGGACACTGAAGGCACCTTTGCTGATGAAAATGATTTTTGCATATCTCTTGAATCTTCATACTCCTTTCAGTAGGAATGATGCTTGAAGAAAGACTGGATCAAATTTCAGACATGCTGAATATCTAGTGCCTGTTTACTTCAAGTTAGCTTGGGGCTGTTAAAAAATGCTGAATATTAGGATCAGCGAAGTGTAGGATATCTCATCTCTCAGCTAGACAAGCTGTCCTTAAATCCTTGAGTTGTCTCTACTTACACTTTCTAAAGTCTGTAAATTAATCTATTTGAATACACCGATTACACATGCTAGTACTGTGTTTCACTGAAACATTTTCAATCCTTTTTCTTTTTACTGAACTGTTTTCAGATGACCATCGTAATTCTTAAAGGAAATTCAACTCCTGACGCAAGTAAAATACTTGGCAACGTCAGGAAGAGTGGCAGTGTCCACACCTCAAACATATATAAGTTATAATAATGAATAACCTATAATACTGGTTGCAGAGACTGTAGATGTATGATAGTAAACAGAAAACCCATATAAAAGGAAACATGCAGGGCCTCTTCAATTCTGCATTTCATGCTCCTGAAACTTGGTGCAGAATAATTTCCTTTTGAATCAACACATACTATCTAACACCATTTTAAGAAAAATGCCCCTGAAATTACTGGCAATGAACAGCTGGCAGTGTTAACTTGTCACACAAAATGAAGTGATAACTGATGTATTGTTGTCCAAGTCTACAGTAGTTGCCTGAGCCGAAAGCAGCAGCTCTCAGAGGTGTGAAATATGCGTTTTATCACTATGTTCTCTCTTAGTCTAAGTTCTAAAGGATAAATGTCTGGATCAGACATCTATTGCTCTTTCAAATCTGTTTTCAGGAACAATTGCAGGAATTGCTATTTTATTTTCCATGCGTTGACATAAATCTTAATAATATTAATGTAAATCAAATACTGAGTGGGACTTTACTGCAACAGACATTCTTCTTCCTGTTTTATAAAAGTTTGGGTACTGAGTTGTGAAGAAGCAACGCTGGTTTTGATCATGTGCCAGTAACTGCATTAAATGTTACAAGAAATACTTAAGGGAAAAGGATTTTTTAAGAAGTGTATATTAAAGTATATTTGGAGAAAATACTAAGTTAGCAATTTGGCATTCTGATTAATAACCTTTTTAAGGAGTTCTCAAGTACAAGGTGTTTGCCTCAGTTTACCTGCAGTTAGTACCTGTCAGTCTCCTTGTTCTTTCATTTTCTCGTGGTGAAATTCAAGTAACCACACCTAAATCTCTGCAGATGTTTCTCTTTCCCATAACTATTCAGTATTATTGATTTTTATATCAGTGAAAAGTAATCATCCCTGATAAATCAGCCAATATGACACAGAAGGGAAGTGATAAAAGTTTAAGGCAAAAATGTGTTCTCTGCAAACTGATGTGTCCTGTAGCTAAAAATATTTGCATTTATATAGTAACTGTTGCAGTGTCTTTAGGAGAAGCACATATTGCAGATGTGGAAACCTGCACTCTCTTACTGGCCAAGTGTTTAGTTTTTTTATTATTTGCAGTCTTGAAAATAGAATCTGCAGTTCTAAACATGTCTAGGTAGTTGTTACATAATTTTTGTGACTGTCTTTGTACAGCCAACTGTTGCATTCAGTTAGTTGCTAGGGGTGACTTTATCCAGAAATTACTTTGAAATTGCAGTTTAAATAGCTGTAGAATTATAGGTGAGGATATACTGCATCCCTGGAAATCAGTTTAATAAAAATCAAACCCCTACTATTTATTTAGAAATTATTTGACAGTAAATGGTGTATCAGGGCTTAGAAATACATTGCTACAGATAGCAGACCCGTTTGTTAACTTCTGCCAATTCAAATTTGTATCTTCCTTTTGGATATGTACTGCATCCTGAGACAAAAAAATTCTGACTGAAGTCTGATATTTCTTTTTATAAAAACAGAAACACAAACAGACATGTATCTGGAGAAACATGAGCATCAACAGACCTTAACACAAATATTTATTTTATCTAAAATTTAAAATGTATTTAGTATCTCCACCTTATGCTGAAATAAAATATCATATAGGCAGAAATGTCTTTTATGAACAGGATGTGTAGTCAGAGCATTGTTTTAGGATGTTTGCTTAAAAATAAAAGCTCTTGGTAACAATCATCCTCTCTCTCCCGTCTGCAATGGTGCTGTGTTGAAGGCCCAGCACAGTTGAAGGATACTTCACTTTAGTTGAGATGAATTTTGTAACATTTCTTTACTGATATATCAATTTGAAAGACAGTGAGACATGTAGGTGAGGAAAATTATCTCAATGAAGAGATGCTTATTTATTATATATATAAAAGACTACAGTAATTTATGGGAGGAGAAAGAAGCAGTGAAAAAAGTGACCAGATATGGCAACCAAAGTGATTAAAGGCCTGGATTTACCTCTAGATGGGACGCAATAAAAGAAGAAGGAAAAAAGCCGTAGTTTAGTTTGGGAAGAAAATGGATAAGACGACATTTGTCGAAGGTCTGTGCAAGTTAATTGTATGACTGATGGCTAGGTAGACTGTCTGCTCATGTTTGCACTTTCTGATGTTAAAAGAATATGCTTTAAAAATAAATACAAGCGTTTAAAAATTTATACTTTTTCTGCATGGTAGATAATGAGCTCATGAAACTTGCTGCCACAATGTATAATTAAATTCAAGAGCTTAATGGGTTTGGGGTTTGGCTTGTTTTTCTATACTTTAAAAAATTTTGTTGCTAATGTGGATTTTCACCTTACTATAGATGGCAGACAACAAGACAATTAGAAGGGAATAAAACTGCATGCTTTGTGCCTGATCAGTTTGAAAACAAACTGCTTTTCCGATCAAGTGTGGAATAATGTATAACAGTGGAAGGATTGCAAACTAGTGTGTTAAGATAGGAAGTTAAGTAGTGGACATATTAATTTCTTTTTCTTTTTTTTTTTTTCTGGACACCTGTATTTACTGTTGTTTTTTTCCCTATTAAGGAGCCAGAACAAGAAAGGACACAAATCAGCTTAGTGTCTGAGAGACGCTAAACAGTCAGGAGCTGGCACATGACCAGGACTCCCATTATTTCTGGGCTAACATCTGTAACCTTTGTTGCAGGCTTCTCTGAGTTTTGCAGCCACTCTGCGGTCTTAACAGCTCGTGCTGTGCAGAGAGGGGCAGTCTTGTTCAGCAGCATAACTGCCCATGGTGTGTCATGGTATCGTCTTGGTTAGAAACCATTTGCCTATGACATGAGTATTTTGTTTTATTTCAAGAGCAGCATATATGCTCTCATGGAGCTGGGGATGTGGTGGGGGGTTAGAAAAAAAGAAAAAGGCGGGGGGCTCAGTGAAACTGTGCCATTGAGAGGGAAATGTTACATCTACCTTGTGTGGGTCAAGAGAAACCTTAATGTCAATGTTTTTGTCTGTAGAGTGGCTATCTAGAACATAGTGAGTTAGTTTATATACATGACTGTATGTATAATGTGTGTGCAGTCTCCCAGTGCAGGAGGTAGTATGTAGTATGTAGAAAAGCAGCGTTTTCATCTGTGCAGTTACAACTGGATTCCTAGCACCGGCAAGCAGAAGGGAGAGCTGGCCTCAGCACTCAGCTGTGAGCACCAGCTGCTGGCCTTTGGGAAAAGGCTACAGACCTGCAGCACTGTTACTCCACAGCTGCAAAATACATGCCATTTAATCCCAGCTGTTTTGGTGGCTTCATTGTCAGAATGGCTGTTAAAGGCAGTGGGTGAATGTGCTGATGTGACCGCTGTAGATTCAAGCAAGGGCTTAAACAGGCTTAAAGTGCTTAAACCCCTTCAGCTCATGTCATATTTGTAAGCTTCCTGTTGAATGCTATGGGGGGTATGTGCAATGTTTTTTTTCATATTCAGTAGCATGTTTACAAGTGTAAAAAAAAAAAACAACCCTCGGGGTTGGATGAAGCAAGGGCTTTTATAGGTTTTAGACTATATTTTATAATTTCTATGCCAATATAAATATTTTGGAATATTCAACTTGTTTGATCTCAATAAAATTTGAAGTGGGTTAGGTATTGAACTAAATATAGGCATGTGTAATAAATTCTTTAATCATAACTTTCTAAATTACATTTAAAAAATTACCAAGGAAAGAATCATCAGCTTATGGAATTGCTCGTTACAGTCCTGTTTATGAAAGAGCATGAGAAAGACAAGTATGTTCACTGAGTAGTGGAGATACTTACAGTGGTCTTTGGGAGCTAAATATCATAAACTTTCTATTATGAGTATTGAGCATTTATTTGTGTAGCATTGTTGAGGTTTTGGTGATTTGGACATAGTGTTAAATTTTCCCTATGCAGGACCAGGGAGCAGAAAATTCTAACTCCTTAATATGCATAAGCGATGTGGTACATGTGATTAAAAGTGTGGAATTATAGGCATGCGTTTCTACTAGCATAGAAATAGCTTCCTCTGCCTTTTCACTATTTTTAACTGTTGTGGAACCATGTGTTGTGGTTTGATCCCAGGTGGTAACTGAGCACCACACAACCACTCCCTCCTCCCTTTCCCCTCACCAAGGAGGTGGGGAGGAAAATGGGGAAAAAAAGAAGCATTGTGGGTTGAGATAGAGACAATTTATTAGGATAACAAAGGAAGAGAATCACAATAAGACAAGTGATGCATAACTACAATGTCTCATCACATGCAAAAGAAAGAAAAAAAACAAACCCCACCCAATGTCCAGTCTGTTTCCCAGCAGCAAATCTGCCTCTTGGCTACCTGCCTCAGTTATATATGGAGATTGAGGTACATGGAAGGGAATATCCCTTTGGCTGGTCTGGGTCAGCTGTGCTGGCTGTGCTCTCCCAGCTTCTTGTGCACCTGGCAGGGTGTGAGAAGCTGAATAGTCCTACCCAGCAACAGTTAAAAACATCAGTGTGTTATCAACTTTATTCTCATACTAGACCCAAACCACAGAACTATATTGGCTACTAGAAAGAAAAATTAACTCTTTCTCAGCTGGCAACAGGACCATATGTAGCCCACCACTACCAGCTAGAATTGGATAATTACTGTTGTGGGAGAGGTGGATGTGAGGAAGGGCAGGGGGGCTGCCTTTCCTTCCCACTCTGCTCCTCACTACACCCACTTCTCCAGTAATAACAGGAAAGAGACTGTCTCATTTCCATCCCTTGCTTTTCCAGGCTACAATAGTCCTGCCTTACTCTGTTATGCAGCAAAGCCTTGAACCAGCTCTGTCCTGGAAGATTTATGATTGTGTATTTAAACTCCAGGCTGTCTCTGGATCTGCACGAGAAGGAACATCAATGCTGAGCTCCTGAAGGCATCTAGAATCTTTCTGTTTTGTCAGCAGTGTGTCTTTCTTTACCAGTGCAAGTGTTTTTCTCACAAAGCAGAGAAACTTCACTGGCCAGGGAGAGATTCAGTTTGTTTAGCTCTTGCTCTTCTGGACAGTAAATTGGTGTCTGGGTGTATGCTAATAAATTGGTGTCGCAGTGACAGGAAAGAGATAATTTGCTTACTGCCAAGGCCAGAGTTCATAAATGCTCCATAGGACTCCACAGTCAGCTCTTCCCATCTTTTCTGTATGCTGTGGACACTGTGGTTTCTTCAGTTGACCATAATACTTGATTATCTTCCAGAGTGTGGTCAGTCTGTCCTGCTCAGGGGAAGGTGGCAGCAGCAGCAGGAAGTTCAGAGTAGCAAGAAGTTGAAACTGAGTCAGTTCACTTTTGTCTACAGAGACAAAAGGAGAAATCAAACTGGAAGTAGCACCCTGCACTCCATCACTTCCACGTCAGGCTGCCCAAGGGGCTTTTGAACACGATTCCAAATCTGGGTTGTTACTGCAAATGCATCTCAGTTATATTAAAGTAGGAACTGAGGTTATTTTTCATTTTTGACGTATCTGCCTCAACAATTTATGAAGAGGATTTTTTCTGTAATAATTTGAACCTGGAAATTAAACGGGTTTCTTTGTGCTGTAGTAGAATTTCTCTTTCTTTTTCACATATAGCTAAGTTGTACTGATGGGGAGAAGTAATGGAGATTCAGAACTGGTATTTTTTAACCAAGAGTTAGACTGGCTTTTTTATAAGCATGAGCAGGGATATCTTTCACCCTGCTGATACCTTTACAAATGTTTTCTTCTGTTTTTCATCTTTGCTTCCCTCTGTGAACCCTCAGTCTCATTGATTTTAACTTTGCTTGAGTTCCAGTCTTGCCCTTCTAATTCCCTAGTAATTTACACTATATCCCTGTTGGCACCATGTGTGCATGATTACTTCTTTGTGCTGGCCTTCAGGAGCATCTTCCTCTTTCTAATCCAAACTAGTACCACTTCTCCAGTGAAAGAGAACAAGTGCATGCAGGATCCCTTCCACAGATAGGAACTGTTATGCAGCTGTCTGTATTGTCCTTGTCTTTGAGTGCTACTTAGATGTGTTCTGTCTCTGGAAACACAACACAGGAAATAGCTCCTGTTTTGTGGCAAAACTGGTAAAGTTGTCCCCAGTGATAAAAGGGTTTTAAAGAGGATTTCCTTTTTTCTTCTGCTGTATTTGTCTTGCAGTTTTGGTTCCTAATGAGATGACACAATGTGACCAGTTTGTGCTTTTACGTCACCCAGTGATATGAAAAGACTATTTTTGGAGCAGAAAGCTACTTTCCCAGCAGCCAGTGAGCACCTTGTTCGAAGCTGAACTAGCATCTTCATGCAGAGTGAGCACCTGGCAGTTGTGCTGGCTTTGGCTCAGATAGAGTTAATGTTCTTCACAGAGTTGGTATGGGGCTGTGGTTTGGATCTGTGCTGAAAACAGGGTTGACAGCACAGGGCTGTTTTCGTTACTGCTGAGCAGTGCTACATAGACCCAAGGCCTTTTCTGCTTCTCACCCCACCAGTGAGTGGGCTGGGGGTGCAAGAGGAGTTTGGAGAGGACACAGCTGGGCCAGCAGACTCCAACTGACCAAAGAGATATGCCATATGATATGATGTCATGCTCATATGTAGAGCTGGGAGAAGAAGGAGGAGGAAGGAGGGGATGTTTGGAGTGATGATGTTGTCTTCCCAAGTCAGCTTTATGCATGATAGAGTCCTGCTGACCTGGAGATGGCTGAACACCAGCCTGCCCATGGGAAGTGGTGAATGAATTCCTTGTTTTGCTTTGCTGTGTGCACGGCTTTTGCTTACTTATTAAACTGTCTTTACCTCAAGGCATGACTTCTCTAACTTTCACTCCTCTGATTCTCTTCCCCATCCCACTGGTGGGGAGTAAGTGAGTGGCAGTGTGGGGCTGAGCTGCTGGCTGGGGATAAACCACAGCAGTAGCTTGGACAGAATAGAAAATTTAATGGTGTATTTATTGGAAGCCATGAGGGAATGTTTTAGCAGAGATTATCACTAACTAAATTAAGGATTGATAATTTAATTTTACTTCCAAAGAAAGATAATGAGAGTTGCATCTTTCTTCTCTGGCATTGGTTGGGAAAAATGCTCTTAATGTAAATTATATTCTGGCACTGGAGAAGTGTGTCCGACAGTATTCCTTTAATTTTATTGATTAGAGAGCACCAGTGCACGGAAGCGACAGCTATACCATTAGGGCATGTTTGTAACTGAGATAAGATAAATAGATCTTCATGTTAACACTACCTCTTCTGTAACTTCACATAAAGAATGCACTCAACAGAATGTCTGTGCTATACAGTGTACATCAGGAGGAGCCTCGTAGTGGTATGATCAGGATTTTGTTACTGCTGCCACATTACAAAGAATCATTTTTAAAAGCAGGTGTCCACGTGTGCACCTGTAATGATTTACTGTAGATGGCTGTGTGACATTTATCACCTCAAAACCTAATCTGCTAGAGTAGTGAATGTCATTATACCCATTCCGCAGATAATGAATCTGGACTTTGATATAGTACAGTTCAGCTTCAGAAGTCAGTGGCTGATCAGTCACATGGCAGGTTTATGGAGAAACTGGAGGACACTAAGCCCAAAGGTAATCCTTCCTTCCAAAATGCAAGCTTTGTCAGCAGTGGATATTAATATGTTATTGTTGTTAAGGAAAAACTTATTTCCATGTGGCAAAAAACCCTCATGAGTTTCTAAATGACAGGTCACAAGGGAGACCTAAACCTTTTTTTTTTTTTTTTTCCCCATTAGAAGCAACATGGTATCTTCCTTGATGGTGCAGTGTTCAGCATAACATAGAGATAGAGATGCCAGCCTGTATTTACAGAGTGAACCATGGTCTGGTTTACTTTGACTTCTCTGTTTTTAGTGTAAAAAAAAAAAAACAAAATCTCCCTGAGATGTATGGGAGCAAGAATTGAAGGGAGTTTGATTCATTTACTGGGGATTGGAAAACCATTATTGTGAATGCTGCTAAAACAGAAGGGCAATTTAGCCAGCATATTTTAAAGTGAAACCTTGCAATTAGCTTTATGGTGTGCTTTCATATTTGAGTTCCTGAGGTTAGCAAGAGCATTAAATATTTCTTGGGAGATACAGTACAGAAAAGAGTTTCAGGTATGGGTTGTGTAGGACGATAGTCATCTACTCGTGTTCAGCAAGTACGTGCCTGACAGATCCCTATGGGATAACAAACAGGTCAGCCCTGCCGTCTCCCATGTCCTGTGTGACTTACAGATTTATATACCAACCAAGCAAAATCTTGCAGCACATTCACTGATCTGTAGGCAGTCACAGCAAATCACAGTGTGGATGTCATTGAAGAGCCTGGACAAAAGCCCTTGATCAGCTATACGGCTTGTTCGACAGGAATTGCAGGGTCTGAGTCTTTTTTTCAGGGGTGTACACTAATAAAGCACATTACTGTAATCCACAGATAACATCCCTGTTGTCACAGTATGAACACTTAAATCTGGCATTTAAAAAGCATGCAATTTATAATGATTATGATTTTGGCCCTTTTTAAAAAGGAAAAAAAAAATCACTATCACATCAGTAAATCTGATTTTATTAAATTTAAGAATGAAACCGTACAGAACAGAGTCCAAGATAGAGATATAACAATTGTGGACATGTGTGTGACCAAATAAATGCATACTCAGTAGCTGCTTCAAAATGCACATGAAGGGAATGACATTGCTGTTGTATGCATGCCTGGCTGCCCATGAGGCATATCTGAAAATTACACTCAATGGAGATACAGCATGAAAGAGGACTGGAAGCAAATGAAGTCATATTGCTGGGGTAGGAGTCAGTGTAAGAAAAAGGTTTGCTGTTCCTCCTCCCCAGACCACTAGATAAAGGAGATGGTTTGTAATAATGAGGGATGGACACTCAGGGGGGTTTTAGGTGGTAGGTTTTGGGGTTTTTTTTTTTCTGGTGATTAAAAGACAGTGAGAGTACAGAAAGTCAGGTATTGTCAGTGAGTCAAAGTAGATTACAAAAGACAGAGAACACAGAAGAAAAAGGCAGCTAAAAGAGATGTTGGTTGCTTTTTTTTTTTCCTCTCACTAAAAAGCTTAAGAGGGAGAGGAAAAGTTCCTTTATCTAAAAAGAGAAGAAATAAAGATATTTGCAGTTTCTGGGTCAGCACAAAGGCTTAGCTGATAGTTGTACATTCTCCCAAGCAGGAGATCAAGTTGGGAAGTGACCTCAAGAATTTTTTTCCCTCAACCTTTCAGGTGGAGATACTGCAATCTGGAAGGAGGGGTTTTGCATTGTGCAGTCCCACACAATTTGCGTGGGAATTCCACAGGATGAAGTGGAAGACCTTTATGGAGATTGCTTCTTTGCCATTTGTAGCTAACCCATACATGGCTGCTGGACTAATGGTTGTGACTTTAAAAACTGTGAAGATGAGCAATTATTTGGTTTCTTGATTAACTGCAGCAAAAACAAAGTAGGAAATGGCTCACACCTCATTCCTCTGAATCTCTTGGTTTTATGACTAGTGTTCAAACTGGTTGATTAGCACAGATTGCTCTATCAACAGCACCCTCATCTGAAAATATGAGCCAGCTCTGTAATATTGACTGTAGCTGTATGGCAGAGGAAAGATCTGATTTATCCTTTACTGAGGATCCTGCACTGCAAGGAAGCTGTGACCTTCTGTTCTGCTATTTCCAGCTTCAGTTGGTCAGCAGATTAAAAGGCTAAATTTGGGCCATGTGAAGGTCAGAAAAACAAGCTACCATCCTTGAGTTTAAACTGGGTGCAAAGATACCAAAATACCTATTGAAGTCAAAAGAATATAATAGCAAAATAAAGCTCTACTCATATATAGACACTTCTGGGAAACTTCATCTTTGTAGCTGTTTTGTGGGCCTCCTCAACTCTAACATTGCAGCAGTAGAATGGACTGAAATAATTACAACACCTGCTGGGTCTGGAAAACTAGTTTTAACAGACTATTTCTTGTAGCTTCCAAGGTTTAAGATGGACTACATCATTCAACAGATCAGAAAGGCATACTGACCTCTGTTTTGTGGGGGGGTGTGAAAAATAAAACTAAAACCCAACCAATCCATACCAGTTCAGTAAATTCTTGTATAAAGCAGAAAGTGACCAAAAAAAGTCAACAAGGAAATTATTTTTTTACATTGACTGCAGGGGCCAGAGCCTAGAGTCTCTGATTCTATATGTGAAGCAGGAGTGGTTAATACGACTCATTGTGCTGAGCATCAGCCATTTTGTCTTTGATACAATTTGTGCTCAATATTGGATGTCAAGACTTTTTTTTTACTTGCTGCCTTGTCAAGATCCTAACTTCACTTAGTATTTGAAAGTAATCTGTCCTAACTTGCTAAAACTTCTCATCCAGATTCAATGCCGGAACAGAATATTTTTACGACAACTGAGTTTTGTTCTACTGTATCAACATGAAAGTAAATATTTCAGGCTTTCCTTTGCTGTTTTGGGTACTATAGTTGAAAGCTGAATTAATTCAACATAAATGTTCTTGAACTAGATTACATAGCGTATCTCCAGTCACGTGGGGCTCATTCCCTCAAAATGTCAGAGTATAGTTGGCTGAGGGAGACTCTGTTTGCATGCTACAGATATGTACCAGTCAATGAAAGCTACTAGGCAATGGCAAGGAACCCTCCACTAGATTTATGTCCTAGGCACTGGCACCCACTGGGCAGCTATATTACGTTTGAGAAAGTAGAAATTTCCATCTAAAACAGTTGGGCTTTTTTTCCACAAAACAGAATTATTTACTACCATTACAGTTGCTGTCAGTGAAGTTGTTCTAGTCTGATTTCTGTCCAGACGCTTTAGAGTTCTCAGTAGTATAGGGTTAGCATTGTGAGGATAATTGGGCATGGTTAGCCTAGCTTTTATGTCCCCTCATATGGGAGCATAAGGACCAGAATGTACAAGCATAGCAGTGTTGAATGCTGGTAATGCTAGGAAAATGTGTTGTGTACATGTGCAGCACAGACTCACACAATAGGATACACATGGAATACAACATCTTGAAGCATCAGAGCTGTTGTAGGATAAGTAATTGCTTCATCTTAAGCTGCATCCAGATGCACAGCCCACAGTCTTGGCCAGGAGTTCACTCTTTCACCAGGGCCTGGTGAGAAGAATAAAATCTTTGCAGTACAAATGTTGCCACATTTAGCCACATTTTTCTCACTTGAAACAAGATTGCTGTAATCTGTTGTGCATGTGGCTGCAGCCTGAGATCACTTAGAAATGGAAACTAATACAGAATGTCACAACTCAGTATGTCATTCTGCGGGGAGATCTCATTACACTGGTGCTCCAGTTCTGTTGCCAGCAACTTTTTGAGTAAAGTTGTTATAACTTCCCTGCACCAAGCTCTTGCTATTAGGAGTAGTGGGTGTGGTTGCTCAGAGGTACTGCACATGAAAGGGCTGCAACTTTGGAGTTTCTCTGTGGACAGAGGGGAAACTTCTACTGTGTCATCTTGACCTGGAGTGTGCTCTGTTGCTCTGCCTTAGGATGTGTTCTTTTCTGCCTGTCCCCGTCTGTAGGAGTTCCAGGAGTTCCAGGATGAGCTGTGTTTAGCTAGCTTTTCCCCCTAAACTACAGAATCTGACCTGCTTAAACCACAAGACTGTGTTTTTGTTAAAAAAAAAGTACAGATTTACAAAGGAGAGCTGTAGAACTGTTACATAGCGAGGGGGTGGGGATTGTGAATACTGCTCTGAAACATTATTCTAAAAGTGTCGTTTTCTTCTCTTCTGAAATTTGAAACAAATGGCAGCCTATCAGGGGACACAGGTGGCAGATGTTGGCTCTGCTCAAAGGTGAAAAAATCTTTCAGTCTAGTGCCTGGAGAGTGGGTATATAGTCTCACAGAATTTAGCGTCATAATATGCTATCAGTACTGCTCAACTGACATAAGCAGCTTTATTGAAACTATTATATTGTCTTAAAAAAAACAGTCCCTCAAACTTTTGATGGATGTAGTGACTTGCCTACCTGAAGGAACACCAAAACAAGTAAAGAGGAAGGACAAATATCTCTCCATGTCTCCTGAGCAATGCAGACACACAGAGCAGGTGCTCTTTCAAAGCTCGGTAAAGCTGACAGTAAAGGGGGTAGGAGTCAAGGTTCAGTCCTGATTACTTCATTGTATATTTTGATCCACTTGTTAGGTTGCATTCATCATCATCAGTTTCAGTATTTTTTTGATCCTTTTGCCCTTAGATAATCTGTGTGCTCTATGCCTCATCACATTTCTCTTTCTGCAGTTTAATTTGAACAGAAGTTTATAACAAAGCACAAGATGCATGCCCACACTGACTTTGCAAAGAAATGGAGAGTTTCTCCTGATAAATGTCTTCGCTTACTGGAAACCTGCTGCTTTATTGATATTTATTTTTCTATAATAGGGTCAATGTATCTTGTCCTTCTGATGGAGAATTAGGCAATATTTAGTTGCCATTCACCTGAAACATTATTTTGACATAAATCATATTTAATGGTAATTGAATTACAAAATTCGAGCTTATCATATTGCACATTTATGACCTGTGATACATGTTCTGTTTATACAGAATTAAGGAGACGTTATTAAATGCTTGGTCACCTTTGATAAGTGTTAGTATCAATTATATCCATAATTATTACTATCTGTTAAGATGGTCTTTATGAGTAAGTGTAAGGTAGAGTTGAGAGGTTATGTATTCAAGTCATTAATTTAAACTTGCATATATTCAGTAGCATTTGGAAAATTGGTCTGTGATTGTGCATTTCTTCCACAACAACTTATCCAAACAGGTTAAGGAAAGAAGTAGTAGTTAGCTTAATAATAAAAAGTAGAGTTCTGATAAAATACCTTAATCAAGAGTAAATGTATCCAAAGAATTTGCTGTGAAAATTATGAATATAAATGAGATGCCATATGTACAGATCAAGAGATATCTTCACATTTGGGAATCTGATGTAAACGTAAAGAATAGATTGAGATCAAAAGCAACAGGCAGGAGCTCAGGTTTTTGACTTCCATATTTTCAAAAGATATGCAACTGGCAATGTTTGTGCATGCTGTCTGATCATTTATGCTAGTAAAGAAGAGACTAGTAAGATCAAAAGCCAGAGAGTAAAGTCCACCTAAGCTCTGTTAAGACCACTAGTCTAAAAGCCAGGGTTCACTGAGGGCTGAAAGATAAGCAATTTCATCTTCCTGTCTCTGTCTGAGGAAATTCCGCATGAAGCTCAAATGATCTCTGTCTCAAATTGTCCCTTTTAAAATGAAAGTTAAATCCTTACTGAAATATGAACATAATAAAATTAAGATATTTCTCCTGGCCACTGCCTTATGCTGGTCTAATTGGAGAAAACGGAGATCATTTAGCTCATTTTACTGCGAGGAGAAAAAAGTGTTTGTTTGAATATTACTCCATGGCAGGCAGGTAAGTTGCTGCATAGCTGCAAAGTACTGCTATTTGTCAGTCATTCTTCCTTTCTTAGGAGTTGTTCAGACCAAGTCAATGTCTCTGTTATATGTCAGTGAAGCAACACCCTTCCCCTGGGACCATTCATCCCTGTGTTCTGAATTTGCCCCATTCTTTACACCAAAACTGTAAAGTTATGGATTGAAAAAAAAAAAAAACCAAACAAACCAAACCAGCCCACTGAAATAAACTGTACAGCACCTCTGAGTTCCTTTGTAGCTCCTTTGTAGCTGTTACAAAACGTTAGTTTTGAAGCCATTCTGTGGTATTGTCAATCCAGGAAATTCATGCATATGAAGCATACTGATGTTATTAAATGGTTCACTAAAACCCTTGACACTGTAAGGCAAGGCAACACTATTGTTTCAATCTGTGCTTAATGATAATTGAATTATTAATCTTGAACTTACCATACTGAACATTTAAAATCATCATGTTTCTCTGGAATTAAAGACAGTGAAAGAGAGAGAGAAACTATTAAATGCTTGGTCACTTTCAATAAGTAGTAGTATCAATTATATTCAACAATTATTATTATCTGTCAAGATCAGCTTTACGAATAAGGAGCCTTCATGGTGTTAATATGCATATGCATATTAAAATACATGAAAAATTGCAATGCATGAACACTAGCTGATTTTCAATATTTACAATTCAAATAAGTGTTCTAACAAAGAGTTAACTGTCAGGAGGGAAGTAATGTTTTGGAACCAGTAGGCCTTAGAAAGAATCTATAGCTAATGGTGTTTTAAAATGGCCAAATGGACTCCAATAATTGTGTTCAGATCGAAACATTCAGTTCTTGCAGAAACATAATTTCTTCTGCCACATGAATTTAGCAATGCCCATCTAATTTGATGATGAAGGTGATCTGTTTAAAACATCTAAAGTGATTGGTTGCAGTGCAGCCACCCAGTAATCTCCAAGTGGTTTTGCTCACATTCTGTACAATTCAGGTGACCTTGACCATATGAAACCAAAATACTTTTTATCTGGAGAAACACAGTATAATTAAATGAATTAAGTGGATGAGTGAATATACAGTGATCTTGCTACCTTTGTTTCCCCCAACCCAAACTGCGTTTCACTTACCTAACAACGTATTCCAGGCATGATTTTCTGAAGTAGTACTTGTAAACATTATGTCAATAAAAACATTATATAAGAACTTTGTCATGTGTAGTCTCACTGCATCCAATTCAAATGCTGTTTTGCAGCAGTCTCTTACGCAAGCGGATGTCACTTGCAGAATAGTTTTCTTCCAGCACTCTTAGAATATACACATCTAAAGTAAATTTTTCTAGCCTTCCATTTAGACTTTTGAATTGTTGTTTACTCAGCAAGAAATTCCTTATATTTTGAGAAATTTACTCCAAATAAGTAGTATTAGAAATAAGTATCATAACTTTGTTCAAGGGCAATGAACACAGACCCCTGAACTGAAATGTATCTATTGGAGGTTAATAGCTTCCAAAGAAGTTAGTGTCATATCTCATCTTTTTGGTCTGTTTGCTGACAGGTTTTCTGCTTAGTATATACATTATTCTAGGGAAGAACTAAAAATGTTAGGAGTTTTTTTTTGTTGTTTCATTTTTAAAAATTCTTTCTTTGGCTGGGAGCATAGGGGTTATGTTTTCCAGTCTACCCTTTTCATTGACTATGAAAGATTACTTAGGCAATAGACAAGAGAAAACATCAAAACATCCCTTCCTCTTGACTACTACAGCCACTGGATGAGGGTTCTATAAGTAATTCAACTTCCCATTCAAAGAAAAAAATAGGAAAGTAAATCATACTTGCTGTTGCCTTCTATATGTTGTGGGACCTGTAACTTTAACCCCCAAAAAAGCACCAAAACTCAGGATTTATTTTGGAAAAAGGACTCAAAACCTGGTCCAGGAGTGACTGACTTCTATTGTTGTACTGCATTATAAGTTATTCAGAAGCAGAAACTGCATATGCGCATGTATTTTGAAAACGTATTGTTTGGTTACATCAGTACAGGGGATGGAAGATACCCCTGCAGTGTGCTGTTAGAACTCTGAATTTGTTTGAGCCTGTGATGTGTACTTCATCAGTTAAAGTACTGCACTGCTTTGGGAAGGAGTTTTAAAGAATTTAGCAATCATTTTTGTCCCATTTTGTGATATGCAATTGATGCTGCAGGATCTCATAGGAGCTAAATGGCAAGAAGATACTGAACCCATTTTTTTCTCTTTTGCTTATGAATCTATGAACAACTCCGGTTCAGAGTTTCCTTTTCGTCTTCTCTTGTACATTACGACAATGAGTTATTTTGCCATATGATTGAATTGTCAGATAGCTCTATTGTTTCAAGAGATTTCAATTTTTTTCATTTACCTTTTCCATTGACGCTTTCAACTATTGTCTTTCCTTAACACAGCTGTATCTCCATCACCAAAGAAATTAAGAAAAGCAAGCCATTCTGTTTTCTCCTTTTTACCCCACTGGTAACATTCTTCTTCAGTTCTCCCCATATATTGAGGAAAACCCAAATCTTGTTAAATGTGTACTTTGCAGGCCACCTTTCCCTTTATGAACTAATCGCCTGCTAGCTTTACAAGAGGAGCTTGTACTTCAGAGGTAACAGCTTCATTGGGAGATGCATTAAGTTCTTAAATTCTGCCATACTAGAGATGGTCTAGTCTTGGTAACTGCACTTTATGATTACCTCATCTATCTCATGACATTTCATGTCAGATCTGAAAGTACAGCTATTGTAAGTTTCTTGCTCGCTGGCATTAACCTCAGAGCTGACGAAGACAGACTGTGCAACCTCTTATGTACTTTGGAGCTCTTGTTACACCAGTTTTCTGCCCGTGCACAGGAGCTCATCTTCCTTAGCAGCACAAAACACAGCTTTAATATTCCTGAGTGATTACAGCTAGTGAGACAAGACACAAAAGGCTGTTTTAAAGTGACATTGTCAAGTACATTTTAGTACTTTAAAAATGTGTTCATAGAAGGACATGTACATAAAAGAATGAAAAGACAATCAGAAGCAATCAATTATAAAGATTATGAAAAGTCTCAAGCACATTCTGTATTTCAAATAACCTATCAAGTATTTGAAAACTTAATTCATAATCAACAATAATAAAGCTTGATGTGTAGAATATGCAGGTTTAGGTATATTCTATAGGTAAATAAATGAAGGGGTTTGACAGTTACATTAAAGGAAGATAGTGGTTAATATTTCCAGTGAAGCTCCCTAAAAATAGTTCACCCCAACTGGAAAATTGAAAAGACACAGATATTTTACCAAAAAAAATAAAAGGATTATGCCTTTCTATAATCCTATTTAAATATTGCCTGAGTAATCTGCACATTTACATACCTTTTAGCATGAAAAATGCTTTGAAATTTATTTAGCCCATGATCTATTTTAGGGTTTGGTACTCAAACTCAAAAGCATTTTCTATTATATTTGAGAAATTTGTGCTACTCATGTGAACGAGGGCTTTTACCTAACTAGAGTTTCGAATTTGTTTGCTATCCATTATAGTTTTGAAACAGTTTGTGAACATTGAATGTTAGGCAATGTTTATGAATTGTTTGTGGCAAGTACTTTATTGATTATTGTGCACTCTGAATCTACTTTTGAAGTGTTTGATAGGTCAACCAAGAAAAGAGAGTGTGTTGTTTTCTCTCTCTAGCATTATAAGAGGAGTACTTCAGAAAATTGTTTGGTTATGGTTGCATGCCTGTTAACAAATACTCATAAAGTTGATATTGATTTATATAACTTCCTGGACATATTAATGAAAGTGTATATAAAGTGGCTGAAATATAAAATAATGCTGAATTTCAAGGCATTTATGTGAACACTTTTATTTCTATTCTGTATCTGTTCGGAAACTCTGTGCAGTCAGTAGGAAGACTCTGATGGACATTTGGGCAAGGCCCTGGTTGTCCAACTGCGTTATGTCATCCTTCATAAATGCTTAATCCAAAGACAAAAATTCAATAATATTTTAATATCTGTTCAATATGGCTACTTATCTGGGTTTTTTTCAACACTCCTTATTTTACTTTGAATAGTGCTAAGAAAGCGTCTATTTTAAGCCTAATTCAGAGGTTTAAAATCTCTTGTGGACTTTGCAATCTCTCAGTATCTTCTGTAATGAGAAGTCTTGTCTTGATGATATTCCTGGCAATTTCCAAATGATTTAAACAGACTCAAGTAACGTCCAGTTATAAAATGTACATTTATGTGAAACAAAAATTAAATAGAGAAACCATTAAAGGTTTGTTCGTTAGTCATTTTAGACAAATGTGATCTCAATTCATTGTAATAATCAGTGTAGCTATATATCTCCTGGAGCTGTGTCAGTGTAAAAAGCGCATTGAATTAGAGAGAAATCTAATCTATGCATCTATCTTGATTTTCCCCCCACCCCGCAACAACCTGTTAAAAGAATTTTCAATCCATTTGCATAGTCAGGACAGTTTTAATCTAAGGACTGGAGAGCTCTTGAATTTAAAAATAAAAAGAAAGTGGTTTGTTACTCCGTGTGTTACAGGATATATTGTATTGTGGTTTTTATCTTTGGAAACAAGATGTGATAAGGTCATAGGTTATTTTTTAAAATTATCTAAAACAATTTTTTGTGCTTTTAACTTTATTCTTCTTATGTAGTTAGTCATCCTTGAGACCCCTCACAAACTTTGTGGCGTTGTCTCTGAATAGTGGTTTCTAACAGTCAGATCTGTCTAAGGAGCAAGACTAGAAACCTCTCTGTATGACAACAGTTAAGCAGTACAGTTGTAAACCACCAGAGTAATCAAATATTGGCATGTGTGACTTACACATGCCTTATGCAGGGTTTTCAGCTGCTATAAAAGTCTGGGAGGAGTTGTGAGGACTGCTGTAATCCACTAACATTTGATATTTTATCAGATTTCATTTGAAATTTGATCAGATTATACAAATTCTTTCAACTGTATTTCAGTGCAGTAAAATACAATGAATTTGCTTCCATAAACTGGCTTGCCATTACAATAATGTCACGGACAATAACATGTTCTCATCAGCTGGTCATCTGATTGTAACTCTTTTGTTGCTCTTATTTTATCTGATTTAATGGGAGAGTTAGCAATACAGAGCTAGCAAATATAAAGATGCAGAATCTCATTCTTGCACTGACAAAACATTGTACTAGACAAGGAACTGCTGCTCCAGAACAATAGAAATGGGCATTAATCATCAACCCCTCCACACTATTACAAAGGTGTTTGCGGGTGCTCCTCTGCTGACACACAAAGGTGCAATGATACTCACTAGTAATTGATGAGCCAATCAAATTTGTGTAGAAAAGAGCAGACATTTGACATCAAAATGATGAAAGTACCAACGTGTGATCCTTGTCCATCACTGGCATCAAAATTGGATCTTTTTCTGCAAATGCTGTGACTCGAACAGGAAGTTCTACATCTTAGGTTTTTGAAATTTTTTACAGGGATTTTAGGTCAAATTTTAAAGATATGGTCTGCTGTCTCCTTTGCCTACATTTTTTTACCTTAGAGTAATTTTTCTTTTTGTCACAGCCATGTTTGTATTATCACATAGGGTAGTCAGCAACTCTTTTCTAATCTGTAGTTTATAAAATTTAGCTATTAATTTTCCCTTCATTATTAAATGCTTAAATTATTTAAAGCATTTTAAAAATTAAATACATTATTTATAAAGTATTACATTTTCTGATGTTCCATCATTTTAATCCATCAACTTCTTGTACAGCTGAGACCTGACATCTTCATTTTTATAGCTAATTCTAACTACATGAGATTTGATAAGTGAAATGCTGTTTAAGTAAAATTATTCTCCTGTCATATTTCAAATGTTGCAAAGTTCTGGTCTCATGTTTGCCTCTGTAGGCAGTGCACAAGTGTCTATCAACTGTGATCTATAAAGCTCAAGGCGATCTAAACATTAAATAAGTTTCATAAGAACTAAATGCTGATATTGAATCCTGTTTGATGTCTTTGCATTTTTTATTGTCCTGTTGATATATATTAAAATTGCATATTCTTCAATCAAAGGGAGAATCTGATCAAAGTCCCTTCAACGAAGCATTGTTGGTGATTCATAAACAATTTATGGTAGACACTTGATAAGGAATTTCAGTGTCAAACAAGAACATAACAGCAACTAGGTTTCCAGGCTCCACTATATTTGCACTTCTGCACTGAAATGCAATTGAAATTTTTCGGTAGCTACAGACTGAAATAATTTTTGTATGGATGCAAAGCAACAAACTTTTTTTTTTTGCTTGGCCTCAAGCTACTATCAATGTATTTTTAAGGAATCATGATTGTCTATCTGCTGTCTAGGGCTTTGCTAATGCTATGTTAGGGGAGAAACTAGCTAAATAGAAAAGGTATTGCAGACAAATGTTTCATGAAAAAAGTTTGGTTCTAAAATCAATGCTGAAAGTATAATGAACGAGTAAAATACATGATGTCACAGTTATTTTTCTAATGTAGTATCTGATGGTGCAAGTAAGTAGGAGGCAAAAATGGTAACACCTTATTTTATATTTCCTAAGACCTTTCTTTTTTCTTCTTACATTTAAAAGCACCTTTTCTTTTTTTTTTACTTGCCACCTCATGACTCATAAGAGTCTGAATACATTTTAAACATACTGTATATAAAAAAAGAAATTGCTGGCCAGCTGAGACCATGTAGACTGAATTTCAGCCTGAAGTGAATTTGACAGCTGAGTTATTGCAGACAGTTCTGTAATAACAACATTACCACCCTGACTGGATACATACACGGAATATTCTTTACACAGGAACTTATTTGCAATTCAGAAAACTCAGCTTGAACTTTAAGCACCAGTGAAATGGATTATAGCTTCACAGTGATATGCTGGAGCAGGTTTTCAGTGGTTCAGGCAACCTCTTGCTTAGCCTGCTTTAAGACTTAAAGGAGGCTGTTTCTGGAGAGGTCATCCCTCCTTTTGATATTATAAAAATCACCCTTGCCTGTGATTATCTGAAGAGGTGCTTTTTGCCTTCAGAATGTAGCTTACTGAACTAAATGGAGCAAATGCACTGTCTCTCAGGAGTTCCTGGGGAAGAAGCCCAAACTACCTTCTATAAAGTCATCTTCCTCATGCATATACTTGCACACCAGGCAACACACTTCAAATTATCCATGTTGAAAAAAGTACTTTATTACAGTAAAAGAGTATGTTTCCAAAAAATGGACTGAATTTGATAGTCATTCTCCTAATTCTGCTATCTTGTCCCTTCCCTTCATTTCCCTCTCAACCTCTGTATCACTGGTTGTGAAAGCGTATTTCTTTGTGACTGAAAAACTGTTGTCTCTGGTTTAGTCTTTCACCTTGTAGGATAAGGAAGTTTAGCACAGGCTAAGTGGGTCATTGAACTGATGCAGGGAACCCATGGTAACATCCTTAATTGTAGTTACACTGAGAGAAAGGTTCCTGAATTCAGATGATGTAAAAATGCTTTGCACTCTCCTTTCTCTAGAAATTTGAAGTGCCTTTGTCACAGTGAAACATTGCTGGAAAGAGGAATTATGTGGGATTTGCTCTCATTATTTGTCTAGCAACAATCTCTGTCTTAAAGATCAATGCATATGATAACAGTACTTTGATGCAAAGATAACCGCATACTGCTTCCCTTATATATACTTCTAGTAGTCCTTACCTGCTAAATCACAGGATTCCATTCACAAAACTCAATTCTTTGTCATGTGTGGGGATGAAAGTGCAACCTCTTTGAACAGTCTGTATACTTTCTTATAAGCAACTTCATTATCTTGGAATTTGTGCGAAGCTCATGATGAAATCTTAAGCAGGCTCCTGACATTGAAGTGAATGTTACTTTTGGTTCATAATTTGATTGTCATACTTGCTACATGAGTTACATGAATCTTATGATCAAGTTACACGAAAATACAATAGAGGAAATGTCACACACCAGAGAAGCTGGTAGTACGTTGGTAGTATTGTATGTTTGAAAGAGAGAGAAGAATGTTGGAACTTACAAAAAAGACTGTGTGGAAATGACCAAAATATTTAATTTACCTCAACTATGTTTTTCATTTTGGAAAATATTAACAAATAACCAGGGGCTGGCATTTAAGTCAAAACTGCCTTCAGGCAGATCTGACTTACAATCTGAACCTGTATACTGTCATAAATGCCACATCACAGGAAACCACTAACACTAATGCTGACCAAATATTTGTGTCCTTTCAACATTTTCAGTATAATTGCTTGAAAGAACACATGCAGTATTGGAAAAGTTTCCACTGTACAGTAACTCACTATTAAAAACCAGTCAGTCCATACAATAGTGTTCTCTGTCTATTCACATGTTATTAGGAACTCTTTGCATAACTGTCTGGGTAGTAACATTGCCTGAAGTAAGGAACAACGCTTTCCAGTAGAAAGTTCTCTGTGGTTAACTATAAAATATGGCAGACCATTTGTTGGGAGAGATTAATTCTAAATGAGCCACAGGAAGCCAAAGTCTCAGACCAATTTGGAAGACTTTCTTCCTCTGTACTCTGTGGCAAATCTTGAACCCATTTTCTAATGTTTCGGGGTTTTTTAAATTCTGGTGAAGTATCATGTGACATCACTATAACATGGTCATGCAATACTGCTCTTTGTAAGCTTTTTTTCTTTCTCATTTCTGGGAAAGATGGTTGTGGCTAGAGTTGAAGTCACCTGGCATTTTCATGTTAAAATCCTGTTTGCTAATTTACCTTTGGATTCTCTCTGTCGCTCTCATGACAACTCTTTTAGTAATTATTTCAGCAAAGAGCATTGTTTCTGAAAGAAGGAATTAATCATGTTTTTAAAACTACAGCCTTTTCTAGAGGGATCTATGTGTTTCCATGTTTTTGAACATAGTCTGCCAGGATGGTTCAAGATATCAAACACACCTTTTGCTGCCCAGCTAATTGTGCTGAAAACAAACAAACAAAAATCTCCAGTTGGAAAGCAGTTGAAGGAACTGGAGGTATATTCCTCGAAACTGCTATTTGTATGGATCAGGCTGGTCGGCAAGAGGCTTGAAGTGTAAGTTACAGGAGCTGGTTCCTCACCTCTTCATGGCTGCTGAGGCACTAGGAGCAATCACTTTAGGTGGTATAGGGGTGACAGCAGGTGATGGAGTTTCTTTGGCTTGATCAGTTACCATTCACCAGCTGAACCACTTCAGTTCATTCTGCGGTTGTGCTCCTGCTACTGCAAAAGGAAGGTGACCAGTTATGGAACTGACAGTCAAGTTGATGAGTTGTATTTTATTAAGGGTTGTAAATTAATCCCTTATACACCCAATAGCTGACTGCCCTCCATGCTTTCCAGTTTCTTGCTGCTGGGGGGAGACTGACTGGGTTGGATGTGGTAGGACTCAAATACAAAGAGGTGAAGCAAAGGTAGTACAACCTGATCAGTTGCTGGGCTTGAGCTGTATGCCATATTTTGAAGGAATGAGATATACGCTTACCTATAAATGAGCTGTGTGAGGAGTTCCAAACAGGTCATATGAGATCCCATTCTGCAGCCTCTGAAAAGCTTTGGATGCTTCACATCAGAAATCTAAAACAATTGATAACTTGTTAAACTGAGTTCCTCTGTACCTTCTTTTACTAACTAAAATGGCAATGCCAACACTCAGTTCACGATACTGAGAGAAGATGTAAAGATCTTACATTCTAGACTTATGGAAAGATCTAAACAGTTCATCATGGAAATAAATTTGTGAGGTCTAGCTAGCCTACAGTCCTGACATGGAACTAGAAGGATGAAAAAAGAAGCAGAATACCTGCTTTTCTAAATGAGTGTCAATTATGCTAAACACGGGGTCCAGATTTATTAGAGAACCTGTATGTGCTTAGATAATTAAAAGCACAAAATAGCTGAACCCAAATGACTTTGCTGTCACTTCTTTCTGAATGCTTGATTTCAGAAACAATGTGTTGCAAATGTACAGTTTTTACTAATACTGTATATAGGGAAGAGCAGTGTCTACTGAAACATGCAGAGGTATGGGCAGCTTCAGGATTTACAGGTATGGTGTTTGTTATGCCACTACAGTTTCTAATTTATTGTGTAAAGCACCCTGAGTTAAAGCCTCTTTAAATGACCTTGATGATATGCTGCTCCTTTTGAGCCACAAAGTATAAATTAAGGATATGCAGGTGTTAGGTCAAAAGATTATAATATAATGTAATACTGTGCTTCATGGATGGGTCTTGGAGGGTGCTTTATACTACAGCAACCTAGGTAGAAGAAACAGTTTTAAAAGAAACAATGACCTTAAGTTTGTATCTAACTCATTCTAATAGCAAGCCATTTGTCAGTTGTACTTTTGCTATGAACATTACAAGGAACAACTGCAAATAGAACATTATCTGGTGGTGGTTTGTTGTTTTTTGTAAATTTCAAATATTAGTTTAATGTGATCCAGTTCCCTCTGGAATTACCATAGAGGATTTCTCCTGTGGATACATGGTTATTATCAACATATGCTGTATAGGAGCCATTTGTTTTTGATGTAACATTCAATCATTATCTTATTCTACAGATATAGATGCTGAAGCCGGTTTATATAATTGTGCTCCCTGTTTTTTCCCCTGCCATGGAACATCTCTCTAATAAAAGGCAGTGGTGAATCCCAACCAAAATACAACTTTGTGTCACTAACAAAAGGTGCATTGGGCAAGCTCTAAGCTCCTTTCAAACATTATTTAATTTATTGATGTTAGATTATGATCATAGCAGAGGTGATACACTTGGGAACATTAGTACACAGACAAATTATAATCTCTTGTGCATAGTTTTACTCCAGTTACATGTGACTAGAATTAAACAGCAAATTTTACTACAAATCAATTATTACCCCATTGTATTTTGTAAGTGGTCTTTGGTTGAGAACTATTGATTTCTCTTTCCAAGTTGTGCTTTTTTTACTAACTCATCCATGGAACTCTATTCAGAGAAAAATAAATGATAAAATTATACATATTGAAAGAAGCATTATTTTAAGACTCTGCTGACAAGTGGATTAATATATTTATCTTGGGATTAGCAGTACAGTGTTCAGGACTCTCATGGGTTTAGTTAAATACTTGATATAACTGATCCATAAATTTAAATTCCCTACTGCTTCTGATAAATCATAACCATAAAAACACACTTTTGAAAATAGTAACCTACTTTGTGTCAAAATTATCTCTATTCAAATTGAACCAGAAAAAGCAAATCTAAATTCACTTGGGGGACTGTTATGGCTAGAAATATTCGGTACATCACAGGATCAGTAAAAATACTGTGATTTAAGTGATCAGCCATAACAAATGAAGACAGCTTTGGAAGATAGTATTTAGAATGTGTCTAGGAGACTCTGTCATCTTCTCAGGCCCCTAAATATTGTTTTCCTGTTTTTTTTATAATGCATAATCAATTTTGAGGGGTGTTGTGCACAACTAATTATTTTTTGACCAGCCATATGTTTAAAACTTTTTAAAGAATAATTATTTTGCTTTAAGTAATACAGTTGAGGAATTAATTCTACTTACAGATATTCTGCAGAGTTGTTTGTCAGACACAGGATATATGGGGAGCTTCTAGTGGAGATGAGCCAAACTAGCACATTCAAGTAAGGAGTGTTGCAAATGCTGACTCATCTGTTTAATAATGCAAAGATTAAATAGTCCCACTGGTTGTGGAGGGATTATCCACATACTTGCGCTTAAGCACACGGGATGCTACCGTAAAGACTATGACAAAACTGTTGTTAGACAAGGGGACCAAGTTTCAGGTTTGGTAAGAACAAAATACAGAAATCTGTACTACAAGATGTTGCTTCCCATGTAGTCAAAGTTGAGTAGGCACAGGATTCAGATCTTCACTCTTTGATGCCATTTAACCAAAAAGCAGGATCTTCAGTCTTGTTAGCCATCTCAGAGCAAAACATCAAGAAATAGGAAGGCACAGATTTAAGAACTTCAAACATAAGCCATAAAATTAGACATCGTTGTGTCCCTGTTTTAGTTTAGTACAAGAATACATTTGAGTAGAAAATGCATAAATACAGAAATTTATGGCTACACTTGCTGCTGTGCAGCAACTTTTCTCTCTCCTCCCCTATGCTGTCCCAGAGGCACTAAGGCTGTTTTTCATTTGCTTGGTGTTGGCCCATCTTGGAGCCAGCTGGCATTGGCTTCATTGGAGGGCAGGTTCTAGCAGCTTCTCACAGAAGGCACCCCTGTAGCCCTCTGCTACCAAAACCTTGCCGTGCAAACCCAATGCATTCCCACAGTGCCGCTTGAGTCACATGTAGATGTGACACTCAAAGTTATAGTTGCTTCTTTAAATGTTTATGGTTGAATGACCTCAATTATCAGTGGGACTAGTAAGTCCTATGAGACCAGAGTGGTGGGCCTATAAAGAGAGCATAGTCTGTGGTACTGCTGCAGTAATTAGGAAGAGCTGACAAGGTTAGACTACACAGGCAGTCTGTCATTGCTGTGCAAGCACCAACAGAATAGCTAACTAGGCTGGGGGACAAAGCATACCTGAAGGGTATTTAAGGGATTGCTAGAGGAGGAACAATTGTAACATCTATTTGCTTCTTTTTCTGTTCAAAATAATACTGGAAAAAAGCCTTTGAAAAATGCTGCAAGATTTTCCCTGTTAGACCACTAGTCAATGCAAGAGAGACACTTTAAAGGGTGGAGGTGGTAAGGATGATAATGGGGGGAAAAAAATTGATCTTGAGTGAAGCAATGAAAAGCAGTCTATTCTCAGTGTAGCAGCAAAGAGCATGAACGTATTGCAAAAACATAAAACTATTCCAGACCTTGCCTGGAATTCTTGACATTCATATTTATTTATGCAAACTACATTAATTTAAATTCTTTGCAGACAGGGCACATGAAAATTTTTGGAATTAAGTTTACTTTTGCAAGTGAATGAATTTATGGTTCAATATTAACATATAAATTTACTGGCCTTCACTGATGGCTGGGAGAGTTGGAATGTGATTATTATTGGGAAATATACCCTAAGCACAGAGAACTTGTGTATGTTAAAGTTGTTCAGTAACTAAAGATGATTACATGCTTTATTTTGCATAGGAGCATGCTGTTGATCTCTGGAACTGCTCTGGTATCTGCTAAATTTTCCATTTCTCCTTTTCTTTTTGGAAGTGGAAGTATAAAATATACCACCTTTGACATGCTTTAAATTTAAATTCAGCAGATAGACACATGTAGACCTATGATGAGTGGATCTGAATTCAGACAATCTAACTCAGTCTTTGAGCGTGGATTTCTTTCCCTTCCCCCAAATGCAGCTGGGATATTAATTTCTTGTTTGCCAAGAATGCCTGCAAAAAGAATACCCTTTGCTTCCATACTCCCTTCTTTTGTTGTAAGTCAGGTAATGTCCTCGCTGCTGGAAGTAATTGGAAGAATCAAGGACCCTCTAATTCTGTCTTATCTTTAGTTCTTTAATTTGAATGGATTTGGGGACTTTAAAGGAAATGGGACTGTATTAGGTGAAGAGAATTAAAGGGTGAAGAGAAGGGAACTTTATAAAAATCTAAGGCAGATTTTCAGGGTGAGAGACCAAGCTTCTTCCTCTCAGACTGTGCTGATTGTGGTCAATATTATGCTGTGAGTGTCAGAAACTCCCTGACAAAGAAGTTGCTGCCTTGGAAACTGATTAACTGTGTGGGAAATAATGGGATCATGGCATAACTTAGTCAACAAATGGAGTTCAGTAGAAATTTCACATGCCAAGCAAGAACCTAAAACATTTTTCTTCCATTTCTGGGCTGGCCTTAAGCATCTCTTCAGACACTCATTTCTCTTTGGTGGGGTCAACACTGGAGGACTGGTACAAGGATCAAAAGTGGGTAATGCCATGATCAATGAAGACTGTAACAAGTGGTAGAGTGATGCTGCAAGAGGGGGAGACTGACTTCCTTCTCCAAGTTTCTGAATTGTGGTGGTCCTGCTTCCTCTACTCTGCATGGCAGTCAGTCTCATGACAGTCAATCACATCCCACAGCTCTCAGCACTTTGTCTGTGGGCAAAGAAATGGTAAAGTCTTTGCACAAGAACTAGAAACCAAGCATCAGTGTTTTCTTAGCAGGAGATATGATCATGCATGAATTACTAAAAAAAAAAAGCTAATGTACAAAAAAGGGCAGGCTGAAGGGTGAATTTTCTTCTTCATTTTTGTCTGTTGCTATAAAAATACTGTCAAGATCCTTTGTACTCAGTAAGTCTTATAGATAACATGTGTGTTCCCAGCAGTTTGCTGCTGCTCTGCTCTAGTTTGACAAATGGGGAGAAGTGGCTTGTGTCATGGATATTGACAGTATCAATCACAGGCCTGTTGTAAAATTAAGAGGGCCATCACAAGAAGAAAGATCCATGAGTGTTTATGTTCATTCTGCTTCTCCATATTTCACTGTCAAGAAGTGCTTGACTGGAATTCTTATGCTGCTTGGGGGGAAAAAAAAAACCACTGGACACTCTCACTTTTACTTTTGGGTATGACCAGAGAAAGTGACAGTAATGCTTTCTGCTACAGATATTGATCAGAGTGGACATCAGTGCTCATTAAAAGGAGCTGTTCAGTATGAAAAATGGAGCTTGGAAAAAAATTGCCCAGGGGTAGCTCTCTTAATGGACTAATTCCCTCAGACTTGTACCCACAGGCACAGCCTGTTTCGTAGTGCTCATCCCTGCTTTATTGCTGTGCAGGGAGCCCACAGCAAGGATGGGACAAGTTCTCTCTTGCCTGCAGCTTTACTGAAAGAGAGGCAACATTTGAGAGCACCATATGAGCTGAGGGAACTCTACAAATGATTATTGAGCATAGGTAGGTAACCATGGGCTTATAGCAATGACTGTTTAATGTAAAAATAGTGATCACTGGATTCAGTCCATGCAAGCATTGAATGTGACCTTACATATTTTATGCATCAGTGCACAGCCCCAGTGTAATTTGCAATTTGTGTGGACTTGAAAATCCCAGTGTGTGTGAGGTCATGCATTGTATATAACCATGTACACATGTAGCTACCTCTGTGAATATGATGAAGAAAAAAAGTGAAAATATTGTCTGGACATCTAGTAAAATAGATTTAATCTGTGTTCTGGTAGTCAAGAAGAGTCCTGTTTTGTTCTAGAATTTTGAATATATCATTAAATTTGATCAATGTAAAGAAAAGAATTAAGAAAACCTAGAAATTCCTGATTTTGCCACATTTTCATCTCTAAAATGCTTTTCTATGAGTATTACCCAGAGAGATTCAAAGCTGTTTAGGTACATCTTTTCTCATTCTTTCTGTTTACAGGTATTAGGATACCTAACAGGGAAATCAAAATCCTCCAGCTCAGTTAGTAAATGCAGACGAAGAGTAAAGTCAATGCTGTTGGTTATTTTTACATTTCCCAGTGGTACTCATTGCCATAGTATTTATATGCCTCATGAATTACCACTGAATCCTCAAAAACTGCACAGGAAGAGAATGGTCTTACCAAGGAATGTATACCTAAATAATGCAGAACACCTATGCTAAAGGTATTTTTGCTAAAGTGTTTTTGACCTGCCCCATCTCTGTTAAGGGTTGGGGTTTTTTGTGTGTAGGTGAATTTTTGTTATCATGACTCCAAATCATTACTCAAATTGACTTCTGACATGCATCCTTTTGTTTCTAATGAACTTAAACCTTGGGTTTTTGTTGTGCACTAACCTATTATTAGCACCATCCCTCTGTGGCCATGTATGGGATATGTCACTTTTTTCACACTCAGATTTGTAGAGCTATTCTGACTTTTTATCACTTTTAACAACTCTAGAAGGACATAAAATATTATAAAAGGTATAATTCCAATGGTGGTAGAGTGCAGCACAAGTCTGTAAGATGGCTCTTGAAAACCAAGGTATTGTTACAGTATATCATTATCTGGACATTTGTCATAAAACGGGTTTTCATAATAAGCTTCAAAGAAGGTGGAAGCCCAGATCTAAGCTTCAGGTTTTTCAGAAGTACTTCTATAACAGGAGCTTTATATTCTCTGCACTTTGACCAGTAATCTCCACACGACCATTAAGGTTGAAATAAAGCTGGTTTCTCTAGCTGACAATGTAAGGTGAAACTAAAAAGACTGAATTTTAAATCTTTTATTCTATTTTATGTCATTTAAATCCCTATTGCTTCCCTGAATTTCCCTTAATCTATCTGTTATAATGTGCTGAAATTAGAGGTGGGGCATAATTATCTGTGAAACACCGAATCCTTTCAGTAGGTTTATTAAAGATAAAAGGATATCAAACCTGAAACAGGTTAAGGAGATCATGGAGAATGCTGGACCAGCAAACCATTTTTGTAGTTTGGATTCCAAATGAAATGTCATTAAAACAGCCTTTCTCACAGCATTACAACATTGAACCAGGTCCATGGTTGTTCCCAGAATGCAGGCTGAATGAAGAGTCTATTCATAATACAGTTAATTCCTACATTTCATGGGTTTACAAGTTTCTGAGATTCGCCCATCGTGCCTGTAAAAGCTTTAACTGTGACTCTCAAATACCTTGTATTTCTAGACAGTCAGAGTAAATAACAGACAGTATGTTTCACTTGATTGTCTTATAGTTGTATATATAAATTGACATAATTTTAAACAGGCCAGAAGATGAGAAAGTTTCATGTCTCGATTTTTGTGGCTTAATTTTTTAGAGGTAACCAGAAGATTGTGCAAGTTTTATGTAAAATTTGTAGCTATTGCTGGGATCAAATTTTGTGTGCATGAGTGTTGATGCAAGTAGGGAGGTGATCTAAGTTTAAATGAGTATCTTCTCAATTTCTTCTCTAGCCATATTGGAGAAAATACCTTTAATAGGATAAAATTCCTCCATTTTTCAAGAAAGAATACCTTCCTCTCATTGTATAAGTGCAGGAAATTGACTTTAGAGCACTATTGCAGGTGCTGGCTCTCTCATTCTTCTTTCTCTCTTTGGAGAGTATATCCCTCTTAGTTCAAAAATGTTAACTAAAAGCTATTGCAGAGATTGAATTATTACACAGTTTTACCATCTACAATTAGATATTTCAGACATTGTGTTTATTTGCAGTCTTCTTTTTTCACTACTTTTTTTTCCCCAGAGAATACTGTAAATAGTTTTAGAAACACACAACTACAGTATCAGGTGGTCTTGCAGCCAAGAGGTCAGACGAGTGAACTGACATAGCATTTTTAAATGTGCTGCTTTGTCAAGACGGCTGACAGTTCTCCTGCTATGTACATAAAATCGCATATTGCTTTGAATGCTAACTTGGTTGTCAGGAGCGGTTTCACCATTCTTTTTAGCCTGTGTCATGTAAGATTCCTTTAAGCAACTAAAAAACCAGCCATAATCCATTTGATTTTCTGTCTTCCCATGAGGAAAACTTTTGACAGATGATAAATAGCAACTGCTGACAATCATCAATGTGAAGCTATCATGCTTTTACATTAAATACAAAAACAGAGTTGTAATGTCACTAGGGATAAGACTTTTGACACATAAGAGACAAATATATAATCCTCAGAACTAAATCACTATTGGGATCTAAGGAAGTGCAACAAAGCACAGCTGCTTTTAGAATCTCAGAAAGTCAAACTAAAGCTAACTTTGATATCTGGAATCGTATGCATGTTCCAATCCAGAATGTCTTGCTGTTGAGCTATAAGCTGCTGTTATACATGCACACATCAGTGGATGCATGTGCACAAAGTAGAAAGACACTTTACAGCACTGTCTTGTTTAATTAGGGCCAAAAAGGGACCAACATCAGAATAAAGAATGGTGTTTTCTGAGTTGGCGCTAAACTGCCAGCTCTTTTGATGGTAAAAAGCCAGTCACACTAGTCATATTCAAGTATTTTATTCTGTGCAACTTATTCCATGCAAGTACTTTACCCATTTACTCATAAAAGAAGAATTGTTATAAATATACATTGCAACTTAAGGTACATTGTGCTGGCTGAAAGCTTTAGCAATAAAATCTGAATTGGACTTGTGTCTGACTGAGAAATTCTAAAATTTTTCATCTCTACAGATAGGAAAGTACCATCAACATAGTGGCACTTGTAGCTGACAATCTCTCCTAATGAAAAGCATCAAGTGATATTTTACAGCAATTTTGAAAACAGAAGTAGTTAATATACAACCCTGTTCTTGTAAATGGCATTTGAATCGGTGTTTATTTCTAGTATATGCTCTATAGTTTCGGTTCGATTCTTCTTTAATGTGGAAAGATAAATTGGTTTGGAGAGAAATTGAAAAGAGCCACATTAAAAAGAGGTGCCATATGAGTCCTGTAGTATCAGCATAAAGCAAAGAGTAGGCCAGTTGGGTCATGCTGAATTCACGTGGAAGTTGAAACACATGGGCTAAGGAAATTCTGTGGTAATCTGTTCACGGTTTTTTAGAGAAAATAGCTTGTATATGTTTATGCTATGCTTCTAATTATTTCATTCCTCTTTCACTAACAAAACTTTTTAATGTGATTTGACAGTGCAAAGGATTAGTACCATTTTTATGCCAAAGCACCTTTACATGAAATGTGAAATGGTTTCAAATTATATTTCTGTAAAATGAATGTCAATAGAGAGCATTTTGATGGATATGTCCTTTAATGCAATACTTTTCCTCCTCTTTTTTAGCATTCTCTCGCTGGGAACACGACGATTCTGTTGGGGCTTTTTTAGTAGACAAGTTATGTGGCTGAGCTGGGGATAACTTTTTGAGACTGAGTTTTGAGCCTGGAATGTTCATCACTAAGAGATGTCTCAAAACTTTATAAGCCTCACTTGCCTAGCAGAGAACATTCTTATAATAGTTGCAAGAGGAAATCCATTTTTATTTCCATCCACAGGGCTCTGGGCCATAACTACTGTCCTGTGCTGTGACAAAACTTACCGTAATGTGGAATTTCTCACTTGGCCATCCTGACTAACGTGAAGGCATCTGTTTGCCAAGAATCACTGTTGTCCTCCATTATCTGTCTGACGATCCCTATTTCCCATTCAGGGACAAGAGTTGTGCGAGTTGCACAAACCCTCAATGCAAGATTTTTGCATTAAATTCAGTGACCTATTTTATGTAGATATTAATATAGTGAGATTGCAATATCCTTTTTGCTTTTACTATCTGGGAATGTAAATGGTGTCTGTATTCACTTCAGAAAGGTATTTTATATCTATGACTTCCTAGATGTTTTAACTGGAAATATTTACATTAAGCCAATAGAAAAGGAAGTTTAGGGAGATAGCAGTCAATACCATTTGTATCTGTTAGATAAAAATTGCTTGCATTAGTGTTCCATCATGTCTTAATGTGACAAGCTTCAAGTTAAGACAAGAAGGAATCTATGGAATGGATAATTTAAGCAGAAGTACCCAAGTGTAACAGACAGCAGAGACTGCATTTCCAGCATGTGAAGTCTCAGAGGAGGAAGAGGTTTTTCATACAATAAACAGAACATCCACCATCAAACATACGCTTTCATCCTTCTGGGACACTGACCATTCACTTTTTGAGAAGCCTTGGGATCCTAATAGCATGTTCTTCTTCAAAATATTCTTTTCCTGTCACAGCATCTGTCTTGAAGATTTTTTTTAAATTAAACTTTTAAATGTTGAGTTTTAGAGGGAAGTGTGTGGAGAATGACACAACATGGAAATTCATTCTGCTGTTTAGGAATTGTTCAAAATGGCTGGAGCCATTGAGAATTACAGTGATGTAATGAATAGTTTTAATGAACACATCAAATAGTGCTCCTTTGGGCTGCTAGTTCTGATGCATTTTTCTCCCCGGGGTGGAGCCATTAGCTAAAGCATTTTGGACTTCAGAAGAACTGGAAGGAAAGTAAACTGCAACAAAGTATATGGTCTTGTGGGGGGGTTGACACTGTCTGAAGGTCAGCTGCCCTATTGCTCCTCTCAGTAGGTGGACAAAAAGAGAGAAAATATAATGAAAGGCTCATGGGACAGGGAGCAATCACTCACTTTTTACTGTCACAGGAAAAACAGACACAAATCAGGGGAATATAATTTAATTTATGACTAATCAACTCAGAGTATGATAATGAGAAATAAACCCAAATCTTAAAACACCCCCCAACCTCCCCACACACACCTTTCTCTTCTTCACAGGTTTAACTTTCCTCCCTCTCCCCTCCCCACCCTCCATCCCCCCCACCCCCAGCAGCGCAGGGAAATAGGGATGGGGGTTGTGGTCACTTCATTACAGGCTGTCTCTGCCGCTCCTTCCTCCTCAGGGGAGGACATATCACACTCTTCCCCTGCTCCAGCATGGGACCCTTCCCATGGGTGACAGTTCTCCATGAACTTCTCCAACATGAGTCTTTCCATGGGCTGTAGTTCTTCACAGACTGCTCCAGTGTGGTCCCCTCTCTCCACAGGTCCTGCCAGGTGCCTGCTCCAATGTCTGTTTCCCATGGGGTTCGGTCTGCTTCAGGTGTATCCACCTGCTCCAGTGTGGGAATCTGCTCCACCATCATCCTCCATGGCTGCAGGGGGTCAGCCAGTCTCACCATGGTCTTGTCCTCAGGCTGCAGGGGAATCTCTGCTCTGGTGCCTGGAGCACCTTCTGCCCTTCCTTCTTCACTGACCCTGGTATTGGCAGAGTTGTTCCTCTCACCCCTCTCTCTGGCTGTGTTGCAGTTGTTTTTCCCCACCCCTCTTTGAAACTCTGTCATCCCAGAGGTGCTACCACCATTGCTGATGAGCTCAACCTTGGCCAGTGGTGGGCCCATCTTGGAGCCAGCTGACATTGGCTCTGTTGGACATTGGGGAAGCGTCTTGCAGCTTCTTGCAGAAAGCCACCCCTGAAGACTCCTGCTACCAAAGCCTTGCCATACGAACTTTAATACAATCTCCATTTATTTCATCCTATTATGGTGTAGGCACTGAATATGTTGTTACTCTGATTTAAGCTCATGAGAAAAAAACATTTAATTTCTTATCAGCTCTACTAGCTCCTAATCTAAATAGCTGTTTGTGTTTAAGTTTTATAGTCTGCCAAACACTTTCTTACTTTCAGCTTCCTAAGTAACTTCAAATCAGCCAAAACCCTCAATGGATGTGTCTGATGAGGGACTGTGGTTCCTCTGGTAGAGTTTTTCTTCTTTCCATAAAAACACCATGACTCCATGTGGCTAGCACAAGACAGCTTAGTTGTGTTACAGGAAATAGCTCTCCTTGTCGGAGAGAAATACGCCTTAGTGAAGTCAATCAAGATGTCAAATACATATCCATAACAATAAAATAAATGTATTCATTGCTTAGTTTTCTAGGAACCAAGTAGCACAGTGTATTGCCTTGAGAGAATACCTAGGAAGCATATGGGACATTTGTGGGCATGGTAACAATTGATCTGTGTATACTGTCACCACTTCCACTTCTTTCATCCAAGAGATGATGTACATGGAACTGAACTATCATTGCTGTATATGTAATGTCGTTCTTCTAATCCGCAGATTTTTCATGGTTTCTATCTTTTGTGACACACAGTTGCTAAAATACTTAGAAGGGGCTTAGCAGATGATGCATTCCCCAAAGATGGTAGAAACCTGAGAACTATGCAGGATCATAAGAGTACTGATTTGGGATTTATAGTTACAGTGTTTTCTCATGAGAAAATGTTGCCTAATTGCATGTGGTAGTTCTGTATATTTGTTTGCTTGGCTTAATTTCTGTTGAAGCCTTTTAGCTAATAGCCAAAAAGAAAAGAGCATTCCAGACTATGTGATAGTTTGGTAGTTAAAATATTTTCTGGCATGTAGGTAATTGGGTGTGAGTTCTTAGTCAGAAACAGAACGGAGAAGTATCCAAGCTGCTGTGTTAGTCTGTGTTAGAGCTCTCCCTTGATTTTTCATGGAGAGCTTTAGGAAGTCTTTTTGGTGGAAAAAAACCCAAATTCTTCAGAACTCTAATGAAAAATTCTTAAAACAAATCTTTACACTTCTGTGATTGTCTTTCCAAAAGTCTTTTAAATACAGAAATGCTATTCTCCAGCTTGGTTTTCTCACTTTAGAGCTCACACATTTGCTGTTGCCACACATATATATATATATATAGAGAGAGAGAGAGAGAGGATCTACAGAACCTGAAAATTCAGACTGATAAGGAAAACCTGGGAAAAACTATTCTACTGCTGAGAATATTTTCAAAGATTGTAAGAGCAGACCATAGACTTCGTCCTTCTGAGCACGAGAGAGGAGAAACAATTTCATTTATGAAAACTGGTACTCCAGAAAAGTGAGATAATGTTTCCCACTCTTGCTAACTGTCCCCTTGCTATCAAGGAGTTTTCTTTCATTTTGTTTCCAGCATGTTTTACAACAGTACTGATAAGTCCTTCTGCAGATTGCATTAGAGCACTGTCTGTGATGTTCAGGAAATGCTGAATGAGAAGCAAAGGAATGTAAGTGGGTTTGAGTGAAAAGCTTTACTTACACGTCTTGTCACGTAGGAGCTGATTGCCTGGGACTCTGCACACCTGTAAATTCTCCCCTGAAAGTTTTGGGTGATAGGCCTTTAAGCATTCCAGCAAAGCAGCCTTGTAGCTTGTCAGCAATCAACTCTGGAATTCAGACTTCTCATTTTTATATGTAAAGGTGTAAGGCTAAAAGTGACACAGGTTTTAACCCTGGTTTCCATCACAGTCCCATCTTCCAGTTTCTGGAGAAGTAAAAGTAAGTGAAAGAATGATGCTTAGAGGGGGAAGCAAGAGGAAATAAAATGCTTTCTTTACTTTTTTCATCTTTCTGCTTTATGGCTTTTGTGCACGTTCTGATTTCTCATTACTCACTGGCTTCTTTTTCCACCTTTCTTCTTTTGTAACACTTCCGTGCAATTCTTTTTCTGGATTCTTCCCCTAGGCCACCCTCCATCTCTAGAAAATTCCCCTCTGTTTCATTCTCATTCCTTTATATGTCCTACTTATATTGCAGTTCTAGTTCAGCTTCTTGAGGTGGGGTTTTTTTTTTTGTTATTGGCTTTTTTCCTTCTTGATTTTAGGAGTTATCAGGGTTTAATTTTTCTCTCCATCTTTATGATGTCTCTCACTTTTACTGTTCTCACAGAATTTCTGCTGGTCAAAGTGCCAAATGTAGCAGACAGTACTGTTTTTTATAATTCCAACTTTATTGACAAAAGGTTTTGGTAGACCCTGACTGCATAGGAACAAGTTAAAAACCCTCAAAGAAAATTAATTTGTATCTATTGGTTGCTTATAGCATTTCAATTATTAGTTTGTAGAAAGGAATAAAACCTAATTTGTATACAGTGTTTGATTTATTGGCACTTTGCAAGGCAGTGAATGTCAGAAAACCAGCTTTATATTTATCTTTGTATTTTTTGCAAGTCTTTTATCTTACAAGTGTTTATAAATAGAACATACATTTAGTAACAAGGTGATGCAGTAATTTAATAGAAAAGCACACATGATGGTATCTTTACCATGTTTTTTCATTCTCTGAAATAGTATGGACATTTCTAAATTCCTAAAGGCTGAAATTGAAGAGGAAGGTGTGATCTAAGTCACTTTAGAAACCTCTGTAAGTAGTTTCTTAGTTTTAGAAGACCGAATATTTTGTATCATTTCTTATAAAAACCCTTTGGTATAGCATCTCACCACCAAGTTGGGTTTTTGTATTTTTTGAAAGATTTTGTTCTGTGGTGTCCAGATGTTAAAATATATACAAGAATATGAAGTGAAATTGGGTACATACTTCAAAGGTATTTAAGTTTTTAGGGGTTCTTTTAATAATACAATGGTATTTTTTACCTTGAAGTTTTAGGTGTATAAGTACCTGCTGCTTTCCATGGTGAATCTAGCTAGGTGGTACTCTGAATAATTTGGATACTTAAAAGTCTGCCTTTAAAGCTGTAGTCAAGTTGTTGCACAAATGCTGGTATATTTTCAACTTTAGCATTGGCATGTCTCTTCATATTTGGACCTATATGTGTTGCAGAATACGTGAGAAGTTTGTGTACTGCACACTTAAAAAACCCTGCCAAGTAGTTACATACCTCTTAAGCATTTACCCACAGTTTACCATATTGCTTCAGCATGTGCTTATCTTTAACTGAGTGGCCTCGCTGATCATGTCGTTAGTTCTCCTGACTATGTATCAAATTAAGTGTGTACTTACATACTTCACTCAGAGTTACAGCCTCTTACAACACCATTTCTAATATTTTGTGCAGGAGTTTTAGCTGCACAGTTGCCCTTGATGTCAGTATGAACTGTATCCCTGAACTTTTTTCAACTCCTTGAAAATCTAATGGGTTAGAAGTTCAATTCTAATTATTTTTCATGCAGACCTCTTGCTAAGTTAACAGGATGTTTGCCTGTTAAAAGTTGCAGAATCAGACTAAATTAATCCAGCCTGCTTTGGAGGACCTAAAATAACCACAGCTGCTACAGTATGCCTTGGCAAAGTATTTTATTGTCTAGCTGAATTACTTTTTGTACTTTCTAATATCTAATTTAACATGTTACTTGAATTCCCTATCAGCCTGTCATCAATCCATGCCCTTCATCTTAGGATGAGATATAACACTATGATGATTTGTAAATCATGTCTGAAAACCTGCAAATGCTGAAGCTGACTAATCATTCGTCAGAATGAATAAATCATCTTCCCAAATTTTAAGGCATTTTGATGTCCATCTAATGCTTTATTTCATCTTAGTGATATCCTTTCTGCAGTGTAATGTGGCGATCAGAATTGCACACAATATCCCACATGTGGCCTCAGTATTCTTTCATGTGGTGCCAGAATGCTTTCCATTGATAAATTATAATTCCCTCTTTATTCTTTTCCCTCTACCTTATCCAATTTCCTGCCCTGAACTTTTGTTTGCCTTTTTATTGCTGCCAAATATTGTGCATGATCATGGAAAACACTTTAAACTATCTTATTCCCACTTCCTTTTCCTGGTCTGTATTCTGTGTTGTGCTTTAATTTAGACTTCAGTCTCCGTGATTATTTTTGGTCCCTAGCCTCATTACCTTTTACTTCTTTACATGGAACTGCATAAACTACTTAGCATCCCATAAGCCTAATTCTATCCAAATCATTATGACTTTGTTTGCTCTGTTCCTCTGTATTTACTACTTCCCAGCTCTGTGTCATCAGCAGATTTAGCTACTTTTGAAAGGATGTCCTCCCACAAGGTCATTTCGCTATTAGCCTAATAAAAGTGATCCATGTGTGATCACTTGCTGCACTTTTCTGGTTTGTGGAGGTTTTTTCTGGCACAGCCAATTGCCAGAGGGGTGTGTAGTAAGGCAACTCTCTAAAATATGCAACAGAGTTGTCCTGGTCCCAGGGCTTCAGCTTATGTATGTCTTGTCAGTCAAACAGAGTCTTGCTGTAGGATGGAGGGACAGAAGCAGAATTCTGCAGTTATGGGGACACAACTTGAAGCTTTGCCAATAAGGACCATGTTCTGCTTTTATGAATAAAATTACAAGTTAAGAAGGGCACAGAAGGAAAAATTTGACAATTGGTATATCTGTGTGCTCACACCTCAAAATATCTTAGCTGCTTTAGAGGAGTTAACTCCAGCTTTGGAAGCAAACCAGCTTTAGCCAGTTTACTCTTGAGATGATCAGTAAAAGAAGTAGTAGTTTCTTCATGCAGGGCTCTGTGCTGCTGTAGCTATTCTGTTCCCTCTGCCACTTAAAGATTTTAGTGTAAACATATCCCTATATTTCCAGTGTAAAATGGAGAGGAGGAGAAAAAAACCCCACCTTTAATTTTACAGGAAGAAGTAAATATAAGCAATTAGTTGGCATGTGGGAAGAAAAACAGAGATTATGAAGAGATTGACCTAAAGGAAGGAATTAATCTGGAGGAGGAATAGAAAGGTCTCCTCTAATTTAAGTATCCTTGAACAACGTTAGCATGCATAGGGGCTGAATCAGAGGGAATTTAAACCATTATAAATCTGCACAGCTGAAGTAATTCTGATTAGCTCAACACTACAACTTACATTGTGACTTACATCACTGTGAGATGGGAATCTGGCAAACAGAACATGCTGGCAATTTTACTATATATCTCAATATAGATGTATACACTTCATGTAAAACAGCCAGGCAAAGAGACAGTATGGCTACAGAGGGAGAGCATAAGGTTCATTTAGCCAAGAGCAAAATGAATTCTTTGCCTAAGTATTCCCAAAAGAAGGGTAAGGCAGCATTCCAGAAACTGCAATACACTCTCCTTGGGGACAAGTGAAATGTTAAAAGGTTTTACCATCATACTAGAGCAGATAATTAGGCAATTATGACTATTAACTTTGACAAAGCACAAGGCTTAAATGCATTAGATTCCAGAGTTGGGGTGTAGGTGGTGAGGGAAACAGTAGGGCCTTTGGTGAATCTTTGAGAGCTCACTTAAGACAGGTTAGCAATGAAGAGCTAGAAGGTGTGAAAATAATTCCCATATATTTGTAAGAAACAAAGAATTATTCTGGAAAAGACAGTAATGAATTTGTGTTCAGCGAGAATGTAGATATTATTAGAAACATTGATAAGAATTGCCTCAAAATCTACTTCACAGTGCATAATTTTAGCAGTGAGAATGAAGTTGGGTTCTTAAAACTATTGTAGGTTAGTTAACTAATCTGATTTCCTCATGTTAGGCTGAGGTTTCAGGAGCTATTTAATACAGTCAAATAGATTAAAGTCAGTGAGACCTGAAGTCTCTTCTCAGCAGTTGATTGCTATTTGGGTGTGTATGGGGCATATTTCTACTTTTCCCCAGGGTAAAACGGATTATGCCCATGGCTATGAGTATAGGTGATGTGAAAAGAACAGCTTCAACCTAACCACCACTGTGATATATAAGCAAGCAGTGACTAGAAGATGAACGAGGGATATAAATTCCATTCAGCCTTTGTGCAAGTCCCAGAACTGTGTGTGTGAATGGAGAAGGTTATTCTGTGTCAGCAAACACAGGTTTATGCCATGTGGCTCAAAGCAGCTGTTTAAGAAAACCTGTGAGTGAAGACATGCATCTTTTGTGCTCTGTCTCTGGTAAAAATTAAAAAGGACCTCCAAACATTGATTTTGCAGACAAAGTAAAAACTCATGTTCAGTTAACTCATGTTTATGTTGAGTTTTTTTAATATTATTTGAGTAATTATAGCATACAGTTCCTTATAGCTGTGTTTGGCAAAAGTATGGGAGGAAGTCTATTCAGGCAAATAATATACAACATCATGACGATACATGAGATGTAGAACCAAAGCAAAACTCTGTCCCTGTTCTAGGACTAGGTAACAATATTTGGCACTTCTGATGGCTCCTTTCACTAAAGATCTTCAAAAAAGTGTTTGTGAGACCTATTTCTAGATTTAATGGCTCCACCACAGTTTGGATCAGCTGTGAATTACCTCATCATTTCTTCCTCTACCTTTCCTCTGTGCATGTTCTTGAGGAAAATCTAGGTCAAATTCTACTGCTAGATGGCACCTCTTTTAAATTAACAATGTACAATCGAAATGCAAAATTTGGCTTATAGCTATTCAGATGAGCAGTGTGACAGCTGAACAGAAATGTTTTCTCGGCTGCACAGGGAAACCCTATTTTCTTAGTTCCGTGAAAAAGGAAAACATTTTTCTTTTCTCCTTGGGATTATAAATAAAACTCAAAGCAGTTTTCACAGGTGGAAGAGAGTTATTTTTACAGAGAAATATTTGTGAGGTGAAAAAGAGCTGCATACGTGTATTCATATTGCACTCTGCTTCCTAGAGAAGCATGCATGATGCATGCTCACTTTAGGTGAGACCAACTTACATAACAACAATTTTTCCAACCAAGGCTTGCCCGAAAGGGTTGCGAATGCATCAGCAGAGCCCAGGATGGGGAATCAGTGTGCTTATATAAGGTGTATCTGAAACTTTCAGCTGTGTCATTGTACACTTACTTTTGAGCATTTGGGTTATAGATCTGAAAGGTTAGAAAGCATACACAGCAAATGAAAATAGACATTGATGCACTAAGACAGGACTGAAAGTATGTGCTGTTGTAATAGCATGTTTGCAGGATCATCAAATTTACTCTGAAACCTTAACTAACTTGGATCTTTTATCCTTTGCTGAGGTCGGGGCTATGGTGCTTCTGAAAATTTAGGCACAGGATTCACAAGCTCTGATAAGTGAAAGGCCTGGATTTTATTCTCAGGTTACCTACAGATGTGCTATTTTGCCTTAGCAGATCACTGTACCTTTCTATAAATTCTTTTTCTTGGTTGCAAATGAATTTTGTATTATCCTTTGAAAAAATGTTGACATACGTGGATGAGAAAAAGTTCTTTTTTGCTGTTGTATTGTAACTAAGGCAACTAAATCAGAAAATGCGTATGATGCACAGAGATCTATTAGAGGTCTTTAGTCTGCAACAGGCTATATGACTATAAACATCGCAGTCAATTTTAAATGCAAGCACTACCAAACAAAGAACAAACAAAAAAACCCTGCTTCCCAATTTAACAACTAGATTAACTTCAGTATTAAAACAGCTAGAAGTTTTTGACTTCACTGACACCTGATCTGATTATGAGTTTTATTTTTACAGTCCAGCTCTACCTTTTGTCTAGATAGACAAATGTAAATGAGTGCAGGACCCTTGGCTTGAGGGGGTCTCACTTGATTAGGCCAAAGTCAGCCTCAACCTCAAACCACCACAGCTGTTTTAGCACGGCATTCTGACAAATACAATGAGTCAGGTCAACTGTACTGTGATTGTTATATGCCTTTTGAAAGAGAAAATGGCTCACGTCATTTTGAGCCCATGCAGAATGGGTGTTCACACCAGTGTGAAGAAATCTCCCTGGCTATCTTGCTTCTTAGAATATCATTTTTAGTTCTTAAATATAAATAAAATCAGAAGCAGAAAAAGATTCATCAAGAGAAATCTTCATATAATTAATACAAAAACCCCTAATTGCTCTTATATATTCCAAATAGTAGCAATATCTCTATATAGATTCCAAGTTATGTCAGTCTGGATTCTTGCCCTGAGAGCTTCTCATAGAAATCATCATATAATCTTTGATTTGCATTCCTCCTTCTGGTAAATCTATTCATAACATGATCATTATTAATCAAGAACTATTTCCAAGCTTTTTTCTGTGTTCATGCAATCAGAAATTGATTTGTACTTCTCTGGAGCTGAACCTTGAATTCACTTACTTCTGATACTTTTTCATGTGCATTACTTGGCCCATTTTAGATTATAATAAAGACAGAAGCTCATTCAAGTTGTCCTTGACATATGCCAGGCATTCCCATCTCCCCTCTTACACTGTCTAGTCCCAAAACTTGAGAACTACAATGAAGGCTGTGGCATCGTGTTCCTGTTAATGCATCAATATGTCTTGCAACAGACACAGGGAACTAAAAAGGTTTGGCAATCGCAACTACTCATTTTCAGTCTTTCTTGGAATGCACTTGAGGGAGCAAGAATACAACCACTCATCTTTTACCCTCCTGGCTATGCTTCTTTTTCCCTGTGGAGACTCTGACACAAGCAATACAAAAGACATACCTGTAAAGAAGAGCCTTCGGAACACTGCTTTACCACCTTCAATGTCATGAGGATCTGTAGTTCTTTCCTTTAACATATTTCTCTGTATTAGCTCACTTACATCCTGTCCTTTCATTTCTTCCTACTTTCCTCCTTTACAGATCTGTACAGGTGTATTATTTCCTTTTTTTTCAGGTAAACAGCTGTGACTCAATGATTTGTTTAGGAAAAAGCATAGTGTATTTCATTTGCTTTCTTCTAGTGATTTCAGTTTTGTGGGGTTTTTTTAGATGTTTTCACTTGAACTACTTTATGTAGTACTTCAAGTATGTAAAAATGAGATCATTAAGACAAAAACTAGTTTTTTGCTTTTAAAGGGGAAAAATGGGCAAATCTGAAATCCTTGCCATTATTAGGAATGTATATGTACTGAAAGGAATGTGATTTCAAGGATACTTAAGATTTAGTTTTAGTCTTAAAAGAGGAAATAAGATGTCTTGGTTGAAATCACTGGCTGGCAATCATGCTTTTCAACACTTTACCTGAAATACTGTTTTGAAGACAGTTTCTAGGTCTCACTTATGAAGGGGCAAATGCATGCACTGATGATGACAAGCAAAAATCCCCAAAGGAAGAGATGAAAAATGAGTGTGCCTAGTTTACATTGTTTCTTCTATTGCAAAATCCTAGCAGAGAAACCGTTATTGGTTGTTGGATGAGATAAGAAGTATTGAAAACTTTAGTTGATTATGTCTGCCTCCACCATCAGTTGTCTTTGTGACATCAGGTCTACAATAATAGATGTTTTAAAGGAGACAGTATCAGTCCAAGAAAACAGAAATACATTGCTTAAAAAACGCATTTCTATCTAACGTTGTTATACTACTTCTACATTAAAATATGTAAGTTGATTATGACCATGTGGGTGTAGTAAAATATGCCTTTCTAAACCACCTACAGGTGGTAATATATCACCCATGTCTCCAGGTCTCTAGAGAATGTCACTAATTACTTTTCCAGAAATATAGAGGAGGTCACTTGTCTGCTACCTTTTATTACTACTTACTCGAGCAACAGCTTTGAATAGTTGTCTGGAAAAAGAAAGAAAAGAAAAAAAGAAAGAGTAAAGAACTTTAAAACCTGGAGGGAAATATGCTTTTTAAGTATTTGATCCACGGTTCAAAATGTAAGCCATAAATGCTGCAGGAAACAATATGGAAAATATGGTAATTGAGAGAAAATGAGAAGAGACAGGCTGGGGGTTGGGAGGGAGGGGGAATTCAGTTTTACCTCCAGTCATCCTGCATGCTGTGTAATAACTTATTTGTGCAGTGGATAGGCAAATCTAGCAATAAAATGCTGCTGCTTGTGCTTATATACACTACCAGCGACAAAACATATGAAATTTCTGTTGTTGCCTAACTTCTGTTTTAGACCGCGTTAGTAATTTTTAGATTTACTTTTGTGCTTCATCCAGAGCTAAAAGACAAACCAAGGTACTCATGCACCTTGGGTTTTGGTTTTTCTTTAAATAATGACGCGAAGCTCATTCATGTATGGGAATGGAGCACTGTGAGTGTGGCAGTAGAAAGCTTTACCAAAGCTCTTGACACAAAGGAAAACACTTCCCTTTTTTGACAAAGAGAGACTGTAAGGAAAAAGTGCTTCCCATCTCTCCTGTTCCAGAAACCCCTGTGATGTTGGTATAATGTTCTGACAAGTTGCTGATTCCACACCAAGGTTGCTGAGTAAATCCTGTGAGGTGTTGAGTGTCCTGAACAGGAGCCAAAGGATTACTGCCCTTCCCAGGAAGTGCTCAGGGGTTATACTGTGCCTCGCACCTTTACAGCTTAGAGTGAGCACGGCGGCATACTTCATGCAACTGTTTGTATACTTAAGGGTTTACAAACTAATATTGTAACTTTTCGGTTGGTTTCTATGAAAATATCAGGAACACAATATTGATCTTATATCTCCAAATGAGATATAATAAAATATTCATTAAACAACAGCTTAAGGCTCTGCACTGCACAAAGCATAAATAGGGAAGGGATTCACAATCAGTGTCAACCTGTAGATTGCATTAACCAACCTATGGATGGTTACCAGGGTAAATCCTATCCATATGAATAGGTCCCTAATGTAATAAACATAACATGCTGGAGCCTCAGCTAATGTAAATGAGATTGGTGGTTCTGCTGATTTACACCAGCTGAACATTCACCCATATGTTCAGTAGTAAATATTTGCGAGATCAGCCCATAAATAATATTTTATTTGCAAGTGAACGTGGACATGACCATCCAGACTCTAAATGAAGCTTAACACATGAATGCTGAAAAGGTTTCTCCTGCAGAGGCAAATATGAAAATATATTTTTGAAAACAAGTTGGTGTTACTGCCAGCTTCCCTTCTGTCTTTTCCTTTCATGCTGATATATCTGTGTATCTTCAGTATGAAAAAAACCCCTCCTGTAAGTTTACTCTGCCCCCTTTCCCTGTTTGACTTTTTCAGTAATCTAATGATTGTGACTCTTAAACTCAGGATCACTTTGAGTGAATGTAGTCTCCAAAGAACTGATGCTGCATTGTGATGGGAGCACTGACTTATTATCCATGTCATCTGTCAGATGTTGTTACAGTTCTTGCCTCCTTCTCCTCCATAACTGTGATACAGTAGGATGTGAAAACAGTGAACAAGACATATATCCACAACAGCCTCGTGAGGTGGGAAATACTCTTACCCATCTGCAGGCAGGGAAGTGAGGCACAGAGATTCACTGCAGAGATACTTGTTTGGGCATCAGAAGCAGCACAAGCCTGGTAGTGCTCTGCCTTCTCCCATGAAATTGGACCTACATTCTAAACTGTTGTTGGATCTTGGCCTAAGTTTAGTACAGTCACTTTAACCTCAGTGGATACACCTCTGAAATAGGTTATGGGCAGCAAGCTTGTCTGGGCCTCAGTCAGATATAATTTAGGCACACAGAATCCTGCAGTTACTCATCCAGTATCACACCAGATGTGATCGTGGAGAAATAAGCTGAAACCTGGGAACAGTAAATCAAGCCTTAATTCTAGAATGTGAAATAATCAAGTTAGGAGCTATTGAAGATGGATAGTGGTGTGGTTATTTCCCTTCAGTCGCCTTTTCTGTCCTCAAACTTTTTCAACCTTTATGGTTTTATCAGCACACTGTTACTGACACTGGAGAGTCAGTTCAGAGATAAAGGGTAAGTATTTATGATAGCTAAAAGCATTGCAACAATAGTTTGAATGTCAATTACTTAAATACCTTTTCAACACAATAGTTAAACTCATAAAATTCCAATTTACATTAAATTAAAATCAGTGCTGAAAAAGAAAGTAAGAGACAAGAAACATGATAATAGATAGGAGAGTGCTGGACAAGATGTTTGAAGGCATGTAGGGTATATCCTCAGGCAAGGCAGGTTAGGGAGCTGAAGCTTCTTCTGAGGCTCCCAACCCTCTTTTCCACAATGAAGTTCTTTTAGAAATACCATGTCCATTGCATCTCTTGGTATTTAAATCGAGATAGAATACAAAATAGCAAGATGGCATATTGATCTTAACCTCCCTTGTTCAGAAACTTTTGATTCCTGTATTCTGGCCTCAAATGTTTCTCTCTTAAATATATTTTTTTAATTTTTTTTTAAATTTAAGTTTCAAAGGTCTGCTTCACCACTCTTGTCCATTGTGTAGGCTTTTGCATATGCAAAAAAAAAAAAATAGGGAAATAAGTGAGCATAAAGTATTCCTATTCAAATATGACTGTATTGCAATTCTTTCTGTACAAATGTAAATTGACTCCATGGTTTGGAAGGTAATACAATTTTAGAGGGCAGTGACCCAATTCTCATTGAAATTTGGGCTACTTTATATTTCTTGGCAGTAAAGGGATTTTAAATTCGGTGCAAATAATCTCTTCTCTTTAAACTATATTGGCATTACCAACATTTTTTAAAAACTAAAAGACAATGCATCCAGAGATATTAAAATACAAATAAAGTTCACCTTCAATATGATATTTTAGAGTGAGAACCATTTATTTTTTTAGTATCTCACTCTCTCCACAATCATACTGTATCTTTTCTAAATATCATATTTGTACTTATTGATGGAGAATAGAGTTTTTTACCACATAGGACAATGATCGTCAACAGTGAAACACCTACTGATAGTTTTGTTTCTCATGTTGTTTTGTTTGCCAGGTAATTTTTTTTTTCTGTAATCTATGTGGTATCATGCAGGCAGATGTCAACTGGTGTATTGTTTTCTTATTTGGTCTGCAAGTAGGAAGTCTGCCTTTTCCATCAGGATGCAGTTACTAAGGGACCAATTTTAAAACGTGTGGTGATGGATGTGCAAATTAGGTGAAGGTGTGTTTGCATAGTCTAAACAGCTGATAATTTGGAAATCATGCAGGTACGCCTAATATGGAATGTAAATGCTTCTGGAAACCTGAGCCATTCAGACCAAGATGCATACTTACATAGCTGATAAAAAGTGTGGTTTTTTGCTAACTAATGTGACTCCCAAGTACTACCTAAATGTTACAGACTGAAGCTGATTTCATTTCACACGATCCACTGAGCAGCTATCAGATGGTTATCTGTGCTGTAGTTAAAATTTGTAAGCGAACTATTTTCAAAGTGAAAATATCAAAGGGTTTTTCACAGCCTTCAGAGAGAGATCTAAACTTCAAGTATTATTTTATTTTTGCTAGCCTTGAAGTGAATCCAGAACCTCCGTTGTTAACTTGAAACTGGTTTCTATAGTTCAGAAATGTTTCTGAAACTTTACATGGTAATAAAAATGTCTTACAACCTCAAATATTAAATAAAACACTCTTTTTTTGTTGGTCTGGACCAAATACGAAACCTTATGCCATATGTTGAAAATGGATTCTTCAATTTGAAGTGTTATACTATGCTATTACTGTAGCATTTAATTAGAATGATTGCATTCATTAGAATCAAAGAGATTACAGATGGAAAAGCTATTATATCACTGAGCACATCTCCCTGTTAACACTGTAATAGTACATAACAACAAGGCAGTCTGTATGATTCTGTACTACTTCTGAGATTAAAAGAAAACATTCACTGCAACATTTATATGTTAATTTATGCTATAAGAATGTTTGGGTGTTTTTGGATTGGTTTGGTTTGGTTTTTCTTTTTATCAAACTGCCAGGGTATAAAAATGTAGTTCAGCAAAAAATAATAATAATTTAAAAAAAGCATAATGTATACTGTGCAAATGTTTGGTTCCAAATAGCATTGTAACAGATACCAGAGAACTCTGTTTCATACCTCAAAGACAGTCCCAGGCTACCAAATCAGTGTGAAAAATAAGTCTCTCTTGAAGTATGTGGGTTTTTAAATCTTGTCCTTTGGTTAATGTCTCAACTAAAAGTTAAAATGCCTAAGTAGAGTTTCAGATATGTTTCATCAGGGAGCCTACGTATTTATTGCTTGATATATATTTTATTATCAGCTGAATATACTTTAAATAGAAATCTGTATAATGCTAAGTGCAGCATAAGAAAAAGCATAAGAAAAATACTGTTATTGTGATACATTAAATTCTATCATAGATACTTCTAGAGCTATGCAAATTATTTATGGCTGAATCATCCTTTTTAAGGTGGTGATAATGCCAGTTCAGGTAGTTCACACTTGTATATGTGGAACTAAAAAGAATGGTGACCTCTTGCACTTTCATTATAACTTTAATTACACTTGCAATATACTATTTAGCATTACATAAATATTTTCCTTGACCCAAACATTCCTTTATGTGGACAAAATATTTCCTACATTAAATTAAAAGAGATAAGAGTGTGATCCAGAAAGTCTGGCAGTAAGAATCTGCTCGTGGGGACGTGCTTTGTTCTACCGTAAGCCAGCTCAAACTGAAGGACTTCTCTGATACCCAGGACATACAGGTATATATGCTTTGGCCATACCACTCCTTTCCCTGTCTTGTCTCAAGCATATTTGCTAACCCTGCTCTGCTGCTTGGGCCATATTGGAATAATAATGTAATATTTAAATGTTTCCAGATGTCTTATTTTAAGTATAAGCAAAAATATTATTTAACTGGAACAAGAGTACACAAATCTATTTGTGGGGACCACTGGTGCTTGTTTTGTTGGGGTACAAAATAACTGTATATGAGGTTAAAGTCTTCTGGATGGCATATAATGTACAGTGAGGTGGTGTTTGAGCTCGCTTTGTTATTGTGAAATTTACCTATGTCACACCGGAGAGACTTTGGCAAGGGAGAGATTACATGCGGTGTTTGAAGAAAAGAAAAGGTAATACATTTTGCAAATAACACCTCTCTGTGGGGGGTTTAAGTGCATCCTACATATTGGTTAGATAATACGAACTAAGAGTAACTTTTCTTATCTTGTGAGCCTGTGGAAGAAAAGGCAGGAAGGGAATAAACATTTTCTATGAAATTAAACCCAATACAATTGAAGCTGCAGGGAAAATCGTGAGTTAAAATATAATAAACAGTCTTGAAATCTTGAAATTCCCACAGGAAGGAATTGTTCTGTTACAGGAATTCAGTATTATTAAGTGGAATTCACCCAACAGGGCAGGAAATCCCCTGTAGGACAAGCAGAAGTTTAAACCTCAAGGCTGTGTATTGAACTTCCACTATATGCTTTTGTGTTAGAGAGAGTGTTAAAGGGAAAGATAAGGCAGCAACACTTCTCTCCTTACTCAGGCATGCTATGCACCCTGCTTTGCCCCTCATTAGTGGACTTATCACTTGGCTAGCTGCTGTGGAATTGGAAATATTTCCTTCTTCCTGAAAAAAAATGAGAAAATAGTGGAAAAAAGTTCCTACTGAGAAAATATGGTAGGAGTGATTAGGAAGTAGTGCAAGATGAGCTTCTGTGTGACCATTCAGGGCCAAAGCCAGGGCTAATAGAATGAAGAGTGGAACAAAGTTGTGGTTGTTGGACTTCGTTGGCCCTACCCTAGTGGGGGCTATAAGCCTTTGGTGCAACGATAGTGGCTGGCACACGTATCCTACATGCCTTTACACACATGTGAATAATTTGTTAGCACATGTAGTGGCATTAATATTGGCAGAAGAAGCTGTTGGAGACTTTGAAATGACAGGGTAAAATGTCCCGGTGGAAGCAAGGGGCTCTGCGACAGGAAGAAGTAAAGGCCAGAGAAAACATCTGTTACAAACAGTAGAACAGGGGATGAAGAAAATAGCGTGGGATGCAGAAGCACATATGCCTTGCTGCCAAGCATACTGAAAAGAAGCTAACACGTCGGATTTCACCCCCCGCCCTTCAATAGGAAAGAAAAAACAATGCAATCTGCCACAGCTGTAGAAAGTATCAGTAGAAAGAAAACAGGTATAGGAATGGTGCTTCAGATAGCTGACATGTGAAAGCCTGAGACAGATACCTGCAGAGGAAGGAAGGGCAGAGTCGGTAAAACACAAATTAAGTCCCTGTCTGTAGAAGGACTTAGGAAGGTTAAGGCAAATAACTGAAATTGATTCCGCTATGTGGATTATCTCATTCTGGAGTAAAGCAGCTGTAAAGCGTAGCTGCATTTCACACAAGGGTGGGAAAACTGTATCTTACGCAAGCGTACTTCAGGCTTTCGGCTGAGCTGCCTTTCCTGAGTGTCCTGTAGTCAGAAATCACGACGCGTGTATAACTTTCAAGGCAGTCCTGAAGGAAGTGTCACAGGTAGCAGTGTAACAGGCAGAAAGGGTATGCAAATTGCCCAGTTAGACGTAACCTGCTATTGAAGGAACAGTTGCAAGAGCAACAAAATGCGGCACAAACCATCATGCAATATAAGACTGCCAATTCAAAATCTGTCCTACAAATACATAATATATACTTGACTTTTATTTACTGTGGTGCTGAAATTCTTCAGGTTCTTCTGAAACATTAAGTACCCTCTCTATAAAGGTGTGGTGGATAGGAATGTAGGTAAGAAAAGTGTCTATTTCCTAGCCCTGTCTCACAGGGCCTACAGGGATTAGTTATATATTTTCACCCTGAACTGCAGCTCAGGTCAGTGTCAGTTTAATGGAGACTTATACTGTACATTGTTTGCTTTTTCATCAGTGTGGTTTTGAAAGAAATATATAACCATGGGAGCATGTTTGAAAATTAAAAGTCACCAGTCTCTAAATAACAAGTGTAAGTGTATTAGACTACAAGCACTCTTGTCTCCCCCCATTCCCTTCCAATATCAGAGGGAAAGGACAGCTCTCAGCATATTTCTAAAGGTGTGGAGCATCATTCAGTTTCAGACTGAGTGTCTTTATTCTATCTAGCAAGTTGCGGCTAGATTTATCTCCTGTGCTCTGGCCATTAGGAGGAGTGTGTGAATGTATTCCTTCTCTGCCCTCTGAAAAATCTCACCCACCCGCTAGTGAGAGAAGTAAATTGTTCCTTCTCTTGAAAGCCTTATATCTTATTCACCACTGTGGTGTCTAGCCACTTTCTGGAAGTGAAATGAGTGCTGCAACTAAAACCTGGTGTGTGTGGGTCTCCTCGCCTTTTTTCCTCTTCACTGATACCTCTTTAAGAAACAAGTACCTTCTGTACTACCCCATACTGGTAAGTTGTCAGAGACAAGATTCAAGCAGAAGGAGATGAACTGGTGTTCAGAAATCTCACTGATGTGTCTTGCTCACATCCTGGGGGCTTACATGTTTCCTAGATTTGGTATTGAGAAGCAATTCTCATGGAGATCAACCTGCTGAGGGTAGATGTGTGTAGGGGGTGGTCGTGCTTGCCTTGCTCAACAGCAGGAGGTGAGGGTACACATCCTGAAATCACCCAGCAAATCCAGCAAATAGGTTCCTTCCTGTCACAGGAATATGGGATGCCAGTTCTCTCAATGTGTTTTCCTTCATAGTATAAGAATTAATTTATTATTTTTTTCAGATCTTATGACTAATTTGAGATATGTAGTTTAAGCTGGGAAGAAGTTTGTGATGCGTGGATATGGCGTACTTGTTCCACAGAACGCTTCCCGACTCAGCGGCTATTATTACGTGATTGCCTGAGATTTTAGGGGACTATTTGATGATCTCTGTGACCTCTTCTAATCTTATTATAATCATTGTTGCTCTCTGCTTTTCCATGCTTTCTGATGGTTGCTATGGAGACATCCCACTCTTCCCTTCATTCTTAAGTGGGAGAGTGAGCCAAGGCAGTGTCTCCGATTTCCCTCTCTTTCTCACCTTTCTCCCTCTCTCACACTTTCTGGTTGTCACTGGGAATCACATCAGCTCCTTTTCTTCATCTCCAAAAGAAGCTTTGATGCCCTCTTAGCACCAGTGTGTTCGTTCAGCATTTTCACTGCTCCCTGGGGAGAAGCGTGGGGGCACACACCGCATCCAGAGTGTGGGAGCTCGGCTGAGCCAGGCTGGCCCTGCTCAGACTTGCAGATTGCCCACCAGCTGTGTGGCACACCGTGAAGGGGCACAGTTGGAGCACCAGTTTGGGTGTGCTCCCACCGAGCACTCCTTGCTGGCGGTTCAGCAGCGCGAAGGCTGGACACTGTATTCAGGTGCCGTACCAGTAATAAGGGACTCTCGAGGAGAATAACGTTGGAGTGTTTATGGTTAATTCAGAATGAGAAAATCGGCTGCTTTTAAACACTGCAGATTAAGTGCGAGTTCTTTCCAGGGGATGTGTATGGAGTGCATTTAGATTTGTTTTTTATTGTCTATTTTGTAAATTATATTCCTTTACAGGATAAATTGAGTGGATTAGGTATGGAATCATCTGTAATTAACTGGGTGCTAGCTACTTAGGAGGGCACATACAGCTTGTGTTATTAAACAGCATCATGTCAGATTTAATGGATGTCATTACAGAAGTACCTCAGGGATCTATCCTTGGACCATTGTTATTTATGATCTCTGTAAATGAACTGACAAGTCAGTGCACTGAGTGCAATGCTCATTTTTATTCTGATGACACAGTCATGTCCTGAGCTCCTGGTTGCTAACTGAACTTGAAATTGCCCTGTATGTATTTTTGAGAGCTCAGCAATGGTTAATTCTCAATGAAGTTGTTTTAAGCAATGCTAAGGTAGACATTCTGACTAAAGTAATGCCATGCCAGGTCAGGCTACTGTTAGTGCATAGCAGGTCTAAAATTTCCACAAAGGGGCCAAAAAAAAAAAAAAAAAGATAAAAAAGAAATGTACTAATCCCCTATTCTAGTTATAATTGACAAATTCTGATTTTCACATAATAATCTTTCATTTTAAACATAGAATATTTCATAGGTTTTTTGATAGGATGTGGTTATTATGTGAGATGGATATAGCTGCTAAATGTGAATGTATAGAAGGAGTTTATGCAAACGTATTTCTCTCTGCATTTGTCATTTTCTGCTTATTTGGTGCTTTGGGTTTTTTTGTATATTTTTTTTGACTGCTGTTTTTATCAGAAAGATATGAGAGATTTTTCAGATATCTTTGGGAATCTCTCCATGCTGGAAATCATCTCTTGTTAGCACAAGTTGCTTTTTATACAATGACAGTGATATGACTTATATGGATCATCTGCTGATGATGTCTTGGGAGAAGAAGCCTGGAGGTTAGGCCCAGATTCTGCCCTTGGGTTTGGATTAAGATTACCCTTGGGGGAAGGAGGCAAGTTCCAACAAGTCTTTATTTCCGCCTATAAATTGAACTACAAGGCACCAGAGACAAAATGAGGAAGCTGAGATAATGCTGCTGCTCTGGAAAATTGTGTTAGTGGCTCTGATAAAATTGAGGGTCTGACATGGCAAACGGAATTTAGTGTACAATGAAAATGACTGAGGAGAATGGGTCAGAAGGTGATTCATTCAATAGAAAGTAATCATCAGAGTATCATCATAAGTTGCCTGTCTATAAGCAAATGAAAAATGACTCGTGTTTCTTTTATTGGCTTTGCCCTGCCTGATGGTCTGTTAGTGTGCCAGTGTACTGAGCTCAGGGCTGGAGGAAAGGCAGAAGGTAAGGAGCTGCCTCATCCTGGTGACATCTCTCCTTGATGTGCACTGGGTTTAGAGCGACATTCACACCATTGGAAGCACAGGAGACAGCTGGATGTGCCTTCCCCCTTGGGTCCTCTGCATAGCTCCTCTCCTCCACACTCATATACTCATCTTTGCGCAGCTCAACAGAAGTGCAAAATGCCTTTTAGGTCCTCGCACACTGGGATAATCATCTTGTCCTTAGCTTCTACTGGTCTCAGAAACAGTATTTCTGTTTGTTTTCATTTTCACTGGATTTCAGCACTTCAGCTGCCAAGTGAAAAATGAAACTGCGAAACTGACTGAAGTACCAGTCCTGTGACAAAGCAGGGGTTTCCTCTTCAAATTTCCACCCAGAGAAAAATATTTTCAGCATTTAGGTACAGACTTGTCAAGGGCTCCTTTAGACAAATCCATCCTGCATTGTAGGTTTCCCAGGCCCTAAATGATGTCACCATTTAAGAGAGATCTATTGTCCTCATTAATTTTTATATGCCAGTTTAGCATCAGTGTAAGTTTGACTTTTTAGCACCAGTGTAAGTCTGACTTTCTAAGTCACAAGTTCAGTCAAGAGGTCTGTTTCTCTGAAAGGAAGATGATTTACTGTTCAGCTAATGATATGCATTGTGTTGTTTTGTTGCCTGTAACACATCATTGTGCCCTTTTGGAAAAAAAAAAACCCAAAACCCACAAAATACCAAAAGGATGCATAAAAAGGATGTGATTTAATTTTTTCTTAATTCATTCTTTTAACTATCAAAGGATTATTGAAGCTCCTTAGATGCTTCTGTTGGGCTTTTATCATGAGCTGGTCTTCCAATACCTACTGGAAAGATAAAGACCAGAATCAATTTTTTCTTCTCAGATGACAGCAATATGCTTCTCCTTATGTTTAATCAGTAAATACTATAATATCTTCCTACGTAGCTCATATGGTTATTTAAAGCAGAACTACGGTTGTTTTAATATGGTTATTGTAGCCATACATTTTGGTTTTATGAGTTTTTATATAGCACTATTACTTATGTGCTAATCTTAAGGATATTGTTATAATTTGTTTTATGTGTTAAGTATTATAAAGCCAGTTCCTAGTATCACTATAGTTAAGGGTTGTATGATCTGACAAACAATTGCTTGCTGTCAGAAGCCCAATGAAACAGTTATACCCAGGGATACAAATCACCTTTGCAGACAGTTTACATACATTTTCTTCAAGCAGGGAAAACCATCTAAAATGCATTATGTAGAAAGATTTGCAGTTTTCTACATTCATAGGCTTGTGTGCTTGCAAAATTTGCAGGCTACTAGACAAAAGGTGCTTCCCTGTCAAGATGGGCATGGACAGTTGCTTCACCTTGCCTTTTATCCAATGCGTGTGTCACTTGATCCCTTTTTGTACAAGTCCCGTGGAAGGGATATGAAACTCTGTGCATGTTTTGTAGGTTCCTTGTTTTTTTTCTGTGTTATGCTCAGTGCTTTATTTTATTTGTCTCATTCTAAAAGCAAAGTGATACATTTCCTTTGAGAGGGACACTCAGAGGCAGCAGTGACAACTTGCTTTTCTAGACAAACTCCTACAGGGGCATTAATGCCTGTAAGTCCTGTGACAGGAATACATTCCTTATCCTGGACATTGATGACATATGTGCTTTGTCAAGTATTGTCATCAGGCTCACTAGGGACCCATATGACAATGACTTCTTAATTTTTGCTTGTGTCTCTGGGAGTGACAAAGTGGATTTCTGCTTTCCTTTGCCACTCGGAGTTCTGTGAGGCAAACCTAAAGGATTTGTTGCTGGTACTAACTAGGTGGGAATTTGTTATTGCAAGGATTGTGGTGGCTGGGTATTTATTTGCAAAAAAGGTAGATCTCAAGTCTCTGTGGAAAATGAAGGGCTCATTTATTGGCACACATTGCATTTGGGAAGCAAAACTTTGCAGATGAAAGGCCTGTTTCAAAGAGAGCGTCTCACCAGCAGAACCAGGAGCACCTCACTGCTGGTATTCGAATATTAGACCAAAAGATTTTTCTCTTGCTGAATGAATATTTAAGTCTAAATGCCACGGATGCAGTTTGAACATTAGGTGATATCCACTAAGAATTCCACTAAAATTCTTTAGGAGAAATCATTTTCATTCCTGTGGGTAAGTGGACACTAAATCATATTGTTCTCTTACAATGTTCTGTTCACTGAATAAATAGTTTAAGAGCATGAAGGGAAAGATGAACACTGCTAATTGCACCTCTGTGGTTATATTTTGAAGGCTATCTGACCTAGAAAACATTTACTGGAACAGAGCAGAGAGTCGACATAGATAAAAAATTATCCTGGCATGTTTTACACTGAGGGGGACAACCAGACAAGCTCTGGCATGCCTGAAATGTGTTTCTGGTGTTTAATTCTTCAAAATTAAACACCAAAATTCAGGCTTTCCAGCCTGAATCTCCTAGTGCAATTTCATTCTAAGAAATTATCGTGTACAGAAACTGGCACTTCTGCCTTCATACATCAACTTAAGTCCTCAAGGACACAGTGCTAAGTTTTTAGGCACTAGGCAATATACAGTGTGTGGCCCCTTTGCCTAACAGTTTCAGTGGTATCAAAACATCTGTGTGTGAATCACTGAAAGGAAATTAAATTGAATTATAATTATCACAGCCATTTATACCCTAAATTAGTTATCTAGCTATTTGCGGAGAGGTCAACAAGCCAATGGACTGCACAGTAACTGGCAGTAAGTGCCTTACCAGGGTAAATGATAATTGCTGACAATGTTGTGGCGCCTGCAGGCAAGAAGACAAGGATACTGAAGAGCTGGCATCATTTTTGTGTAGGAAAGAAGCCATAAGAATGTTGGTAGTAGGTGATCTGTAATAAGAAAGTGGCAGAGCATAACGGGCACGTTATGATACATTTGGGGCTCAAGACAAAACACAGGTTCCACTTTTTAAAGTTAAAAGACAAATAAATGGGACAAGATTTTGTTAGATGTTTTGTTGATTTGTGAAATACTGTCTCACTGAGCCAGACACAAAAGCAAGATGATTTATGTGAGTATAGGTACCAAGGGAGTGTTTTTCCTAGTGATGATCCCCTTATGTATTAAGCACCCAGTTTAAATTTATCTTGCAAGCTAGAGAAAGACTGCGTGCTCAAGTACTTAGATTGTTACTTTTGGATGGTTTGTAATATTTTTACATCTCTCTGATTAAAATACTTGACAAAAGGCAGCTCTTCTTTGGAAGAACTATGCTATTGCTAAGTAGAATGTCTGCGCTTTGTAGTTTGGGAAGGCATGAATATAAAATACTGATAGGATGTAAAACAGCCCTGTCACCCATATGACATGGGTGCCACTACATGTTCTCCACCAATGATTGATATGACAAACTCCATATGTTAAAAGGAGGCTGAGGAAAATCTTTTTTTTTTTTTTCCCCCCAGATGGAAAAAATATGTAACTGTGGTACACAAACACTCTTTGCAGAGTTTCTCTGTTTCCTCAGCAGTAATAACGTATCTAAAAATAAAACTTGGATCTGGAACAAGAAAAATATCATAGCCTACCACCGCCCTAGTTTTCAGCACAAAAGAAATGTAGACATTTAAGGGCGTCAAGGGAAAGTGGATTTTTATTTATAGTGAACGTGCTTATTATTATTCAGTACAATTATCTGGAGAGAGAATAAGGAAGAATGCTTAAGGTGTTGCTTTCCAAGTAATTAACAAAAATATTTCAAACGTACGCAAAGACTGGCAGATCATTCATCAGTGCTTATTTAGGGAAACAGCTCTCAGTAGTTTAGCCACATGGGTTTGTGACTGCACCTTAAGGGAGCCCCATAATTAAAGAAAAGGAAAATAATTACAATTGTTAGCTATGAATATTTTATTATTACTGGAAGAAATAATACAACGCAAGATAGATAAAAACATTCTATAGTTGAGAGATCAACAATGATGTCTCCAATTACAATGTCTTATATGTGATTCTTGTTTGGGCATCTTTTCTTCAGACTTTCAGAAGAGATTATAACTGGTAGGGTCCCTGTTTCTAGATGAAACTATTACTGTAACATGCAGAGATTTCAAAAACTTAGAGGCTTTTATATGGACTTTCTAAAGCTTATGTATGGATAAAGAAATGCCATTCAAGGATTGATGAGTCACAGATTACCAATTTATATGTTATCAATCTGTAACATAACATATTTGGGCAGAAATATATGGTAATTAAGCCTTTAAAGCACAAAAATATTCAATTTAGTTCAACAAATATCTTTGAACAACAATTCTGAGATAGAAATGTCATGACTGAACTGAAATACACAATGCCTTAATGCTCATTAATTTATCTCTCTGTGTACTAAGGTTATCTGATCAAAGCTCATTTGTTTCCATTTGATTTATTGAACACAGACATCTCACAATTCACACAATAGCATTTTTGTGCAGCAGATATTTTCAACCAGCATCATAAAGAGAGCTTACATTTTTAAAGCGCTTAAGAGGCAGCAAAGGGGTGTTTTTATCTTCAAAGAAGAAAATGATCTGGAAACATTTTTCAGTTATAAGCATTCTGCGCTGTACTTGAGAATGTAGAATGAGTTTCAAGAATTCTTCATTTTGAGCTTAAAACTAAAGATCTGCAAAAAGAGAAGCACTATTGATTTGAAACCCTGGTAACAAGCTGATTGACAGTTATCCTTACTTTAAATCTTCCCACTGTTTTACATACTCATGTTTTCTTCTAAAGCATAAATGTTTTAAAGAATTCATTTTCTGTAAATAAAGATCATGATGAAAACAGCTGCTACCTTGTAAAAAGAGATAATGTCTTGGTCTCTTAGAAGTTATTCTTGCTGATAGTTTGCCTGCAGCCAAACTTTTCCTGTTTCACAATTCATTATATGTTTATAGTTTGGAGCAAAAGACTACTGTCAGTCTGCAGAGTGCATGAGTCTACGTAGCATGTGTGTGCATATCCTCTCAAAAGAGATAAAAAGTTTCAAGCATTGGGCAAGTCAGAAAGCTGTTTATGAGATTCTGTATAAGTGCAGTTGGCAGTTATATAAAGTTGGGGTTTATGGCTACGGTTATTTACTACTTCTGCTTTTAGCTATTTCTTAGCAAACACTGGAACCTCTCTGGGAATTTCCTGACTTTTGTTTTGTTAAATAAGTAAGCGCTTACTATAAACATGGAAAATCTAGTACCTTAAAACACAATGTACAGGTAAAATTCTAATAACCCAAGATTAGCATAAGAACATCTTTTGCATCAATATTGAGGCTACTTCTGTAGAAAGAAATGACAAAATCATCAAGTTGAAGGGAAGAACTTGTGTGTTGTTAACACACAGACAAAACTGTTCTCACAGAGAAGTAATCCTGAAAAATAACAAATTTGTGGAACTGAGAAGGTACCATCTATGTTGGAGATCCAGTGATTTGATGTGAAAATGTTTGTTAGATCCGCACCCTGATTTGTCTGTGTCTTCTCCCATTTCTTTTTAGAAATAGGACCACAGTTTTGTTCCTTAGTTGCCGTGCTCATTTGCATTGGTTTCAGGCTCTTTCACTCCTTTCTGAACTTATTTTACAGTTTGTGCATTTCTCACAGCTGGATAACAAGCAGGAATCCCATTGCACAACATATAGCCCACACTGATGAACACTAATTCTATGCATGGATCATGCAGCGAAGCATAAGAGAAGAAAATTTCAATAACATTCTAGGTTTTCAAGTAACCAGCACACACAAGTGGAACAGATTTTCAGGTGGATTTGGATTCTATTTTAGCACTCCCAAAGGGGACAGATGATTTTCAAAGTGGTCCACTCGTAACACATTTCCCTCAGGCTACATTTTGAAAATGGCTTATTTTCCAATGAACTCACAGAATTCCGAGATCATAATTTAAATCTGTTTTGCTCTAATAAAAAACCCCAAACGTTTAAACCATAAATTCTGCAGGTAGACTGATTTGTTTGCTGCAGAACATGGAACTCATATTTTCTGGGCTTTAATACATTAAATACAAATTGTTGCAGAGCTAAATATTTGGGCCCTGAATTTTCACTTGTTACTTTAAATGTAACTAATGTATGTTACAAATCTGTTCATGTATATGAAAACCTACAGCACTATATGAGAGTTTATAAATAAATCTGTGATTTATAAACTTCCCACTGGTCAGCAGAGAAGACAGATGTGCCCTGCTACACCTATGTAAGACAGCAAATTTGCTTGAGTTACAGGGAAGCCAGTACATTTGGGAATAAAACAAAGGACAGAATAGCTTTTTGCCTTCAGCCACCAGGAAAATTTTAATTGAAGCTGAAGGAAGGCCAATAGTGCCCTGATAGTGTGCAATTAATATCACAGTTTTTTGAGTAGAGCTCTTACCCTGGGCTTTTTGAGCAGTGAGTCCCGCACTCTGTTATTTCCTTGTATTTGGTTCCCTTTTCTTAAACCTGAAAGAGCTGGTATTCAGAGGATGTGTATAATGTTGATTTCCCCATCATTAGATTTCTGTGACCAAAGCAATGTGGACCAGTGTCTGTTTTAATGTCTGAGAGCATTTCCCCCTTGGAATTAGCCTGGAGGGAGATTCCCCAGATTCATGTTCATGCTTTGTCGCAGCATACACATGGAACTGCAAGAGCCAGAGGCTTGGTTCTCTCCATTCTGAAAGACATTATTTTGAAGATATAGTTCTCTTAATGTAGTTCTTTAAAATTTACTTTCATAGTTCTTATAGTTCTTAGCTAAGTTTGGTTAGTAGTGTACCCAGATGGACTGTCAGCATACATCAGAATATACAGAGAAGAATCAGATTCTGGAGTTTGACAGCTGATTAAATCATTGCAGCATCAGTGAGGCTGAATTTGCAGTTGTTCAACACTAGCATGTTACAGCAATGTTTTCTGGTTGTACACCAGAAGTTGGTTTGCTTGCTGTGTTAAAGTTTCTTACCACAACTTTGTATCCTTCTGGATTGTCTACTGTGCAATACGATGTAAGGAGATACTATTTTCCAGATGGGTAATAAAATTGATGAAGGGGAGTGAAGGGACAAGCCTCCTTTGTGACCAGTGATAGAACCCAAGGGAATGTCATGAAGCTGGGACAGGGGAAGTTTAGGTTGGATGTTAGGAAGAGGTTCTTTTCTGAGAAGGTGGTCAGGCACTGGAACAGGCTCCCCAGGAAAGTGGTCACAGCATTGAGCTTGACTGAGTTGAGGAAGAGTCTGGATGATGCACTCAGTCCTATGCTCTCACTTGGCTGGGCCTGTGTGGAGCTGGGAGTTGGACTTGATGATACTTATGGGTCCCTTCCAACTCAGGGTATTCTGTGATTTGTGTCTGTTGGGAACTGTCTTTATCATTATAAAAACCTGTTTGACAAAATGAAATATCTAGGAAAATCATTGCTTACTCTGGTTGCTAGTTATATTGTTATTAACTCTGAGCTTAACTACATCTAAATACATACTTTAGTCATCCAAATAGTTCAAATGAGTATTTACACCATTTAAATTGTTAGTTAATAGACTGTCATTTTCCTAAATACAATTCACTAGCTATGGGAATTGCAACCTATTACGTTGAGATCACGTAACACTTGCATTCGAGGTAAAGTCTTATGCTAATGCCGCTAAAGGTCTAAAAGAGCAGTGAAGTGCAAATCAATTTTAATAATGTAAGAAAGAACTGAAGTCTTATCTCAAAGCTTAGCTCACAAATTACTTGAAAAAATATAGTGAAAGTGTATAAGGTAATTTGTAATGTTATATATCTTGCCTTCACATAAAGAACTACTTGAAAGTCTTGATCTGGAAGAATTCAGACTAATTTTCAGACTGGAGAGGTTCAAATCAGCATCATGTAAAACAAAGCACACTCAAACCAGTTTTCAATACTTCAACTATGATGCTGGTGGAAAAAAAGAGGCTGAAAACCTGGCGTCTCTTATTTCCACAAGGCTTTTACGTTTTCCATTTGATGCCTTGTCTTCCTTTAATGGGAGTCTGGGAAAGGTTGCTAATCTACAGCAAGAGTGTGGTTTCATTTATCTGTGACTACTAAAGGCAGAAAATATTCCAGACAGCTAATTGCCTACGGCAGAACATGCTCAGGTGGGTGGGAGCATCAGAAAAAGGCTCCTGCTCTGTCAAGTCAAGGAAGGGTGCTGCTGCTGTGGTTGTGGGGAGGGTCAGGGTGGGGCAGAGGTTCCTGGTGTCTGTTTCCCAGCAGTTCCTCAGTTGCTGCTCAGGCTCGCAGCCTCCTCTTCTCTCTTCCAGGATTTACGTAATTGTGCCATGCTAATGGTCTTGGCTAAAGTGGAAATGATTAAGCCACATTTGACTTTAATTCATTGAGCTGACATGCATTTTTTTCCTTCCCGTGTGACAAATTACTAAAAGACCAAACCAAATAAAATGTAATTTACAGTTAGTCTGCTGTTGCGCGAACATGGAATTAAAAGCAAAATAATGTAAGGGTTGTATAGTACTTTAATTAGAAAAATTGATTGTTCGGAGTCCCCTATGCTCTATGTTCAAACCCATATTCATATTTGGTCTTCTCAGCAACCTGGTTCTGTGAGACAACTTATCCAGGAAACATAGGTCAGGTAAAAACTGTTGATGGTTTGTGGCACTTGAGGAAGTTTGGTGTAGCACAGTATTTGTGCAAATACCAGTAAATCCCTTCTGGACTGTGAGCTCCTATCCTAGGAGACTGTTTTAAAAGTCTTATTAGAGGTGTAGAGACCACACCTATAGGTTGTATTTGGTGGCAGCCGAGAGTAACAGCAGTGGGATTTTTTTGTTAGGGCCAATTATGATGACTTGAAACACAGTGAGAGGGTTGTATGGAGAAAGAAAAGGAGTATTTCATGAAGAATGAGTAAACACTAAGTACTCCCAAAATATTATTATCACTTGTAGGTTTGTAGAGATCTAACATGGTAAGACACCGTTTTTCGCAAGTCACTATTTCTAGTGTCATGGAGTGCAATAAAGCTTATTAATATATGAGTGAAGAGAGGGACTCAGGTAGCCAGTGAATGGTTAATGAAATGTCCTAATTTGACACTGGTAGGAAAAGGAAACAGGAGACCAAAGACCACTCAATGATTCAGATAAATTTTGATGTCACTCATTCCAGCTGATTGTTTTCAAATTTGTCTGACTAAAATTGTGTGATGAAAATCCTCGGATGATAAAACCTTTGTGCAAAATATTTGTTAGGAAAACCTAAACCTCTTGCCTGTCGTTCTCATTGGCTGCTTCTCATTTTTATCTGGAAAAAACCCTGACTTTATCTGACTGCATAGGTATGCCTAAAGTTTTCTGTAGAGAACTGTGCTGAGAAGAGAGGGAGTGTATTTGTGTTACCTCATTGTGTGAATGTCAACATCAGTCCAGCTGCTGCAAGGATGGCCTCCAAAAGCTTCAATGGTTAACTTTCTGAATAGTGAAAGAAGGTAGCAAAATATAAATGATCAAGGCTGTGATCCTTTTGTCGTGACCAGGACACCTTTATTCCCAGAGATGAGAACACATTGCATTTAATAGGCAGCAGTACTGTAACTGTCACCAAAATTTAGGAACCTCTCACTGACTATAACAGAGTTAAAAGAAGACACAAAGATAAAATGGGAGAGAGGATACGTTGAACACTTAAAAACCTGGGCAGCATCAGTGGCAAACCAGTCTATAATCTTCACTGGGAGCATAAATGATAAAAGGTGGTGTTATGATGCAAAAAAGTGCTATCAGGGTATTGACTCTATCTGACAAGCCATTGATCAGCCACCTTGTGTCATGATATTCTTGTTTACTCTTCCACTAGAGGCTGGAGCGTACACAAATGACATAATGGTGAAACACTCTGTGTTCCATTATTTCAGCTCAATGAACAATTTGCCACGTCTCTGTTTCTGGTACGTATAGACTTCTCTGTGTATAGTCAGCTGTGACCATATTGCATCCTTGAATCTATCCAGGCTGCAGAAGTATTTGAATACTCTTTGGTAACGGATGAAACTGTTTTGATTTGTTACCAACAGCTTTCTGCTTCCAGTACTTATTTCTTGTGCTGTATTTGTTAATTATGATTGGTCAGAAAACCTCCAAATTTTCTTTCTCTTCCTTGCCTGGCTGAGTGAGAATCATTTGCCTTGTGCAAATATAAATGCCTTGACACACTTCAATACATTTTAAAAGCCTCTTTCTGATCCTAATACCTCTGGCTACATCTTTGGAATTTACTTTAGTAAACATTCATGCCAGCAAAACCCAAATGAGCAAGTTTTTTTTTTTCAGAAAGCAAATACACAAATGACATTAATGTGGCTTAAGTAAATTCATTTATAAATACAAGTAAATATTCATGGAAAATTTAGCCCCATTATCAGTCCCCAGAGCTTGTCAGTCTCAGCTGGGGTCAAGGACAGGAAGATATAATGGTGTCAAGGAAAAACAGATGCAGGCAGATAACTGCTGTGTGATTCAGAGATATAATTCACCTGAAGTAAGAAATGGGATCTGAAATGCAGCCCCACTCTCTTAAATAGAAGGCACTCAAACTTGTTTTTGTAGCAGGTTGCAATTTTCTTAAATAGTCTGTTCTACGTGTTCTTTTCCAGCCAAAATATATTATATGTTTCTGTACTTTTTGAAGTGGGTACTGTAGAGTGGTGTGATTACAGCTTTTAGCAGCCTCTTTTTGGCTGCCTGGGTGTCCTTTGGTAATTGAAAACTTGTTTATTGGCATCATTTGTTGGACTTTATTTAATCACTGTTTCTCCTCTAGGAGCTGCTTTATCCCTTCTGAGGGCTGACTCTTTGCATAGGCTTTGTCTGTTTTCTGGCATTGGGCAGGCTCTGTTTCATGCAAGTGAATTTGTAATTTAGACACAGCGAGTCGCCACCAGCTATCTTGTCGCGGGGTGCAGTGGGGATCTGCTTGTTCAGGGCTCTGTGGTGCTGGCCTCGCTGCTGGAGGTGCTGATAAGTACCTGAGCAAGGAGAGAGACGTCTCTCTTGCACCGTGCTGGATGGCTGCCAGCTGCCACTGCAACCGTCTCCATGAAGGCCACCCTCATTTCACTGAACGCAGCAGCAGGCAGTCTGGCCGCATTTTTAATTGGGAAGAGTTTGTTTAACGTTTCTCTGTTTATCAAAGTGGACCCTTGTTAACACTGATCACTTAGATTTCTGTTTAATCAAATTGCATACAGTGTATACTAGGGTTTGCTCTAATTTAAATATTGCCTTTTCATCCTTGTCAACAGAATACTTCAGCTTCATTTCTTATTAATCCTGACAGGAAAGAGAAGGAGGTTTTTATCTTAGATTAATGTTTCTTTATGGGGCCTGACAAAGGGTGTTTCTTGCTGGCAGAGAGGGATGCTACCATAAGCAACCAAAGAGCTTCTTGGCTGATGTGAAAGAGATTCAGGGACTGTGTTTGCCCCAGTATAATCACACTAAATTTCTTTTTGACCCCTTAGGAAAAGCTGCAGGCAAGATTCTTCTAATACGATAGTTATAGGTTGGAGGAAGAGTCATCAAATGTAGAAGCCCAAGTGGCTGTTGCAGCTGAATTTTCCACTCATCAGCTGGGAGAGAGGGCTTGCAGATCAATATTGAATTGTTCCTTTTACTACATCTGTGGAAAGGATAGCTACGAGGACATACTTCATTATTTTGTTTGTTTTATAGGTTTGTTTGATTAGCACTTTATGTGGAAGATTAATCATGTTGGAATAGTGCTTTATGTTCTTGTATTGATACGCATACCCATATGTATCTTCATATATATGTGGTGAGCAGATATATTCTTTCTTTCTGCCAATCAAGGCGGCAGCTCAGAAAATAGGAAACCCATTAATTGTCTTGGGGTAATATGGGCAGGGAGTCACTAACAGCCAGGTGAGCCTGAAACAAGAAAATGGGAAACGAGTGAATGCAATGTGCACAGTTAATAGTCTCTTGAAAAGAATACAGGCTGTACAATCCCCTGCTCTTGTGTTGTTAAAAAAAAAATGCCAAAAATTAATTGTTGGAAATGCTCAGGAGTGAATTTTAAATGTGCTTATTTATTTGCACCAGAAAATGAAATACATGGAGACATGCCCATACATATACATACATGCCTATTTATAGATGTGTGACACAGGATAGACTTCACTTTTGCTGTTCAATGACAGATTCTTCAGTGCCCTGGCACAGACCCAGCTAAGCAAGCCAGACAAGTGGGTAACTGCCTTCCTCTGAGTTTATAACAAGCCCACCTACTCAATTAGTTTGTGTTGTGCAGAAAATTAGAATGCATGGATGGTTATTTATTATTTTAATAAATTACATTATTCCTAGTGCAGCAGGAATACAGCCTTCTTAATGCTTCTGCCCCCAATATCAGGCTTTGACTGTGATCTGGGGATCTGTTTGTACTGTCCAAAATTATACCCTATGCATTTGCTGTTCATCAGCTTATTCTAATATGACTGCTTCTATCCTTAGTCAGTCAATTTTATAGGAATCTATATTATTTTCATGCAATGACACAGCCAAAAATGGTTTTATTTTTTTCCTCCATGACAAGGTTTATAACAATTAAAAAATCCCGGATCCTGTTTACGAGCTAAATCTCCCTCAGGATTGTCTCTCCCAGAGACTTAAAGTTATGGCCTTTAAAAAAGGTTCAAAATCATAAAAATTAGACTAATGCTGTTTATGAAGTGGCATGACACTACTTAAATCCTAGTCATTCAGGATCTTTCATGCTGAGTATTAGCAATTTTTCATAAAACTAAGTCTTTTAATAAAAGTGATTATTTTTAAAATAAGGAAAACAGAAAATTCATTGACGAAATATGAGTGCCTTTGTGAAAGCATGGTCTGACAGCCTATGGAAGCAGGAAACAAAGCTACATTTGCTGAGTGCATTGCTGACTATGTGTTTTGTGGTGGGTAGGTTTTTCTTCCCCTCTGTTCTAGTATTAAATGATTATACTAAATCTTCATGAGTTTCTAGCAATTGTATTAATTTCTGCTGTTATGCAACATTTGCTTTTATCAGCAAGTTGCTAGTTTTGCCTTGCATGATACCTAAACTTCCTTGGTTTGAAATACATACTATCTCCTCTGTATTGGAAAAATATTTTTGCAGTGGTTATGAATACTGGTAAAAGACAATTAAAGGCAGTTTAGACTTCAAATGCACAGCTATAAAGTTGGTAAAATGCTACCTGGTACCTGTTATAAAAGAGGTAGCATAATTAGAAGTATCTAGATCATCGGGAGGATGAATGAGAAATAGATTAAGCAGATTTCTGTTTTGGTTTTTTGTTTGGGCTTTTTTTAAGGAATAGCTGATATTTATATCTCCTCTTTTATATTGTACAGTTAATTCTAATATTAGTCCCACCAGCATCAGTGGGAATAATGACAGCTTTTCAGGGAGAACTTTGTATACAGATGCAAATACTTCTGTGGGGTCTGTATACATATGTATATATCCATAGGACATACACAAATATATTCTCGAGAGCCTATGAAGTTTCTCCTTCCTGCATTGTTCCCTTTATTCTCTTGGAAAAGATAACGGTGGCTACTTTTGACAGTGGTCTGCTGTATTTTAGGTAAGATCTTTGATACCTTGGAAATAGACCTCCCTTATGTGCCTTATGAGATATCCAGCAGGGTGTCTCTCTTATGTCTCCAGACTATATCTGAAAAGCTGCTTGGCCAGATGGCACTGTAGATCTGTAACATTTAAACATACTTTTGGCAGCCCTGTGCATGCATAATATCCTGGGTGAAATATTTTTGCTTGCCAGGCTAAAAAAGTGTGTAAACTTCAAAATTACATCCAATGACACCTGAATATCTTTCTGTATTTTCTTGGCCGAGTACCTAAGAGAGGAGTTGGCTTAACCAATGATAAGCAGATTAAACAAAAGTATAATTCTTCACTACAGCTGTTATCTGACTTTTACCAGTGAATGTGACAAAACTAGTGACTTTTAAAAGTCTTCTAATAGCCTGGATTTTCCCATCTGGGGCTGCTGAGAAAAACCTTACCTATAATGTATCATTAGCCAGTGTCATAGAGAATTTTCATGCTTTAGGTTATGAGCATAGCAGTCTTTTGCTCCCATATATGTTTTCCCCTTGGTTTCAGCACAGGCAGGCTCCTCTGTACTAGATATGATAAACATTTTAAGACTCGTGTAAATAGTCTGAGCACTTTATTTAGCTGGGACACACAATTAACATTATTTACCGAACACATGACATTTGGTGATATTTACCAAACAGATGACATTCACCAAAAAGAATAACATTCTTAACCCAGTGGAAATTGGCAAACCACTTGGAATGTAGGAAGCAGACATGGAAAAAGTGGAAAATGCTGAATGAAGCTTCAAATCCTAGATAGTTCCAGAAAAGGCCATAACCTAGTATTCATTTGGCTGTTTGATAATTAAGGGCAATTTGCTGAATGACAATTGAATTTTGATGCTTGCTGCTATTCAGTGATATTGAGGTCTGGTCAGTCCTTTGGGTTGATTCTATTAATTGAAAGATAAATCATAATTATATGAAGTATATTTGAAGTATCTGTAAGCTGTGCCACCATCTTTTAGTTTACTAGTGTATGAACATCCTCATATTTACACTTATCCCTATTTCGGCAATTTATTCATTTGGCAGTGAGTGCTGAGGCACACGCTGTGAAAGGCTAGCTTCCCTGAGAGGCACAAGTTTTGCTGTCTGGCTTTCAGTTGTTCGGTATCCAGTGTGAATCCAGAAGTCAAAGCTGGGTGGTGAGGCTCCCAGCAGTAGTGTATGGGGGAGTTAAAAACCTCAGGATGGGATTCTAAAATGCCATCATGGGTTGGCTTATAGGAAAGTGAAGACTACTCAGTCGGGCCCTCAGGGAGTAATTCTTTCTTCCTCAGGTATGTGCCTATGCAACCATCCCTCCTCCCCTTACAAGTTTCAGGCATTGCTATCTTTTAAAACACGCATAAAAGGGGAAGAACTTTTCTGTACAACAGTCTAACACTTAGTATTCAGACTTGCACTCGATTTTTAGCTTCTTCACAGACTTTCCAGTACTTCAATCCCTTTTTACTAGTGAAGCGGATTTAAGTAGGTATTTCTACCACTTGGGAATCTGCCTACCAAACCAGCTAGGCAGAAGTGGCACGCATTCCTCTTCTGGTGCAGCTCTCCATTATACAGAAAGCTGGCAAGCAGAGAAACATAGACGTGTAGTTCAGTGATCAGGAAGCTTGCCAGGAGGACTGCATTCTTGGGTTCTGGTCCCTCTCTACTTAGATTTCTACTTCTGTGTTTGATATTAAGCAGCTTAGTTTCTGGATCAACCTTCTCAAGCTGTTGAACCTTGTCTAGACTAAAATATTCTGTTGATTCTTGAGTTTTCAGTTATAAATGCTGTGGGAAAATTGCAGTGAAGCAAGTAAGCCAATGAAGCTTAAGCATCTCCAGAATTAGACAGAAGCTGAATGGCCATAGTACATGTGTAAAGGCCTTATCCACAGCTGTGTGTTTCAAAAAAAAAAAAATCTTCAAGCCACTGAGCATTTCTTCTTTTCAGAGCCACTTCCAGTGCTCCTCCCAAAGCTATCCTGATATTTTCTCTGCAACTCTTCCATAAGCTCTACTTCAACCAATCCATTTCAAGATGGAAATGAAAGGACATGATTAAGAAAGTTTTGGAACTCTTGAGCAAAATCTGAGGAAAAAGAAGGGTTTGAAAAAAAGAAAAGGCATGAATAGATATAAAAAAAACCCTCGAGCCAAACAGCAAAGTATAAAACTGCAGAAAAGACTGAAATAAAAAAACCCCACCAACAGCAAAGATATGAAAGACTTCTCAGGATGTTGTTTGAAGTGTACTTAATTCATAGGGAGGATGGAGCTCAAAAAAATTAATGGAAGTATTAATGATGAAAAGACTAGAGGAGGACCACATGATCAGGCATTCACATATAATTTATTTTTTAACTGTTTGAGTCTTGTTTGATCTGTTACTATAAAGGCCTGAACACCATCTTGTATTTTATTCTGTTATTTCCAAGTCCATCAAGAAATCAAAAGGACTTGAATTCCAATACAGTGAAAGGACTGGGCATTCCAGTGAAGAACCTGGAATTTACTAGCCTGAAAAAGTAATGTTTTGCTCCCCACAGCTTTGTGAGTTTATTTAATATGGAAATGTTTTCTGGACTGTAGGGACCCATCATTTTGATAAGAGATGATATAGTGACATAGCAAGCAATATGTCAGTATTGCATGCTTAGGTTTTTCATTTTGTTTTTAAATACCAACAACTACAATTGTATCATAATAGAACATGTCCACTGGATGCTTCTAACTCCCTTATATTCTGCATCCTTGAATACAAGCGTGTTTTGGAGATGTTGAGTCTTTTGACACATCACTGATTAGGATCTTATCTTCTAGACAAATGCATTGGTTACCTATACTGTAAAACATGGCATATGATATATACACCATTACATCCATGTCAAAAATTGCCCTCAAAATAAAGAAAAAATTGTCCTCTATTGTATTTCCTTGGATTGCGAGGCTTTTCCATACAGCATGGGCATCTTCCATATAATACCTCATATCTGGCAAACCTACCTCTCCCTGTTGGATTTTGGAGGGTCTTTTAAACTCTGATTGTCAAGGACCTGGGACATTTAAGCTTTTGCCTTAAGATGTTCAACAGCAGTGTCTTTCAGCTACCACTGAAGTCAGAACTCTAGGAATTAAAAGCCAAATGTAGCTATTTTCACCAAAGCAAAGGCAGTATGTTTTATAGTAATTGTGTGTTCTCTGCTTAACTTGGACCTTGACAGCAACTGAGAAGCAGAAGCCACAGGTTTTCAGGAAAGGATCTTGTTTCTTGCCTTTTGAGCATACAGCAATTTCTGTTCCCATTTCAGGCACTTGATGGCAATTGGACTGTGCCTTGTAGATATGGTCCCTTTCTCCCTCTCACACTTTCATATCCCTGAATCTCGGCTATGCTAACTGAAAATACCTCCACTCCCTCTTGCCATGTCATTTAGAACCAAAGCACAAGAAGGAAGACAGTTCTGTGGGAAAGAAAACATTGTTGCCTGCCAGGTAGAGGTGGAGAGATTTGAGTGTTGATAAAGCAAAGTCTTAGAGAATTTTTCTCCCTCATATATCTCAGTCTGTGATCTCAGTAACCTTACTTTTCTCTTGGGAATCCTTAAAAATGTATTATGTTATATATATATTTTTTTTATGGGTATATTATATAGTGATCCTTAATATTACTGCAGCTTTCTGATTGATCATGGCTTCAAAATCTCTGTTGATATTTGGGACATATTACTCCACAAACACATAATTTGGCTGCCTGAGCACAGATGTTGCAATGATGGTTTCTGACCTCCAGATGTGTTCATTATAATTCACTCTTTATAAAAGAAACTGTGAATAATGATGAAAGTTCAAAGTAGTAGAAATTGCAGGCAACTGAAAACATCATTTCTTTGTTCTGCATTCCACTCAGGCTCTCCAGTGAATGAGTATATGTTGTAGATTGTTTTATTCCCTGATATTCAGAGCCCTATGTATTTTAAATATACTCCTTGCTATAAGCCCTGACAGCTACATTCCACTGGAATCATGAAGCTGTGACCAGAAGAAGAAATCTCTCTAGCACAGAGAGGAGAACTAAGCTTATGAAACTTACCACAGGAATAAATAAAAATAACTCTCAACCTCACAGCATTCAGCAAAACTCAGCTCATTCAGTTGGCTTTCCCTCATTAAATTTCTCATGCACAGAGACACTCTCACACTTTTCTATCTCATTTTTTCTGATCTCTGGAGAAGGGAGAGACATTGGTTATTTTTAAATTCTTGGCAGGATCTGGATATTGTGGTGATAATCAACTTGTAAGAAAATAGAAATGTTACAGAAAAACAATACCATCTTATCACTTAAATTAGTGAAAAATTATTACCTACCTGTTTTTTCAGCCTCCAGTGGAAGTAGAAGGGAACATGATCTTATCATGGAGTCATTTGGGTTAGTGCTATATTCGTAGGTGCTGAGAGGGAGTATAAAAGCTGGAGATGGTATGAAAAACAATATATGATGATGTTTTAATCCTGTTTGACTGAACTTGGATCAACATTTTTGTCGTCTAGAAAAAGCCACATCCAGTTTTTTTCAAAGCCTGTGTGAGACTAACACTTTGATCACAGTTGAGAAAAATTCTAGATTTTTTTCTCTTCTGTTCAGAAAATTATGCATGGCATGAATATTGATTCTCTGACATTGGCGAGCAAAAGAACGTACCTCGATTTTTCTAGTGAGAGTTTGACTCAGAATCAGAAACTGTCATTGGAAACAAAGATTGATGTAGCCTGGGAGCGTGGTATCGAGTTTCTAATTTTTTATTACAATTCCTGATGTGTCACTTAACTAAGATTTCCTTTTTGAAGGGGGGCTATAGATCACTGTCAGAAGTTGTTTCTGTTTGTACAGTTTTATTTTATCCTTTTGTGTACTTAGTGGTTTTGTTGGTGACTGGCCGTAACTGGATACCAGCTGCTACATCACATGAATCACTACATCTTCTCAATGCCTGAAAATATACTATTTTTGGAAGGGTGTAACAACAGAATATGCTGAATACTTACCTCTAGAACATGTCTAGTTCCTGGAATCTGTGCTACTGCGGTGACTTTACATCTTCTCAATATCCTGTAAAAAGGGCATGATAGAATCTGAATTGTAATTATTTTACTTAGACTTAAAAATAATTTATAAAGAAAAAAGATTTAATCTGTGTAGAATATGTCTGATTTAAAATTTATTGGACATGTTATAGAAAGTTATATATTCTTACTTAGTTTCAGCTCTAATGATATGCCTATGATATATCAGATTCCCGAGTAGAGGTAGTTTCATGTTCTCAATTCAGCCATATATGTATTCCTAGTCTCTTGATTCTGTAATTGTGACTTAAATCCCACTTTGATACCATTTCTTAGATTTACAGACCTTTAAAGATTGTTCTTGCTTTCCTGTCTGGTAGCATAAGAAAATACAAGAATCACTTCACTCCTCACAAAGGTCTAGGGAACAGGAATGTGAATTACATTAAGGATAAATTTCTGCAGTTGAATGTGTTTGGCACCTCAGTATGTATCTGAGTTCCAGAATGTATCCTGACCTTTATGGTTTCGTCTCTATCTGACTAGATTATGTTTCAAAGAAAGGTCTTACTAGTTTTATATCTGAAATAGATTATCTAGAGATGAATCACTTAGAGTTGCACATACAGCTCTGTCAAAAATGAATAGTGTTTCTCTTTTTTCTTATCCCTGTGATGCTCATTTGAAGGACCCTCTAGTTGCTCATGTTCATAAGTATCTGGGATTTTTTTCTCTTTGACATGCTGTTATTCCAGTGGAAAATATCAAGAAGTCCGAAATAGTTCGGGATAAAGCCAAAGAAAATACTTTTTCTTTCACAGCATTCATTCCTATTGCTGCAAAGAGTTGTTCTATGTATGCTCATTGGCAATACCTTTCTAACACCAAAGGGTTAGTTTTTATAGACAGGCATTTGAATGAAGTTACAGGTTCTGTTTTGCTGCTTCTTTAACAAACATACCTATTTTTACACAACATTGTATTTTGTACCGGTAACACAACTGTAGGAGGTTTGAAGATCAAGTCAGATCAGCATCCAAAAAATTGAAATCTTGGTCCATCTGTCCAGCTATTGCATTTTGCTTGTAATGCATTAGCTACATTTCATTAGCTATAATTAGTTCCTGTCCCAGCACAAGATACTTGCTGATACAAAAGTAGCCAATAAAATTATTAATTTAGGGAAATGGAAGAGATCCACACTGTTGGCATTTGAAAATCCGCATTCAGTATTGGGTTGAATGATCCTGTATATTTACCACTAAAATATACCTAGCTACCTGCTGTCTTACATGAATATTTGTGAAGATGTAACAAAACCCTCAGAAGTATATTAAAACTCTTTAGTAAAGTGTAGACTGTGGAAGGAATGTCTCATATAACTAGTTTAAATAAATATGCAACCCAAGTTGCGTACATCTCAACAAAATCAAAAGGGCCCTGGCCACAATGGTAAAAGATAATGCACTTCTATACATTTGCCAAAGACAAAAATTTATAACAAACAATCAAAATAGTAGAAAGGCATTTAAATGTCTCTCTAGAATTCACACATCAGTTAAAGGCCTTTGGTTGTAAATCTGAATAATGCTAAATAAATCAAATCTGACAGTTGTTTCCACTAAATACCTTCTGCTGTGATCTGAATACCAGCTGTCTGATACTCTCAAATATGAAGCAGGTTATGGAGTTGGATTAACTTCATCCCACCTAGAAAGGTGAAAATGGTGTTCTCGCTTCCAGTTCTGTCAAGGTGATAATTAACTAGAAATAAAATAGTAAAGATGATGCAGCTATTATATGAAATTATGAACCTGCCGTTAGTCTGCATGTTCTATTGAAATCAATGGTAGTTTAAGGTCAACAGGGTCTATGAGATGAAGAAAATTAGATTCTTATTAGACGTTTTCTTATACTTATCCTGGAGAAATATCTCAAGGGTTTCACAAAGAAATATCTTGTAAGTTAGACCCTGGGTTATTTACTGGAGAAAAATAGAGCAGCCATAACCTCTGCAATAGCTCTTGAGCAAGAATATGGAAATACTCTTTCTAGCATGTTCAGAAAGACATCTGGATTATCCGCTCTGTATTGCAGGTTGTCGAGGGAGGGTCTGTAAATTTCCAGGCTTCGGCTGCTTGACTTCTAGTTTCTACAGCTGATTTGTTGTCGGGGAGTGTTGTTCTCCCCAATGTGTTGCTTTCCCTCTGAGGGACCTCTGAAGAAGTGCACTGATATGATGCAGGTTTTAGAAACTGCTCATAATTTCTTCCCAGGCTACCTCTCCATCTTCCATGAATCACTGATACAGAAGCAGTTCTGAATAATATTTCACCCTAGTCAGTAATGTAGGACTAACAGGCAAAATTGGGGAAAACCAAAATTATTGTATTCGTATTAGTATATTTGTTGTGTGCTTATTATTTATGGCTTATTATTTATTTTATTATATTAGTATTGGTATCCTTTTCTTCAAATAACTGATTATGTTAATAAGTAAATATGTCAGTTATGAAAGCAAGACTTCATTAAATATTGATTCATAACTCACAAAGCTTGTCCATACTTTATTACACACATAAACGAAAAATTCCAGAAGCTGTTAGTCTGTATGAACCATTCATGATTTTGGTAATAATTTTCAGGAACACTGCTGTTGACATGCCACCTTGGGGGCAACCTCAGTCATTTATTTACTTTTTGATGTGTTTGATATAACATTGTCAGAACAGGAAAGATGCAAACCAATTAAAAATCCTCCCTGTGCCAAACTGGAGTAATTTACCAACATAGAGGCCCTTTGATGCATTCACTTTTATTGTGAAATAAAACACTGTGTATTTCCTACAGCTTTTGACAAGATTCATTTTGAATCTTTGTGTCAGGAGATGTACAAGTGTTATCTGTAAATGAGAAATGTATGCAAGATACTCAACTACTGCTGAATTTCAATGAACTTTGTGGTTCTAATGTCATGAAGCTCTGTCAAATGTTAACAGAAATTAAAGGTAAAATTCATATGGAGCTTTCACAAATCACAGCCTTATCTGTCAACATTTTATAATAACCTAACAGTTATGATCTATCAAGGTATTAAAGTGCAATTCTGAGCCCCAAAGGAAAAATCATGACATTCTCAGACCAGTAAAATAACAATAAATATTTTTATTGAACAGAATTGTCAAGCTTTCTTTTCAAACCTCTCATTAATTGCATTTCAAACAAGTTCTGTTACAAATGCTGAGAATAGACAGTGGGGAAAAATAAAAACCAACACAGAGACTGTTAGAACTTTGAAATACTTTAGATACCACTGTCTTATGTTTATTTAACACTTCTTTCTTCCTGCATTGTAAAAATAAAGCTGATTTTAACTTCTTGATCAGGTAGGTTTTTTACAAGCACATTAAACTGTGGCCCTATGATTCTAATCTAGCAGGGCAGGAGAGACACTAAATATGTGAAAGCATTCCATCTTATCTGTCAGCATTTAAATTTCTGTAAAGACCTCTGTTATGTGAATCTAGACACTTGATAGAAACATGTAAATTTGCATTCAACTACTTGCCCTGACTTTGAAAATCTATCAGGCCAATGAAGTTCATTATAGTTATTCAAAACTATATTAATCTTATTTTCTGCTGATGAAAACATGAAAGCTTAGAGCCAGTTTCTGGTCTGCATTACAGTCTGGTTTTGCTGCTCCAAGGTTCAAAGGACTAGAAAGCCAATCCTAACAGTCAGCAAAGGGTTGGATCAGCTTCATCTGACTCCTTCGTAGCTTACCGATGGAAAAGCTGTAGAGAATTTCAAGCATTGCCTGTTGTAGCAACATCTGTTTCAAATTATCTGAATAAAAAAAAAATCCATGAGGATTATATCTTGATTAGTTATCAGTTTGCAGTTGCCTTTTCATTGAATGGTTCAGAAGTACATGTTTGTTCAAGGTGTGGAAAATCAAAGGTCAATCCTTATATATGTATGCATGTATACATATATATGCATGTATATTATACACACATCTATACACACACCTCTCTGAGGGGTTTAGAGCTCATATACCAAGAAGGTTCTGTGATGTTTAAGAACACTACCCACCATCTAATACCAAAACTATTTTTTCTTATGTAAAATAGTTCAACATTCCAAAGATTGGTGACAGGATGAAGTATTTTTGACCACAGAGCTGTGTCATCATTATGGCTCTTCAGAAGATTGCTCTTTTTTTTTTTTATTATCTTATTGTCTCAATCACAATGCTCTATACAAATTCAAAGAGAAGAAGGGGTGGTACCTTCAAATGCCTGTTTCTTCAGTTACAAAGATAGAGGACTCAAGTTCAAACCTAATATTTTTCTACTTTGGCCTAGTGTGTGATTATGCAAGTAGGTGCTTTAGAAATGTGTTTTGAGCTCTGTTGAGCTGGAGGGAGATGTTGAAACCGTATTTCCCATGTATCAGGTGGAAGTTGTTACCAACTGGTCTATTTATTAAAAAGGTGTTGTCTTCTGTTTTGGGAATCTGTATGCACCTTGAGTACTGTGTTCAGTTTTGGGGCACTCACTACAAGAAAGATATTGAGATGCTGGAGTGTGCCCAAAGGAAGCTGAGGGAGGGAGACCATATAATACCCTCTAAAACTACCGAAAACAGAGGTTGTAGCTAGGTGGGTGGTGGTCTCTTCTCCCAAGTAACAAACAATAGGACAAGAGGAAACGGCCTCAAGTTGCACCAGGGGAGGTTTAGATTGGAAGTTAGAAAAAAACATTTTCACCAGAAAGGTTGTCAAGTGCTGGAAGAGGCTGCCAAAGGGAAGTGGTGGAGTCACCATCCTTGAAGGTATTTAAATGACATGTAGATGCTGTGCTTAGGGACATGGTTTGGTAGTGGCCTTGGCAGTGCGTGGTTTAACAGTTGGACTTGATGATCTTAATGATATTTTCTAACCTAAAAATTCTACGAAAGAACTAGAATACCTGAAGACAACATCCACAAAGTTTTTCATTTAAATGAAAAAGCTAAGTTTTCAGCTTTAGCTCTGGGTTATAATTTTTACTGCGTTCCAGCTCCTAGGCAGGATCATTGGGACAGATGGAGCTGTAGTTAAATGCTGTGACTGTCTTTCTTTGCTACAGAGTTTCTGGTGAAGGAGAGTTGGTAGAAGGAAGGAGACTGCTTTCTTTTTGTCCAACAACAGCCTAAATACTGTAGTAATACTATGAACTACAGAAGTAACACTATAAATATATTCCAAAGCCTGTTATTTCAGATGGAATTTCATACTGTATCAGATCAGATCCACAGTGACCAAAAGATATTGTAAAGATGGTGACTTTAGGAGAAATGAGTGTCATGTACTTTTGGAGACTCTTCATCCTGAGATTATTCTCTTTGAATAAGAAAAATATTCTGCTTGGAAAGATAAAAATGGCGGTTAGAATTTAATAGGATCTAGAGTCCAGAAAGACTGTGAAGTTACTTTTCTTTGCACATGTAAACATTCAGTAACTGAGAAAATTATATTTTACAACAGAATACTGATTTCGCAAAAGCAAAAGATAGGTTTTAAAATGGGTTTTAATGATTCTAAGTATGATTTAGGTCTTTGAGGTTACTTTTTGTTGTACTTAAAGCACTGTGTTATGTTAGAATTGTAAGGTAGCTTTCCAATTTTATACATTTTCATGTAATCCAGAGCATAATTTACAAGCTCAGTTTTGAAGTACCCCTTTTGTTTTGGTATAGAACGGATGCTGTAAATTTTATGGTACCAGGAACTAGTATTTGTGGCATAATTCCTCCACAGCTAATGTCTCTTATGATACTTTTGGAGATACAAGTGCCTGCAAATACCTGAGGGTATATACTACTTTTTTTTTTTTTGTAAGAATTATTCTTGTCTATGATAGATAATACCATATGCAAAACACAGGAGAGAATTTGTGGGTAGTGAGCACAGCAGCTCAGTGTCTGAGTGATGGATTCCAGAAGAATATCTTTTATTTTCAGTTTTCACTTCTGTATGCAGGTAATTTGCAGAATTGCATCAGTGGGCATTATCTTGTGCCTTACTTGAGATCCCTGCATCTTCAGCTCTTACCCTTTGATGTGCTGCATTTGAATAAATAAAAAAATCAAAATAATCTTCTGGATCAAGAGTCTATAGCTTTGCTTTTGGTCACTAGAAATGAGGTTGGGGGCTTGTAATACAGAGATTTACTCACAGCCTTTAGACTGCAGTAAATTGGAAAGAGCTTTGTGTTTGTAAATACAAAATCAGGAGAATTTCTGCTATTCCCAAGGGGTTTGAGGGTGGATGGGGGGTGCTGCTGGTGAATAGTTCTATCTGTTCCCTTTAGAGCCTACAAGTTTGCTAGTAAAGCTTATCCTTTAACTAGCTGCCTGGACTTAGTCTACATAATGGAAGTATGAAATCAGATGGTGACTGGATGGAACCAAGACCCTTACAATTTGATTTTGCTGAAGTATTGCCTTTTTAAAATCAGTTTGTAGGAGTAGTTTAATTTTAATTTCCTGATTCAAATCACTGCACTCTACTGAATAAGGTTTCAATGAGCTTGAACACAAAAGATAAGCAATAAGCATTTTTTTTTGTTTTCAGATAGCTTTTGAAGCTTGTTTGCTTGTACCAGATCTTGCTTTTAGTGAGATGGCCACTGTGTCTGCTAAAGCCTTCAGGGAAAATAAAAGCAAAAACCAGATAACATGAAGACTGCATTAAAATGTGAGAAATATTTCAGTGTCCAAATTCAGCTAGTGGTGTCAAGGATACATAATGAGGAGACAATAAAGAACTTGAAGGAATAACAGATCAGACAGTATCTTTTGAACAGATGGGGACATAAATAGTCTAGCATATATCAAAAGTGCTAGTACATTGTGTTTAGGAATGTTACTTTACTGTGTTCATAAAACCTTCATTTAATACAGAACAAAAAACCTGGCTTAATTAAATTTAGATGTATATATACATAAAGTTTTAATGAAAGACTTAATAGCTGGCACCTTTTATTTTTCTGTTTAGATAAATTGAAAAATGAACCTTTATAATATTGGTGCCCAAACTCCCATTTGGATTAGGTATTTCTAGACAGATTTGAAATCTCAGCTTTACGGCAGGACAACATTAAAAAGCAAAGCACTCACTCTTAGAGAAGTTCTAGTACCTGATCATTCCCTGAAGGCCCTTTGCTGTCATTAGCTAAGGGCTTTCTTCATTGCAGCTCAACTATCTCCTTGAAGCAGGGAAACCTCCATCCTCCGTAACATCATCCTGTCACTATGGAAACAAATGCATTGCTACAATTTCTGCACTGGGGGGAAACAGGTAAGCCACTAGCCTGGCAATGTGACTGGAATAATTCTGCTGATTCCAGGGGTAAACCCAAAATCCTTTCTTCCACTGTTGGATGGAGAGAAAAGGTGGAATGTAAAACACTGCATCCTATGTTTAAGCATAAGTGTCAACGGTACTTACTAACCATCTTTTAGAAAACGACACTGAGAAGGGAAATCTTTGGTAGTTTGTCGTCTTTGGTAGTTGGAGTTCTTTGTCAATGTGGTTCTGAATGTAGCTGTAGACTTTGTACCTGCTGTGGTTTTGTTTTTTTAACTAAAGCCATTCCTCAGTCCATTCATAAAACAATCCATGGTAAGTGCTTCACTGAAAAAAGTGCAAGGTCAACATTTGGCATGTGGCACCAAAAATGTTTTTGGATAAACATTATCCAATTTCCAGATTCATGAGAAAAGCTGGAATCTGGTAAAATCTGGTTCTACTGGTAAGTTTTCTTTACAGCCTTCTTGTAAACCGTCAGCAACAGTGTCAATTGTAGCCGTCAGAGATCTGGACTGGCACAGAAGAGCAACAAGGCATGGATTTTTCAACAGTGAATGTGACACCAGACACTAAATCTGTTAATGATTGGTCAACAACCTTGTCCTCTGCCTTTTGAGGTTTTCCATGTGAGGAAAGTGTTGTTTCCCTGGCCTAACAGATAAAGCTGCTGGATCTGAATTACAAATGGGGAAGAAACACTCAGCAGCTTCTGTGCTCTTTTTTGGAAAACATGTCTGGTTTATTCTTCTGTAGCCCCAGCTTCATGCTGACATCTTTAAGTAACTCTAAAAAGCATGTTTCATTGTGCTTTACTATCACTTATATCTAATAATTTCATCTAATGCTTTTCTTTGCTGCTTCTTGCAGTCATCGTCCTCCTTTGCTATTCCCTTTAGTTCTTTTCTGAAGGGAATATATAACATATAGTTCAGTTCTTTCTCAATAGCTATTCATAGCAGGCAGGAAAAAGGAACAGCATGAGTTTATCCTGTATGGGAACTGTCTCCCCATTGCCTACCCACCTTCTGCCAGAGGGATGCTAGGTGGCATGTAGCAATATGTGTATCTCCTGAGGTTCTGCAGTCTCAGAGTTGCCCACGGGGTTTTGGCTACCCATACAGAGCTTTGTTTAGGGGGTGGGGGGGTTGCGTTCAAAGAAATAGTGTGTTTTGAACCCTATTAGTTCTAGTATAAGAGATGAAAAGAAACTTCTTCTAGCAAAACATTAATTTATTGTCAGCAAATTTGGAAACAAAGTTACAAAAGAGAAAACGATATTACAAAAAAATCTAGATAATTATTAAAAGCCAAGTTGGTTTCTATTTGCTCCTTTGCACCTTGTTACTTAAAAGGCTGGTGACTCAGCCACCAATACCTCAAGAGTCTGACTGTACAAGTTTGACTGCAATGAAATGTATTTTAAATTAAAGTCAGCCTTTACACCCTGCTTACTTCAGTCCTTTGTTAAACCAGTTTCTCTGTGGTTCTTCTGCTGTATTTTATTTCTCCAGGTCTGGTCTCCAGGTTCTTTAACTTTTGCCATTCAGTCAGTCCTCATCTAAGCTGCTGTAAATGTTTGCACTGTGAATGCTATTAGGAAATTGTGATCCCCAGTTGTCCTGGACGAAATTCCTGGAGCAAACAATGTTTATAGTTCAACATATGTTTTTTGTAGTCAGTGAGAAAAATAACCAATCCAAACTTCCTGTACTCCTAACAGACCTGCCTAAATAATATGCTTCATGGCACCACTGGATGTTCTGGGGAAGCCAACATTACTTGAATATTTCTCTTTTACTGCTATTGTTGCTTTGACAGCTTTGATTTTATAGCGACTTTAATCATGTGTATCCTATTCCTTCACCTCTGGCATTTTGCAAATATTCCATTTCTCAGTTTCTGCTACCATAACTACCTTCATCAAATTATAATTCATCAATCTCTTTCTCCCACACCCACAGGGGAAACCCCAAAAGGAGACCATGTCAGCTAAACAAGAAAATGCTAAATGTATACATGTAAGAAAAATCAATTAATTAAAAAAAGGGAAGAAAAAATAGGTATATAAGTTAATGTGACCCCAAGGCAACATTGGAAGTAATTTATGCGCTGACAGTTACGAGCCTGTTTATTCTAAGCTCAACCATACATAGGAAAAAAGTGCCATCAAGTAGAACAACAAAATGGACTTGTGTTATCCTAAAGACACAAAATTGCAATCAATCATATGAGAAACACTAACACTAGATTTACATTTTCTCCTAAAAAATAATCACTTTTTAGAGTCTTTTATTTTCCTTATAACCTTTGTTTAGCTCCCTATTCCAGGCAAAGCTGTAGGAGTTTCTGCCTGGATTACAAAAGTTTATAGAGCTGTGCATGCTATCAGGAGATATGGAGAGTCATTTCTGCAGGGCTCCTAGCAGTTCCCATTTCTTGGCCAGGGTAAGATATATTCTTCCTCGTCACCTGTCAAATTTTAAGTGAGGTGGATAAGTAGAGGACCACAAAAATACTTCTGTCTTAAATTAGTTTGTGACACACCGAAGTGTATTGGCTGCTGGACCTGGCCTCTGAGCAAGGGAGGATGTGGACACTGCCAAATTTCTTACAATTTGTAACACAGTCCTTTTTGTAAATCTGTTTTTGTAAATGAGAATGAAATTAATAGAAACTAAAATCAAGCTGTGCTTCTGCAGCCTCCCACCCCCCTACACCCCACTCCTCATTTTATTATCCTTGGAGATACTTTATAATAACTGTTACTAGGGAAGAAAGTACTACTAGTCAGCCCTGTGCAAGAGATCATAGCTGAAGGTAGACATTGGTTGTGCAGAATATGGCCAGTGAGCAGAACAAGGTGCCAGGACAAAGCAAGAATGGTGAATACGGAAAAGTGGTTGTGACACCTGCAGCTATGTATCATCACCTGCAGAAATAGATGATTTTCTAAGGGAAAATGATCCAAAGTTGAACCTTTGATATGTCAGATTCCTAGATGACTCCACAGTCAAGGGTAATGTAAGCAGCTGAAAAATTAAAAGTTAGCACTGAAAAATATGAGATTGACTTTTAAGTATAATAGTAGATGGATTAATTTCATTCATCTGCTGGCTTCTGATCCAGGCTAGTACTACCAGTTCTCTTTTTCTGTTCTTATTTGCAAACTGATTCTTGTTGAGTCAAAAGAGACTCTGATTTAGTCCAAGTTAGTTCTCTTGATAGTTAGCATGATGTTATATTATTAATAAAGTACACTGCAACTATGAGAGATGCATTCAAAATGTATCCAGATTACCTTTTGGCTTAAGAAGGGCCAGAAACAGAACTACCAGAACTCCATAAAAGCTTCATTTGAAGACTTGTCCTGTATGATCAGCAATGGAAGTATATACTCCTATGCATGTGAAGGCATAACATTTCCTTGCTAACATTGTATCTAAGACACAGATAAAACGGTACTAAAAATTTCTGTTTAACTGCAGACTGTGGATCCTGACCCATCAAAAGGATAACATATATAGATTATTCCCACACAGTATTCTCAGCTGATGCACAATTTGCAAAGAAAGGAGGAGGAAGAAAAACAATTACTGTTTGAAAAGATAACTGAGACTTAAAATGAACAAATATTTTCTTAAGCAATGTCTGAGTTTCAAATCTGAACAGAGAACATTGAACTACACACCAAAAAAAAGTGGTGTTAAGGTTTTCACTAACAAATCCTTAATGATGGAGAGCTGTTGAATAACACATCTTCTGTTAAGATTCTCCTGCATCTTACCTCAGGTGTAACCAACAGAGAGAACAGGATCCATTAAAACCTTAATAATAGATGAAAGCATCAATTGATCTAAGTACTAATTTAAAATCCACAGAAATATTAGAAATGTGGGAAAAGAGCATGACTTCGTGTCTTTACCCCAGTCTTCTCTGAAAAGTGATGTCATCCCTACATGAGATCCATGTGAGTGACTCACAATTAGTAAGAGACCTTAAGCAGCTCAACATGCAACAATGACATTCAAGAGAGGTTGTTATAATTACATAGCATAGTTAGTTGAACAAAGAGGTAATGGGAGAATTTTGCTATATAGCAGCTCATTGATACTGCTGATGCTACTCCTTATGCTTGACCATTTGGTCTGCTATATTTTATGTAATTAGTTTTTCTTAAGGTGTTGAAAGCTTGTATGTCATTTCCCTGCAGACTTAACTATGATGGCATGTGAAGCTGAGTGCTTTGTCTCAAGATGCATTGCATAAAATGAGGGACTATTATAGTTAATTGTAATGTAATTCTGAAGTAAAGTAGTTCTTTATTTATGATGTAACATATTCTCCCTACTCAAATGCACAAAATTACTGAACTGATATAAATTACCAATTTAGTTTTCACTGAACTACCTACTTTTGTGTACCAAAACAAGAACTGACAGTTGATTGTTTCTTGGTATAGTGTCAAGCAAATAAAGATTTTGTTAATAGATAGACTGCATATGCTGTGCATCTTCCCCCCCCAAGTTCACAGAATCACAAGGTTGGAAAAGACCTTCAAGATTGAGTCTAACCATTCCCATCCTATGCTAAACCATATCTCTAAGTACCTGATCTACCCTTTTTTTAAACACATCCAGGAAAGGTGGTTCAGTCACCTCCCTGGAAGTTCATCATCTCAGCTAAGGGCATTGTTGTCTGTTGATAGCTACCTATTTCTGTGCCATAGCACAATGTTAGGTAGCAAGACCTGAGTAGAGCATGGCAGTGCAGTATGCTCAATAAGTTGGGACACGGGGACTTTCTTAGCTCAAAAGGAATATTGTGCTCTTGCAGGTACACAGTTTTAGTATTCACTACTGTGGATACTAGTGCAGAGATACGCTACCGTGTGAAGTTTACAAAACTGAAGGCTGCAGGTGAGACAACCATCTTTGACCCTTTTCAGTCATGGTCTGTGCATCATATCCTTCCTGTTTTTTGCAGGTAGAAACCCAGAATGTAATGAATGGGCTTGACGCATCAGGGCAAGTGCTACCAGGAGTTTGGAAACAGTTCTCTGCTTTCCGGTGGCCCATGAAGGTAGGAGAAGAACACAAAGAACAAATGCCATCCCAAATGTTCTCTCTGTTGGTCCTGTAGACGTAATGGGAATTTATACAAAGCAGTTAAAAACTTATTTTTTCACCTGAAATATGCAGGTGATTGATTTTTTGACCAAGAAATCTCCATTATGCACGGGGTAGGGTAATTATGTGATCATTAACTTAGCAGTTTGGTCCTAAAGACTGTTGCAATAATTACATGGCTGCAGGTGACTCCTTACATTTAATTTTCTATGAAAGCCAAAACCAATGTTAAACAGGATCCCTTTCAGAGATATTTCAGTCCTTTGCTCATCAATTTTAATTTGTAATGTTGTGTGATAATTAACAAGTGCTTGTTAGCAGCTTTTGTAGGACAGCCATCTAGATTCTAAAGAAATGTCTTTGTTGCTCTTTTTGCTCTTCCTTGCTCTATTTGAGTTTGTATGGGGGAGGGGGGAAGGGGGAAGAAGTCTTTTATTTACCTATGGAGTTGAGCATAGGCACAGGTAAATGTAATTTCCACTATGTGCAGTATAACATACGCAGTCTCTGTCGTCTCAAGAACATCGAATTGTCTGCAAATTTTACTTGCTTTGCTAAGCTTGGTACAGGTCTTCTGTTTTGTAGAATACTTTATTAAAAACTCAAATATTTAACAGCAAATCGTTTTTGGTAGCTTTTCTGGATAAATCTCCATGGCTATGGGTGTAAGTCTTGTTTTTTCTTAATTATTGTCTCAACTATGGTTGAAAAAAAAAGATAAGCAAAGAAATGAATACTTTTTTTATCTACTTTAATCTGCTCCCACTCTCTGCTGCTTTTAGATACTGGCACACACAGTCCCTCCACCTTCTGAGCTGTGTATGGCCCAGGGTAAGGGACTCTTATTTCTCTTTTTTCCTTCCACTTCCCAGTACTGCCCTGCAGCTTTCCCTTCTTCCTCCCGGTGATCCAGTCAAATTAAATTCCTAATGCCAGTGAGCCCTCTTGAGCTGGGAGGAATTAGATTTCCCCCATTCTTTTCATTTTTCTCTGAAATATTATATACTAGGATACAATGAGTTCCAGTAGGCAGCATATAGTGGTAGGATTCCACAATAAATCCATGCTAAGTGAGACCCGTTATACAGTCACTGATCTCATATATTCACCTGCGCTACATCTTGCATCTCCTCTCAGATCTATCACTAGAGAGACAATGCATTCTTAATAATGTGTTATAGAATTTACTTCTCTGTGAGGGTCCAGAATATGCAAAATCTAGACTGCATATATATACTCTGCAATTTAAACTGTCATAGAAGTTCCAGACAGAAGTTACAGTAATGCACAAAGACAGAGAAGACAGTATTAATAGATTTGGTGTCAGGTGTATAAATGCAGCAAGAACATGGGGCTGAGGAGACTATCAAGACCACTGAATTCTGTCCCGTGCCTTTCACACCAAAGATTTAATTTAAAATACATAGGCAAAAGATTTACTAAGATACTGTTAACTTCTTTTTATTACTCTTGTATTTCTTTATGCTATGCTGTATTAGACAATACAGTTTGCTCAAGCACATTCTTCCAAAACCAAAAAGGCACAAAGAACCTGCAGCCACTGATGTGACTGGTGGTGTTTGGTGAAAGTTTTTTGTCTGCAAAGAAATGACAAGAAAATGAGAATGGTGAAAAGGCAGACAAAAAGCAAGTCATCCCCACCCCCCAAAAAACACCCTGAACCAAACGCAAATCCAACACACACATCCCCTAGTATGCTTTTAGTTTGGCCCTAGACTCATGAATTAGTGAAAGAGTTTGAGAGGATTGTTGCTCTAAAAACTGAGGGACAAAGGGTTTAAGAAACCTGTTCCCTGGGCTGAGAGGAATGGGACTTTGCACATACCTTTGAAGAAAAGCATTTTACCAATTTCATCAGAGAAGGGAACCAGAAATTTCTTCTGACATTGTCCTGAACTTCAACTGAATGCTTAGGTCAAGAAGGGCAGTAATTTGAAGATGATATATCTAGTCAGTATCATACTGAATGATTAAAGCGATTTACCTCATATTTAAATTACATCAGCCACTGCTGAAATACAGACTTTTTGAGTAGTGTGTTCATGTAATGTTGCATTCTCTGGACGAGGTGAATTAAATTTCTTCTGCTTTTCTCTGATGTTCCTCCCAGTTTTCCTCTGACCACTTTGTTGAAATAAGTCTGAGCTACATGTTTTGAGTGCCAGATCATGATTTCAAACCTTCCTGTGTTCAGAAATATCCAGAACTGCAGGTTTTGTTTTGGCCCATTTCTCATCATAATTAAATATATTAAACAATATTGGCCTTGCCTCTGGTCCCTAGGGTATCTCACTATTAATCTTTCCCATACTGAGAATGGGCTATTTATTCCTCCTCCTTGCTTCCTGCCTATTAACCAGCTTTTAATCACTGACAAGAATTTACCTCTTACCCTGTGGTTACTAAATTTCCTTAATAGTCTCTTGTGAGGAACTTTATCAAAAGCATTTCAAAAGTCCAAAGTATATCATATTCATTGCTGCTTCTTTATCCACTGCTTTGTTTACCATTTCAAATACTCATAGTGGGTTTGAGAAGCACAGTTCATTCCAGTCAAAGCCAGGTTTTCTTTCTTTATCATATTCTTCTATGCAATGCAGCCTTCTTTCTTTTAAATTATTGCTTTAATTTTTTATGGTGCTGCAGTATGTTCATAAAGTAATAGGAAATGTGCTGTACCGTCTTTAGTGATACGGCTTTAGTTTTCTAGTACTCAACAAAGCTTTTCTGCCCACATTTCTTTTCAAGTGCCCACTCTCCCATAATTGATCTTAAAACAAAAAGTGTTTCTCTTTCTGTTTATACACTGGCTTCAGCAAGGGGATCTAACACACTGTGTAAAATAGAAATTACTCTTCACCTTAGCTATTAATTTCAAAACTATTTAAGATCTGGTTTTCAAGTAATTTAGGCAGATATTGCTGCATACCAATTTTGTGTGTGAAATCAGGTAGGTATCTAGCCATGCCAATAGGTAATTAAACAAAGGTAAGGAAGATGGATGCAGCTTGAAACAGGTTGTCATGAATTATCTTTTCAGTTCTGAAAAGCCCTGCACAACATGGGCAATTTAGCACTCAGTCTTGGAAATCTTCATTCTCCTCATTGAGTAAAACTCAGTTCTTCCTAGCCTCATGCTCAGAATGTGAAAGAAAGCCCATGTCTGGCATGTGCACCAGAGTCCTTGAATAAACCGATTCTGTCTGTAGAAAATAGCACTCAGTGTGTATCTGGAATACAGTGCAGCCCTGATTCTGAACAGTAGCTATAATTAAAAATGTATTTTGTACCTCTTCTCATAATGTTTTTATGGCATTGGGCAGTAATTACAAAATTAATTGATTAAACAAACCCCTAACTATTTCATATCATCCTAAAATACCAAAGAGCAAAATTACCATACAACACTTTTTTGTGTATTTTCTGGTTGATGATTTGTACATTGAAGAGTAATTAGCATGGCGCTGAAAATACACTGAATAAAATTAGATGGTGGTACCACCTTTAACAAAAATGTTTCCAGAGAGCCTGCCACAACAGGGCATTGATCCCTGACTATGGTACTACCATGGTATGAATAAATTATGATGGAATAAAACTTTCCAGTGCTGACTGCAGTACTTTGGATGCTCTTTCAGCTTTCTTGGCAGCCCCTCTCCCCCCACCCTCCCCTTATCACTTCCTTGGTGCTTTTCTCTTCCTTCAGTCAATACCATCGGTTCAAGTGACAAATAAAATTTCTGTCTCCCAGTACTTTTCTAGACTACAGGTTGGAACAAGTGAACCATTAGTCACTTCATGAAATTCTCCTTTGTGCGACTGGGCCGAGTGCAGTTGCACCTTTATGCATATTTTATGCACATTTATGGGCTGCATTTCACAGTGCTGTATTTAGTTCCATTACAGTTTTCCATCATATTGCTCTTTTATTATGGCATTAATTATGTATTGTTTTTACTTTGTCTTACAGTATTTTTTTTACATTATTTTCTTAGTTGTGTTTTATAACGCATATAAAGTTAATTTGTAACAGTAAGGCTAGTGTTATCCTGGCACTTTACATTAGCCAACTTGTTATTTTCTGAATGTTTTCGTTTGGGTACCTCTTAAATTCCCTCTTTAAAAAAAAAAAAAAATCAACATTAAAAGTCTGAGACACTAAATAATTCATAAGCAGAGGGAATTTTTATAAAAATACAAGAGCTTTTTTAGGAGTATGAGCTTCCACTGTCACCATTCCAGGTCATATGAAGCAGCTATGTTGAAAGTGGGCCACAGTCAACCTGAGAGATGTGGTGAAGCAGTAGCTAATGAAAGTGACTTAATGAAAACAGCATACGGACTTAGATTCATAGCAATATAAAGTCTTTTCTCACCACAGGTAGTTTTGGTTTCCTACATGTAATGATGTGAAGTGAGCCTCTGAATTGGCAACAGCTATACGAACAAGGCAGTTATTGCTTGTGGGTTTTTCCAGAGGTAATTCAAGGCATGGAGAGGAGAATCCTAATCCCTTTGGATATGAGTCTATAGCATAAAATAGTTTGGGATTTTTTAAAGTGTCTAATAGAACGGTTAAGTATGACAAATGATAGTAACACACATGAAAGTGAAACATTATCATCATGAGTTGTTTGGATTCATGATGATTTCTTGTGAAAATAATAAAATTGTTGAGCTTTTGTATAGGAGATGAACTTATACTGACATTTCCATTATACTACCCCAAGAGAAAAAGAAAAATTGATTCTTGTGTAGTATTGAAAGGCTCTGATCAGGCTTACTTGAGTAGCATCACCCCAGACTTTGGAATTGTAATTGTGGATACCAATCTGCAGGTATTGCCAAATAATAATTATGGTCATAGAGGTAATTTTAATGATGCTGCCTATGCTCTGCTTAAGCCAGAAGAAGGCTGCAAGTATAGCGCCCTTTGCAGCCAGAATTATTTATACCAGGAAATTCTTAGAGTGAACAATTTCTAGGCCAGATTAGAAATGTGGGCTGCAAAGTGGTGTGTGTGGAGTACTGTAATGGTCAGAGTGGTTTTACCCAGAAGTACAAAGTGATTTGACTGTGAGACCAATGATGCTTCTGAAAGGACATAGTGGGCATGGACCGCAAATTTGGTCTTGGGATCTGAGCTCAGATCTGCCATGCTCAGTGTGCAGATGCTGCTGGTGAAGATGAAGACTCACCCTGCAACAGCATTCATCTGCAGCTGTAAGGCTGCCTCTGCTCGAGGAGTAGTGCTCAGTCCTAAGAGTGGGGAGTTACTACAGGGGCAGCAGCCTAGTTTGGTGCCACATAGTTTGAAAAACAGAGTACAGCGTGAGTTTTACAAGCCCAGAGTATAGGTCCCTGTAACTGAGGTTCAGTGAAGTAACATTATGAAGTCCTACCTTCTGTTTCACATGGAGACTTGATTCATTGTTCTTTTTAGTTTCCTGTCCAGACACGTACCAGTTGCTCTTAACTTTTTGGTGGGAAGATTTATTCAAATCAGTCTTGATTTCTAAGATATATATAAAATTACAAAACAAAACACCAAACCCAAAACTGTCCAATTCTGTATTAAGGATGGATAAGATATTTTGCTATATTGGTAGAACCAGAAGAAAAAAATGTTATTTGACAAAAGCTTTGACTATGTTTTCCCACATTATTTCTAGAACTTCCAGATCTCTGAATTTATTACTTTTTAAATTCTTTTAAAAAATATAATAACTAGGTTAACAAAACTGAGTGAGGTTTTATACTTAATTGCTAAACACCTGCAGGTCTCAGCAACTGTGGCTGCTGACAGCTATTGAAAATCAGACTGTGTTACATTTCATATTGAGCTTTTCCATATATTTTTCTCCTGTTTTCAGAGGACAGAATAAATCTTGAGTCTAGTGATTGTTTGAGAACAGTCATTTTGAAGTGGTTTGCCCATTTGAAACAAAGATTGAAAAAGGGAGGCAAAGGGAAAAGGTTGTTTTGTCCTTTGTTGCTGTGTTTCTGTTTTTAAGAGCATAAGAATTCTTTTGCCTCTTTCATACTGCTTTTCTAGCTGCAGGCACAGCTGGAGTTCTAGCTTCCTTTCCTACCTGAACATTGGGTCCTCTTTCCTATCTAATTTGAGGTCTGCATGAAATGAAAAATACCTAAATGTAAACAGAGAAAACAAATATTTAAAGATAACAGGTAAAGTGATTATGAATGTACTTTCTCCCTCATTAGATTTGCCATTTGCATCCTTTACTTAATTATAAGGGTCATGTTGCACATCTATTCTGTTGTTCCTGCTTCAGTGATATTATTCATTCCTGGCATTTCTATGGCAAAAAAACCTCATTAATCTTTCTGACAGAAAAATTCTGGCAATTTGTTCTCAGGTACACTTCCTTCTTTTATACGTAGGTGCTGAACCCAAATTATGGCCCATGCAGAAGCTGCACAAGATCTTTCTCCTTCCATGCTGTCTTGTCTCCCTTGTTTGTTTCTTCTGTTCAGACCCACAATGTGGTGGAGGCATGATGAAGGCAAAGGGAGGGGTGTGAAACCATGGCTGGAAGCCCAGCTGTGCTTGGTGCAGCATCAACATGTGGAGTGCTGGGATCAGCTCATTGCTGACTCTTGAGGTTGTGCCTCTCCTCTGCAGAGAAGATGGCTGGGAGGAGGTGGGAGCAAAGCCTGATTAGTGTTTTGGTGAAAGTACGTGGTGGAACCTCTTGGCTGGCTTGGAGGACTCAGGGACAGGCAAGATCCAGAGCGGGCAAGTGCGGCAGTGAAGTGTGGGGACCTTTCTCCAACTGCCTTGCCAGGGTGACTTGGTGGTAGTGCTGCCAGTGAAAGACTGAGGTTTCTTCTTCTCCATGTCCTGCTCTTTCCTTTGGCTGTGTACATTTTGTGTGCAATGCTTGACAGCTCTGGTGTACAAATCCGAGACTTTAACAGCTTTCAGCGAACAGCACAACAGGCAGGATTTGAGGACAAGAAACACCCTGTGTGCCATTACAGAGCCTCCAGCTTGGCAGAGTGACAACAGCTCCTATCGGTACTCATATCCACACGGGAGGCAGAGCAGAAATTATGAGTTGTTCCATGAATTTACTAAAAATAATAGGTGGAGGTACGGCAACAGTAACATCTGAAGCTGAAAGCAGTACTTCAAGCAGAAATCACTTTTTAAAGAAGGATCATGTACAACAGCATTAAGTTCATTTATAATTAGGCAATTATTTAGAATTTTTGTACCTTTTGAAATAATTAATTGCATTCAAAATAGTACTTTTTGATGCATCATTTTAAATTACACTTATGAATTTAGAAATATCATTAGAATGAAAATAAATATAAAACTTAATAGTTGTGAAATAAACCTGGGTTATATATTTGTGCCTTGTGAATATAATAGAAAACAAGGAAAAATAACTTCATATTAAAATCTAGGTAACTGCAGGGCATTTACTAAAACTAATATTATCTTAGTTAACTTTCAAATATAAAAAAGGGCTGGGTAAATAACTGTATGAAATCTGAAGTATAATTTATAATGAATTTGTACTAATGATATCTAATGTGCCTAGTTAAAATGAAAGCTTTATTGAGAATAAATGTTACTCATTTACTTCAAAGGGAGTTACCAGACATATGTAATTTGACGGTAATTTAAAAAATAGAACAATATTGGCTAATAAATGCATGATTTACAAATTTCCCTTATGGAAATGAGATGCATAGAGTAGAAAATTTTAGTTAATCGTGTAATACTTAAAAAAACCCCTCCACTTGAGAATATTTTAGTTGCAAAACTAAAAAAGAAATTCCTGAAAAACTCTCTCTATGATAACTGCTTAAATAATAAGATCTGCTACTTTAAATCAACAGACAAATCATTATAGTGATATGTTAAGTTAGATATTATACTGGTACTATAGGGTGTAGCTTTCTGGAGTTGTTCAAGAATTCAGCTAATTTGTATGGCCAAAAACACGCATAGGTCCTGATTTTGTAGAACATTGTAAAATAATTTAAGCAAAAGCAGGCTTGTGCCCCATGTATATATTTTATTCCCAAATTTGATGTATAAAACATTAGGATTTGGGTTCCTTAAGAGAAAAATGCAGCAGAAAACCACATTTTTATAAAACAGTTGTTTTTAATGACTGTATAATTAGTTCTACTGTAATAAAGTGAAAATATACCCTGTAGATAAATCTTTCTCAGATTTTCTTTACAGATGTGAAACCCCCAATTTAGTATGGCATCTTCTAAAATATTTTGCTCTGTGTACCTGTTCGCGTTTTACAGAGGAACCATTCAATCATCCTGATGGTTTACAGTATAAAGATTTGTTCCATCGTTTCAGGACTTGTGGAGACCTTTGCTCATACTACTAATTCTGCAGGGAATGTTGGCTTGTTTTGTTTCGTTTAAAGTGGAGCAGCCCTTAGTGCATCATTCCTGTTTAGAATTCACAGAACAGGAGGTCGTGCAGTCTCACACAGCCACACATGGTCACGTCTTGCTTAATTTATGTTAAAGTATCTTTAGCCAAACAAAAAGAAAATACGTATCTCATACTTGCCTAAACCAGTATTTTCAATGTGTTTAGTAGCAAATCCTCCAATATACTGACTTTCAAAGATGAGAGTTATAACCTGGCTTCCTGGGACATTTGAGGAATTGCATAGTCATACCTGTAAAGCGTACTGATGCTTTCAGTCTTTGCAGATGGTGAAAGGACATTGCGGTGTTTGTCTGATAGTGGGCTTTTGTTGTAGGAAGTTATAAATGTTGGTAGGAATCTTATTACATCAAATGTTTTCTGCAGGGGCACCTAGAGAGACTCTTATAAAAAAACTGTATTGCACTGAAATTAAAATTTGAAACCTGTTTTAGAATCTTGTTCTTTAGCTGATATCCTAGGGCAGTACCTTGATTTGATTGCATTTTCATCATTGAAAACTGACTCCAGTGGGTTGGATCCGTTCTCCATTGAGCTGAAGCTTTAGTCATGCACAGAGGATAAGAACAAGGAGGAACTTTGCTGCTAAAAGGACAGTTATATCACTATAAATACTAGCAAAGGCAGAACAGCTCTAGTGTCTTGTCCGGTTGGCTAACACTTACTAGGAATAACACAATAAGAATTCTTGGACAGGAAGACTTTTATTTATCAATGATAAAGACCTTTGAGAAGAGAGGTGCCTTATTTCTGCACCATGCAATGAGACCAGCAATACAGTGTGAATGGCCTGTATCAGACCAGAGGAGGGGCGATGTTTTCTCTTTACCTGACTGCCACGTTTCTTCCTACCTTGGCACATGGACTCTTGAGCTGCTTGGTCCCAGTGTAGTTGCACTTGTTCCTTCATAAAGGCTTTGGCAAAGGCTAAAGAATGTTCTTATAATTATGACAGTACCAGCTTGGCCTGTGGCAACAGATGTCATCTGCCTCATTCATGCAGTACTTGTGTGACAAAACAATGAGCTCAGTGAAAGAGAAAGTAAGGGAATACATGAGCTTTTTGTTAGATGTTACATGTGTGGGTTCAGTAACATTTACATGGACAAAACTATCCCATTCCTTCCTATACAAATTCCAAAGGAGGAGATCACTGTTGAAGAGAAAAGCCTCTGATTTACTTGTGCAGCAGCAAACCTGACTTTTTAGTAATGGTACTCTAATGTTGTGGCTTTAATAACAATCCACTCAAACCAAATTAAAAATGGTGTTTTCTGACCTTCCACGCCTTATGAAAAGTGAAAACTTCTCTGCTGTGGTCTATGAGCCTGTTTTTCTCTCCTCAGGAAGAAAAAGGGATGAGACAACAGCACAAGAGTTCATAAAAATCTTGGGATTTGCCAAAATCTCTTGAATGCACCTAGAAGATAGATTTTGGGATCCTGCAGGGAAGTTTAACTGGGAAGTCCAGAATACTGGCTCACAGTATTTTAATTCATTCCAGTTGCCTCTGAAAAATAAAACCCCAAAACATCAGGAGAGCAGTAAGAATATGGATACTGAATCTGTAGACTATGGGGCTGTCAAAGATCTTCCCTTCCCTCCTTTTGGGTTTGTTTTTTTTCTCCTTCAGTTATTGCATAGTTTGTTCCTCATTTTCTTCTTCTTCACTTATTTCTGTGCTCCAAGCTAAAGGGGAAGCATGATTAGTACCTGCGCTGTGTTGTATACTGTCAGCTTAGGATGGCTGCAGACCTTTTCATCTAATCAGCACTCATGTGTCAACTAATGCAAGCATAACACTAAACATGTTATGATCATCCCCCAGAGAAATGACATTTCATCTCTAGATGTATATTGTGAGAAATCCAAAATGTTTTTCTCATTGGACTGAACACTTGGTGAATACCAAGAAAACCAGTTAAATTTGAAAGGTCAAATTAGACAATTCTGAGGTGAACAGATGTGACTGTATAAGGTTACAGCTAGGTACTTCATGTGCACTTTTTAGCCTAGTGCTGGGATTTGCATTTCTGAAAGAGTCTCATAGGTGCTGTTATGCAAATTCAAGTGTAAATCACCAGAAGACCAAACAACAAGCAAGTCTAAACCTTCGGTAATACACTTATTGAATATTAGATGAGTCAAAGCCAAGCCCAAAAATATAGCTTTTGGTGGAGTAAACCCCAAATTAGTTTGTAAATCTAGAAATCCAGGACCTGATCAGTAATCTTGAATTTTTTTTGAATAACCTTTTTTCAGTTAATAGCGAATTATCTGAGGAAACACGCTCTTAGGTGGCCTGAGTGCAATGTAAGACTGTTTCTCTGATGAATACATAGGGTCCCCACAGCCATTGACCACAGGTGTCAGTGTACTGTTGAGATCTGTATCTACTGGGATAAAAAGAGCTGTAGTACAGTAAGCAAAGTGCAAGGCAAAGTAATGGATTTTTATTGTGGCATTAGAAAAGGATTAGTGTAATTTGGTACAGATACTGTGTGATGAGGTGAGAATGTTGGTTTAAGTGGAAAGTCCTGAAAGAAGGATTACATTGTCATCCCAACAGTTCAGAATGTTTTGAATACACTATATTTTCACTAATGTGGCAACTATTAAAAGTTCTGGGTATCCATGCTGACTGCACTGATGACAAATGACACACACATTTTGCAAGTGTCCTTTGGATTAATGGATGCCAGTGCTTCAGGGTATGAATTCCTAACCTGTTGGATTCTGCTGCAATACACAAAAAATTGTGGCATTCTTATTGCTGTGCTCTTCAGTTAACAAGTTACTTGTACCTTGTTAATAACTGGAATCGATCAGAGATCCCAATAAGAAAAAAAAATAGATTATATTAGTTTAATTTCATAGTTCCTGCATTGGAAATAAACTCAATATGATAGTTTGTAAAGATAAAAAGCTAAGAACAAAAATTCACATAAGTAGAAAACTAAATATAGCAAATGGTCCCATATTTATATCTCAGTAGTCAGAATACAAATAAACATCCTTGGTGAAAACACATCAGTGCTTCCAATTAAGGTAATATAATTGCATGCTTTGAAGTGGAACAATGGAAAATTCTGACAATTCATTGGATTAATATGAGGCACAGACTTCAGAGACGTATAAAAATAACATTTAATCAGTATAAAGCATCTGCTAGTATATACTTTTTGTATAACATTTGTATATTTTTTGTAAACACAGACATTAGATCAATAAATAGATACCTAACTAGATAAATATATATTATGTGAAATCTGGTCCAATCATCCAATGTTTTTCATAGCCTTAAAAAAGGCTGAAGATTTTACACATTCAATTTAAGTGCATTTTTAGTAGTCTCAGCTGCTATAATGAATACAGGTCCTTTACCAAAGGAGGAGTCATCACCCTCACTGCCATAACTGCTGGAATTTTTACAAACTGAAAAGACAGTCTTTATGTACATTTAGTCCTTGTAAATTCTTCCTGGACTACCAGCAAGGGTGAAAATTGTCCTCGTGGGTGTTCTGACATTGACTTTCTTCATTAGGAGTATAATGTGACCAGCAGCTTGTTGTAGACATGTGCAGCTGTATATGACCTGTTTGCTTATAATAGGCTTGATGTACACTGCAAAAGTCTTTTAAAAAGATACTAGTGCAATATTGCAACTCTCTTTTGAGGTCACAAAGTGTTTCTATCCCTAGTTTTATTATCCCTAGAATTTTCTCAAAAAGAGGGGCAGAAAGCATATTATATATTACCAAAATGATTGAGGTTTTGGCATGAATCCGCACCTTGCCTGTGCTGGATTTTGTAAATGTGTGGATCATGGGAATACCCTGAAATCATCCATGAAGCCACCCTAAAATCTTTTCACTGCTAACCTTTTGCTAAGATCCTTCTTGGTAACACCATCTGTAACCTTCTTGGCAGGAAAGGCAACAGTGACCAGTTTGAGTCATGTTTGAGCAAGGGGTCTGCTCGTGCAAGTAGCTGTGCAGGGCAGTTCCTTATGTAGGCAGAGGTGGGAAATCTCCTGTTCTGAGTTGCTCGATGTGCCCGTACCCCAGAATGGTGGTGAAGGGAGCACAGTGACTCTGTGATAGGGCAGAGCCTGGGAAGTCTGCTGTACGTTACTGATGGAAGTATGCAGTCATGTGTAAAGGGAATAAATAAGATGCATGCATCTTTGTTCAACTTAAATTTCCCAGTAGCAGTTGTAGTTATTTGTAAATAAAGATTATTGATGTCTCATCAATTATACTAATAGCTGAACAACATAAAAAAATTACTGGTGCTTTTCCTCATCATATTGCATACTCTGATTTTTTTTCTTTTTTTCATGTTTGGAAATCTGTGGTAGAGCATTCTTCAGTCAAAATCACCAAAATGGGGTTTACATTGCAGTCTGTGCTCATGGGACTTGTTTGCCTTCTTTATAAAATTGAGATCTTACAAGTTAAACATCTCCAGGTAAATCCAGCTGTTTTGTCATAAATATTTATTTATGGACAGGGGTTTGCATTAGTTGTTTTTAAAAGATATAAGCTATAGTTTTTACATTTTGGTGTACCCCCACAATAAAGTGTTCTGTACAGCTAGTATTGATTTGCTCGTAGTGTCTTTCCATGGTAAGGGGAAGGTAGCTTCCTAACAGGGATGATTAACTGTTGTTTACTCTGCCTCTTTAACGTCTGACCATTGAAGCAGTTTGTCTAAAATACTGTTTGGTCATCAGTGGGGAAACTGGACCATGGCGCAATGCCAGGCATGCAGATTTCACATCAGGAAGGCAGCGGGAGATGAAGTGGGTTCATCCCTAAAAGGGGTCACTTAAATCATTGATACTGCTTCTGAAGGGCATAACACAGGTTCTTTATGCCAGTGCAGAACAAAGGGGAAAGGGCATGTAACATAGTACCTCTCCAATTTGGAATTATTTCAGACTGTTTTAGCACTTAATGGTGGGTTAGGAAAAGAGCAAGGCAGAGAATCAGAGCACTGGGTTGACATTTGACAACGGGTCCCTGCAATTGCCTGTCTGCTGCGCCCTGTACCTGGGGTTTGAAAGCATGGCCGTCCACCAGATTGCATAGCTAACCTTCTCCAAAGGGTCCAGGGAAAAGGACACAGCGTGCTGGTGTGGCTGTGACAACCCCACACTTTTCCTGAGGGTTTTTGTTTACACAGAGCACGTTGGCATTGTTGTCTTCCTGGCTTAAGAGCCTGGGGAAAGTTTCTAAGTCTAGAAGGTCTTTGGGTGTTTTCCACTCTTGAAAGGATGCTCAGAGGCAAATTATTTGAATACACCCAGGATTTTATGAATGGGGATAAATGAAATGAGGTTAAATTAAGCTGGGATGTAGAGTGAGGGATAAAAACATCAGCAACTGTTACTGCTAGTTGGACGACTGCAGAACCTGGTATTACACTAGCTGCTATCTCTGCCTCTGCTTTCAAGTGTCACAGTTGCAATGTGTTACCACAATTATAGGCATTGCCCTTGCTTTACATTCTGGCTTTATCAATGTAAGGGGATTTTTGGTGACGCTAAGGTGAATTTTGTTTCTGATGTGTAGGCCACCTCTATTTTGAAGTATGAAATCTCTTGCAGCACCTGAAGTGGCCTGGCCTGAAGCTACAAAGCAGACATTGTAATGATATACTTTTAGGAGGAACTGCTCTACATGTGCTTCTCTTTTGTAGAAATTTCTGTTTCCAGATAGTGTCCTTGATGCCTGGCATAAAATGACTCCGTTTTTTTGCCCAAGATCTAATGCCACAGTGGCTGAGGGAAGATGCAGTCACACAGTTTGTCTGTAATTGGAGCAATATGTTCTCCTGGCCTGTTGGAATCACAAAATAATTCAGGTTGGAAAGAACCTCATGAGGTCTTCAGTCCATCTGCCAGCTCAAAGCAGGGCCAGCTGGAGGTCAGACAATACGGCTCAGGGCTTTGTTCAGCTGGTGCTTGGAAACCTCCAAGGAAGGAGACTGCAGAACCTCTCAGGTCCCTGCTCCGCTGCTCAGATGGCCTCGTGGTGCCCCAAACCTACCTGCTCAGTGAGTCTGGTGGCATATAGGTGCTGCTTTCCCTGCGGGAGAAGGTCTTGCATGACTGTCACCTGCTTCATACTGTGGATGATGCAGCCCCAAATAGAGGTTTTGTCCCTTGGTCTGCTACCAGGGAACAGAACCTATTTTGCAATTGCAGATCTGCAAGTGTAGGAGGAGCCTTCTGCCAGCTGCCAGAAGTTGCAAACCTCCAGCCTTCCCTGTCTTGGGAGAGGAAAGCTATTGCTTTTCTGTTCTTGTGGCTTCTGTGTATTTTTAAGGAATTTTTAGTGTTCTTTGGAAGGACCAGTAATGAATTCCTAGGGTAAAAGTATCTTTACTTTTTTCCACTGGTACCACCTTTCAATCCTGATCTTAAGAAATCTTGCTTTGCGAGTTAAGGCAGTAGTTCAGAGTCTTTGGCCCTAGGATAGCACCGTCATGACAGATGCTTATTGTATAGCATGTGTGTGTCAGACGTTCAGAATGTGTTTAAACACAGGCTCCTACTACAATCCATAGAGAATGCCTGGGGGTAGTAGTGATTGTTCACTACTCAGTATTACAATATGGGGTTGGTTTTTTCAGTAGCTGCTATCTGAAGAAAAGAGAATACAGAATTTTAAATAGAAAGTGCTTATAAAGAATTTATTCCTTACAATATTTTGTCAGTGTAGCACTGCCATGCCAAGGTGCTCTGAATTTAAGAAAATGAGAAGCAGGGATTTTTTTATTATTATTCTTATTCTTTTCTCTCTGTGCATTTTTCAGATGCTTAGTAACAACCTTGAGAATTAAAACCCAAGTCCTGGAGCCTAAGTGTAGTTATGCTTTAAGTTTGGAGTGTCACTTCTTACAGTTAATAGAATTACTTCACATACACTTGATTTTAAGTGAAACGATGATTTTTTTATCAGAAGTAATTATATGGTAATAAACCTGTATTTCAGAAATGAGAATGGGTTTGTGACTATATAGGAAAATATTGAAAATATGGTAAAGTAGATCATTAGTAACAAAGTAATGACTTTCAGTTCAGAAAGTCTACAAAGAAACCTATTTTATGGTCAGGCAAAAGGAATAAATGTGAGCATGAAGGTGTCTTCTTCAGCAGCTATTTCCTATGAACACAAGGCAATGATGTGAACACAGGAAGGAAATTATTTTAAAGCACCTTTGCAATACTGCTTGACAAAGCTTGCAACTACCAGTATTACTTTGCAGTTTATGGAGGCTATTCAAAATGTATGTAAAGAAGGAAGTGTTAGGGATAACAGCCAGAGCCAGCCATGTTACTGTATGAAAGACTGTATGCTGCGTTGCTACTGAATTTGGGTCACCGGGCATCTTAATGTTGTTACAGAAACAAAAATACTCTGTTCAAAGGTCTATATTTACACGTTTCTCTTTTCTTTTATGCCATAGTTATATTTATACATTTCTCAAAACATTTGAGTGAAGAAATTCAATAGATTTTTATATTTTTCATTAAATAACAGGCTTCAATTAACTTTAGTTGAATTCACCTGAAAGCTTGATTGAATTCTGCTAAGTAAGCTGACATCCTTCAGATGAAAGGACACCTCTATTTTTGACTGTCAGTTGATCCATTAGTGAGAGTGAACAAAGTCCTGCTTCTCAGTTCAGCTGCATAGCAAGCTTTTTTCTTCGCTTTTTTCCTTCCTTCCTTCCCCCTTCCCCAAATCAGTCATCTTAGTAAGAAAAATATCTGTTAAAAATACTTAGGGTAATGAATGCATAATGGAAATGCTCTGTGTCTGAAGAGGAGTATGGAAGAAAGCCTTGTTTGTTAGAGAGGGGTTACTAGATATTAATTAAAAGCAAAATGATGGAACTTCCAAAAATAAATATTGAAGTACTTGACATTTTGTTTCTTGTCTCCTCCTGAGGTATTTTTGCACCACTTCCTTTCCTTCTTGAATAATATAATCTTTGTTTCCTTTACAAAATACTTTCATTGTTTTCCACTGTAGTTAATTTTCAGAATGGAAACATGACCTAAGAAGAGTATTGTTGTCTGTCAAGATAAAACACAATGCATTCCTGTGCTATCTCTCCCTTGTTCTGTCCCTATTTCTAGGCAGTTATTTGTGGTCCTTTTCAGCCCTGCAAGTAATGAGGCATTGCAGGAAGAACAGTTTTTTTGCTGCGGGGGATAAATACCTTGAGTGGGGTCACAAGTGGGATCAAAGGTGGAAACAGTTTCACCATCCATAATTAAAAGGAAATAAAGAAAAACAGAAGCACACCAAATGAACAGGCTGGACCAGAAAATGGATAGGGAAAATTCCAAGTATTTCTCTCTATGCTATTAAGGTCAAGCAGATAACTTGCGGTTTAATCTTCCATCTTCTTAGTCAGAACTTGGTCTACCTACTACTATTAGGCACTGGTTAAGTTCTTTCTTAATTTTATGAACTTGTCCTTATGATAAACTACTAAGCTTGGCTCTCAGTGAACTTTTCTGTGAACCCTGCCAAAGTTCAGGGCCCGAAGTCAGTGATATCTCTTATTCCTTTCCACAGACTGTTCCTACACACTGCAGGGTGTATTTAGGGAATGTCTGTCAGCAGTAATCTTGTATTACCTCCTCTAGATTTTTTTCATTTCCTCACTGTCTTTGCTTTTCTTTGTGGTCAGTCCACATGTGCCTGTAGCAGTGTTTGTCAGGATGACTGGGCTAGTTGCATCCTGATAAACGTGCAGGGAGTACACAGAGGTCAGCCCCGGGCATGTTTTGCAGTGCAAGCAGCACAGGGCCAGATTGCTGTACAGACAGAGGATTAACTACGTGAAAATACAATTCAGACAAGACCCTTGACAAATTTTATGAAAATGATCTGCAATGAGGAATTTGAGGAGGCACTCAGTGCTGCAGTCAGCACTAAATCCCTTGTATTTTACAACCCAATAATCAACCTGCTGCTGTGATTATCAGAGTGGAAGAGGAAGAGTGGTGAGAGTAAGTGGCTGTTGGTATGGTGCCCAGACCTACGAGGGCCCTGAAGCAGCTCCAGCAGGAAGCTATTCCCATTTGATATCCTTGCAGTCTAAGCAGACAATGAAGATTTGGGGAAGAGGGAGATGCATGTAGAAGGTCCTAATTCAGTTGCCTTTGTCCGATGTTTGTTCTGATCAGAATCCTTTCTTCACTCTTTTCACTACTGTCCTAAAGCCAATGAAAAAAATAATGCAAGGAGACATAGTAGAATGCTGTCATCTGAGAAAAATGTCGTCTAACAGTCTGCAGCTTTACCAGCATTGATTTATTCTCCCAGACACAATTGTCACCAACCACTAGGGCTGCCAACAGATTCAGTAAAATACCTTTAAGAACATGTCTTCCTTTCCCCTTGCTTTCTTTTCTTTTTCTGAAGTCCCATTTTTCCTCTGCAGGAGACAAAGTTTTCTGGCAGATTAAAAGGTCTGCATCTGTAAAACAGCAACAACAGAAAACTTGGGTGAAAATATCACTGAACTGGCTTTTTCAATTTTAGTTAATGAATTTATTTCCAGTTCCTTTTCAGTTTGGGAACTCTTTGGCATTTTTAATAAACCAGATACTCCTGGGGAGGTATGCAATCCTATGGGTGAGAATTCATCCATTAAGGAGTGACTACGTAATTACCACACCAAGGCTACGTGTGAAATCTGAGACCTGCCCAGACTTCCTCATGATTTTGGCTGTATCTCGCTTGAATTATTGTGGTCTCACAAGCCCTTATCCACTCCAGACCTGCAGAAAAGAGAGCAAGCAGTGCCCAGGAGAGCTGGCCATTTCATTCATTTGGCATGAACAGTTTCCAAGCCAAACAGGCTATTAAATAATACAGATACTACGTAAGTTCAGTCAGATCACCTAAGCTGTAAAAAGAGAGATAAGGATTGGAAATACTCCTTGTCCTATAACTGTTGCACTGCCCTCCAAAAGTGGCAGTGTGTGATAAAGCAGTACAGCTGAGGCTAACCCGCTCTTAAGTGACTGTCTCATTAGCTAGAGACTGAAGTTAGCAACTCAAGTCCATCCTCTACTCTGTCCTCACTCCTGTCTTCATTTCCTATTTGCAGTCTTTAGTAGGGCCCAGCTCAGCTGGACTAGAGGATTGAATTTGGAGAGGTTGGTCTAGTTGATACATATTGCTTTTGTCCTTATATGTTGAATTTTTTTCTCCAAGATAGCACTGATCAGAAATTACTGAATAAGACCACCCAGAAAAAGCACATTTCACATGGATACAAGTAAAGATTGTTACTGTAGGCAACGTTGAAGCTTATAAAGGCTGGATGTGCTCTTTCATTGGCACAGAAGTAGGGGAGTAGAGGAAAGGAATAGATATATTGAAAGGACAGGCTACTCTGCACACAACGTGGAATTTCAGTGTTTCCGTTTGAGTTGTCTGATGCAGCCTTTCAATGGCAGGAGAGGGGTTTGTTTGTAATGAAATTTAGCTTCTCCGATTCTAGGAAAAGTTGAACACTTACAGTTCAGTGACTTCGAAAAGATTTAGGGTCATTGAGTAGTTACCATGCTTTCTTGTACATGAAGGGGAGGATCTGATTAATGACCTAAGACATAAGCTTCACCTGCCCAAAGGAAACCACATACTAGCTGAATGCTAAGACAACAAATTAAAAAAGCATTTTATGCAGCCTTTATTGAAAAAGTATATGAGGTCTAGAGGTCAGCTTAACAAGTGCAAATACATGGTTATTTTTAATTACACATAATCTTTTCTTATCCTCTGGAATAGCACAGAGGATTGGGGGAAGAGTTTTGCCATCGAGTTTGGAGTGTGGACACACTTGTTTCTTTTATTGGTCTGGATATTTTCCCAACGTTAATCCTTTTAGAACTCAGCACCACAGCTTGCTTTATTTTATTTCTTCTTTTTTTTTTTTTTTAATGAATGTGGTACAACTGACTCCTTATTTATAAGCCTGAATCTAGTCTTTTGTTTAGTGAGGATAGACAGATTAGACACACATCTGAATGACCTATTATGCATTGTAAGGGCTGTGTTTAATTAGAAAAAAAATAACAGCTGCTTAATTTATGGATATGCACAACAGGACAAACAATTTCAACATGGCAAGCAGAACACTCATCATTCATAGAGTTGGCATCATTTCCTCATGCATCACAGTTGCAATAGGAATCTCTTTCTTTTGGAGTTAATTTAGTGCTTTTGAAAGGTGCCGGATGGTAACCCTGAAGAGCGCAGTCCTGTGCTGGGCACAGGAGCAGGTGCAATGCAGGCAGTACGGCAGTGGCAGGGCAGTCTCTGCACCAGCATCAACACTAACATGCTCATCATGCTAGGAGGGAAATCATCAAAGGAGAGAAAACAAGGGTGCCAGTGTTCCATGGCCTCTCTTCTGAGATTTTCGACACTGGTGTCAGTTTGGAGACAGACATCTGACTCCCGGGAACTGGGCTCTTCTCAGAAAGGTGAGAGTGAACACTCAGTAGATAATAATGAAGCTTTTGTCACTACACTGGCACCTTGTCTTTTATGAGGAATTTGCTCATTAATGGAATAATGTCCCTTTTACCCCATGTATTTTATATGTGCAGGAAGAAAAACAACTAAATAACTGGAAACAAGACTACATGGTCAGGTGGTCCATGCTCTCAGTTCTGTACAAGCGTTGTGCTGCACTCATTAATCTTTTTTGAGTGCCTTTCAGTAGGTTATTAGGAAACATCTGTTTAATTTTTATTATTTTATTTCCTTATTGCATTTTCTTTTTTATTTTCAAAATATTCTCCCTAGGGGCAAGAAAGCATGTGTAGTGGAGGCTATGTGTTTGACAGTATTATTGTTGGTGTTGATTGGGTTTTTTTCTTTTTTTTTTTTTCCTAATAACAATATGTATTTGGGAAAGATTGTAAGATAACAGAAATGCACACTGAATTAATTTATGTCTTCCATCGTAGGGGATGTTCTATCTTCTATGTAGACAAGTCAAAACTCTCCTTCTGAGCATTATATTATTGAAAGAGTGAAGCTGTATTTTAAGGTTGTAGATCCCCAAATTTTATTTAGTCTTCTAAAAACCTCAGGCCCAGGCCATTGTTTATCTGAAAAGTACTAACTGTGAATTTCCCTTGATTTAAGAGTCAATAAGAAGAGTCACTGCAAGAGAGGATAGATTTGCTCAGGGCAGCCCATGTATTACAACACTTTGTACTAATTGGAGTTTCCTAAGGTGTGATGGCTTCATGCCCAGGAACCACATGGCTTTAACGCAGCTTAGAGGTGACACATGTAAATAAGCAAAGGCTGGGCTTCATCTGCCAAGATGGGTAGCAATCAGTGATAATAGAAACTGCTGCTTATGGATAGTGCTATGTAACTTAAATGCATCAAGGAATCCAAATATCCTCAAACTATGTATTGAACTGGCTAATTTGGGGCCAACATTTTAAATCAAGGAAGAATGCACCTTCCTGCAGATTCCTCCTAACACCCCTTAGCTATCTGTCTTTTTTAGATTCAAATGCAGCCAGGTGTTTTATAAATGAACTGATCTTATCTGAGCACTTTGTATACTGGAGAGGTAGTAAAACATAGAGCCGAGTATCATCATTGTTTTATTGACACATAAATCTAGATAATCTGACAAATTCACCTCAGTGATTGTGAGTAACATAGAAAAGGACTGAAGAGAATTGATTCTTGTGGGATGCCACAAATTAATGGAGTAAAAATTGCTGTTTCAGAGGGACTGAAATCCATGTACACTTGTCTCCTCTTTCAAAACATGCTAAGACATCTTCTAACAAACTGTTGAATGCATTTGTACAATAAGGGTGGATATCTTCCACCTATTTACAATTAAAGATCACTGTTTCTAAGCAGTTTCAGTTTCATCTTTGAGTTTTAATCTAGGTTGTTTCAGGTGTAGAGTATTAGCAGCCCTTAAATTAACTTAGACTTAAATTTTGTCTATCTCATTTTGGACCCTCTTAAAGTATGTAAGGATTGTTTCTAGATTATAGTTGAATGTGCAGGTTGGTTTTATCATTGAGGCCTGGAAAATTGTGGGATATTTGAAGAAGGAAGAAAACAATCCCAATTTATATTTCTGATGGGTACCAACTCTCATACCAGGAATCAAAGGGGTTGCTGTCATCTTTGACCATCCACCACGGCCTGGTGTGCTATATGGTTCCTCAGTCTGGTTGGCACATCAGCCCCACTACCATTGTACTGCTTGAATTCTTCCTAGGTAGACTATGATGATAGTCCTTGTTATAATGATAACTTTGATCAGGAATATCCTCAGTTTGGAATTTTCTGTTTTTCTTAAACAAGGACAGATACAGACTGCATTGCAAAGTGTTACAATGCAGACTGTGATGAATGTGATGAGATGCCAGGACTGAAGGTAGACAGAAGAGATAAGCAGCTCTGTGCAGAGCAGCCCATGGGATTTGTGAAGGCTTTCCAGTGGATGTCATCCCCAAGTGTAACAAGGTGATAAGTGTGACTCAAGTCCTTGCCATTGCTGAATGGTCTATTTCAAACGAATCTTTACTATGATCAATAACATCTGGTATTGCAGAATTTCAAGGGTATCTTTTAAGTTTAGAAAATGAGGCTCAACCTCATTAATTATCGAGCTAATTATCGAAGCTGCTCTCTTGGTACATCTCATCTGGATAGAAGTAGACAGTACTGGGTATTTTTTAAAAGCCTGGTCTCACAAGGTTTCTGGCTTCATTGGGGAGGTCCATTAAGTATTTAAAAGTTAAGGAAGTTACTGATCCTCTCAGCCCTCTGAGACTAACTCTTCACCAGCTGGAGAGACCATTAAATATCTGTATGTTATGCTGCAGTTTATGAGAAAATAGCTAAATCTTTTTTTGCAGTCTGAGGGCACTTAACCTCTGAGCAGTATAACATAGCCAGTGAATTAGGCTGTTGAGGCAGTGTAAAATTTCTTTTCCAGTCTTTAATTTTAGGGCAAAGCCCATGTATCTGCTACACCACATCAGTGTGTGTGTGTGTCTTTGCTACGAAATCCAACATGCAAGTTTTAAGCTTCATTGAGTGAACTACAAAATTTCCTTTGATTTCAATGACAGATCATCCTTATATTTAGATGGACACAGCAGGCTAAAAATCATAAAAAGATTGAATCAAATTTCCTGTATTGTTAATTATACCCTAAATTATTAAATTGATGGCATTTTCTAAATGCAATTTATTTTACACCACCTATTGCTGCTAGTCAATTTCCTGTTCAGTTTGGACAAGGAGAAAGGACTGGTGGTTTTATTTTCTGAACTACGTATTATTGTACTCTTGGGGTTCACATATAATGAAAAGGAAGGTTAAAAACCTAAAAAATGTTATTTTAACTGATATCATTACCTTTGATCCTATAGCTCTTTCCACATTGACTAGCATGAAAATAATGAAAAGCTAGATCAACTGTAGCAAATTTCTTTCTGTGGGAAATTCCCTACTACGTAGTGGACAGCACTACCTATTAACATGCACATATTCTGCTTACCTTACTCTTAGAAGTGAATTTCTTATTGTATAGAAGGAATAGTGCTGTGAAATACGCTCTTGAACTTCAATCGAAGGGAAAAATGATTAAAAAAAAAAAATCTCACTCAGATAGACCTGATTATGATCTTTGGACATAATCCACTGGGATTTTTTCATTATTATTTTTTAAAGTTTAAAAAGTGAAGTTTAAAATATGGTCTGAAAAAAAATTTAATATAGAGTACATCCTTATGCAGTACTACATCATAGGAAAAAATGAAGTGAGTAGAAGGCTTCAGCATAATAATATCTGATAAACTAAAAAAAACCTGCATACATCAAGCAAACTGCAGTTTACAAGAGGCAGACTTTTTATGCATGTGCATAAGGAACTAAGAACAGACTCATGCTTGAACATAAACGAGAATTTAATTGACAACACCCACAATTATCTGTGTAACAATGCAGTCACATAATTAGTATTAAAATAAATGTGCAAGCCAAAGATGATTACAGAAAATGCAGTTTTACTGCAACAAAGACTACTGACAGGAAGATACTGAACTACAGAAATGTGCTTAGAGTCTGTTCTTTAATCACTCTCAAAAGATATTAATTTTACTCACAGTGAAATCCAAGTGTTTTGTTTCAGCAGCATTAGCGTGGGAAAAGCAGTAGCTGAAGGGCACTTCTTGAAAATGGTCAGTAATATGATAATAATTGTGTAAGCAACCAAATGTCTTATCCTAATATGAAGAGCAGATGAACACAGTACGTGCTGCAAAGATGCTGCTTTTCTCAGCTTTGGCTGTATTGCCAATGCAACCAAAATAATTGGTAGCCAAACTTGCCTGTTCACATAAGGCTCTCCTGTTTCCCAGCTCTTAATTCATTTCTACCCCTGTGACATACACTAATGCTATTGGAAATAACTATATATACACCTGCCAGTCTCATTGAGAAGAAACTTCTGCCACTCTAATTGAGAAGGAACTTCTTGGCTTAATTATAGGAAGGAAAGAATCTGGCTATTTTAAGACCAGTCTAGAAATCGTCACCTTGCTGCTAATTTCTAGTCTCCAAATAATTGGTATTATAATGCTTCCAATTTTGTGAGGCCTTGCAATGTTCCTGAAGCTATCATCCATGAAGGTAAAAGTTAGTAGGATACAGTTTTTTAGGAGATTAAAAATAATCCCTTATCCGTAAAGATGTTTGCTACATAGTTCTAAGAAAAGTATTTTGAAATGTTCACTGTCTAAATTCATACCTTATATCACTTTGTCACTGATGCCCCTTATACCTAGATCACTTTATACTGCAATACATAAAAAGTCAGCACCTATGTGACTGCTGCTTTCCTCGAGGTAAGTGTGAAACATTCCAGGGGATAACTATCACTATAAAGTCAGAGTGTAAAAATGTTTGGGATTTCATGAAGATGCCACTGTTTACTGTTTTGAGGTTTTGTGCTTTTGCTTACTGTGTTCCCACTTATTTATTTCCCAGCCTTTCCTTTTATTTCTTTTGCATACCAGTATGTCGTTAGGCTATTGAAGTTTGAATCGAGAACTTTTAGTACATCACCATGGGAAATGTGAGATACCGGGGATGAGGAGGGTAAGACATGACTTCTGAACAATGCAGTTTTAATTCTGTACTCCGCGTTCAGATTTTACCCACGAAATTTTATTTTCTGAAGTGAGCCAAAAATACTGTGTTTTTCAAAGGACAGATACTCTTCCTAGTCCCAACAAAGGGACTCCTCTTTTTTAAATGAAGTGAAGCATGTGCCATAGGATTGAAATTAATGGATGCTAACAGAAACGGTGTGGGAAAAACACATTTTAAATTTTGAAGGATATCTTGAAGACAAACAATCTCAGAGAGTAAAGCATTAGAATGGTTTCAGTGTTCCACTGGAAACATTCCTGTTTCACCTAAATTCTTTTGTAAACCAAAACTCTTTTTGCTAATGCTCTGCCAAATGCATATTTTGCTTTTTTGAGGGATCTGGAGCAGACAACTGATCTTGCTGTCTTGAAGTCCCATGCACAGGGGATACGTTGTTGGCTCTAGTCAGCTACTTGAAGGATATTCTGGGTTGCCCCTTCAGTAAGTCTGCAGTCGGCTCTGTGGAGGAGGGTAATCAGCCATTGCGTCTGTTAGATTTAGAGAGACTTGGAAAACCATCACAGAGTTTGCTATTTGGATGAAGGGCTTTTACTCATCAAAGAAAAATGGAAGTTCCTTATTCCAGTCAGGATATCTGGTAAAGATATTTGTCCTATGCAATGCAGGATTTTGCACCTGATGATGTCTCTTTAACAATCTGTTCAAACAAAAAGCATTCCTTGCAGTAAGGCAGTTATTTTTAACCTGCAAAGCCAGAAGAAAATCTTCCTGCTAAAACAGCAGACACACTGCAATTTTGCAAAGCCTTTGCTAATTGTAAAGCTATTTAATTTGTTTTAATATTTTTTTTTTCTTTCATTTTATTTTTGCAATTGGTCTTTATGCTAAAGAAGAAGAAACCTTGAGAAAATAAAAGGCAACTGCTGTTTTCTGTAAATGGTTTTAATTCATTAGATTTCTTTATCCCTCACTCACACCCTCCTTCCCCCATTACAACAGCTTCTATCTTATGCCACAAGCAAATATAATTTCTGTTGTTGCTTCTTCACAAAATCCAATTTGTTATGATGTATTATGCATGCCAGTATAATTGCAGAGGAGGAGTTAAACTGAATGACAGTTTAAAGAAGTGCATTCCTTTGGCTGTGTCACTCACAGACAGCAGCAAAAAGAAAAGTGGGACAAATTGATGTCCTGATGAAAGTATTAATCTGCTAAGATTTCAGATGAAACAATGGGACTGCCCTAATCAAGCCATATCCTCTAGAGAACAAAATGATGGCAGGGACTTCTGATACAGAGAATATTACTATAGCCTCAGCAGAAATATCAGTTATAATATCTACTGTATTCTTTGTGTATACATTACTAGCAATTAAAAAAGTGCTTGTCAGTACCAATCTTAGCATAAACCATTTTTCCAAGAAATGTGAAAGCTTTATAAGATCCTATATAATGAGTTAGTCTTTTGCCATTTATTTTCTTAGAAAAAATAGAATAAAATATGTAATAATAATAATAAATAAAAGAAAAATAGCAAGGTAGGTAAGTATTCCAAGTAAAATCTCTTTAAAGAAAATGTGTAAGATTTTCACTGCAAATGAGGATAGAGGTTATAAATACAACAAATTACACCTTTGTAATTCTGATGCCGGGGAACATGATGTACCCATTAAAATAATGGTAAAGTGTTTTATACTTTTTTATTTTCTTCAACAAATTGCGGTTGTAAAAAACAGCATTTAAAGTCAAGTTGGTTTTTTTACTCTTTTACACCATTGAACTACAATTCCTCTGCAACATTTTAGAGATAGCTGTTCTGAATACTTTGGTGACATTTATTTATGCACTATTTCCTTGTCTGACCCACAGTCAGATCAGTTGGTAACAGATGTGTGGGGCAGGAAGATTTAAGCAGTAACTTTTGATGCACTGGAGACTTCATGATTTCAAAATTACCACAGTCTACTGTGGGAAAGGACCCTGCAATCCAGGATGATTCCTCTCCCCCATAACCTCACCATATCCTGCTCCAGGTCTTCAAAAACAAGTGCTCCTCATGGTCCTTGAGCAGATGAATGAATTTATGGAGTGTTGTAACAAGTCCAGAGGAGGTCCACAATGATGATCAGAGGGCTGGAGCACCTCTCCTATAAAGACAGACTTGTTCGGCTTGGAGATGAGAAGGGTCTGGGGAGACCTTACAGCAGCCTTCCACTGCCTAAAGGAGGGCTATAGGAAAGATGAAGTGTTTATTAGGGAATGTAATGATAGGACAAGGGGTAATGGATTTAAACTAAAAGAGGATAGATTTAGATTAGATATAAGGAAGAAATATTTTACTGTGAGGGTGGTGAGGCACTGGCACAGGTTGCCCAGAGAAGCTGTGGCTGCCCCCTCCCTGGCAGTGCTCAAGATCAGGTTGGATGGGGCTTTGGGCAACGTGGGCTAGTGGAGGGTGTCCCTGCCCCTGCAGGGGGGTTGTAATTAGATGATATTTAAGGTCCCTTTGAACCCAAACCGTTCTGTGCTTCTATGTTGGTCTAAACTAGTTACACTGCAATAAACTAGTTACTCTAAAATAGAAAATTCTGCACACAGTAGGAAAGTAAGATGGACCTTTCATAGTCTTTAATCTTGAAGAAATTGGATTAGGTAAATCGATTCTTCAAATGAACAGACAAAAGTTTTGATTGTGGACTTGAGAGAGAATTGGTAGCAACTTGCCAGTTGTAGTATCATATCAGCTCTCTTCTTCAGGGGCATTGCAGAGTAAGAAGTCTTGTCCATTTCTAGTGAACATCATGAACTTGGCACTGGAAACTTGCCTGTTACTCCTGAAGCCTCTGCTGTTAAATTTCTAAATATTTGTATGTGCAAATAACCAATTTGCTCATTCAGTCATGTCAAGTTATTTGTGGAAGCTGGGATTTCCTGTAATTGTGAAAATTAGGCCCCTGTTCTTTGCAGCATGTCTCAGTGTATAAATTCTATAGTTCTTTTTAAGGACAATGTGACCTCTGAGGAAAGTGAGTATGCCATATCCTCCTGGTTATGTGTAAATACTACCAGATGAGAAACCAGTCTGACATTGTAGGTGCAACATTATGAGATCTCCCCAGGAATCCTGAAATGGAGGAAACAATATATTTTTAAAATTTTTTAAAAAATTTTATGTTTTAATGAAAACTTTTGTATACTGGTATCACCTACTGTTCCAAGAAACGTTGAATTTTTTCTCCTTAGATCTGGGTTCAGACAGAATCAAGTCCCTGCATTCTTACGGACTGTACAGGATCCTACGATAACAGTTTTATCCAAGTGAATATCAATTCAAAGAAAAAGACCTCACTCATGAAAGCCTTTTCTGAGTGCTAGTTAGCAAGTCCATTATAAATAGAATCTGTTTATTATTTCCTCAGAGTTGTCTTATCAAATCCTCTTAGAAATGAGATCTATCTAAAAGCGTCTTTAGAAATTGCAAACAGACATACAAATTGAAGCAAAGTGTTGCTATTCATGAAAATAATCTTTTTACAGGACATTTTTGTACAAAGAGGAATATTATGTTTGGTAATTTCTTTTCAAAGCGACACTTTAGGCTTCTGTAATAAATACTGCAGTTATCAACACTCACGCACAAAAGTCAAGTGACTACAAATTCTTATAGAAGTGTCACGTACTTTAGTAAATATTTCTTACAGTCACAGAGCTTTATGGTCCTGAATAGAATGGAAGTACTTAGAAAACAAAGCAAAACACAACCCTTCCAAGTCTTAAGCCCTTTTTTGTGTCCACTACACCAGCTGGTGAAAAAATAATGTACCAGTATCTATTGCATATGTTTTCAAATCTGATGACCTAAACTTTCAGAACACTCATCTTTCGCACTGCCTTCAATGGGTATGTGGGTGCCAAGTACTTGGAAAAGTCAAGCCTCCAACTCAGGTGACAGTAGTCTATCCCAGGCAGCCTCACAACAAACATGAATCCTAAAGAATCTGTATATGGAAGCATTTCAGAAATAATGAGCTGAAGGAACTGCTCTTCTAAGATAGTCTTGGCATCTGCATGGCCACCAGCCCTCAGGATCATGGATCCACAGAGTGTAGATTGCCAAGGCATAGTATTTCACAGCTGAGAAGAGCACAGTTCTCTCTCTGAAGTTCTGGTGCTACATATAGATCTGAAAACAAATAAACCGCTCCTTTCCATTTCATGGCAGATGAGACACTGCTCAAAAAAATCGGCACTGACTTCTGACATGGAAATCCTGGTGAATATATTCATTGAGTAAAGAATGTAACTGATTTTAGATATCAATAGTGAAATTAATAGAAATCAGTCAGTGGTCATTTAGAAAAATCACAGCCATTTCATGATGACTTCTATAGCTGGAGTCAAACTACAGGGGTGGAAGGTGGCTCTAATCCTCCCAGCCCATAACGATTTAGATCTTCATGCTACTCTGAATGATTTCTGGTAACTGGTTGTCCAAAGAAACCATACAGGTTAGATGGGATCACAAGTTTATCAATATAATGAACTTCAGCATTCTTTAAAAAGATTCCCTTTGTGGAAGATGGAAGGAAAGAAAAAATGATACAGCAGCCTTGCACTGTGACCCCTAAGATCCAGTTAAGTCATTTTGAAGGTGATTTCTGCTACCATGTAAGTATGGCATAATGAGAGGCTCCACATATTATCATAGGAAAGCAAATCATTCACTGTATGGTACCATTCCATTACCTCTCTGTATGTTATAGCTCAAAGAAGAACAAAAAGCACCTTTCTTTTAAAGGTATTGTATTCCAGTTGGTATTTAGAGTAGGTCATCTGAAAATAGCTGCTGGCATTGTTTTTTCATCTGGTGCTTGGATGGATAGGTCAGTTTGAAAAAGCTTCCTTCCCTGACTTTTAAACATAAGCCAGAAGTGTAGTATTAACCCTCTTTTTGCAATCCTTTTATTCATGTTCTATAATGATATAAGTGATCATTATTAAAATAAGGTCTTGAGATATATTAGTCACAGGTTGAAAAAAAAATCAGTATAAGAACTATGGAATTTAGTCTGGAGCATTTAATACAGAAACTCATCTTGTTTTAGCAGCAGCTGGTAGAATTCTTTCCATTTTTAAGTACCGGAATTTCCCAAACAAGTTCAGTTTTTAATATCTTGTACTATGGACTATAAGTGTCTATGGAAATAGCAGGATCACAGTTATTAGTGATTTTAAAAGACCTCTTCAGTCATTGAGTCAGCCCCCTTTCAACCAAAACGTTGTTTTCTGTAAAACACGCGCACGCCTTATCATGGGAGTCATCAGTAGGGCACTGCCTGTTTCAGAAAAAAAACCAGACAAAATAATGAGAATAAATACTTGGTCTCTGCACTTTCCTCCTAAGCCTGTGCACTATTCAGTTCAATATATGTGGCAACTTCTTCAGAAATGCCCCTCCTTGCTGTACAGTGTATATTTCACTGGCAAGGATTAAATCTGTGACTGTTATGACATTAATGCAGTTTCACAAAACAGCCCTGGCAACAATATGTTAAAGACTTTCAGAAGTACAACTTGGGGTAGTTTTGAATGTGGTGTGGATTTTATACTGGCTTTTATGTCATCTTTCAGCCTGTGTAATCCTGACACAAGAGGGAGAGCCGAACAGGGCAGCCGTGGATGGCAGGAGCCTCAGTGACTCATACAGTTTACTCTTGCTCTTGGCCCAACACTAGCACTCTGAGCAGTAAGTGGCGTAAAGACAGCAAGATCTTCTCTGAGGTGATGGTTCAGCAAGAAGATTAAACATGAGTCCAACTTGAAGCTCTGCCATACATCATGCAGAATCAGGGCCAGATTCAAGACCAAAGAATTTTCATTCTATTTTTTGAGCCTTTATGATTCATCCAAGTTTATTTTTTTGTTCTGAAATTTATTAAAAGAAAAAGTGCATATCAAAAAGGAAACAGGTTTCACAATGTTAGCTTTGAAGCTTGTAATCTCCCACAGAAGCACGACTGAAACTTCCAACATGGTTTGCCCCACAGAGAGCAGGTGAAAACATGATTTGGAACAGCATGACAATGGCTCCCAGCTCAAAATGCATTAATTAAAAAGAAAATCCCTCTGCCCACAAATTCTGCCTATGTTCAGTTAGAATGAAAATGTAACAGAAAACTAGATGGATTAAAGAGTACTTGTTTTAGTTGCTCTCCAGTAGCCTAAATTCAATATAATGCAACTTTGTTGTTTTGTTTGTACAGATCTAGTAGCTTGCTTGGTCACACATTTCTGGTCCAAACTTCTTCAGCTACTAAAGCTGTTAACAGTGCTGCTTGTGTTCTTTTCATATTGTGTATACAATGAATTTGTATTATCTATTGTTTGTTCTAAACTTCTGACTTTATTTTGCCAAGGCTATCTGTTTTTAAATTAGTAATTTTCACTCCCTCGTGCAATTCTTCTAAATTACTTTTTGGAGTACTGGGTATTAATATTTTAGGTACCTTTGATGTTTTACTTTATAGTCTTCAATTTTATTTTACATTTCACAGGTTCCTAGTTGCAAATAATCCTACAGGCAATTTTCTCACATTGCAACTATTCCTTGAAAGATATGCTAATGTAGCAAGGCACTTGCAATACTGGGGGTTAAGTTAATCACCCAAAATGAGCCGTATTACTGTCAGTGGTATATAAAGACATCCCATAGTGAATTACTAGGCAGACTAGCATTAAAGCTCCTTTATAAAATACCAGAACCTGAAGGTGTGCACGAATAGTTATTCGTTTCAGAATCTGTTCAGCTAAGGAGTCTGGTTTTTTTGTTATTTCTAGACTTGAAGGTACCAAACAAAAACAATGTTTGTGTTTCCTTTAAAAAATCTGCAATATTTTTTGAAAAGCCTTTGTGAATTTAAAAAAAACAAACAAACAAACAAAAACCCCAAAAAACCCCGAAACCCCACAAAAAAATCAACAAATCAGTAATTACTGCCTTTATGTTAATGTAATTGCACAGAAAAAGGAGTTACCTACTCTCTGCTCAAGCAAAGCAGGGCACCCAAATAAATTGATTCCTTAGATTACATATTTAAAATGAAAATTGGAACATTTTGTACATATATGATAATTTGTCCTATATATATAGTATAATTCACCATACATGTTTAATTCTTTGAAGGGACAAAATTTTGGGCTCCTACACAGTAAATATCTGCCAGGTATTTCTACGTGTCCCCTAGAATTCCTGCTGAAGTAAACTTCAGCTAGGATTCATTGGGATGTGAAGGACGAACCTTTTATCCAGAAAACTTGGACGCTGTGCTGGAAATGTAACCCATTGTACCTAGAACTAACCAAATGATACCAAGTGTAGCTCTAGGTGAATGCAAAGAAATACGTAGCTATGCAGGCTGAAGAATAGAGTCAGGACCTTCTGCCAGGTCTGATTTTTGTGGTTGCATCATATGTGATGTCACCACACTGTTCTGTATGGATAGTAGATTAAGGAGTTTTGGATGGTCTTAATCTGTTCTGGCAGAAGGGTACTTTTCTCAGCACACTGTTTACAGGAAGGCAGAGGTACAGTTCAGGGCTGCATTTTCAAACAGCAGTACAGCAGTATTTGTAATGATCTAGATTTCTGTTTCTTGTCTGGAAAAAAAATTGAAATAAGATTTAGTTACATTGTAGTGATATGCATTTTTATAAGAATATATTTCAAAGCAGAAAAGATAGGGAGTGTGCAGGAAAGGTTTACGTGGAACACAGTATTTATTTGCCATGCATATTTGATATGCGTTCATTAAATACGCAATAGAAATGTCAACATAAAGTGCTGTTTAGATCCTCCTATAAAAACAAACTGCATTGGTATTAAAATTGGAATGCACTAATCTTTGGTTAAATACAAGCCTTATTTGCTATCCAGCAAAGAAATGTTTGGTTGAGTGTTGTTAAATAACCATATATTTAACCTAATTTAATTTGCCCTTCATATATAAAGTCTGATAGAGTGATACTGTGTCAGTGTAACCAGCACTTCCACAAACCATCATCTGCCATTATATGGGAGTCCTTTCTCCAGTCTCACCCATTGACATTCAATCACTAACAATTATCAACAGTATTTTTGCACTTACACTGAACCACGGCCAGTCTTTCTTGTAGAGGAAAGAGCATCCGTCTCTTCAGATATCTTTATATGACATGCAGTCATCTGACATAACCACAACAGATAGATTGGTTCACTAGTAAAGTAACATTTGAGCTAGATAGCTGCATTTGTAAGCTGGAATTTAGACCTAAATGTTGAGCATCCCTAAATTCTAGTATTTTGGTTTGGGATCTTTGGGCATTTTTTTGCTGGTGAATCCAGGGTGACTTAAAGAGTTTCATTAGATTGGATTCAGGCTTTTAAATAGTGTTTATAATGATGGTTTACATACATTGAAAAGATTCTTCTGCAACAATTACTGGAAAGGTACTTTTAATCAGAACGTCCAATTAGGGATGTAAAATACACCATTCAGGATTGTCATCCAAACCTTACCTGGCCCAGCAGTTTCTAGGGAGCTTTAAATTAGGGTTTATTCTCTGCAGCATAATAATATGTCTTCCTTATAGCCTTTGCAATTATTTTGTTCTCTGTAATGCAATTGTGAACGTTCCTACTGCCTACATATCTAGTATTTTGGGAGGAGTCTTACTGCACTATACTATTAACTTAATACTTTTAGAAGGAGTTTCATAGGTGTACAATTTATCTAGAGACTGTCTTTCTACAAGTCTTTCGGTAGGTTTACCCAGCAATCATTCAAGTGCCTGCAGTGTAATGCAGAGAAACCTGAGCTAGATTTTAATTCAAACACCGGTAACAATCTAACCAAGGCAGCAGTAAGCTCAGCACAGCCAATTTACTTTGCTGAGAAGCTGGGTAAATTAGCTCATGCTGAGCTCTGGGCTGCTGTAGCTGACTGCTGGCAGTACCCGGGCTCACTACTTTAAAGCAAGTGTGGGTATCTCTCTGGTGTCCTGCAGTCATTGCTGATGTACTCTCGCAGTACAGTGTATGCATACACTTAAATCATTGCTTTTCTGTTTTAATGGGTGGCTTTTTGTTGGGTATGTTCCATGGAAAAAAAATTCTAATTTCCTTGTTCTGCCATTATTGTCATAATTTCCATCATATCCCCTTTTCTGACTCATCTTCAAAAAAAAAAAACCCAACAGCAGCTCAATTTTTAATTATTTTTGCCTTTGGCCTCTTCCCAGTATTGCCACATGTACTGAGTTGGAGTGACCAGACTAAGAAGTACGGTACCTCCTTCCATGTGCTCCAGACTGCTCTGTATCTGCCACACGTGAATGTCTTCTGTCTAAAATAAGTACCAGAATGGTACAATCTCTCCCCCCACCTTTCCCCAGACTTTAGGGAGATTCCGTTGACATAATGCCATCATGATTGCTTCCTCTCCCCAGCACATCTGGGCCCAGTGTCCCAAGGAAGATACACAACAGGTTTCCTGCATCACAGTACACTGAAGGATATACATAAACTGCACATGTTCTGGAACTACACAGTAGTTACAAGCGCACAAGAGATGCAGGCAGAAATTAAATTGAAGAGGTAATTAGAAAAAAAAAATTGAAAAAAAAGTATCAAGACTAAGTGATGTTCAGTTATTTTTATATTCCCCTCTCCAAATGTCAGTGTGCCTTTTTTTTCCTCACCTCTCCCTGTTCCAGTTTCTTTGTCCTTTTCTACTCTGTCCACTGTGAGTCTGACTCTTTAAAAATATGCTTTGTTTGATACAGCATCCTCTCAGCTCATTAAAAGCACAGAAGGGTTATGCATTGCTTGCGATGGAATAATTCACCACATGTCTTGGTACATGAGAAATGCAAAGGAAAACTAACACAAAATTTGTCTCATTCAACAGGTTTATTACAGGTTTGTTTTTTTTTTTTTAAATAGCTGGTGACATAGATACTACCATGAGGGGAGCCAGGCAGGTAGCCAAACATGAAAGTGGCTCTCTGTACTTTATCGTTTTAGAGGATTGATGGAATATTATCATCTTTGGCAAAAATTGTAAATTTTTATGAAAGGAGAAGGCCACAGAAAAGCAGTACTGTATTTAGGGATTCCATTACATCCTTCATTAAAGACCAGAATGAAAAACAAGTATTTTAATAATGAGGTATAATTCAAAATAATTAGACAATTAGAATAAATGCCTCATTAAAATAATGAGATTTTTGTGCTATGTAACGATGCTTGCTTTTTTCTCAATCCAAAATATGGAAGTTTGGTCAATATGTCGAACTCCCAGCAATGCTGTTCTGCTAAGGGTGGCTTTTATCAGAGGCCTGAGCAGGGACAGCCCAGCCTTTGTGGGGTTGGTGAGCACTCCAGGCATGTCCTTCAGATTGGCAGGGACCATACCCCTTAGCTGTCCTGAATGTTTTTTTGGAAATAATGATGTGAATTTTGTCACTTTAAAAATGATCCTTTTGGGGAAATAGCTGACATTAAAATGGGTGTTAGAATGACATGAACATCCTGCCCTCCAGGCTTTTTCATGAAAGAAAAGTATTTCATTGCTTGTTGAAACAACCAGACATATATATTTGTTTGCATTTTCGTATCACAAACACCTAATCAAAATGGTATGAAGAGACAGGGAAAGCCATTACCAAGCTGAGCCCAAATATGCCAGGTTTCAGCCTGAGAGAAATTTGTAGCCTGAAGTTATAAGCCACTGAAAATAGGTGTTTATAATGGAAGTGCCATCTTAACCTTATCTGTAGTGGCACTACTGCTTTGCTATAATATCTCCTCTCCTAGCATCTGTGAAATTGTAATCTGTCCTATGGCTGGTAACTGAGGAGATGATGAAACCCAGGGATACGCTCTGAACTACCTTAATTTATCTGTACTAGTTTTTTACGGACACATAAAAAGGGAAGGTGAGCAGGGGGTGAGGGGCTGATGTCAGATGGCTGAGTGCCTCAGATGTGTTTGGGAGAAAAGGAAACAGGGCACCAGATGACTTTCTGCATTAGTCATCAGATTATCTTTTTATACCTCAATGTTTTTCCCTTTCTCTGCAGCAAACACGGAACAAAATTGTTCACGGGGTTTGAAGGTTTCATATTTGTTTTTCGGCCTAGTGGACCTAAAAGCAAGCCAGTGTAGGACAGCGTAGTCCTGCTAATGAAGATGTTATCTCTGGAAACTTTCTGCATTACTCAGCATTAATGCTATCCAGATGCCAAATAGCAGTATGTGCTACACTGATTCTTTGTAATTAAAATAGCTCTTCCGTTACTGCCTCTATCATGTAGACATGTTGAGAGACACCTATAATGCTATCTTAGGAAAAAAAAGTCATGGCAAATATTTTGCTTGTATAACCACCTAGTTATTTTTGTCTCCTCAACTCTTTGTTGCCTTACTTGACTTCTTTGTAAATTGGTCAATTGTATCCTTACTCACACAAATTATCTTTAATGGTCCAATAAATTAACTTAGTTTTGAGGCCATTGTGTTCAAGGATATAGAACTTCAGTCCTTAGAAGTTTTCTTAAAAAGTTAACCATTTTCCTGTTGGAACAAGAACACTTAAATATTGGGGGTACAAGTGTTGTGAGCCTTGAAAGAAGTCAGGATTTTAACCTTTGACAGAGAAAGCTTTGCTTATAACTCAAGTCGTATCTCATGTCTTACCTGGGTTGAGTACCAAACAAGGAAGAACTTCAATCCTGCCATCAGTCTGCAGGGCTGTTAAAATAAATCTGGTGAAGTTTTGGATTGGATTGTCTACGGGCAAAAGGAACTGGTAGGTACTTCTGTTGTCTGGAAATCACTACGTTTTAACTACTCCACTTAAAATGTCTTTCTGTAGCCAGTTTTCATTTATTTCATATGCATAATACAAACTGCTAGAATGAAGGGCCAGAGGGGGTCTCTTTTGGGCACTATGCAATGTAGCATGTATTAGCCCTCTGGCCTCGTTCTCTAAAAATTTACCCTTGTTAATACTCTGCTTTATCCTTGCATTACTTTCTGATACTCTTATATCTGTGTGAGTGCTCTTATTCTGGCTCACATGGATACACAAGAGTCATCAATGATTTCCCAGCACTTCACATTATTCAGACTTCTGCTAATTCTGGAAACTATTTGACTAGAAGGGACTAAATTTGCCCAAGAGTGTATAGTTTGTTAGTGTCTTTGGAGACAGTCAATGTAGGCAGATACAGAGACTCAACTTGTGTTTGTGCGCACATGTGTTCAAGACTCAGAATGTGGAGCTCCCAGCCTATGTGAAAAGACTAGCTGTCTTTATAAATGACATAGATGTCATTTATAATATTCTTTTCAAATACACTATTCCCATATACTTTTTTTTTTTTATGAAATAAGAGTACAGAAGGTTATAAAATAGATATTTTGGAAAACAAGGGAAATCCTGAAACAGAGACATACATGTAAAATATTTTCATCCTTAGGCCAAATCTAATTGTCAGGAACATTCAACACCAAGGTTGCAATTCATTACTTTTACAGAATGTGTACGGACTCTTTCCTATTTTAGATCTTGTAGCAGTGTTTGCCTAATTATCAGAAGACTGTTTCAAACCAGTCTGATTTTTTCCTTACTAGTAAAAAATATTTTTTAATTGGCATTACAATTTCAGATGTCTTCCTGAAAACAAAAAGATTGCTGTGCAAATAATGTTTAGATAAACGGATTCTTATCTGAAATGTCAGTTTTTCTAATACTTTGTTAGGACACTTTAAAGTAGTTCCAATCCAAAATTGCCCTCTTTTTCCATCCTATTTGCTGCATATACTGACACTTGTTCTGTCTGTTATCCAGATGTCCTTCATTACCAAGATAATTCTCTGAACAGCTGCAACTGTGCTGGGAAATGCCACCTGAAATTGGAAGACAAGATCAAGTTTTGAGAAGAGATAATTTTTCTTATTTTATTAGTTTACAATGAGATGTACCTTCTTTGGCAACAAACAAATGAACTCAGATTCTTATCAGCTGTTTGGCCAGCATGTGTTTGCAAGTCGAGTTTTCCACTTAGAGACTTGTTTCCTGGTAGGTAAGTACAGAACCACAGGCGAACAGAAATGTGCTTCCAGGGAGCACTTTTAGATGTACTTGCAGCCTTTAGGTACACTGGACTTTTAAAGTAAAATGAAGAATTTTAACATAGCCAGTACCATCTATAAAAAAGAAATGGAGACTTTAATAGTGTAATTACGTGCAGACAAACGGCACATAAATATCTTGCTAAAGGAAGAAGTAGGTGTCCACCTCAGTGACTGAACAGTTAGTTAACTTCATCACAGATGGGGTAATTGCCCATATGTATCTGTGTAGTACTGTAGGAATGTTTCACTCGTAATAACTGGGCCTGAATGTCTTTGCTGTTTGCTTTCCAGGATCTTGATAGAGACTACAGCAGCATCAAGCAGCACTGGGTAAGTCCTCTAATTTTAGCCCCTCTTTCCCTTCCACATCAGAGTCTCTTCGGAAATTTTTTGTTTGAAAGAATCTGTATGGCTGTTGCTTATCTGTCTTGTGTATCATAGTTTCAGGCTATTAGCTAAGACAATACTGGAGGGGTCTTCTACAGTAAAAATGTAACCAAGTTCATCTCAGTTGATTTCCTTCTGAAAGAAAGAAATAAAGCCACCAGAGATTCACGCAGGACAATGCTGAGAGCCTTCAAAGTAAAACTTTTGGCTCTCTGGTTAGACACAAAAATGCCTGAGCTACAAGGTCTGATTAAATTCTGTGTGATTTGGTAAAATAAATCTATCCTTTTAAAGTTAGAATATATATTTATATAAAATTATATGTAAATCAAACAGTTTTGCCTTAGTGAAGCTAGCTTAAAAACATTCTCTAAAAGCATAAACCGCAGGAACAGAAGCTGAAAAAAGCATTCATTGAAATTCATGCCTACAGAATTTATACATTTATATAACAAGTGTGTTGTGCTCTTTCAAACTGGTTAGCTAAAGTCTTTACTTTACAAAGATGATCCACTGCCTACACACACAGAGAGGCACTTACAACCCAAAATTTCAAGTAAAATCCATCTGCTGCTCCGTAGCGGTTACTTTTTAATTACCTTGAGTGCCCTAATTCTGTTGTTAAAAAAGCTCAAGATTTCCAAGTCCACTTGTATGCTGAAAAATTGCTAGTTTGTGAGCTAGAACTGAAGTCAGAGCTCAGGTATTGATCTCAGAAAAAAAATTACCGAGGATTGTGGGGATTTTGCTCTGACAAGAAAGAATGACTCTTAAGGCCTCCAAAGATGCAAAATTCTTTCAGTGACATGCGTTAGTGATAATCAGCGTGCGTTGCTATGGTTCAGTAGAAGTCAGCACTGAACTTCACAAAACTCTTTCAACCTTTCCTCTCTAACTGTATAAATGTGAAAGTAACAATAAATCTTGTTGACAATTACTTCCACATCTATTGGCAGTCAGTCAGCTGCAATGAGAACAGCATTGTGCACAATATGTGCAGCACAGCCAACACCCATTAACTATCTCCCTAGTTTCTCCTGTGACTTAGAGAACATGTTATTTTTCCCTAGTGAGCAGCCCTTTCAAATGTTGAATTAGTAATATTAGCACCAAATACTACTAATTTGTCAGCCAGGCTGTGTTTTTCCAAAGTGTTCACAATGGGGTTTGATAACTGCTTGGTAGTACAGCAGAGCAAAGATGAAAATTCAAAAACTTTTGTAAATCTTTTGTAAAAGACATAAAAAGGTGGTGTACAATTCATTTTTTTTCCATTAAAACCATCAGTATATACCTGAAAAAAAACCCAAAGCAAAATGGAATTTCAACCCTATTTAGCATCAAACTTAAATGCATGCTAATATGGAAGTATATACATTTCTTTGAAGAAACAGAGCTAGAAACAATATAACAATATGAAATACTTGCTCAAAGAGGGTATTGTGAACACCTCTATATTTTCAGATTTTAGTGGCTAGCTTAAATAATATTTATGAAGATGAAAAGAAACCTCTCTACTATAAATAACAACTTTCTATTGTATATCATGTATTCATTGCTTGCATACAGTTTTCCTTGACATCAGTATGAAATCTGAGCAAATAATCGTGTAGCATATGAAACTGAAAAGCACAAAAGGATCAAGGTTGATAGTCTTATTTTTCTAATCTGTTTTCCTATGCAGTTCTTACAGGCAGATGCACATGCATACTTATATGTGAAACTGTACACATATAGGTGGACCTGTATCTAATTTTCGTAAATACATAGCTATCTACTATCAGTAAAACTATGACATTCAATAGACAAGAGAGATTTGCTGTGGACATCTGAAAAATTATTTCAGCTTCTTTCCTTTCACGAAATTGGTTATTTTCAATTCATGCTTAGTCAAATGCAGCATATGAATGATATATAAGTAGGGGTTATTACAGCTAAAGCTATCCATAGTTTTCCCCATTGCAAGATTGAGAACAAGTCAGCATTAAGCTGACTGATTTAGTACAAGGAGGGAAAGGGAACCACTTTGGTGGCTAGGGAAGATGTAAAGGAAGTCTTTGCCAGAATAGCCTGAAAGTTGGAAGGAAGCTTGTGAATTATGTGGGATTTCTGAGGAATTTTGTCCACATCTGTGTAGCACTATTTTCTTAAGAGAGAGGATGTAATCTACCTGAAGACTGGGTGGCGTTATAAGAATACTGACTGCAGGGAGAGCGTATGTTACTGCGTAGCTTTGTTATCTCACACTCCCAGGAAGGTTCCTCATGAGAGAGGCAGCTGCCACACAGTGGGAAGGGCCACAGTGTGAGAGACTGGATGCTGCCTTCTGTACTGCCACTAATTTATCAACTAGACTAATGAATTAGTTCCAATTTCTAGAGGAGTGAGTCTCTTTTCTCTGCCTCCTAAACATCCTCCTTAGGTTTTCTGCTGAATAATTTGTGCATTTTCATAGAATTTGAGGTTTATCTTCTGTGTTGCCTTTCTGTGCTCTAGAAGTTCTATTACAGGAAAACTCATAATGTAGGAAATAATCGTATTTCATTGTTCATATATCAAGGTTGAATAAAAATTAAAAATACAGTGGGAGTGAAGATGGTGAGGTAGGCTCTGATCTGGGAGTTATCACCAATTTTCTTGACTCTAAGCCAATCGCTGACAAACAGTTTCAGTGCTGTATCAACTGGATATCAAAATTCATTTTAGACAACTGGCCTGATTAACACCCACAGTTCTCCCCAAAATAGTGACTCAGGCAGTTCCTTACAGATTTGATAATTTTGAGAGAAGAACATTTCCCAGGGATTCTGGAAATAAAACAAATTTCATTACTCTCTAAAATGCGTTCTGAGGTGCTTAACTTCTAGTTCCCAGTTTTGTCATTAACCTTTCTGGTCCTGTTGTGTACACAGTTTTGATTTATGTTTTTTGGCATGGTTAGACACTATTTTTAGAACACTGTAACATCCTTTTATGGAAATTTCTACATAACAGAAATGTACTGCCCCTTGCATAATGTATTAGATACTACCTCTGTCTTTTACTTTACTGGAATTTGGATAAAAAGAGTTAACAGAATTATGCAGCACTAGCAGAACTGAAGCAATGATACTGGTTGTAAAAACTGCCCCTGTACAAGAATGTTATTTTTTTATTGAAGTGAGTCTTCTGTTTTATGCTTAGCAATTGCCCTGTGTTTTAATTCCCTCATAAGGATCACCAAAAAAAAAAGAGGAAAAAAAGAAAATATAAGAGTATATGCTGTATATTTTATGTTCACATATTTTTTTCCCACAAAAAAAAAGGAAACTGCTAGAAATGTTGGGGTGTTTTAGACCTTTCCACAATTGGAGATTATTGAAATACTAAATTACCGGCACACAAGAGAGCTAGATGATTGTTGTTCCACATTTAACACAACCCAAATGATGGCTTGGAAAAAAACAACAGCAGCAAATATTTTGAGTCTTAATTATCAGCCTGAAAAGGCTGATGAACAAAAGAGAGAAGGGGGAGAAATATGTGGAATGGTGAAGAGAAAGACAAACATTTAAAAAAAAAAAAAATTAAAGCCTTTGTCAAGCTCAAAAAGAGAAACAGACTTAATTATTATTTTCCCTTCATTCCATTTTGGGAGCTTTATCTGAAACTATAACTTACAAAGAGCAATTATAGACAAATGGCACCCAGCATGATTACTTTGCCGAGGTTTGATTGTCTCATCTTTGGCTCTTACATCAGCACAATGATGTGTTGCCCATTGGAAACCAGCATGACTAGGAGTGTAGAAGAGAAGCCGTGCAGTGATTTAAACCTATAGCTTCATTTATCTGCTCCATATGGAATTGCAACCTGGACAATAGTATCAATCCATTAAAATGAAGGGTTTATTCCAATGGAACCTGGCTAGATTAGTTAAAGTATTCTGCAGTTCATGGAGAACAACAGAGAATATGGAAATAATTTCCTAGAATAATCCAGAGAATTACTTTATGCTTCTGATATAGATCGCTGGGGAAATAATTTAAAAGCATTTTTAAATATCTTCCATTTTCTATTATGAGCCTTTGGATTTCCACAGTTTGAGAGAAGTGAGACATTGTGGCTTAGAAAACTAATTACAAAACATAAAAATGCTCAAGTCTAATGGAACAAATCAGACAGAAAAAAGATTTCCATACAGAAAGATCAACGTTGGAATGGAAGCTACAGCTTTTACGCAAGTGTCGTCCTCTCAACATCTTTGTTATACATTCTCTTTGTTCCTGTTAGCTTACTAATTAGCTGTGATTTTTTTTAATGCCCCTTACACTGGGTTAATTTTGTCTAACTCAACAGCAGGGGTTTGTGTAATAATAATTCACATAGCAATGTCAATGATTAAAATCCTTTCATTAACATGGTACCTTAAAGATAATGAATGTGAAGCTTTTAGCTAACCCAATCTCTAGGCTCAGAAAGGCAGTTTTTGCAGAAAATAATAAAAAAATGCTTGTACAGATTAGCTTTTGCCAGCAGAACAAATGAGATCTTTGTTTGGGTGTATTACAAACACAAAGTCATACAAATCAAAGAGCATTTATTATGAATACAATGATGTAGCATGCTTCTTTTGACAAAAGAATTCTAATAATGCACTTGAAGAATGCAAAACAGGCATTCAGAAGTGCTAATTTTCTGGCATTTTTTGTAGACAGCACTGTCACGGCACAGATAATCAACTGAGGGGTCAGAGTGCCTTGAGCTGAATGTTGTCAGAGATGTGGCGGAAGGTGCTTTGGGCTGGATACGTCATTTCTCTTCAGCCTCTTCAAGAATTTTAAACAGGTTTATCTGTCAGGATACAAGAAGTGTGGCTCAGTAATTAGAGGCATAAGATGAAATACCATTTTGGAAGTTTTAATAAGTGCCAGAACAACTGTTCTACTGAACTTACTGTCTTTTCTAAAAATACCTTTCCACCTACATTCTAATGGTTCTTACATTTCATTTTTACTAAGTGCAAAAGATGTTTGCTGGATGAACTCATCCACATACAAATAGTATAACTAATAAAGAAAGGTGCCTTAGCAACAGCAGCAGGGTAACAACATTGAGAAGACCAGTAACTCTCATTCAAATCCAGTCACAGCATTTTGCCCTTAATGTACTGTGCTTTCACTTCTGTAAGTCAAGTCTTGGTTTTTAAAGCAAATACATAATATGCCTGTGTTTTCTACCATCCCACTGTACTATATATCTGCTTTCTTTCTAGTGTCAAATAACATTTGTACGATAGCCAACTAATTTACATGAATAAATGCTGGCTTTAACAGTTTTATTTCAAAACCAGCAAAAAACCTGTCCTTAACACCATCTTTCCTAGTTAAGACTATAGGATTTTTGTACATTTTACAATATTTTTTCCCACTGCAATGAAAACTTCTAAATCTCAAGTTAAGGGATCATGCTGCAAAGGCACAAGTAAATCTGTGCCTTTGTTTATGTAGATGCTGTCATTGAAGTCAGCTGTGTGCTTGGCTAAGCCTTTACTGTATTAAGGTTTTTAGCAGTTGATCAACATGAGCAGAATTCCTCAGCAAACAAGCTCAGCTGACATTTTCAGTGGGGTGATAGCCAACTGGGTCTTTCAGATTGTCTCTCTGCTGTGTCATTCACTCAAGTAAGTAATTCAAGAAGGAGGTCAGTGAATGGGTAGTTAGTGGGAACACTTACTGCAGCTGTAGCTTCTCTGTAATTTTCCTGTGGATAATTTCATATATTTTTGTCTTTAGTGCATTGCTGTTCCCATTGCTCTCATAAGCACAAATAATTGCTTCCATTTTTTAAAAGGAAAGAAAGCAGAACATAGCCCCCTAGAAAGCTGAGTCACTAAGCTGGCTACTAAAATTAATATAAATATGACTAAGTAAAAGTTTCATCTGGTAAAGGCATTTATATGAATGCTGAAATAAATGCTTTTGTGTAAGAATCTGCCAAGAAAAAGCTTCAGGGTTTGATTTTTCCAGGAAGATGCAGAATCTGTGAAAATTCTTAATCTCAAATATGTAAACCAAAATGGACTGTATCTTGTTATTTTTCCTTATATTTTGGCTTACAGGCAATAATAGCCTGTTACATTTGGTTCAGCTGAGCAGAGTTGTACATACTATGTAACTTGCCATGCTTTTCTCTCCAAAAAACTCTGCACTGATGCATATGGATTCTTATTTCTTCCTGGAAAAGTGAGACCAAAAACCTTGTTCTCCAGATAAAACCATGCTGCAAAATATGGGGCAGCTGCAGCTTCTTTGAGCCTCATGGGGGAGGTCAGTTGCTAACTGGAAACTTTCATCACTCTTCTACTTTCAGGCCCATGGCAAAATAGTGCACAATGCTGGGACTTGCATAGTGATATGGCACCAGTTTGGGATCAGAGAAAAGTTTTAGAAGGTACAAGAAAAACATAGAGGCATGTGGTGACTGGAGAGGGAATGTGGCGTATAGAGCAGTCACAGTTGTAATGCAGTGTGGTGGTTTTGGCCCTGGCTAGAGGCCAAATGCCCACCAAGCTGCTTGCTCACTCCCCCTTCAGCCGAAAAGGGGAGAAAATATGTTTTTGGAGGCTTAGGCCCTGAGATAAGGACAGAGGGATCACTCTCCAATTAGTGCAATAGGCAAAACAGACTCGGCACAGAATAAAGGAAAGTGATTTATTCCAACTACAACTAATACACCCAGTGAACTGGAACAAAATAAGAGTAAGAAGCGGCCAGGTCTTAAAGAGCCTTTCCCCAACCCCTCCCCTTAGCAAACTTAAACTTCATCATGGTTTTACTCCCTTCTTCCCCCCCAACATGGCACGGGGAGGGGCAGGGAATGGGGAGTGAGGTTCCAGTGGTACCAGTTGCTTTGCTTCCCCAGATCTTAACACTTCTTCCCCCCACCCCTCGCCTCTTAGCACCCTTAGCTTTAATTATCAATTCGCTCCCTTCTTCCCTCCCATTGCAGCACCAGGAGGGGCAGGGAATGGGGAGTTTGGGGGGGGGTCAGTCCGTTCTGTCCGAGCTGTCTTCTGTCTCAGCTGGGGGGAGGGGGGTATTCCAAACACACACACACACACACTTCCCTTATGGTGCTGTGGGGTCCCACCCACGCAAGAGTCATATCCACGAACTTCTGCAGCGTGAGTCCTCTCCACTGGGGAGTCATCTCCTCACCACAGGCCTCTCAGCAGGACTCCCTTCCATAGGGTTCCGACATTTGGTCCCGGGCTCCCCCGGCCTGGCTCCCCGCAAAGTCACAAGTCCCCCGGCAAGCCTGCTGAGGCATGGATCAATCTCTTCACAGCGTGCAAATGTCTTTGCTCCCTGTCCCCATCCGTGGGCTGCGAGGGGACAACCCGCTTCACCATGGTCTTCTCCACGAGCTGCAGGGGAAACTTTCTTTCCACATTCCTTCCCCCCCACTCTACCTGGGCCTGGCCTTGGCTATGAGTGCAGCTGGTCACATCTTCCCACTCTGCGTTCCGGTGGCAAAGTGCGCCAGCCTGCAGGTTTTTTTCTCCTCTATGTGATTCACAGAGGCACTATGAATCCATCTGTGATTCGTCAGAGATAACTTTGGCCTTGAATTGGCTGAAGTTTACTGTCTGGAACTTGCAGCAAACTGTAACTGCTGCTTTGCAAAAGCCATCTCAGCAGCACAGCTACAGCAAACTGCAACATGCAGTTACCATCAGGTAGCTCCCATAAACTGGAAAATATGCTTCCTTACCCATGTAGAATGTAGAGAGCTCCAAAGTGACACGAGACCAGCTTTCCCTCCTGCCAGACTTTCATATCCACTCTTGATACATCTCTGTATACCACACTAGAACAGATTTTATCCCCTGTTACACAATTTGAACAATTTTGTATGATTCTTTGGATTTTATTGGCAAAACTCCCTGAGTTCTTCCTGAAGAAGTAGCATTTTAAGTTTGTTGTTATGATTATTTATTCTCTCATAGCAAATTCTTCCTAGATCCTTAATGACATCATTAAATACCACAAAAGGAATTAGTTGGCACTGATAGGATATTAGAATGGAAGGGACATCAAAGACCATCTAGTCCCACCCCCTTGCCATGGGCAGGAACATCCTCCCCTAGCCCAGGTTGCCCAAAGTCCCATCCAGCCTGGCCTTGAACACAGCAGAGACAATAAGAATGCTAACTCCAGATCCTCAGAAATTCTTCTGGGAAGGGCACATTTAAAATAACAATTTTTATCTGTTTAGTATTGAAATAATGTTTTCTGACTGAATATAGAGATAATATTTCAGTTTGGTTTTATGTTTAGTACTTTTGTACCTCTTGAGCACTCATGGAAAAAGAAGTGCTTGACAGATTCCTTGCTCGTTTTCCAGGGATGTCCTCTCAGCTCTGTATTTCACTAATTCCCTCTACCTTTTTTCCATTCTGACTTGTAGTGCTTCCCTCATGCTTCCAAATACTAATAATCTGTTTCTAGTAATAAAATTATTCCTAAAAGAATGGGCTCAAATGGGTCTGAGCCTGACCTCCACACCTCTGTACTGAATAAGCTGTGCTCAACTGAGACATAGATAGTTACCTATCTGGAGATGTCTGCTTCATTATGTCTTTTATATCATGCTATGCCAATCATATGTTATTGAATTGAAAAAAAGCTTATCTTAAAAGAGTTCTCTTCTCAGCCTGCAGATGTGTGAGAGTGTATCTCCAGTAAAAACTACTAATAAAAGAATTAGACCTATTGTTCCTACATATATATTTTGCCATATTCTGATAGACATTTCAACTTCTCTGGCAGGTGGAATGGCATGCAAAATAAAAGGGAGAGGAAATCAAGTGAAAATTAATATATACGATTGCGTGGTAGATGAAGGAGATGTTCTTCCCCTATAAAATATTTTGAAGCAGCTTATTCTTGTATGAATGGGGAACAACCTCCAGTTACTATAGAAAGGCATTGGAGCAACTTTTTTTTTTTTTTTTTTTTAATATCTTGCTGGTCTGATCCCAAAGGGAAAAATAGTGAAATAAATAGATGGAAACTGTACTTAATAACATTTTTTTTTCTGAAATTTCTGGTTTGGGTGTTAGGGCTTCTCAGTGCATTGAGCTTTTGTGGCTATGTCTCATTATGGAACTTATAAGAGGCCCGGTTGCAATTAGTATAGGATATTGTCTGGGCTGGGATTAAATTTTTGGTACTTTACTTGCAATCAAGACAACCTTGGCATTGCAATTTGTCACGCTTCTCCGTGAGCTCTATCTCACTAAAGTGCATTCTCCCCAGCCTGCAGCCATAGCCTGTGCTGGCTTTGGCTCAGATAGAGTTAATGCTCTTCACAGAGTTGGTATGGGGCTGTGGTTTGGATCTGTGCTGAAAACAGGGTTGACAGCACAGGGCTGTTTTCGTTACTGCTGAGCAGTGCTACACAGAGCCAAGGCCTTTTCTGCTTCTCATGCCTTCTCTGCTTCCCACCAGTGGGTGGGAAGGGGGTGCAAGAGAAGTTTGGAGATCATATATTGGACAGCTGACCCTGACTGACCGAAGGGATATTCCATACCATATGATGTCATGCTCATATGTAAAGCTGGGGGAAGAAGGAAGAAAGGGGGGATGTTTGGAGTGATGTCATTCGTTTTCCCAGGTCACCATTACATGTGATGGAGCCCTGCTGACCTGGAGATGGCTGAACACCAGCCTGCCCATGGGAAGTGGTGAATGAATTCCTTGCTTTGCTTTGCTGTGTGCACGGCTTTTGCTTACTTATTAAACTGTCTTTACCTCAACCCACAGGTTTTCTCACTTTCACTCCTCCAATTTTCTCCTCCATCCCACTGGTGGAGAGTGAGTGAGTGGCTGTGTGGGGCTGAGCTGCCAGCAGGGGTTAAACCACAATAACTGACTAATTTGGAGTAAAATTCTTGCACATAATGAGAAAAGTAAAATCATAGCAGAGAAAATTGACGACCAGTCCTTTCTACTGGCTTTGTAAAGACTATGACCTCAGCACAGCTGAGTCAGTGTTCATGCTGCTACTTCTGCCTGGAGCTCTGCAAGATTTCACACTTCTATAAAATTGGTCCAGGGGAAACATGTTTGTGCAGCCAAAAGCCAATAGAGGTGTAGGTCAGGATTCGGTCTCGTAGGTCTTAAGAACAGTTTATTCTTTGCCTGGATGATGTAAGTTAGATGTTCTGAAAACTTCAGTTTGTATCTTGTCCTTGTGTTAGACCTTGCCTGCAGTGAATCTTGTTGATTTCTTTCACTTATGGCGTGGTGGTGGCTCAGCATGTGATCTAGATGTACCATAAGTCCAGACAGAGATTATTGCCCCATTCTGTCAGGCTTTTGAACAATCTAAGGCAGTGCTGAGAAGGAAGGGAAGAGAGATTTATAATACAGAGATTGGTGTGGTTAAAGTTTTTTGGATCCCCTAAGCAAAAGATTGTGGTGCTTTCTGCTTTGTGGAAGAGAAGCACAGGGCAGGCTATCATTCCTTAGAGTAATCATTCTGACATGTAACTTTCTCTCTGAATTATAACTCCAAAATAACTCTTTTTCTGTCACCAACAGGGGCAATGGTTGCATATATGCAGAGAAAGGTCAGACTCCAAGATTGAAAACCACCACTGTCCAAGTAAGACAACTCTGAAAATATTTTGGAAGGATTATTTAATTTCTGTGGCTTTACCTTTAAGATAAAATATCAAGTGTATGGAATTCCTCTCAAAAAAAGATTTTCTATTGCAAATGCTAACTGTCACTTCAATGATTACTTGAAAATGGCATGGTCATACTAGTTTTGACAGGAGTTCAGGTTTTGTGTTTGTGACCTGTCTTTACTGTAGGTGTTGGTTTATTGTCTTGTGTTCAGAAAATCTTCATATGGTGATAGACATGGAAGCAGAGACAACTGGCAAAAGTTAATAAACATTCAATACAGCCTTGTGCTGCTACCTATGTTCATTTCCATACTATTCCTGTGCTGCCATTCAGCGAGACCTGGACAGGCTGGAGAGCTGGACAGTAAGAAACCAGATGAGGTTTAATAGAAGCAAGTGTAGAGTCTTGCACCTGGGAAGGAATGTGTCAGTAAAAGCTGGGGGATCATCTGTTGGAGACAAGCTCTGTGGAGAAGGACCTGGGGCTCCTGGTGGATGACAGGTTGGCCATGAGTCAGGAGAGTGCCCTGGGGGCTAAGAGAGCCAATGGGATCCTGGGGTGCATCAAAAGGCGCATGGTCAGCAGGTCAAAGGAGGTGATCCTCCCCCTCTACCCTGCCTTGATCAGGCCCCACCTGGAGTATTGTGTCCAGTTTTGGGCTCCCCTGTATAAAAAAGACAGGGATCTCCAGGAGAGTCCAGCGAAGGGCTACGAAGATGATTAAAGGACTGGAGCATCTCCCCTACAAGGATAGGCTGAAAGAACTGGGGCTGTTCAGCCTTGAGAAAAGAAGACTGAGAGGGCATCTCATCAATGTTTATAAACATCTCAAGTGTGAGAGACGAGGGGAAACGGCCAGCCTCTATAGTCTGTGGAAACAGGGCAAGGGGCAATGGGTCCAAGTTGGAGCATAGGAAGTTCCACATCAATATGTGGAAGAACCTTTTCACAGTGAGGGTAACAGAGCACTGAGACAGGCTGCCCGAGGGGTGTGGAGTGTCTTTCTCTGGAGATATTCAAGACTTGTCTGGGCGCCTATCTGTGTGACCTGTCTTAGGGAACCTACTTTGGCAGGGGGTTGGACCCAATGATCTCCTGAGGTCCCTTCCAACCGCTACGATTCTGTGATTATGTGATTCCTGAAATAATGAGATGCTTGAGGTGTATCTGAGTAATAGAGTATGGTTTAAATCATATAAAGGTGCTCCTCTGATCATCAGGTGATGATTTTCTGTCTTCGTCTTGGACTGGAAACTAAACAGGAGTCCATAATTAACTGATCATTGCAGAATTAGATGGCATTAAACTGAGTTTATTTTAATAAGCTGTACTACTTGCCCAAATGAAAGTCTCAGTGCTCTGAAGGACCTCCTGAAAAGAACAGGGAATAAGCTCTGTACAGCCAATATCTTTTCTGTTAATGTAAGTTACTGATATAATTATCTATGGTTAAAAAATGAAAGAAACATAGCTGAGCCAAATATGTCTTTAAGAACATATAATAATGGTGGTTGCTGTGTAACCTTATACCAGAATAGGAAAAAGGAGAAGGAAAGATGAAAATATGCTATAGGAAAGAATTATGAAGAAAAAGGGTGTATAAGCATGTGTGGTAGAATTTCTTAGGTTAAAAAGCTTATTTCAACGGGAAATCCATTATTGGCCACTAAAATGCTACAGATGCACATGCTGATACTTTGATGAGCAAGGATTTTAGCCTGCAGTGTCTTGAATTCACTGCTACACCCATTCTCCACCCCTCCAACCCCCAACTCATTTCTGTCTTCATTTCACATGGGTAGAATAATTTTTGAAGTTCATTTATGCTGCTTTGACCTGGATGATGTGTTTCTGCCTTTTTCAGCGCTTCCATCTCTTTGTGGTTTGATATCATGATGAACCCTAAGTTGACCTTAGTCTCTTCCACAAAACATGGCAGAAAAGTAATCTACTGTAATTTAGAAAACACTTTAAGAAAAGGAAGAAATTCCAAGGCAATAAGTTACGCTACTTGAACTCAGAATTACATAGATTACTCATACTGACACTCATGGGTACCAAATGGGCAAATACATTTGTGCAAGTGAGATGGAATAAGGCATAGCAAAGATATAAATATGATATGATCTGCTTTTAGCATGCATCCTGTTAGTAACTGTTTCATCAGTTTTACTCTTCTCAGTAATTTTCAATATCAGTAGGTCAAATTCAGTAGCAATGTTTCAATTATATGCTTTTAAATGGTCCTGTGATAAATCTTAGGGACTCCCCCGGAAGAAAGTTAAAAATTATATCAACTAAGAACTCTTTCTAAATGTGTTTAGATACACCTCTGAATTTGATATTATCTGTGTTCAGGTCAATACAGATTACAGTATATGATTTTATTGCAGTATACATTAATCTGAAACAAAATTATCTCATATTCACTGGGTGGTATCAGAGTTGTCTTTGCTGCAATTAGGCAGTGGTGATGGTGTGATGACGGACATCAATACAGTGACAGAAAAAAGGGACATGTAAGTCATTCTGAGCGTAACAGATGCTTGAGAATTTGACAATAACAATTTGAGAGTCAACAGGGAAGCTTGGAACGATGAAGTGCGGTGAATCAGGATGATCAAATGATTTTATTAGTTTGCTTTTATTAGTCAGATCTATTTCCATTTTTTTAATATGACCAGGGAAAAAAGAAGTAATTGTAATCAGTTTATCAAATACAACCTTGGCAGAGAGTATGCCACTGGTAACTTGATTTTGTTCTAACTGAACACACTATGTTTTGACTAATCTTCAGCATCTGAGATGATTCCTCTTAAAATGTCAGGAAGATGAGTCAGAGTAATAGTTTATTTGTTTTGTTTTGGTGTTTTATTTTAAATAATGTTGAAACATGTTTCAGAGCTGGCCTTGTTGTTTCTGGCAGACATGGGACAGATGAGGCTTTAAAAACTGAAAAACATCTCAATTTATCTTCAGACCAGAGACTGGGAGTCTACCACAGACATTCGCAGTATAAGCTTTGCCAGTGCCCCTGCCCTCGCCCCTGTAACGTGAACTTCACCTGAAATAATCACGTACTCAGTGGGAGAGAAGGGATTCTGTAACTGTGATAGTTAATGCCCAAGGCTCCCCTAAGCAGTGATGAACAATTACTATAAACTATTCCAAATTATAGACAGTAGGCACTGTGATGGAGACTTTTGTAGACTGGACTGAGACAATTACCAAATGAAGGAAAATATTATTATTTTAGGAAATGTAACATTTTAATACATTCTGAAAAATGATGAGGGAATAATAAATGGAGGGCATAAAAAGAGCTAATAATAAAAAGGAGCTTGGTGAGAAATCCCGCTGTCATATTTGCATTTACCCTGAAACTAATGCCGTGCACATTTTTGAATGCAAATAATTCACAAGAGGAAGCAAAATGAGGATGTTAATAATAATTTTTCCCTTAATGAGAAGCTGTACTTTGATTGAAATGAGCTTTAAGGTGGCCTAAACTAGGCTTGACAAAGGAGCTTTTTTTTTTTTTGAGATTTTAAAAGAATAAGCTAGAATAAGATTCTGTCACTTAAAATCCCCAGCATTAACATTGTTATCACAAATCTTATTTCAAATTAAAAAAGACGTGTTAGGAAAATTATTCATTCCATGTGGGATTTTCTTTTTCACTTTGGCTATTAACTTAAAATGCTTTTTCTTCTGGGAACAGCTTAAGTTTTTAGGATTCTTTTCTTTTTTAAATCTCATTCACAAAATAGGTTGTTCTATCGGCTCCTTATCTCAGGACTTCCACACCAAGGCTCTAGGCTGGCTACCTCATTCTTTGACCTAGTAAAGGCTCGTTAGTCCCAGGCGGTTTAAATGGAAACTGGCCTCCTGAATTGACTGGAGTATCCATCTTCTTACTGCTGCTTAGAAACACTAATCTATTTCATATCAAAAATACTTTAATGAACTAAAACTAGGTTGAATTAAAAGCACCTTTTCCAAACAGTAGGAATATGGAAATTACATTAGACTGGAGACATCTTGCCAGTGTTGGCCGGCACCTTTTTATACACTCAAGGCAAATCCTAAGTGGATATAATTCTATTAAATTAAACACACCTTCTATTAGAAGGAGGTGAACCAGATTGATTTGTCCCTGTTTGGCCTGAATCTCTCTCTGTATTACTCTCCCCAACAGAGGAATACAGTTTAATTCTCTGTATGTTGTCATCAACAGAGGGAGGAGCTAATCAAACATCCTTCACTGCCATCCCACATATGCTGGAAGACAGCGGTCTGGTTTTCTGTGAAGAATTCCATCAAATAGAGTTTGATTTTTTCTTGTGTATTTGTTTTGATGAGGTATTTTGCAAACAGCCTGTGGGTTATGTACGCTCTGCGCTGCGCACGGTGTGTGGCTGATCACTGATGGGTCATGTGATGCACTTCCTCGCTGATTGCCTCTGTTCTGAACAGGAGGAGTGTAAAATGAAGGTGATGAAGCACACAGTAATGGGAGTAGTGGGAGGATCTGCCAAGTGAGAAGAGAAAAGTGCCCCGCCCACTGCAGGCCATCACATGGGCTGCCTGCCCCTGAATGCCCGCCTCTTCCCGGGTCATGTGGCATCAGGAGCTGGAAGTCCCTCCCCCGCATGCAGGGCCTCTAGCCTTGTGCTCAGGTCTCCCACCTGCACACTGCCAAGTCTAAAATCCTGCACCTACTTCTGTTGGCTGAAACCAGTCATTTGAATCTTCAGATGGGCTCTGAGAGGGTGAACACAATTTTGATTGAACCGTCTCACCAAATCAGCATAACTGACACTAATAACCGTTTTCTGCTGTGACCATTGCGCTGTAGTGTGTGTTCACAGGCCACGATTAGCATTGTCTGTTGTTAAGATGCACCGTCTTTCTTATATTGCTCTTAATTACCTTGATTTGGTGCTCCTCGTTGCTCATCAGCTGGTAATGGCACTGTAGGATAGATGAATTTTTAAAAGGAAATGGTGACTTAGGGATCGTTGTTAGCTTTTTATGGAATTAGTTTCTTTCTGATCTGAGCCAGGTAATCGTCTTGGCCCCTGCAAGACTTAAAATAAGCAGGCCTAAAGTTCAGTAAATAAGATTAATTTTGTTCTGTATGCCAACCTTGTGCACTTAAGTAATTTTCTGTTCTATGTTTATAGGTTTTTAAGACATGATACCTCCAATATTGGCATGGTTAATTGTCCTAAACAATGCATGAAAATAGTTTGATGATAATAATGACTAAAGATTTTAACATATTTTTTAATTAAAGAAACATTTCTTTGATTCTTCCCCCTGAGGTTTTTTCAAGCTTCTCCTTAATGTTGCGGCATGATTATACCTTCAGGTTGATCAACCAAAAATTGTCATCTCTAATGGTGCGGTGCTGCCATTTTTCTCATGTTGTGTAGCATTAACTCCACAAGTAATCAAATTCAAATGCACTCAGTTGGATTACTCAATTAAATCTTAGCCATCATTGAGGATTGCTGAGTATCAATCTCAGGAACAGCTTCCCAATCATCTGAGCAAGGACTGATTTAGGATCTGATCCTGTAACATCTCATCTGTCTTGAACTACATGCATAAGAGTTATCCATGAGGCTGTTTGTGTACATAAACATATGCATGAATCTTTGCTTGATGAAGGTCTTACAGAATGTAACTAATGAAATGATATCTCCTCTTTTTAGGGTCATGAGTATTTATTTCTCATAACAAGTATGTGTGTTTTTTATGGGCTGGTTTCTGTTTACATCTTAAGACTTAGAAAAATATTATTTCATGTGGCTAGGAAACTCTGCTCAGGAACTCTTCAGTTTTATTTTCTTATGGTGGTATGAGTCCTTGTATTTGTGGAATGGCTTCCCCAGTATTTGACAACTTCTAGCTCAAATTTAATTGTTTAATTAAGTTTTCTAATGTCTGCTAGAGTGCAGCGTATATATACTGAGATATTAATGCAAACTGTAAAAACAATCATTGTACACAACAGAGGACTTTAAGTAGATCAATGTGGAAAATATTCAGCCTGGAGAGACAATCACATGCCATTCCTGGACTTCATTTTGAGAGGAAAAAAAAATGCATGTAGGCACTATTTGCCTTTTCCACACATAATATTAGCAGATGCACTTTAATGATTACAATAATACAATTTTAGATATATATTTATCTGGTTTTATATGTTGTGTTTGTTTAATTTAAATATTGATGTTTTAAAATGTATCACAGTGCTCTACATCAACTAAGGTTATTTAAAGCAAAGCTTTTTTAAAAGAGTCTAAAATAATTCTGGGGTTCCTATTAAAGAAAAATTAACATTAATTTGAACTTCAAAAAATTGCAGTGAAAGGAACTACAAAGTCTTTGGCATGTACTCTGTGTGTATGTCTTCGTTATTTTGTTGTCAGTGACACTTATGGTTGGATTTGATGATCTTGAAGGTCTTTTCCAACCAAAACCATTCTATGATTCTCTACTTCACTGTCTTGTGGCATTAGTATTTACTCTCACACTGATTTATTGGCTTGTCTGTTTCTACGCATATATGTATGCACTTATTTTCAAAATTTTTTGTCAGTGATAATTTCACTGGAAATATGCCTAGGAATCTATCATACATGGTACTTGTATTTGGATTCTACTTTATGCCCTTTTCCACAACTTGTGACCTTTTATCCAGGCTATTTTTCTCTCTCTCTCACCCCCTGAGCTTTGTCCCCATAAGACTTTTGAAGTTTTATACCTTCAGATCTCCAGCAAAGAATAACAGGGGAGACAGAAACAATTCTTGGATGAAATGTCACGGATATAATCTAGTTTCAGATGAGAACTGTGATTTCTGTTTACTTAGTCTTTAGTTTTCAAGTATATGGGACTGTTTACATCTCTTCCTTTACCTTCAACAAATACTGAGTCGATCTATATCACACTAGCTAATTGCAAATGTTTTTGCAGGTCCTGCTGTGTGACCACTGATGAAACCTTTATATTCTGAGCCAAAAGCAAATGCACATACCAACCACAGGTACATATGCTATAAACTAATATTTACAATTACTCTCTATTTTTCCTCTGTTGTTGGCTGAAGAGCAGCTATCCTTTATTCTTTAAGAACACTACAGTTATTTATGTAATGTAGACCATGGCAGTCTTTTTCTCTTGAAATCAGGATTTGCAAACATCGAGGGAAATGGAGAGATTAATGGATCATTCTTTTAACCATGTTCTCCATCTTTATAGATACTTATACACACAAAAAAATCTGGTTCCTGTGGGTATTAAATGTGTGAATGTGGTGCTTGAGGACATGGTTTAGTGGTTGGACTCGGCAGTGCTAGCGTAACAGTTGGACTTCATCATCTGAAAGGTCTCTTCCAATAAAAATGTTTCTATGATGCTATTGTATGACACAAATAATGTCTAGCTATACTTTAACTAATAATAGACCTAAAATTCTTTCAGTCTGAAAATACCAAGAATAAATATATTTTTATAAAAGTAAACTTAATTACAGAATATTCCTTAGGTAGCCTCCTGGATCACAATAATTATCTTTATATGTGTAAAGGCCAACAAAAACTGTCTTGACATCCCTAAGATTAAAGTTTTTGTTAAGGAATAAAAACTTCTAATGTATTGAAAAGGCCAGTATATTATGTGTTACATAAAATGTTTTAGCATATACTCTACACTGCATTTTCATTCTAGGAACAGGATTTCCCACCTAGACAGACTTTTATCAGATTGTATTAGGATTTTTGTTTTCCCCTTGGTAGCTGTCATTAGTAGAGAAATCAGTGGGCTCCTCAACAAGAGACCATGTAGTTACAGTTTTGCATGAGATGGAATTATATGCCTTAACTGTACTAGGAATGCTTTTCTTTTAGCATTGGAGGTTGGAGACTGAATTGAGAAAGGTACTGATGTAGCTTCTAGATCTTGATTTCTCCCTGTGAGACAACATGCTGAATACTTTGCACTAGATCCCTGTTGGGAGTGGTAGAAATTGTACCTTTCATGCAGCTTATGGTAGCTGCAAGCTAATGACTTGGGAAGAGTCACTGATATGGTTTGGGGAGCTTTGGTGATTTTCTTATTGTTCTTTGCACAGCAGGCATTAGGGCAAATGTTTATCAGGAAAAAAACCTGAGGGTTAAACAGAACTAAAGAGAAATTCAAGCATGTTTAAACAGTTTTCTCCCAGGCGTTGTTCCAGTGTTTGATTTGCATACCTCTACCAAACTTAAATGATGTTTTAAACTTAGCAATCTTTTGTATCCCTTAATTAATCCTTAACTCCTAACTTGAGAATTATTAGTAACATTAAATATTAGTTTTACAGTGTTGCTGGCTAGTAAATAGAAAAGATGTCTAAGAAGTCGTTTTATTACCCTTACTCGAATCATTTTAGGTACTTAAAAGGTACAAAAGACATTCTATTATTAGAATCCTGCTACTGGAGCTATGCGATGAAGAATAAGACTATTCAATATGATACCAATTAAAATGAGATGTAAAAAGGGATCTAATACTAATTGGTTTTATCTCTAAATTACTAAATGGGTATAGTCTAGAGAAACAAGAATCCTATTATTCCTAATTTACTCTGTAACAGATAACTGCAGTGGTTTAGAGATAGACAGAGGAATTCAGTTTTAGGATTGGTAAATCCTTGCTGGCAATTTGGATTAGCCAACCAGTTAGTAAATGCAGAGGTGCAAGTGACTTGACCTAACAGAATTAAAGGTGTTTATCTTAAATAATGCAGTGCATATCAGTGGGTTTTGCTTGTTAGACCTCCCTCTATAAGGAGTGTTTTGGAACAGATAAATTAATGTATATTGTAGATGTCAAATTAGAATAAATCCATTTTCTTTGTTCATGAAAGTTTATATTCTTTTTCAGACTGCACTATAGACAGCATAGTGTGCATTTGGAGTGATTTGTTACTACTTTAAGTTCTGGTATTCTCAAAATCCTATTTGTGAATTATAAAAACTGATTAAATCTAATCTCTTGGCAGATCTTTTGCCAATAATATCTCACCAATGAAGCTGAAACTAAATTGCAGAAACAATGGCTGTTTCTTCATGGCACTATAAGGCAGCTTTCTTTTTATCTTTAGCAGTTTACTAGTTTATGAGGAATAAGGTGAAAGTGTATAAATGCAGAATTAGCGTCTCGCTTCAGACAGAGGTATGTTTAGCACTTGTAGATTTTCTTGATCTCTTTGTCTTTCCTGGCACAGTGAAGGACCTTTTTTCAGGAATTCAGGAACTCATTCCTTCATGAGTGTAACATGGTATATTGGTTACATCTCATTTTATGAACATGCAGTCTGCTAGCATATGTGCAACAGAGCTGTAGTTCTTCCAACCCAGAATGTTTGGGCTGTATCGACAGATCTCTCTGAATCTTATTATTTAATTAAATGTATGAGGTAGAGCTTTTGTTTAATCACGAGTTATACGTCTGTTTCAAGTTAATCTAAACCACACCTAATGCCTTGGCCCAAGTTTCTGTATGTAAATGAACATCAATCACCAAGTTGTTTCTTAAGTTTTTCTAAAGCTGATTCTTCACTTTCTGAGTTTGTAAAGGAAACTGGAAAATCAGTTCCCTAGTTACTTAAATAATAAAAATATTTTATATTCAAAGAGATTCATGTACCAGTAGCTAGTTACATTATGGTCATTAGATACTCTGCTCATGGAAAGAATATCAGACTATATCTATAATAATATATAATGTCAGAAAATATAGGAGAACATTTTGAAGATGCAGCTCATCCACTAATATGATGAATTCCCAATCTGCCAGGACAACTCTGTATTGTGAGCCTTGAGCTCTTAGTGATCCAGTGTAGGCATAAACCACAATGACCACCACATTTTCTCTTATATACTTAAAAAACATGCTAGTCAGTCTGTTCTTAAAAGGAAATGACAAATAGCTCCAGGATAAGTTAACTGTAGTTTTGTATAGATTTGTATCTTCTAGTTGGTTTACTCTCCTGTTTGCAGAAAGTGTTGCTTACTGATGAGCTTTTATAAGACTGTATTCCATCTGGTGTCAATTTTTGCCATGCTGTAACTTTTACAAATATTCCTTTACTACTTGGCTTGGCTGCTTTCATAAAATTTGAGGGCAGTTAATGATCTTAAACAACTCCATCCTTCTGTCAAATTTGGTTAAGAAATTAAAAATTTGGTAGACCCATGCTGAAGCAGACAGCATTTATGTGCAAGTTTATTTGCATAAGAGATACTTTGGGGGAAGAAAAAAGGTTTAGCGACTGTTGCCCAAATAATTGGTATTCCATCCTGATTTTCCTCTCTTCCCTTCACAGAGGAAAGGATGGGTTTTTTTCTCAGTTTTTTCTTTTTTCTGGTTTGCTTTTTGTGTTTTTTTTTTCTTTTGGAGGGGGGAGCAGAGGAGAAGAAGCCTTCTCTCTTTAATTGTGCACTAATTGCAATTTATTGCTCTGCATCTTTTACAGTTCTGGGTTTCTCCAAATCAGAGAAAATGAAGAAACACAGTTTACAAATGTGATTTTCAGCCTTACCATGGGGGGCCGTACATTCCAGCTGGCAACACATTAGCTTCCGATTTGAAAGCCATGAGCTTTGTTCCGGCTCAGTTCTTAATTAACTGCACGTCCTGAGGTTATTTGTCTCAAATTCATTCATATCCTCTAATGCAATGGAAAGACATTTCTGAAATCACTAAATTTGGGGCTAGATCCCTTACAGTTCTATTTCTGAAGTCTACCTGAATTTAAAGTAGGATTTTTTTTTAAATGAAAATAATATTTATATAAATTAGGATTGTCATTTTCTGATCTTCACATGAAGAATCTTGTAAGTGCAAAGGATATATAATAACTAATTAAGAGACTGGAAAGGTGCCATTTGTTTTGTGAATTGGAATTCCAGCTGATCTTGGGTTTACTACAATAGATATGTTTGATGCCTGTGTATCTGCATGTGTCCGCACTGAAGAAGTCAAAAATTGGCTTGTGAAGGTCCATTGACAGGGATTCAGCAGGAGTCTGGGATATGTCCTTCTGTACCTGGCTGGAGTAAAATCATTCCATTAGTCTTTCACACATGTAAGTAATTAATTCATGACTCTACAGAACTCTTCTGTATTTTAAGGAAATGTGTATTTGTACCTGGTATTTTTAAGAAGAGTTCTTATTGAAAATGTTATTCCAGAAATGTTCCAAGACAAAGCAACCTTGCATCTTGTACTGTGTAAGGAGTTGACTCTGGGAATTAGAACTTGCCATGGTGCTCTAATTTGCACAGCTCATATCTGATGATTTTTCCAATTCAAAATTAGTTTTAAATTGCTATTTTGAGAATTTTGTAGTGTAGTCACTTTTGCTTAAATTACTCAAAATGTAAAGTTCTTTCTTTAAAAATTTAATCTTTTGGAATTAATCTTGGAAATGTTCCAGTAATGTTTTTCACAGCTATAATTGGTTCAAGATCAACTCACTTCTTATTTTGCACCTTGGAGGTTGTTATGAACTTGCACTTCCATTAAATGATCCTATATTTTCCTCAATAAATGCTATTTAACTATTCCATTAATTAATAAAACCAAAGATTGGCTCCCACTGTGAGTTTTGCTTGCATGCTTTTAAGTCCGTGTATCATAGGTGAGGATATGCTTGTAAAGTCTGACATTTAATTAAGTTGTTTTGATCTTTTGTTCTCCTTTTCACACGTATTAATTTTTATACCTATGAAGTCTAATTCAATTCTTTGATATGTGTTGATGTTTTCATAATATAACAAGGCTTTGTTTCTTGTGTACTAGAGTTATTGTGTAACTATGATCACAAGATTTCCAGAGCTTTGCAACATAGAATAAAAATACATTCATGACCCAAGTTTACAATACTGATTATTTTCATTGTAGGGTAAATGTCAGTAATTTGAATACATGGATTGATTTCCTTTTTAAGAGCTACATTTGATGCAAATTCAAAGCTACAAGAAGGAAATGCTTTTAAAAGCAAGAGAGGCCTGAGCCCTACTTTTTACTGTATATGATTTTTAACACTGAGTTTGCACAGTACATTTCAGGAGGATTCAGTGGAGCTCATATACAAATATGGTCATTTGAAAGAAATGTCCATACTCTTCTATAAATAAATCTGCATTTCAAACCTCTCAGTAATGCACTGAGTGCAATTGTAACTTGAATCTCATGGTAGGAGAATCTTTCTGGTAGGAAGAAGTGATTCTACTGAATTTTAAAATGAATTCTCACTTCAATGAGCTAGCCACTATTCAAAATCACTGGATGTTTTGCTGAATACTTTGTAAGGTGGAACGTGAGATTTAAGATTTGAATGTGAGGTATACTTCAAAGTGAGTAAGAAGCTGGTAGGAGTCTTAAATGCTTAGGATATTTATTTGCATGATCTGGAGAATGAATAATTTTGATGAGCTAAAGTTTAGGTTCTTCATTTGCTTTGATGTTTAAAAACTTTTTCTATTCCACATGAAACAGACGGTTGTTTTGCTACAATTCCTTGGTTGTTCTAGTAAACTACCCTATTATTTTCCCAAATTTTACAGATTTTTTTTCCCCCAAAAAATACTTTTTAAAGTTGTTAACTGTTTGCATACTTTAAGATGCTAAGGATTATCAACTCCATTAGATTTGTTTTACTTGAAGATAAATAAACAGTTCGCAACATCCTGAAGATCTCCAGAGTTATGTAGGTCTCCCAAAAGATACTACAAGATAAGAATTGTCTGGATGGAAACCTCCATGTTCTTTGACAGAATGATCTGTACATATGTAGTAGTGCTGCTGCCAATCCTCTTGTGATCAATGAGTCCTTCATGCATCAGAGAAATGCCACAGGGTAGACAGGGAATATTCTTCCATTATTTAGGTATAAATTAAGGGTTATTGTCTTGCTAACTCATTGGGCTTTTAGATAGTAGTTTGTAATGAGCAGATTTATCCTTTTTTGTTTATATTATTATGTAGATCTGGAAGACACTGTGCATGTCAGGGCCTTTAAGCATTATCTTGCTCCTTTGTAGGTATACAGACAGCAAAACCACTGTAAAAGCTCAATGGAAAACCTTTCTGGGAGGCAGTTATGGCAAGTACAGTTCTGCAGAGGCACATGTTCATTCCTAATACCTCCATCTACTATGCCTTAAATATAGAATGGATAAGGATATAAAGTCTTTGATTAGAAATATATGTCCCTTATTATTTTTCTCTGTTAATAAGGTTTTGCATCAGTTGCCTGACAAACAATTATGATTCTGTGAGTATTGAGAAAGTAAGTAATCATCTAGACAGCTGATAATTGTAATTCTTATCTGAAAAAAGAAGGGAAAGAACAGCAAAAGATTTGTCACTAAAAATACAGTCATGGGTAATTTTTCAATATTTTCAAATATGATCTAATCCAAGTCACAAAAACTAAATTCCAATGCAATAAGCAATTACTAAATTGGCAATTTTTCATAACGGAGGAACAAATTGTTAAAAACAAAGAAAAGAATAACCTGCAAATTGATCCTGTATGCATGAATAAATCATGTAAATGTTAAAAATCTTGGAACCTTGATTATAAGGAAATAAAGATTAGTTATTCAGCTGCATTAAACTGGAATTCATCTTTGGATATTCAAAGCTACATAGTGATGCTTCATTAATATTTAAAATCACTATGGACAATGTTCAGATCTTGATATCATCTCTTAAAACCATGTCTCCCCTATCTAGAGAGCCCTTGTTTAACACAGTCTAATGGATTTTAATACCAGAAAGAATGCTTAATTTTCAGTTCTATAATTCCACTTAATATGTTATACTTAATACACAATGATACTACTTACTACGTACCCCTTTTCATACAACAGCTACAGGAGAAAAAAAACAATTGAGGAAAAGTATTGCAAGGTTAATAAAATTGATAAAATTATTAATTTTTTTACTGGTTTTAGACGTTAAAAAATAATCTCTTATTTAGTATAAAAACATGTTTTTTTCTGGAAGTTCTCCAGAAGCTGTCTACCTCTCACCTACCAGCACAAGGGACAATGGCACACTTTCCCACATCATATGAACTGATTGCAATTGCGTGCATAGCTCCTTTCCCCATCCATTTCAATCAGAAATCTGCTTCAGAGTATGAGCCAACCATCATGTTTCTATGAGATCTGCAGCAGGTATATCTGACAAATCGGTTCCCCTCAGATTGGCTTTAGTCACTCTGTTCAGTGTGCCTGCAGACTCTTTTCATTATAAACAGTAGGGTTGTGGGGAAGAAGAGAATAAAGAGGAAACAAGTAGATTGATATAAGTGATTTGAGGAGGAGGAAAAAAAATCTGCACAGCAGAGTGTTTTTAAGCTTATGTTATTGCAAATTTGTCTTCCCTCTTTCTCAAGAGGGAAGTGTCAAGTTTTAGTAACAACACATGACAGGCTTAAGGAAAGGAAGACAGAATTTTCTTGCCTTCTCCTCAGCAGGTGTGAGCAGTTATTTTTCCTTCTGGCCAATCAGTACCTGAGCAAAGGGTGGGTTGGAAGTGGAACAATGTACATGTGATAGATAATAAATTAGGTAGACCATGGAATTAACTAAAGATTTGAATGCAATACAACCTATTAAAATAAATAATACCTGTCGAGATCATCATCAAAACTTCCTAATGACAAGTAAAAGCTGCATATGGTGATGTCTTAAAAAAAACCCAACTCAACAAACATCAAATATGTTCTTTTTGGACAAAGGCATAGAGAAGGTAATTGGAATTAAATCCAGCTGCACAGAGAAGGTAGATGAGAATCAGCTCCAGCTGCACCTGATTTCCATAAGTATCTGGGATTGCAGTTTAGGCTACAGGCCTAGATACAGCACAATTTGCTGGATGCTTCTTATTGCCCTTGACACACACACACACAGAGAAAAAAAAAGCAAGCTTCATTTATGCTGATATCACTTCAACAATATGATATTGGCATGCGTACAGAGTGTGACAGAGCTAAGCTAATCACATGCAAGCTATTAAGATAGATGCTGAACAAATGTGTTTGCCTCCCAGAACGTAAGGACTGTATGATGTTTTAAGTTGGTCTGATTGTGTTTCTATTAAGGTTGCTTAACATTTTCCACTGGAGTACTGTGTTTTGTTGTCATATCCATGCCAAACTATAACCCTTTCATTGATTAAGACAAACACAGTCATAGGGTACATAGTCCAACTAAGTAAGTAATGTTATATTTCCATCATAAGGGTGTGTATATGTGCATAGTTCAGCATTGTCACAATCATTCCATCAGTATCTTCATAGATCTGCAATTTGAACTGTTATGATTGTCTTTTTAGTACGATGTCATTTACATAGCCCCTCCTACTCATTAAAGGTATTGATCTATTAAATTAATGCATTTATTTGAAGTAAAAGGCTATTTTATGACTAAAGCAGAGAGGAAGGAAAAAAAACCCAAACCAAAAAACAGCCTATGAGTAGAACAAAATGAGACCTTTTGTGAGTAAAGGGCCTTGGAATGCCAGAGGATACTAAATGCCTATTGTCTGGGGAAGAAAGTGATTTATAATGCATGCTGAATGAATTTAGGGTTTGAAAATGAGCAAAGGGCTGAGGTTGATTGTTCCAGGACTGCTTTTATTAAGAAATCTGGCTTTGTGCTATATAGAGGATCTATGTTTGAATGGTCCCTATTTGTCATACAACTGGCATAGTCCAACAGTGGCAGAGTGTTTTGCTGAAATAGCGGCAGTTGACAAGTAACAGACAGATAGTTGTCATCTCTATTTACAAAGGCATGTAGTGATAGGACAAGGGGTAATGAATGGTTTTAAACTAAAAAAGGGTAGATTTTTTGCTAATGGAACTCGGTGAATAAACTAACATAATGTAAAAATAACACTTTATATTATTTTGTTTAAAAATAAAAAAGCAGAAAAGCAGAAAGACCAGAACAACATTAGCAGTTTTCTTTTCAAATGCACCTGTGAAGAAGAAACTTCATGGTTAAATGTGGGGCTTTTTTTGCTGAGAGAGATATCTTCATCTCAGAATGAAGGAATCAAACATGTTTCCTATTTATATTAAGTACTCTCCCTCCTAGTTTATTACACCATCATGTTCTTGCATCCATTATGAAAGGATACTTAGCTGTATTTTCATTGAGAGTAAATTTTGTTTGTACGCTGTGTATATTTTCCACCACCATGGATTGCACCCTACAGGATTTAAAGAATCCTCTGCATAATATTTGGATTTCTATCAGACTTAAGACAAACTAAATGAACTGCTAAAACTGGAATGGTTTTGAACATTCTCCAAAACAGACTCCTAGATCCTAGAGGAATTAGACTAAGTCAAACAAAGAAATACTTCTGTGGTTAGATAGGAATGAGGATAGAGTTTTCCTCACTACAGTTGAATTCAGGGAGAAGAGATGGGGTTAAAAAAAAATTCTAATCATTAGTGTTTTTCATGTTAACACCCAAAAAGTTGAAAGACATGACATGCAACTTGATAGAGAGACAGACCTCTTGATTGCAAAGACATTGGCGTTAGAAAAGATGGATCAGGAACTTGAAACAAAATCACATTTATCCAGAAAGGAAATAAAAAACAGCTTGCATTTTTTTCTCTTGGAGACTAATCTTCCCCTCCCCCCATCTCTGAAAAAATTTAGCTGTTTCTGTTCTCCCATTTATTTCAAATGTGTTAGAAGGAGAAAGACAGACTACATCTTCTTTTGTCAAGGAAATTACAGATAACAGTTTCAGTCTCGGAGTAATCTTTTGAAATTGTCCATGGCCAAATTCAACAATGCAACCCAGCCCAGCCAAGTACTTCAGTATGCACATAATTTTATTCACTTACTTAAGCACTGCTTAAATCCTCTTGAAGTCAGAGGGATTTAAGTGCTTTGCTGCAACAGTGCCTTAAATTGGTAGATGGCAAATTTCAGACAGAAAAAGGAAGACCATAGTTTTTGCAGTCTTTGCTGGTAGATGCCTAAAAAATTGGATTTTTTCAGATGATCTTGTAACTCCTACTGCCTCAAATTTTCTAAATTTTCTTTTATTCTTTGGGTGTTTTTTTTAAGAGCTGTATTTGTCTTTTTATTAGGATCTTCAGTTATAGACCACTGCCAGCCTCATTCCAAACCTGAAAGAAGAGATGTTCTGGTCTGGCTTGGGAAAGCAAAGTTTCAGCATTTACAGATGATGGAGATAACTTCAAGATGAATCAGGCATAACCTAAATCAAAATGGATGGATCATGCCAGAACGCACATCCAATACATAAGATGATAAAGGTAAAAAGGGACATCCTTTTTCTAATGGTTATTTTTCTAATAACCCATTTCTAATGGGTTACAGTTAGGTGCTAACCCAAGTGAATGTAAGTTGCAATTTTGAAAATGTCACCTTTTACATTTTCTTTTTGTTTGTTTTAGGTTACATAGATACTATCTTGCTACTGCAGTGGCCGCTTTTTATATGATCAATTGTCATTCCACTTACTTTACTGGTAAAAAGATCACAAAGTGTTAGGTGATTAATGGAACTGTCAGGTGAAATATTCATAAATTTAGCTGACCTACCTCACATACAAAGAGATAATATATATCAGGGTCTATGTGCTTCACTTACTTTGCAAAACACAGCCTCTGACTTAAGTAAGTACACGCTAAACTATACATATGAAGAGAGGAGAAAAGAGTAAAAAGCACACTATTTTTACTTTTTTATTTCAAATCAATCTTTAGAAACAGATCCTTTTACCATATGTTTGTACAAAACAGTCCTCATCCTGATTGAAAATTCTGGACTGCACAGAAGTTATTAATTAAAAAGTTAATAATTAAAAATGGTTTCCATCAAGAGAAAATCCATGGATCAAGAGAGAGGGAGAGGAGATATTGCAGTGTCCTGTGAGCAGACCTAACTTTGTGCTATTGGTCTTTTCCCCATTGAACAGAAGGTAGTTTCAGCACAAAACCTTGATCAGATAAGAAATGGAGCATGTGTATCAGGCAGTTGATGTGGGTTCAGCTCTGGCCAAACTCTGCCCATTGGAACCTGTCCTCAGCTGTATCTTCTGGGAGAGAAACATCTCATTTCTCTTCAAGAAAAGCACAGCCACAAGCATTAAGCAAGTGGAGGACTCACTAGCTGTGTTGAGAAAATAAAAAGTTCATTTAATGTGGGCATTTTTTCCAATTTTTTTTCTGCAAGTTTAAACTGAAAAAACCTCCTTAGGTACAGTGTCATGTGGTAAACAGTTGACTTGGGCCTGGGCAACATATCAATCCTCTTTCAGAAGATATAACATGTAAATACAGTAGATCAGGTGATCTGAATGGTTTTCCTCTCTTCCCCCAAATACTGCTGGTTTTATAATCCAGCTAGTAAGTGAACAGAGAAATTGAGTGAATCTGACTGTAGATTTCATATAACTGTAGTTGTTTTAGGTAGCCCACTACATATATGTGTAAAATCTTTAAAGAATTTATCCAGAAAACACTTTGGAAACACTCTTTTTTTTTTTCTTTTCTTTTTGGTTTTTCTTTGAATATTATTAATAACATGGAACATTTCTGAGTGCTGTGCTGGAGCTTTTTGTTTCCAACATAAACTGATGGAGATCAACAGTTTTTTGACACTCCTAGTACCAAGTGCTTATAAAGTGTTTATGTCTATAATTGTGTCAAATTATGTTAATTAAGTGCTGAAAGACACTAGTAAGTTGAAGTGCTCAAAAAGTGCATTACTCTGAGTGTCACCCAGGGGCTCTTCACATCAGACACTTGGGGGACAATTTTTTTCCTTCCAAGCACCTTTAGAGCACTATGTCTTAAAGTGTCATTCTGGCATTAATTAAATTAAAAAAGCAAGTGCCAGTTAAGTGCACATGATTTACTCTAATCTTTTGAAATGCAAATGTATTTAGACTAAAATGCCCTTCCCTTTTTATAATTCACCATTTTCCTCCTCTATTGTCCCTCACACCTTTTCTTATTGAGTATTCAACTACTAAAAACTACATGGGAAAGGCTGGGAATTAATTCCTTTATGAATGATTAGGAAGAAAACAGAACCATTCAAAGATTCAAATACTCATATTAAGGTTTCTAATAGCCTTATGAATAGAAATTGTATTAACTTAAGAGAAATGTTGTGCAGAACTGGGCCACTCTGAGTTTGTTCTTCTTATGCCTGCCTCTACTCCTCTGGGTTACTTACGAAATTTATGCTGCTGGTTTCTACAGCAACTGCAGCAGACAAGAGTTATGGGTTTCTTCCAGTGAACTTAAATTTTTAGTTGGTCATTAGCCATATGTTGGTCACATACATGCATTTCCAAAGACTAAATGGACTGGCTAAGATGATCTAGTAAAATGGAAGATTGTGTCCAACATTACATGGCTGATCTCTCCTGCTGTTGTAAGATGGAAGAGCTTCATATGACACTGTAGATATTAAGTATGAGGACAGAAGAAAAAAAAAACCAGTTTCTGAAGGAGAACAGTTTGAAGATAGAGACAGCAGCTCAAGGACACCAAAATTTAATATATGTTCCCCTGAAGAGTAATAAAAAAAAACCAAACCCTAAAACATTCCGATTGAAGTCTGATCAAAAATAAACAGGCACTTTTAGGAATGTTATTATTGAATATCCTACTTCGAGGGCTATTCTGTTTCATGATAGAACATTCTCCTTTTCAGTGTGAGGATAACAATCCTTACATTACCTAATTCTGACTAGGCTCTATTGAAATTATTTTTTCACTTTTCTGAGAAACTGTACTTAATCCCTATGTCAATGTGCTGAGAAAGATAGTAAAGATATATCTGAACTTTAAACATCTTTAATCTTTCTCTTTAGCTTTCATTCTTCTTATACAGCCTCAGCAATCAGATTTCAACACTCCATTCCTCAGAAAAACTCACACATTTAGAAACCATAGTGAGATAAGATTCTCCTTTGACCCAAAGACACATTGTGCTCTATCTTTGGAAGGTCTTTTAAATAGCAGTGTCTACTGCAATTTTCTAAATACATAGCATTTTATTTGGTAATGACTAGAAAGTATAGGGCAGATGGTATGAGTCCACATGCATGTAGAGGTGAGTTGTGTACTCCAGGGGAAGAGGCATCCCAGTCAGTCTTCACTAGAAGCCTTATCTGAAAGGTCCTTTTTAGCCTAGAGTTTGTAAACTGATTTGTCCTTAACTTCGGTCCCTGGGGAAAGTTACCCATTTCACAAGTGTCACTCTCAATGTAGCAGGAGTGAAGAAGCCAAGAACTGGGTAAACATTGAGCTTGTTTTACTAGTTCAAGGTAAAATACATTGTCAGGGTATCTGCAGCCTTTCTCAACAGCTGTTCACACTGTGTATGTTTTGGAGCAGCTTTCACTGCTGTACAGAGCAGAGGGTTTTATGCTCTACAGATCATAGTCCAGCTCTTACCTACAGGTTGATCTAGTTACTGGTGAAGTCAATTATCAAGGGACTGATTTAGAGTGAGCTGAATAAAGTCTTCAGAGTATCAATTAAATGTAGAAAGGAAAATTTGAATCGTGATTAGTTTGAACTGTTATTCTCTGCTGTTTGGAAGGAAAGGAATCAGTGCTCTGATTGTCTTCTGTAAGGTTACCTATTATACACCGTATCCCTCTTTTCTGTCCTTCTAGCTACTTGATTGTCTATTTATTTGCAATAGTCTTTGGAGGTAATGAACAGACTAAATTTAGATAGAGGGCTCAGATTCACTGTTGGCACAGCTCTGCTGAAATAAGTGGAATTAGCCAGGAGAGTCAAAATACCTTGTGTTCAGCAACCATAAGCTATCTGACCTGTTGATGAATTCTAAAATCCCTCCAGCGGGTGTTAGTGCGTGGCTGCAGAATGTAATTTTAAAGGGCAACACATACAGGTCTGAAAACTAGAAGGCATTGAAACATAGAAATATTACATTACATAGATGAAATAATTGTCAGAATGAGTAAAACTTCAGAATGAGTAAAACTAGGCATTTGGAGGAGTGACAGAATTATTTTTGCTTTTGGGCAATGTTTAATTTGGTTGGGTACTTATCTGGGTTTTTTTCTTTATCTTGGGTAAAAGAAAGCTGGACTGGTTTGGATCCAGGTCTTCTTAATAAGAGGCACATACCATACACCAAGTGTCTTGAGAAGTTAGACAAATGGTATTGGTTACTGTTATATAAATGACTTTGTAATCGAAGCATCGGCCAACAGATAGCTTGCAGCATTGCTATTGTCATACGTGCTGCCAGCGTTCACTGATTCCAGGGTACGACAGGTCTTGAAAATCTCAAATCATCTGTCAGACCTTAGGACATTTGCCACTTGTCTGTCTGGGAAAAGAAGGACTGGTAAGCATACAAAATCAGAGGGCTGTTAAGGTCCAGATTTAAAGCCACAGCCATGTAAAAAGCAAGACATAAAGGAGCACTAACACATTGTGAAGTTAGGACAACGATCTTACATGACAGAGAAAAAAAATAAGTCCTGGGAGCAAGAAGAATGAACATTTACCTGAAAATATATGCCATGATATGGTCAGGGCATGCAGAACATACCACTTTTTACTGCAGGCTATGAGGCTTTCTGGGATATGATGATACAAAACTGTGTTTTGCCACTAAGCTTTTAGGCCTTCAACTCATGAAAGCAGAAATGTTGAGTCTCTACTTTTTACTTTCTATGTCCCATTTGCATAAGGGAATGAAAATGTAGCCTTCAATAAAAATGTCTCATTTGATGAATAGCTTATGCTACAGAATTTTTTTAATAAAATATTCATACATGACATACTTGGCAATTATTTTCCGTTGCCCTAAACTTGTATATATCTTCCTTATGCAGTCACTTAGTACATAACTCCAGTGATGTGTTTTTCCCTCCACACCTACAGTAAGTTAGTTTTCATAAGGGTGAGAAAGTGCCTCCTGAGACAACACATTGCTGAGAAGAATTAGAAGACCAAAGGTAATAGATCTTTTAATTTAGGATAGAGCCACTTGCCATTTCTGTTCCTTCAAAAAGCAGTCAATTCTAATTATAGAGATTTATCTTGGATTAAGGAATAAAAATACTAAAGTAAGCACTGCTGCTTCTACTATAACTCTAGGGTTAAGGCTTTTCTAAACGGGAATTATGCGTACTGAGGACACTAAAGTGACTGCCATCAAATTCTGAATTAACTGTTCATGTGATAGGAGCTTAAAAAGTGGAAAAAAATAGGCACCACTGGCAATTACCAATGTCGAGGAAGAAAAAAAAAAAAAGGAAAGGCTTTTTGAAAGGGGAACATTTCTAATAGTTTTTGTGAAGTAATATTCATTTTCATCCACAGAGTGTCTGAATACCAATGGAAGAAAACACTTGTGTTAGATCTTAACTTGGATGTTTTCGGAGTCTAATGCAAATAGTGAAGATTTCAGTGACAGCTACAGTGGTTGAAAAAGATTAGCATGGAAAGGGTCACTTTGAGTGCAGTTTCAAAGACAACTGTTGCATTTCCTGATCTTCCCTTTTTGTCTCCTGTCCATTAAATGTTTTTGATTCTATCATGTCTTCCTTTTTTCTGATAGTGTTTGTTCTCCACATGGAAATTCTTTACTACTCATCAAGATATCTGGTATCCTTCCCTGAGATACCATTTATCATGGGACTGTTTATCACTTTCCTTATCTGGGCCACAGATGTGCTGATCTGTATTTGGAGTTTTCATTCTTTTCTGAGCTGTCAAAAGATCCATGGGAAGGAATGGGATAACAAAAATCAAGTCACTTCCAGTAGACAAGGATTCAGACTCTTTGGAACTTTAAAAATATTCATCTCTTCTTTTGTCTTGTAGGAAATGTAATCTGACTTTATTTAGTGTAGTAAAAAGTCAGCTTTATGCTAAACTTTTTAGTACTTTGTTATTACCTACACAGGGAAAGTGGTAGAAATGCTGTGCTACTTGGTATTGATATTGCTCAGCCTGCAATATCTAGTGCTCAGTCTGTTTCTGAGGCAGAACTAAGGAATCAGAGTATGTTTTCAATATATTTTGTTATGGATATCTGTGATCTTACCCTGAAAACTACAAGCATCTCTTAAAGCACATATTCATGAAATATAATGCCAGAGAAGTCTTTTAAGATTCTCTGTTATATGTAACAAAACCCTGTAGTTATATCTACTCCTAACTTGAGTATTTTCTGGAAGCAGCTTTGGTAGAGGGGTGACACGTGGCCAATATTAGAATTTGGAATTAAATATGAATAACTGAAAAATATCTACCTTGGTTTTACATATTTTATTAAGTCAGTGTTCTCAAACTAATATACTACTAGATGATTAGAAGTTGTGTTCTTCCAACTGCATTATACTTTTTACTTAGCATGCTATTCTCCTATTTCTCAATACAAATGTTTGGAGTCACCTTTTCTAAAGAAAACTGCCTCAAGATGAGAAGTCACCAAGGATGAACTCTTGAAGAGTATTTATGTGCACAAAATTAAGCAATAAATGAAAATTTACTGCAATATTATAAGAAGTATATGCAAAATTATCACAATGCAATCTAAATAACTTTGAAGGAAAATGTGGCTAAGTTTAATTGCAACCATAATTGAAGTAGTTTACTGACTACAAATGACAGCTGAAAAATCTGTTCATGTATTGATTAACTGCAAGAAGAGACAGAACAAACAACAAGCCCTATGACAGTGCAAACATCCATTTGAATTTTGACTATTGGGTTTTTGTTATGTTATTTTTCTGAGTAATGAATGGAAGCATATACTCTACTTCAGCTTGGCCATTTGTGGCCCAGAGGATGCACTAAGGACATAAACAGGAGTTCAGAGCCTTTGCCTAATGTGTCTCCTGTAGACCGGACTGTCTATCCTGGTAAACCTAAGGACAGGGATGAAAACAGTCTTGGCAGCATGGTGAGAGGTAGTGAGAAGCTTGCAGAAGTCTTCAGGATCTAAATGCGCTATCTTGAGATCTCCCTTTCTCCAGCACCAATAGATTGGATGAATGCCTGGACTTCTTTCACATCTGCAGTAGAGACTGCGTCTCTGTGGATGCCTCAAGAGACATCTACCCAGCACCACAAAAATCCCTCACAGTACCTATAAAGTGCTGATGCCAGGTTGGCCCGAGCAGAAATGACATTGCAGCTAGAGAGATCACCCAGCAGGTGAGATCTGAGCAGGAAGTGCAAGTGGCAAGCAGGGCAGTAGTGCTTTCTCCTCCAGCCTGCTTTCTCCTCCAGCTTGTCCAAACACTTTTGGGGCACTACCAACAGTCAGTTGTTCTAGACCCTGTTTGGGGGTATGTTTTTAAATAGTTTCACACGCTGTTACTGTCCTTTCCCAAACTAATGTTGTGTTCCATTGTGTTTAATCAAATTGTTTGTTTTGTACCAAAACTGGTGGCTGCAAGTAGGAATGGCTTGTTGAGCGAGTGATCCCAGGAAAACATTTGCTTCTCTTGTGTTGTTGCTGTTTTGTTGGGTTTGGTGTGTTGGGTTGGGTGGGGTTTTTTTGGGGGGCAGCCGGGATGAGGGGGGAAGGAGGTAAGTATTGAGCTGGTTTTAATTAAATTTTTTAAGAACTCTGAGTTCTGAACCTGGCAGTTGCTGCTATTGAAAACTCCTGACAGAGCACTCAAAATACTGTATACACTAGGAAAAAAATATCTCTAGTAAATAAAGTGGTAGTAATTCAATGTTGTAGTCATTAGTAATCTAATTAGAAATAATTAGAATTCTAAAAGAGTACGTTTTTCAGCAAACCTGAAGAAGGCTTCCAGATTTAATGAATGATTAAATCCATAACTGGCCTGAAAGAAGAGGATTGAATACATTTGTTTAAGATATGAGTACCAGGCTTTGGCCAGGAGGAAAAATCTAATAGATATTCTGCATTAACTTTTAAGTGTCACTGAAACAAGTCTGCATGGAGAATGGGGATTCTGGTAATGCTTGTGTGACCCCCTCCTAATATTAAAAATTGAATGCTACTTGGCTAAATGTTTTTGAGTTTTGGATTGGGTTTTGGTTGGGTTTTTTTCAGAATGTTTCCCTCACAGCATAATTAACTACTTCATGTTTCAGATTTGAAATTAACACACTTGATCAGAGATAAGTATTAGTTGCTTCCTTCAGAGTATAAGTAAGAAAATTTCATAATTCCAGTGTAAAAATGAAAACAAAACCTAGCCAGATCCATGGGTTTATCCAGCTTTTAAAATGAAACTTCAGTAGTGGTATATTTTCTGCTGAAACTATGACATGCTTCTTTAAAGGAGCTCAAATATTCTTTGCAAATGGAACAGCCCAAGGATCTGTAACAAGCATCCAATATTCTGTTATTCATCTGTTACAATGCCAAGAGAAAAAGGGGAGGAACTGTTATTTAAAAGTCTATGGAGACAGTACTTGGTTATTTTCTTTAACTCAGTGATGAATCTGCTTTTAATACATGTGGAGAACAAAGCAGTTCAGCAGAATGTATGAAGAGAGGCAATTCCTCATGTGTTTGAATGAGGTGCTTGTAGGCAATACTTGTCCAGCACACCAGCTCTTCAGCTTGCAATCTGTGCATTATAAATGTCATGACACTGAAGAGCCATTTCCTCATGAGTGAGGAGACAGTAAGCAGGTAGCAAGTTAATCACAGTTGGAAATTATGTGAGATTTAAAGAAGAGGCTCTAAGGGTGCATAATTGTACCTTTGCCCATAGTGGCGAAGGCTGGATGGCACATGATTTGTCCTGCTCTGCAGTCTTTTGGTTGGGGTAGTTGTATTTTGGAAAATGCTCATCATAAAGTAAGAGGAGATAGTCTTTCTACAGCATATTCAGCTGTAGTGTTTGATGGTTTGTCTTCAACCCTGGCATGTCATGGTGGTGCTAATCTGCACGACCCACATCTGTGCTGTGTGACTGGATTCAGTAGTTCTGATATGACTTTAAATAGTATTTATTGTATGGATTGGCCTACAGTGGTAGGCTTTGGTTTTTTCTGTTTTCCCAAAAGGGTCAAAGACATTAGGCAATCCCAGTCTGCCCTTGGGGATGAGTTGCACCCGTCTAGCAAGAGCCTGATTTTATCTGATTGCCCAGTGGTGCTGAGAGCCCATCCAGAATGTGGGAGTCCTGGCTTCAGTTTCTGTCTGTGCTTGATGATTGAATCCACATCCCCTGATGGCCCAGAGGTATTTGGGATGGAGATATTCCAAATATTAATTGGATGCAGAAACTGGAAGCCAGAATTCCCTTCTCCCAGGTGAATGCTGAATCAAATTAGGTTCTGGAGTAATATTTGTTCTTTTTGCCTTTAGTCTATGGCTTTGTAGTTAGGGTGTAACAGTAAATTATACTGTGATTTGTCCATTTTTTCTAGGAAACAAGTTGTTTTACTTCACTGGAAAAGTTTCATGTTCATTTTTACTGAATCAACCAATGCTGGATTTTTTTATTGGACTTTTCACTATCTACAAACATGTTACCAGCTTCCATCACAAGTCAAGAGCACTGCAGTGTTTCTCATCTTTATGGTTTGACAGTGCACATTAACAGAGAGGGGTTCTACCTTGACCTTTTTTTCCCTCTTCCACAAAAGGCAGTCTGCAAAAGACAGATATCTCACATTAGGGATATATTCAAAAGAGATTACGTCAGTAGCTAACATGGCAAGTTTTAAAATTGAACAAAAGCCATTTAAGCTGAATGTTTGAGGTTTTTTTCTGTAACAAATTCCTACTTTTGGTGATTATTTCATATATAATAACTAAACATAAGCATGTCTCTACCTTTCTGGAATGCTCCAGTATTGCTCTTTGCTTTAATTTTTTTCCAGTTTACTGTTCAGTATTAGAAAAGCAAAATATGGTGAATAAAATCTTTCATGAATGTTGTGATGCTTATATTTGCAGAAGGGATATCAGTCAGAAAAAAAGGGGTACATTATGTAATTGAAATTACAAGACATTTTTAGGTAGTTATACAGCAATTATTGAAGTTCTAATTTGATGTTAACAATCTGTGCTGTGTTTCATGTTTATCTTCAACTTCCTAACATGAATTTTGCAGGACACAGTACAAATAAAATCTCTACAACAGCTACCAAAGTAAATAGGCATAATCCACAGACTCAGCATCTCAAGGGTATTATATCATCTTTGTCTGTTAAACAGAGTTAACATTCACCCTGTGCATGCTCTCTCACATTTAATAAGGACCCATTCTCAGTACTTATATGACTTTATTGGTATAATTTTAATGCCAAAGTTCTGTATTTTATTTCTGATGCTATAATAGAATGGATATGCTGCTTATTGCAAATCAGGACAATAGTTTCCAAGCTCCACAGCCGTATCAGTGTGTTTCTTTGTCCCACTTCAGGAGAGCTCCCTTCAGCACATGATGAGAAGTGAAATTGTTGGGATCTGAAGATAGATTTGAATAAGCCCATTTCTATGAAGGCATAAGGAAGAAATGATCAGAAGTTCAAAGGTCAGAGCTCCCTGTTTAATTTTTTAATGATTTCCAATTGTTGCCGAGGTTCCCAGTATCAACATTCTGCTCAGTTATTTGCCCAGCAGTCATCCTATCCATATTTGATATGGGATAATTAGCAACTGGCCTTGAGAAGTGCAGCCCTTTCTACCATCTGCACAATCAATGCTAGAGAGTGTTTTGCTTCCTAGGGATAGCCGTGTATTTTCTGAACAGCTCCTGATTTATTAAAAGGGATGTAATGATCATGAAAAGTGTTAAACTTACAGCCTTCTATTGACAGTGGTTCTGTTTAGCTTCATTAGATGTGATGCTAACATCTGTCCGGTGAGATGGAGGCCACCTGCTCATTTTATGTAAATTTTAATAATCATCAATTACTAAAGACCCATATATTCAGCACATTAAGCAGTGCCAATGAGAAGAATGAAAGTATTTGTAGTTCCTGATCAGCCTTCCAATTTCATTTTTTACTGCCATTATTGTATTACAACTTTATGTGATCCTTTGGAAGCAGGCAAGGGTAACAGGTTCGTCCTTTCAAGTCTCGCTAAGGAATGAGCCTGAGATGGCGGTGCCAGTTTCACTGGCGTGGTGGCTGGGGAATGCACAAGCTGGGAATGATCAGATTTGTAAATGGTTCGTAAACACTGGAAAAATAAGGACATTCTCCAGCATGACTTGCCAATAGGAGCAGGTGACATTAACATGAATTTACCATAAATACTTGTAAAAACAAACCCATCTTTTGCTGATCAGTGACATATAAAATGATGTCTCATTCCTTCTTTCCCTTAAAAATAACCAGTAGAGTCTAAACTTCTCTGTATGCAGCAACTTACATCATCTGTTATTAGCTAGTAGAATGGTATTTTTAAAAACAAGAACTATTTCTTTCTTTCATGTCTGGTAAGACCCTTTTCCTTTCTCCTAAGGGAGTTTATACTATGATGAATAAAAGGAGAGAGAGAAATGGTATTAAAGCAATGTCAACCATAGCTAAGCAAGTACCTTTATCAACAAGACAGACCATTCCTGAAATCATAAAGGGATATTCTTTTTCACAAGGCAACTCTAGCAAAGTCCTAGAAAACTCCACTGTTATTAAATTAGTATGTCCATTCAGCATGCATGCATACCAAATGGGAATTTATGCTGTGTTAGACAATAATGCACTTATACAATTTTTAGCTTAATAGAAACAATGATCTTAATAAGCATATTAAATTGGAAGACACTATCTGATGATGTACATTTTATTTCACTACTAACAAACTGAATTACATGCTAAAGGTTTGCTGTCAAATTGAAACCTAGTCAAGTCCATAAAAATGATTTAATAACAGGTTCCTGCAGTGCAGTAATCCTGCATCTCCCTTTAACTACTGTGGATTTAAAATCAATTTTTTTCATCTCATTTACAAAAATGTTTCTCTTTTGAGCATTATAAAAAGTGAAAATGGGTACAGGAGAAAAGGCAAAACCAGCCATATATGTTGACATAAAAGCTGGCCATAGTAAAGTGTGTAGAAAAACATCACATGGCAGAAATTCTCACAAAAACTACAACCTTACACAATAAAGACATTGAAAATAGACAGTAGCATTGTTACTATGTATCTTTCAAACTGAAGAAATTAACCATTTTCAGATAGAAGTATTGTTTTAATTAGATGATAAATCTTTAATTAATTTTTTTAAGTGGCTTACTATCAGTTAAAATTTGTTGAAGCAAGTGAGGTCATTTACTAGGGACAAGCCTGTGAAAAAAATTACTTTTTAATATTTTTCTCTAAGATAATTCTCTGTGCCTGTATTTCAGGATTTTCCCTTATATTTAATCGTTGTATTGTGTGATTCCTGCTCTACTTTCCTACTCTGGGCAAAATATAATCTTGGAATCCAGCTCCATAATTTCAATATGCATATAATTTTACGTAGTTGATGAATCCAGCATGCAATGGTAAACAGCAGGGAGGGGCTCAATGGAAACTCATTTGTTAGTTTTCCCACTTGGAGGCTGTTATTTTTATAAATTACTGATATTGGACACTGTAGGAGTGCCCTTTTTCATATACACTGAAGTACTTCACTGGCCCCAGGAGTCACAAAGACTAGTGGATTTTAATAGTTATAGATCTTAAATGGAGGGTTAGAAATTGTTTCTTTTCATTACAATTACAACAAGGAATTAACCCCAAGGGTATCCACTTAATTTCATAATATATAGACTGGAACGCTAATAATGTGGCTCTTCTAAAATGTAATAAAGAAGCAACTGCCCCTTGGCTCCCTGGGGTAGATTTTTGTAAAATGTATTGCGAAAAATGTAACGTGAAGAAGATTTTACGTTAACAAGCTTGGTAATGTCACTAGTTGCAGCGCTCAAAGTGCTCCGAAACTCATAGACACCAAGCATTGGCACTGGGTTTACAGCAGGAATTTAATACCAGCACTTGCTCTCATATCACTTCACTGGTACAAAGGAAAACAGTGATAGAAGGAGTGGCAAGTAATTTACAATTAAGCACATAAAGATGTGGACGAGCAGAGGGAAGGAGTACAGTAGTGCAAAGTAATTGCTTCCTTCAAGGTCCACTTGGACCTATCCACTAGCCAGGTTTCCTGTGTTATTTTAATCTTCTATGCCCTATTGCAAAGCAAGCCTTGGCCTTACAATTGGCAGCAAGTGAACTCCAGTACAGTTGCTGTTCCATTTGCACTTCTGAGTAGCAAAGCAGCCCCTGACCTCTCAGTCATTATAGATGGTGACTGTGAAGCAAATTCCTAGCCAAGATATTAATACTGGATCAGGCTGTGGTTTTAAATCTAGGTTAAAGACATTTCTATTTGCTGAAGATTTTAATGGGGTCTGACTAGATAGAGCATCCTCAGAAAGCTTTGCAGTAAAGACAGCAAGAAAAGTACACTAGCTCAAGTTATTCTACACCAAAAGAAATGTAGTCAGAGGAAAAATCCATTTTGATTTGGTTTGATTTTTAATGGTAATACTTCCAGGCATTTCTAACAGAGGTCCTGATATTGTTGCTTCTTGGGGAAAATTCATTAGGGAATTAACCTTTTTGCAGTGTTTCTTAATTATGCATGATATGCCCAGAATTCTGTGTGCCTACTTATATTGCAAATATTCTGTTTGTAGTAGCAAATTGAAATAATTTTCCTAACTAATTACAGGTATGTGCAAATGCTCAGCTGATATGTTTGTACCCATTCCCTAATACTGGATTCCCCCAAAGTTACTCAAGTGAGAATTTTACCTATAATTTGTGGCTTGTACACATTTATTAGACTCCTACTCCCAAATCTGGATATCCAAAATTATGGACTCTGAACTATTTTTTCTAGTTAAACTGGTAGTTCCCATTTAATTTATGTAAAATTTTCTATAAAGATACAGAAGCACCTGTCTTTTAGAAAAGTTACTTGTGCTGTCAGGGATACGCCAAGGCAAGAGAAAATAGATGTCTAGAAGGCTGCCAAGAAAAAGAATGGAAACAGAAAGAGTGAGATAGCATTTTGTTCACCAAGACAGTACATGGAGATACATCCAGCAATACATAACGAGCAGAGGTGGGAATGCTAAGCACCATACATTGCCACTGTATAGGTCAGGCAGGAGAAGGCACAGCAGGGACTATTTGAAGGGTTGGGATATCAGATCAGAAAGATCACAATCAGAGAACAATTGAGGTCAGAAGGGACCTCTGGAGATCATCTTGTCCAACCCCTATGTTCAAGCAGGGCTACCTAGGGCAAGTTGTGCAGTACCGTGTCCAGGTAGCTTTTGAATCTCTAAGGAGGGAGACTCCTCAACCTCCGTGGACAACCTGTGCCAGTGCTCAGTCACCCCCAGAGTAAAAAGTTTCCTACTAATGCAGATGGCAGCTGCCAAGGGCCATTGCCCCTTGTCCTGTCACTGGGTACCGCTGAGAATAGTCTGGCTCTGTCTTCTGTGCACTTTCCCTTCAGGTATTTATACACATTGATGAGATTCCCCCAGGGCCTTCTCTTCTCCAGGCTGAACAGTCTCAGTTCTCTCAGCATTTCCTCATAAGAAAGATGCTTTAGTTCCTTAATCATCTTCATGGCCCTTCTCTCCAGTATGTCCAATGCCTCGCTTATACTGGGGTATACACTGGTGAGACACAGGTATGGACTCACCAGTGCTGAGTAGAGGGGAAGAATCACCCCCTGCCCTCCCCCAGCCTACTAGGAATGCTTTGCTGAACACAGCACAGGATACCATTAGCCGTATTTAAAAAACAAAAATAAGCAAACCAAAAGACCTGGCCTCTTCAGCTGGCATTTTCAACTCAGGGTGAAGTACAGTGGGTTGCTCTCTTCTGAGGTGCCTTTGTGTAGTTTCAAGCCTTCCCTCACTTTTTTTTTCTTATTTTTTCCGTCTTTTTTTTCCATTCCTGTTTTCCATGGATAGTTACCTCAGTATTTTGACTGATAAACTCCATCTTAAAAAAAAAAAAAAATCACGAAAATACCTGGAAGAAAAATCTAAATTCCTAAGTCTTGCCAGCTGGTTTCAGTTAATTTTATTTTACTTGTATTAAATTTGGCATTTCTGGGTCTTTTTTCCTTTATTGGCATTAAATTAAAATAGGGAAAAAATTTACATAAGAGAATTTACATTTTAACAACTTTCATCACCTTCTCCAGGTTGCAGTGTTAATGTTCTTAAATGTATCCTGAAGCCAGTTTACTCAATAAGAACAACAACAAGAATAAAAATGTCAAGGAAGAACAGGAGAGGCAGAATAGAAGTTCAGCATGTAACTGAGTTAGAACCTGAAGGCTGAAAGTGTCTCTGAAGAGAAAAGTTTCAGGATTAAAGGAAATGCTTGCAGCCATTTCCCCCACTCTGAGTAATTACTCATATGCAATTGAGTAATAATTGCAATTGAAATAATGTAAGTTATTTCAGCACTCAGCGTTATGATTATGGATCATAATCTGGATTTTAATCTGTCGTAGTTTGTTCACTCCCCCACATCCTCCTGCAGTAGGATGGGGAAGAGAATCAAAATGAAAAAAATTAGTAAACCTAGCAGGTTGAGGTAGGCAGTTTAATAGGACAGAAAAGGAAGACAGCAGCAGCAGCAATAATAATAAATGCAGAACAAATTATGCACAGTGCAATTGCTCACCACATAATACAGATACTCAGGTAGTTCCTGAATTACCCCACTTCCCAGCCCACACCCTCAGTTATATACCAGACATGGTATGGATTATCTCTTTGGCCAGTTTGGGTCAGCTGTTCTGGCTGTGTCCCCTTCCAGCTTCTTGTGCATCCCCAGCCTCCTTGCTGGCAGGTCAGTACAAGAGGCTGGAAAACCCTTGAATGCTTGGCAGCAATTAAAACATTCATGTATTATCAACATTATTCTCATCCTAAATCCAAAGCACAGCTCTGTACCAGCTTCTAGGAAGAAAGTTAACTCTCAGCCAAAACCAGCACATAATCAAGGACAAATTAAACAATAAAATGCTGTGCTATTCTTCAAGAACTGTTTTTGTAAATGATAAGTCAGAGTTTGACGAGGTGAAGTCAAGTTGAAATTGTATGAAAGTTAGGAATTAAATTTGAGATCTTAGTGTAAGGGCATCCATTTCCTTTCTTCATATGAAAGTACCCATGCTAAGTTTCTTCCTTTTCTTCCATCTGTTTCCAAGTGATTCAAGAGCAAGTCATTTCAAGGGAAATCCATGTTATAGCAAGATAACAAATGTGATGTACTTCACAAACAGTATTATCTTCTTCAACCAGATACAAACATAGATACTATAGGCTAGGTGCCAATTTCTTTCACACAAATGACATGCTGTAAATCATTCCCACTGTATTGCCATGTATCTAGTCATATTGTACCTAGCCTCTGCAACCCTAGAATACATTCATTTGTAATGTAAGAAATGTCTGGTAAAACATATACTATAAAAAAAAAGAGAAGTACCATATTTGAGGACTGTAAGTGGACATCTGAAGTATAAACTGTTCCTTTTTCACCAGTATTGTAATTTTTGCCCTTTTTGTACTGCACCCATGTAGTGATAGATAAGTATGTGCTTTTTTTTCCAGTGAGGGTGATTTCTGTAATAGGCACCAGATGTTCTGTAGCCTTCATTCTAAAACCCCCATTCTTTTTAAATAAAATAGGGATGCATACCCTTTATAAAAGCACAAAAATATGTTACTTGTCCATTTGCTAGCTTTTTGAGAAGCCATAAAAAAACAAGTCATCATAAGTAGTAAGGTCATATTTACATTTAAGAAATTGTTTTTGAGAAACTGGCTGTAAAATGGAAAAGGTTTTTTTAAAAAATAATACCACTTAGGCATGGTCCAAATTGTTCTGGATCTCTCTGTGTTGTACAGAGTGTGAAACAGCACTAGACTCCTGCCTGCAGAAGGACCAATACACAGATAATGAAAACCAAAACTGGTTTGGACTCTTAAGAAGGGCAACGAAGGGGAGAATGTTTAGAACACTAGATATATCTGGGATGCTTTACAAGAGGTTAAGACTTGAAAATGCTTCATCATAAAGTCCCATAGGGAGCCCTTGTGAAAGTAATAGGATTTTTGATGGAATGCCTAGTGCTCTGACTGTATGTGAGACTACAGTTTCTAAGCTACTGAGAGACCTCAGCAGAGAAATTGTGGTCCCAGGTACTTACCCACCATGCGCTGAACACAAAACTGTTTGCAGCTTATGCTGACTCCAGTTGCAGGCGTGAACAGTCAATACTTTGGAAGATGGAAACCCACAATATGCAAGCAAGACCTGTTGCCTAAGTAGTAATTTTGCAGCAGGTACAACTGAGAAAACTCAGAAAATGGAAGTTTGTTTTGAAATGGTTATTAGTGGAAAAGAGAGAATGCTCTTTTTTTCTAGCCAAAAGTGACCAGTTTTAGTCACATAAATCACAGTGTTCTGTCCACGAAATGCTACAGTGCTTATAGTCAATGTGGAGATCATGCTGAATGTATCGCTGGAGGTGCGATACACAGACTGAAGGGATGAGGATATAAAAACATATTTGGGATGGTGAAGTTACCTTTCCCTTTCACTGGAGAGCAAAAGCTAGATCTTTCAAGACTGTTACCCAACCTCTCCTCCCCCCTCCCAATATGTGAACAGTTCCAGCTGGAAACACGGCATTTCCATCTTCTCTGTATATAGACAGTCACTTTTAGGGGGTTAGAAGGGAAACTTTTTTGCATTTTTCAATGAAATAGAGTTGAAAACAGTTAAGACCCATCAAGTTTAGTATCAGAAAACATGACCATGTCATTTCGTAATAACTTGTGGCTGATATTTGTTGCAGGTAAAGGCTGAAAATACAAGCTTCAAGGGGGAGTACATGAGAAAGGAATTCTGCTAATGGACTTCCTGTCTCAGGAGAAGAAAAACATTGGAATTGCCTCAGATTAGGTCTTCGAAAATATCTATTGTCCCTAAGCAAAAGTGTAGTTGATAAAGGTAGTTTAAAAGTGGATGGAGTCCTAGAGGTAGTCTTTGGAAATTCTACCCTAGGTTGGTGTTATGAGCCAAAGAGCACTTGGAGTTTGGACTCAATGATCTCTGGAGGTCCCTTCTAACCCCTAAAATTCTGTGAATCTGTGGGACTTGTATTGGAGTCAGTTAAAAACCCAGAGTGCTAACATCAGGTAAATGCCTGGTATGTATATAAATGTGTGTGTGTGTGTGTGTGTGTGTTTATTTATGTACCACAGCCTTCCAGTGTTAAGTGAATGAAGGTATGACCTTCTGTGTAAACCATTTCTCTATCTGCTTGTCCAGGTCAGAGCTGAAGCAGATGCAGAGTCACAGATAATCAAAGAACTGAGCTCCTTTTTCATCTCTGTTTAGTTATTAAAGGAATTTTCTACCTAACTTGTTTTCGGTAATCTAATCCATGACTCTGTTGTTTAAAAAGAATAATTCTTTATTAGGACTGAAAAACATAACAGGACATTTGAACATCACTGGAAATGACTGAATCTTTATACAGTAACTAACCAGTTGAAACTAGTGTTCAGAGGTGGTGTTTCAACTATGATACGTTTATGCCTGACATCTCAATAAGATGGCAGAGTAGTAAAGCCCTACCCTTTAAATATCCAGTATCTTAATGAAAAAAAAGCAACAAACACCTTTTCTAGGAGTAGTATTCTAGCTCTCATTCTATAAATGGATGTACTAACACAATGCCTGTCTTTATCTTGTGCAGTAGCAGATTTCACAAGATAAGACAAATATCTGAACATTAAATTAACAGAGAAAGGAGAAAATTCATGAGACTCTTGATTGTTTGTCTGAAAAAAAGAATGCCACTTTATCAGCTGTTAGAAAGTGAAAGGAGTTCTGAAGCTGGCATCGTCAGAAAACATAAACCTTCTATTAGAAACCACCTCAAAAACAATGGAAAGTAATTGGTGAATTAGACAGACCTCTGAAGCATATCTAGTAAACATCACTGTCAGAACACTTTTTTTCAACTGCCAAGTAAACTGCTGTCTGAACACACGACTAACTGATCTGCTGTACAAGTGTGCCTGTATCTTATCCTGCTAGTGGGGGAAAACCATGTGAAGTTTTGCATGGAGGAAATTCAGCAGTGCCTTTCACCATGTGGTGTTCTGGCAGTCTGGGATAAAAAGCAGCAGGGATTCAATTCCTCAATGGCAAAGTGATTTCTGGCTTTTTGAAGCCCATGGTAACTGGTTTAAGGAACTATTAGACTGGATCTGGTCCCTGTGACTAGCAAATAGAAAAGTTTAATTCTCTGCCCTTTGGCATTACGTGTATCTCTGTTGTAATCTGAGGTCTGAAATCCTTCCTGAAGAGGCCTCATTCCCACCTACTGCAAAACATTACGAATCTGAGTCCAGAGTGTCTGCTCCTTATCTGGAAGACTAACCAAATTCTAAGGTATGTACTTCTACTTAGGAAAAGAGGTCTAAAGTGGCCAGGGAGAATATTTCAACCTCTGGGTCTCCTAGCCCTACCAAAAAAAAAAAATGTTTGCAGATGTGGTAGTAGAAAGGGAAGCTAGAAAGACTGGCCTAGCCAGACAGGAAGGAAGATATTAAACTCCTGTTAAGGACAACTTTAAGCAAGTAAATAATCTGTTATCCCTGATGTAGAAAGTTTTAAGCAATACATGGTTGAGTAGGGACTTAAATCAGACTGTGTTTAGGGAGTTTATATATCGGATATGGTCCCTGGTATTCGGGAATTATGCTGAAAAGGACTGTGAAAATACTTTAAGTGGTCTTTTTGTAAAGATTCTTTAAAAACTTGGTTTGGTTTATGAATCTAAAGAATTTTTATCTGTCTCCTAGTTATAAATATCAAGGAATGAAAAGAACATAGTGCACCTTGTAACTAATCTTTTAGCTGCACCAAGTCCTCCTTAGTGTGGAGGGGCATATGTTGAGAATGGGAGAGGCTTTTGAGAAGTGAAGGAAGTTTTTCTATTTTTAATATGGAGCATGATGTCTTGTTCATCTCTGACCATTTCAAATGTGTCATATTCTTTTATAACCTTACTCCTTTTATTAAGAAAATCCAAGTAGGTGCTTCTTATTTTCATGATACCTGTAGAATACATTAAAGTTCACTTGAGGAAAAAAAAAAACATTCTACTGTCATCCCAAAGTACACCTCACTGAGAATTGTAAATAGACTGGACTCTCATGTTCAGACTTGCAAAGTAAGGTTTATGCCACTGTTCTCAGTAAAGGCAACATGCAGTTGTACTTCCTCTGGGGAGATAAAACTGTCCAAAAGAACAAAGGTATTCTGAAGTTTAGGATGTAAGAGGGTACAAATAACATTCTGATTTTGAAAACTTAATTATGGCTTGATTTTGGTGTATCCAATAAAGTTTGTGCAGAGCATTCATTGTCATTATTAGAGAGAAGTGGTCTGATCAGAGCCAAGACATTTTTCATGGTCTTTCTTACTTGCCTTGAGCAAAGAGTGATGAGTAGCAGCAGAGACAGCTGTGCTTAGAGCCAGAGATTGTGGCTTTCAGCCTCACTTTGAGGCTGCTCAAAAGTACAGCTTACTGCTTGAAATTTCCAGCCAAAAGTGTATTTGTTATAAAGCATGCTTTTCTGCACCAAATAAATGCTTCTACTTGAAAAAAGTCACCACAGGGAATGGTAATGCCATGGCTATTTAAAATTGTGTATAATCCATTTCCATATGGCCATTAAGATACTAGCTAAAAGACTTGCAGAACACCTTATGACCATTTTGTTTCTTTTGCTGTTGTTCAAGACCCTAGAGAAACCATAAGTAGGTATAACTAAACCAATTTCAGTAATAATCCGAAATCTCTCTGGTTACTTGGGAGCAGATAACAAATCAGAACACTTAAAAATTGTGGAACTTGTGTGAGTAGTATATGTGAAACACAAAAAAGTAGCAGCATGATCCTGGTCAGCTGTGGTCTCCTACATGCTGTCCACGTAAATGATCTTACCCATCTTTCACTGTTGGAGGAGGTATTGTTGATTAAAAATACCAACAATCATCAAGTCATGCATGAAGTTTCTTGTTTCTGTGTTCTGTGCTTAGAAGCAGTAGAGAAAGAAATTTTCTGGTGGAAAAAAATAAATGTGTGTGGCATCCAACTGGACGAGAGAGCGGTTGGGTAGGGTAGGTGGACTGTAGTTTTGCATGATGTGGTCTGTGCATAGTGCTGGGTATCTGCATCTTAATAATTTTCCCCTGGAAACCTCTTTGTTAAGTTTAGACATTTAAATACCTTAAATTACCTGACTATCAAGGAACCAAAACTAGATATAACAGAAGTTGTTACATAGGAGTTGTGTTTATGGCAAACAAGTTAATATTTCCATTGTGTGTGAACAGGGCACCAATATGGTAACATGTTGACTGTGACACTAAATGTGCTACCCAGCCTCTTTGTAGTCTGTGCTCAGTAGTCCGCAAAATTATCGTGATGATACCTATTATACACAACTGTTGAAAGAATTAATTCATTAATGTTTGCAAAGAACTTTGAGATCCTCTAGCAGAAGGTACTACACAATTGCTAAGTGTTAATTTATTATTCTTTATTATCAAATTCAATGGGACATGTAGCATAAATCTTTAAAAAAGCAAACAAAAAGCTAATCATGAGTCTCTTATTCACACTGTCAAAGCTGGTAATGACCAAATAGTCTTGTTTGTGGAAGTACAAAAAAAATAACCCATGCTACTTGGTATGTTGAAGCAGCAATTAGCACACATTGTACGGAGAAGAAGTGGAGCTAGACCAGAAATGAGCCTTGATGAGCCTAATTGCCTTTAATTATCCCTAAACATTTTCTTGTTGTCTGTCTTATGAAGGCAGAAGAAACCCTGTAGCTCTAAAAGGAAATAAGGCTTGGTTTTGTTTTCGTCTTTTAAAGAGGGACATAATAGCCACCATGGAAACATGTTCTTAATCAACGACATTAAACTCCTGGCTGCTCTGCTTCTCTTGAAATTGCCTAGCTTCATTATTGTCAGGGGGAAGGAGGAGGGGAAAGGGTTTAATCACTATTTAGCTTTTCTTAGCAAATTAAAATATTAATTACAATACACATTATTTTATCTTTGCTTAAGCTATTTGTAAGTATTGGTGAATGAGAGCTCACTTTATGTTGGAGTAATTTATTCTCAAACTATTCAGACTTACTTTTCCATTCCTTTTTATAAATCATCAGGGCATGAAATGCTGTCTTCTGAGAGCCAAGAAAAACTATCTTTTTTTTTTTTTTTTGTCTTGTAGATAACTGTTTAATTAAAGGTACATTTTCTAAAAACGAAAATGTGATTATTCCAGCACAGTCAAATGCTATGGGAAGGTGAGCAATGGAAGGCCAGGCACCTCCAGACTAATGGACGGACGTCTCTCTTTTGTTCTTATTTGCATGACGCAATGCAGTGATCAACCTGATTTTTTTTCAGTTCACAGAATAATCAAAAAGAGAAGAGGAAGCTTTTGGTAAAAGGAACTATCATAGGAAATCCATGGCCTCTGCAACTCTACCCCTCTGAAAGCTTAAGTAATATTATTGAAGTCAGTTTGGTTGATGGAATACAGAAATATGGTGGGATTAGGGAAGTGATTTATAAAATGAGCACGATCAGCACTATCATGCATTTTTCTGAGTATCGTACATGTTTTTTGTGGTGTGTCCCTGTCACTTTTAATTTTTCACTGTGAACATTGTGCTGTTACATTTCATAGGAAAGAAAATTTGCAGAAAGGGAACAAATTAAACAATGTCTCTGCATCAAATTGTGGCTCAGTAAACTTTTTTCAATTAAAATGTATGCTGGCATAAATCAGTATATTTCTATTAACTGGAATGAAGCTATGTTGATTTATACCAACTGCAGATATAATTATTTCATCTATTGAAGTAGTTTATGTAGAATTACACGAAAGGCTGTAGAAAACATAGCAGTATGTCAAACAAATACAGTCCTACATGCATTGCTGTAGGTCACTGGACAATAGAGAGAACCAAAAGCATATTACTATTTTTCACTAAACAGTGGTCTGTGACTTCTGCTTTCCTTATGATTGTCTTGCAAAGTTTGTGGCTATTGCCAGAAGGAGCTGGACATGGCTGTAAGTAGCTGTGAGAGCTATCAAGAGAGACCTACTAGTCACTGGATTTTTTAAGCTTAAAAGTAATGTAGGTTGATTGAATTACACCAAATTACCAATATTAATTCTGTTGATAAGTAGAGGAGAAAAGACAATATAAATCTGGCCTGGAAAGTAGATCTTTTTTATTTTATTTTAAACAGTGAAATTAGCAATTAGGAAAAAAAGTGAAGTGAAATTTGCCGGTGGCAGCTTCCATTTCAGTTCAGTTCTAGACCTGACCTCTTTCATCATCATGATCCCTTCCCTTCACCTTAAAGAACAAATACTTTAAAAGCTCAGGGTATATGTGCAGAGAGGGTCAGCCAACCCAAACAATATTTTTAATTGTAGCCATGGGATATTCATCTCGGAAGACATACCATGGGGTCAAAGGATTTTCTTTTCTTAATTGCAAAAACCTTACACAGGCTTACTGCTAGACATTTTTGCTGACCTACATTATTTATGTCGTCTGACTCACTGGTCCTTATTTATTTTGCATGGCACCTCTTTCTCCTGCCCCATTGCTGTGTTTTCTGAGCCTTTTCTAGTCGTTCTCTTTATTGTTGCTATTGTTCTTGTGTCCCAAGTAAAGCTGCAAAAGCTACATTGTGAAGCCTGGATGTAGCACCTCTAGTGACAGTGGAAGCTATTGCCATTTCCCATCCCTTCTCTCCTATCTAAGCACAAAGTCAGCTCTTGATTAGTGCTGCAGACCTGTATATATATTACCTCTCACCAAATAGAACTTCATTTTTTTCTTTGTATGAATGCTTTTGGCCTGCACATGACAGGAAGAATTTCTTCCTAGGACCCAGACCATTGCAATGCCATCCTTTGCTTGCAACTTTCCAGTGAATTTGTGACCCAGGAGATGAAACTGGGTCTGTAGTCCAAGAAAGGGATTGCTTGGAGTGGTGGAATGCTAAATACTGTCTATCTTGGAGGCTTCAAGGGTTTGACCCATCCTGTAAGACCATTAAGCCACTTGCTGAGTTACTTTGTCTTCCCGTGTTCAAATGAATTTTCCTTACTGCATACAAATAAGAAATTCTGACAAAATTTTCACCCTATCAAACTGTTCAGTTTAAATTTTGTTTTCTGTAGAGTATATATACTATCAGCAACATGAAGTGGGCTTGGTCTAAGCAATACTCCTCCCCATACTTGGGTTGTAACTTTAAAGGGTTCATTGTGTTACAGCTACTCATAGACCAGATGATCTTTATCATAATTGCTTTCCTCTAGCATTCAGTATGTATTTCATTGTATGGAGATTCACAGAAGTGGTTTAAACACATGCAATTTCTGCCATTGCCTTTATAATTCCCTCCTCCCCCAGGTTTCCTGGAGTAACTCATGTAAATTCCTAGCTGAACTAAGAAATTAAATCCTTAATAGTAAAATATCTATATTATCTGCTTGAGAATGATGAATGGGTGGTTTTGTGTAGGATTATGTACATCTTGTGCACAGATGTTTGACCTTTTCTTTAGACATGTGTTACTTATGTATTTAGTGGGGAATGGGATTGGCTTTCCAGCAAGACGTTGGATCAGGGCCTTTGAAGGCTTTGTTTATGCTTCTCTGTGGCAGAATCAATGCAAGGGAGCAAATGATTGCTGCTAGTTACCCCTTTACCTGTGTCAGCACAATTCCTTACAAGCTGAGAGGAATTCGGGAATTAGAAGGCTTTTGAGGAGTACAGGGGAGAGAAGTTAATAGGAACCATATTACTACAGCTGCTAGATGTGTAACATTTTATTTGCTCTGTGATCTTTGCTTGCTGTATACAAGGCAGCAGTTGAAGGGAGAGTTTAGACCTGAAATCAGGTTTAGCAGCTGGGCTGCCACAGAGTTTAGTTTGGATTGGAAGCCAGAAGCAGCTCGTTTTCACAAAGGCAAAATCCTGCATCAGAATCTCACTGGTCCTGTTGATTTCACAGCCTCTGTAGGGCTCTTAGCTCCTCCTATTCTCAAAGGTATAACTGTATCTTCCTGAGGATCTTGACTTTGAAGAGTGGGAGGGTAGTTGTGATCCCCAGGTCAGGAGAAACAAGGTTTCCCAGCTCCTGGTAAGCTTAAAAAGAGCCTGAGCTAGCATCCAATAGCTTGTTCTGGAAATGCAGAAATGGGAAGAAAGCAGCAGCTTCTACTGGGTTCCTGATGATCCTCCTAGTGTAGATTTTTTTTTTTTTTGGGGGGGGGTCGGCGGGAGGGCAGTGTTTAAATGACCATGAAGGCTGTATGCATTTTTTTACTAGTGCCTAAAATTATGTGCAACTTACTTTGAGTCTAGGAAACCTAAGGAAAGATGAAGAGATCTTCCAGACCTAAGTAGTTATCTTAGGCTTCCATCAACACTTTACTGCATTCTTCTGTGATAGTTATTTTACTAGGCTGCATATCTGTTGCTTAAAAAAATTGCCCTTTCCCCCACTACTATGAAGGGAAGCATGCTGAAGAAAAAGCAGCCTCATGGGCTGACCATGAGAAGTCAGCCACAGTGGGATCTGACACTGACCTCTACATTTGATCAGAGACAGGCATTTGACTTTTACTTGAGTGTGCTTTTCTCTTTAGTTTTGGAAAAGCTTAAGTCCAGCAGCTACTTGAAAGTAAAATCAGGAAATATACTTTGCTCTTGTTCAAGACAAAGAGAAGACAAAGGTCTCATAGCTTCCTACTGACTAACTGAATGCAGTGTAACAACATCTAGAGATACCAAAACAATTCTTTAACTTGGTATAGCTGTGACAACAGTCTTCAGACTAAACCTCACAAAGTTAACAACATCTAAAGGCAGCATTACAATACAGTAAGGAATACTTCTGGTAGTTATTTAATTTCTCTTTGCTCTAACAAAAAATCTTTTCATGCATAGTAAAGATGACAAAGACCGAGAATATTTTTTTTCTAATGGAACGGAACATTTATTAATATTCCTCATTTATCAATTACTTGCAATGAGTGGAAAAAAAAACCCAAAACCAATGGACATGATCCATCCCTAGTCTTTGACAGCACATCTCTTTGTCTGTTAGCAAGGTCAGAACTATTCTCATATAAAATTGTATTTTGTTCCACCCAGGAGTATTTTGATAGAGAACTGGTAGTTCTGGTGAACAATTTTAAAAGTTGGTATACACTTAATAACAATAAATTTCAGATAGGCATTGTGAAGTTTGAAAGCAATTCCATCCTTTGATATTCCATAATCACACAATCATAATTGTGTTGCATTGTGATGCTGTACAAAGATACTAAGATAAAGCTGCCATAAGAAACAGAGTGTTTGTAGAGTGGTTCTTTGCCAGAGTACTTGTGTTCCTCATCCGAGTTGCTAAGCCCATCTAGTGCCCAGCAGCATGACTGTACAGCTCCCAGCAATTAGCTATTTAATTCAGAGGTAATAATAATTCATGAAAATGCAGTGTGTAAGGTATCCTCATCCTGGGAATATCCTCCTCATATGGTACAGTCACACTAATCATCTTAGCTCCTTCAGAGTCTGCAACAGCAGAGAACCTGTGATGGTGCTCCTTAAGAACATGGAGAATGGAAAATCTTCTAAGATGCAAATGGTTAAGTTCAGACTGTTCAGGGAAGCCTGACTCAAAACAAAGCTGTGGTATATGAGAGTGAATGTTTTCCTCTAATACAATTTTTCAAAGTTTTAATTTGCGTTTTCAGTGCTACCAACCATGGAAGCTTCTGTTTCAGGCAGGAACAAATTGGAAACTGTAACGCTCAGACAAACAGCAGCTCAGTAGTGAAAGCAGAAGCCTTGACTCCGGAGACTATTGAGCTGATATCTTAAAGTGTAAAATTGTATTTCTAAAACTGCTAATAAACCACCACCTCAAAAGGGCAATTTTGTCTTGTGTGTTATGCTATACTTCTAGTTATATTAATTAGAACTGTCCTCATTTCTGATCTTTGCTGCATTTTCTTCCTTCATCACTTTCATTTCTTACCAGCAAGCTTGTATTTTATGTGCAGAATGAATGTTAGTCCAGTGTAAACAGCCTAAATGTGGTTTATGTACCACTGAATTTCACTTAATTGTATTGAACTGGATGTGACTTGAAAGCTGCCTACACTTATATGAGCTATCAGCATGGGATGAACACCATCTCTTAGACAATGCTGTATGGCCTGTTGTGGCTAGGAATTACAGTGCACAACTGTTACGAATTCTCAGACCATAGCATTTTCATCCATAGCAGCTGCTGAGAAGCTGATGGTTGGAAACTCCTGGTCTTTGGAACTGAAAGTTATTTCCTGCTTTTGGAGTATATTTGCTTTTTTTCCTGGCAAAAATGGTAAATCCAAAGCAGGTATATGTATATATGTATGTCCATGTGATTTTAGCATGAATGGATGCATTCTTTCCGAAGTGGTGTTAGCCCTCTTGAAAAATCTTCCTGAAGACTTAAGTCCAGCCTCCTGTCTTCTCACTGGCAATGATTTTTAGTTCCTACCACCTGTAAAATTGAAGGATAGGCTTTTATCTGGCTGCAGAGTTACCTGGGAAAAAAAGGAATCTTCAATTACAGCTAAAAGCAGATTTATTTCTAGCATTTGACACAGGTTCAAGGAGTCTATTGGCAATGCAATGTCAAATATAGTCCAACCCACTCTCTTACAGTAGTATTTGACATTGCAGAGTTTTATTTTATTTTTAATAACCTTAGTAACAATGCTTTCAAGATAGGTTTTTATCTTCCTCACCTATTTGACTCTGTCAACGATGAATGCCAAGTAATCAATAGTCCTAACCTAGGATTTATTTTGCAGGCCAAGATTGGCTTTAAAATTTGTCAGATTGCATTTTCCCAACATTTTTTCCCCACACTGCAATGGATAAAATTGTAGGATAGAAGAGGATGATGGAGATGAAAACTGAGACTCTCAAGACAGCAGTAGAATTAAAGTCCATCTCCATTTCATTCCTAAATACAGTGAAAGGTGGCAATAGCACATCTGACTAATCCTTCCCAGAGGTTACACCCCCTTCGTGATGAAGAACAAAGCTTGAGACCAACCCAATACTTCCAGCTTGTTCTCCTAGCAACAGGAGAAGCAGTTGGCAGGCGCTAGAGAGCAGGCAATGTAGGTCTTGCTATCATCTTCCAAAGAACTATTTTTGTGACGGTAGGTTGGAATAGAAAACTGTACCCTCAAATGCTTGCTTGTGATTGAGGAGCATTCAACTGACACAAGTAACCTGAGTCTGGAAAAGCAGGCAAACTTAAGATGTGGCTTGCAAGAAGAGGAGGAATGTTTGTTTTCCCCTCTGGCTACTCCCACATTCATGGAGAATTATTTTGTGTGCCCATTCTCTGTAGATGAAAAAGTTTATTAACAGAGTGGAATGACCTGGGTCTTTGTTTCAGGCAGATAAATGACAAGATTTTGAGTCACTCTAAAACACTCATGTTTCATTTTCCACTTCAGAAAGTTACTGGTCCTATTGTACCACTTTTTACATCTTTTCTATCCACCCTTTGCAGATGGCAGTGGCTGAGGATCTGGCCATTAAAAGAGAGCTGACATTTTGAGAATAAAGGCAGGGACTTTAAGAGAGAGATCAGGTGTGTATTTTTATGTTGTGTTTAGTTTGGACTGAAGTATAATGTGCTTTTCACAATTACACAGCATTTTTTTGGTATTGTATGGTATTTTTGTGCCTTTAAGTATACATATATGATTGAAACAAGGATGAAGGCTCTTAAGTCACAATATTTCCAATTTAAACCGCAGAATTAAACACAAACATAAAAGGATTTTTATGATTATCTCCTTGCTCAGTAGAATGATAATGCATTTGAATATAAAATAGCAAAGGTTGTAATATCTCACTTTTTTCTGCTAAACCTCTTCATAAGGTTCTATATCTCTAACAAGACAATGTCTGAGAGGCAAGAAGCTCTAAGATGAGGTTAAATAAATGAAAGTCTTTTGGATTTTCAGAAAATTGTGAGCTTGAGAATCAGTCACATATTTTTCTAATGCCTTCAAATCAGCAGAAGTGCAAATCCTTATCTTTGCATATAATTATACTGTGATTAATATTAAATATTGTGCGATATTTTAAGGATCATGGCCCTCAACTAATAAATATGGAAACATTGTAAACTTCTGTTTTCTGTTTAAAGGAATTAGACATGTAACAGCAATTGCTCTGTCTTTCAGAATGGTCCCTTAAAGTCCCATTTGGGATGCTCTCTGGGCAGATGTCTTTACTCAGTGTCTAAAATGACACTAGATACTGTTGTTTAAGCACAGAATTATTCCCACTGTTTATTGCTTGGCTGCTCCTTGTGTCTTACCGGGGCAGAGAAATCTCAAAGGTAATTAGACAGCCCTGGAGATTTGTCCTGTGAGTGCAGATCTAAGCATGGCTTTTCCCCAGCTGTGGCTGAAGCTGAAGCTTGCAAAGGGCCTGGTGGAAAGCAGCTGTTTTAAAATGTTGTTTCAAAAGGATCCTGCACCAGAGGACTCTATCCCAGTCTGTTATCAGTGCTTATGCTGGGTCATCCTCTTTGTGCAAAAGGGCTTTGCCCCATAGCTTTCGATCTAGACCATGTTGCAAGAGACTTGCTTGTCCAAGTCTTTCTTGAGACATAATGCTCCAGGGAAAAGAACAGGCACAGTTCAATAAAACAGGCATCAGTAAAAGTGTCTGTCTCATAATTCTGGAAAACTATTTAAAATGATCTTGAGGGAGGTCTTTCTGGTGCAGGAGCACTATGTTCTCCCAAATGGCTTAACTTCTGAGTTATACCACCAAGTACACATCAAATTTATCTGCATTCTGTAGATTAATATAGCAGAATAAATGTGATTTTGAACTTCCACATAAGTTTGAAGAAGTATATGAGAAGGCAGTCTGGCTTGTATCTCAATAAAGAAAGGTAAATCAAGAGTTCAAAACTGGGTTCAGAAACAAAAACACAACTGCAGCTCATCTGTATTCTTTCTGTTTTGAATGGGTATTCCAGAATTTAGACATTTTTCAGCAAACAAACAATTTTGTCAAAAAAAAATATAATGTTCTCAAATTCTTGCTTCAATTATTATTTATTTTCTATTGAGATAATCATTAAAAAGCTCTGTGAAGATGATGTTAGATAGTTGTCTGACTATCTTCCAAAATCTGAGCCAAGTTTTAGAATTTTTAATTCTAAATTTAGAATTTCCATAGTACTGTAGCAGGAGTCTAGTAATGACTCATGCAGAAATCTGTAAACCCCTTGTAGCAGGACTGTAATACTGACTTAGGCAGAAATTTTACCAATGTGTTTTCATTGCTGTAAATATTTTAAATATATTAAGCTACCTAAAGGCACCTTTTAAAATGTACGTCCTTCATCTTGGCGTTCTCCCAAAAACTGCCAGAGATGTGCCTTTTGCAGCCTCTCAGAAGGTGACCAAAATGTGTTTATTTCAGAATGAAGAACAACGAGGCAAGCTTTGTCTTACTATATGCACAGAATGACAATTTAGGGGAGACTTTCTTTAAAAGTTTTCCATAGAAGGACATAGTTTATAGTTACCATTGTCAGGAGTATAATTCTAACACACTTTAGAAATGCATATATTAATTTTGCAACTTCCTTTCAGAAGTGTTAACCTCAGCAGAGTATACAGATATTAGTTTCTTGCAGCTGTTGTGAAACCTCAACAACATCAGTATAACAAATGTTTCTAGGCAGCTCCTTTTCAAACCTGATACTAGAATTCATATGCACAAAAGTAAACAGGAGCTTTTGCAATAGTGATGCTAATAGAAAATTTTTGTTAGAAATTTGGTAGCATGGATTTATTTTAAAAAATATCAATATATCAATAAAGATTTCCACCAGCTCTTTGTTCTTCACACCACAGAAGGAGGCTCTATTTTGGATCCCTCCTTCAGTGCCATTATGTCTTCATGCTGAAATCTCTCTTTGGACAAATACTTGTGCTTATTTTAGTGCATCATTAAAATTATTTTGGTTAGGTGGGTATTTTTAAAAAAAATTGTTCCTCTTCTTCTTTTTGCAGTTTTTATTTCTCTGTCATTTTGCTTCCTTTTGGTTAGTTTTTACTTTCCAGGGGCTCATGTTATGTTCGCTTGCCTTTCCTCATTAACATTGTGGCCACAGTGAATAACCTGAAAGGAAAGGCCTCTGAGAGCCCTGTCCTTTCCTCAGCTTAATTTTATTCTATTCTGGGAAAAGAATGGTGTCTGTTGGATTTACTTTTTTGTTTTCTCCTGAGTGCAGATGACCCATTGTAAGAGAAAGCAATGAGCCATGCCCTGTTACTGGTGCTGCAGAAGTCAGTGTATGAAAATGAACAAACTGATTCTCTGTCCTTCACTATGATTTGTACTAGCCCACTCTTTATTGAATTAAATGTGTTAATAAAGGACTTATGTAGCAGCTAAGAAGGAGTTATCTGCCATTTATCAATTAATTACCCATGAAAACTGATGTTACACGGTAGTAGTAATCGTACCCATGGTGTTAGGCATATGCTACATAAAAATGCAGTCACCTTGAAATAATATGGGCAAACCAGCTTGTAGCCCACAGAATGCTATTAATAATGTAATCCTAAGTACTACAGGACTGAAATTTGTCTCTGAGTGATCTATGGATAGACTGTGGGATATTTTATTTCTTTTGCTCAATTTGGGTGATCATATTGCTTGAGCTACCACCTTTAATGGTAAAAATCAGGGATTTTTCTCTTACCAACTATTATGTGCATGGGGTAAGTTTAACATTTCTTTGGTGAGGGCAGACAGGGGACGGATTATGGCAGAGAAGTGATGGAAAACCAAGTTGTAAGGCAAGTTAAAGATACATTGGCAGAACTTGCATTGACTTCAGCAGCTAATTTCTATAGCAGTGGAATGAAGGCTCTGATATGATACTGTCCTCATTGCTATTTATAACCAGGATAATACTACATCGGCTGTGGCCATTTTATCACTGGGGGAGAAAAGGGTCTATGGCTCGATAAACTTTTCTTGTTATGAGGACTAGAGCAGGCACTGAGATTGTTCATACTGTGTGGCTGGAGTGTCAGACAATGAATGCAAATGCTAACGCATCATTGTTTGTGTTTATATTAGAATTTAGGCATGCTAATTAGGTTGTCAACATCTATTCTTTTCTCTTCCTAGAGAGAAAGATGTAGTCACTTCCCAGAAAGCTTACAGTCAACACTTGCAGATGAGGTACGAGTGAGCAGAAAATAAGAACACAAAGAGGTTGAATGAGTAATAGCAATATGATGACCTAAAGCCTGTTTAAATCAAATGCAATATGCTCATTAATAGCAATTGTCAGAGTCTAGAAAGATTATGCAAGAAATAAAACCTTAGGAGACTTCATTTTTATTGATGAACTTATCTAATGTTTCAGTAGGCTTTGAGCACAAAATACAGTGAGTAACTTGGGAAGATAGTTGACTTTTCTTTTGATTTAGTTAGATATCTATGCAGTGTGTCTGACATGCATAGGTCAAAGGTTTTCATTATCCCCCACACACATACTCACCAGCAAAAAAATCCCAACAACTTAATATGAATGTAATAGTATAAGCTACAATATAGTTGTAGTATAAAACATTTCTCTCTCTAGCTTTAACCTATGGCTTAATAAACGAAAAATAATATGCACCAAATTGTAAAAATTATGCACAGGCATTCATTTTAGAGTCAGAGCTATTTGGATGCAGCTGTAAATGTACCAGTTGTGCCAATAACTAAACAATACATTTATTCTAGCTTCATTGTTGGAGCATTTTACACTTCAAGTATATTATATGCTTCTGATCATATGCTGTGCACTGTGTACTGTTTGTAATTATGGCAATCTGATTAGCTGCTGAGGTTGAAAAAGGTAGCTGCCACTAGAAATCTGGAGAAGTGAATTAATTAATACATTTCGTTATGAAAGAGAGCACTGTCAAAGTTCCCACTTTATGTCAGGTTCAGAGATATGCTAAAATGCCGCCTTTTGGGGAAAAAAAGAATTCTTATTGTTTCAGTTACACTGACAAAGATTCACTTCAGATTTTATTCCAAAGTCATCTATGTGACTCATTGAAATCTGGGCAGTAAATTGTGATGCCTCTGCGCAGTAGAGCGGAGGTTAGTAGCCTCTGGAAGCAAATCAGCATAAGGAGCAGTGAGGTCAGGGTATAGGTAAAGATTATGTTACCTGGAATGTGAAATAAGACACTGTCACCTTTTTGAGGTATGTCACATAAAACTTCATATGTGGGGCACTAGCTGCAGGAAGTATCTCTGCATTGGGACTCATTCCCAAACCAGGCACTTTGGTGGTCAGTTCATGTCAGGGCCCAGGAGGGCAGCACTGGCAGTGCATACTGGGTGCTCGGTGTCACTGTAATTGGCTTATTCTTCCTTGAGCTGAGGTATCCATTGTTAGATCCTTTCCAGCTGATTCAAAGCAGGGATTTCAGCCCCAAGGCACCAAAAGGATGACTGCCTTAACTTTCCTGTTGTATCTCCATTTTGTTAAGAAGTTTTCAGCTGGACTGGAGAAAGTGAGCTGCTTTTTTTCTCTGAAAACTACTTTAAGACTACAAGTTTTAAGTCTACTGACAGTGAACATGGTTTATCTGTTTTTCAGACAGACAGATGGAAGCATGAGCTCCTCTGAAGACAAATGGCATGTCAGTGGCAAATTTCAGGAAAGGTAAAGGATTCCAAAAGCTGTGAATATTGCAGTCAACTATCTAGAGTTTCTTTTATAACTTTTTATTCCAGCTTCTTTCATCACTTCAGTCTTTGCCAGTCAAAATACAAGTGGTTCAGTTGAATACATTCATAGAAGATACAATAACTTCTGCTCTATTCCCTTGTAGAATTGATTGCTTATATGTGTTTCTTGCCCTCCTACTCTTCTTCTGTTTCTATAAAACAAGTGTCCCAGTCAGTCTTTCCCATTTCTTATTTTGATCATCATCATCTTGTCTCCTAAGCTACTGTGAACAGAAACTCAAGGTAAAATGTGTGTTTATAGGCAACATTTTAAACCAGCTGCAATTTGAGTGCTGGACCAACCCTCTGATGAGACAACTGGAAAAGCTGTGATGTATACTCTATAATAAATGTCAGAGCAAAGAATAACAAAGAAGAAAAAACCCCAACCTATTAGAGGTAAGCTATAGCCAGGAAGTAAAAGAAGAACCTATGTCAAAAAGCAAAAAAAAAATTCAAGAGCAGAACAGAAGTTCAAGGGTGACAAAGAAAAGGATCACAGCCCTTTTGGTGAGTAAGTATTTTTAGACAGGTATTGATCTAGTGGGGAAAAACAGAGTATGTTCTCCATTGTGAAACAGCACTTATTGGGGGTGACACATGCAGGAACCAGGTTAGAAGTAGTGAAGAGAAACAAAGCACTTTCCTATGGTTGGAAAGCATTTTGAAAAAATGAAGGGGTTTGTTCTGTCTTTATTTTTAATGCCCAACACCCAAGTCTAAGAATCAAAAAAACTGAAATATGAAAATATACTCTTAATGATTCAGAAGATAAATAATCACCAGCAAAACCTTTTACCATTGATTTAACTGGGGCCAGGGCTTCACTACAGGTTTTGCTCTTTTATCAAAGTTATCTGGTGCTGAGGGCAGAACTAAACATGGCAACAAGAAATACGTTGGGAAAACTCCTGTCTTCTGTTCTCTTCACTTTTCCTCCTGTTGATGTTACTGTGGCCCAGTGCTGGGCTTGGACTACGTGGTGCCTGTTATTTTTTATGAACTGGACTATTCATAGGGTTGTTTGGCTGAAGGAAGAGTTGAATATGTGTAAATACAAATAGGTGAGTTGTCTTGTTTCCTAAGAGGAAATAATGCAGTAAATCTTGTCATTCCCCACCCCCTGACTGTTCAATTATGCCTTACCTGTTGAGAGAAAAGTGATTAAGTAGTGAGCATTAAATTTACCAGTGATGCTACAAGGAGAGCATGGATGTGGAACAGCACTGGCTCTGCGATAAGGTAATAAAACAGAGGGGATGAGAAACAGAGAGAAATGGCAGGAAATAGATGGTACCAGACAGCAAACCTCACCCCATTCCCATTAACCACTGCAGGTCTGGAATAATCTCACAGACCTCAATCAAAATGTGCTATTTTCATATTGACACAAATTGAGTCAAAACCTATTTGGTCAAATCCTGCATGTTCTGCCACTCGCTGTTGTAACAGAACATCTGCTTGTGTACTGCTTGTAACTACAATGAAAGAGTTGTTACAATCTTTTTGGTATTTTTCTTTTGGTATTTCAGGAAAAATAGGTAGCTGTACAGGGGGCCAGAGTATTTTTCTACTGAAGCCAACCAGGTATCTTCATGACTTCTCAAATGGAGGAGTTATGGAATTACATTTCATTCCTTACGCTGGCTTTTTTCAACTGGATGCTTTCAGTAAGTCTTGCTGCCTCTAGCACCCAGGCCTCACAAGTTTCAGCACACCCAGCAGCTGCACAGCTGTTCAGCCATTGTTTGCCTGGAGCTACCACTGTTTGTCGCTAAGAGTACAACCTATTGTGCTTCATTCTGGGGCACAGAGGCAGCGGCATGCCGATCCACCATTCACGTGGGGACATGTTAGATCATTCTTTTGTCCTGTTTTGGAGGATAACCAAATGCTAAACATTTGATGTGAAGGAAGCCTTCCCCTTACGGATCATCCCCATTCACTGAGGAGGCATGCAGTTCTGTAAGCAAGTACTGCTGGGGCTTTGAAGGTATGTAGATTTTCTAGTCTGAATGCGACTGAATGTACCAGCCATGGGGTACATAAGTCAATTAAAAACAAGGTCCTTTTCACTCGGCGTTTGCTAATGGATGCATTCTTAACCCTGTTCCCTGCTGGTGTTGCTGCCTCTTACACAAAGTATACTGGCTAGTATGCAGACCATTTCAAGTGCAGCCTGTCTGTATCTTTGTATACAGACCTTGAAAGCTCTCTCATTCCTGATATATTTAATCAGAAAAAAATCTGAAGCAGATGCAGTTTTCTATATCACATAATGAAAAAGGACTTTTTTATTGGAAGGAAACGTTTATCTAAATAATATTAGGAACCTCTTAGAACCTTACTAATTGCAAGTAGCTGCTTGAAGACTCCCTCTAAATGACTGAAACTTGTAATTCAGTGTGTGAAGAAGCAACCCAAGCAAGAGTAGTGTTTTTCGAACAATTTTGCAGATCCTAATTCTTCTGCTCCAGAGAAATATGTTTTATGTTTCCTTTTCCTGACAAATGCAAATCAGATATCAACTGATTACATTTCAGTGTAATCATCATATTCCAAGAAAGAGTTGAGGAGCAGACAGAAAGGAGTTGTTTGTTTTTACCAGGGCAACCAAGAGCTTTTCTGTGTGTATGTTTAATGAATGAATCAGCCTATTTTAGCACACAATTGCTTAGATCGATAATTATTCAAGAAACAATACTGCCTTGGGAAAATCTATAGTAATAAAAAAGAAATCTGGATGGGCTGAATAACCTTTTCAGGCAGATATTTATCTCCAAATGAAGCTATTTTTGTAAAGTTTCTATTCTTTAGAAAATGAATTATTGAATGGTTAAAAAATAATCAGATTGTTAGTATTTAGAGTCTGAAGTTAAGGGTGGCAGTGAAATGAAGCATTAATGGACGGTATTCTCAGATGTATAGCTGGGAAGATTGTTAGGTTTTAAGTAGGAAGTCAAAGTGGCAATATGAGCTGAATCTATGCATCTGTACTCTTGTGACAACTGTTACCATTACCAATATGAACAGATAGCAGGTTCTAATTAAAGTTACAAGCCAGAGGGAATAGGCATTAAGAAAGAAAAGAATAATTCCGTGAATAAATTGCACTTGATTTACTAGTTCACAAAAAAGGTCTAAAAATTAGTATCTGAAATTACTTTAAATACAGCATCTATCAAACCACAGAACAATAATCAAGTCGCCCTAATTAGAACACTTATAACTATAAGCAGCGTGTAGCATATTCTTATCTTGACATGGGGAGACCAAGTAGTCCCTAAAGTGCCAGTTAATCTACAACAAACTTTTACTGAGACCTAGAAGAACCCTGTTTCAGCAGCTACCTGCTTACTTTAGATGTCAGAACACCTAGAATGCAGCTTCTTGTACTCCCTGCGTCTGCATTAAGAGCAACCTCTGTGTGCACACCATGAGTTGGATCGTGAAAAGTCCTCAGCAACTTACACAGCACTTTGTAGGAGTAGTTTGGTCCATACATGTAGGTTTGCCTCATTTACTTTTGCTTACTGCTTTAAGTATGAGACAAACATTGTCTCTGCAGATACCTAGGTTCTAAGAGTGGATGTAACCGGATTCCTTAAGTGATGCTGAGGAGTATGATAATTGTATATTACTAGCACAGGGAATGCTGCCTTGCCAGTAGTGATCAGTCTTGTTGTCAGGGAAGGGTGTAATCATAACTTTGGAAAACTGGGCTAGCTGATCTACAGGAAGCCTCTGCTAAGGTAAATGCCTCACTGGCTTTCTTTCACAAAGTGTATCAACTGCTCTCTTCATTTTCAGTGGTTTTGTGCATGGTGAAGTTTTAGCCCATTGAAACAAGTTGTTTTGGTTAAATTCAGTTTTGAAAGCATGCTTTTAAAATTTCAAGCATGCTTGGAATGATAAATTTCTAGACTGCTTTTTGTGAGCATATTGTGATCTGGCAATGTAAGGCTGTAAACATGAAATAACAAGTTTGAAGAGTTAGAGATGCTTCACTAAACCAAACTGTTTTGTCAAATTTCCCAGAAGGATGGACACTAGTAAGATTTTTCTCTCTTGCCTTGAAGGGGCAGCAGCTAGTGGTGCTGGAAAGGAGAGAAATGAGAAAAGACAAAATTAATTCTGTACTTAATTTGATTCATATTATGGTTTTATTTCCTTCTCCATCTGCCTGTATTCCCTTTCCCGCCCAGCTCTTGAAAAAAGACCAGGCTCCGGCTCCTCCAGCAGCCTCTAATGTGCTTGGAAACCTTCACTGTTTCATATAAACTTGCATGTGTTTGTGTTTTGTCATGGATACAACCCTGTCACCAGCCATTGCAGCTACAGCTGATGCTTTCCTCGGGAAGGTTTTTAGCAGTAGTTTCGATTAAGCTACTCCTGCCTGAGAGAAATAGAGCTGAGTGCCCAGCTTAACATTTGCAGCAGTAGCGTGTCTGTAACTCAGCACACATATTGAAAGAAGGGAGCTGCTGTGAGCTGCTCTCCAGTGGCATGCTGAGCGGCTAACTACCTCGCCCAGCCCAATTTTGACTCTGAGTTTTCTTAGCTAGAAGCTGTGTGTGGGAAATGGGGGGCCCTTAGTGCAACTCGGTGTTGTGGTGCTCACCTTTGCCTGGAGAGCAGGGAACACACTGACCTGCAGCCCACATGGCATAACTGGTATGGTCACCATGGCACTACATGGCCTTTCAGCAGCTTCACACAGCCTCTCACACTTGATGGGCGTTAGGACAAAGCCTGGGGAGGTTTTGGCCCTGTACGGGCAGGATCTGTGACCCTTTTGCAACATGAACACTAACCCCAGTGTGGCCAGAGCCATTAGCTGCCATGTGGTAAAAAAAGAGGTGGGAGGAATTTTACAGCCGGTTTCTTCATAGCAAAGGGATGCACACAGGCTTGCCAGAGACTTGGAAAGATTTGCCCATGCAGCTCTTGCTGCAATGAGTCAGCTGAATTCATGGGATGGTGCAGAGCTTTGATGGTGGCATCCACACTGCAAAGTTACACAGATTTACGGGGCTTCTCTCTCATCTGCAGGCAAATTGTAATTATTACCAGGAGAGCAACTTCAGCAGGGGGAGGGAAGGAGCCCCTTTGTAACCTAATTTTGACGGGTACCCACAATGAGGCGGTGACACTGCTTGTGGTGCCTGGCTTGCCTTCGCTTACCTCCGCTGTAATGACATACCAGAACTTGGGGTGACAAAATATCTTCAGTGACAAAAATGTATATGTCTGCAAGCTACGTCTGTCCCTGAAGTGTTGCCTGTTTTACCTGTGGATGATGCACCTTGGGATTTCAGTGTCTATATTCCACCCGAGTTTCACTTTGAACAGTTATGTGCTTTTTGGGTCTGACGTCTAGCAGCTCCACATTTAAGCAGAGAGTGCAGAGGAAACATTGCTGAAAGAGATGTAAATGCTTAGGGCAAGAAAACTGTGCCTCCCTAAGATGCTAAAATTAAGTCAATTGGGCAGCTGCTGAGCGAGGAGGGAATGGTTGATCTAATTTATTTGGATTTAAAATTTTTTAAAAAGTTCTTGTAAAAATATCCCTACCAAGAAGCCATTAAAGCAAACCAGTATTGAGGAAGTGAGAGCTAAAGTACTTGTGCATTAGAAACTAAGAGGTAGAGCAGGAATAAATGACCATTTTTTTTATCGTGGCAAAAGGCTAATGGTATAGTGCCCCAACACTCAGTATTCAAACTGGTGTTATCTGAAAAAGGGGATGAACATGCTATCTGAAAGGTGGCACTGTTTGCTGTTAACAGAGAATTATTTCAGTTAATCAGAACTAGGGAAGATTGTGAATGACCTGGGTTAACAAAGTGAATAAATGGGCAGTGCGATGCAGATGAAATGCAATGCTGACAAATACAAGGTTGGGCACACATTCAGGGGAATAATTGGAAGTATTTGTAGGCTTTGCAGGGTTCTAAATTAACCATAACTATTTAGGTCATTACTTGCTATGATCAGCTTAGTGGAAAAAATTGTGTTGTGAAGGGATACTATGAAAACAAAAGATGATGTGAGACCATGTAGAAAAAAAGAAAGAAAGAGCAGAATAGAAAATACAATTCCATCCATAAATCAACAATAACAGTTCACCCATAATTTTGTTCTTGCCCTATCTCTTACAGCATACTGACAAAAAGTAATTCTATGGACTGGAAACTAAATGATTAGAGAAATGGAGGAGGCTGAAAATAAGGATTTGTTTAGAAAGGAATGAAGTAATAGGAGACAGAGGGGAAGTATTTAAAACAATGACTGGTATAAAGAATACAAGCTAAGAAGTTTCTATTTATCCTGCTAATGCAAAAAAGAAGCAAAGTGCTACATTTAAAGTGAATGAAAATGAATTATTTCCATGAAAACCTCGTTAACCTTTGGGACTCATGCTCTCAAGCAATCACGGAGGCTGAAAGTTCAGCAGCATTATACTGTTTTAAAGCAATTCTTATGCTACCAGAGGCCTGGAACAGTTACTCCCAATAGCTGCTCAATGCTGCTTATTCAGAGCTCCTGCTTCTCCATTAGAAAAGCCTGTACGTGTACTAACCCACTGCTTCCTATTTGTGAGTCAGACTTTTTAATGTGCAAGGGTGTTACTGTGCTCAGCCTGTCTCTTGACTTTAAACTGGTTGGCAGTGCAGGGTCTACATTCTGCCAGGGCTCCTTCTCCAATGCAAAGAAGGAGGTGTGCACCCAAGGAAGAAATGTTTAAGAATCACATAAACTTTGCTGTAGAAGCATTTTTTTTAATATAAAACTACCTATTCTGAGTGTTATTTCTGTGGCTTTCTCTGTCTGGGATCCTGGACCGATGACTTTGGCAGCTTGTGCATTATATGGAACCAGCCTTTAAAAAATCTCCTTGCTGCCAAGGTAAGGCTCGTGTGATTTTCAGTAGCATTTATAACCACTCAGGCTGCACCATGGTGTGATCCTTTCACATGCCAGGAACTTTGATGGGGAGCAGTTGAGATTAATGATGACATAATACAGTAAGAAGAGATATTAATGCTCTTAGGCATGAATTAATGAAATACCATTGAGAATTTATCCTGCATGAATAAAAGGATTTGGTAGTTGTCATTCTAAAAAAAAAAACACATGAAGGATTTTATTGAAAAAAATCCACCCAAATCCTCTGTTGAAATAGGCAGGGTCCCAATGAACCTTTATTCCAGACTTTTTTTCAGAGCCAGATGATTGAACTGGATCCATTAATTAAATTCCTACTAATTTACAAATTGTACATATAAATGAGAAGCACATATCTTTGGCTTCCAGGGCTGTGGTGGTGCTAATTTTTACCCCCAACTCCATGAAAAGCTGGATTCCAACCTGTGCTGTAATTGTGGAGACCTGGTATGCCAGTGGCATCCATACATCTGGGGCTTTTATCTCACAGTGCAGCCATACAGACTCACCCTTGCTTAGTGAAATGGCAGCAGTGCTCTTCATAAATGTGGAGGGTGACCATCACCATCTTGAGAACACAAAGTTGAAGGTACCTTTTACTGTGATATCCGCCCCCCCAGGCATAAAGTGTCTTTGCAGGGCTACACTTGAGGTGGAACTGAAGAACTACTGCACTGTCCCATCACTCTGCATCCTCCCTCATCCCCTAGAATTAGTGAGTTAAAACCCGTGAAGATGTTTGTGTATATTTATATATATATAATTGTCTGCCTGTAGTTTCTCTTGATTTAAAAAATAACTTTATTCAGGGATAAAACTTTACACTAGCATATGTTGTCATATAATCAAGTCTAGAAGACAAGTTTGTTTAGTTTTGAGGCAAAGTGGGATAAGAACAATACACAGGGACTATTTACTGGGTTTTGTTCTGTTAATGTCTGAGTAGTTCAGAAAAAAAAAATTTCCTTAAAAATTAGGACATAAAATGACACATATTTTATCCATAACTGACGTCAATTTGAAACACCTTTTATTGCCTACATAAGTGAATATATGTAAACTTTATTAGTAATTTCATTTCCAATTTAAAAGCAAAGGTGTATTGTAGAATTCACAGATAAAGGTTAATTTTAACTATAAAGGTATTACCAGTGTTGCATTTCTTCATGTTATGGTTCACTTATGTAGAATTGAGATGTATTTTATATTAAACAATGCATAGCACCATTATACAACAGTTCACTAAATGCACATCCCATTTAATCTTTTGTAGGAATTAATATAACTGGACTGAAGTTACAAGGAAGAATTGAACTGAGCCAGTAGGGTTAACACTGATACTAACAGGAGATTACTAGCCATAAGAAAATTACAGCTCTTCTGAAAGACAGTGCCTAAAATAGCAGCATATCCTTGGCACCATCATAGGAACTGGTTAACTGATGACCCTGAAGAAACACTTGTTTCCATTAATTCTGCTGTCATTATTTCGCTATTCTCGAACTCTTCCTCTGAATTCTTCTGTCCTTCTGATCCCAAGACAAGATGGCAGGAACGTGAGAGAGAACATAAAGAAATTACAATAAGCTGTCAGCTATATAATTATATTGTAACCTACTACACTGAGCAGTTACACCAACAGAAATTTGGCAAGGTATCAGCTGCTAGCTGCTAGCTAAACACAGGACACTCACTAGCATAACATTAAAAAAACAGGCTCACTAAAAAGCAACATCTACATTACAAAGAAGCTAACAAAAGAATTCCCTTATGATACTTAGGTTCAGCTGGTTCATCTTAGGTTCATCAGCTACATTTTCTTGTTTTATGAATATTTGTTACATTTGCAGTTGAATATATATTTAAGATCACAATGCTACAAACCTTTTTCCAGCCTGTAGTTTTGCCACCTTAGTTAGACACAAAGGAGTACTTGCTCGAACTAGGGTTGAAGATTCTGCTGAAAGTTGGTGATGTTATTAGGTCATGTGTACTATAATTACTTGAGCACCACAATTTTTAAATCCCTAAGACATGATTTCCTAGGTAGAAGGCAGCAAGTATGCTTTTAAGTTGCCAGGCAGACCAAGGGAATCATTTTTGCTCCACAGAGTCTGCTGTATACCCTGAATCAGAACAAATTCTCATTTCATAGACTTCAGGTGTTTAAAGCATCTCTACTAAGCAGAAGTAAACAGTTTCTGATTAAATTTTAAATGTTCCAATGACTCTGTAAACATCCTAACTTTTAAGTGTTAAGGAACATACTGGCAGAGGTACCAGTAGGGCCGATGGTGAAGATGCCGTTTTTCTTCAAGAGCAATCGCTACGGTGTCACAGTCCTGATTACAGAGATACTGAGGTTACTTGAACCCCACGGTTCCATCTCAACCTGGATGATTGTATCTTTTTCTTTTTACAGAGTTTGAATTGTCTCAACAGCAGGAAGTTTTGCCCAAAATATGCTTCTGAAATCCAAATGTTTTTCCAAATGGACTTTCTATGTTCCAATGTGTTAGGAGGTAACAACATTGGTAACAGCTCACAAATGACATTTTGCTGTTCTCATATAGTCAGTGGCCACACATGAAACTGTGGCCTCTGATGATAGGGCATAAATTTTAGAGTTGTTTGGAAAAGCGCAGTTCTGGAAGTTGTGACAAATGAAGTCCTTAGCATTATCTTGGAGAGGCTGTGGTTGAGAGGGACAAAAGAGGCTTGGGAATCAAGACAACAAAGACTTCAGACTTCCAATTTTGCCACTGAGTTGTAGATAACATCTTGGGCATCAGCTGCCTTCTACAGTTCTCTACTCTAATAAAAATAGGGACAGTTACGCTTATTTATCTAACTCAAAACAGTGCCGTGATGGATTAATTATTTGGATAGCACTCGGAGTGCTATCCAAATGCTGCTTATTCATGTTTTCCCCACTGCAACAATGTATCTTCATCACTAATAATTAACTGCTAATTACTGTTGCTGAGAAGATGATAGTGGTGTTTACCACCTTATTTTTAATTTCAGCACACATGCCTACTTAAAAGTTATGTAAATATATGAAATTACAGTACATTTTCCTAATGACCCTGCTATGTCTGAGTTTGATCCTACCCAATTGTGACTGGAGTAATGAATAGTAAAGATGACCTTTTTTCTGCAGAGCTATATAGACAGTTTCTATTGTATTTTTGACACTTAAAAGGATGAAATGTAAAGAAGCCATTGTAAGCAGGATACGGCTGGGTCGAAGGAGTGCTGATGCCAATTATGCTTCGTACATAATAATGCACATTTTACCTATTTGGAAAAAAAATTCACATTTATTTACTGTCAAACAGGTGTTAAACTTTACACTGGATATTAGTGATGGGCTCATTATTAACAGGTTTACACAAAGGGATGAAAAAAAGCAGGATTTTGTTGAAACAATTTACATTTCATTAGATTTTTATCATAAAATAAATTAATTACTAAATATAGGCAGAAGGAATATGGAAGAGTAATAGTTATGTTTTATTTATTTTTTTTAAAGGACAGGCACCTTTTATTCACGAGAAAGCTTGTGAGAAGTGTCCAGTGTCCCCTTCACCCCTTACCACCCGACCCTGATTAACGAATGAACAGGGAATTGAGTTACAATCTTTGTTAGCTATACCAAATTTGTGCAAGGCTTGGCATAATTGGCTTCGAAAACAATTTTCTCCCAAAATCATGTTTTTTGGCAATAAAAATTCAGAACGTAAGAATAAAAACTAACTTGTCAAAGCAGAACACTGTTTACAGTGAAAAATAAGTGAAAATGGGTAGAACTTGCATTTTAAACATACTACCGTACTATGAACAGAGTGTAAGAAAAACAGCTTATAACATATGTGCAACCAAGAGCTTTTCACAATATTTTCTTCAAACTCTTTAAAATTATTTTTTAATGACAATTATAATTCAGTTGGACACAAATGTATTTATTTTACCCTAGCAATAGAACAAAATATAATTTCTTTAGCCATTTTTTCATGAGAACGGTTCATTGTACAGTTGAGGAAATATATGAAATAAGGCCTGTGGCTTGATTGCTAGTGGTTAGACATGTATTCAATCTTTGCCCTAATGGAAAAGATTTGCAGTGAACTGCAAACTGATGCAGAATATCTCTCCTGCTTTTGCAAGTCTTGTCAGGAATAGTAAGGTACAGTAAATTTGTCCCACAGGATTTTAGAGCCTACGCCTTGTATATAATACAATGTAGGCCTAGAAAAAAAAAATGTTGCAGCCATATTTACAAATTTAGTTCACAAACTGCTGCAGTAAAATGGCTGGAAAGTGTTTATTTCTCTTTTTTTTTTTTTTTTCACAATTTTGTTAAATTCAGCAGCAGAAGATACCTTAAAATACCTTGTTGGTATTTCTTTTCTTTGTAACAAATAATTCATTTTAGTATACTCTGTGTATATACAAAGTTTTTGTTTTATAAAAATTCACAGAACTGCGAGGTCCAGTCATCCCCGTTACTGGAGAGCCACAGGGTCAACAGAATTGTCTCTTCAAGCAGATACGAGGGAGCCTGCATGGGGCCAATTAAGTCTTTTTAATACTTGTACGTGGCCTTTAATATTTCTTTGCTACACTATTAAAGGCTTGTCACTAGTTGCATTTGTCCTTCTCTAACATCCCCTTCTGGAATACATCCTTCCTTGTTAATGGGAATTATATAGCCGTCGCTATTACCCCTGCTGATTTGATAGTACATCTGAAGCTGATGGCCAGCTCCTAGGTTTGGCATGCTCTTGTAGTAAATGTCCTCATTTTCACTCCTCCTGGAGGGAGAGAGATCTTCTTCAACGTCAGGGCTGCTCTCTGGATACGGAGAGTCTCTGAGATTGGGCATGCTTGTGTAAAGAGAGTCTCTGTTGGGGGACTGGAGGTGGTCGTCAGCCTCGGCCGTCAGCTGTGAGACATAGCTGTCTGTTCCCTCGGTCTTCACTGTCTTCTGCGGCTGGTACAGAAGGGAGTGAGTCCGCTGAGGAATGAGTGGGGCCTCAAGCTCTTTGTGGTGGAGCTCCAGCCCGGGGGTGTCACTGTGCATCAAAGATGAGGCATCTGCCACGATGGCGTCATCTTCGCTACTGCTCCCGCCGATCACAGCTTTGGCTGGTAGCGTGCGCTCCAGGTTGTGGTTCTTGCTGCTGCCCCGCAGGTTGTTGTGCACTAACTCTGAAATGATCATTTTCTCAAAAGCAGTATCATTCAGGCTTAGTCCACAATCTACAACTTGCACACTGTCGTTATAGTCTCCATTGCGCAATGAGTAGCTGTTGTTGAAATTACCATTTAGCGGTAGAGTATCCATGGCACTTGTATCCCTGGCATTGTTCAGTGAATGTCCTGAAATGGAAAAGGACAGCTCTGGTCATTGCCTGATGTGCTTTTTATCACTTCAGAATTTTTCTTAACAAAATCTTTAATGTAGTTCAGGACAAAGTTGTACTCAGAAGTAAGACTTGAGAAAAGTTAGGTTATTATTGAACATTCCCAAACATAAGCAGTCGCACACCTTATAGGAAAGATGCATTTTAAAAATAGTAGCGTGTATTTCCTGTGGGGAATAGTGGCATTTTTTATTTCTTAATTTAGTGTCAATTCTGTGACTCTTCCACAAGGAACTGTTCACTCCATGCCCTTGCATATGTAATGCAAAGCAATTCGTTTGGAAACATCTATGGTTTGAAGTACACCACCATGATTTGGAAAAAGAAAATTAACAGAATTTGTCCTAAACGACACTAAATTAAAAAGGAATTAGATCACAGACATAACTGAAGGTAAATGTACAACATAAACCCACATAACTGGCAAGCAACTACTTTAACAACAGTTCTAACATTTTTCCTTTTTTTTTTTTTTTGTTTTTTTTGAGATGAAGTAAAGAAAAGAATGAAAAAAATGGATAAATACAAAGAATTTATGTTAAACGAGGACAGCCATCTTTCACACTACAGGGACCAGGGCCCACAAGCACCATCCAACAACACGATAGACAGCAGGTGGAATGACTCACTTTGGACAACTCACATCATGTCTGTCTGCTCAGGCTATCTGGCCTAAGAGTAGCTGATATATAAAAGAAAGTAAAATGATTTATTGTAACATGATGAAGAATTACTGAGCTTCTCAGCAACTTAGTCAGAGCAAGGGTTCAGCAAATTAGATTACTAAGCAATAACAGCTTTTCTTTTCCCACTTAATGTAATTTTTTTTGCACTAATATTCTGTCTGCCAACAACGGCCCCAGGCTTCTAAAGGTCAAAGTTTGCCTGCAGTCTGCATCAGTCACAGTGACAGCGCTGAATGAACCAGAATAGTTAATTAAGAGTTAGGCCCACAGTTACCATGGGCATGGAAGTCATATGCAGAAATGTTAGGAATTTCTGTAAGTATGGGTCACAGAAATTAAACCAAAGAATAAATATTAGTTGTGGAATGGGAAGAGGAAATCAGCCATGGCTGATATTTCATAGCTGCTGGAGGAATGACAGATTGGGTAAGTCTGCTGGAAACATGAAAAGAAGTTTAAGGGGGGGGAAATGAAGTCTTATGATGATTAAGGTCTTTATGCTTTTGGTTTTGGCTTTTGTTTTGTTTTGTTTTGTTAACACAATAAAGAAAAGGTTTTCCTACAGACACAAAGACATGTAAACTATGACAGCACAGTGCTTCCCAAGCAAAGGAAAAAGGAAAAGAAAAAAAAAAACTTTGATAGAAATTAAACAGGCTGAACCATGTAAAGTTAGATGGTTAGAGCATTCCTAGAAAATCACTTTATCTACAGATATGTCTGGAAGTAAAGAAAGAATGGAGTGACTTTACTGTAATGAGACTGACCACTGTGAGGCTGCTGCATTATATGCAAGGCTTGGAGGAGTATAAGAAAGAAGTTGTTTAGGAACCGTATATGCATTTTCCTATTTTTTTTCTTTTTTATAATTAAAGCTGCAGCTTATCCTAGAAAATTCAATCTTCTGTGGAAATATTGTTTTCAATTAAAAAGTAATTGCATTTTCTCATGAAGATTTTTGTCTTCAATGTTAAAAAATAGAGTAATAATTTCCAAATAAATTCTGAGTAATTTGCAAATAATTTTGAGTTTGTGTTACTGTTAACTCCTCTCCATGTGTACTGATTTAAACAGTGATGAGGGTTGTTTGAAAGGTCTCTTTAGGCTTTGATTAAACAACTTTGTAGTTTTGCAATTCCATATATGTTCCAAGATTCTTCTTTCAATGGATTTAGCTGCACAGAACATATGGCATTTATAAAAGCAGACAGCACATGGACCACATGCTGGCATTCATTTCCCTCATGAAAGTGATTTAATTCTATAATTTTAATTCTCTTTTCTTCTGCTAAACAGATACCAAAATATATCTGATAATCTAAAATGAGTTTTCTATGATATACTGCAGAGTTAAGCATGCTAGAATATATTCAAATTGGTTTGATGAGGCAAATTTTGTTGCCCATGATCAGGTAATTCATTTGAAATCTTTCCATAGCCTGTAGCAAGATTACTGTGGGAATGTAAAAAATATAAGTAAATTGTTAAGCATTTCTGCTTGACACTGCTTTGGTTTTAAACAGCAAATTATTTCAGCATTGCATAACTTCTGTTACCAATAGGGTTTGCTACAGACCTCATGTTGTTTCCCAAAAAGCAGTATGCAAGTACTTTTTGAATGTGGAAACATTTCATTTGCAAATTGTGAACCACTTGCCCGCTGAGTCTACTTCATGACCGCTAGTTATGTTTTAATTGTGCCCATTAAAAATCATGCTGAAAAAATTTACATTTGATAGGCAAAGTTAAGTTTTACTCCCATACTTGTCTCTCTGTAGGTTGCTAGAGGAAAGCATAAGGAAAGTAAGAAAACAAGAGAATGAAAATAGAAACTACAGTTCAGTTAAAAAGGAAACTTGAAATAAAAACTGGAAACAAAGTTTTATGAGCTCTTTATCAAAGATTTATGGTTCCAGTTATAGTAAAGTGATCTTACGACTCATCAAACAGTAACTGCTACATATTTACTGATGGATTGCACCATAGTTAAAAAAAGCAACTAGATAATGTAACAAGAAAATGTTAGGTAAGCGATGACACCCTTTATTCCCATAGAACTAAACTGTTCTAACTTTTAATCTCAAGATTTCCCTACAGGAAAATGATCTACCATAAAGCTGCACTATACTATAGTTTAGATCTGTTTGATGCTGGATACAGTTTTCTACACTGGGGTATCCAAAGGTGTCAAGATGCCTTGCACTGCTTTAGTATCTAATCTGTTCCATAGGCAGTTTTTTCTCAGCAAGCTTTAGAGTTGACCTTATATTGCATAGACATGATACCTCTAAGTGATATATATCTTGAAGATGGGCTCTCGGACCATGTGGTGTCAGTCCTGTAATAGTATATTAAGATTTATGCCACCTGTGTTAAAAACATGGATAATTATTTGTAAATACTGTTATGGCAAAGGCATTACTATAATATAGTGCAGTTTTACAAGCTGACATTGGCATCACTGTATTTCTCAAACTGACAGAAATTCAGAATGGACAGCTAGGGCATCACAACTGGAGTCTCTATCTAGGGAAAGAAGGGATTTGGAGCGAGCCAAAGAAAGCGGTTTTATTCAGGAAGTATAAGCACACCTGGTGAGTTAAACACAGGAGCTGAAGGGGCATTACATACAACTGTTTCAGCGAGCAATGTGTTATAGGGGTTGTTAGTGCCGTGTGGTCGAAGAAGAGGGTTTGTTAGTAGGTAATTGCCAGTCATTCCTAAAGCAAAAGAAACAGAAAAAAATGTCAGTTCTTTAATTTTAGGTTGACAGTTTAAATAAAGAATATTTTTTGTTCATCGTGAATCATGTAGGACTTGTCAAATGTAATTCAGCTGAAAATTTATGAATGTATTTGAGCTATGTATTTGAAACGGGAGTAGGAAAATACAGTTAGATTCCAGTAATTCACAGGTGCTGTCCAAATCCCCAAAGTAAACATCTGGTGAGAGTGACATTTACTAATGTATACAAAATCACTGTTACAGAAGAATAGCAATTAAATGTGTAGAGATCAATGTACTACTAAAGATATTATAACTTTTAAAATGATTGTGTGGGACACTTCTGTCCAGAATTGAGAGAACCAAATTTCTCAAATTGAAAGGCATTGAAAAATCTCTTATGGCAGGATCAGAGCTGTTATTCACTTTATTAACAACACACGGATAGTGGAAGGGTATTGGTGTTTTCAAACAGACAGTGGATGACAAACTGCAAGAAGCATATCTTAGTATATGCAAAAGTATGCATGCTGAGGGGAAAGCAAAATATTTGCTCTAAGAAATCAGAGCATTCACGTTTCCTCCCGGGACATTCATGCTGTGAATTTATCTGCCAGGTTTTAAAAAAAGAATTCCTTGAATGAGAGAATTTCTTTAAACAGTCTGTTTATAAACAATGCAAGATGAAGCAAAATACTACACAAACAGATTTTTTTAAAAACCCATTTTACCTGTCAATACAACACCATTTTAACAACTCTTGGAATAATTATTTTAAAAATCAGCTCATTTTAAGAAATTAATAAAGAAGTCAATTAATATCCAATTTCTACCTACAGGAAGAACAACATGTTGGAATAATGACCAAAGAAAACCCCACAAAATGGTGTGATTTAAAACTTACTGTAAACATTTCATTGAGGTAAACTACCATTTTCTTTTCTATTGCACTGCACAGCGGTGTGTCAGGATCAGTGTATTAGAGACCCAAAGGCAACTAAGCCGCCAGGTATATTTTTATAGCATGATAGTTTTTATTTGGCAGGGAAAAGAATATATATTCCAATTCTAAATACTAATCCTTCTGCATTACCACAGACACGTGATAGTAGAAATGAGAAGAAAATGTGAAGATTCAGATAATTACTGCCTGCTTACACTAATCTGATCTGAAAGTTTGTATCAGTGAACAACTAAAAAGATTTTATCATAGCTTTTGGCAGGTCTAATGCACTTGGTACTAGAAATACTAACTGAAGTGCATTTTGTTCAGGGTTTTTTTTTTGTGTGTATTGTGTTTAATCTTGGTTAGAATTATTATCCTGTAATTTGTAGGTATGAGAATTTTTTTTCAATCCAAAATTACTTGCCACTCTTAAAAGCTTAATTTTTTTTTAAAGGAAAAATTACACCTGCCATTAATTACTAAACTACTCTTATGTATGTATTACTGAGATAGTGACAGTATTACAATTGAATAAAGATGATGTCAATTTTTCTAATTATGGCAGGACATATCCTCCATAATTGAGATCTGTGCTCCAAAAAAGGGAGAAGCTTCCAAGAGCTCTGTTCAACTCAGAATTAGCTAAGGTGCAACATGGTTAGAGTCAAAGACATCAAATTAGGCTGAAATCCCAGCCATTTATCTGTAGTGTATTTATGGGATTTCAGTGAGACACTGGAAGGGAATGTACTTCTTTCTTGGGCATGAAAAGTATACATTTTCTACTTAGGAGAAGTTACTTAATTTTGATTTTACCAGAGGAGCAACATACATGGTTCACATGCGGGGTAACAGTGAGACTTACAGGTCTTCTCTACTTTCTGCATCATAGAATCATAGACTCAGCCACATAGAAAAAGTGGAATCATCCTTTCTGAAATCTTTTCTTTTAGAAAATACCCCATTTTTTACTTTCAAAAATGAATGTGAGTTAAGTACATGTCCTGACTTCAAAATCTTGAAAAGAAACAAAGCGGGAGAAATTTGCTGGTTGTGGTTGATGAGGACTTTACAGCAGACCTCAGTGTGTATTTTCTATTTGAAATTTGAGTTTGAACTGGCCACACAATGAGATCAGGGCTACATGTTCTTCTCCTGGGGACGTGGGTGGAAGAACAAGCTTTGGACTTGGGTGGCACAGAGCATTCCTCTCTCCACTGCTAGCTCAAACTGCCTTAAAGTACACAGGAGGAAGGGGAGAAAGGAAGGGACATTCTGTATCAGTTAATACCCTTGCCCTCTAACTGGACATGAGAATGGGGTTACAGACTTCGAAGTCTCTTTGAGCTGAAAAATTTGGAATTTTGGCTTCTCTGTGCCTCAAAAATCTGGATTCTATCCCATGTGACAGATATGATGCTCTTTGAAATAGAAAAGATAAATGCTTTACAGACATCTTTTGCATAGAAATGATATCAATTAGATTTCACTGGGAAAATTTCTGCACCTAAAAATCATCATCAAATATGCATTAAAATGTTACTGCACTCATATTTCTGTTTCAGATTTAACCTGTAAAGGTTAGTAAAGATTTAAAATTATGAATCTTATTCAAATACATTCCCACGAATGGAGGAATTCAACTTCTACAGCGGGGCCACTTGAGGGAACGCGGTTTTAAAATGTCCTGGTGGATAACTTTAAAACTCTACTTTTAGAGAACAATTGTTCCCAAATATTTTTTCCAAAACATTCTTTTCAATTCTTCTGTGTTAAATGATATAAAATCTGTATAAAATTTAAGGCTTCTAAAACTGAAATGTTCCCAGTGACTGACCTTGATTAAGTGTTGAAGTGCTGTTGATGTCACCTGAGATAAAAGACGATTCAGATTGTTTTCTCACAGTGTCATTCCACATCCTCCTTATACGACTCTGTTAAAGCAGCAAGACAGAAGCACAGTAAGTTACAAAGATTTTTTCCTACTTATGTGCTATTATGTAGAATATTTGTGGTTATTTTGACCTAAAGTAAAGTAAGCCATTCTCGCACATACTGAAACTCCTTTTGTTATTAAAACTCTAATTTATTAAATTTCATTTAGATGAAACACGATGGCATAAACCTTCCTATAAACCAGCCCCTAATTGCAGGAAAAATAGGGTGTTTGTATTAAACCAAAGCAAAAGGAAATACTTAAAAAGGAATCAGTCCTACTACATAGAAGTATATATTTGCCATCTAAATGATAATAATGAGAAGACAGTTAGTGCTTCTGAATGGAATACATCTCAGTAGGGTTTTTATAAATAAGGTTAATTAAAAGATGCTGTCAAAAATCTTTGTTACCTGAGTGCCAGAGGAATAGCGAGCACTAGTTCTTGTTGTTGATGCCTTCACTGAACTGTGGGGACTCTCAGTTGGTAGTCCACCACAGCAGTAGGAGTGTCGGAAGCATTTGCCATATTCTTTACGTACCTGGGGGTGAAAAAAATTGCTTAGCACAAAACATAGTGTTAAATATCTCTGCTGCATTGAAACTAATCAGACATTTTTCCAAGCAAGTAGATAATTCCTGTCTTGTTGGCCATTAGCAAAATTAGGTATTTTTCTCTACTTAATGAGGGCATTGCCAGCTAATCAGGATTTCTGAACAAACTATTTCCAAGGTATACAACACACTTCATTTAGATAAGCCTGAATAATCATTACTGAATTATTTATGGGATTATTTTTAATTTTTCTTCCTATTGTAGATTAATAGATATAGGTAAGTTCACCTGAATTGAATCCTGTCTGAAAATAGTCTTTTTTATACAAGCTCTTGGTGGAGAACCCATAGAAAGCCTCTCTTCCCACTATAGCAGGCTAGAAGGGCTGGTAACTAGACTAGGCATGCTCACTACTTCCCATTACATTATCCCTTCTAGGAAAGTGTGCAAAACCTGAAATGGCTCTAAAGGCTTTTTCATATAGAGTTACTCTGAATAACTCAAACAGCTGCCAGTTGATACGGCCACTCCCGCTTCAGGGTTGTACAGAGGTGATAAACGCCCCTGTTCTGCCCCAGGCAGAGTGCCAGCTTTTCCAGTGGAGGCACCATCATGGTTCCAGAGCCACATTTTCACAAAATGTTAGGGGTTGGAAAGGACCTCAAAAGATCATCTACTAGCCCAAGCCCCCTGCCAGAGCAGGTTCACCTAGATTGAGTCACACAGGAAGGCATGCAGGCAGGTTTTTAATGTCTCCGGAGAAGAAGAGTCCACAGTGAAAAAGTTTGAACTGGAAAAGCTTGGAAAGAAAGCATCTTTCACTTTTAGGATCCAAAAATAAAATCCTTGTTACTGTCTCTGTTGAACCCAGAAATCTGAATGTACCTGTGTATATAGGGGTTTTGTCTGACAGAGCTATGACACTAATTAATGATTCCAGTATTTGGCCTACGTTTATTCACCTCCTCTTTCCAGTGACCTAACTGGAAACTTCAGTTTTGTAATTCATGTGTGTTAACATTTGTCATGGAAGTAATCAGGCTTAATTTGCAGTGCAGCTAATTCCCTCGTATTTGGTGACTGCTACCCTGACTGCTATATTCAGGTAACAGGAGAGTGCACACACATCTCAACAGCATGACAGCCACCAGAGAAAGGACACAGTGCATACAATTTGTAATGATGCCTAAGTATAGATTCTTAAATCTTCCACTAGACACTTGGGAATCTAAATGTCTCTTCTACGTCATTGAGATTCCCCACTTAAGTTTCTGGGAAAAGTGGGATTTCATCTAATCTGGAAATTCTGCTTGACCTATGACTATATATAGGACAGAAAGGAAATTATGTGTGTGTAAAAAGGGGAGAAGGGAAAAGGCAAGAAGTTAATTGTGTGGATTTACATATACCCTGTGCTGTTTTCATTGTTACGAGAATTTTACTCACAGAATACATACTGTGATGTTTCTATACACCACAAGGTTGAAGAACAGTTGAACAGTTAGTGCCCAAACTTCGAACAGTAACTCATCTTTTTATAAAAGTAGATGGTATGTCAGCACAAAAGACATAAAAAAAATGAAAACAGAAATGTGTGGACATAGAATTATAATCTTTAGCTCTTTAGTCTGAAAAACATAACCCCCTATATATCGTCGCTACATGGTATAACACCTAAGAAAATACAACCCTAAATACTAATGGATATTAAATGCTCCAAACCACTACACAGCAGAGACAATAGCAATCAAAACTATATTTTTACCCAAATACCACCCTCCAGGGCTGGTTTTGCCTAATGCCTATATTGCAGTGAATGTACATTATCTGTCAGTACGGCGCATTCCACTGTCATTATTTCTAAATTATAGCTTGTTGGAAACTGATGGAAGCAACAGCACTATCATCCTGTCAGAACTGGAAACATAATAGTTTTCACTTTCACAATTCTATTTCTCTGTTCAATTTAGTGACCAACTAGTAATAACAGAATAAAAAGACTACATTAGCTATGCAGACAGAGGATAGGATGATATCCAGTCAAAGGCATCAAAACTTAAAAACCTTAAATGGCAGCTTTAACATTCTTTCAGGTATAAATCTTATTGCTCTAGGTTATGCTTTTTCACACTTGACTGGTATTTTAATATTGCTTTTTGCTGACTCCACTTAATATAAAAACAATGCACAGCTGTAAAAAGAAATAAAAAAGGAACCTGTTTTTGATTTTCAAGTCCAATACAAGTGGTAGAAAGGGCAACATTATATGAAGCCCTAATCTAGAAATTATTTGCATTTTGAGAATGTTTGCATTTTCTTCCCTCTCTTCTTTTCTTGGGCTCAATCTCCTCTCTAAGTGAGCTTTTGTTCTCTCAAAAATGAAAGGAGTGCTGTGTTCATCTGGATAAAATTCTTTCTGTCTACCAAGTCTTTTCTGAAAACATGGCTGTATGCCATTGTCTACACCAGATTTATAGACACTGATACTGTTAGAGCTGGTACAGTTGAGAATATGCAAGAATGTGATTTTTTTGTATGTACAGAGCAACACTTTATCCAATGGTGTCAAACCATTTTATAAATATCAGTTAATTATGTCTCTGGTGAGCTAATTATAATGGGAGTTAATAATTGCTAGGTCTCCAGCCTAAAACTGGTAAAAATATTTAGAATCTAAATATTGCAAATTGGGTATTTCCAAATGTAGGATGTATTGCATTTGATGATAATTTTTTGGTGGGATTTTTCCATGTTTACTCTTCCTCTCAACTCCTGTTACTTTCATTTGCTATGCCTTCTGACACAGGCTATGAATTTTGCTTTTACCCTGCACTAAAGCACCTCTAAAACATCCTTGGTCTCCACCCTCAGTCTGGGGAAGAGAAGGGCTGCAGGAACCCAAAGAGATTCCCAGCCAGTTGCTCCCTTCACTTCCATCTCTCCTGCCTGCTCCTCTCTCCCCTGCAAACTTCCTCTCTCCACAGCAGATCTGTTCCTTCTGGACCACTCTGCTACCACCGGGCGAAGAGGAGCAGAATTAATTTAGCACATCCCGCTCACAAGGCAGGCTCATTCCAGTTCTTCCAGCTGACAGTATGAAGCTGTTGGATTGCTGAAGAAGGCAAATACTTGAAAAAAAGTAGTCATGCACATCAAAAATGGCTTCTGAATCCTAGTCCCCTCCTCAAACTACTTAAAAATCCTTCTCTTGACATTGCTATTTTTTCCTCTGTTTTTATAGAAATACATGTGACATTTTAAAGGAGATAGGGAATGCACATCTGTGTTTTCAGTAGCTTACTTTCTTTTGAAGGGCACAATGGAAGATGAAAATAAACATTCCTTGGAAAGCATTAAATACTGTGAAGAGATACGTCATCACAACAGTCCCCTCGTTGATAAACAGCAGGCCAAATGACCATGTGAGGCCAAGGAGACACAGGAGAGCAAATGCGCCCAGGACCCAGGATCTGTAAGAGAAAATTAATTTTAGTAACATTACTTATGAGAATGCATGTTGCCAAATCCAATATTAACATTTCAGTTCCTGCAGTTGACTTTTACTAGGTTCATATTCAAATGTAAAAATTCCTTGGGTTTAACCTTTCAACTATTAAAGAGAGAACAATTCCATTTGGTACTCTCAGTCTCCAGTGAAAACAGCAAGAGTAGATATGACCTTTTTCTTTCTCAAGAACTGCACAGGATGTCAAAACTACTTTGAAATGCAGAAGTATAGCACAAGCCCCAGCTACTCCATTGCTTTATCTGCTTTTACAAGAGATTGATAAATCTGGCTTAGCCACTAATCACACCATAGATTTTAAACAGTGGTGCTGCCATATGACACCAAATAATGTAACACGAATGCACAAAGGTTAAACAGCAGATTAAAAGCCTAGAGCCCAAATCTTTAATGCTCCGATAAACTCAGCTAAACTGAAGCTAGTTGATCTAACTTCCGCATGAAGAAACCCTGCTGAAATGTGACAAAAATATGGATATTGCTCTACAGAATAGTCTAAAAAAGATTCCATCATGAATAGGTTAAGGAAAAGGAGTTGCAGAGAACGGCACAGAATGAAAGGGAAAGGGAATTTAGTCAGTGAATTCCACATCTAACTAATGATCTTACTTGATAAATGGCTTATTATCTTCATAGCTAGAAAGCATTATAAGCAGAAAAGAGAAACAAAATTATTAGACAGAATTGAAACAGAAATTAATAAGAGCATTTTAAATTGTCTATAAAAATTAGTCAAAATTAGGAAATTCAAAATGCAGAGGCAAGCAATTTAAAATTATAAAGGCATATAATAGTTAAAAATTCTTTAGCAAATCAGGTATCGTGAAACTAGTTAATTAAAATTAAGGGAAATCCACAATATTGACCGAGTTTGTAAAGTTAAAAGTCATGCTAGAAATTTGTTAATGTAGGGTTCTATCTTACCCAGGTAAGTCCGTATTATAGTAGCCATCACAAACACGGTAATTACTGGTGTGGATGAGAAGACAGAAAGAGGAAAAGGAAGAAAAGAGAGAGAGATGCTAAAGATTAGCTCTCTCTCTCATCATGCAACATGCAATGAAGCTGATACTGACCTAGCTAGAACATCTAGTTCACAATATTAGCCTTACTGAAAATCTCCCTTCACCATTTTCAACATTCAAAGCAAATCTTTAAGACCCTTTCACATCCAACCCTCAGTGTTAGAAAGTTGTACCATCCCTTCAGCGTAGGTAACAAAAACCTTCTGTACAAAGTAAATCTATGTAGAATACAGTAAAAGACTACCAAAGGAAGCAAGAGCTGCTAAAGCCTCGTTGAATATCTAGCACTTATATTACTCTGCAAAAGGGATACTGCAATACAGCACCATGATAAAGTAAACATTTGTTAAATTAGCATGAAAACAGCAGATAATCTTCAAGTTAACAATAATAATAGAGTCAACTCTCTTGGGAGAACAGGATTACGAGTAGAAACTGCTCAGAATCCCTAAATCAAAAAGTCATTTAACAAAACAAACTTAATATAATCATATCGGCCATGCAAACAGGAACATCATTTTTGAACTGCATTTTAAATGCAAATGAAATTACTACAGTGCTGTGGCATTTCCGTGAAACAGTTTCTTGGCACTAGTTCCAGCCTGAAATTATCTAATTTTGACCGGCGTTTGTGACATTACGGCAACAATGTGACGAAAGCAGGATTGGCTCTGTTTGCTTCTAATTGACATCTGCAGTTGCTGGGAGACAATGGTATATGCTCCTAATGGAGAGTAGCTTTCAATCAGTTCAGCAATCAGAAAATAATCATAGTTCTCATACTTGAACACAAAGCACTTACTTAATGTTTTCCAACCTGCTAGAGTCTGGTTTCAAAGTGTTTGAGTGCTTCACCATTTTGCACAATGTGATCACCAGGAAGATAAGATTCAGCTGTCAAAACAGATAAGAATGAAATTAAACTACTTCAAGTAATAGGTTGAATAATGATGATGTTACAGACTAAACAAAAACCCCATAGCTTATTTTCAAATATGTAGTGAAACTGGGTAACTATATCAAGAGTCTGTAAAAGGTGATTGCAAATACAGATGGGGGGAAAAAAATGTTAGAAGCCCTTATTTTCACTTAATTTTCCAAATCACCTCATAATCATGAACCACTATATTTAGCTCATGTCCAACAGTTGTCACTGTCACTCTATAGCTGTGTCTTCCAGCATGTCATCTCTGGCCCCTGTTCACCTTTGTGTGTCACCTCTGGCTCTGTTCTTCATCTCACCAACCTCCTCCGAGGACCACAGTTACCCCTTTACTGTACTATACTAGCTGTCTTTTTAAATCACCTCATCCTGCTTATGGAATGTTTTTCACCTTTGCTGGTTTCTCCCATTTTTTTATTTTTTTTTTTTTATTATTCCCTTTTGTTCTCACAAATCCCACTGGGGTCTTGAAAACAGCTTAAATGTGACTGAAGAAAAAGGAAAAGAAAGAGAAAAAAGGAAAAGAAACACAAAGATGTGCCAAATGCATCAAGCTTAACAGTGCCACAGACGTGTGCTGGTGGTGCACCCTCCCACTGCCCTCTTTCCCTTTGTAGTCTGGATTCTGTCGAGGCGAGACTGCACGCCACTTGAAGGAAAGGACTATGCTGTCTTAGTCTTGTTATGTCATGTCACTCATATAGATAATACCAGGGAAGATACTGAAGGTAATTTTTTATAGTTTTCCTATTGTGAAACAGAATCACAGATATCAAAGGTAGTAGGTGCCTTTCTCCTATTGATTTCAAAGCATGTGAAAAGCCCAGGTAAGCCAAATACAAGCATGCCTGTAGAATATGGGTCGAAAAGTGGTCTACAGTTAATCTGAGTATTTAGTATGTGCTGTCCTACATTACACAGACAATTCAAATAGAATTGTATGTTTGAAACCAGTAAGAGCTATGTCCTTTCAGGGAGAAGACAGACATCCTTATCTACTAGTACAATGGTCCCCAAGAAATAGCTGAACTGGTAGCTAAAAGATGGGGAAATATGCTTGGACATCCCTGTAAAACATGTATGAGATAGATTATAATCCTATTCTTAGAACCTTCCACGTACATCTGGCAACTGGTTACTGATGGACAGTATTCAAGCCTAGTCTCTCATTCTGAGGAGCCTTTGTTTTGAGACCGTCTCAAAAGCCTCACAATTTTTGTAACATTGGGATATCAGTTCATACCAGATGTGCCCCTACGGCTGTGCCACAATGTTCAGAAACATCGTTCAAATCCTAAAAAAAGAGCAGGTCTTAACAATCTAGAAAAGAGGAGTATTTTGAAGGCTCTGATCTGAGTCTGTTAATAAAGCCATATATTATAGAAATAATTCCTACTGCTAAAGCCAATCAAGTTATCACTGCTGCTGCTATCTCAAAATCAGGATGGACAGTATAATGGAGTTCTCAGCATCAGAACAGTGTTTGGCAGCTTGTGACCTCATCAGTCCTGATTCAAAGTAAAACATTTTTACAATTGTATCCTGAGATTAATACAAAATCTCTATGTGATGCAAATAACAAAAATAAGCCTTTGTAATTTATTTCTGGCTGTGTTTCAAGAACTGACAGAAAATACTTGACCTGTAAAGTGGAGGTGCGTACATGGTGTAGGTTAAGCAGGATTTCCACTGCTGCAAAATGTAATGGCAATGTCAATATCTCATGACCTTGCTGATTACCTTTTATGATTCTTACAGGTAATGACTGACCAGTTGAGAAACACTTCATTATATCATTGTGATCATTTTATTCCTCTTATCTAGGTTTCCACTGTACTGCATTAAGTTCCTTGGGTGAGAAAACAAGTTGCTTCACTCCTTGGCCTTTGCACCAGATAGAGGATGGGGGGGCTCTGTGTGTGACCTGACCCTCAGCTCTGTGCCTCTGCAGGCCGACTTTCTTCTTCTGCATTTGAACGTTTCTTGCACATTTTGGTAGCCAACATATAATGAATTTCTCCAGCCTGCTTAAAAAAATGTAACTTCAATTTACTTTTTGTGAAAACAAACAGATTAAGGGCTAAGAGACATGCCCTATGCCAATGCTTACATGTAAATCAACTCTGGCTGCAACCTATGCAACTGGGAGCGCACAATCCAGTTCAGAATAGTATTTACAGCACAGCTGGAAGCTAATCCTTGCCTAAGTAGCTACCCTGGAGTATCCTGTATTGTACTAGCAACATCGTTCTTGGATCAAAAACTCATAGACATGGCTTAGCCCATAAATGACTGCCTTATGAAACAAGAGGTTTTTATCCTCTGATTCTTTGTGCGACTGAAGTGCTGGTCTGCCATATGAAAAACAAAAGCTTGTATTTACATACAGAGGTGCCTTCGGTGGCATGCAAGCAGACACAGCCCTACCCCAGTGCCTGAGCCAAGCAAGTATTAAGCAGGTTTTATGTAGATACTCAGCTCTGTCTGTCTTTGCTGGACTAGGGAATAACTATACATAGCAGTTTCTTAATAGACACTTTAGTTCTAATTTAGGCACAGACCCCCGAGAGCAGCCGGTAGAAATAATGCTGTATCACAGTAGTTGAATAGTCCTTCTAAGAAACAACAAAAATACCCAAACCAAAACAAACAAAAAACCACAAACAAACAAAAAAACCCAGCAAAATATTGCACTGGAAAACAAAGTAACTATGACAACAGAGCATATGATTGTTTTTCTATCACTGTGAAACAGTGTAGTTTTCAGTTTCAGCAGTCAAAAGACCATGGTTTGCCACTTGTTCAAACATACTGGCATCTCTGTTATACATTGTAACATTATCAAAAGCCTATTTTGCCTGCTTACAAATACTGCAACCAAACTTTTCTACAGATTGTTTTATCTCCCTTACTGTTCTTCATCTTGAAATTGACTGTTTTTTGAGGAACTCATGAGTTGAAGACTTTCCGGCATCCTGCCATTTTATCACACAAGGCACTAAGCAGTGAGGAATGGGAACTTCCTGAAGAAAAATTGCCTTTAGAAGCAATGGTTGAATTACTTTTCTTGGTGAGACATGGGGGGCAGAAGGAAGGACACAATGTTTTTGTATTTCTTTCTACCAACTTTGTGTAAGGAAAGCTTTTTCAGCCTTGAGCAACCTGGTCTGAGCTCAAAGCTGAGCCTGTTTTGAGCAGTAGGTTATACCACTGCTCTCAAGTCCCATCCAAACAGAATTGTTTTATGACTGTGTGAGAACTGAACTGTTACTGGTCTAAGCAAATGAATCTGTAGATGCTGGCCAAGTTTCACAGATGCTCTGGATAGGACACCATTCTTTAAGAAGAATGTTCACCACAAACATGCAGTACTCTGGGGTCAACCAAAGGCCAAAATGAATGGCAAGATGGGCTCATGAAAGCAAACTTGTGTAAGAAAAATATAGGCCATGGACAACGACAACTTTCTCATCACTTGATGTACCATTATGGGTTAGTGACTGGCTGGGCCTCATCCTGATAACTGGGCCGCATCCACCCCAAATGAAACAAATTCTACACCTGAACAGTACTGCTCTCCTTCAGTTATAATAAAATATATAAAAACACTGCATAAACACACAGCCACGGTGTATACATCTCAAGCAGCTGTGAAAGTATACCCTTGATAAAGTCAGTAAAATCTCTTTCATGCTGCACGTCTGAAAATGAGATCAACATGCTTTTGAAGGCTAAAAATAAGAATTAAAAAGCCTGGTCTGGCATCAGGTTCAGATTTGAAGATTCTGGTGTGATACCAAGAATGACAAAGCACAGAGCTGCAGTAGGTGGAACTATGATGTGAGATCTCTTAGAACATTAGCTGATAAGCATAAGCAAAAACTTGGACTGATAGTATTTCTTTAATGTTTGTAGGTTTTTACTGTTATTTCTGAAGTATATTATCCAGTATTAGAGACAGGCTACTGGAGTACATAGAGAACTAGCTTAATCTGCACAGTAATTTTAGAAATTATCTGAAAGTGTAAAATATGAGAGCACATTTTAAAATACCAAGTTCTCCTTATATCTTAATATGAGAAGTGTAACTGGATAGAACAGAGTAAAAGAATGAGAACTATATATTTTTAAAAGCAATTATTTTAAAGTATCACATTTTAGGAATCAAGACATTTTTAATGGTAATAAACAAATGCAGCACCCTGGAAGATCATGCTTCTTTGACAGCCAACACACAGAGAGACATTTCTTGTTTAGAAATCAGAAGATGCTGGACATGACAAACAGTGTAAATAGGAATTTTGTCTTTCTGTCACTTGAAACCTAGGTAATTTTGTGAGAGGGAGTGCCTTCAAGGCAAATTAATTTTTTTAAAAGTGGATGCAACAACCCACACAGAAGACTAATAGATTGGAATTAGTTGCAGATACAATGAATTAGTGGCCCAATAAAGCTAGATTTTGCAATTATGATATTAAATTCCCCCCTGTGAGCAATACATAAATACCATTTATCAAGTGTCTACTATAGAAAGATATGCATATATTATTTATATGCATAAGCTTATAAATACAGTCCATTTTCATATGTGGAGCTAGCTTACATGTGCATCTCTGTTTTTACATTCACTGGCTTTGGTGCAGTAAAGCCTCAACCTGAGTGAAAAAAGAAACTCTTTCCTGTGTTAATGAAACAAGACATCCAAGGAGTTTTTGGTTGAAGAACCTTTGGTAGCCTAAGACATTGGCTTCATCTGCGCGAAGCAAACTCCAGTGATTCTGTCTGAACTGAAGTCAAACTGACATCACCCATTCCTTGGATATGAATGAGTATGGATCTACATAGAAATCAAAATACTCCGGCTTTTCTGACCACAGATTACAGGAGCACACTGTTTGTTTTATAGCCATCAACCTGCTCAATTGAATCACATCCGCCTGAGCTTAGCAGCTTAAAATTCATTTCACACAGCCTGCAGTGCTGACATGGATATGATAAGACAGAAGAACAGAAACACCAGTCTGAAGTAACCTAGCTGAACTGCACATGTTCTGACCCTTTTTGAACTCCCCGGAGCTTTTGTTACCTGGCAAATGCAGCTCTAAAACTGCTCTTGTATCTCCAGATCTTTGCTCTTAGCCATGCAGAAGCCTATTTCTCTCTGGGACTAGCAGCGAGAGAGGTGCTCTCTGAAGAAGGCTTCTAAATGAGTGTGCACACTGAACTCTTACTGAACTGAATTAATTATTAAGGATGCAGATGGAGCTGTCCAAATGATGAGAACAGCTCCTGACGTATCATGATCCAAGCTTTCATTAAACCATTTCAGGCATACTAATGGTTTCCCACCGCTCATTACTTACATGCTCTTTTCTCATAGATATAATAACCCTGGTGCCCAAAGGCATGGCAGGCTATGGAAACAGTGAAGTTGAAAGTTCCTCAGAAGATGTACCAAGGAACTTCATACTTGCCCCCATACTTCTCGTTATTCTATATTATACTTAATTGTATACATTTTATGTTTCATTTTCTACAAATCTGTGTGCAGATACAAGTGCAAATTAAAGTAGTAAGCAATACTGTGAAAAAGATCCTGAACATTTATGTGCATTTGTAGTACTGGTGAACAGAGAATCATAGAAGTGATTAGATTAATGTGAAAAAGCTTAGCAAGGTGAAATTCTGACATACTACCAAGTAAGCTACACTACAAATACGGCTCTTCTTCGGTTACGCTCTATACGACACATTATTTTTCAGCCATTACACTTCTCACACTTCTTCCTCCAGTCTCTCTTGCTTTCTCAGTTGGGACGATTAGAGGGCAAAGCAATTGCTAGAGAAGAATTACTCCCAGGAACTGTGCCGTGATTGCTACCTGCTGTTTCATATTTTTGAAGTTGGGAATACTACTCCCAAAGGCCTTTTGCGTCTCAGCCTAAATGATTTGCTGGAGGATAATAATGTCATGGCCAGTAAATAATAGTGAACTATGTCTGTACATGGTCAATATGATTAAATGTCCTTCACCTCTTTTCTCACTCTGACCTGGTTATGAGGAAGTGAAAAAGCCGTCGGCAATGCCCAAAGCTTCCCATGTGAAATGTTATTTTAAAGCAATGGAGAGAAATAGAGGTGACTTAGCAAAATACTCCCAGTAACAATAAAATAAAAAGCTAGGCACAAAAAGCAAAATTATCACCACACAATCAGACCTGAGGTAACTGAACTATTGTGGCATGAAACTTGGACCAATTTTCTAGCAATGATTACAACAGTTGCAAGGAACAACTTTGTGTTGAAAAATATTGTCTGTTGCACTGGAAAATACTAAATATATCTTTGAATTATATCTGTAGTTTTAATAAAAAAAAAATCCTATTGTCCTGAAACTTTTTTTTAGAATAAGCTCTGTAAAATTACGGTTCATACATAAATCTTATGAACACTATAATCCTTGTAATTCAACTTATACATACATGAGTTTTGGCATCTCTATTTCTTTGAAAAAATGCCTATGATTTCAAACAACTTCTACACTGCGTAACCATTTTTTCTTAAGTGACTGCTGAGTGATTGAGATAGCTTTGATATAAACAGACAGTAAAACAAATCTATATATAAGCTTAATATTGAAGATACCATGAAGGAGTAAAGTGCCTACAAAAGACTGGCTACCTTCACTTGTAACAGAAAGTAAGTTCCACAACCAAAGCATCGATTTATTTTGACATGGAGAAGTAATGTAAAATGTAAGCTACAAAAAGTGTTGAAATAGTATTACACCAAGGGTATAGACCTGTAAAAGTCAGAAATTTCAAATTATGCCCGATGGGTGTGCTTCAGGCTGAAAAAATAATAATGACAAAATACAATTCCTGACTTTGGAAAGTCAAGGGAAGTGAATGTCTGTTAATGTTTTTTAACTCTACTACTGCATAAAGGCAAGAGAACAGGTAACTATTTAGACTTTCAGAAGCATGAAAATAAATTAATTCAGCCTTCCAAACTATCAGCAGTTATGAGATCTCTACATACACAGGCTGTGTCCCCAGCCTTCTGAAGTATTTCCAAGAATGGCAGGCTTTAAGGATGCTCAACCAGCAGAGAAAAACCAAGGTGAGCCAAAATGCACATGCCACTTTCCCTTTCCTTCCAAATGTCTATGTTGTGCAGTGTTGGTATTATTAGGCTGAAATAACAGGGAGATGGTTTTGCCCTGGGTTGACAGATGATGCTTTTTACCTGAAAGCATTCAAAGAATGGGTAAGTGATGTGTGAACACAACACCCGATCTTAAATGGACAATGGGACGGACACACAGCAGTGGGTGTACAGATTGGGGTGCACACACATGGGGGTGCTTTTAACTTTATATCATGTGCAAAGTGTTTACTCCTGAGGAATACGAGACAAAACGTTCAGATGCCATGTTTCTTTGTTTTGCTGAAAAACAACAGCTTTACTCAACTGATTGCAAGGAACTGTGCACGCTTTCTGCTGGTTACATAATATTCTATTATTTATACTAAAACAGATGAACTTGTATGTCTGACATACTTTACATGTAGCATAAATACACAGAGTAGTAGTCATGGGAAAATACGCATATGCAAATACGCATACAACTACTGTGTAAGTCTAATGAAATATAAGATTAACTTAATTATCTAATGTGCTAGAACACACTTTTGAGATAATTATGTTGGATAATTAGCAGTTAAATTCCGGAACGTGTACGATAGTGACTCAATTGAAAGCAATAATAATGGTTCCTTTAAAGAAGAGAAAAAAAACAACCCTGTGTTTAGTACTTCATTGATTTTTCATATGACTACACATGTCAATACGACCTTCAGAGTTCAAGCCATTAGGAAAAAATGACTATGCGGAAGTGCCACCACAGCTTTGACAATTAATCATTTGGTCAGCACTCTTTAAAGATTTCTAAACATTTATATAACCACTGGTCACATTACAAACTGTTTACAAGCATTTTCATGAAATGTCTTGTGAATAAAGACGGTATTGACTGATGTTATTCAATCTTTTTAACTTTGCTCTAAGGCAACCTAAAAGGAAAGGGAAAAAAACAAGTTCTTACCAGAATAATAAAGGTAACAGGTCCAATGAAACTCCAGATAAAATAGTTATCTACATGGAGCCAGCAACTATCGTGGAAGAAAAAAGAATGAAAAGTGAACAACTGCATTAGCACCTCAGTCCAATAAATAGGAAGTGCGAAAATACTTAAGCTAACAGCTTGTCACGAAACAACGACAAACAGTGCACGGTACCGCTTAGTCTATGGACAATTTCTCCTAACCCAGATCTCATCTGAGTAAAGTTTAATAATGCTATTGAACTTGAAAATACATCATCAGCATCACCTAACATGTAAGAAGAAAAAAAGGCAGTCAAAAGGTTTGGTCACAGGTGCTATCACAAACTAATGAATCTAACATCAGGAAATACTTTTCACAGGTTTTCCATGTAATCTTCAAAATCTGCTTTTAACTTTATATCATATGCAAATTGTTTACTCCTGAGGAATACAAGACAGAAAATGTTCAGATGCCTTGTTTTTTTTGTTTTGCTGAAAAACAACATGGTATAGATTAAATGCCCCAGCTGGTAGTTGAGCTGCAGAGAAAGAGCACATATGATTCCAGACTAAATGACATGTAAACCTACTAGGGCGGACTTCACTTAGCGATTTGTTTTTCATACAGCCCAGTTCCCTGCTGAATTGCTCTTATTTGTCTTTCATCAGTAGCAAAATCAAGTGGCTTTCTTGTAGTCAACAGTATCTTCCCATTCTGTAACTAATTTCATCAAAGGACAAAGTAAACACTATCGGAAGGCAAAGTCATGCCTCCAGCAACTCAAATCCTCAGAAATGTTTTCTGTCTACCTTCTGTCACTTTCTGTATGTATCTGCATTTTTGTAAATAAAAGGCAGTGGCTAATTTTTAATCTTGCTCTACTCGCCTGATAAAATATTATCAAAGTGAAACATACTGGAATATTGTACTGTCATAATTCAGGATGAGAGTTAGCTAGAGGGGCAGCTGGAACAAAGAGATCTAATGAAGCATTAGCTTAAAACTGGGTGGTTAGGCCTGTCAGATACTTTAAGTTGAAATTTTTTTACTTAATATACATTTGAGGCCAAAAAGTTATTTACTTTTTCAATTTGTTTCAGGTCAATCTTTTGTGTTAAAAGAAAGACCATAATTTAGAATTGGTCTCTCTAGAGTACAAATCCTCTGAACCTAGAGAATTACAAAGGACTTGATTGTAATTTGTGCACAGCATTGCCATTCTCTTACCAATAAAGCTTTCAGATGGTATTTTAGTCTGTCAGGGACCCTCTGACAGCTAATAGGCTTTAAAAAATTATTCACTTGAAAAACACTCAGGTCACTTGCAATTACTTACGCTTTCTCTGTTCCATAGCTCTTATAGTCAATAGCTGCTGAGACACCAACTACTGTAGCAGGGAAGAGGTAGCCAGCAACATAATAGTACTTCTTCCTAGAATATTCACTTTCAAATACTTCTACTAACATTAGATAAAGCTGCACTCCTTCTAGACACATCCAGGCAAAGGCTGCCAGGAAGAAAAAGTGTAAGAGACCTGCGAATATTGGACATGCAATCTGCAAAGAAAAAGAAAGATGGAAATAGAAACCACAAAATGTTCACATCATTGTATCTAACTAAATAGTGTGTAATAGAACAGAGTATACTTCTATCAGCAATGTTTCACAAATGCAGGAGCCTTATCCCTACCTGAAAACATACGCTGCAAATACTAACGTGCTCAGAGTAGCTGCGCAAAAGTAAATTCAGCTAAACAGTACGAATGAAAATAAGGAAACCATGCCCTCATCCCCAGTCTTCAATTACAGAGTGGACTTTTTGATTTTATAAGCAACCCTTTAATTTTGAAACTGACACGGGTTTAGGGCTCGTAGTTTAGATAATCTGAGACACAAGCAGTTGGTTCTAGGTGCATAATGTAATACTGGTTAAATTATGAAGCAGCCATCAAGCCATTTTCATCTGCTGTAATTTGGAAGTTTCCATTGTTGTGACAGAAATCAGTCTCAATTCTCGCCCCTTTGGCTGAATTCTGGATTCAGTTCTACTGAATTACTAGATTTCAACCCAATGTATCACTTCCAAATGACAGAACTCATTTCACCAATACTGCCAAAAGCTACTGCATGAATGTGCATCGTAAAAAAAATGAGTAAATATATTAAGTAAGGATCTGTACATATATATACACAAAAAGTAATCAATAGCTGTTGAGATATATGGATATATACAGAACATATGTATGTTCCTAGCATGTCAACATTTAGTTTCATCTCCTCTTTCAAAAGTTTAAGCCACCTGCTTTGTTAATAGGTGATGTTTCTCAACTGAAAATGAAAAACATTGCTCTAAGTAGGAAATTAAGGCCACGGGGATATTTTTGATGGATGTAAATACTATTTATGAACATGTCTATCTTATTTTCAGGCTTGCTGTGTCAGAATGCTGAATGCTTGGCAGTGTGTCATGTTTTAATTCAAATCTATTTCAAACAGTCATTTCAGAGAACGAAATCAGTACACGCAGCAAAAACTTACCTTGTACTCTGTCTTATCGATGCCTATTAGGAAAATGAATTCAGCAATGAATAGGTTGATACAAAGGTTCTTGTGAATAGTGTTACGATCACTTTGCAGGCCACGGAAAAAACAGAATGTGAAGATGCAGATGGCCAGGCAAACAAGAGAGATGACAATTCCCACCCAGGTGATGACAGTGAGGAGCAATTCGTGCACTCCATCTTTGTACTAGAAATAACGAAGAATGGAGAAAATTAATATGACTCTTTATGGGTATAAACAAAAGCCCATTTTCACAGATAGCACCCAAAGAAGTTACTTGTTCATTACATGAGATGGGCAAAATGTACTCAGTAATTTCTCAGTCTCAGGTCAGCTTCCCAGAAGAGCAAGATTAGGGTAAGTACGAAATGAGCAGGTCTGAGAGAAAAATGTAACTATTTTAGCCAGATCAGACATAACTTTTACTTTTCTTATGACTCGCTGTAAACTTGTCAGACAAGGACAAGTAGAGAATACAACATTTTGAAAGTGCCACTACACTCTGACAGGAACAGAGGAGAGCCTTCCCTGGGACCTCCTATGGGAGTACATGTTCTTTCCTACAGACCTGCAACTCCACAGCAGAGAAGAAACTAAAAATTTATACACCAATTAGGACATAATGCAGAATATATTACGTGTATAATTGTATCTCTCATCTCGTATTTAGCTTAAAGAAGCTTCCTTGCTTCAGCTGCAACTGAATCTCACTTGTCATCTTGTTTTTTCTTTCCAGCAACTTTTCCAAATATGAGTGTATGAAAAGCCTTATATACCTGCAAATATCACATGCTCTGCCCCCCGACATCCAGTAAGTGCTGTAACTACACAACACAACTTCAAACTATGAAGAGGCATTTAAACAACCAGTACGGAAGTGCCTTAACCTTCCTATGGATTGCTGGCACTTGTGCTTCCAGGAAACAACCTGCATGGCTGCCCCTACAGATACTCTCCAGCTGAACTGAGGGGACGCCTGTAAGATGGCTGGGAGGTTGGGTCAGTAACTTTAAAATACGACTGGAAGAAAACTCTTGTCCTTCCCTGTTTTTTCTTTCCTGTTATTTTGTTTGCAACTTTATGCACGAGGCAGAAAAGTGCTACAGAAAGCAAATTACTTTGTAAAGAGTGGATAGAAGCTATAAATACTGAAGAAACTTCAGCAATTTTGGATTTTGCTAAAAATTTAAAGCTAAATCTTTAGAAGACTCTTCCCTGCCCATGGCTAGAAACATCATTACCTACCACAATTTCCCGATGAGCCATAAGAATTGCAAAGTTGGTTAGGTGACTGCAAGCACACGTTGTGTGAGTTTTATTTGTGTCAACCAGTTTGCAGCCTTGAGTTGACCAGTATCCCATCATAGTCCTCTCTGAGTAGTTCCAGAAGGAACAATTTGCATTGAAATAATTGTCAGGCTGGGAGATAAAAGGATAACATAAAATGAGGCTTTCTATACACTAAGATGGCAATAACAATTGTTTAATATGTGTAAAGGGTAATTTAGATTAAACTTTGCATGTTTCGGACAATAAAGTTTTTCATCAGCAAAATTGTGGACTATGTTATACAAGTAAGACATCAGTTTAAAAGGGACTTTATAGTCCGAAACACTCTAAAGTGTAGTCTCAATTACTGTAGACCCAATTTTAAACAATTACAATTTCCATCTTACGATTTTATGCACTGATGGTACATTATAGCCATTTTTGCTTTCCGCAAAATTAGGACTGCAAATTTATTCTGCAGATATTTTTCTTCTAATTGTGAATTTGAAAACATGATCTCTTCCCTTTGATTCTCACCTTTGGTCAGACCAAAGTCATGTGAGCAAACATCAGGAAAAAGTTCATTCCTCGATGCCTATCTATTTTGATGGAAAACAATCAAAACAGATTTATAAAAAAGAGGCAAAATGAGGGGAAAATCTAAACATATTTTCTCTGTCATGGTAGTGATTATTTACTTTCCTCATGTGAGACATGAAAACAGAAATGGCCAAACTAACAAGCAAAGAAACACATCAAATAAATTACCGTGAAGAAAACACACACAAATTTACAGTACTACAAACCAAGATATAATACTTTATTTTGCACTGAATAAATGCATTTCAACAACTTGTATAGGCTTCTAGAACTTGATCCAAAATGAATGTAAAAAGTTAAACTGTCATTAAAACTTGCTACATTGGACCATCAAGAATCTTAACAGGTATTTTCAACTCTGCTACTAAGGTAAGAGTTAATTTTCAGTAAGAAACAAATTAGTCATTTACATTTTCATGTTGATTACTGAATTAGCTTTCATTAAGAATACACTTAAGTTCTAATAATCACTGAACCAGGCTCATTTAATTTTATGTTCATAGACTTAACTAAGCTTGTGTCTCTGACCTAGCCCAACATTTAAAATTCAAATGGAAAAAAAGGTTATTTTTCTGCATTGCTTTTCTCTCTTGCTGATTTTATGACCTTCCCATTAATTCATTAGCATAACTCACATCAATGTGCTCCAGCGTAAAATGCACAGGATCAGTCAGGTACACCCGGCTCGACTCCTTGTTGATAGAGGCTGCAATGACGTGGGAGTTCACTGCAATTGTGCTGTTCCGCCCAGCAAAGTCACTGCCCAGCTTTATGGTGGCATTTTCAGTACTGAGAAAACGCCCCAAACTTTTGTAAATGATGAAAACCAGTTTTGCTAATCCTACAAAAGCAAAAAATAAAAAATAAAAATTCCATCATCATGCCACAGGGGTCTATAGAAAGCAAGCAAGCTGTACTCCAATGAACTGACAATAAAGCATCAGTACACAGAGAGGCATTTTCAGGCTATGCATTTGCAGAAAAACTCCCAGGTACCCACAATCTTTGAGAAGCAGTTTTGCTGTGTTTTGTTTTGATATTTTAACTAGGGGAGGTAATGTAGGTTTTACAAACGTTAATGGAGTTTCCGTGCTCTGTGCCCAAGACTCACCATTCCTGCTGTTCTGTTTCACGGTGCTTGCAGAGAGCTGAATCGAGTTGCCTCCTTTACTGCCCTGAGGAAATTTCAAGTCCTGCACCTGGCCCTCAGTAATGAGCACAGCAACATCCAAAACTAAGCAGACCAGAGGAAAAAAAAAAAGTGGTAAAAAAGGCGACAGTACATCCCCCCACTCTTTCTCATGCTGCTGTCCTCATTTGCCACTGTAAGGCAGATCTCTACTGCATGCTTCAAGCACACAGAGTTAGGTTCTTTAACTAAAACTAGTCCACACTACTAAAATGACAGCACTTAAGTGGTGATAACATGACATCAAACCTTGATTTAATTTGTGCCCTCAAAACATCCACTTAAAAATAACACACTTATTGTTGCAATGTTAATTCTGAAGTTCCTAGTGTCTATGAAGTATCCTCTGCTAACAAATGTATAACTTTAAGTATTGATTTAGATACAAAGTTTTAAAAACTGTCAGCAAATGAACATCTAAGTAAACTTATGCTGTGTATTTAGCTAAGTTAGTGTTAGTATCTAAAAAATTTTTTTCCTAAATCTAATGCTATATAAAGTTTCATAGGAAACCATTTTAGTGGTTCTGCTAAAAAATGTTTAAATTGAAAACTCAGATGCCACTCAGACTTCCTGAAGTATTACTTTTATAAAACTGTATATTAGGAAGCTTTCATGGAATTACCATCAAAAATTGGATTCCCTTGACTACAGGTCAGTGGTCAATTTGTTGACAGATATCTGCATTATATTAAGGTGGTTGAACTACAGGTCTATAGACCAACAAAAGGTATGAAATGAGGGAATGACTTATTTTTCTCTAAGTCACACGTATGTACGTGGGCTGGGAATTCAGTCTTGCGTGACATCAATAATGTGTTACTAACTATGACTTGAGGACAGCTTATCACAAAAAGTGATGTTCAGTCTACTGAGCTCCATGGAACTGCTGGTGCACATCCTGAGAGAGATTTTCTCTCATTCTACCCCCATTCCTGCAGAAACCACTGGTGTAGTTACTTTGATAACGGACTGTAACGCCTTTCCCTATCCTTTTCCAGTATAAAAACTTGGCCGAATCATCTACAGTTACAAATATGCAGCCATTGAAATGTGAAAAGACTCATTTCTGCAGTCTATTCCGAGTCTCCACCTCGGTACCCCTCAAATTAGCAGGCTTTCAGCTTCCTCGTAGCTCACTGAGACTACATTAATCTCTGTAATAAGATGAAGGAATTTTAATTTTATGCATAGCAATGATTTTTACTTTAACACGTCCTGCGTACCAATATTTGCACATCTCTAATACTAAACCCCTTCATTTCTCTGTCACCACTTAAATTCCAAATTATGCTCCAACTATCTTCAGCTATTTTGCAGCCTCTGGAGCATAGCTATTCTGCATTATGGGAGATGTAGTTCACTGAACACATTTTTACCTGAAGGCAGTCGTGTTTAATATAAACATTTGGTCTACGTTCTGACTGCCTAAAATATTTAACTGGCAGAGTACGTTGCAAAAAAGTAATTTAAATTCATTAGGAACAGTTTATACATAACAGGAAAGCATTTCTGCAGCTCTACAGAAAGCAGTTACTTAAAAAAATCCATACTCCGCCATTTAGGCACTCTTCATATCCATACATTCTGTTAATGATTTTTCAGTGGTAAATCAACTTTGCAACATCAACTACTTTCCATTTTACACTGTATTAATGACACTAAAGAAAAATGCTAATTTTGAAGAACTAAACAAGAGAAGCACGTCTCCCCAGCTCAGGAGCATTTACCTTTCCACCAAATCTTGTGCAGCTTAGCTTTCCAGGAGTATGTCACTACACAGAATACTCTTCCCTGATTTCACATAAAGCAATGCACAGCTCTTAAAATTACGCTTGAAAAGAATTTCACTTACCAATGTTTTCTGTGGGCATCGAGACTCTGGTTGGTTCCAAGAGATTATCAGCCAAGACAAAAGCCCCTTCTTCTAACGTATCAAGTAGCATTGTGGCTGCATGGGCTTGTTCAGAAGAATTCATGTCCTTCCAGGACTCCAGAGCTTCAGGCCTGAGCAGGTTGTCCACTGTATCCACAATTGCCTGCATTCATTAGAAAACTATCATTAGGTCTGATTGCCCTAGGCAGCTGAGGAAAATTTCCAACGTTATCTGGTGACAATTATAATACTTAACTGTCAGAATGATTTACTGTGATTTAATGGCACTCGAAAACTATTTTCAACATAAAAATGTTTTCCATCCTCTCGCTGGATTAGCATTAATAGAAGTGCAGTTAGCCACTAGCATTGTGTGATCTCTAAGTAGTAAACATGCAGATTTGACTTGCCTCATGTCAGATATAAAGACAGTCTTATTTATGCACTGAAAAATGTAAAAAAAAAAAAAAAAGCCAGAAATTTTGCCTGCAGCTTTCATCTTAAAGTTAATGTCAAAATGTATAACTTCTATTTACACACGCTAACTCTAAAATTGGCATTGTGCAATTTAGGCTGAAATGACAAGAATAGTTTTCTGGAAACTTAGCCCAACTCATGAAGCCGTAGTGCTCTCAACTACTTGTCCATGACAAACTGCCTTCTTTATTACAGGAGGCACGAAATGAAGCTGACTCAGTGGATATAAATTAGCCAGGGCCACTCTCACTCCCCCTCCTGTTCCTGTACCTGTTCGCAGATGCTGTAAAAGATTACTAACTCCCATTCCTGCACAAAGGTCAGTTAAAAAAGGAAATCAGTAGAGCAAACAAGATGTCCACTGACTGTCCCTGTTATCAGTGAAGGCAAAACTGTAAAACTGAATAAAGCTGCCATTTTAAAAAGTCTTTCTTGTAACAACTCTATCATCATGTTTTAAGGTTCATTAAGCCGCATATAAAGTAACGGTAAATAAGGAAGACGAAGAATTCAGCGACATGATTACATTATTTTTACAAAATAATCCAATCAATCAGAGTAATCAGTTAATCAATTGAAGGCAGGCTCTTACATTAATGCATAATGTAGCTGTGCATTGAGTACACCATGCACTGCTGAAACACCCTGTTTACTCTGTCCCATTTACCTAGTCATAATGTGTCATTAAGCATATATATAATTTGTTTGATCAATTTAAAAGCATTGGGAATGGAAACAGAACACATTGTACAAACAGAAAGATGTCGGTCTGGAATACTACATTGTGCAAATAAACGAGTAGGAAAAGTTGGTCAAGGCTATTGTCAGAGCAAGATTAATTAGCCTAATCCATTTTAATATCCTCTTTCTGTCTGCATTGTGAGCCACGACGACCTTCCTGGCAGGTGGAAGATACTTCGAAGTGGCACTAAAGCCTTTTTTCTTTCTCTAATGGGAGACAGAATAGTCAAAATGCTCGCACTGATACTGCTGCAGCCATTAACTAGAGTGGAACAGAAATTGGTCTGCAGAGGCCAGATTCATTAGTCACCAAGAAATACAGATTGGAGCCTCTAATCTGAGGTACAAATGAATCCTCTGTCACAAAGTGGGAACTTGCTTCATTTGCATAGTGTAAGTCAGCTTTTGATTTGTAATTTCAAGAGGTTTATTAGTCTTATCTAAGCAGAGAAGCCCATTTGAGACCTACAGAAAATGACACCGGTCGAAAATTAAGGTTGTGCTACCGTTTCTTGTGTATCTCCATATAGTGCTGATGGCATGCGTTCATTAATATGAGACACCTTTTATTTATTAGGGTATAATCTAGCTGTGGAAAATGATCACCTGCCCAGTAATATTTCTGAGGCACTCTCTCCTCTCAGAGAGGCACGCAAGAGGTGGGAAGACCACATGGCCCCTGTGACGCAGTTGTTGGAGCAACCCCACCACCACTGCTCTTCTCACATTCAGGTTTACTATTGAAAATGAACCATGAAAACTCACTACTTGAACCGTATCTGATGGATTTCCATTTACTTTTAACAAAAGTTTTCTCATTAAAAAAACCTATTACTATTATTATTATTATTTGAGAAGGAAATTTCTCTCCAGATCTTTGTCTCCTTTTGTCAATTTTTTGCATGACTAGCCATCTCCCATCTACTTCCTGCACTGCACGATAACAGGCAGAAGTGCCCTGCACAGAGAAATGTCTCTTCAGTGAGAGTCAGAATTGTTTTATTATGCTGGCAAAGTACTTCGGAGTTCTTTTTAAAAAAAAAAGTAATTCTTAGATTTTATCTCAGAGGATACCAGTAAAACTCAGTACTTAAAAGAAACTTTAAAAAAATGTGCAATAAAATCTTTCTGAGCCAGGCAGGATCTGTCCTACAACGTTTTCTTCTTCTTCACAGCGCGAGATGGCATTACTGGCCTTGTATGGCAGAGCAGGAGCTGGCCACTATGGACAACTATTCTACAGCAGATAAAAGATACTGAAAATCAAATAGCAATGTGTTGTATGCCTTCCATTCAGCCTGGTCAATGCGACACATGGCACACATGTTCCTAGTAAAATTAGAGAAATGTTTATCTTTACATTTTATCCTGAAATCACTGAATCTGGCCTTTGTAACAACTCTCAAAATGGTAAGAAAGCGTGATTTTACCAGGTATAAGGATACACAAAGAACAAAGCAGGCCATATAATGTACATTTTTCATGCAAGCAAATTAACGCTAAACAGTCTTTGATATCAAATACGACCAAGCTGAACCAATTTCTGTTAAGTTGCCAGCTTCTTCCTCTACCCAAGTTTGTATTATCAGAGAGAAGCTACTTCCAATTCAGATGATAACCATTTCTGCTCTTTTAGTTTTGAACAAGGTGAGGTAAAAGAGATATAAACTTTGATTATTTTTTTTTTCCCAAGTGTTATACCTGTGCAAAGCCAACATTTGTACAGTTGATATGGGGCACAATACACATTTATCAAAGACTGAAATACATAGGATCATGCAGCAAGATGATAAAGCGTGGCAGGTTGCTGAAGCAGGGAGAAAGCAGGGTGACAGCACAGGAGAGATACCTTAAGGTAAGCCCTGCATGTCTTCTCTCGTTTTTGGAGCTTTTTAGTAAGAAAAAGAAAATCAGAAGTTAGACACATTCTGGAAAGCTTCAGAAATATTAAAAAAAAAATTAGTCTGCCGTTTCAAATCCCAAATTTGAACTACAGCCTGGACATTAATCGAGTTTCTGTCCAGTGATGACTATAAAAAAACATCACACAGGAAATTTTTTTCCCCAACCTTTATACAGGTGCCCAAACGGTGGGATTTGTGTGAAAAGGTCAAAGGAGAAAATCCCTGTGTGGGCACTTGATCTGTGTCTGGGAAAATTCTTTCAAGGGCAGCTAGAGATTGTAAATAAAACTATTGCCAAAATAACAGAGGAGTGCATGAAGCTCTCTCTCTAAAGGAGGCTGAAAAAAATGTTTTGTTTGTAGCTTGTCGACTAAGCTGATGCAAGGAAGAGGCTTAGAAATACAGCATTTCCTCTGAGAAAAAGAGGAATGGTAATACTTGTGATTTGTATTTAAACCACAAAGACATACATTTTCTCTGAAATGTTTCTTTGAGCAACATTCCCAAGAAAACACTTATTCGTGTTTTAGATATGCGTATTAAGGCATTTTTATAAAGATCAATTCTAAGTTATGTTGGCATCTTTAAAAGGCTAAGAAAGTGCTATTATTCTGCAGGAAGTCAGATTAAAATAAAACCCTGCACCTAAGCAGAATCCCACTGATTTTATTACATGTTCAGGGTTAAAAGGATCACTGGATAAACATGCTGATTTGTTACAGAATTTCTGAGAGCTAATGCCCATTTCCCTCACACTAGTTATAACGCATTCCAGATTTTAATAAGGGACACGGCTATGTATTTTAGGACCAGTCAGCTATTGTGAATTATATCTTATTCCCTAAAGAAGGTAATTGCAACTTTCCTCTGTATATTTACTGCTGTTTTCTCTTACATGTTTATTCCAGAACTACAAGCGCGCAGGAACCAAGTATAGATTAATATTTCTGAAAGGAAAAAAACAAAACAAAACAAAAAAAACCAAGGGCAATGGTTATCCCAGCAGGAGGAGGTGACGGGAGGTTCGTACCTTGTTGTAACTCCTTCCAGCAGAGTCTTTTTCACTGGGCCGCAGTTCCTGCAGCTGAGCATCCAAAATGTCCACAAGCTGCTCCATCAGCCTCACTGATGAACTAACATCGCCAGCGAAGACCGGTCCTTTGGTGTGTTTAGCCAGTTCATTGGCTAGACTAGCAGCATTTTCTCCACTTCTGATCTGCAATGACAATTTATATTATCTCAGCAGGGTCCCTTGTTCTGCTTGCGGCTCCAAATTCCAATTCCCCCTGTACCTTTGTTGTGGTGAAATAACCATTTGCACATACATTGAAACCTGCAACTAATTGAGACCAATAACGCTCTCTTTATCTCAGAAGATTAAAGGTTCTTAGATCCGTGACACACAAAAGCAGTTCTTAACAGCCATCAAACCCAGAAATCAGACTGGGACTTTTGGGCTAGATCTTCTATTCATCCTCACTTTTATTTTCCTGCCATTATCAGACAGTAAGAATTCTATTTGTTCATATTAGTGCTCGAGGCATTTGGAAGTCAAGTAGCCTGGTACTGACAACAAATTATCCAGTTTTCATAAACTTAGTAAATCTCAGTAGGGAGGGAAAACACAGAAAGTGGCTCTGTGCTCTAATCATACTGTTATTAATGCACTCAGACAAAAATCTATTTATTACAGAATAATTTTTCCTGAACCAGAAAACCTTGTTGTATGCCACAGTTTTTGCTGCCTGATTTATAATATTTGATTTATTAAGCAAATACAGCTTTTGTTTATTGAACACCAACAAAGTTACTTTGCTTTAAACAGCAATGAAAACACGTAATCACAGATACAATGCAAGGATTTAGAGGGAGAACATACTGAAAAACACATACAAACCTAGATGCTGGCCAATGCTCTGCACACAAAGCATGCATAGCTCCTTCTACTTTAAATGAAATACAGAGTAATAAAGACAGCTTTAACAAACCAAATTATTAACCCTCAGAGTTTAAATCCTTAATCACCAGTGTACACCAGATTAAAAGGTTTCAACCAACCTTCTGAGCCAGCTGATTTACCCAGTGTGAGGTGCAGTTGCTAAGATCAGGGCCTTTGGGGTTCCACATTCCCGTTAAGACCACGCAGAGATATGAGGCAGTTCCTACAACAGATGCAGAAAACTACAGTGAAATGGAAACCATTTTTCTGCATGCATTCAGGAAATCGGCTACATTGTGCTCCTAAGCAATGCTAAACTCTGAATGCTGCTAATGGCAGTAGTTGACAATAATTGACAAAAACGTAAGGAAATAATGTAGATTACAAACAGCAATAAAAATGTCAGTGAAAAGTACCAGACGTTTTCTGCAAACAAACAAAAAGCCCTTGATTTTTCCTGGAGCTCATCCAGAGGGGAGCTCATAATGAGAAAGGCAGCTGTAAGCATATTTCACAACAGTCCTCAAGCAAAGCCCTAAAATTTGACCTGGATTCTCAAAAGCGCATGTGCAAGGTAATTCTGTGGCTCTGCTCAAATGCCATTTGCAGATTTAAAACTTGACCACTGCCTGTAGATACCACATTCTCCACCTAACAAAAATGATGTCACAGACAACTCGAGATGAAAAAGAAATTTGCAGTGAGAGCACGGCACACAGCTTTTGAAATGTCTGCTCAAAATACATATATATTTAAAAGCAATACCTCGTGTCCCTTTGGGGCAAGGGCGCTCAACCATCATTCCTCTTTGTGTCTGAGGCCAACTAATCCCCCTGGCCTCAGTCGGTTCACAGAATCTCTCTGGCAAGGGGAAAAAACTTGTCACAGGAGGAATTTTGGTTGTGGAAATGGGTGGTGGCGGCTTGGGTCCTCTGCTTCCTTCCTTTGTTCCTCCAGCTAGCGTTGTGCTTATGGGACCTTTCTGTGATGTAGTGCTAGTGGTTGACACTGTGGTTTTGTACAGCTCTGCTGAAGAAGTTATCGTCACTGCTGTGGTAGGCACTGCACAGATAAAATCAGAGAAATAACAAAGTAAATTACTTCAGATTTATATAAAATATAAAAACTTCTTTAAATGTTATTTATGAGGTTTTAAAGGACTCTCTGGTGTCTCCTTTCCTTTATCTTAATATTAGTCTTATTGCTATTCTGAGTGCTTAAGATATAACTGACAAATTTTTGGTTTTTACTCCCAGCTCCTACCAGTGTGATGTTTCAGCACATTCTCCAAATAATCTCTTCTGTAATAAAAATTGATAGGGGCTGAAAAACAGTACTAGTGAGTTATTAGTACATAGCAAACACGTTCAAAGCAATTAAAGATTACTTAATCACTTTTGCAGAAGGAATAACTCAATAGACAGCATCATTTGAATCAGTGTGCCATAAACAATGCAGTCCAGCCGTAACAACAAACGCAGTGGCCTGTAACTAATGAGACCATTTTAAAAAGACAGACCCCAAAACTTCAAGTCACCACTACACACCTTCCAGGAAAATAATTACGATAACATCTTCCCACCCAGCAGTCGTTCTGCTCGAGAGAGCTGCAGCACGCCCGATTAGCTCCAGACAGAAGCAGCGCCTAGCACGGACGCGGTGTTCCCCTGTTTGAACATTTCGGGCCTTAACATCCTTTCTTTGCTAAAGCAGGTATGAAGACACAACTTGATCGAGCCAGTGAGGAGTACCTAGCTTAATCTTTTATGAAACACTAGGATCAGCATAGGCAGAATCCCTTCTTCCTGGAACTCAAAGCCACTCACTCATCTGACCCACGGTGGGAGTGCATGGCTGGAGCTGCTGAGGTACAGCCCAAGGCCTGCCATGATTCTGAGGCTTTGGAGAGATAATACTGGTTAAATGCTAGTGGAGATAACTGCTCCTGATCATCACCTGCAAATGTATATTGAGCAACGGCTGAAACAATGCAAGTGAGCAAAGCAACTGACACAGCTATCATTAATTATTTCCAAATCTTCGCTAGTGTTCACAGTGCTTTACAGGCACATAAGAATGCAGATCCTTATGCTGAGAATAAATAAAATCATATCAAGTATTTTTTAAATTCTAACTGAAACAGAACTATATGAAGCTCATTTCAGGATTAAATTTAGCGAATAAAGTGGCTTACTTATTATTTTGTTTTTCTAGGTCTTTTATTATTCTTTTTTAGCTAGGTCCTTGAACTCTGACTTACTGGAAAATGCATCGTTTCTAAATTTAATCATAAATAAAAGAAGGGCTGCCTTGCTTTCTTTTAGCAGATGTTTTTAAAGTTAGTGTTTTCAATAAGATTAACTTTCAGTAGTTTGGCAGATAACAATTATTTCAAAATCCTTTTTCAATTATATTCAGTTGTAATAGATGAGTCTCAAATATCAATTTATCTTTTTATTTTTTAGATTAATTTAGAGTGGAGTTTTTGAACATCACAATCTGGTTTTAAAGACTAGACATAAAGATGTTCTTTTCATCCCTCTCTTGCTCACAAATGAGAAACTTCTTCAGATGCTGTCTTCACTTCAGTCTCATTCTTGGCTGCTTGAATACCGTCTGTGTAATTGTGCTGAACTCGTGGCGTAGCCAGCTACTATGAAACCTATTGAAATCCTCGGATCTGTTCTGCAAGTGCTTGCCTGACATCTTGTGAAACTGCTGTAATTTTCTTTTGATTACAATGCATGCAGCCTTCTAGTGCTTTCCCAATTAACATTTGTCAAAAGCATTTGCAATCTCTTGCAGAAGTGTCAGGCAACGCCTGCTGAATCAGGTGCTAGGAATGGGGAACTGGTGGGGACTGAGAATGATGCAGGGGACAACCAATTATTACTACCCATCCCCTAACACATTGTGCTAATTAGTACATATTTAATCATTGAAATGTATATTAGCATTATTGCAATTACTACTCCAAACCTATAATGTTTAGGATAGCTTTGTCTCAGGAGCAAAATATCACTGTAACAACACATAAAACTCTCTGAAGTTCAATAGTGAGGTAACAATTTTCAGAAGATATTTTGTACTGCGCCCTAAGCTAAAATATCTTGCTGTCATTACAGAACTTTACGGAGAGCAATTTTAATGCTATCCATTAAAATAAATTTCAAAGGATTCAAAAGTGACCTGAATAGTTTAGTACATAATTAAGAAATATATTTATAATCTCACATTTTAGGAGAAAGACTTCAAATCATCTCTCTCAAAAAAATGAAAAAAATTACAGATACTTTCTAAGCTATTTTCTTTTGATTTTTTTTTTTTAAAGGAGAAGCCAGTGTATTTAGGAACATACTAGGAAACTTCAGACAGTGCTGGAAGTCTGGGAAAGAAGGTTATAAAAATAAGGAACGACTGAACACATCACTTTTAGGAATACAGCTAGCTTTCAGGAGGAAAATGTTGTTTTTTCAATGACCTGTTGGGGAACTTAATCTGCAAAGCCATTCTCCTGGGCTGCAAGAAGACAGAAGATAGCTGCCATCACCTGATGTGTCTCATTCAGAAAGCTGAGGTGATGATGTCTCGCTGAGCGCTTGACCAATGTAAGATAATGGCAGTGATAATTAATATGCAGCAACTAAGAAGAACAAACTCCTTGTCGAGGTTATAAACCTCTTGTTGCAAGCAGCAGGGATGAGCCTCTACAAGGCTAACGATAGGTAATTATTGTCCAATGCCAAAAAAAAGCCCCTTTTATAGTGTGAGAGTCTTTGTTGGACTATTTTGACTAGGCTTGATGTACCAAGGAAAAGCCCAAAACCTCTACTGCCTTATTCCTTTTTTAAGAATAGGTATCTGTCATTATCAGCTGAAGACAGTCTTTGTAAAATCAAAAAAAAAAACAAAACAAAAAAGAAAACCCCCAACAAAACAAAACAAAAAGTAGCAACAGAAAGTAAATCCAAAGACTCAAGTTAAGGGTAATTAATTTACATTTCTTTCATGCAGTTCCTAGCACCTGATTTGAACAGTTATGCATACTATCTGTTTCTAAAAATGAAGACACCACTGGAGTAAAACCTAACACCTGTTAAACAGTGTGATGTCTATAAAAAACCTAACACAATTGCCTAGGACAGCAGGGGTATAGTAACTTTGTTTCCCCAACTGACAGTGAAGAGTAGATTTAGAGAAGGCAAACAAGCCATCTAGTATGCTTTGCCAACAGATTTCTATTCTAAGTAGGCATAAAGTATGTTTAAAAAAAACCCAACAAGCCAAGAAAAAATAAATTGCACCCAAATTACAACTCTGACCTTAAATTTAAAATTGTGTTGAAATGCCAGATGATGCATCACTTCTGAAAATACTAATGGTTCAATTTTCAGCTCCAGCATCTAGGCAATCCAAGAAGTCAGCTGCATGGATTTTTCAGTTAAATGTGCACTCCTATAGTCCAGGTATTCCCGTGTATTTTGACACATGAAAATCCATGTGCCCGCCTTCATTTTCAGAATGTGTCACACACTGAGCTGCCATGTAAAGCAGCAGAAATTTCCCTGCCTTCTGCTTATTACTGCTGTGTGCCTGTTTTCATGCTTCAGAGAGTAGCAGGGAAGTCACTAAGGCTCACCTAATTACCTGTAGGTTCCAGCTATTATACTAGCCAGGACTCTATTGACCCTGCCAAATCCCATTTAGTTGAAAGCAAAATGTTTACACAGCCATTTATAATTTTATACCCTGAAAATGGTAACAAACATGCCACAAAATTAGCAAAATACCTATGATCAAGAAACATGCTATCTGGTCTCCATTATGTTGCCTTCACTTCTACAGCCCCTCTCTAATCGCTCCGTAGTATACCAGATTTGATATAATAGGAAAGATCTAATTTACTTAATTTGCTACATGACTTGGCTGTACATTCTTGGTGTTACAAAGATTCCGTTGCACTAGTTTCCTATTACTTCAAGCCCTCTGTGGTAGTTCCCGAGTTTCTGTTCTGTCCATGCTCACAACACCCACATTTTCCTGCAGTGATCCAATAAAACTTAATGATGGGTATCATGGTACAAAAGGGGAGACAACTTCAGTTTGAGCAGTTTGCACAGTTAGCGCAAATTGGGATGAGTGAAGATGAAATCTCTCCCTAACGCACCAACACAGAACAAAAGGATTTATCTTCTTTTTGTTACCAAGGAAACCTTACAGTGTAATGCTCATATTCACTTTTTAGGGGGAAAATTCCCTTCATTCTTGCCGATCTGTTAATTTAAAATTCCTTTAAAAATTCGTATTTCAGCCAGGATTCATTCCTTCAGAAAGAATGTGTTATGACATATCCACTAAATTTACCAAGAATATAAAAACACTGTTTTGTTTAAAATTTTTTCGTATTTGTTTTTTGCAGGGTCTGACATATTTTATTTTATTTCTAAATTAAGGTTTTGATTTTTAAATGTGATTTTTCCACTTAACCTTAGAAAACCTGCTCTTCTGCAGTATCTGAGTGGTACTTGTCAGCTATAGCTCTGAAAGCTATTTCTGCATCTATGTACTGCAATTCCCACGAGAAGAAAAAACAACAGACAAGAATGAGGTTAAGGGGGAGTTCTAAGGGCAGGAGACCCTATTGTCACGGTAAAACGGTAGCCTGGCTGCAGCATCTGTGGGTTCAGAAATCTGAAGAGTTCTCCTGAAGATGAAGAAGATAAGGATATAGGGAACACACAACATAGTTGCAAGAGGCAAAAACGGCATAGTTAGTTTTGCAGCGAGGGCAAGGTCAACTTCAGGTTAATTACAGTGGTATTTCAGATGTTTCAAAAAGCAGATTTAAAAATGAAAGAAACAACAGAGAGAAAAAAAGGCAGGTTTGGGGTCACGGATGAGTCTGAGATTTGGGCCGTGAGCAAATGTAAACCCTCGACCTCAAAAGTGTGACTCAAATGTGACAAATTCATCTTTCATGTAGGAAGAAAGACTCTTGTTTTTGAAGCACTCAGTAGTTGGAAGTTATGGTTTAGACAAGAACTGATAGCCAGGACAGATAGATGGCGGGGGTGAGGGGGAAGGAACCAGCCTGTGTCTATATATCATTATTGCTCCCAGAAGGAGCACAGATTGCTGAGTTTCCCACAACAGCCCCAAGTTAACCATTTGAACAGAAAAGGCCACGACTTCCAATTTTGAGGCACTGACCTTGTGACACCATTAAATACTTGATATTAAAGTACCATTGCAAAAAGACACTGAAAGAAGTTTCTTCTATTAGGTGACTTAAAGCATGTTACCCTAGCACCTATATCTTTGAGTTGATGATTAAGAAATCTCAGTCAGCCACAAAAATCCCCAAATAAAATGTAACAAAGAAAAACAAAAATGTACTTCATCAAATGTGCTGAAAATCTGATCTAATTTCATACGAGAGAAAAAATTCAAATGTGTATTGCACATACAGAACATTTAACTGTGCAACAATAGAAGGACTGATCTTCAATTTATGCAGACTTTATACTGAAAAAATGAAGAACTGAGAACATACTACAAATAAAATACAGTTAGAAACTGTACAACATCTCTTCTTGGTGTTATAGCAGTACATCTCAAAGACAATCATATTAGATAATTTTTCCTTCAATTTAGTAGTCTCTAACTACAGACAACTGGCTTAGGCAACAGAGGAAATTAACTGAAACATTCTTAGATCTGCTATGTACAGATCCATACAAAACTAAAATACTAGGAATTGGCTTTACGTAAGGAAGTAAGAAGGTGAAAAAAATTGTGAATATATGCATCACATACTCAAATAAATCTAGTGTTGTTATACGGTTCCTATATTGAAAAAAGCCCACGATCAAATATGTTTACTGATGTAATAATGCATTTAAAACCCAAACACAAATTCACTCACCAAATAATTCCTCAGCACCCTTACGGGTGAATGGGCAAAGAGCTCAGAGGAGAGGCGAGCACCCTGCAGCGTGCCCTGCACTCCTCCTCATCTGGGTCTGGTTGGAATAAATTGTTTCTCCACTTGCCTTGCAAGCCAGCAAGGAACCAAAGAACATGAAGGTGTGCTGGTGGATGTCCCAATCTCTTTCTGATATTAGATGGGCTGTGGCCAGTAAGTGTACTGTAACTTAGAATCCTGGAGACTCATAATAAAAACATTACGAAATATCTTACTGGAGACCTTCAGTGGTTTACTCAAGCAAAGGAAGGATTCAACACAGCTTCTTCTTCTCTCCTTGCTCTTCCTTAACACTTTTCCCTCAATGCAATGATTTAAAGATTAGCTTTTGCCACATTCATGGCAGCTGCCTGAACTGCGGAAGCTACTTAGAGACTCCATTTTCTCCTCTTACTGTTAAAGCTTTGGAAGATTTAAAATGCATCTTCATCTCAGTTAAACCGAATGAAAAGTGACATGCATGAGAATGTATGAAAATGAAAGCTGTAATTTTTTTCTAATTACATAGGTGGGTATGTCTCTGCTAAGCACAGCTCGGAGCCTCCCTGAGGAGTGGACTAGCTTGGCATACAGAGAGCAAAGCTTGCCAGGGCGGCTGCCCTCGCTCAGTCCCCAAATGCCTGGAATTGTCCTGAGCCTGGCCAGGTATTGCCAGGGAGGTCTTCAAGAGACAGGCTGGACACATCTTCACTTGGCTCTGGAGGTCACTAAAGCATTGGTTCTAAACTGTCTTGTTCAGCTGCATCCTACACACTTTTATACCTAGGGAAAGCTCTACATATATTGATACTATTGTGTGCACGCTATGTGGTTTGCACTGCTGTGCATTAATCAGCTTTGCTGAAGCAGGATAGCTACTTTTCACGTGGAGAAGCCATTATTACTCTTTTTTTTAAGTACAAAAAACAGCTGCTAAACATGCGTACCAGTTAGATGAGAGAAATGAAGTATTACCTTCGTTGCTACAGCAGCTTATCAACATGCTGCTCCTTACTGCATGCATCTTCTGACATGGAACATTTCTCTTGGTATTTACTCTCCCTAGCAGATATTAATAAGTGGCTATGCCTTTTCATGTCATTTAAAGGGATTTCTGAGACCTAAAGACCTCTGGTTTTCTTTCCTCATTTGGCAGTTAGTGTCCTTCCTTTTAGGTAGTTGTTCTAATGTCAGGTGAGCTGAATTGCAATTGTAATGGACTTACCAAGAAACCTGCTAAAAAGAGGTCAGATAATCTTGCCTAACCCGGCATTAGAAACTGTGAAAATAGGGCTGCGGAAAAATATTTATGCTTGGTATTGCCCATTAACCCCATATATCGCCTCTGGGACCTGCCAGCACGCATCGCTCTCAACTGCTGGCGCCAAGAAGTTAAAAGGTCTGCATGTATGTTGTCATCGATTCAGAAGTCAGGTAACACTGAATGGATGGGAACAGGGTTCTGGCTCAGCGTGAACGAACTGAAACTTACTTCAGCTATAGAAAGCCAAACTGCCCGACGGTATATAGTAAATAAACAATTCCCCAACACAAACACAGAAGCAAACAGAAGGAAAGTACAAGCCTGTAAACATAATAAAATAATTCTATCACTCTTCATAGGTGCTGCAAATTTGCCTTGCACCAGGGCAACGTGATACTGCTCAGCACAGTGCAAACAAGCCCTCCTTGCCTTTCTGCCAGGAGACAGTCAACAACCAAAGATATTCTAACACAGTTATGTGAATGGAAGTATAAAGAAATTAAAAATGAGAAAAAACCCCAAATGCTTACCTTGGGCAGGATCAGGAGGGCCAAACTCCAACGAATATCGCAGAATGAAGTTGTTATTCCACACGTACAGCTGGTTGTCTCTGGGGTTGTAATCCACTGCAGCGATGTACTGGTACTGGTTGGGGAAGGGAACGTCCACGTGCTCACCTCTGCTTAACCTGGTGTTGTAGATGTAATCGATGGTGTTCTTGCCAGTCTCACTCTCATTGTCCTGATACACTGACCGCACTACGTACAGGACACCACAGATCATGAAAGCATTGGATGCTGCCCGTTTGTCATATGTTGTTTCCCAGGTGGCTTCAAAACGCAGGGTGTAGGGGTTCAGCTGGCTAATTACTATCATCCCGTTGTTTTGCTCCGTAGCATAAATTACCCATAAGCCATTTTCATCAACTGCCAAGTCAATATCAGTCTTTCCCCCCATCGGTATGGAGAGGTGTCATGGTAATTAGCATAATTGATTATGGCCTCTCCACTCTTAATTCTAGTCCTCAAGTCGAATTTTACTATGTTCCTAGTTCTTTCCTTGTTAAAAAACACAGCGCCATCATACACCACAAATCCAGTACCATCCACACGATTTGGGAGTTTATACGTCGTCTGCTGGCGTCCATTTTGGAAGTCCTCTAAAGAAGCATACTCTATCAAAGTATCGGTGCGATACGGAGTCCATGGCATGAAGTAAATTTTATCTGCAGCCTGGAGAGGATCTTTGCACCAAGCACCTGCTTTTTGTTCAGCTTCATATAAATACGGTGAGTCCACAATTGCTTTCAACGTCCCCGGGCAAACAAAAACTAACAGTCACAGAGAGAAGTAAGACAAGAATTACGTCAAATTAAGACTGTCTCATAATAAAAAGACGTAAAAAAAGAAAAAAAAAAAGGTAGGTAAATCATAATGACTGTGTCAGGAAGAAAAAAACAATTTAATTGGCACTAGATTATACCTTATGTTATAATTAATGCAATTATCACCCTTTATCATCCACTTTTCTTAAAGTTACCATGTTCTTGCTGTACCAGTATGGAAAGTGGATGGGAACTGTTTTCACTAGTACAGACCAAGGCTCAATGGCATTCACAGACAGCTGAAAATGTAGAGCTACTCTTGCATTTTCGTCTTAGACTTTTAGTGAGTATGATTAACGTTCCAGAGCTTTTAACTGGTGTGCAGCAGTGCGCTAGGTCATTTCAGTCCAAAAAAAATCACATCTCTTGTTTAGAACTTTAAGAAGTGGTGAGGCTGAAAACGGAGGTGCCTCGATTAAAAATAAAGGAACAAAACAAATTATCAGGTATATAGAGATAGCAATTAGGAGCAGAGAAAACAAAACACAACCAAAGCAATGAATGAAACAGACCAGGAAACCCTGTAACCATGGCATGCTATGGAGAGGGTTCTGGAAGCCAGGCAAGATGACACTCCATTAACAAGAATTTACCCAAGGGTGAGAGAGAGAGGGAAAGAAAGACAAAGAGAAAGGGAGAGAAAAAAGCAAGGGAGTCTTCCCTCCAGCCCAAGTATTTCAGACACTATACCCCGCCACCTACTTTAAGCAGCCAAGTCACTTTATTGCAAACAGTCGACTTCTTTATGAGGTGTACTTATGAGATCCTGCTGATTATCATAATATAAGAGTGTTGTGGGGAGGGGAAGGGAAGAGGTTAACATCCATAAGGCACATAACAAGGAGCTGGGGTTTGGACTGTATACGTTATTTACCTTTTTGCTCCACTTCTATTTTAAGCATCGGAAGAAAAATAAAAAAGTGCAAGGAAAAAAGAAAGAAGATTAACATAAATTGACTATTAATCTAAAGATTAAATTAGTAACAGACGCTAAATATAGGGAGAATAAGAACTGCACTATATTGGATAAAGAGAAACAGACAACAGGAAAACCTAGCAGGAGAGAGATTCTACGGTTACACAAGTGAACATGGATCAATCATTTTAGTAGATTAAGGAGGCAATACAGATATGTTGGCATGTAGTTTCACTTAGTGAACCTGAATAAATAATGAATGACACTACTAATGCATGCTATACATACTTTTCTTCTTTGCAAAGCATAATGCTATCAAGTTGGTTTTTAAGTGACGCATTAATTTATCATATATGTGCGGGTGCACATATGCATATTAAATTAATTAGATAATTCTAAATCCAAAATGCAGTATATTAATTATATAGTATTGTATGTGTGCTTATGAAACCTCCCCCCATCTTTGCCCCAGACGTCCCTCTGCTTTTCTTTCTTGTAAAGAAAGTTGAATCTTTTAGCTCTCCTTAGGCTTTATTTAACTTTTTTTCCTGAATATTAATCTTGAGAACTTTTGCCACTTCTTAGTCTATAACTGCAAAATTAGACTAGAAGGAATAAGCAAAAACATCTAGAAAAAAGAAGCAAAAGCACAGTAAGCAAGAGGAAAAGAGAAGAAAAAATTAACATTTGGCTCATTCAGATATTCTCCAGCATCATCGATTAAGCCCGAAACAGCAAGCTAGTATTTAAGGACAGTCATACTAAGTGTTTAAAACAAACATCCATCCCACCACCGTACATGGAAAATATAAACCGAACCTGATTAACAAAGTTGTATTACTACACCCATTTTTCACCAAGGAAGTTTTAAGGAACATATTACAGAAAGACATACAGCTTAAGTCCTGCTAGTAAATAGCTTTCCAGTAATTATTTGCAATAAAATCTATTTCATATACTCAGTAGCCTTTCAAGTATGCTCCTTCAGTTTCGTAAAATGACCTGGAAAATGACAGATGTACCAATCTGTGTAACAGTAGCTGCTTGATACCAAGGAAGTGCATCAAAGTATTTGCACAGCTATTACATTTCTAGTATTACGGTATTATCATGAAGAATATATTTGTAAATTCCATATAAAGTTTTGGATTTTCAGTTTCATTTAACAAAATTACATGTGATTATTTTGAGAGAATGGTATTGACTGAGCTGATCTAGTGTTTCTTCAGGGAACAATTCCAAAACTTTATGGGGAAGTGGGAGGAGGTTAATATTCTCAAAATGAGGAGTAGTTTTCCCAGCCTTTGTTAATTTATTCATCTTTAGGTAAAACACTTGTTTTTCTGCAATTTGTAATTCTCGAGTTATCTCAGAAAAAAGAAGATGCATTCTGAGGTGGATTCCTGGGTTTCACAGTGTTAATCACTTCCAGATTATTCTGTTTGGGAACTTTTATGTGTGAGTTTATTCCTCGCCAAAGAGCGATATTGATATTGTACCTGCTTAGAATTAGTAACAGGAGATGGGGGGAAGACAGGGATAACTAAAATCATTACTGGCATGTCTGCTCTGCGTGCATTGGTGTACAGCTGTACATTTTTCAGGGACAGATGGGCTTATTGAAATAAACAAATGCTGCAAAGTCCAATCAATACAGACAGAGAGAGAATAAACCACTTTAAAACGTTTTATATTGAGTTCCCAAGTCCAAAAAAGGCTTAAAATAAAAATGTACAGATGCACAAAATGGTACTTTTGATGTTCTTCTTTATAAAAGGTCTGACTTCTGTTATTCAGTCAAAGTGTCAACATACATTGTGCAGCATAATTGAGAGAAATGTCAAGTACAGTACTCTCAATTTCTTTGTAATTTAATCAATAACACTCTTATTTTAGGACAAAGCAATGCCTATCAAATTTGTCTAGAAATTTAGTTTTGTTGGAGATCCAACAGAGATTTTTTTATCCCTTTTTTTTTTACTACAGAGGATTAGAAAAAGATCAGCAACAGGTCTACTCTTTGAGATGCAAATAAGGAAGCTTTTCATTAAGTACTTTCTTATGAGGACGATGAATACAGAACCCAGAGAAAGCTCAATCAGTATGTATGATCAGCAAAGCAAGTATGTATTTCTGGAAGCCAGCAAGACATAGAGGAGCTGGTAAACTGCATTTTGTACATGGGTGACACCAACTCCAGTGTTTAAGACCTCCCAACCTGGTATGATTGCTATTTGTAACCACTCATGGACTGTAAGGTATCACAGACATAGCAAATTTTGCAATCTGGCAATAACTGAAGATGAAGTTAAGAAAAAAGAACCGTAACTGAACTTTGGTTATAAGTTCTCTGACCACTACAAACCTTCCTTCCTAGTCCCACAAAAGCCTATCCCACCTTCACAACAAGTCTCTTATTCTGGGACAGCTGCTATGTGCAAACCTAATTATTTCAGTCATTCTGTAAGTTTAGATATTGAGCACTGGAACAAGTAAGGGAGAAAAAAATTAGAATTCGTAACTCGGGTTTACTAGAGTTCAAGAAAGATACCTGGAAAAATACCATGATAGGCTTTGTGAGACAGGGAAGTGAGATGGTCAGCAATCAAAATGGCTACTGAAGCACAGTGTGGTTTGAAATCAAACTTCAAAACTGATTTTAGCAGCTGACAAGCTTTCTGATGACAATGACAGGTGATGTCTCTTACACTGGAATTAGGCATGGTATCATCATTGTACATGCTGCAGTTGACAAACTCCAAATCTTAAAAGGCTTTGAAAAACAAAAGTAGTCAGAATCCTGAGTTATGATAGACACAAAATCACATAATTCAAAAGGCAGGCCAATGCAATTAACAGTAAACAAAGATAAACATTTTAGAAGTAGAATAACTACATGTTAGGAGTACAGGGCAGGCCTCGCTGTGGTACTATACTTCTGAAAACTGGAAAAGAAAAGATTCCTGTAGATAGCAATACCCAATCAGTAGAACATATCCACACTTCTCATCCTAAAACAGCATAAAAATTATGTTGGAACATTATTTGCATTACACTTTTTCTCTATGAGCTAGCCTACTGGAACTGGAAATGTAACCTCTTGTTACTTGACTGACCTCATGGTTTGGAATCAGATGCACTGCCCTCTTTCTGAGAATTTGGGAATGAAAATAGTGCTAAAGTAAAAGTGATCTTTGTGGAACAAAACTTTGGTTAGATTGGGGTAAGACATCACTCCTCAAAAGTGGCACGAGAAGAACGGTTACAACAAGCCACCGATACTACACACAGGAGGAATGGTACTAGGGATCACTGTATGCAGTAGGCTTCCAATCCTACAAATGGTACAGAAAAAAAATCAGCAAGCAACCATTTCACAATGACACAGCAGAAATGAAGAAAAAACAGATGATCTGTGTTTGGCCTTTAACAACAGTGAAGACTCAGTGTGGTGAAGCAGTACCGAGTAGCTTTTTGGTTTAAGAAGTCTATATTTTAAAATTGTGCAGGAAACAGAATGGACAGTTTTGACATAGCTTTGCTTATGCCAGAACTCATTTCCTTCATTTTTCGATATATACTGTCACCACAGTGTTTTTGCATCTCAGACATGGCCTGTCTCCTGTACCAACAGAAAATGTGACTTTGGTTAAGAATTACTGCAGATCAAGAAATTCACGCTTAATAATAACTTAAGGCAATGATCAGTGCACTGCTCAAATTCCATTGCAAACACAGCTATTTCTCAGTTGAGTTACGGGACGAGGGAGAAGTCACTGCAAAGAATGAGCTTACAAGGAAGCAAAACCAGTTAAAAGTGTTGCATCTGCAGAACTTTTAGACACACGCATACATGTCAATGAAAAAAACATTAATTATTGTAAGGAAATAAGAAGTATGTCTAAAGCTAGCGAATTCTGGCATTAGAAAGAATATTGTACAAAACTGCTGAAATTGCTGTAACTTCAATTTTTTGTATCTCAGTATGACTTCAGTATTTACTTTGTCTTCAGAGAAAAAAATTAATCTGTTTTGGCAGCTGATTCAAGGCACAATTCATTTTTTCTCTTGGCATTAAAAGTGAACATTTCTTTTTCACTCTTTTCCCCAATGTTTTTAAGATCCAAATTTTAGTAACTTTTTGATGAATTATTCACTCTGAATCTGTGTTCACTTACAAAGGTGCCCCTGAAGCACAAAGTCCTCGTACAGTGTCCCCCAAGAGGGGGATTTGCCTCAGAGTGTCAGCATCGGGTTGTGCTGTGCACCCAAAGTCACCACAGCAGCAGGTAGCCTTTCAAGTAGATCATGATTAAAATGGAAGTCAATTCCTGCTTTAGAAGTCTGTGAGCCAAGCCAATTTGTCAGCAACTGGTAGCGGGCAAAAGTACAAATTTCTATCTGGCCTATTGAATAGCTAATTCGAGTTTGTTTTCTGGAAAAACAGTAGCCTTAAAAGCCAAACACTTAAGAACACAGACAGACACTTGGCCAGCATCACACCATGGCTTCCTTCCACACTTCGTGAAGCTAATTGGAGGCCCTAGTCTGCAAGTGCTCTGCATGCATAATGGGTCCGTGGGCCATAAACATATGCTTCTTTTCCATGTAACAGCACTCCAGCTTTAATTGTGAGGGCCAGAGGAAGTGAGCAAGAATAAAAAGATTATACTTACTGTAAGGAACACATTCGTACTGAACTTCTAGATATTTGTACGTTCCAGGACAAGGATCAGGAAACACATCTGACCCAGTAACTACTATACATTGTGTTCGGTTGTTGCACCTGTAATGGGAAAAGAAAGCAAGCTAATTAATTGAAAATTACATTTAATTTGCAAGTTCGTGCTAAAGTACTATACACAGTGCTAACTCACTTCACACTTGGTCAGTCCAATCCATAAGATAACAAAGTTAATTAATACCGGATCAGTCCACAAATAAGGCTTCAAGACAGTATTTCAGTTCAGGCTTTATACTTTGAAAATTGGAGATCAGTGTTATCTCAAATGTCACTCGTTCCCACTCAGAGATACAGCTGTCCCAAGTATATACTGATTTGATGCTACTACTCAATAAAATCAAAGCAAAATGCAAAGATGATGCAAAATAGAAAAATATCTAATTCTGAATAACATACACCACCATACTGATGAATGGTTTTACTTTTTTTTTCTCCTCATTCAAGAAAGTTATGATTTTGGTTGGAAGAGCTATTGCAGACATTGCAATTTCCATTTTACTTATTTTAGGGGCAGTTGGTGGACTCTAAGCTTCCTCTATTAGGTTACAGGAAGAGGTAAAGAATAACCGCCTGAGGAAGAAAAACAGCTAAGAAGATGAACTGCAAGATAATTAACTAATAAGTATTTTAGTGGAGACTAAATACTGAAGTGTGTGTATATATATATATATGTATAGGATTTGCTTAACAATGGAATTGAAAGCATTTTGATACAAAGAACTTTATTACAATGTCTCTCACCATGAGTGAGGGTCTGCTGAATTTGATGTTTTTTGAAGTGATGATGATGATAATGACAATAATAACTTATACTATTTTTTTTTTCCAGAATGAAAAAATCCCCAAAAAACTCAGTAGCTAAAAATAGAAAAAAAATCACCTAACCCTGAAGAGATGGTCAAAATGTGATATAGAAAAAATAGTCAGAAGGAAGCGGAAGGGGAAATAAAAGGTCAGGGAATTTGGTGACTAAAAGAAAAAGAGGTTGACTGATCTTCTCAGGGGTTAGTTTTGTTTGTCAGCAAACTGAATAACAGAAGCCTGAACTTAAGTAATAGTCTAGCCTTTGACTCTAGCTGTACATCAACTTCTCTAATGCCCTACTACTTCCCACACTCCCTGAATATCACATCCCAAGCTAAAATAATCTATCTTGTATCAACGGCTTTCCACAGCTGTACAATGCCAACAGGTATAAGAATAATTCATGCTACCTCATAAAAGGTAGAGCAAGCACATTTGAAGAACTCTGATATAAATCACTTTCCTTTTTATATACTAATCAAACTGGCACAGAGCTTGTCAGGACATACTGTGCCTCTTGCTGAGCAAACTAGGGAATAACAACTCGTCCGACTTTATTGGTTAATTCTTCTTTTCTTTTTCTTTTTTTCTAAGCCTCTTACTTCTAGCCTCATAAGGTTCATAATTGCAGAACTAATTGGAAAAAGCCAGGCGTTTCTGTATATATGGATACAGGTAGACAGAGGATTTCACCTGTCATCTCTGTGCCGCTCGTGGCAGTGACTTTCCAGAAGCTCAGGCAGGCCCCTATACAGCTATCACACAGGTGACACCGCAGCACTCCCAAGAGCACCATTACTCAGTGCAACAGCTCGTGCAATGTGGTAGGGAGTCTGTAAGGAGTATGATGCATCCAATGGCTTTCAGACCCACGCTGAAGTGATGAAATGTGCATCGAAATTGCAGTGAAAATCACTGTTCTGCATCTGTAACACTAAAAACGGACAGTACAGCCACTTCTTTGTACTTACAAGAGGATCAAAGTACTGCTCTCGTGTTGTGTAGGAGGCTGTAAAAGCAGAAGGCAACAAGGACCAAAACCTCAAAGGTATCTCCATTCTAAGCCCCTTATGGGTTTTGTTTTTATGCCCCACACTTAGGGCACAGGGTTAAACCAGACTAATCAGCATGAGAAAACCTCAGATGTAAGATTTTGTAATTAATTTCTTCAAATTCCTTTCAGTTTCTTTAGTGAAAACCTTATGCCAAAGCCCAAATAATTCCTACAAAAAGACTTGTGTAGTGCATCATTCAGTATAGTGGTTTTCACAGCTTTGAGCTGTATGAAAATTTCATTTTACACTTGAATGAGCAGCAATTAAGAGAGAAATATTGATTTGTTACAAAATAAAACGGATACATATTGGGAGAAACTGCTTGAGAATGAAACCGATGAAGGTCATATTCAGCTGTGGAAAAAAAAAAGTTTTACTAGCAGTATTTTTAAAGCTTATGAAAAAGATGGACTCTTGCATCCCTATGAGAAGTTGTTTTCTTCTCTTTTATTGTCCCCCAGTGAAAGATTCATCAGGTTGCCATCAGTCAGAAAACTGAGAACCTCATGTTAGCTTGTATCAAAGGATGCATAATAGTAACTCAGAAGAAAATGCAGTATTTTTCTCTTTGTACAATAAGAGCTGTGTCAAACTTCAGACACCAAGTGGCATTTACAAGAAATTGTTCACCTTCTAGAAACTTTTGATGGTTTCTTTATGTAAGACTTCACCCACTCTGGATATGGTCACCTTTTGCTCACCTCTGGCCAAAATGAAGGAGACCCCAATTCCAAACTGATTAGCTATGCCCACTGCTGCAGTACACAGAAATGCCCCAAAGCACATCACCAGCACTGCCCCGAGAAGTGCAATTCCTTGGATACCTGAATAAGCAGAAGTTCTTAAAGTCATAGTTTTTTACATTCACATCACTGATTTTGCTGCACTGCTGGATGCATTTTATAAAACATAAGTAATTTTCATGTAAGGTTCTACTTCTCAAGCACTTAAAAAATTTCAAATTAAAGACACCTGATTAAAACATGTAAAAGATGGAAATTTCAGGTAACTACTTGTTACATAGTTTGAGGTCAAATTTCAGTTGAAATTGTGAAACCTTCACAAAAACCCGCCAGTAACTACAGCAGCTGTCAATCCCAATTCATGGGTTACAGAGAAGAGATGAAGAGTAAGTGGACTTCGCAGAGGCAGTTCTGAGACAAGCAATCCAGGGAATTTACACTGCTGTGATTTGTTTTCTAGATAAATGGAAGTTTTCTGTCTGCTGCTTTTCCCCCTGCAAAACCAGGGATACTAACTTCTCTATTAGTTATTGGCCTACAGTTCTGCTGCTGCCTGCAAAGACCATTTTATAAACTGATAAAGGTTCTTTAAGGCAAGGAGTCTGGTATTTTGAACAAAAGATACTACCCTCTCCATAAAACAGCACTAAACCAGCAGATTATTCCACATGGCTACAGATTGTCAAAGCTATCGCATCGCTGCTATAGCAGAGCTTCATCATTTTGAGAAATCTTTGTACTTAGAAACGCTGTGCCCAATGAAGAGGATATTACAGTGTTACAGGCTTCAACGCAATCCTGAGACCCACTTCATTCCTTCTTGTAATGGGCAAGCCTTTCCTCAGTGTGGCCACTTCATGACATTCTTCAAAACAAAACTACAGTTGGAATAAAGTTCCTAATGATTTGCAAAATTGGGCTAGCCACAATTAGGGGAAAAAAATCCAACTCCCCAAAACCTTAACTGGCAAATAACTTTAAGTCTCTTGTGTTCATTTTAACAAGCTTTTTTACTCAATATCCTGTTAGTTCGATCCATATATTCAGACTCAGAATTGTTCCAACTGAAGGCATGATACAAACCAGCTCTAATTTCTGCAAATTTATGAAATCAAGTAACAAATACTTTAGTGTTTCAATGTCTGTATTCTAGTGTTTAAGTTTTATGTAGGTTTTAAGTAACTTTTAAGTGTTCTGTAATCTAGTAATCTGCATACTTCCCTAGCATATGTTAAAATAGTCATTTTCTCAGGTTTTTTGTACAATCTTATAATTCATATGATCTCACACCGAGAGATGTCTTCACGCTTAAGACATTCACAATATTCACAAAGATTTATGATACAAAGACTGTCATTTACAAGGAAATAAAGCATATCTGCAAAGAACTCCATAGAAACTCAGTAACAGTTGATTTAAGGAAGGTAATATACAAATTAAACCTGAAACCCTAGTTAGGAAAAGACTAACTGTGGCGCTGAAGGAATGACAATTCATGTTCCTGTGGTAGCAGCAGCAAGAGTTTTGCAAGGGGAAATGTAGGAAGTGTCACTATTCTCGTGAATGCAAGGAGTGATTGTGCTCCTTAATGCTGCTTCTTCAGTATTTTAGTATGAATGAGGAAAGGTTACATTTTCATAATGCAGATGCATCACTTAGAGTAATCTAAAAATCAAATGGAGTGTTTAATTAACAGTTACAGTACAATGTCTGAACTCCTTTCACCTCAGGAAGAAGACTGTGCAAATGAGGAATGGCCCTTTCACATTTCAGATGAATGCAGAAAAAAAAAAGTAAAGCAGCTCAAGCAGGGCTGTTAGGAAGTATCTTCTGCTCAGGATGTCGCCATGTCCCTGCTGCATCCATCCTCTCCTGCGCTCAGCTTTAAGGACAGCTGTACTTTCCGTGATAATTTGTTTGCATTTCGACTCTAATCTTGACTTGTACAATTCCCAACAAATTGCTTTTGCTCCTTTTTTATTATCTTAGGCTCATTATTGCACTTTTCCACGTGCAATGTATGGAGATGAGATTCCATGTGCAATCTATTGTGTGAGGTGTTTTAATCAATAATCTTGTTCTGCTGATTAAGCAGGGGCTTCTGTTTTGGCAAGATAACATTAGTTTCTCCTGTCATGCTCCAAAAGCTATTGGGAATCTTCAGCAGATCATTAGATATGCTACAATAAAGCTTTGGTACATTCTCTTTTCTTTCTTAAATTACTTCTTCACTGTCCTATCATTCCCCGTCACCGCTGGCACTGCGTTATTATTACAGCTCCCCTGAAACTTGCACTAGAGCTATGTCTCCAGGCCACAGGATGCCATTTTCAATTGAAGCTTCTGCTTGAAAATATAAATTAAGAAAATTTCATTATCTCCTGCCAAGGGCCATTATTCACCACTGTTCTAAGGAAGATTAAAAATGCAAAATCTATGGACTTGAACAAATACTCCAGCATTAAAATGAAACACACAGTGTATCATGGCTGGACCAGCAACTAAAGTACTGGAATCTGAGAGGCAGACTTTGGGAAGACGTTAGCATTACATGGATCAAACAGACTGAGGGATGAGGTCGTCTTAATGGCTAATTCACATCAGTCACACGAACGTACACACAGTTCCTTTCAAAACGGTTTGCAAAGTTGATGAAGGAAATAATGTCCACATTACAATTTCACTGCTTTTGTTTTGCATAACACACTTTGACAAAGATAGCAACATAAAAGAAACCTCGATGTGATTTTGAAAAGGACATGAGCTCGTGTCTAGCCAGAAATGGGTTATCAAAGTAATTCTGGGTGTTCCTTATACTGCATTTCTGTGAATGCAGACTGTCAGTAAAGTAAAACTGGCAAACACACACACGAGTCATGTGCATTTTACCTAAGAAGATACACTATAAAGCCATGAGTTTTAAATAAAATTAATTTTAATAAAATTGTCAATGTATTTTAAAAAATCTACGTTGTTATGTTTTGAAACTTTTAAGTCAGATCTGACAATATTTCTCTTTCAGCATATTGATTAAATACTTAAAAGCCTGCATGATGACATGTTCCTGCATATCGCCTGCAGCAACCTGCTTAAACACCACTTGAAGCACGTAAAGTCTGAGTTGTAGCACCACATACTCCATATGGTCTTCTTGTTCCTTATTCACCCTGGGTGAGCTGCAGTCTGAGTAAAAAGAGATGGGAATGTGGGATGACTACACTTCATGTATTGACTTTTAACAACAGTGTATTATAAACTGAAAAATTCCAGAACCTTTTTACCCAGAGTAAATGGCTCTTTACATATGTATTCCTAACGGTCTACAACTGCCACATGAGATGTGGTTCTTGCTTTTGTATGCATACCCACTAGACCTCCACTCCTGTTATTAAACTCAAAGTTACACATGTATGAAGATGTCAAATACTACTTAAATGCTATGTTTTATTAATTCGGTCTTAGTATGTACAAAACTTGCACATAAAATAGCCAGAGAACAGAGATTTTATTTTTGGGGGGGTATACATACATATGCATGCTCACACACATACCACAGTAGCTAAAATTATGTAAAGAAATGTATTTAAATTCTGAGTTTCAAATTCACCTCACAAGAAATACATTATTACATACTGAAACGTAATGAGTTACCAAATTGGGCTTAACCAAAGCCTGGAAAAAATGCCTTCTAAAGAACCCAGGCCTTTCTGTAAAGCCCTGATTTGAAGCAGCATTACCAGTCATCACTGCAATATCTACAGGGTTCCAGCAGCCCCAGCTGCAAGAGCACACCACCACCCCTGCACCTCTACAGAGCCACGTGTCCCTAAAGATAGACATGTAATCCTGTGAACGGACTTTTTAAAAAACCAGGATTGCTTACACGAGCAAGCAATTTTGCTTACTCATATTTAAACAATTTTGCTTACATATTTAAGATTTTTAAAAAAAATATTTTCAGGTTAGAATCTTTAAAAATGTCATGAAGAGAACAAGCATCATGGAAAAAAATAAAAAAGCAAAAATAAAAAGCACCAATCTTACCAAGCTCAAAGAGAAAACAGATTTAGTGTGCTGTGGTGGTAGCTTTCATAATCTAAGAAAAACATGGGAGAAACATGAGCATGTATGAAAGCAAAATTTGGCCATAAGAACTGTGTCTAAAGATTGGAGATCTTCTTGTGACCGCTAAAGCAGTAAGGCATGCTAGGAATTGGTTTGAAAATTCACAACCCAGCCTTGGGATTTTCTATGCACTTGGCAGCATGACCACTACAGCAATAAACCTCGTAGCTTCAGATGACAAATACTAGGGGGAAAAAACACACTGAGAAAAATGTTTCTACTTTCTTTTTAAGTATAATATTGATGATTTGTTGAATCTTCCTAATTACTAAGTAAACATGACATAAGGAAGCTAAATAGTGTATAATTAATAATGTAGAAGAAGGTGCACCACAGCATTGTTTCCATTTGCCCAATAAAGAGGCAATAATATTTAATTGTGTTTTCTTTATACAACGTAATCTTGTGGGAGTCTAAGGCTATGTATGCATTAAGGAAGAAAACTCCAAACAGACGGTAAAGCACAACAGAAAACATGCAGCTCCCACAGGCCCTTTCTTAGGATTACCCATTTTGATTCACTATCAATGAATGTGTATTGGGCTTGTATGGCAAAGTAATTTAACAGAGTATTTCTTGCTTTCAACCTCTTCTTACATTTTTAAAACACTTAGTTATGACCCGTTTGCCTTTTAGTATTCATGTTCTCTAAGTTCAAAGCAGTCACTGTTAAAAAGACAAATCTTCTCACTTCCATCTCAGCTATCAGGGGTGGTTTTCTTCTTGTTCTGATTCATTCTTGTTCCGGTACTTTGTTTATTGGTGTAAACGCTATTGTTATGTGGGGTTATTATTAACCTGAAACTGAAGCATCAGATACAATAGGGAGAAGGTAAAAAAAAAAAACAACAAGGAGAAGGAAACATAGATTCCAGTGGCATACAGAACTCCTGCCCTCTCTCGGTAATTTCTGAAGTGCTTTTATCATCCCATCTTTCTTTCCCCACTACTTTCGACCACCTCTGTGAAAGGCCGACTAGAACTACCAGTGCCTGTGAGGAGCTGACTGAAAAGCAAGAGCAAAAAAACTGGATAAATCAAAAGATGTGATGAGGTTTGCAGAGTAATTTTAACAATCTCCCAGTGAGGCTTGGTGCAAGCCAAACCCAAAGCTTCTAACAGAACGGAGCAGAGAAGACCTGCTTTTTACAGAGAACGTTTCTAATGCAACCCCACCTGAGGAAGAAGAAATGGAAATAAACTCATATAGGTAATCCTGTCATATTATTTACATCCATGCATATTTGCAAGCAAAATGCAGCCTGGGATTACAGACTGTGTGTGTCTTAGCACCCCAACTAAGCTCAGCAGATCTGCACTGCTGAAAAGTAATCAGTTCAAAAGATCCAATTAAATGTTTCACCATTTAGGCAAAATAAATAGCCTGCAGCTACGCTTATTTACTAATGAAAACTTCAGTAGTGCAGCATCCTAATATCTAAGCAATTTACACAGATTATTCACACTGAGTGAGTGTGAGGGCAGCATCATGCCTCATGGGTTGAGCCGGTTTCAGGGGGAAACACAGAGCTGGGTAATAATACCAGAGCTTTACGAAGGGGCATTTATTTCTGAGGCACAGTGCTAAAGGAGCGCGCATAAAAATCCAGGTGAAAATCCTGAAGCACAGTGTCTGATCCTTAGGCATAACCCTGCGGCCAACTTGCAGGAGAAGAGATCCCCAGGTAGAGCACACAGGATAAGAGCAAAAACCCTGGAAAACTTTTTTTTTTTTTTCAGCAATCTTGATCTTTTTTTATCCATGGCTTGGCATGCAGCATATTTATAATGTAGTTAAAAGTTATATAATTTAAGATAGCTTCTGAGTCATTATTAAATGAGTGACTTGAAGAATTACAATATTGAAAATGTGTAGCTTTATCCTTCACGTTCATTTGCACAGATCTGAAATACATTTTTAAAAATCACCCACTTTAATTACTAAAATAAGGTATTTCAAATGACAGGTGTGATTTGTTACTGCAGCTTCTGAAAGGCAGAAGCCTGGGCATGTTTTTCATGTTTGTGTTTTGACTGGACCTCCAGGTCAGTTCAATGCAAATTCAGCTTCACTCCCCATGGGTCTCCCGAGTTTAACACAGCTCTTTTGTTTGCAGAAATGCATATTCAACATAAATGTATCTATCTAAGCTGTAAAAGGAAAGCAAGACTTCCTAATTTACAGAATTGGCTGCTGTGGCAACATTTCATAGAGTACTTCAGTTTCCCTCTACAATGGACAAGATGAGGACCATTTCAAATGGGGGGTGTGGTGGGGGCAACCCTAGCTGAACTTTCACACATGCATTCCCCTTGAATAATTAAAAATATTATAGCCTGTATCAATTTGGAGCAATTATTTATAAAAATGTTCACCTATTGCAGTTTGCATATAGAAAAATGATCACATTTTTAACAAGGGAAATGGGAAATCGCTATGGGATGCCCTACTTAGATTAAATTAGCAAGAAACTTGTTATCAGACCATATAAAAGATACACCATAATAAGACGTGACCTTGCAGAACCTTGGAGCCAATGTGTGATTTTTTCCCCTGTAACCCTTCCTAATTATCTGCAAAGTTACAGACCCTTTTGTGGCAGGTTATTTTTCTGTGAATTGTGAGGGGTTTTGGGCTTTTAAATATTTAATTAGTCTTCTGATATGAGAATTGTTGCACATGCCAACTGCTTCGATTTTCAAACTGTGTTCATCCTAATTATGTTCAGATTTAGATTGGTCATCCCAAACCTCTCACTCTTGTAATTATTTACTCCTTAAAGATCATTCAGTGGAGAAATATTTTTCACCCTTATGGCTCTTTCTTTCCACAAATGGCTTTTCTGGTCCGTTAATTACCCACTCAGAGGATTAGAGTTTGTAATAATGCAAGAGATCCTGCATGTAAGATGAGTTTTACAGGGTGAAAAAGAATAAATTGTTTTTTGTAAACTTGCCTCGGGGAATATCCCCTTTTTGGGTTATAATTTTCATCAACAGAGGCTGTGTGCCCACTGCTGCATATCTACCAATTCCACAGGGCTACAGAGTGACTCATTTCTACGGCTCAACAGAACTCGAAGCAAAATGCTGAGCAAGAGGCCAAAAGACAAGTTGGTTGTTTTACGAGATTTATAAAAGCGCAATCTGCTAGCAAGATGGAACAGTCTTTCTCATCATTTTCAATGTGGAGTTCATGGCTTTAAAGTTATATACATTTAACCAATAACTAACAATAAAATTACAACTTTTCTATTTCATCTGCTGATTTTTTCCAGAAGTGCTGTCCCTTGGTAGTTCTTTAATCAACTCTGTAACAGTGGTGTCATTTCCTATAAAAACGTGTCTGCGAGTCCTCACTACAAATACTTTCTTTTCTTCGGAGAGGAATGCCCATCACAAAAGCACTGTTGTTCATTACCCACAGTGATGTCTGGATCTAATTATCATCTGGAAAGCTTGCAGGGCTGCCAGGTATAGGGCTTCCCCTGCCAAACTTGGAAAGCACAATTCCACTTTCTTTTTTGCAATTTGAAATTACGGGATTAAGTTACTGATTCAATCTGTGCACTTTCTGATTCCTGGAACTTCCAGTTTTAGGCCCAACAAAGTTCAGGGGGCTGCTTTCATTTCCTTGTTTTTACATCTGCAGTAATCCTGTGTTTTCTGCAGGTTTTTATGCAAGTCAAGCAGGTTCAACCTCTGCAAAAAATACAAGTCAGAAAATTCACTGGCTTGACTCTGTCAACGCATGGATAATCTTTAATTGTGCCAAAAATATTCATGATCTAATCCTTTTATCAAACTGTCTACCACTGAAGGAGTCTCATGTGCCTGCACAATTAAAAACCCCATGTCAGCCATACATAATACTGTATTACATTTGATGCAAATCCTTTTCTATTGAAATAAGCACTGGGCTGACAGCAGGAAGTGACTGATAAGAAAGCAACAAGGCATTGCTGATGGCATGCATGATAACTGAGCACTAACTCATATGTGTTCTGTCTACAGCACATTACCCAAAGTGCTCCTGTTTTAAATGCAACTCCAGGAGGTGTTCTTTTGCTGGATCTCTGTCACAAAGGCAGCAAAATTATCTAAGAAAGCTAAATATACAAAGTAAATCGTGTTTTTCATACCCACCAGTGATGCTGGCACTAGAATAATATACTGAAGGCAGTATCACTGCTACTACATCCTAGATGACAAAACACTTAGAGCTTCACAAGTGTAACAGTACAGTTGAGTTCAATGCTGTTATGAAATTCAGTAAACAGGGAAAGGTTATGGGTTCAGAACTCTCATGTTATCGCAACGCTTACAACTCAGCCTAAATTAATGTATTACATAGAGGAAAAGGAGCATAAAATCTGAAGAAGTGCTGGAAAAATGTGTCTATTAAATACATTTCAAATTGCTCCTTCATCATATAGATATACATCACAAGAAGCAAGATACCTGAGAAGCAATGAACAGTAAGGTTAAAGATCAGAGATTATTACTAAGAAAGGAGCATAGATGCCTTTGCAAATACAACAGCAAAATCTGTGTCTTGACAGATAAAACATTATACAGCTCTCAGTGTCATCAAGAAGTAGCAAGGCTTCCTGTAAGGTGTTCGAACAATATTACTTTGGTCAGGGCAGCCAGCTCAGTGAAATGATTCTGCGACCTAATTTGTTTTAAAAACGTTACAGGACCCGTATTGCTTGTGTGCACGTGTGCGTGTGGGAGAAGCCATTCAAATTCAAAGGTTCCGACTGATACCTTATTATAGTGAAAAAACGAGGGGAAAATATATGGCCTTCAGTAGTAAATGTGTAGTAAAGATTCTGCACTGCAAGTGTATTGGAAAACAGGTTTGACATGGAAAAATTCTACGTGACAAGAACCTTTCCTCCCCATTGATGTGTCTACAGCAGGCTAAAAATATACTGAATACTGAGTATTCAGTCTATGTAACACTCTTAAGACTGCATTAACTTCATTGCAGTAACTTGTTTTATAGGCTCAGTTCATCATGACCTATAAAATGTTAGGCTGAAGTGCTTTAAATATCTGCTAACACCATGTGCAAGCCTGGGAGTACAAGGCACTGTGCTGTGAAGCGGCAAAGACAGTACTCTTCTGAGAAAGTAGCACGCACTCTTATGTCACTGATATAAACAGGGTAAGCATGCTAAATAATGTATGAAACAGGCAGCCAATCTTTATATAAAATGGGAATTCCAGTTGAATTCTTTGTTTGATTTTATCTTACCAGTACAGCACTAGTTTTTAGGATTGCTTCTTAAGAAACACAGAGGTTGACTATCATCCTAAACTAAAGAACATACACCAAGTCCTTTCATTCACAGTCATTATATGAAAGGGAAAGGAAAAAAAAAAAAGAAAAAACCTTCTCATTTATGGCCATAGCATTTTTGCTAATTATTTTTCTGCAATATGTAGAAAATAAAATGCGAAGTGGGGAATTATCTATGTCTTTCAGTAATGATGGCCCATTTATTAAGCAATTAGGCTGCAATTTTATTATTAGAGAGGGAAAAAAAGAGAAATGCTGTAAAATACTGTTATTGCTTGTATCTTTGATCCTTAAACTTTTCCATTTCAGCAACCTCATTAATGTCAAAATGCCATGAATATGGCCACCCCTTTTTAGACTGTATAGCCTGGACACAGGCAGAATCTATGGGATTCAATAAAGAAGTTTTTTCTTGTTGAATTCAACTAAAAAGCTTAATTGAGCCACAAAGGTCAGAAGGTTCTTTTTATTATAAGTAGGAGATTATTCCATGGCAGAAGGAAATTTCCAGAATATGAGATCTGCTCATTTCTATACTACTCTGTATCTACTTTTTAATTTTTAAACCCATGTTACTCTTCTATTCCTTTCCTCTGAATTAAACAGTTTCACTGTAATAATCTTTAAATTCTATTTCCTTTGTGTTACTAATGAAAACTTTTCACTTTCATCGCGACTGCTGCCTTTATACCACTAAAAAGTACTTATAATTTACTTACATATATTTAATTCATATTAATCTGTCCTAATTTACGATCTATACCCTGCTCTGCCCATCTTCATGTACCTTTTCCGTGTCAGTTCTGTTTACTAAGTGATATTCAACGGACTTCCTATAATGCAATGAACCTTAACAGGCAGCTTTTAATTGCCTCACATAGGAAACCACATCACTATTAATTCCACAGCAACAGTATAAAATAAAACTATTGCTTCTCAGACTCCAGAGCAATTAGACCTCTCGGCTATTTGGCTAACTCTGCTTCATGATACCCAGTGCAGTTAATTATATTTTTTGATGTTAATAGTCTCTGTCAGTTTCAAGCATAACTCCTCTTTGATGAATATTAAAATTATATTTGAATAAAAAAATAATCTTGGTTACATTTCATATTCAGCAGTCATCACAGCTTAATAAAGGTCTCTTCAGCGAGGGTTGAGATAAATGGCTATATGAACACATGTGTAAAGTCCTAAATCAACTTATCAGATAATGTAGCTGTTTTGGCTAAGTATTATAGAGGATATATTGGGGTGGGAGGAATTAATAGGCTTCAATTATTACAGTATTATTCTATAAGAACTAAATTTGGCACGGTAATATATAAGTAAATCAGAATTTTTTAATACTAAAGTTCTGAGTGCAACTAAACCAGGAACCTATCTTGGCTAGACTAGAAATTCAAAACCTATATAAAATTCATACAAATTCACCCAAGAGAAGACAACGTCCAACGAAAAGATATTTAAAGTTAAGCAGTGTTGTCTCGCTCAGGTTCTCAAAAACATTAGTAAATTACCAAACGAGGTGTTTACATACCCAAAATATATAGTACATGTTTAACTGTAGGCCGAACAGTATGTAGACCTAGTAAAGCCCATTTCAGAAATCAGGGGGAAAAAAATCCTAGAAAATCACAGGCTGAAGCATGTATTTTATATGATGCTCAACTATATAAGAAACAGCACTTACAAGCTTATGTATATGCATGTAGAGTTATTTATATTTAATTTCACCTATGAACAGCGAAGAATGACTGATGTATGTGTATACACCATCCTGACAGTTAAGATATACACTGACTTAAGAAGAATTTGATGGGTGTTTTTGCCAATAATAAAGGGAAGAAAACAACTTTAATATAAATATAATATATATCAAGCTACACCCTGGTAAAATCATGAATCTAATCTTTTTTGAAGTAAACTAAATCTAAATTTTAAATGTCATTACTTGGTATCAATGATCCTTTTGTTGTTTCCTTTGTAGCTTGTCCAATGCTGTGATTACAGCAACGCACATGTGTGTTATGTGCTTGCACATGTGTAATATAATTTCTTCTGCAGAAAATATTAATAGAACACACCGCAAAAAGATAATCAAGTACCACTGACAGCTATTTCACCTTACCTGACTGCTAAGAACCTCACAATATGAAGATCTGTATTTATTTTACTAAGTAATGCCGTGATGGAACAACCCCATGAATAAAACCCCCTATATTTAATGAGTAAACTAGACCTACTACTCTCACATTAAGGATTAATGATAGTAAAAATGCACAATGCCAGGTAAGGTTCTTCTCAGTCATGGGTGTTACTGTTTTTTTCTGAAATAAAGCCAAGGACTATGGTATGCTTCATGAATATTCTAGGCTCTGTGATTATGCCTAGTTCATGAAAAAAGGCTACAAGAATTGCTGCTTTCTTCTTTACATTTGAGTCATAACTAAGTTTTGTGACAAACACACAGAAAACAAAACAGAACTAAAAATCAACAGAGCCATGGCCTGATACTGTGAAAAGCTTAGTTTAAAAATAAAGAACATTTTAAGATTCTGTTACATCAAAATACTCAGGGGAGTGACTGCCGCGCTAAGATCTACATCTGTTTCAGATGAGTAAAAGCCTTCATTTTTAAAGGATGCTTAAAAAGAGATATCTAATGTCGATAATCTTGTATGGTGGATGTTTTGTGAAGCGTGTTTGTCAGCAAGCTGAAACTGAAACTGCTGCCGTGCCAAAGCAAAAGGACCTAGTACATGAGATAAGCACCAATACCACAGTAACTCCACTCTGCGTAAATTCTGTGAGCACACCTTATCCACACCAGGCTGAGCTATCCTGTCATCAGCACCTGTGCTTCCGGACATGAAAAGAACAGATACACAAGCCTTTAATGACCAGAAAGAGGAAAAAGGCATCTCTTGTTCTGAGATACTTCACTACATAAAATCTTTGGCAAAGGGAGGCAATCTTTGCCTGCAGAAGGAGAAGAGAGGGAAAAAGCAAGGATAGCAGCAGGGGTCAGCAGAGCCCTTGTCTGCGCCTGGCAGACCCCTGAAGATGCAGCCGCCATTACCACAAACACTGTCATCGTGAATGGCAGTGGATAAAATCCTGCCTGAGAAAACGGTTTTAAGTCACATTAAGAAATGCAAATGTGAAGTGTGCTACAGCGCAGAGAATCAACTGTGGGCCCTGTCCGAGGAAGCTATTTCTGAGGCACTAAAATGCTTCTTTGTGGAAGTCTTGTAAAAGCTCAAATTGAGCTCTGCGGTGACCCCACAGCAGGTTTTGCTTCTACTGGCAAAGACACCCTGTGTGAGGTTTGCTTTTGGCTAGACCTTTTCACTCCCATGAGCAAGATTAATTGGAGATTTACCCACTATCCATCCAAGCCCAGAGTCCAGTGGATGAGTTTCTTTATTCACTCACATTATGGCACAGACCAAACTTGTTTTCACTTGAAAGGACACTAATGCGGTATGACAGTGTTTCCTCTACAGACCCGACAAGAGGGAACAAGACGAAGAGCTTGAGAGATGTGTCTTCTTCAGGGGAGAACTAATTTTGCTTTCTTTCAAAAATGTCTCAAAATGACGTACTTGTTGGACATGTGAGTAGGTGGAAAAGAATTAACATCTCCGTTCTCCCAATCTCCCGTTGGGACAGATTAAAACAAAAAAAAAAGTCTCAGGAGAAGGAATGGATACACTGCTTCCTTCAGCTTTCCCTTGATCGCTCTGTGGGGCAGGAGGCACTTCGCTTACATTTTTAAGACCCTCTGTTTAAGCGCAGCTGTCTTTCAGTGAGATGATGGATGTAACAGGTTAAGAGTATTACCATGTGAGAAAAGTTCATGGTAACAAAAACCCATGCATGAACTCTTCACTGGTGTCATGATGGACATGGTAATTGAAGGTACATGTGTTCCATGTGCTATAGATAGGACAGGATACGTGCAACACAAAAAACCACTCACTGCTGAAGAGGATTTATTGTTCTTTCAATCCTTTAACTTCTGCAAGGTATTTTTAAAAATCACAGTTCCCTAAGTTCATCTATTATACATAATGCATTTTCACATTTATGCTATTTTATATATTTATTATAGTGAAGTTTGCTTTGTTTGTGTGCATTTTAAAAGCAAAATGATACTGATTAAATATGTTTAGTAATGATGTAAAAATCACATAAAGCTACAATTACAGTATAAATTGTAGATGAAAATAGAATTTCAAGGCCATTTCAGTAGAGTAACCTCCTTTCTGTTGCAGATCAAAAATAAACTGTATATGCAGACTGTGAGATTGTATTTTTCAATGTGGATGTTTGTATGGTCTGCAAAGTTTGTAGTTTTAAACATTTTCCCTCTTTGTATTGATCATAACCTTGGTCTCAGTATCAGAGTACAGACCAGAAGTTCCTTTCTAAAAATTCAAGCTACTTTAGCCTTTATTAGGAGGGGAGCAATGTTTTCTTTTGAAGTTAAAATTGATTTGGCTTTCAACATTAAATGCTTGAATTTTGCATCTAAGTAAATGAGTCCATTGATTCAGGTTAATAGGCTGTATTTTCTTTAAATATACTCATTTTCTACAAGTCCCACCAATAGCTATAACCCTAAATTACTCAAAAAATAAGGTGCACAGATTGGAATGGACGTAAGTTTTTTTTATATTGTATTTCTCAAGATTTTAAATCAATTGTATTATTCAAAATTACTATCTGCCATGCTACCTAGTTATTTATTTAAACACACGGGCAAAAAATAGCACCTAATTGTGCTGTATTGGAATCACAAATATAGTTACAGTGCCTAATCTTTACAATATTTTGGAACTTTTCCTAAAGAAAACGTTTAGGACTGGAGAAAATGTTTCCTACTACCCCCACCGCTCATCTTTAATTCAGGAGAGAAAGGTCCCAGCATGCAAAAATTATTTTTACAGTTTGTTTTTCCATGATAAAATGACATACACAATATGCCTTTGCAATGTATTTTACATATGTATTTAGAAGTTCTCTTAAATACCTCTTATCATTTAAAGCTAATAAAACAGAAATCCAAACACGCTTCAGTATCTCTGTAACGCTTAGAGTCTGTCCTAACAAAACCCCACAGCCCATCCACCTGCAGTGGCAGAGCGGAGCTTTGAAGCTGACACTGGAGGCGGAATGTCCCCAATAAACACAAGAGTGTTTTAAATAAAACTCACACAATCCCCCTGCAATCAGCTTACAATGGAAGTGGACTTCAGACTAGGCTGTGAGTAAATTTTATCACGTTAATTTTCAAATCTCTGCTGCGCCTATCAAGAGCAGCACCCGGTCACCTTATCAGCTTCAAAGTCTTGTTACCGTTTCTGGTTACAGCCACGCAAACACACCTTATGGGAGAGTAAATACAACAATTTCCTCAGACTGCTTTGCATCTTCTGCTTCCCCGTTCATTTAGTTTCTTTCTAAACAAAGAGGAATCAGAGGAGATCTGTCTGTCCCTGCTGCAGGACAGCAGAGCACCTAGGAGTTTTAAGATCTAACTGCCTGAAATGTGGGGGTCCTCTGCACTCACTTACACCGCTCCCTCACCAAATATTCTAGAAGTGAGTTTACTTCTACACTTGACATTAGCATGTGGTAGGATCGCTCAGACTGGACTGAATGCAAACGCTGGGGTTAATTATCAGAGAAGTGTGAAAGGGAAGTGGGATTTTCTGAAGGTCTAGCCTCTTTCTTCAAAGCTTGAATTTCAACCATGCCAGCCTGAAGTTTACACGGAATCTAAATACATCTGAAAGACTTTATTCTAGAATAATTGGGATCTAATTTCAATCAGGGTCTAAAAATTTAATAACTACTTGACAAAGGTAAAAGCAAGGCAATGAAGTCGTTAGTGGTCTAGTCAGGCTTCCTAGGAAAGCATTAAGTTAAAAATCTTCTGCGAACTGCAGAAAAGAAAGAGATGGGAGGGAGGGAGAAGAGATGAAGTAGCAGCTTCTAAGAAAGAGGAGCTGATGCATCAGTGGACACTGGCAAAGTTTGTGTGACGCTCTCAAATTCTCTGGAAGGGAAGCAGGGCACACAATTACATGGCTTTGTGTTAAACTGGAAACCTCATCTTATTTTTCAATCTTCAGATTTCACAGCACTGATCTCATTAAGCCAGTGTTTTCATGTTGTAACTGCAGTAAATGTAGTTGCTGTGCAAAAGCTGTGGAGTAATGTTGAAAATGAATGAGCAGCATTTAATAATTGCCATGGAGCTACATTTACCTGCAGGTCTGAACTGAATTGAGTGGTCAAACACAGTGGTAAAAACACTGCTGGCTGAAGTGATAAAAACAAGTCATTAGTCCTCAAAAGTAAGCACTGCAAGATTTTAAGAAGCAATGCAGAAAATATTGCTACTTATTTCTAAAGGTATGGAGAAGTTTTCCCTGTGATCAAATGCTCCACAGATTGTTTTTTTTCTAGTCAGTTTAAAAAACCAAAAACAAACTAATGAATCTGATAGTCCTTCAGGTGAGGTTTTTCTGTGCAACTGCTGCCATCAAAATACAGCTGATGTGATACTTTTAGATATCAGATCAAGGACATGTCCCGAGTACCAAACTACAGTTTGCCTTAGACAACAAAAAATTATGATCACCAAGGCAGTTATAAATAAATAAATGAGATACAAAACTTTCAATATTTCATAAGAAATTTGCAGTGTTCTCCTATGCTTGCAATATAGCACAAATTGAGCAATTTTGAGAAAAGATTCAACAAGGCAAGAGACAGGTTTTCCATTTAATAACAGGATTGGAGAAAGAAAACTACAAAAACAAACTTCCAAATTACTATAAACACCAGACAAAAATAGAAAGCAAAGTATCAAATGATATTTGCCATTTGTTCTGGAAAATAAAAAGGGAGGGAGGGATTAAAAACTCTCTCTAAGCATAGATATTCCAAACCAATGTTATATACGTGAGCACAATTTCTTTTTAATCTGTCGAAATAAGGGTAAGAGCAGAAGATCGGAGAAGTTAAAAATATTCTCTGTTATCATAAAATTACAGTTGATTAATTGAAAGGGGAGGATTGACATTTCATTTTTCCAGTAACAGTTTGATGTCACTTAAAGCAAGATTGTGCTTCTGTATTTGCCTCAGACTACCTTAATCCGTATATTTGCAGTGAACATAAGGAGGACTTTGATCAAAACACAACATGCATTTTACACAACAAGCAAGTCTACAGTGAGGCACTACATTTACAAAAGCAATTGAAGGTGGTTTCAAAGGGAGTTGACAGATTAGAGGATGATGACACTGCTGCTGCAGTCTCAATGGAAATCTGGCTTGATCTAATTAACAGCAACGAACTAGAACCGCAAAAAGATAATTCTAACATGATTTAAAGAAGTTATATTACCTTTTTACTAGCCTAGCAATGGAGCATTTAGTTTACTGATCACAGAACAAGTCACAGGTTGAACACAGTTCAAGTATAAAAGGCCTGATATCCTTAATTTACCTCCAGCATTAGAACATGAAGCCTGAGACCTAGCCCAAATACTTGCCTCCAGCAGTAGAGAACATCCATGTATTCACATGAAAATCATAAAAAACTGTAAGAGCCACACTCATGACAACTTGAGTGAGATGGGAAATCAAACCAGATTACTTTTCAGACATGACTCTATGTTCTGAATGCACCCACAGTAAAGAGGGCATACAACTTGCGTGTTTCCTTTGACACATCTGTGTACATGCACCAAAAAACTCCCAGGTTATTCCCAGCCCCTTTTTCTTCAGATTCCTCACCCTAGGAAAAACGCACTGGGAAGTAAACTTCTCACCAATCCTGAACTTAGTCAGACTTGCAGTTTAAGCCAGTAACATGCCAATGACTGGTTTTCCATAGCTGTCAGTTCTATGTGACTGCTGCCTGTACGCAGCCCACAGTACATGAATTTCTGTGCATCTCCATTCTGATGCACCTTTTGTGCTAAAACCAATTTTATTGGCTCTTCTGACTGACTGTCTTCTCTGAATGACAACTGCTGTCACTAAGACATAATGTAACTTGTGCTTATATGAATATATGCTTCTGTACACAGGTATAACAGCATATAATCATTCTAGCATTTTCCACTGGATGCATTTTATAGGTGAGAAATACAGCAATGATTTACTGCATTCGTTGGAAATGTGTAGCTTTGCCAGGGAATGTAGAAGATACTGAAAAATGCATCAGCCATTTGGACACATTTTGAGTGCTGTCTGACCACGTAAAAGACAGAGACGGGGAATCTCCAAATAAGTGAGTTGTTCTGTTCTCCTTGCAGTTATCTTTCTGCTTTCGAACATTTGCTCATGGAATATAAAAATAAATAAATAAAAAAAAAATCAACCAAAACCCAAACCCACCTCTCTAATTGTAATTGGTACATTTTATTTCCTTCCAATATTACTAGATAGAAATAATACTACCTCAGTAGCAAACTGGCAATGACAACTCAGCACTTCCAACAGTATATGCCTCCTACCATATTAATTCAGGCATTTTTCCTCTTTAGTCCTCAAAGTGATATTTTAATTTATTTATTTTTACCTTTGTGTCATAATTTTGTAGGCATCTGGAAGGAAGCATTCTGTGTTCTCCATCTGGAAAGGGTCAGCATCACAAATCTTGTCATCTGTCCGTCCATAGTTAGCACTTTCTATCATAATAACATCGCTTCCTGGACACCGGAGGTCAATGGAGTAGCCTTCGCAGGAGAGCTCCCTCCTAACCAAACCAAATGGTAGCGCTGCTCGGCTGAAACCTAAAGCAAAAAGGAAAAAAAATGGGATTAAGCCTAAAGGATATATTGTATTGTACAGGCACTAACTCTCATCGTCGTACTAAAGGAAGTGCACCTTTAAACAGTTTGACCTGGTACCATGTTAAGTGAAGCATCCTTCTGAGAAACTGTCACATCTCTACACCACTGCCGCTGTGTCCTTAATCTGGGAAAGGAAGACATTCTTCTTCGCTCTTTCTAACCTTGCCAGGGCAGCCAGTCATTACATTGCACGTTCCTGTTCCCACCCCCTCTCTCTCTCTGCTTCTTTCTCCCCTCTTCGGGCACAGTCATACAGGCCATGTCTCAGAAGTGGGAAGCAGCAGAGCAGGCAGGATTTCCAAATGCAGAAGTGATTTTTAAAAAGCAAAACAACAAACCCCTCCCCACCCAAAAAAACCAAAGCCACAGTTCTAACTTCATCAGTCTTCCTTAACTTGTATCTTCCTTTCTCCAGGAAGAATTGTGTGCTTAGCTATTTTATTTCCCAGCATGTACATGTATGTGTCAACAGATCCAATATTCATCTAGTTGAACTTCAGTGCTCCTTACTCTGCCTTTTACATAAATAAACTACAGACAGATAAGGGTTTGTTTGGGTTTTTTTTTGGGGGGGGGGCTGTCTCAGGGGGTGGTATTTTTTTTTTTTTTTTATATATATATATATATATACACACACACACATATATATCTACATGATCAGTACAGTAAACTGAAGATGTGTACCGCAGAAAATCTCTCTGTCCCTCCCAAAAATTACATATGTGTTTCAGGGAATTCTCATCTTTAACATGTTTTCTGCATGAGAGAATTCCTAAAAATAGCTAATTTCTCTAAGAGTAATGAAGCAGTATCAAATGCTTTAGAAACAAAACAATGGTCCAGATATTCATCCAGATGTTTTGTCTTTCTAGTTACAGACATTTCTTTCTGCCAAAATGTAATGTGTCAAAAAACAACTGTAGCTGAATACAACACTTTTTTCTACACAGCATATTATTATTAAACAGAATATTTCTTACAAGAAGTATGCATTAATGGTTTTTGGAAGACAAGTTGTGTAATGTGATAGTGTCAAATCCCTATTTCTTTAAAACAGTAAGTATTTTCCAAATTTTCAACAAAATCCTAGATATTTCCTTTTTTTTAAAAAAAAATCATTCTAATACACAAGGCCATTAATATTTTAGTGCAGGCTGATGGAGACAAGGTGCGACAGCAAAGAGAAACAGCTAGTAGTATGGAAGTTGGAGCTCTATGGTGTTTTGAAAGCAAAGAAAATAAACTTTTCTTTAAAAGTATGATGCATTAGAAGAGGCAAGGAAGCAAGGATCTAAAAAGATCAAGAACAACTTGAGATAACCCCTTGATAGCATATTTTCACATGAACCAGAGGCTGTCACTTCTTCTACTGAATTAATGATCTGTGGATTAAAACTCCTGGTGTATGAAGATGATTATCCGTTAGGACTGCAAAAAAGAGCTGTTGGTAATGATCATGCCAGTGTCAGGATGTGGCTCCCTGGCAGCTAAAGCCCACCCCCTCCCATTTGCCCCTCCACCTGCATGCCCTTGCCTGCCCCTTCGCACCAGCAACAGCTCTTGTCTGATGAGTAGTGAAGTAATGAACGCGAGGGACTGCTTGACTCTGACCTCTCCCTACTGCAGAAGACCCGATGAAGTCTCAGAGCACCAGGCTCCTTGGCTGGGTGGGAATTCACCCCAGCACATGGGGAAGGCCAGAGCGCAGCCACCCAGTCTGCCTTTACATTACATATCCTACATGAAGTGGGTGCCATTACCCTGCCAGCATGTTTCAGTATTTATTAGAAAGGGAAGAGGCCATATTGCTGTAGAAAGCAACACAGCTCCATCTCAGAGTCACTCCTGGCCGCTGGTTTGGCTGCATAAACCACGCACAATAGCAAACACTATTATTAGAGCTAGCTGAAGTATCATGAGCTGAAAGCTGGAAAAAGCTAAACCACGAATCCATCACATTAACACCCTACATGTTCCTCCCATGCAGCAAATTAATACAAGGAAGACAGAAGCTGCTCTACGGCTCAGTGAGGGCGTGAAATGGGCACAGAGAGGGGTACGCTCAAAGCCCCCACCACACATGCATACAGCAGCTCCTTTGATTAATTACCATCATGACAGCCGCGGTGGGACCAAATATAATGCTGCTAGTGACTGCCATTCCTACATCCTACCGCTCCTGTCAAATTCAACACCGTCCGCATAAAGCTCATCCCTCTGGCTGGCATCAAATGGTGCCTTTATCCCCTGCACTCAACAGGGCTTCCCAGTGCAGCACTGCCACAGCCTGGCAGAGGGGTCTCTGGCAACCCCTCCATCCCTCTCTGCCATCCACAGGAGCCCCGCTCGTGCTGTCACATACGTGCATGGCCCCATTTGGGGGCTGTGGTCTGCAAGGAGGGGACCAGAACCTTCATTGGCTTGTCCAAAGGGGATTTTTTGCAGAAGGGCAGAGGGGGAAGGGACGGGGGTGTGTAGGGTACAGCCACTGAGTGGCTACACGTGCAGGATCTGTGCAGCAGCAGGTCAGATGTATGGATCATTCTGGGGCCAGGGCTGACAAACCTACACCAAGCCGCCTGTGAGAAGTACTGAACCCTTACTGAATCCTGCAGCAAAGACTCCATTTCTGCTAGGAAATACCTTGAATCCAAATACAAGACCTCCACAGTTTTTTACAGGGACCTGCTGCCTGCAAAGCTTATTTCATCATCTACGGCAACTGCTATAAGCACTATGAATGTGTTTTATCCTGCAATTTTTCCCCCTGCAGGCATCCATGAGAAGTTCTGTATTAGGACAAACATTAAAAGTACTAGAGCAACGTTAGATCAACGTTAGGCAACAGAGGACACACCTGAGATTGTAATGTAGGTGTTACACTGCAAAAGCAGCAAGCAATAAAGCAAAACAATACAGCATGCATTAGGTGGGGAGACTACGCTAAGGGATCTCTATGGCGCCAGAAGAATTTTAACTGAATGAAGTAAATAAATTAAAAGTCCACTAACAAAGCTGCTGTGATCTTTATTCTGGAGCTTTATTTGTAATCTTTTCCTATCAACAAAGAAAAAAATAAGCATATCAACAAGCAAAGTGTAATTCAATCCATCTTGCAACTCTGACAATCGAAGAAAGAACTAGTGGGAGGCCCTGTGAGCGAAAAATCAATATTGCAGCTTTGTGCCGTGCAAATGTGAATACTGCCAAATAGCAGTGCTTAGGGTAAAATGAACTGTTTTGCTCCATTTTCTCCTCTCTGAACAAATGATTTTGAAACGACAGGGGTTTCTTGAGCTATAAAATGTCAAGCAATAACTCCCCACACTTTAGGCAAGTGATTGGAATAAATACCTCTTGGCAACAGGTGCAATGACTTAGGACTGAAATTCATTTACATTCAGGAGATAATTCCCGATAAACAGATGCACTGCCAGAGGATGGAAGTTTCAACGACCGGCATCTGAATGCCGCTGACTGGCTCTGCATCATTCCAGAGCTTCTGAGACTTAAGTATGTGGCTGCGTCAATAATTACTGTTGTCACCGGTAACTCTGTATCTCCAATGCAATTTCTCATGAATATTTTCAATACTTTGTTTTCACCAACCTGTGCTCAACCCACTGCTGCTTGCCTTACTGTACCTCACAAAAACCTCTTCTGTTTGGCTGTCCTCCTGCAGTCAAACCCAACCCTTCTCATCTTCCCACTAACTGCTTCAAGGCGAGCCCTGACAGGGATGACACAGGGATGACACTGCTCCTGCAGCCCGCCCCAGAACTCAAAGTGCCTCCCGACTGCAAAGACCTGACGCCGGGGCTGGGCCTTCCAGCACAACCTAAGTGTTAACCAAGTAAGCGCCTGTTGCACAATGCAGCATCTGCTGTCTCTGATTCACTCCAGTTTGTATCTATTAATCAGTGTTATATGTGTTTATTGTGGTTTTGGCTTTTTTTTTTCCAAAAATGGAAGAAGATTAATACCTAATGAGAAAAAGAGCGTGGTTTCTATCCAGCTGACCATTTTGATTATAGAAAAGCTTCCTGGCAAACATATGTTTCCTGCACATTTTATCTGCTAACAAATTAGTTGAGTGCAGGCTCTTTATTGAAAAAAGAAAATACACTGCTTTTGTGAAATCACATTTCTAAGGAAAAAAAAAGGTAGAGGGAGTGTTTAGTGGTAACATACATTCTTTAACATGTTATTGATCAATCCATGCAGAAAAACATGAAGAAGTCTAAATGAAACATCACAAAAATCTGTCCTCTTATACTTTAGTCTATGAAATGAAAAAATACAAGTCCTAAGAAAGAAATGTAACACCAAGCCCTGTTTTAGGAATATATTAAATTCACACTTGGCCAAAAACTGTTTTATACAAGTTTGCTATGTCTTATTTACCATCCTACTGTCTTGGTTCCTTCACAGAAACTATTTGTCTTTAGAAAGATAACCCAAATTTGTCAAAGTGCAAAAAGAAGTTAATAATTCACAGCATCCTGCCCACTCACATACCATCTTTCTGAGCTGTCAATAATAAGATAGTGTGCTAAGTTTGGTAGATAAAAGGAAAAAGCCACCACCACAGTTGAATGTTCACCCCATACACAAGAAAAATAGTGGAATGTAAACAGGCTAACATCAGAACTCCTCGACATCAGAAGCAAAGAACCTTTGATTAAAACTTAAAGCACAGAGAAAGTCAACATGGAAATATAAAATTATTTCAAAGAATGCAGATACTGCAAGAACTGAGAATCCAAAACAAATCTTTGCAGAAATAAATATATACGTGTCTGCGAGCGAGGAAATATTGCTTCTTGTGTTATTTGGCTCTAACAGAAAGGTCTTTTGAAAAGAGCACATCTTTTCAAACAGAATGTTTACAGTTGTCTCTTTCACAATTTCTTTTATTTTACCAAATCATGCAACATGATGATTCAAGTTCTACACAAGATGAAGTGATGCATCTTGGGCAGCATTTCAATAATATATGTTCAACAAATGCAAAGCCCGACGAAAACTGTGCTGAGAATCCTCTCCCTCTCCCAGCGACGTGTGTACGTGCGCGCACGGAGGGAGCAGAGACAGCTGAACATACTTCGCCATCTGAAAATCATGCAAATGCTCAACATGGGCTCTGCAAAGCTTTTATAATTCCGCAGAAAAGCCTCAGCATCCTGCAGTGTCTAAAGAATCCCACGAACTCTGTCAAGGCAGACTTTTCTCCCCGTCTCTCAGCACCATATATATTTCCCACAGACAAGCATGTTATTTTGTTAAACAGCTTTTAAATTATCCAATCCTGGTCAACAGATCACTACCAAGTACTACAAAGATAGAGGCAATTTAAATGACAACTGTGCTTTCTAATTCTATCTTTGAAGGGAAAAAGTCATTCTGGCAAGCATGTCTATTAAAAGATTACATTGGCACAGTAAGAGCTTCTGATACTGCACAGAGGTCTGGAGTTCACAGCACTCGGCTCTTCTTTCAGGGAAAGCCAGCAGCTAGCGCGCAGCCAGCCTGTGCTGCAGCCCAGCAGACAAAACCCCACTGTTCTGTCGGGGGAAAATTAGGCAGGAAGTGATCATTTCAAAAATATTCTCCTACAGCTGTATTCCTGCCCATTTTAAGTATATACTCAGTATTTTCACTGAAGATGCTGGGAAGGAGGGGACATCTAGGGAAAAGGGATTATTTCAGTGAAGAAAATCTATTTTCGTGTGAGAGACATCTTTCACCTTTTTTTTTTTTTTTTAACTCATTCATAAAAACGGGATTAACTCAACACAAGGTACATGAAAGTATGTTCATTATTGGGACTGCAACAAAGAAGCCCAAAGTCCTTAAGAACAGACTAGACCATTTAAACGTGCACACCAATTACACTGAAGCAAGGCAACTATTGCATTGAATAAATTAGCTGCAAGGGGTGATTTTTAACCCTGGTTTTTAGAGCTCAGTTTCTCAGACATACCACTTCGTATTTTAATTACTTGGCTAAAAGCTGGAAACTTGTCTCTTACAAAACACAAATAGGAATTGCTGTCAATAGAAGCTTACAGAAATATTAAGTAACTAATGATGGTTTTTCATAAATATTTTTTACTTTTTCTTAGATTGTGATGTAGTCTTTGAAAAAAATAGTATTTTTTTACTGTATGTATAAATGTCAAGTGTTTTTCAAGCTTCAGTGCGAACAGCAGATTTACAAGTCTAAGTAATTTTCTGTAATTATATGCTTAATATTCACTGTACATAAACATAAAGCACGGTATGTCTGATTAATGAAACTCAGGACAGAAGCCTGAGTTACACCCTCTGACTCACACCAGGACGAGTCCTGCCTTCCAGGTTCCTTGAAACTTATTACAATTTTCCTCTTACATTTTCCAGTCTTCATGCAATTCTCGAAAATATCCCTGTGAGGCTCTCTTCAGCAAAAAAAGCATCAGGGCTTACCTGCTTTCTGCACCTTGTTGAATGATTCAGCAAAACCTAAAGTGAGCAGCAGCATCTCAGCCTTTTAGTGTACAGCTGGCAAGGATCCCTTTTAAAGTTTCCTATACAGCTTTCACCCCTCACACAGAAGGGCAAGAACACACCTCTCTAAGGTGGGGGGGGGGAGCGTGAGCTGTCTTTTTGTTGGGATCTGTGTTTTCTGTTATTAAATAGCAGGAGACAAGAGAGTGCTACACTGTACCTGCAGACTGAAGTCCTTCAATCATGTGGAACGAGAACAGCACAGACGGCAGCCAGGCATGCATCCCCATGTTAGTCCATCATATCTCAACCCTATTTTGAAGGAATCACAACTATGGGAAAGGAGATAGTTTGGTCTTCATGCCCATTTAATCCTTCACCTCCCTGCTGAAGCTGCCACAAGAGTGCTAATTAATGCTAAACTGTAAAAATGGGCTTCTGCACTTTGAATATAGCCACGCTGAAACTGGATAGAAACCACTAATTCCTTTAATGAAAGTCACCAAACCAGAGCCTGGTTCCTGGCAGCATTTAAGCTATGCCTACATATGGCAGATGGAAACCATGTGATCTAAACATGAAAGTCTAAATACCTAGTGTAAAAATATGCATGTTGTTCAGTTCTCACTTAGAACCAAATTTTATTCTCATATGTGTGCACCTTTCCCATCCCTTGCAGTGGGAGCTGTATGCATGAGAGCAAAACTTTGCCCTCTTGATCTAAAATTATCCCGGTTTGAAACAGTATTCATCTGTCAATGATATTTCTCTTCTTTTGCCAGCCAGATGTCTGTTCTCAGGCTACAAGAATCTCCTTCCTTTTTTCCTTCACATCATACACACTTGATCCTCTGCCAGCACACAAAAAGCACTCTACCCTTTTCTTTCTTGCCGTTAAATACATTGCATCTTCAAAATTTCTCAAGGCAAATAAGTCCCATGGTCTCTGTAAATCCCCCTCCTGGAGGTTATCTCCAGTTTACCAATTGCAAACTCTCTGAGCACACCACCTGTCAGGAAGGAGAAGCTTCTGAATCAGAAACAATCTCTGAAACAGGGAGGTAAGACACACAAAGGCTGATGTCTCAGAAACGTTATGTCAACAGGATTTCCCGTTGAATTATTTCCTCTGCACAGGATGCTGGTAGCAGAATAAAAATAAATATTCTTTTATTTTCTATAAAAATGTATTTTTACAACAATTTATACTTCCAATTATATCCATCAATTTTTATTGGAAATGATGTGTTGAGGAGGGACAGAGGAAGAGGAAGAATGGAGGGGCGGGAGGGTGTGTGTGTAATTTCCATCAGCAGTATTCAGAATGAACAATTGACAAAAGAAATACGCTTTTCTTCCCATATTTAAGAACCCAAAGCCTTGTCACCTCAGAGGTTGATAGAAACCGTGCAGACATGTACCATTTTCTTGGGAGTATGTGCACTGGTGAAAGTTAAATCACTCCAGCAGGTGACATGTTGGCTGCCAACAATAACCCTCAAGAGTGCTGTGTACATCACCTCCTGAAATGGTTTATACCCTACCCTGTTAAAGAAAGCAAAACATTTAATCTCACTAAAATGTAGAAATTGGACCCTGTTAATTCTGTCTTGTTTTAAAGAAAATGTTCTTCAGCAAGTGCCAGACTTTAAAATACCAAATACGAGCCTAGAGCTAAAAAATATCACAGATTTAATTAAAAATATTGTGAGATTGCTACTACATGGTAATATTTAAGATCACAGTTCTAAAATTACAAAGGGGGTGCTTTCTTGGTTGCAAACAGTAATATATGTATACACATTAGAAATAGAGTCAAGCAACAATGTAAGAGCTCATATGCTCTCTTGTTTCAATAAAATGATGAGGTAGAGTCAATTGTCACAGTATAATTTACAGTGGAAAAATTATGTGGTAATTTTAATGATGGCAAGCTGCCTAAAGAGTGCATACAAGCATGCAAATAGCACAGCAACCACCTCTCCTCGTTCAGGATAGCTTCCGAAACATTTCTGAGGACTCGGAAGTAGAAAGAAGAAACATAAAGGCTCAAGATCCCACAGATTAAACTGCTAAACCAAAACACAGAGTCATACCTTTTGAAAACAAGGAGAAGAGCAGCGTGATGAATGTACTTTAAGGCAAATGTGCCGTCACTTCCAATATTCCCACAAATAGATATAAAGCAAGACTAGCAAGAAATCTCTGAAAATACCTGTCAGAGAGAAGGGCTTTCTTCCTGACCTTACCTTCTATGAAATATTTGTAGATTTTTAAAAGACTATTATAGAGAGAAGAGGGATCTACCATACCTAGTTTGTACAACGAACTGAAGGTTCTGACACATTCTAGGAACCATGGAATAATCCTACATAGATACTTGAGATCATCCTCTAAACAGTAAAGCGCACGAAGAAAAACTATTTAATCGTTTAGAAATAAAGAGGTAGTTTTATAAGTCCTAAAGAATAGATGCAGTTCTACCACGCGCCCTGGGCAGCAGGGAGTAAGAACAGCAACAGAGGTACCACTTCCAGAGTGAATAAGGGAAATACCCGTGGTCCATTACCCTGTCACACTGCTGTTAATCGCCCAAGAAGGAGCTGCATGTCCCTATGTCTTACTGCAAAGAGGAAAGACAAGGGAGATAAAGCGATGGGATAGCAAAATTCCACCTGGACACAAATTCAAAGCTTCTGAACTTGGATTCTGGGTTATAATCCTGGAATTTGTGTGTGCGTGTGTGCGCGCCCCTACTGTCACGACCTGAATGCAAGAATGCTCTCAGTTTCTAAAGAGCCAGCTAATGAGTCCTGAAATAGAATAAACGAAAAATCAGAACCTCTGAAATCTCCTTCTGAGTACCAAGACAGAAAGTAAACCATCTTCCATAATTATGTGATAGGAGTTCCATAATTAATGTTATTTACATTAGAAAAAAACAAAAGGGATGAATACACACCGTAGGAAACACAGAAAACTTTGCATTTGTTAATTACTTCTATTTAGAAGCACAGGTCTAACAGCTGAAAGACTCTGCTCCTAAAGTTGTTCACCAATCTTAATACAAGCAATAATAAAAGAAAGGACTAGGGGAAAAAAAAGCCATCAGTAGGTGCTCAAGAATAAGCTCGATATCTAGCAAGACAGAAGTACTGCACCGGTACTACAGATGTGGAAGGTGAAGTAATTTCCTCACTAATTAATGCATTTTACATAGTGCTTCCCCATACCAGGTCACAGTTTCTTTTAAAAAAGTCTTTCCCTACACATCTAAAGCAAGCATTTCAGGAGGAGGCAGCTGGAAGTATGAGTGATCTTATTGCTCCACTTTTTTCCACACCACCTAAAATGACACTTTCCTACCAAAAGCGTCGTGTTCTCCTGATACATTATTTAGGTGTACAAACAGGCGGACAGCTCCCGCAAGTCAGAAGGGATGGCTCCAGACCCAATTGCAGGGCTGGGATGGAGCAGTGGGGCTGCCCAGAAGCTGAGGGACCCGCAGGGCTGCTTGCTGTCCGGGTGCAGCGAAGCCGGACTTGCCCGGCTGACTGCCAGACTCTGCTCCCACCCGCTGGGTCCCTCTGCTCGCCCATCCATTTACATTGTTGTTTCTTCTACAGCAGTGAGTTTTATTAATCAAGATAATTTCCAGTGCGAGCTCAGGGCGTGATCAAAGCAGCCATTATGGGAGCGTAATTGAGGAGGGAGCTGTTAATCTTCCGGGGATGCCAAGGAGGGAAGGAGAAGGTTAGGGGTGTCCAAAGGAGGTAGGAATGAGCAGGTGTTAGGGTAACTGTTTAAATTAGGCATCCTGACATAATCATTTATAACGGAGGCTTTAGACTCCCTGGAAGGCACTAAAGCTGGAGAGCCTATCTATTCTGCTTAGTAAGGAAGCGGAATTTATTTTGGTACAAATAGCGATTTTACTAAGTCTGCGCTACCCACAAAGCCAGCTGTATTTAATGAAACAGGTCTCTGCAATTTATGCAATCCCACAGTAGCAATGCAGTTCCTTTTCCATCTCTGCTGCTGCTGAACTTGAAGTCCAGATTCTTAGCTGGTTTCATCAATGGATGACCCATGTTATCTTTAAATACAGAATAAAGACAATGTTTGAACTCCAAAACCAAACAGGACACAATCTTTCACAAAGATTTGCACATACACGAGCCGCTAGAAGATTACAAGAGTACTTCATGAATCAAATGCAAAATATAGAAATAGTATTATCTCCCACTGAAACGCTGTCACCTCTGAATGATGTGTTGAGATCCAACATTATACAACTCTTCCTGGTAGTAATTTTGTAGTATTTTATCTACTTGAAAATAATACAGAATTTTAGGTAAGCAGAATCTTAATTACCCCAATTAAGTTCTCATCCTGCATCACTAATGTCATTGGGAGCTTTGTCATTAACCTCAATGAGTGGAGGATAGATTCCTTAGAATTTAACCTGGACACTCAATATTCTTGTTCTAATGAAAAATGCATTAATGAGCTTCATTATTCTACTCCATTTTAAAGAAGCATCTTCAGCAGTCACTCTCCTTCAACAGCCTAATGGGGCACCGGTGCATTAGTGAGCTAGGACTTGACACAAGTGTTTAGGTCACTGTAAATCTTATTGTTGACTCAATGAGCTTCATGTTCAACCCACCAAGGGAAGCGCAACACCTACTGACTCACTTCAGGAACTCCCCATGGTACAGATGACAAAATGTGTATCAACTTTTGAAATTAAAACCAGGGTGGTACAGCTGAAAGATTATTGTTAGTGAAATAAACACAATTAAAACAGCAATTCCTCCCTATAATTACAAAATGACACAACTTTTCTGTACAGTATGTATGGAGGATGCTCAACCCATTTCAATCACTGCCTTTTTTCCAGTCATCTACTGGGACACATTACGGGGAAACTAGTGATCTTCTGTGACCTTCATTTTATTTTATTAAATGCAGCAGACACCTCATGCTGAATATGAAATAAAAAATATGCAACCCAGGAAAGTACTTTAAGAAAAAATGCCCTTTGGAGGACCCAATTTCAGTCTTGATATTTAATGACACAGATTTGCCAATGACATTTGAATAAAAGTCTCTATTGTGTGTATTATTGTGTTCCAACTTCTATTCTGAATTACTAAATTCAGAACAGGCCCTGCAGATCACGATTCAGCCACTGCTTTGTGAATGTGGGAAATGCGCAATTGAAACACACGTGAAGTTAGAGCAGACTGACTGAACTTCCCTACTCTCGACACATTTTAGGAGAGCATTTTGTGTCAAATACCTATCCAACTGGTAGTAGTAAAAAAAACCAAACCAAACCAAACCAAAAAACCCTCCCAAGTATCAAACCCCACCTTTGTTTAAACAACAGTGGCCGATCCAGTGCTAATAAAGCCTTCACGGAGAAAACAACGTGACTTGCCCAAGAAAGGGAAACCCAGATCTTATCTCTCCCTTGCTCTCAGGGCAACGGAGGAGTATCACTTGTTGCACCCCTCGCCTTTGAAACCTACGGGGGGAGGCTGGCGAGGGCGGAAGGGGAGGTGGTGGGTGAGGCAGGCGCCTAGGTCCCTGCTAGTAAGGGCACATTAAGAAGTCATCACCCAACATAATAGCCAGTGAACCTCAGTCCACTGCTGTCCGAGCGGCCTGCCTGCAGCAACCAGCGCGACCGCCAGCCTCACCTGCAGCGGTGCGGAGCGGCGCCAGCGCAGGGTAGGTGTGTAACAACGCTGCGGGGTATTCAAATTTGGAAAGGGAGGGGACGACGACGACTTATGGAAATCCCTCTCCCTAATTAAATCAGAGAATGAGAGTTTGAAGTGGTAAATAATAAATCACAAAGAATCCTCAATCTGGTTGTCAAGGAAACCAGTATGCCTCTGCCATAATTGCTGTGAGCCCAATCTTGCCCTTTTTGACACCAAGCCTTATCATGCATTCTGGTCAGAGACTGAGAAAGTGGCGTTGCCATTCCTCTCAGGCAAGCCTGCAACCTGCAGCGAGCCGACCCGGGCGCGGCCGCCCCTCCGCCGCCGCCCACGGCCGGTCACCCGCTACCGGGCCGGATCAGCGAGCTGCCCGCGGCTCCCGGGGCCGACCGCTCCCCACCGCGGCACCGGGCGGTCTCAGCAGCTGTGCCTACTAGAAGGGTGTTTCTCATTTACCGCCGTTAAGAGCCTGAGCCCGGGTACCTCGGCCTGCCACCAGTCCCGGGAACTGCTCGCACCCCTGCGTGCCTGCTCCCCGCAGCGCATCCTCCGGGAAACAGGCATCAGCCGCTCCTTTTGCTCGCGGACGTGTGAGATGCTTATGAAGGAGATGAACAGGGAAAGGGAAGTACGAGACAAAATAAAGGCTTTCAAAAGCACAACAAAATAGACTATAAACTGACTCAGTGCCAAGTCATTCAGATAGCTTACTGCATGGCTGTCTTTTTTCCTCTGCCACGATAATTACCTTATATCAAACAAATCTGAACTTGTTTTTTCCTTCTGTTCTTACTGTAATCACGCATCGCCACTGGACAGACACCAAACTCTGAGCATAAGCAATTCCCAGTACTTCAAAACCAGGAAGGCCAAAAAGGGGAAAAATTTGTATTAGTGTCTCTATCTCATCCTTCAAGAAATCCTGAAGCAGATTTTAGAGGAAGTATCTTCAAAGTAAGGAAACAGGAGGAAGAACAGGCAAGTACATTATGTTCCCAGATGACTTCAAGCAAAAGAAAATCCAGAGAGACAGGGAAGGATTGTGGGAAGGGAAAATAGTAATAATAAATTAATATATCCCTTTAGTAACCACAGAGAGGAAAAGACTCCCAGAAAGGTTTCCAAAGGAAGAATCACAACTGATTCTTCTTTGAAATGCTGCAACTTATTGTCTCCTTGATAGTCTAACCAATGGACAAAACTTTTTTTAATTCCTAATCCTATTCCAAGCAACAACCATCAAAACCAATTTCCTTAATATATTTTATAAGTTTAATGTTAGCAAAATATGTTAAAAGTAACAAGACTGATAAACCCTGGTGATTTTCATCCTTCACTGTATGCTGTTCCAACGATCTTTGTTTCTTTCAGCACTTGAAGAATGCAAAGGACTCAGGATCCAAATCTCAGTGGGATACTCTGGATACCCACTATCTAATTCCTGAACTTTACCATGAGATCAGATTCTGTTTGTTCAGCTACTACTGAAAGAAATCTATTTATTCATTTATTGAATCGAGCAACTTTTGGTTGGTAGATAAACCAAGCATCAACATATGGTGTGGCAAAGTTTTTCTGCTGTAATATTCAACTATCCCAACATAAAACTATGGAACTTGGTGAAAACCTTTGTACTACGGACTAGACACTCAATGTATAAAAAAACAATAAACGCTTGTTCCAGAGCAAGCTCAATCAAAACAAATTAATCCCTTCTCCAAACCCAGCCCAGATAACATCCATATTCCTCTTCCCAGGAAGCACGATGCAGGTGTTTGTTAGCTAAGAGAGGTTCGGCAACTTCATCTTTGCCCTTTGTTCCAAAACAGTTTGTAAGACCAGAGCTTCGTAAGATAATTCAGGCTGAAATGGACTCCTGCCTCTTCCTATCCGCTCAAAATATTCTTTAATTTAAAGATCTCTTCCAGCTATGAAACCTAAATTGCATATAGGAAGAATTATTCCTCCATCATTTAAAAACTGAAGCCCCTGTAGTTGTCATCCCAGTTAAAAAGGGTGCAATTATGGATTAATTACAGCCAATTACAATAATGCATATTAATATCTGTATCACTGTACATACATGCCTCTAAAATTCAATCACCTTAAAAGGGGGAAAAAAAAACCCAACCCCAAAAGAAAAATACAAATGAAGGTTTCTGTTAGAAAAGATAATGCAACAGCAAATGAATGTGCCATTTTTGGGTATAAATACACTCGTTTGCAAAATATGCTTGTATCATCTATCAGCAGAGAAAAGGCCTTTAGCTGATTTACAAATAATTTACTATGGTGCACTCTTACCACTATTTTATTCTTTGAAAAATTAGTCTGGATTCCTGAGCACAATGACAGCAATCAGTTTATTTTTATGCCTTTTTGCTAAATTTTAGTGATTTTGAACCTTTAGGGCTAAACATCTCTGTGACAATCTATTTCTGTCATCCAAGAATTTCACATTCTTCAAGATTCGAGAACAGGTGTCACTGGTGTTCCCAAAGACACAACGTGCTGGAGGAGTCCAGTATTACCCAAACCCTGCTTCATCATAATCCACTGTGAAAAAAATACCTCCAGCTCTTCTGTTGGTAGGAAGCCATAACAACCTGATACTTCTCCTCTGAATGATTTTCCAGGTGGTCAATTTGATTTGTCAATTCTTTAGAATTTTTATGTCCCCTGTTTGAGCAGTCTCTATCCATCACGTTTTGTCTTCACCTTTTTGCATAGACTCCTGCAGTCTTGAACAAAAGCCTTCAAACTTCTTATTCTGTACAACACTAATCCCTGGACTTTGCTATCAAGCGGTGAGTGTTTGCATGGAATTACTGGTTCTGTATCTGAAACCAACTTGTTACTCATGTGGTATGAACCGAAATGGAGGCAGCTTGTCCCACAGCGGTGGAAACCAAGGGTGTCCCATCCCTTTATGACTGTCCTAGCGTGCATGGCACTCCCAGCACACTCTTCCTTTGCTGCTGCAAACTCCAACTCACAGCCTGCATTGCAAACTGGTGCAAAGCTGGGCTGCAGGGAAGAGCCCTGCTGACCATGGACTGTTCCTTTGATTGGGCATGGTACCACTAAGCTGTAGATAAGGAGTTTCAGAACACTTCTGAGCTCAAATGCTGTTTTAGTATGTCCCTGTGCAGTGCAATGCAGAAACAGCCACAACTTTCTCCTGCAGTAGTTATGAGAAATGGTTATTAATTTTAATTGGCCTAAACTAGCTTTTAGGGAAATTACATCTTCAGGCTTCATCACCTATCTGAATAGCCTCTTTTTTGCAGTTCTGATTGCTGTTTGTCTACTAAGAAACACAGACAACGCATTCTGCATTTCCTCACAGATTACCAACTATATCAAGCAAAAATGCCTGGAAGCACAACAGAAATAAAAAATTAAAGGTGCTTTGGAACAAACTGGCTGTGATGCTGATTTCCAGGCAACTTATCCATAGATCTCTTTCTGTGAGAGTATGGAGAGACTGAAAACTAACTCTGTAACAGCAAATCACAGCATCCTCCTTTGTGAGAATGACACAAATTGATGTTGAAGCTCTGGGTGCAGGACAATGTTCTAGTGGCTCTCTTCTTTCCTAACATTCTCAACATCCTTCCAGGATGTATTTCACAATCCCCCATTAAAAACAAAAATTAAAATTGACTGAGTAAGAGATTTGACATAAAAACTTCCTAGCCACATAAGACTGATCATTTTAAAGCTTTAAAATTAATTACATTAATTATTAAAATAACTGCTAGTTATTTTGAAAGATGAAACATTTCCCATTGTCATGACAATTTTACAGACTTAAAAATCTGAATTTTTAGCCTTTGGACATTCACCCTGTAACAGCCACAGGTGTTGGTGTACCAGAAGAAATGAGGGTTGTCTTAGTCAGGTAACTAGTGAGAAGCTTTGCTAGCGAGGGCTTCCCCATCACCTTTCTTCATCTGCATAGCAGTAAACCAGCCAGTGGGACAGACACAGGGGCTACATTCGTTCAAGTCTTGCTGCTGGAACTAGGACATCGCAGAACATCACCATGAAGGCAGTTTTACCACGAAAAACAAATCTGGCACTAATATGAAATATATGATAGTTCGGAGGCTGAAACTTAATCAGTTCTGAAAGTCTGTGCTTTATGAAAAGTCACCACCAAGACACCAGCAGAGTAATTCAATGAACTGAAATCTGTGGCTTCCATTTTTTTTTTCTGAAAACATCACATTTTCTCTGAGGCCTGCAAACAGTTTGAACAAGTGGCCTTTGCAAGGAGTAATTTAGTAAACAAAAAAATGTTACCTTGTGAATTAAAACTGCTTTAAGTAGAATCTATTGCAACCACAATTCATATTAACATGGCAAGCTCTTACAGAACGCCTTTTCAAGGAAAGAAATATACTCCTTGTGTGTTCGAGTATAGAGCCATAAACCATATGAGACCCTATTTATTTCAAATTTCCCATGATGCCATTTACTCCAGCTTTTAACCTTTTATGTGACATTGAGCTATTTTACAATCATAAAATAGTAGAAAAAACGACCTGTTAATTTGAAAGGGACACATTACAACATCTCTCCCCGGCACTATAATATTTTAATTTCTTTTTTCAAGGCAAACCAGTTGGAAAGTGACCATCTGCTAGTCTGTTAGTACTATTCAAGCAAAGTAATGCACAAAATGTCCTCCTTTCCAAGCAAGAATAGAACCATTAATGGAAGGGAATTTAGGGATATTGTTATGTGAGCTTAACAGATCGATTCACAACAAAATAAAATCTCTGTTTCTTTAATTACCGTTGAATATGATGACTATAAGGTGACGATACAGTACTGCTGCGCACTGCGTGACATCTAGAACAGTACAAGAAATCTGAACCCCTTTCAAAGAAAGAAATTAGTATTACCAAATTTCCTATGCAAATTGTGTTCTTCTATTTTGAGTGTTAAGCTAAATGCAAGCACACTTTTACAAGTACAGTTCTATTTCTCACTTCAAAATACACAATGTGCTTTGGACACTGGGTAAGTTTTCAGTATCACTTAAGGTTTTGAATATTTCAAAACAGTTCATAACGGCAGTGAAAGAGGAAACTCGACAAGCTCTCCATGCTGATAAATATAGAACTTTTTGGATGAGTAGAGCTCAATGGAGCCGTAATCTTGGCTGGCACCTGTACATGATACTATAACACATACAGCCAGAACTGCAAGTTTGTGAGAATAAATTAAATTAAATTCGCATTCATGTTAGCACTTTAGAAGATGTTGTCAGTACAACTTTGTATGCATGCAAGCCACTGCACTTTTGAAAGTTTTACCCTGGAAGGTTTAGAATTCGAGCACGCTGCCTCTAAAGGTTAGGAGATACACTGACCGGATCTTAATCGGCCTTTATCCACATTATTCATATCCGTACCTTTTCAACATACCTACCTAAACTGCAAATCAGGCTGAAAATGAAGTAACTGCACTTCAAATCGTTAAATTCTAAAAGAGTTTATCGTATCTTGAATTGCGAAATACAGCAGATGTCAAATGCCATTACCAAAACATATTCCACATTTGCCTTAAATCAGACGTATCTTTTACTTAAAAGCATTTTTCTCTTCTTCCCCTTCCTGGTCTCCCTATCAAAAAATAATCAAGCAATTCAGGAATTTACCCTAGGAGTAAAATACTTGCTAAATATAAAAGACTGTTTCTCAGCTGGTTTTTGGAACAAATAGATCTTTTTGATCAATTATTAATGATGTTGTAGTCATATCCATCTGCCCAATAAATGTGTAAGTCTTACTCCTTTCCTTATTTTTATTTATAAATTCCATAATGGCAGTAAGGCCCTTCAAGCCATGTATTTCTCAGGGAATACTGCACTTCAGGGACTGTTAAAGTCACTCTGCCTTCAGCCTTTATCACCCTACGTGAGGTACAATAAACACTGAGAAATGTGATGCCTATGGTGTGCCTTGTTATAAAGTTCATGTCCAGCAATTCTCCTGTCCTTTCTGTTCAAATTTCCTTTCTTCCCAAGCCTGTCTTGGATGTGTTCTCAGCAAATCCAATTTGTAATGATTCTGGACGACAGACTCGTGTTGAGCAGTACAGGCTGAAGTTACACAACAGCCTCATTCACATGGCTCAAAACTCCCCAAGTACTTCTTTAAGTCATTACTAGGGAGTACTACTCAAACATGACCTGGATTCTGGCCCTTTTTACCTAAAACCTTCCATTATTCCATAAGAAATCTACTATGCTCCTATTGAAGTTGAGTTTTCCCAATAAATACAGGATTAACAGGCTTAAACTCCATGAAGTAGACCTCACTCACTATTTTTCACAGAATTTGGGGTACACTTTTAACTGAATTTTAAGGAAGGTTTCATATCATTGATGCAACTTCTTTACCAAAGGGTCAAATAGCTTGGTGCTACTTTGCAAGGCACAGAGGAAAGTTCTAGTTAAGCTGTAAACTACAAATGCTATGCAGAAGACAAGAGTGATCCTCCAAATGTGCTTGGACACCGTGTAGGAATTCAAAAGTGACACTGCCTACAGTTGTTGGTTGGACTCGCGAAATCAGATGGGAGGGGAAGGCCAGGTAACACTACAAACTTCTCTTTCTGTGAAGACATGGTTGTGAATTCTCTGTGTGGCTCTAATTCTCATACTGAAGGCCAGGCACACACATGAATATGTATTTATTTGCCATTATGCTAATATAGTTAAAAACCATCAATAGTTTATCAGCTGAAAAATGTGTGCAATTTTGAAAGGCTTTTGAAAACATACATGTCTGACTTGACCTTATGACCATTTTCTCCTTCAGGCAAACCAGTATTATAACCAGAACAACACGAGAGGATGAACATTGTTGGGGAGTTGCTCACTGTGCCTGTCATACCCCGTTAATGCAACTTTGATTTGCCTTTGTTCTGACAGTAGCAAACAGCTGCTTGTAAATGAGCCACAGTCCCTGGGCTGCCTCCCATTATTCCACACTTTTGTTTGACAAGGTCACTTGCTGTGGGGATTTTGGGGAGAAAGAGTGTGCAGCCTATAGAATTAGAGTTAAACCACAGGCAACCCAGCTTGAATGCTTTTATTATATTTTTTTTTCATAGCACCAGCAAAGCAAGAATAACAAAGAGAAAATCTTTTGCTCTGTGAGCAAGTCAAACTTTTCTTTTTCCCAGTGTTGATTTCATAATCCTAAAACTATCTTATAAAAAGCAAGTCATGTTTCCATAAATCCCCTTTCATTCAAATCTTAACAGAATTTATATGAAAGATGTATTTAATTACAAAACAGGATTAACAAAAACAGATTAATATTGTTTTGTTCATCCGCTGCTACAATTCATCAGGCGACAATACCCAGCTACAGCTAACAGCAACTCCAACAAATGCTGCAAAACCACGAAGAAACAATCTAGAAGATTTATGCCAGTTTCCACAGGAAATTGATTTATTTTTGATAGGAACCGAGACAGACTAGTCTTCCAGAAAGAAAAGCGTCTCATAAGCAAATTACTGCTATGATAGCTGCCCATTTAAGGACGTGCAGACATTTCTTTGACTTGGAAGTTTTATAGTGTTGAATTAAACTGTAAAATCAGTATACAAAGACATGAGGATAGTATCTAGTCCCATCAAATCATCCCCAAACTTTAATTTTCCATTTTGACCCATGGTCTCAAAGACACTGAAAGCTGTCATCTGGAATAGCCTGTTTCTTTATGACAACTGTTGCTTAGAAGCCACACGCAAGCAAGGAATGGGTGGCAAATACTCAAAAGGATGTCTGATACTATGGGTGGAGACAGCCAGTGGCAGTCTGCAACCACGGATTAATCACCGCAGAGGCTTTCAAAATTTACAAGTGAAGAGAGAGAGAGAAGAGGTGCTAACTCTAAAAAATTAGTCGTTCAGGCTCTTCAAGGAGGTTCACTGAAAACAATGAATGGAAATCACTTCGAAAACCTCCCCCAGCAGCTAACTGCCCTCTTCTGAAGGGACAGTCCTGATTGTGCAGATTTTTATCTCAACGGCCCAAAAAGTGACTGAGCTCTTCCTGCCCTTAATCGGTTGCTTCCTAGCTTTTTGTTAGGCCGCTGGAAGGAAAAATGTCTCCATTACAAAGGCCTCTGCATCCGCATTAAAAGAAAAACCTGCAGAGGCTTCTGTAATCTCTGATTTAATTTCCGGGTCTGCCGGTGCTCTCAGCAGAAACGCGCTGATGACCGTTACAGCCGTTACACGTCTTCCCCGGACAGACTGGAAACGCTCACCGGGAGCGTAAAATTACCTCTGCTGCCATGGGATAGGGATGGGCAGCCTTGGACTTTCTTCCCCCTCTTACAGATAACTCCTCTTAAATCTCGCCCCTCACCACAAATCCTTCAAATCCTACGTGCAGGTAAGAGAAGCCTTCCCAAGTTTCAACTGGAAGCAGTTCTCCTTGTCAAACGCTGGTTACAAAATGCATAGCCAGTGACATACCCGCAATATTCTAACTGAATTACGCTTGAATTATCCACTGCTAACAAGTAGTCATCACCAACAACAAAGTCTAATGATAATTCCTGATGACAACACTCACTTTCCAATAAAGCACGCTGAAAACATCCTGGTAGCTGACTGCCAGAGTGCGGGACGGGAGGTTGTTAGCCTCATTTGTATTCAAAGGCAGGCAGATCACTAAAACTCATTTACATCCTTCCATCTTTCTTAGTGCATGTCAACAGCAGGTGGTCTATCGATACTACCTTTGAAATAAGTAGGTGGTTTAAATTGCCTTCAAATTTCAGTAAAAACCCTGAATTATAGAATAGACCTTGAGTCTTAACTTTCCTGTTTTCTTTGTGTGGGCTGTAATAGAACATGAATAAGTACGGCACTTACTTTGTTCGTATGTTAATCTACATTAAAAAATAAGTTTTACACCTAAACCTAGGCACCTTAATCTTGAACGTTAGCAAAGGCAGCCGCAGACACAACTGTCTCAGGAAAGCGAGTTACAGAAGTTTATTTGCAAAGATTTCAGTTAAATCCGCAATAGATTATGAAAGCCTTCTATAGATGTTTTTTTTTTTTAAAAGCACACATTTTAGGATAAGCAGATGAAGACTGACTCTTGAATCCTTCCATGCATGTGTTTAAGTTTCCCTGCTGCTAGCCCACTGGAAACTACTACTCTGAATAGATTACGTTCACTACATATTTCTAGGGACATATGTCTCCTATTTTTCTCTGTGGCACTGTGACTATTCCTAACAGCCAGTTTAAAAACACAAACGTGTGTTGTCAATCAGGACCAATTTCTGATGAAGTGAGAAGAAACACTGCCTGAGACAGGAATCAAGGACATCTTCATGCCCAAAAGAGTACACAGCCAGCAGTAGGCAACATCACAAATGTGTTTATACAAAACCAGAATAGATTAAAGTAACGAAAACCAGCATTTGGTTGCTTTTCCTTTGTGATGTTTGCTTTCACATTTTGACAACTCCCTCAGAATTTCTGATAAATTCAGTGTCCGTCAAAATTAATACTTTGATGTCTGGCTTCCAACTTCTATAAAGAACGGCGCCTTTTGAAAGCAAACACAGAGGTCAGTAATAACTCCCCAGCCTCTGCAGATTATGCTAAATTAGCTCCCACATTTTGGAGAGCGGGTGGAAAAAGCGTAACACACTGCCCCTGTATCCCTGCAAGAGAAGCTGGTGTCAGTCCCCACAAACCCATTACAACCTAAGGGGGTTGTTTACTACCCTGTCTGGCCTCCGTTGAGCGTTAGTAAAAACTGACATGCAAGATTTGCACGTAAAGATCTGAGTAAGGTTTGGTTGCTAATAAATACACATATTTGTTTATACGAAGGAGATTTTTCTATGTAAATGAGGTCAGGATGCCAAAGGTGCCCCCAGTGTTACTACTAAGCATAAGGGAGCATGTACTTCACAAGGAGTTAAAGATTGTTTAAAGACTAGGACAGTCATTAAGCTGTATTTACTGTCTAGACAGGAATAGCTCCACCTAACCATTCCCAAAGGTTGTTAGCATTTCTAAAAATTAAGCTGCAGCAGAAAAAGGTTAAGATCAACTTACTAATTAAGTTACACTCACAGAAATCTGGAGAGGGGAAGGGAATGTAAATCTGAATGGCATCCCCCAGTCTGAGTACTGATCCTAAAATACAGGTCTTCCTCCAGGAAGGGAAACCTTAGGACTGAGCGTGTGTGCAAGGTTGATGACCAGTAACATGGCTGGACAGAAAGCCCATCAGTTTGAGACAGATAAAAGTACCTGTTGGAGTTTATCTAAATTACTGGTAGACAAAAGCAGTATTTTAATTTTATTTCCATACTGTAAATCTGCAGTCTGTTGGTAAGTGCATTTTCTGGCCTTTTTTAGCTTTTGATGTTAAAAGGTGAATTCAAGATAACTGCCAAACAATGAGGCATGTTGCCTGTCTAAGTTATCATGTTAATTGTATGATAAAAGTAGAGATTTAGGTCACTTCCATAGTGCTTAGCAAATTCCCAAGGGCACCTGACAGGAAAACAGAACTCCTCCACCAAGCTCCACTGGCAGCAACTGAGATAAAAGAGATCCCTTCTGGTGACAAGCATTACTCAGAAATAAATCCCTTTGCAAGTGGTGAGACAGGATTGTCTGAGAGATCCCTCAGACTCCTGGGATGGACAGAAGCTGTTTTGCTCTACAGGTTCATGTAGATGTAAACCTTGAGTAAAGCTCAGAGAGGTCTTTGGTTTGCATTGTTACACTGTGCTCCTATGTATGATATGCAGTTTCGTTAGTGCTTGTTTACATAGTGGAGACTAAAAGAGCTTGTTGATTCAATAATAATTAAATGCAAAGCCAAGGAATAACTGCATGAGCAAAGAACAGGTGGCCTGCGGAGCCACTGCCATCCACACATCTGCAATCAGAACAGATGAATCAAAATCAAACTTAAATTGCTGTTTAAATCAAAGTTCAATTATTTAATTTGTTGGGAAAAAAACCCTATATTTAGAGAATCAATTTATCCTTATTTACATCTGTATTTTTATTATTAAAGGATAACTCGATGATCAATAATCAAACATATTGACAAACACAGATTTTAAATTGTATTTTCCACTTTGCAGAAATACATACCTCAGTGATATTCCAATTGAGATTTTACATTCTTCCTCTATTCATATACTAGGCAGAGTAAGTAAGGGGTTTTTGCCGGGTTTTTTTCTCTCCCCAATTACATGAGTATCCAAACTTACTTATGTTGGACCTTTCTTAGGGTTAAAAGCAGACTGGGAATCATGTACAAAAGCACCTCTTAAAAATCCTGTGGATTATTGCAATTTAAACTCAGTTATCCAATTTGTTTACATTATGAATGGATGTATTAACAAAGCACAACACTTTCTGTAATGAAAAACTGAATTGGTTTGGTTTGGTGACCAGGTCACACAAAATTTAAAATCAGTTTAATCTCTTACTCCTAAAAATTTAGTCAGAGATTAGAAGAAAAAAAGATTTTTCTGCTTTCTCTGTTTCTTAGTTAAATAACTTTAACCATTAACAAGCAGAAGAGGAATAAACAGAATAAATAGAATTTTTAAAAAATCCTTAACTATTTCTACACCTGCATAGGATAGCACTCATGCCTAAATGTAGCTTAGCATCTCCCAGACTTCTGTTCCAGATCAAATTGGTGCTTCACCATTCTTTTCTTAGAGAGAGAGGCAGTGCTTACACACTGCTTATTACATGCAAACCAAGGAGTGCATGAGAGGGACCCACACTACCTGCAAGGGCACAGCAGTGTGCCTGCCCGCCCTCCCCGGCCCCCCCAGCCCCTCGCCTGCCCACCTTCCTCCCTTCCCAGGCACCATAGAACTAATAAACACAGCTCTGACTCCTGACATCACTACTGCTAAGCAGACACTAATGACTTTATTTTTCCTTTCTCCTAGTTCCCTGTGGGCAGAAGTTGATAATAAACTCTGTACATGGTACTGGCACTCTTAGTGGGGAGAAATAATAAACTCTGCAATTTCACCTCTTCTCTGCCCATCTCTCTGGGAGGGTAGATTAATGGTGAGGTCTACATTTTCTCTCCACCTCCCCCAGATAGAAGGTTAATAAACTACTCAGCATTTGCTTTTCGTGGAAATGATATGTGTGGATTAATTAGCATTTCCTAGGTAACACATTAATACTATTGTGAGTTCTCAATACCAGGTTGTTCCAAAGACCTATTATAAAATTGTAACCCAAAGGCAGTTGAAGATTCATTCATTTGAGAACCAAACAAATAATTCTGGCTACGACTATAGCTCTACCTTGGCATAGGACTGAGCAGAGACAGACTACTGTATCAGATCAGGGGCATGACCAGGAGCAGAGTGACCTAGCTAGAAGCTTTTATTCTCCTTTGAGATCACTGGAAGCAGGCCTTCAAGTTTCAAGACAGCTTATATTGATCAAGGTTGGAGGATATATATCTAACACCAGCACTGGACTATTCTAGAACAGCATCTTGCAGGGTTTTTCTTCTACAAGCAAATTATTGACAGAAGAGACAAAGCAGACCCCTCAGCCTGGAGCTTTAGGGTGGCCTCAGAGGAGATAAACATTCAACCTGGGTCAAGCTCAGAAGACACTTCCCAAGTTCCCAGCTCTTTGTGCAAGCATGCCTGCACAGGTGTGGTTTTGTGTAAAGGTGGGAGATGGCATCAGCACTAAGAACAGAACCACGTCTGGCAGGCTCACCTTTGAGAGATGCAAAATGCAAGAACAAGTGTTGACTTCCTCTGGTGGGAGGAGATGCCTGCACGTGCTAACTCAGAACCACGTCCCAGAAAAACACATTTCCTACTGGTTAGCAACGGACAGCTCCACGTTAGATCACCAGTGACTTCAGATCCCTCTTGGGGGTACCACCAAATGTACAAGGAACACAGTGACCTTAAGAGTGTGGGACCACATACCTAATGTTAAGCATGACCAAGACTGAATGTCCAACCTACTAAGCTCCTGTGCCAATACTGCAGATGTCTGAAGATTACTGCTTTCACAATTAGCTATTACGTACTGATAAAAATAGTAATTGAAAAGAGGCAAAGAACAGGTATATGCATATATATGCCCCCAAAAAAGAAGCAAAACCAAAAAATATAGTGAATACACAGTATCTCAAACAATGTGTACAGTAATTTTATATGACTTCATTGTATTTTCAGGAAGGCGGCACATGGCTTCAGAGCAAGGCATCTGCCAGACTAATGAGAGCCCAAGAGTCAAAACAAAAGCACAAATAAGGACTAAAAAAAAATCAAAAACCCCCCAAACTATAAGTAGACTCTTCTGTCTATAACTGCAGGTGCTTAGGAAGAAATAATTTAACTGTAACATAAACATTTACAAAAGGTGACTTTTTCTTCATCTGGTGTTCATCAGAAACTTTTGTTCATGTCTCAAAGCAGCAGTCCACAATTTTGCATCTTCCAGCACAAAAAAACAAAGGGGTTTTCACAGGGGAGGGGAAAAAGAAAACCTTGAAGAGCTGGCTCGGAGTAACTAAATACTTCAAATCTAAATTTTAGTCACTTCAACATGTTTGGAAGCGATGCAGGTTGGCCGAGAGCCATCCTCAACCCAACAAGTGTACCTCACCAGCTGGCATGACACAGACAAGAGCCCCCGACACCTCAGGAGGGAACAGTTGGGAACAGATCGGGTGAATTAATGCAGCACTCCAGGTTGCGTGCCTGGGCAAAACTGTTTGTTCTTCAGCTCTAGTTTCAAAATCAGTCAGTATTTAAACCGCTTGTTCTTCAGCTCCGATTTCAAAATCAGTATTTATGCTTTATTGGTTTACAGTTCAGCAAGATCAAGCACAATTAGCTTATAAAATACTATACTGCCTTTCTTCAAGGTTGAGGGAGGGCAAGGAGGCACAACGTAACACTGAGTAGTCACACACCTGGGCAGCCCTGGGCACACTCAGGTTTTATGCCCTAGTATACTCCGGCAGCTGTTGAAGTTACTTTGTAAACCACGACAAATAAAATTGTGCAGGCAACATCAAAGTAAACCTTGTCTGTGTTTGCAAAACCAGGCCAGGCCTGCTGAAACACAACATTTCTGCTGCACTGGGAAGAGGGGGCAGGGGAACGTGTGGACACCAGAATGCAGCAGGGCCTGTGGCGATCCACTGTAAATTTTACCAGGTTTTGTTTCCAGTTAGAATTATGAATGAGGAAGAGCAGTTTCAGAACTGTCCTCTGTTGGGTTTCAGGGTCCCTGTGTTTGCTGCGGGAGCTCGTGGGTTACTCTGGGTGGCTGGGGGGGGGTCTGAGCATGCAAAGCCTGTAGCTCCTCTGAGGCAAAATGTCTACTGCAACCCTACAGAAATGGTGCAGAGCCTATCTATTTCCATGAGATGGGGTACAAAATCAGTCCCACGGAGGGTGAAGCGGTGATTTATGTGTAAGTACCTACAGGAAGGAGAAACCCACTAGTAACTGTTGTCATAACCACAGCAAGTGAAGGCAGAGGCAAGCAGAACACAAGACAGAGTCACCAGGAGCTGTGCCCATTTCGAAGTGGCATGCTTTAAAGCAATGAGGAACACTCACTGTCTTTTGAACACAAAGTTCCTTCTGACCAGTTCTGAAATTTGACATCCACCCAGCATACATGCTGTGACATGTGTGTGTACAATATGAATCCCTGAACTAATGATAAATAAAAAAAAGACAAAATAAAATAACAAAGAACATTCAGAATTGCCCCTCCTGAGTTACTTAAGAAATATTTTTGCATAGTTCGTAGCTACAGCTAAGTAATTCAAAAATTACAATATTTTCAAAAATATTTTAAGAGGAACCAATCAGTGGTTCAGAAATACTTTTTGATATTTGTTTTTAAAAAACTCATGGCATGGGCATTCCAATTATCCCTAAAATAGGGGGAAATATGAATGAGAAAAGTTTTGGTTTTCTACATTTTCTTTTATTATTAGCTTAAGAAAGAACACTGCCTTCAGAGAGCTTACTCACAAGTTTTATTTTATACTTTATACTATTTTCTCAGCAGAAAAAGACTTCTACAAAGAGGGTTGCCTCAACTGGCTTCAGTCCTACAGTGAAAACCCACAAGTGCATGCACACAGTTGTTTTGTAAGATCTCAGTTTATTTTCTAGCAATTATTGCTCACTGCTTACAGTGACGCGTTACCAGATTACCCATTCCAATTGCTTATTAAAGCACGAACTGGGTATCTCAAGCCTGTCATAGACATAGTCCTGGAGGTGCCTGTTCTGGTCTCTGGGTGATACCACACACATCCCAAAACATCAGTGCTACATTACCCTTTCAGTTGCGTGAGGTACCTTCTAGCTAATAGCCCAATTAATTATGAGGATGTACTTGAAAAGGAAGTTGAAATCTTGTTTGGATAATGAAGCAGAGATTATAGGACGCCTAAGAAGAAATTGTGCCATACAAGCACAAATTGAACATGTTCATTATAGTGGTACAATACACTTATTAGAACCTTAAAAAAATTAATTGACAAAATCTTAATTATCATTTTACAAATTAACAACTTCGGGTAAAAATGGATATGGATAGATGAAGGGGTCTGAGGAATCTAATAGGGTCAAATTGTATGCTGTTGAGAATCCATACAAATTAGATTTTTTTATTTATAGTTATTAGCTCCACAAAATTGCTACAAAAATGGCATCTTCTTTTACACATGGATTGAAGAGGTTGAAAATTAAGAGGTAAACGTTTTTCTAACTGAAGATAGAACACATTTTAATACTATTGACCTACATTTGTGTAGCCTAAGAATCCATTTTATAGTCTTTTTCAGAGTTCCATTGTATATTAAAGAATATTTGAGTCCAGCCATGCAAGGTGCTGGACTCTGGTGAAGTTTGATGGGGGACGTGTCTACAACCTCACCGTGATGTTTTCTCTCAATAAAGATGGTACACCTGCATTAGTTCCTCCATAAAGGCCTTCATAAACACAGAGTAAAAAATAATCTTACATGATTTTGCAGTCTGCCTGTATGTCCAGCAACGTGGTAATTCATTGTTTATTCTTACTGCTACCTTTTAGAAGTATTTTTTTAACTATCAGTGGATTCAAAATAGCCAAACCTCATTATCTAGTTTCTCTTAATCTACTTTCAAATGCAAAAGTAACTGTATTCCACTTACTTCAATTATTGTAGTTATAATTGTCTGTATTCCAGTAATTTCAGTTACCCATGAAACTGTTAATATAATCATTAAAATGTGAGAATATGGAGGCCCTGATTTTTTTTTTTTCTTTTCTGCTTAGGCAGCAAGCAGCCTTAATCATCTAGAAGCCTTGTTTTATTATCATTTTAACCACCACCCACGTACCACACCAATACCTGGGTTCACACACCGGAATCAAACTTTCAGTACCACTAGGAGACTGAGAAACATCGAGTACGTTTTTGTATGACCAGATGCAAACCTCCTGCAACTAGCAAGAAGGCACTGTGCTTCTGAGTAATCAGAAGACAACAGCTCGACCTTTTCTGTGCTGTTATCCAGTTCACAAATAAAGAGCATTAAAAGAGATTACAGGAAAGCCTTAAAGTACCCAGCATTATACCTGTTTATGTTTTTCTTAGCTCTGAACACATAAACAGAAGCAGGAATTAGTGGAGGCACTAAATGCTTGTCAATTCTAGGGTTTATATGTATATTCTCAGACAAACAGGAGATATTTACAGAAAATCGTAAAAATACATCTTCAGAGGAAGCTAGCACTGAATTCGTGGCTAGTGCAGTCATCACAATTAAACCTGTTCTCATTTAATGAGGTTCTTGTCTGAAATCTCTCACCTGCAGGAATAAAACAACTACCATGACGTTTTTAATTTTATTATTTTACCTTAATTTAATTTCAGGATTTTTTAAAAGGAAATAAAACCTTACAAATTCCGATCTGTTAAACTACCTGACAAAAAGGGCACTGGACTACTTACATGGGCACTAAATTCTGTGCTCACATATAGTCTCACAGAGGCTGGTAGGCTCTACTTTCATGGATAAGCACATCCTAAAGAGATTACAACATCTTAGGCAAAAGGCTATTGAGTTACAGTGTGGATTAAATTACAGAATTTGGTAAGTGTGTAGTATTATATATCAGCACATCCACCGTTTTTGTTCTGGAGATAAGTTACTAAAACTATGCAAGAAACTGAATAGCCTCTTATGACAGTTTGATGCATTATTGATTTTTTTTTTCCATTTTGATTTCCAAAACAAATTTCATTTAATTTTCATTATTTAATTCCCATCAATTCAGGCAATTCACAGGCTTTTCTTGGCTGTTGAATGGCTTTGTGCAGAACACGTTTAAGTAACTGAGTGGAAAATTCTGTCATAACCACGCTTGTTCCTTCTAACTACTGGCAGTTATTCTCCCAACCCACTGGCAGAGTTACAACCAACTTCATTTTTATATGTGAAGACTGAAGGAAAAAAAAAATTATGGGAACACAGACTCAGTTATCAGTCCTCCAGCATTCCGGGTTGCTACTCATCCAAAGCAATAATTATCCCTTGATTCAGCTCACCAGGAAGTCACCTATTGAATTTTTGCCCTTCTATTTTAACAAAGGTTTCCGAATACAGTTTTTGCCTTTTCATTTCACTTGCTTACACAGGATACTTAAATGCTAAAATAAAATGATCTATATTGTGTTATATTAGATCAAACAAAAGCTCATTATTCATACTTTAGGCAAGCAAATCAAAGAAGGTAACTCTCTTAAACACTTGGTCCTGTTAAATCTTAATAACAACAATAATATTTCTAGGATATTTGTACACTACAGGGTAATATGAAGCAAGCCAAACTATAATAATGAAGAATAACCAATTTAAGTATTTACAAAAATATGTCTCTTTATGGGAACTGTTCAAACATAACCCAAGAAAGAATGAACTATATTCAGCCTCTGGGAACTTTTGCTAGACACATTGTTTTACATTTATATTAGATCATAAAACATAATTGATATTTTCAGGAAAAAAACCTGTTTAAATTAGATGAGGAAAAGCTGCTTCAGCAGTAACTTCATGCCGGTCAACTAGAATACAATACCGTCACCCACCCACATACACATTTCGTATTTGAAGAAAGCAGAATATTTCATAGACCCAAACTTGAATTACTAGAAACAGGGAAACTAGCACCATTAGCAGAGTCAGTTATCCTCACTGCAAGAACATAACGTTGTAACTGTATTTAAAGACAGATAAATATGGCAAAGACAAGGTATTTTTTGCCTGCTAAGGGAACATATTGCAACCTTATTTTTTACCAGTCCCCGTGGCCTGAGGGGCTACAGACTGTACAATGATCAGACCTAATTGTATAATAGCACGGAAGAATTTCGGATCCCAAGCTTTCTTTTTACCTGTAATAAAATACTGTTCAGTTCATTCAATAATGGAATATTCTACTTGGGTCAATGATGGCAGCTCAGGCAAACAAAAGAAGCCTTTATGCTCCATCTAGACGTTGCAAGGTGCTTATTCAATTTCTTCTGCATCAGGGGCACTGTTCCTTACCTAATATGTATACATTTGCTGAGTGTTATTCAGCCTTTGTTGCTTCTGACCCTCACTTGGCATTTAATTCCCAGTCCACCAGGGTATTCATGCTTGATGGCACTGATGCACACACTGAATGCTTTATTTATTTAATGGCACAGAGAATGAAGCTATAAACTGTATTAGACAATATCCTGTTTAAAGATGCCAATGGTTGGTGTCACAACATTACTGACCCACGTCTACAGGGGTGAATATGTCACTGGAATTTAGAGGACAGTATATAATGATTACAGATCAACGCTGCAAATAAGGAAAGAGTAAGGTTTCAATTCAAAATCCTATTTAACATTTTTCAGGAACATTGTTGTAGTACTGAAAATGTTATGCATGTCCTCATGTTCTTTATTTTTCAAAGACGCACATTAATCTTCACTGTTAGTGACAAGGAAATTTTCCTCCAAATACTGCAGTCCCTAGTAAAAACTGCTGACATTACAATGAAATTTAGGATGTATCCCTGTGTAGCTATGCAGAATTGTTTTAAAGCACTGCGCCTAAAGCAGCAAAGAGCTGATTGCAAACAGTTCATGTACAATTTGGTAACAAGTGAAGAAAAATACTGATCTTTAGTCAGTTGAGCAACTTTGTCGTTTATAACAATAGAAGTCACATCACCTACACTGCTGCGGTACAGTCTTTTTCTCCTAGTTAAGGTAAGGTTTCCAAAACAGTGAAACTCATGAAGGTTATTCAGATATTCTCAGCTCTAATCATTTAAAACCAAAACAAATGTTTGACCAAAATATGGACGTGACAGACAGAGTTGCAACCTGCTGAAATCCCCCCCCCCACCATTCAAATGTACTGACTAAAGGGAAATATCGCACAAATGCTAATAGGCAACAACAGCAAGAGGTATTTCAGAGGAACTTAAATTATTCTGGAAGCCTGGGACCTAAGATCCATAACAGCCTATATCATCCGTTGTTTTTAATTATGTCTTTTAAAAAAGCTCCCCTGCTGTGTTTCTGAAATACTAAATGGCCTCCACAGCTACTTGGCATAACTCATTCTAATTCATGATTACAAGATGGTATTTTCAGACTATTCCCTCTTTCCCAGCAACTACTTTAATGGAAAAAAAAAAAAATCATTTTGTCTTAATTCCTATTTAAGCCATCCATTTGAGGCATAAAATTTGAAATGCAATAAATGCCAAGTCACAGTACGTAACATTTACATTATATTTTTGCAGAATTCCTATGTAAAAGAAATTTTTAGAAGCATGCTGGTTTTAGTATTTGAGGAAAAAAAGCCCAGCTCATTAAAGTTTTAGGATAGCGTGAACTGAGTAAGATTTGGTTCCAATTTTTATTATTCTGTGCAGGATACAGAATTTTAAGATTACTGACACACACGCCAAAAGTAAAATGTTCTGCTCAATCCAGTAGTCTTCCTAACTGCACTTCTAACTTCAAATGCCAGAAGTTGATATGTATATTTTCCTATAAGCTGTGACTTTTTAACTATTAATTCTATGAAGGTTATGCCCTTAAGGGTCAAACGAAACACACTACAAGGCACACTTAAAGGAAAAGATCTCAGCCCTTTGTATGATGCGGTCTCTGAAGGATGAGTACCATAAACACTGGTAGCCTTTTTTTCTCTCTTCACTCTTTTCTTATTCCTAAACTACTACCGATTCTGTTTTAAAGAATATTGTCATTAAGAATGGTATCATCTGCATAGGAGAATTGCCATTGTTACCTCCCAGAGAGGAGAGCAAGGTAATGGAAAGGGAAGGGAATAGCTGAACGCTTGGGGTCATAAGGACTAAGCCTTAAACAAAGACAGAATACAGAGTATTCATGAATTTGCAACTAGTCAAAATGTGCCAAGGACTGTGTTTCCTTTCTGTAAGCTCTTTTGTGCCGCATGTAAGCAAAAGTCAAGCTAACCCCAAAAGAAGCACTATCTGATTTTCTGGACAGTTTCTCTGATAGGATGTAGCTTGGGCTCTGTTTATCTGGAATAATGCTTGACAGCTGCATCCCCCAAGCACATGCTCCCATACAACATCCCAAGATGGGTGAAGCATGTATAACAAAATGAAACTTAAAGCAAGACAGCCCAGTCAGACTAAATCCCTTTTTCATCGAGTCCTTTCTTGACTGAAAGACATGGGGACTGTCTCTTGGTAACCTACAGAGAAACCACCAGATCTAGAGGGGGGAACATACTGTCATTCTTTGCCTTTTTCTTTTTTCTTTTTTTTTAAACATTGATTTTGAACAGCACATTAGAAAGGAGGATGACAGAATCAATAGAATTTAAGATGCTCTTGTAATCTGGGTTTAACATCATGGTAACACCTCTAATCAAAGACGGAGAACCCTTTGTGGCGTTTTGACATCTACATCTATCATGTGGATATGGCTTTATTGAGCTGAATTAACAACTTTAGTCAAATAATTAAAATCTAGCTGCCCAAATGTCAGAGTAAAAGTAGTTTAACACTTCATCATTCTTGTAAAAGTGTAATTTTAATCTGCACATTATGCCAGCTGGTTTGTGTGTTTACAATAAGAGTAATCAAGCAGTAGAACAGAAAAAGACATTGTAAAACAGCAAAAGAAATAACATTACAGTAGCCTGCCACATGTTGAAATTAGCACCGATTTTACTCCATGGAAATTAAATCCACCTATAAAAGCTGATAATACCTCAAAACTATAAGCAAGGGAATACTTATAACATCAAATCCAACCTGGGTTCTATTTTTCTCCTTAAATAAAAAGGGTCATAAAAATCTCTCATTTCCTCCCAAAGGTGAGAGTAAAAAATATCATGGGTTCTATCCTTCAATTTGTCTTCTCATATCCTGTTGCGTTAGGAAAAATCCTGATTCTCCAATTACAGAGTTTAAAAAGACCAAGGCTGTCTTTTCCAATGGCATAAACGAGCGTCACCAGAAAAAAAAAAGGAGGAGGTGGGGAATAGTTTGGCTTTCATCTTTGTTTTGTGTTTTGTGGTGGGGTTTTTTGTTGTTTTGGGGTTTGTTTTTTTTTTTTTACAGTGCAGGAGGATCACCCATGCTGAATACCTGATCGGGGCTCAGACTACATTTCTGTAGGGAGGGGCGAACTGAAGTAGGAAACAGGTCCCAGGGGTGTGGGAGAAGGGTAGGATTCTTTTTTAAGTGGTCACACTGGTTTATTTTAATTGCAAATGAGTATAATCTCAGTTTGCTGTTACTCTCAGCAGCTGAAGGATTTGTTAATTTAATTAATAATAATTGAAATATAGACCAGGCAGTAAGTATTGGCAGTTCTCCATAATAGAGAATCCTTTGCCTTTCCCTTCTATTATTATTGGTACCGGTGTACAAGACCATTTACACTAACAGATCTGACCTTTTCAAAGCGAAGGAGTAAGCGTGAGACAGGGGAGGGAAAAGAGAGATGAAAGATGATGCCAGTGCTGCAGTCATTTTATGTTAAAGGCTCTGCTTATATGCGTAATTCATACTGCTGAAGTCAGAATAATTTGAGAGCTGAGTTTTCAACAGCCTGTATAAATGGTGTGTTTTGTTTCAGGAAATGTCTTCAGTGAAATGCTGGCAACATGTATGTAATTATGTCAAAATAAAAATCACAATTAAAAAAAAAAACTTCAGTGCCTTAATTTTAAAAATGAACTATAGTTCAGTGACTATTTTCTTTTACCATCTTGATGCCAATTAGATTGAGTTTTTAGTGATACATCTTTGTTTCAGACAGGTTCTTTCCTTACTAACTTCATTAACAAAGTTAATGAGAGAACTGCACTTCCCATACAGACAAAAAAACCCTTTATAATTGCGTCTCTTTTTCCTTTTTTTCACTTCTCTTATGGTTTAAAGCACAGTGTAGGTATTTCAAATTGTGAGGCTTGTACCATGGCAGTAGAGATGCTACACATCCAAAGAGCCAAGCACTGTTCCCAGATGCACAGCACCACTTCTTTCTTCAGTGAGAGTCTTAAACAGGCAAAGAAGACAAAAAAATAAGCACCTGAGGAAGAGATTGAATTTAAATAATAAGAAAAAAATATGCCTAATCTTAAATACTTCTGCTCATTGTGTGAAGGTGCTGACACACTTCTCACCTCTGCAAAGTGGAGAGTAATGAGACAACTTAATTCTTTCATATTTCAAAAATGCTAGCTATGTCTAGAGACTGCAGTTAAAATTTCTGGCAAGAAATTTTCATTCCTGCAACTTGGATCCAAGTCCCAACAAGCACCTAGGCTGATAGATCTGAGATAACTCACAGATCAAGTTTCTACGTTAAATTAATACATCCCTCTACTACTCACTTTAGGTTGAGTAAAGTGAACTGAATTTCATTAAGAAAATCTGGAAAGTGCTGTTTGAATTGGCAAGGAAATAGAGGAGGATGGTGGGAGGCTGAGTCTACCAGCTGAACACATCTGCAGCCTCAACTCCAAACTTTTCTAGAAATCCAGAATCACTGGATAAAAGAAGGGGGAAAAAAGATACACGAACAAGCACCAAAGAACGCTCTCTTATCCAGACAGACTAAACCGACATTAACCTGAATGCCTAGATGCTTCTGGGAGATTAACAATTACCCCAAAGGGAAACACTGCAAAAGAAAGGGATTAACAAGAAGTGAGCTCGGAAAACTTTTTTTTTTTTTTTTTAACGGCAGACAAGCCAGAAATGGAGAACAACAGCTGAAGGGGAAATCAGAAAGAAAATGAAACTCCTACAGATGATAAGGATTTGAGAGAGTTCAGATCTCTCAGGAGATTATTATGGCTAACAACCTAATTCAGAGAGATGCAAGACACACGTTACCATTTCTAACCCCTCATAGCATCAACAAATCTGACTAGCTACCATGCTGAAAATAAACACTACAGGCAAATATTTTAATTGCACTGCTAATTCAGTTGGGTTTACTCTCTGTTTAAAAGTACACTGTGTTCATACAGCTAAATGTTTTTTCTTTGTTTTTTTTTTTTTGCATCAGCCCCAATCAAGCCCATCACTGTGGAGAAGCCTGGAGTGGGTAACTACAGGCCTTTGTCCCTCAGATACCTTCCAAATATTCTCAGCCTCAAAAAAATTAACTAGAAAATCTGTACAATATTTGGTTTTCATTATTTTAATGTTCCGTGTGAGAAACTGGCTATTACTCATTACAAATGTCTTTCACGCACAATTGTTTGGACTGAGAGGTTGCAGCTTTTCCTGCACGAGAAGTGTTTTCTTCCTCCTGCAGGAACATCTTGCCTTGCTGCTATCTGCTTCTCACCAAACCGGACACCTTGGTGCCTGCTGGGAATGAACCAGGGGAGCACCTTCCTCCTGCCTGACACTCACAGCATGGTGAGTGTCTGGTGAGCGTCTGGCCAGGCTGAGGCTAGCAGCCGCATAGAAAATGCATCCCGCTGCTGCCAGTCCCACGGCCTGGGCACTCCTGTGTATGTTAGGTAGACAAACACTTTTAAAAATTGAGAAGTGTGAAAGGGCCACATTCTTGATCACAAGACTAGGAAGAGTTAAGAAAGAAATGTAAAATACGAAAGCAAAATTGGAGAGATTACTTCCCCAGGAAACCATTCCTAGCTCGGTCTTGGTTCACACTTGGCAGGTTTTGGAGCTCCTCCTCTACCCATAGCTGACTTGCTTCAGACAGTTACTCGCAGCTACAGTTTCCTCTGTTCCTTTGTTAAAGATGGAGTCCCCCCAGGGCTGCTCCCAGCACTTGCTCAGGGCTACCTTCCTTCCATCAAAGTGGAATATCTTAGTCTCCTATCAGGCGTCTCTGCCTTTCACAATTTCCAGCACTAGTAACATCAAATATGGCTGTGGATTTGTATTTTCCCCTTCTGCTTTCTGGAGTAAAAATTAATATTTTTTTTTAAATGCAGTTAAGTAGGAGACCACTCTCCCTGCACCAGGGAATCGGGTTTCATTCAAATGAGGTTTGAGATTTTCTATAATGTACAACTCCAGATTGTGTATCTTACATTTTTACAAGTATTCAGCATATGCACAGCTTACGTATTACCTAATGCCTCTTTCCAGTGTTTTACAGAGGTCACACGCAACATCGGAATAATGTGGCTAGCCTCTAGAATGCCTCCTATAGACTACCATCCAATCCATTAATGGTTTCTATCAGTTTGGGAGTCTTGTCACTACAAAGCACAGTTCCCTCCAGCTGAATCTTAAGCCAAACCACCAAAGATAACAAATCTGCTTTTCTGATATTAATGTAACACCCAATTTCTTTGTTCAGATTTGGATCCATTGAGCTCAAATAGCAGAAAATATGCCATGTTAAAAGGTGAAAGAATACAGTCCACCTTTCTTAGAACAGCAGCAGGGTTTTCTTTTCAAATTGTTTTAAATATTTCCTACTTGTCCCAAAGGAATCCACTGCCTTCTGCATGAATCCAGCCTCTTCTGCATGCTACAGAGCAACCTGTACCTAAAAATGCCATGCCATGCCTTGGCAGCAACAGCCTGGCAAGTGAATAATCAAATCACAAGGAGATACTTGAGAGGAGTGACAACTATACTATACTTAGGAATAGAACTGAACTTCACAATAACGTGTTTAAATACTTCTTGGTTGTTGACGTAACAAAGGAGATTAGGTGTTGACCATAGGAAAGATCATCGTGATGAAAACAACGCAAGAGTTTATTTCTACAGCTCCACCTCTCTCTCAACATATATATACACACACAGAGAATAGAGTTTGAACATAGTCTTCATGGTTTAAAAATGATTCAAAAGAAACACACATTGTAGCAAAAAATTGGGAATAACAAAACTATCCTTCAAATAATCCTTATGTAGCTATAAGATATAACACAGTATAGTACTGTGTTGTATATAATGTAAACAGTAAATTTTAATTACAGGATATATAAATTTCATTTTCTTAATATGATACATTTACTTTTTATTTGAATTTTTTCATCGTTTTAAGAATTACTCATTACATTATGATGTCATAAACATTACACTGAAAATCACTATTTTTTTCCCCAAGATAAAATATTTCACTATGGATATTTCCCATTTGTTTCATTTTGAGGCACTTTTTTTTATATTGTGAGCTTTGGAAAGGAGTGAAAAAATGATGTTTATGTGAAAGTATCCAGTTTTCTTGAAACTCAGTTTGTTTCTACTGATCAATTGATTCTACTGATCAATCCCAGCTGAGCTCATAAATCTCACAGTAAAACTTATGAAACAGCTACAGCAAATATCAGAAATACAAGAAATGGCTTATCTGACTTTCTGCTTGGGCTGTTGCAGGATGAACAGATCAGTTTCCCAGATGTCTATTCATGCCTGGACTAGGGAAGCCATTGTAATGAAAATCAGAGTTAAAAGGTCTGGGGCCTTACCTGGCCTGAAGGTATTCTCTGAAAATCCTGTTTTTCCTGGTCTAGGAGTCGCCTAAAGAAGTGACCCCATGAACAAGGTAAATGAGTTCTTTGGAGGCCTGAAATAAATTCCTAGGTACAAGATGCTATTTGGTTTTTGCTATTTACCCGTTTCCCTCAGGTTAATGCACTTGAGCAGAAACAGGAGCTAGAAAACGACACTGTCCTAGACTCCCATGACTACGCTTTGAGCAGCTAAAATGCAGACACAATACCTAATGGCCTCCATAAGCATACTTCTCCTAACACTTAATAACCTACAGCTGCGCCTTCAATGAAGCAGTCACCTCCACCTCTAAGCACATCAACACTTTCAAAAATACCTGGCTTCCAAGACAGAGAACTGAAGCCTTGTACAAACTAGGGCATCAATGAGAGACAGGAGACATAGACTGAAGAGTTAATCTGATGCACCGTAGAACTGCTGCAGAAGGCAGTTCTCCCCCAAGACCCCATCAACGCCCAGCCCCTCGTGCCACCCCCGGGCTGGGCAACGACCCAGGCCAGCACCACGACAGAGGCCCGCAGGGGTGGCCACGCCCACCGGGGAGAGGGGAACCAGCAGTTGAGGCTGGGGCAGAGGAGGAGCACCTCCTGTCACTCACAGGACAGACCACTGCCGGGACTGAGTTCATCAAGAAACCAGGATCCCAGTTTCAAGTCCCCAAAGCCCATGAAGCAAACTGACCACTGCTGCTGTTGCATTTCAAGTAAGCTCCGGTCTTCACAAATTAGCTGGCCGATTCTACCTCCAGAATCAGATCAAGATTTAAATTGAGTTAATTGCTTGGAAAGATTCTTTGAGAAGTTAATTGTTCTCTGAGCTCGCTGAATTGCTGCCTACAAACTCAGAGACAGAAAACAATACAGATTAAGCACATGGAGAAAGTTTAAATTAATTTTAGGGAGCTGAATCCAATTATCATGAATATTTATTTTACTTTAGATTGGCACTAACAGAAACATGCATTGCCAATAGTTGAGATATGGAAAAAGAGAAAGATCTAATCCATTACATTAAAACCCACACACTGTTTTTTAAGGCAGTCTGATTTGAATAGAGTAACTTCACACTCAGGTATTATTCCAGACACATTCCTCTCAGGACTATAGATTCAGGATAGTTTCCCACCTACAAGAAGTAAAAAGAGAGAGAGAGGTATTTATAACTATCCTTTTGGTACCTGCTGAGGTTTTGGTTGAAACTGTTCATCATCCAACACATGCCAAAGGAAACAACTTGACTGTAAGTGAATTAATTTCTTTTTATAATGTTTTCTTTAGCATGTTTGGTTTGAGAGGAAAGGATCTCTGAATGATCATCAGGCTTCCAGCATTTACTCCCTCTGTATTTTAGGGCAAGTAACTTGACCTTTCATGTCAAGATTTATTAATTTATAAAATGAAGAAAAGTTACCACAACAGGACTAGAAGGTAACCCTGTGTAAAATGTTCTCAGGACAGCAGGTACTGCACACCTCCCTGAGCTTTCAAGCTATGTATTTTTTTTTCTTTTTAAGATCTTTTGCCATTTTTAGTTCTCCACCCCACCACCCCCAATTAGGAAACTTACTCCAAACCAGTTTGCTAACACAAGACCAGGTTTAGTAGGGGAGATAAAATTCAATGGATGCGTGCAGGTAGCTGTTCTCTTCTAATACCAAAGTTACATTTTCCTCTCCAGAAACTTATGCACAAGATGGAGAGGCAGAGAAATACACCAGGTTCCCAGCCCAGCTAACGTGACCCTGCAACAAGCTGCCTCTGCTGAGCCCCAAGACACCCCTCCAAGGTTAGCACCAGGACCAGCACAAGAGTAGCAAGGGGTGAACACAGACAAGGCAAGAATGAAACGAAACAATGATTAGTTCAGCATAATCTGTCCATGACATAAATGTGACCTAAACTTGATTAGTCTTCCAAATCTGAATAAAGGCAGAGAGACCCCCATCAGTTTAGGACTGAGTATTTCTCAGTTAAGTGAGAATTCTTATCCAGTGCTGTATTTCCATAAGCTTTTAAAGCCCCTGATTCTCCCTGATTGAAATGGAAGTTACGCACCTAACACATTCAGGAATGCACCCAGAATTGTCAGCCTTAACTCATGTATTAACTAGAGTTATTACCATGATCAGCGTTACTCCTACTCAAAGTGATAATGAAATGGCATTTTTTTCTAGCTGTTGAAACACAACCTCCTTGTTTTCTTGCAATAACACAGCAAACCAATTAGGTTACAGAGAAATGAAAGGGGAAGACAGAGATAGGCATGGATTTGTTTGCACAGAGCCATAGGAAAATTAAGCTTGGAAACAACTTGAAATCCTTTAAAATAGGCTTTGGGATTGATACTGATGTTTTTCGAATACACTTAAAATCACTATTTTTAAGCACAAATTATCATATAGCAGCATGAGCTATATCAAGAACATGAGTACACCAAGAGATGGTAGGAGTAATTTTGAAGCTAGTTAAAATCCTGTTGATTTGCTAGATTCTATAATTACTGATTAGCTATGTACTAAAGTACTTTTTAACTCTTCGTAACTAGTTTTAAATAATGCATACTAGTAACTAAATTTTTTCATCATCATTCCAAACTCTGGCTTGAGACTTAAATTCAAAAGGAAAGTACTGTCATCCATCAGGCTTTTTTTTTTTCCTTTGTTTTTTTTTTTGTGGGGCTTGTTTTTCCTGAAGTTTTGTTTGCTTGGTTTGTGGGGTTTTTTTTTTAAACTAACAAGTTGCTATATAATGGCTACTGAGTGCCAGTAAATATTCATTTGGAAACCAGAGGCAAGACATTAAACAAGTGTAAAGGTGTAGCTACTAATGAAATTTTCTTGGGCTTACATACATAACTGTGATGCTCAAGTGAACATCATGAATTCTGGTCGGTATAGAATGCCTGAGAATGAAAACTGTAACTTGTATGAGAAGTGTGGAAAATGTAAGGACAAATTGTATCATAAAGAAGCAGATGTTGCACTTACCACAGTAAGGAATCAATCTATTCTATAAACAGTATTAAAGGAATCTTAAAGGGCAACTGGATGACATCAACACTTCTGAAGTTTCTTTGGATATTAGGTAAATGGAGGCATAATTTAGCCGTCTGAATTACTCGATTATGAATTAAAAGGCTCCTTTTACCATTCCATACTCAAACCAGAGTCATATTAAGTATCAGCCTGTAATATGAATTCTTAAAGAATGAGAAAATATTATCAGTTCTGCAAGTGATTAAGTTTAGCCCAAAACGAACATGTAAGGCAAATGCTTCGGAAAGCCTGCCTTTTTGTATAAATGACAGATCAAAGGGGTATTAGTAAAATTATATAATCCTGTTAAACTGGATCCTGGAAAAAGAGTACTGAAAGGCAATTTAGACTTTACTACTTCCTTAAACCACCACATTCTATTTATTTTAACTTGCAGGTCCTTGCAAAACTTACTGGCATGTATGTACTTTTCTTGCTGCTGAAATTGCAAGACAGGACAATCAGGTTTGTTATCAAAAAAACCCCAACATAGGCACACATTCTTTCTTTTTTTTTTTTTTTCGGAGGGGGAGCTGAGAAGTAAGTCTTCTGCTTTTCACACTGACAAATTTTATGAAGACAGAGGAAAAAAAAATCTCAAATTTGTCTTCTTCACTGAAGAGTGAAAAAAAACCCAAAAAACCCCACCCTAGAACAACCCATACACAGATGGATTGAGATTTCTGACATGTTCTGCATGCTGTACTGTCACCACAGGACCACCTGCAATCCTGCACTGTCCAGATAGGTGTTCTCAAAAACACCTGGGTAAGCTGTTTGCCCAAGGACTATGTACTGGAGATAAGAGGTAATTAGCAAATGAAACTATTCCTAGCGCTCGTAAGTGCAGAGCTGCAGCAGCAAGCTGGCACCTGGTAGAGGGAAATGCTAGATGTGATCATTTCAATTTACACATTCAGCACTACATCCCATATGCTTGTCAATGTGAAAGTGTCAGTGATAACAGAGATACCCTAAGAAAATGCTCTGTTGAAATGCTGACATGAAGTTTTTATGTATAAAGCAGACCCTCTTCCTCTGGACCATCTGTAACTTCTTCCTTTCCTCATGGGGCATGTGTTGGCCATAAAATCTTTTCATTAAAAAAAATTTAAAAATTAAGTTTGACTTTAAAGAGAAAATTATAAGCCCTTAAACATCCATAAACCACGTTTATATATCCGAGTATCACTCATATAAACACAGTACTTGCTCAGCAAGAAGAAAAATCTGCTGAGCAGGAAAAGTTTGCAGCAATTAGATATAGCAAAATTTATAACTGTGCTGCAAAATTAAAGTATCTGGCACTATGACTTGTATCACTATGTGAAGTTAACCAAACTGGCAAAATATGACTGCTTTTGTCTCCTGACTCTAGCCTGTTTTCCCATGCCTATGTTCTGTGTGCATCTTAAACTCACAGGTGTGTTTCCAAAACATTTTCCAACAATTTCATAACCAGAAATTCTTTAAGTACAACAAAAGTAGGAAGCCTATTTTTGTGTGAGAAGTGACGAGTTTGCTGATTTAGGTGACCAGCTAAGGCTAAGCAAGACAATGCAGAGAAGATGAATGATTTCCTCTGCGCAGCTGAGGTTTGCAAGGTGGCGTAGATCATCAGAAAAGGTTGATGGAGAGGACAGAGGGAGGGAAACAGGAAGACAAATTTTACAAGGCATTCAGTACACTCCTTAAATGATCTGGGAATGGCACGAGAAGAGAGAGATGGAAATGTCTGTTCCATGACAGTGTCTTTAAGAATGTAAAGTCTGCAAAGGACAAGAAGATTCAATGACCACAGTAATGAACTCCAAAACATAAAGATATAACTTAAGATATTAAAAAAGTATTTAATTAAGCAATGAAATGGGCCATATCTACTGGGACTCAATGACAGTGGATAATTAAGAAGTGTCCACTGTAAGCAGGCTACTTAGCGCATTTCAGTATTTTGGCACCTTCCCTTGAAGCTTCCAATACTGCCAGTGAAAGAAAACAATCTGAACTATAAGCACCAAGACACAGTGATGCAATTTACAATTCCAGTAAAAGTATACAAAATCTTACAATCCCTAAACCTCCTTTGAAAGGACTAGCTTATCTGGGAAATCGGTCCCTTGGAAAAATCCTGTTTCCCCCATCAGGACAAAAATCAGATACAACTGACATCACACCCTTATAAAGCCACAAAGACAATCTCCATACTTGTACTTTTAAACACTTGCAGACAACTCGGAATGTTCTTCAGCATCTTCACAACTAAATCAAGGAGCTTCATGCTCTAGATACTCTTTACTTTAGAGAACAGAGTCCCACAAGGTAGGGTTAATCATGTTAAGAGTCAAACTGGTGCTAGCTACACTGTAACAAAAATGACACATTTTAGACCCCTTTTCCCTCCTGAAAATAAAATGCCCATGGTGGTTTCCCAAGCTACAGTGGACCCACAGATCTCACTATTTTTTTAATCTATTTAAGAGTGGAGCAATCTGACAGCTCTACCATGACCTGTACCTCTCCCGCTCATCCAAGGTGCAGGTGACATGGTTCAAGGAGGTGACTGGAGGAATCATCTTCCCAAAAGGAAGACCATCTCCTGCCAGTCCCAGTACCAGTCTACCCACAGGGCCACTGCACCGGTGCCAGAGCCAGCACAAGCGAGCCGGTAGGGAGACAGAGCAGGACTCAACATTCCCCACAGCCAGCAGATGAAAATGAGCTCAGCGCTATCTGGTTCACCCCACTGATGTGCACATACCCAGAAGTGCAGCCTTGCCCTACCTCTATGCCATCAGCTCCCGGGGCAGGCACAGATGTCCTCCTGCCCAGGTGTGTGGAGGGTACTCACAGCCCTGCCCTTGACGGTCTTCCAAAGGCACACTGCCTACTGCAAGCGTCTTCTGATAATTAAATCTTAATACTTTCACTTTGGAAAGTAAACACCTGACACAAGGAAGCTGTGCACATCTCCACATGCTCCTGAGACTTTCCTAAATACCTTGTCAGCAGTACTAATTGAAAGTGCGTAGTGTTAATATGTTAACAGCAGATACATGATCAAAAAATACATATTTTTCACAGAAAATTGGAATTTGTCAGGGGAAGGGAAGAGATCCAAGTGGATCTATTTTGTGGTTTGTGTTTTTTTAATTTTTTTTAAAGTATTTATTTGGGATCTAATTCAGAAATGTACATATTCTAGCCATATGCTTTGTGGGTGGGTTTTTTTCTCCCTTTAAGCAGCAGCAAAGCCTCACATTGACCTCATTAGAGATACTTCAAGTTCTGATCTTCTACACACCACATACACAGGAAACAACTGCAGTGCTTCTCTTAAAGTCTCTGAATATAACATCTGGTTGCATATTCAGATGACACAGGCAAATCTGACAGCCCTAAAAACTTTGGAGTTCAGGTTGCAGACATGGTATTGTGGTGTCTGCTGTCTGGAATCAGCAGAATGAGCATTCTTGTAACCTTCAATAATCTGACTGAGGAAACCAAAAAAGGCATGTGAAAAACTCCAGAGAAATCCAAAACAAGCATTCTAAGTCTAGGGATGTTAGTCTATCATCATCAAAAGGAGATACCTGCCTATGTTGCAGATCTAATTTCGGAGGCCTTACTTTATAAATGCTCAGAGTTAAAATGACATTTTACTATATACTTTTAAATATATCTATACACACACACATATATGTATAAATCTCTGCTTTTAAGTTCAAATTATGAAGACAGTGAGCTCAAAAATTCATGTCCAATGAAGGGTATACATTTGTGTGAGTAATACAAGTGGAAATTGATTCCAGAATCTTTATTCCAATACCTCTTTCACCTGTAATTCCTCCAGGTTATCTTAAGGATGTTGCATAAATTAGAATTATTTTCATGGAACAGCAGTTTTTTAGATAAATGGGATACTGGAGATGAGCGCTGTAGGACTAAAACATCAAATATGGTGTAAACATAGCATGTTTTTCCAATTTAAATGGTTAACTGGCATAAATAATTAGTATATATTAAATCTTTTTAAGAACTAAATTTAAGAATGAGCTTCTAGGAAAAGTCACTCTAGGAAAAGACCTGAAGGCCAAACTAAGGTACCACAAAAATGTCAATAGTCTTTTTATTGACAGATCTATCATTAATACTCATGAGAATTACTTGCTTATGAGTGGTTAACCAATGCCACATAATCAAGATATAAACGTGTTGCATAGAAATTCTCAAAATCTTCAATAATGAGCTTTCCTCGTATTATTTCTTCTTAGTGTCACTAGAAACAATTCATTGGGCCTTATCAGACAAGAGTTCCCATTTTCTATCATTCCATTTTAACCTGCTTAATCAGTTGAACAAAAGTACTTTATGTAAAATGATTCCTTTAGTTGCCTTAGATACAAATCCCTGCAGTATTGTATAATTGAAATCTACTCACGTAAGTTAGGAATAATTAGGACCCCAAATTAAGCCAAACACAAAGTTAATTCAAATAGTCAGCTGCTGTCATTTAAATGGTTACAGAGTTTTATTGTTGCTTAACATCTCTGAATGCTTTTAAATGTACCTTTTTTTTTTCCTTCCACCCCCCTTCCTTACCCAAAACAGAAACAGGATTAAGAGAATAAATTTTGCTTAGGTCACAAACATCCATATCTTCAACAATTTTTTTTTTTTTAAATTAAAGATTTTCTCTGTTATTGTCACAAGATTTTTTTTAATCAACCAAATAAAAGAAGGAATTAAAAAGAATGGAAACAGATGAGGCATTGGGGTAAATAAAGTTAGAATCATGGAATGTTAAAAATGGTATTAGCATGACAACAAACTTTTAATAACAAATATTCAGAAAGTCTCCCTTCATACTTCAAGAAATCTTTTCTTTTTTTTTTAAAAGGAAACATAGAAATGCTGTTAGAATGGATCCATAACAAATCCAAGAGCTAGAAAATAATGCATCAAAGAGGGGATGGTTACATAATTTAATGGGAGTTGTTGCCAGGACTGAGTGAGGACTCTGCTGATTTAACAGAGTGAAATTCAAAATAATTCATACAGCAAATTAATTGTTATAGTGTTATATATAATACATATTACAAAGCATTTTTTCTATTACTAGATTACAGTGTAACTAGTAAAGGAAACACTGCTGGTTAGATGGATTTCTCAACCGTTTTTCTGTCGGCACTTGGTTTACACTGCAGAACACAACACTGTGTGTTATAAATCCTTCAAGGCAGTTTCCATATGGATGACTTCCAGACTTTTGTATTCTGAATTTTTAAAAATGTATTTGCACAGATGCTTTTTTTATATATATGAAGATACACATCTATATTTACACCAATATAGAGATATAGATTTAGTTTTTTATTGCTGAGCAGGATTTGAATTGAAGGCCTAAACTAAACAGTTTATGCATGGTATGCTACGCTGACATAATTAATTTTTTTTTTCAGTTGGCACATTAATTCATGAAATGATATTTTGTGGACTCTATCCATCTTTACAGGTAATAATCCACATCACAAACCACCAGTTTGCCCTCTAGTATTTTCCATGCTTCACTCTTCACGCATGCCAGCTTCATCTGTTGCAAATTAAATGATGCAAGAGCATAAGCAGCAAACTGTTCGTTTTTGTTTACTGAAGGCGTATTTATCTTAAGCCACTAAAAAGCATGATCAATTCTAAACCACAAACCCACATTCTTCCAACAGATTTTCAATAGTAAATGTTAACAATGGCATAGAATAAATCCCAACCCTAAAGTAACATTTTATAATTTAAAATATAATTAAAAAAAAAAAACCAACCAAAACCCAAAGACAAAATACTAAAAGCAATCTGCAAGCCTAAGTTAGAGAAAAGAATTGGGGCAGCTCAATGGGGAGAAACAGGAAATGTGAAATACTGTGGAAGGGAGATCACGTCACGTGCATAGTCAAACAGATCAGCGGTGAACAGGCAAATCCGACTGAAGCTCTCTAGGAAGATGGTTAAAACAGAAGTGATATGAAACAGCACTGAAGTCTGTAAAAAGGAAACATTTCTCGTTGCTTTTCCAACTAAAAATGTGGTAGATAGGAGAATCTAGTTTCGGTGTCAACTTCCTCTCAGGTTTCCTAAATGACATGCTGAATTTAAATTTAACAGGAAAATTGCTCAAACAGCACCTTTCATTAATTGTACTTTCTGCTAGAACAGAACAAAACTACCTAACTCCTGAGAGAGACATCAAAATCCCTGACAAGGGAGAACACAAAAGCTAGCACTCCTTCCATCGTTGAGATCCCTCATAAAACTTGCCGAGTGCTGTATCCAACAGCGGAAAGTTACGCGGTCCCTGGGGTTTCTCACATGTATGTGTTGCTGGGGCAACAGATGAAAAAAAAAAAAAAAATTCATTTTGCTTCCTGACTAGTCTCCTCGTAACACGTTTTATACACTAAGAAAACATGAGTGATTCTTATACCAGTATAAATCAAGAAAATAAAAAGAATGAAACATTCCCAACCGCCTGGACTGGCCCAAGCTCAGGAGGAACAACCAGGGGATCTCCCCCCACCATCACCAACACACTCATGTATGTTTACATGGGTTGCGTTAACGTCACCCTGACATGGATGAATTGTCTCCCTGATTGAAAAAAAAAAAACCCCACAAACTCAGCTAACATTCACACAACTATTTCTTTATGCTTCAAAAGAAAGCCAGGAGAGAGAGATTACAGAAACACTAAATACCTTAGCACAATTAGGGTTTTAAAAGCCAGTGGCGTAGTTCAAGACTGGAAGGGCAGGAATTTGGGACGCCTTCAAGCAAAAGGATTTTTGCAACTCCTATCTATCAGAAAGAACTGTATATTCAAATTTATCATCTTTGGATTTGAGGTATGTCTTATTTACAGAATTACCCATACAAAATTTATCCGCTATAAATGTAAAAAATTGAGTATTCCTGGAAAAAAACTGCACAAAGATTGGAAAAACATCCAGTGCTCATGCACCTCATTCCAAATGTCAATCCAAACAAACCATCAAATGGATAAACTATTACTATTTATAGAAATTAGTAAAACTGGAGCCGATCCAGCTTTGACAGAATGAAATTTTATCAAATTTGAACTGATTAGAAATAGAAATCTGTAGTGTGATTCTACTGACACAGGCACATCATAAGTACCATGTAAAACTGAACGTACAGTAAAATTATTCTATGTATGTGTCTTTCATTTATCCTCCTTTGTTCTAGTTATATACTTTACAGCATATAATGTGATGATGTGCTACTTTAGAGCCATATTATCCAAGTGCAAAGTCATATAATAAACAAAAATAATAATAAATAGTGAGCAACCATAAATATTCTTCTAACCTACCAATGTTGATGAGCAAATATGATACTAATTAATCATTGTAAATGGCCAATATTTAAGTGTCTCTTCCATGAAGATTACTGTATAAATACATACAACTGCATAACAAGATGTTGGGAGCTACTATACTATTGAGTGCATTTATGATAAGACTATGGACAGACAACAAGCCAAGAACAACTTCTCCGTGTGACTGTCTTTAATCTCCTCATCCTCATGCAACACAAGCTGGAACGCTACCACAAACGTGGAAGTGAGCACCTACATGAAACATATTCGCATTATGTCCTTTTTCTGCAGTGCTTTCATCCTACATACACTTGCTGCTATTAAGATGTCTGTAAAACACATGATTAGCACAAAATGTATTGGTTTCCTCTACTGTTTACTCACAGAACATCAATGGATCTATTTGCAAGTGTGTCCTGGTTTCAAACGGGACAGAGTTATATTTTTGTCCTAGCAGCTGGTTCAGAACTGTGCTTTGATGAGAATAAAGTTGGTAACACACAGATGTTTTCACTGTTGCCAAGCAGTCAAGGACTTTCCAGCTCCTCATACTGCCCTGCACAAGGCTGGGGTGCACAAGAAGCTGGGAGATGGGCACAGCCAGACAGCTCTCCCAGTGTCCAAAGGGATATTCCATACCATGTGATGTCACACTTTGTAGATAACTGAGGGGTTGGCTGAGAGGCAACATGGCTCAGAACTAGCTGAACATTGGTTCTTGGTGGTGAGCAATTGTGCTGTCCATCCCTGCTTTTGTATACTACTACCACTACTATTACAAAAACCCCAACAAATATAACAACAAACAATAATGTCTTCCTTTTCTGTCCTATTAAACTGTCTTTATCTCATCTCATCTTATGAGTTCTACCTTCTTTTCAGTTCTCTCCCCCATCCCACTGGGGGAAGTGAGCAAATGGCTGTGTGGTTGTTTTTGCTGCATGCCAGGTTCAACCACAACAAAGTGTAAAACCCATTATGTGCTTGTAGAACTTGGCAACGAATATTAAATCTAAAATTATTATGCTTTATGATAATTTTTATAATCTGATCATAAGGACACTGAATGTAATAAGAAAGCCAGTGCTGAGGCATTCACTGATGTCAGATGCTTCAGGCAGTTGTACTCCCATTTTACACTATGACCTAAAAGCACAATATAAAGACAGACAATGCTGTTAAAGCTAAATAAAAAAACCCTTGTTACTAAGAAAAACAGTATTCTTCCACTTGACAGAAGACTGAAATGAAAACAAACACTTATCAAATCCAACTGTTGGTAAAAATATTTTTTCCATATTTAGTACTAGAATAGTAATGAAGCCTATTGGTTTTGTAAAGACTTGTATGTCCAAATTCTGCTGCTGTGTTCTTGGAAAGGTACTTTACCATAATAAAGTAATCTAAAATTTACCCAGGTTTATATTTAATGAAAGAAAAGCCCTTTAGGCACTGGTGCAAGCGCAGGTTAGCTGAAGTTTAAGTCCAGTCCATCCCCTCTCTCTGCAGTGGTCAGATGCTTGGCTCACTTGGCCCACCAAGACCCACCAGGGATTACGGCACCAAAAGACAGTAAACTAAAGCTTAGAGGGCTCTGAAAATGTAACATCTGCCTTATATGTTATAAAGACAACAACACACAACAAACTGTTTCTACATGTTACAGGGTTCTGTTATTCTTCTGAATACAGGGCTCAAGAAGATAGAAAATCTCCCCTCATTTACAAAAGGATCATGTTTTAAGCTAACTGAGGAAGATGACAACATACCAAAATAGTAATACTGTTATTCATCTCATCATAATTATGCATTTATACTTTTTTCCTTGCTTAAATTATAAGACCTTTAAATCAGCATTTCCTTAAAAATTCTCATATAAATGTTAGTACAGTATTAAAATGGTTCTTCGTGCATTCTTCTACATTTTAAAACAGTGGTGGTTTTGCTTTGGTTTCAAGAATGTAATGTTACGGCATGGGATCCTGCAGACCTCACTGCTCAGGGAATATGTGAAAGGATATTCACTGTCAGCATGTTAAAGAATTTCTGCCTTTTCCAGGCAGTCTGTCAGTCTCTATTAGCTGGAAATGCACTTGAAAAGTTTAACAGACATTCTTCTTTAAGATGAAGTTTGGTCTCACTGTTTAGATCAATTTCCTTTTTAGAAGACACATTGGGCCTACACCACTCTCAGAAAAGTGAAAAATGACATGCTCTTCCAGGAAAGAAATCAGGACTCGGTGCAGCAGTTGCTTTCTGCAGAAAGCCCACTGCTCCCTTCACACATATTTTCTTCTACGTAATCTGCATTAATCAGTTAAGAAAAACACATTTGTAAAAGAATCAAAAAGCACATTAGGAATACACCATAAAAATGAGGACAGCACTGGAAGACTTATTAGAGTGACCCTCCAAAGAGCGGGCAATAACTGGCTGGCCTTGGTCCACTGAGTCTGCTTACCGATGCTTTGCAACCTCTGTTAAACCAAGTACTTGCCTACTAACTGTGTGCTTCACAGAGCTCTCACTGTGATAAATTCCCTGGCTAGAAATTAAATTAGTGCTCCTATTTGCTCTAGCGTGACTCTGTAATGGGTTTCACCCCTTGTAGAACTTAAATCCGCTAATTAACAGAAGTTGATTTCTTCTCAAGTCCAAGATTTTTTGAATTTTTATCCTGGGCAAAATCCTACTATTACATCCTTAGCAAAGGCAGAGGAAAACTGACATGCTTCTGCTGTTTGTGGAGTACCTGTGCCATACGCCTTAGACACTCCGAGTGCCTTGACAGGAGGCTGAAGATCTGAAGCAAGACACTAGAACAGCAAAATATCTTAGTAGTGGTCCAAACGTACCTTATCTGTATTTAGTATGTCTTCTCTCCAGTAAATGCGCTAATGTTGGAAACACGCGTAAAACTGCTTCCAATTTGACACTCAGGTCCTTGGCTGGCGTAACTAAAATTTACAGGAATTTATATTTCCTATCATAATATTAATTAAAATGGACATTCAGAGGCAAAGACAGGCTGGATTTTTTTTTTTTAAAGCATTAATGCCTTTTAAGAAAACAGAATTAAATAGATAATGAAAGCATGATGCTTACTCCTTTGGACAAAGCACAGATAATAAATCATAATAAAACGAATTAAGATTGTATTAAACCTTCATTAAAATAAAACACAAGCAAACAAAACTATTTCAGTGCTTCCCAAGCACTTGAGCTTCTCAAATACCAGAAGCAAATAAAAGAAAAAGGCATCTAAAGCTAGTCAAAAAGATGGAGTTTGTCTGCAAGATAAAGATGAAATATATTAAAACTTGTACAGTCCAAAATCCAATCTTAATCAGAATGTTTAGCTCTTTTCTTTTTTCCCCCACATATATATTACTGTATCTGTCTTAACTTGCTCAAAGAGAAACCAATAATATGTATAATAAGCTTTTTACTAGGTTTTGCTATGGAAACAAGGCATGTATGATCTCACTCTCTGACTTTTTGTATTTTCTCAGATAATTTTTAACTTGTTGGATGATTTCACCTAATTAGGCAGGAGGGAGAAAAAAAAAAGAAAGAAAAGAGGTTGTGTCAAAAGTAATTAATTTCCTACAGTGAGTAGGCAACAGGTAAGTAAAAGTGTGGGACTCCGAACCGCATGGGACCGCCAGGAGCACCACCCCCTCCTTTTGTGAGACCAGAAAGCCAGGATGGCGTGGGAGAGGGACCGATTCTGGCACGGCCACGGTGGGAGCTCCGGTCTCCGCCAGGCCATCAGCCACAGTACGAGGCCAGGCTTCACACAGCTACCAGCCTAACTCCCATTCAAACTGCTTTCCAAGGCAGTCCTTTCAGTCTGTCCTTTGTAATAAAACTGTAGTTTCAAAGACAGACCTATAGCAAGGAGAATGTGCAAGCAAAAGGGACAGAAAAATATCTTTGGAAATTGCATTAATATTCAAGCTCATGACTTCAGCTTTTCAGTCTTTTGCCTCTCATCTCTTCCTTATTTAGTGCTGCAAAGCTTGCTGTTGACTGTAATAACCGTGTTTTTCAAGCCTCTACACAACAATATTGACCTGTTGTTGATCAATGTACTAGCAGTGTATAATAAGTCAGTGTAGTTTTCCCCTCCAGCTGCCAGCACTCAGCCTTTCCAGGTTCATTTTACCTGAAGGAAAGGACCGCTACAAAAGCAACCCCACCTGGACTGCACTAGCCAGGAAAAGCAAAGCAAAACCAAGGCCTTCTTAGCTGAAGATATGATTCCTATTTGGGTAGGCAACACTAGAATAAAATGACAGCCTTCATGTAACTGTGCCTGCTTCTTAATTCCCTGGTAAGTTCAAGTTAAGGCACTGTGAGAGTCATGAAGTCTTTGTCTTGATTGCAAAATGTTTCATTATATGAACAAATGAGTCACTTGTCCACACCCAGGATCTTTTTTCCCTCCTCTTTCTCTGTTTAACTGTACAGAAACATTAAAATACAACAGCAGGGAATTCAGCCAGGTTTCATCTCCCCTGCCAACTGCAACAACCTGCATATACACACAAGATTTCTATAAAAAACCCTAAGTTGCAAGCAAGAGAATTAAAGATTTTCTTATTTCAAGCAAAAGTTAGATGCTCTTATTTTAACCTTTGTTCATGTTCATACTTCCAGGCATGAAGTGCTACTAAAGCACGTTACACTTGGCATCTCTTATTACTGAAGCAGAAGGCAATGTAATCTTGTGAGAAAGTGTAATAATGCGGTATTCATTTTGCTTCTGTGGCTGGAAGCCAACTCTATATTAATATTCATTTCCAGTATACAGAGCCACAATATTTCATTTATTTTAAGAATTTACAATTAATTTGCTATGATTCTGTTATCTGCTCCCAATTTCCTTCCCTGTTTCTTTTAGCTGAAAAAGCAGCTCTTGTATAGACTTTAAAAAAGTAAATTCACAACTGAAGCATCAAAAGATTGCTACTGGCTACTAAAAGCAAGAAAAACAGGGACAGAACAAAATGAACTTGAAATATTACAGATGACAATGAAAATTAGCTTTCTGCAAATGGCAAAAATTCCATCTACAGAAGTTCTCAGGTGACTTTTTCCTTTCCAAACTCAGAAGATAAAAAAAGGCTACTGTAACCAAAGCAGAGAATGTAAGTTGTTTGTCTGATTTTCCTGTTTTCAAATCTTTAATCACCACGTAGCATTACAGTACTTGTAGCACAAGTACGTTAATTTTTGTAAAATGTATTAGATATATGAATTTCAAACAACTGCAATAACACATAAAATACTATTTTAAAACTTCAGAAAAATATAAATAGATGCCTCTATTTCCTATACCTTTGGTTTCAAGTAGTGTAACCACTTTTGCAATGTAAGTGCATTTAAAATTAACAGAAGTTATTATATAGCCAGCCAGTTGCAAGTTTTATAATTGATTCTCCTAATATGCATTTACCTTTTTTACCTGTGAAAGAGGCTGGAAATCATTTTACCTTCCAGCTGCTGGCACTCACTTTCCTATAGAAGTGAGATTATACCTACTTCCACAGACTCAACAGATACTACGAGAACAGCCAGCCTAACAGCTACCAAATGATGAAACCATCCCAGATCTGCAGTGTGCCCTGGGAAATGCCAGTTTTCTAATATATTCTGGCAATATTTAATAAGAAAGAGGGGAGGGAAGGGAAACTGTCAAAGCTATTTAAGAGAAATGAGACCTCTCCATGTTCAAAAACCTGCATGAAGACTCTTAGGACATGCCCCCTGATACATGTGGACCTTCACACATACATGTGGACAGCCTGTTTCAGCAAACCTTGTCTGTCAGTACAACATAAGACCCAATTTGTGTTAGTCTAGAATAAATGCTTAGGAAATTACACAGCAAGCATGGAAGACCACATACAGTATTAACATTTTCAAGCTTGGGTTTTGCCATTTTTGAGTAATAGATCAGGTTTTTTGGTATAGATTTGGGAAAGAAGAGCGGGGGAGGCAGAGCAGTGTTCCTGAAGTACCTCTGAAAAACTACCCTTACAATTCAAGGAATTTTTACAGAGTAAGGTATGTGTCTACTTTAAAAGACAGTGAGATCACGCCCTAGATGCACCAAAATATGCCTGTATATTATATACCTACTACTGAATAATGTAAGATCTCATGGAGGTGCTATTACTAAACCAGTCTTTTTACCCACTACCTAGTCAATCAAAATGATTACACACAGAAATAGCCTCAAATTCTATATAAATATTTGTAACTTTATAAAAGTTCATAAAATATGTCTCATTATATTTGTGTTTCTCTATTAAAAGGATCACAGACACAGACTAACTGGATAAAAGAGTTTGTGAAGAAAAGCAGATAAAGTATAGCTGATACAACTATTTTCTTAAAAGCTTTTTACTTCCTCATCTCTAATTTAAGAGCTACTTTAAACACCTCATCTGATAGATGTGAACTATTTTTCCCTTCTTTTAAAAAGCAACATTATTTTTAAGATGTTATTTCCATATGCACTTTGAGTTTTATTTCCTGAAATTTAACTTGCATAGTTCTAATCTCAGTGAAGTGTTTGTAATTTTATTTTCAGCTAGCCAAATTAGAAAAGTAAACCAGGTATTTCATTTGCACTATTTAGTTATTTTATATCACATTTAACGTATCTAGACATTGCTTCTAAATGGCTGCATAATGAGAACAGAAAGAAGAATAAACAAAACAGTCCAAAAATAAGGCATCTACTAATCAAGGATATTAATACTGTCACTTCAGTTGTCTGAACAATGTATTTCAGTTTCAACATGCCACATGGTATCAAAGAAAAAAAAAATTTCTGTTTCATTAAAAAAATGTGAAGCTTATAAATTAAACCTAGAACATGCTGCAGATATTTTTTAGTTTGGCATCCTAAAACTTCAAGTCATCTAACAGAAATTAATTGTACAGACCACTCATCTTATCTGCAAACCCAAGTAAAAAAATAAAGCAAAGCTTACCTTCACTACACTGCAGGAAGCTGATAATGAGCAGAAACCAAAAACTTTGCATTCTGTAGCCAGAAGACACCATTATTGATCCCTGTAAGAATTTTCTTTGTATTCCTTAATGAATCCAGTTATAAAAGCCCAGCATCATCGAAACCAGTGGTCTGCATTATTCATCTTCATACCTGGAGAAGTAGAGGTTTGGAAGAAAAAGAGAAAGAAAAAAAAAATAAAAACAAACCACATCAATAGCTGAGCACCAATAATTTGGAATACCAAATTTTACTTGACATGAAGACAGAAATTTTTAATAAAAACTGACAGTACACCTGTACTGTAGCTGGGAATTTGGCACGTTTGTGGGATGTAATCTCTCAAGGTCAGTGATCATTAAACAGAATGCCAAATAATGATACGTGTTAAAGTTGAAAGTACGAATGTTATTGATGTACTTGCATTAATACACATTAAAAAAAACCCACCACAAACCAAAACCCAAAAAAACCCAACCCAGTGACACGTTCTCTGAATATAAGGAACCGGATTTGCAGATGACTAGGCTAAGCATTTCCCACTCCCCAAATCTGACACAACCTGCACTTCTCTACTTCAAAGAACAATAATAAAATTAAATCTAGGACACTGACGTATTTCTTAGGGGTTCAAAACATGCAGTGACTGAGAATGGAGTGGCAGCACTCAATGCTGAGACTCTGCAGGTCTCCTCCCCATCACGGCTCCAAACTTCCCTTCCCTCTATATACAGGTTGTTTCTCTTGGATGAGAAGCAGTAACGACAACTTTGCAGACAAAATACTCTTTGGTAAAAAGCCTCATCAGTTTGCTGTACTTCTACCCAAAAACCCACCCTCAGAGAAAAGGAGTAAACGTAATAGATGAGACTCTCCTGTCCTTAGGCTCTGACGAGATTTGTCTCCGACTGAAAAATATGAACCAAACTGCTCCTGCAAACACTGTACCAAAGGAAGAATTCGTAAAGCTATCATTTGCATTTGAAAAATATAATTACAATGATAAAGTGCAGTAGCTGTGATAGAAGATTTGACAGCAGACTGCTCCCTTTCGCTAATGACTTCATTCTCTCACCAGCCAACTGACTAACTACGCACATCCTCTTCCATATCTCACTGTACAAAGCTACATCATGCTTCAGCCCCGACTATTAGTGTTATGGAAGCTAGAGAAAAAATAACATCCATATACAAATTATTTTTTAATTACAAAGCTGGGTCTATATATTACAAATGCATGAAAAAACTCAGCAAGGACTCTCTGACCACTGCAGCAATTATAGAGCCCAAGATCTGAGCCTGGTGCCACACTGGCTCGGTCTCTCCAAGACCAAAGGACAGGACTGCATGGATGTATTTATGAGATATCTAAAATTAATGTTACTTTAAAACCATGTAACAACGACTATGTAAAAATTTAAGTGGCGGGATCCAAGGGCCACTTAAGAGTCTTGGGAGTACTGGAGCATGTTGAGGGCTTTAAAAATACATTTACCCCTTTGGCAAGGACAATTGGAAAGGATGAAGAGCACAAAATGCTAGACAAAGAAATCTATGAACTGTAGATCATTTTCAGAAGTAGAAAGCGTAACTCCTTTTATACTAGTCAATGTTAATACTAATCAATGATAAAGTTTGTTCCCTGAGCACAAAGACAGCAACAAGACTGACACTATTTTCCCCAAGCAGAAAAAGACAAGAATTATCAGAAAACATGGAACAATTTCTCTGGCTCTCAATGCAGACAATGTGACTGTGGCAGAATATGAGACTAATAAATAGCCAAATAGGCTTCTTTACTTGGCTCCTCTTTAAGAGGAGTGATGCCGCTTCAGTGTAGACTTCCCTCTCACACAGCACAAGTGTGCTTGTGATTTCTCACACAGGGAAATGAAAGAGAACCAACATCTGAGGCCAACTGATTTTATGTTTATTTATACATAAAAACAAACCCTTTTTCCAATTTCCAACTACAGACAGGTGCTCTTCAATCACAGGCACTTTTATCCACACATGTTTCAACAAAGACCATGCAGTAGCCAAAGGAGTGCTTCAGTGCAGGACAGCCAAAGTGTGGCTCTCCCTGGCTTAGGCCCATGTGCTTGAAGGTAAAAGATGTGACCTCAATTTAGATGGCGATACACCAGCTGCTACAAGACAACCTAGAAGCAGTTATGAAGAGACAGTCATATTGTATTCCTAGGTCTTTCACATTGGGCTGAGAGTGTTTTGCAACTACCAAAAAAGGGAGGGGGGCAATATCTAAAAATCCACAAAGGATGCACTGCATTCAGCAGAAATTACAATTGCAAAGGAGCTCCTGCTGAGCAAAGAAGAAAAAATTACCACCATGATATCTCAAAAAAAAACCCAAAACCAAACCCCAAACCAAACCCTGGAGTTAGTTCAGCTAAAATCTTGGGAAGAGCCTGGATTAATTTTTTACCTGTAGCACCCACAGGAAAAAACATAAAACTATTTCTCAGACACTACAGGATAATCACCATAATTTCAGTGAGCAATCAGAATAATCCAAGAGAATAGATGAGGAACAATAATGGCTAAAAATGAAATTAAGTCAGCCTTCTGATTGTTCCCACTCTGTCCAGATGATTTTGACTTACCGAGACCCAAGTTTTACCATTACTTCCACTACATAATCACTGCACACCCAGATTTTGACATGCCTTCCTTCACTTTCAAGAGGGTAGTCCTTTATCATCCTTAAACTCAGCTTTCTTGTGAGCTTTTTTTAAAATTGGAGAGGAGGAAAAGGGTTGTATTAAAACAAAAAACAATAATCAAAGCACCACTTGCTGTACCAAACATCTTTCTAGGAAATAGCTAAAAAATTTATGCCAGAGACATTTTGATCGTGTACAACTTCCTGACCTTGTAAACTGACTTAACTATTTTAATAAGAAACCACAGTTTCTGAAAGGATATTGATGTTTTTGTGATACCAAAACCAGCAGAAACTATTCAAATAATAATAAATGCAAAAGACTTTAAGGACAAACTTAAGTGCTTTGTGCAATATATTGTTCTCTCTAGATTGCCGCAGCCTACATACATAGAATTTAACTCAGCATGCTGCTGCAAAAAAGAATTCAAAATGAACTAACCAGCCCCTACACCAGATTATCAGGAACATATTTTTCTAAAAAAGAAAAAAAAAATTGAGCTGTGTTTGAAAACTGATGCAATAGCCTTTGCATTTGTGTCTTTCTTCTCTTTCAAATAAAAATCAACGGCTTTCGCAGCGAACAATTTTAATGCAACCTATATATTTGAGAAACTCTGTGTGGCTCCAAGTAAAAGAATGGCAGTTCTGAACCAACTGTTTATCAGCAGAACAAAAGCTAATCCTGAAAAAGGTACCCAGACATGAGCTGGAGCCAGAGAGCACTCTGGCTATAGACACCGCCGTCAGCCGCATCCTTCCGACCATCCATCTATCAGCGACACAGAGACTGTCAGTGGCATCTCACAACAACAACAAATCCCAAATCAAACAAGAAGGACCAGGAAAAGGCATATTAAGTTACTTCTTTGTAAACAGAAAAAGGAGACCATGGTGAGTGGTTGTCCTGCGCAAATAACTTATTTCCCCTCAGACCTTAATAAACCTTTTCTCTGGATCACTGACTGCTTGGGTTTGTGGGTGGGGCAGAGAGAAACTCCCTAGAGCAAAAGGTTGCTTGAATTTCAGAGTGTAATAAAAGCTGCCCAGAAAATTTCAGTTGTAACTTAAATCCCTACCTCTGGGCCATACAGCAGTCTCCCACAGAAAAAAAAATCTCAACCCTCCGCTGGAAACAGAGCGGTTCAACTTGTTACGTGTCTCCGCTTATGTGCTGCTAAAGACTAGATCAGTAATGGAAATGTTAATGTTCAAACCTGTACACTGCAAAGGCACTGGGCATCTCTTCATAGCGTATTCATATGCTGTGCTCCAAGTCCCAAGTATCCTAGTGCCCTGCCTTGCTTCCTTGTTCTTCTCTGCTTCTGAAACTTCTTACAGACAGAACACGACCGCTGCAGAATACGAGCCACTGTTGGCCATCCCTCTCCCCGCAACATTGCTCAAGAGCACCCCAGAGATAAGAGAAAGCTGCTCCAAGCGTGCTCCTTGAAATACTTTCATCTTTGAAGAGAAAGACCTCTAAAGGACTGCCGTGTCCTGACTCTACTCTGTTTAACCTTCCCAAGGTTTTATTTTCAAAAGCCAAAAAAGGGTCTTTTTAAGAGCTTCTGGACAACTGACACAGCATGCTCAAGAGCTGCTTTTCCCTCCTGCTCCATCCAGCTTTTCAGGCAATTAAGACAGAGGTGAATGCAGAGATCTTTCCAGCTAAGCAAGGATGTTTTTTCTTTAGCTGAAATTCTTTCAGACTAACACTGATGCATTTTACAATATAGTGCTTAATTTTCCAAATATCTTAGAAACACCATGAAGCTTTTGCAACCTGAGTGAAGCTTTAACATCCCTATTACCTAAATAAAATTCATACTAGCTGCACAGGCGCTGATGATGCACAGAGAGGTAAGGAACACCAGCCATAGCTGCACAGCTCGTATGCGCTGAGGAACTAGCAGGACCCAGGCAGTCCTTCTTATAAATCCTGTATGACCTACCTTGCCACACACACAGCACCCCCACTGCCTTTCATAACCCGGTTTATGAAACTAAGTAATTCTGTAATATATCTGAGACACTCTGCAGAGGAAAGTAGGGGGAAGAGGAAGCAAGGGTGAGTAGATATATATTCATACAATATAATAGACTACTTAGTCTCCTGAGAAATCATGTGTCCATGTGCTTTCCCACCATGAGGCTTTCCCAATTTAAAAAAAAAGTTACACTTCCTATAATCTGTAACATAAGAATTTAATTAGTGCAGTGTGATTAGCAGAACTAAGACACATTAGTAAAATTCTAGAACAAGACTAACACTGTTTACGATCTAAGCACTACAGTTTTATACTCATCTGCAATAAGACCCTGCTCTAGTTTTCAACATCGAACATATCCACAGATGCATTTAATATGTGTTACTCCTAAATGTTCACTAAGGTTAAAAATTTACTTACATTAATAACTTTGCATTAGTGCTATAGTATCAGATTGCAGAAGGTCTTAAGAATTACAAGATCTTACAAAAAAAATTGAAGACAAACAAGACCCTGTCCTGGTTTAGTTAGCTTCTACTACCTATAGTAAACTATGAGTGCCTGATCTGTTCCAATTAAGTTGCATATTGTATCAAGAAAGGAAAGGCTAACTCTGCTTTGTCTAAAATTGTTAACAAAGACTTCTTTTCCATCAAAAGCAACTCAATGCTTAAAAAGTACCAGAGTCTTATCTTCAATTCTGTATTCAACACTCCCTATTAATTTTCACCTTGGACACTGGATTTCTAACTCAAAACATCCCTTTCCAAGTTGCACAGTAGGAATACAGTATCAAAGAAGGCAGTAATACAGTAGGACCAAGATTTGGCCAAAGTCATTCAACCCTGTAACAAAAAACCCTATTTCAATGCATTCAGTCGCATTGTGCTCTTGAAGTGATGTACCCACACCTGAGGCGCACCCTGAAATACTGTGCTGTCAACATGCACCCTAAATTCATAACACCCATGGAAATGCCCACCCCAGCCTGGGTTCCCAGCTCATCAGCCCCACAGATCATTCACAACACCAAATCTACCTGTGCATGACATGACACTAAACAGTGCACTGACACTACTTTTAACAGTGCAACATGACAATTTAGTCCATCGGTCCACAGCAGCTCAATGGTCTACCACAATCATTCGCAGAGAAAATAAATAGAACTTAAGAGGAAAATATGATTTTCCTCTCTCATCAACACTCCAGTTTGGCTTGGCCTCACTCTTGTGTTTTACAGACACGTTATACAGTGCTCCATTCCTGACAAGCCAGCTTTGCCCCTTCTTGTTAACACAGGATAAAGCCTGGACACTCTAGGGAGTTTTCATTCAATAAGTCGGCAAAGTAAACCTTTGCTAGTGCTAATAAGAATGGCTTTTTTTGGCTCCAGGCACTCTCCTTTTGCCAAGTTTGAATTTCTCTTTTTGCCTTTGCTAAATGCTCAGAACCGTGCATGTGTGTGTGTGTGAGACTCAATCTTCACTGCAAATTCCCCGTATTTTTTTCCTGGATCGACATCGTGCCGCTCCATCAGACCACCTCCACTCAAACAGCGCAGGTAAAACCTTTTTAACACTTCTGCCCTCTGTGTCACTACATCTTCCTGGGGCCTTAAAGATAAATCCCCAGTACCCAAAGAAAGGGGGAGGGAAAGGGATGCTGTAAGTCAATTACAACCGTTATCAGCTGTAATATCTTAGTGTCACGCTGAGCATGTTAAATATGCTGATCACTTTGGACACCAGAGGCACAGTCTGAGGCTGTTTGCCATTCTCTTCATTAAACTGCAAAACAAATAGCTCTCATTTTCAAACCTACGTAGGACAGATTTTATGAACATCAAAAATAAACAAGAAAATAATGAATAGCTATAAAAAACACCGAGAAACATAGGACAAACCAAAGAAGCAATCGTAACAGCTGAAGAAAATTCAAAGGCTTTTCAAACTTCTCACAGAAATCCTCGAAATAATCTATTTATATTAGAAGATATTATTCCTTTCCCTTGGAAAAAAAAATCACTAGACTAACATCAACCAAAGACACTGCAGCCTTGTAAGACAGTAAACTGTTTGTTGACAGCCTTGACAAGGCTTTGCAAAGGCCCATATTTCTCAAAGCTGTTATGCCACTTAGCTGATCTCTTTTTTTTTTTCCCTCCCATCCAGTGTTTTTCACAGCTGAGAACTTGTTTGAAGTGGAAGTAGACTGAAAAACAAAACAAACAGAAAAGTCCTGGGACTGTGGTCAGACATGCCTGTACGTGTGTAGCAAGGTGGTGTTGCTCGAGCTGACTGCAAGGCCTGACTTCCAATGCAACCCATCTGCTTTATAACCCGCCTGCTCATTGCTGGGCTTAAGCAGGGAAATGAGTTCAGATATGCCTTTCACTGCTGACACAGTGAAGTGAGACAACCTCATTAGTCCAGTGTAGAGCCACCAGCATAACCCCCACGAGCTACTAACTTCCAAAATAAAATCAAGTTACAGGTAAGAAGGTCAAGAACATGTTTTTACCCATGCATTTACAGCATCTTTACCCAGCTATAACTGGGTTAATGGGCAATGTATATCCCCAGTGCAAGAGACCTACAAGAGAACCAGTGGAGGACCAGGCTGTGCTGCAGCCTTGGTATCTGGTACTCATCCACAAACCTCAGTTTGGTAGTCCCAAACCCTGGAAACCACTGCACTGACGACTTCTTTTCTAGGTATGTGCCAAGGAGTATTACCCAAAAGATTCATGAAGATACTGTGGTAGCATCCATCTTAAAGCAGTCCATTTTTTATCAGCTGTATTTAAGATCAGTGTATGTGGTCTGTATTCAATATAAATGATATCATCCAAGTTTTGAGAACAAGGTTATGTGGGCAGCAAGTTTTGATTATTTTTTAAAATTCTATCAAAAACCTTTGTTGTTACCAGAAAAATGCCTACTCCTTAAAAAGTAACTGGAAAATATTTATCATATTTCAAAAAATCAAAAGCAGGAGGCACTTACATATATATACACAATGCATGGGGTGTAATTTGTGGCATATTTTTTGCTTAAAGAGGAATATGGTTCTAATGTTAACATCTGTGAGACCATAGCCTAATCATTGTGCAGTGAAATATGAAACAAAATCAATGGTCGCACATAAGATGTAATCTCTACTCTGTTTGGCTCACTGCACTGAATCCTTGACTCATAAATCATTGTTACTAGCCATTCAGTGAATCAATATTCAGATTCCCTCTTGGTCTATACATATGACCGCTAAATGAAATAATAATGACCAAAATCTGTCATATATTAGGTTATCAATATTACCAAAAGGGATTTCTTTGGAGCAATGAGGTAATCTAGGATAGAATATATCAGCTGAGCATGCAAAGAAATGTGAAAAACCTGTGAATAAATACAGACTGCAGGAAAAAGGCATTTTTAAATACTACTTCTTTCATCATATCCTGAAGTTAAAATTTACCATAGCATCACAATAATGCATTTTATGAAAGACCATTCCAATAATGTCTGCTTTTAATTATGTTTTAAAATGTGCTGTACTTGAGCATTTTTCTTTTTCTACATCCAAATAACCCCAAGTTATTACAAGTTTTGTTTCTTTTCTCTAAAGCACTATATTAATTTTACAGTGATCAGAGTAGTATTTTCTTCCCAGCAGCCTGATAGTCAGGAGCTTCTGAAGACCATGTTTTAATTCCACTAAAAACCAACAGCAACAAACTTCTAGGAGGAATTCCATAAAGCTGCTTTTTCCAAAACATCCATAAACCGTTTATCTATTAAAAGGTGAGGGATCACCTCTCGCAGAACAACCCAACAGCCATCCCATACTCGGCCATCAGCCACATCAAAATTTCTAATTTTGACAACAGAAGAAGCAAAGAAATGATAGAGACTTCACATATATCATCTTTGAAAGAATAGTCAACTAAGAATGATCTTTAACTACTTTGTAAGTATGCAAGAGATTCTCCAAGCAAGTATGACTTAGAAGTAGAAACTTCAATGACTTTCCATAACCTTTTGGAGGACTTTGGCATGTATCTACCTCATACCAAAAAAGCAGCACACACTGATAGACGACGTAACTTTCAGGTTCACCGATTTTACGTAACAGTAGCACTTCAAAGTAGAAGGCTGAAAACTCAGCAACAAAATAAAAATCAAAAAACTGTTTTTCTTTCTTTGTACTTGGCTCTTCTCACATGCACATTCATGGCAAATACAAGAACTCAAGGGTGAGAGGCCATATATGCCACTACTACACAGACTGCACAGCCTCTTGCTTGCACCTACATGCAGATATGTATGACCGAATTACACAACTACCACTTGCACAGCATTAAGAATGTGTGAAATATACACTATAAATGTGGCAAATAATTCTTTGCTATTTACTCAGAAAGGGCCTGATTCTGCAATGAAAAGAATACAGTTTCTGTTACTGGATGATGAACTCTGTAAAGATTGTATGAGTTGACTACGCATCTAATGGTGCAACTATAATTGAGAGCATTTTCTTTTACAATTTTTTCTTCCTTTTGTAGAAGGATAAGTTGGAAAACTATAATGATTACATTTGGAGCAGTTATGAACCAAAAGAACTCTAAATTATAATCCAACGGAAAGGTTACTTCTAATTGCCTGTACCACTATTTGAAACCCTTCTCCCTAGCATCTTACATAGTTGTTGGGGGTTTTTTTTGGGTCGGGGGGGGGGATCCAGGGGAGGAAAAAAGAGAAAGGAAAAAAGGGGGGAAAAAAGATGTATTTTGGAAACATTCAAGCCTTTCCCATGCTTTGTGAAAAGGGAAGTGTGAAGTTACACTTTCTATTAAACAAAATAGAATATGGGTTACCTCCACCATTGCTACACCAGGCACAGCGAGCACCTCAGGACAAAACATCCCTAAATTGCTTTCACTTGGAGAATCTTAAAGAATTAATACTTTTTAAAGTATTCAAAAGAATTAATTCTTGGTTTTGGAGTGGCTGAAAACATGATGTTTCCCATACTTTCTTTTTAAATCACCCATACAGTGCAGATGAAATTTAAGATAAATTTTTAACATGTTTTAAAAGCAACATGATCTCTGATGTTCTCTGGTTTCAGCAAACAGATCAAGAACTCTGTGTCTTACATTTACACTTGCTTTTAAATAATACAGGTCTTGGTAGCTTAATGGGACAGTGAGGCTGCTACTTTGGAAAAAAATAATGTTTTTCATTAATAAGGTTACATCATGATTTAAAATTGTGATTTATTTACCCCTTCACAATTGCAAATACTTGAGGACCTTTACTTTGTATTGTTTTACAAGAAAATCTTTTTTTTTGTTTTAATAAAGCTCTGCTCCTCATACATTCTGCTATAGTTCACTAACTGTATGTGCAACTAGAAAGAAAAAAGTAAGTCTACATTTGTCTATCAACAATATTTGTAAGTGAATAGAGTGGAAAGATTACAAAATTTTAATAAGAACATTATATTATAGTAGCAATAATCTAGGTGTTTTACTGGGAAGCGAAGTGGATTACCATAAATGAAATTTTAAATGTCCTTTCCATTTTATAGATAACACAAAATGACTCTTTTCATGTGTCCAGCGATAAGGATACATGTGCCACACATTTAAATAGTGCCTTCACCCTATCCAACCCTGCTCATGAATTAATAATTCAGTGACATTAATACAAGAAGATAAATGATAAAGAGGTTACAGCACGAGGGCCAACAGTACACATATACTTCTTTTAGAGCAGCTAATACCTCTCTGCCAATTACAGTTAGAACTTTTTAACAGTTTTCAATGGCATTTTTACAATCTAAATAGCAGCTTATGCACACACAATTTCACACAACTCAAGCTTAATAAATCTCCTGCTGCTACCAAACAATCATTCTGGGGGATTAAAGTGCAACATCTGCTAACATTAATAAGCATTTTACATAGCAATATGTATAAAATCAGTTGCTATCAGTCTTCTGAAAAAGCTTCTAGACTGGTTTGGCATAAATTATACCTTTATCGTTCAACTGGTAACTTTAGCTTACGGCAACAATAAGGAAGCTATATTGCTATATAGCCGCAAAACCCAACAAAATTATATACTGACTACAATTATCATTTGTAGTGGAACAATTTTCAAAATACTTGAAAAATACACAAAAAATTTATGGATGCAAAGAATTTCAGGTAAGAACCTGGTAAAGTCTCACAATTTCAATGCTTAGAAGAAACAGAAGCTACCAATCTGTTTGCAGGAGACAATTTCTCTCCTAATACCAGTTACAGCTTTTTATCCACCTTGGGCTTTTTTTTCATTTGTATTTCTACTGAAGTAGAATCTACTGTGAAAGAATGCATGCCTTTCCAAGGCATAAAATAAATATCAAGGGTTTTATTTAATTAGGAATTCCAGCATACATTTTTAGGTAGAATTTGGCAAATGAGCGTGCCTTGGAGTCAAGAGACATGTAACATCAGCTTGAGCCAAGAACACAGTTGGCAAACACGGCACAAACTTTTACGTGAAGCCCTGCCAAGGCAACTCAAGCCCTGCAGTTCAGCCGTGGACAGCCGAATGCCAAAGCCTGCCAATCACCCCTTCCCTGTAGTGAATACAACAAACATAGTCTAGCTGGTGTTACCATCCTATCATAAAGCGGTTTTCAGTGTATTTATAAAAACATGGAGACATACAATACTTCAGGTCCTTACTTTGTTAAGCCTAAAACCTTAGTATTTTTTTAGAAATTGGAAAGAATCAATAGTCAACTCTGTGATAACAGATACTATAGTAGTTATAATACCTTTGTCTAGCATGCCAAAACAAATTTGTTGTGTGGACACACATGGGGCAGTATCTGCAAGCTCATTTCTTTCTTTCATGCAAAAAGAAATTTGTATCAAAAACATCCAGAGAGATGACAGAACAGCAAAACCGATCAATTAAATATGCAGAAAATATTTAACCTACTCTTCTTTTAATTAACAGTTAATTTTCCATTATGAACTGTTTAAACATGATTGTTTTAACATTATTTTTAAAGTCAAAACATCGCTTTAAAAATTACTATTATCACATTCTCCTGACATCGCCTACATTCTAATTTGACATGTTGTAAGAGAGGTGAAAAAAATCAAAGCAATAAGATAATAAAAAGATTCCAGCAATGCCAGTGCTTGACAACTAACACGCAGGACCTTTTGATGGTACGAGGCTTAGAAGTACCCAAAATGAGGGCTGGAGCCAGGTTTAGCAGAGAAAAAACAGTCATTTAAGGACAGAAGGAAAAAGCTTAAAACAAAAGGTAAGTATATTTAGCATCTGCTTTTTGCTCAGACTGATGGTTTCTTTAGGCTGAAGTCTGCACCTGCAATTCCCATACATATTTCAAAGATTGGAATCACTGTCGCTGGAGGAAGCACATGGGAATTAAGAACCCAGATGCCTCCGTGCCACCAACAGTCTTTCTTAAACACAGCTTCAATTTTAGATTACCGTTTTTAAAAAGAGTTTTTGAAATTCTGGAAACACAGCTTTACGTTCAAGTGAAAAATTCTTACTTTTTCCTTTCAGAATAGAGAAACGTGAAATTGGCACATGACTTTGCTTTCAAGCTATTCCTCCACCCGCACTCTAATTCTCACATCATACATATCCCCCGCCATGTGCTAGCCTTACATGTTCTTCAAGATTTACGGCTGCTGTAGTAGTCTCATAGCTATTTCAAAACCAGGTCACAACTTTCCACGTTACTCAGATTAACATTTGCAATTTAATCTATTTTAACATAAGAATTTAACAGCGCTGAGACAAAAAACAAGGTGACTTTTTTGCTCAAAGATGACTGACTATTAAATATGAAATTTAACAGGTTTTAATCATAACAGTTTGTAAACAGTGTAATATATATGTCTGCTCTAATTTAGTAAGATGGAATTCTCACATAACACTCATCAAAATAAGCACAAAAAAATTGTTCTGGCATTTGACTAAATTAAAATCTTCAGTCCCCACAGGAAGAATGCACAAATTTAGATTTTATTAATACCTTAAATCAAACTCACTTTTATGAAAGGCAATTTACAAGTCATCTTTTCCTGTGATAGCGAAGAACAGAATAGGGTCTTAAGCATATTTTTACAGGCACGTTGATGATAGTCTAACCTTTTGGTCTGATTGCTATTTTTAACAAAAATAGCATTTTCTTTGAAATCCAGCAAAGTCTTGTTTTCATGAATATAGTTTTAAGCCTTCAGTGACAGAGTGGCTGACAGCTCAACAGACAGAAAGTAAATTTAAAAGAAGTTGTCCCTGTTTAGAAAATGCATGCCGTTTTACCAGCTTCTCATTCAGCAATCTGAAAAACTCTAAATTTAATCTCGATCACTGTATTTCACAGCTTGCCAAAAGATATCTTATTGTGCAAAACCTTCACACTCACAAAATCATGCAAGTTATACACATGCTCAATAAGTCACCTTGATTTAACTAGTGCTCTATGTACTTTAATATTTTAAATTTCTAACACTAAATAACACTATCAAGCCTCCTGCATTGCAGGCACTTTGCAATAGATTACAAATCAGATGCACAATGAAATCATCATCATCAGGTAGACTCCCCCATACTCACCAGAAATCAGTGAGAGTCACATCGTGGGGCCAGAATAAAAAAAAAAAATAAAAAAAAGAGAGGGAAAAAAAATTAAAAGGCAGAGGGAGCAGGCAGAGCTGGAAGATGGCATCCCCCCAGCTAGTTTCAAGTGCAGTGGAAGTGGGAAAGCCCTTGGGTAGGGCGTAGAAGGAAAGCAAGCAGATGGAAAAGGGAAGGCCTAAGGAAAGATGCAGCAATGCAGGCAGGCTCGTCCTGCCGTGCCATGGGCTGGTGTGTCAGGGAGCTTGTGCAAAATAAAGAGGCAATTGAAGGAGCAGAGAAAGACTGACAATGAAGGAATGCAAGTCAAGAGGGAACAGAAAACATGCAGCGCAGTTCAGAAAAGGGAAGGACTTGCTAGTATGACATATCTGAGTGTAATTCGATTTCCGCCAAACAGGCTGCCATCATTTAGGACCAGTTGCCACACTCTCATAACCCCATGTTCAAGAACTACTTCTCCCCTGGATACAAACACAAGCTACTCTAACTGTGACTGTTCACTTTTTAATCCATATGAAAAGCCCTCTGATCCTCATTAGAAGCCAGGAATCTGTCTGTAGCAGTGTATCAAAGCAGTAATAAATGTGGAAACAGAAAGATAATGCTGGCGCTGAATGTTACAAGAGGGGACAGCACACATGTGCAATGGGATGCATGCCTCTGTGTGTACCTGCACACAATTATTTGGGAACACTTGCTGTTCTGCAAGTAATCACATTCTATAAATGACTGATGATTTTGCAGTGCTGGAATAATAGCAAAAAAGCTGACCACAATTTCAACACATCTATTGCACATTCTGGGCAATTTTTTTGTTTAAAAATCAAGTCCAGAGGTTGTGACAGTAATAAATGTACAGTTTATTTATGGGTCACTATTGGGCTGAACTAAGATTTTATTTCAGGAAGAAGAGAGAAAGATGGGAGGATGAATAACAGACAAAAACGGACAGGAAAAAAACCAACTAAACCTTACCTAAGGGCAAATCTTGGATACGTAAGAAGTGACAGGCATGACAGAACACTTCACCTGACACTGCCTGGTTATCAACATACTCTCCAGAAGTTACTCAGTTTTATTTTAATATCTCTTCAGTCAAAAGGCGATTTGATGTTTTTGACCTAAAAACAGCATCTTTATAGATCTTCTAAAAATAAAAATATCTAACCCAAGATTACTATGGTGTACTATACAAGAAGAGGTTGCAGTAAGCGCAGTGTAAGATTTCAACAGCCAGACATTTCACCCCAATGATTCCTGGTCACCAAAATAAAAATCAAATTCACTGTTACAGTATTATTTTATGACAGTGAAGTAAAATATCACCTTGCAGCTTTTCCACAGTGGTGTTATTTACTAACTAGAATATGCGCTTGTACAGTCCAGCTGGATGAGAGCAGAAGGAAGAAAACCAGGCTCTTCCTGGCTGGCAGCGACCATCGTTCATGACCCTGGACAAGCATCTCTTCTCCTGATCTGCCTCACAATTTCATCACATGATAAACTAGACACATTGAATTTTTGAGTAAGTATCACATCGATAAACACCCAGACACACATGTACTCAACCATACACACATTCTTGAGCAGACAGACATTCATAGACTATTGTTCAACTTTTGTTATTATTTTGCTCAGTTTCAAAAATATTTATAAAAAACGCAGTCTCTAAGAATAGCTACAGATAGCTAAATTACAAATATATCTAGCTAAATACTTTCAAATATTTAAATACGCTACTAAATGTTGCATTCCTCTCTAGGAAGTTACTGATCCTGCAGTGACAGCTCTGACTGCCAAACAGCAGGTACTGATGGCTTCAACATTCACGAAGCCCTGATTTCTTAAAACCTGGACTTACACCAAAGTCCATTTCCCAGCTTTCATTGTGAGCTCCATTCAATAAGCCATAACTATAATTTTTTTGTTTTGTTATTCTATTACAGGTACTGGGATAGAACTCATTAAACTTGGGTTGAAAAGGCTGTGGTATAGAAGGAAAAGCACCACTGCTCTTCTACTAAGGACCAAATCATCAGTATTTCAAGCTGACTGGGAAACACTAATCCACAAGGCAATTTTTGAGAATGTGGTGGGGACAGTAACAAACATAGCCGAAAAAAATTTAATTTTACAAGAATCATCAACAAAGCTTACAAATATGAAACCTTTAAAATAAATAAATCTGCATCTTGCGTTGTTTCAGGTTAAAAAACCTGGACCCTAGGAGCCACAACGCTGGAATCCAACCACCACTGCCCGTGACCCAGGCTGCTGCACAGAGGTCCTCTGCTGCTCCAAGCATGCCCTAGAGTACTTTGTGCCATACACTGTGCTGCGCTGTTCAACACGGTTTGTCAACACAACTCTGGGGGTGTCTTGATTCTGTGTAATGAATGCTAGCTCATTACCATGCTGGTTTTAAAAAAACCCCACAAACACAACCAACCAAGTCAGAAGTAAAAAAAGCTAAATACTAATATCCTCCAAGGTGGCTCCATTTCCTACACATTGGTAAAACTGCACGGACTCTGGACACATCATTACTGAAGAGGCTCCTGCAAGCTTCTCAGGATCCTCACACCGTTCACCTACAGCCTTGGGCAGGGAGTGTAGCCAAAGCCTCCCAAGCCCTGCCACCTGCATGTGCCCTTTCCGGGAAGGGAGATAAGCAAATCAGTGTTTCCCGTGGAGCAGAGGATGAACCTTCCTGCTCGTAAGTGCTCTTACGGTTTCCATAGTGAATGTCATTTACATGCAGGCATTATAAAGGTTCCCACATGAAAATGCATCTCTGGCACAATTACATTCTTTCAAGTTACTTTTCCTCCCACTTGCTATAGTTCTTAGGTGAAAGGAAAATATTGACAAAAACAGGACATGAGAGGGACATAAGATAACTACAGACTGAAAAACATGAAACCACCGAGGCATTTACAACTCTTTTTTTTTTAAACTTTAACTGTTCATTGCTACTGGGCAGCCTGAGATCAACTACACAGGGTAAAATACTCTTTTATTTATAGCCTAAGGGTTCTTCCATGTTTAAGAGAAAGGAGCATGTAAAGAAGTACACTATCTTTCTGTACCCGTCTGTACTTTGAAATGTCTTCATTAAAATGGAGATTTTGACTTTTTGACTGTGAATAACAGAAAAAGGACAAACCTGGTTTCCAAGGATCTTCATCTGCAGACAGCACACATAACACTCCCCTCTTTCGTCTCACAACGATCGCACTTTTATATCACAGACAATTTTCTATGGGGAAGGGCCTCTGGTTCATGACAATTAGCTAAATTAGTCCAAATTACATCTTTATTATGAAGCAACTGAAAGAATCTCGTCACAAATCTGGATGTGTAGCATGGCAGGACTCATACGCTCCCAGACCCATATGGCAGCCATGACAGACCCCCATTGCCTACATGGTGATGACAGTTATCTATCAGACCGTATCACGGGAGAGCTCAAATCCAGAGCCTACAGTGAAAACAAAAGGTATTCCCTATTTATTTTCTTTGTGGTTTTTTGGATAGAAACATGTTCTATACATCAGCACATACACGTGCAGTTTTCCACTAACACTGCAGTAAAAATACAACTCGTGCAATGGTCAGACAGACCTGAGGGAACAATACTGGGAGCTACTCCTTTACACCGCTTGTGAGCCATACTAAAGCGTATGTGCTCAGTTCATTTAGCAGCAGCTAGTATCTCCTGTACATACAAGACCTGATCAGTTGTTCTTTTACGTAACTTAAACATTGGCTGTAATTAAGTGACTGAGAAGATATTAATCATATCTCTCCACAGAGCAGAAGTCCTGAGCACAGTTGTGGAAACTGCTTAACCACAGCACTGAAACAGCTACAAAGTTTCCCGCTACCCCTCATATTTTTCATACATCCTTTCTAACCAGTTTTAATAGTCTGCTATGGCTGCAGCTGTATTTGATGCAGCAGTTATGTATCTATTTAAAACATAAACAAAAATTGTTTACCATCTGCCAGCAGACCTACTATATAAAACTTTCATTTAGCTGACTTTCTTTCAATTAACATATAGGACTTTTATATACTAAAAAAAACCACATTACCAAACTACAATGAACAAAAAGAATTATTTTAAATTGTTGATTCACAGATCGAGTGATTTTTGGTGACAAATACACAAGAACTACGAAATGTATTATTTACGGAATCTTGGCAATCTATCACATCCAAAGATCAGTCAAAGCTAGACAAAAAAATAAGCTAAATATAATGAAAATAAACCAAACTTAAATTTGCCATTAATTAGATAAAAGAAAGAAGCTGATTTCACTGTAACTCACTATACTATTATCTTTAAAAAAAAAAAAAAAAACAAACCAAAATCTATGTTCAGAAACAGACTGAAAATAGTACTTTCTAATCATGCCACTGTCCAAGCACTGCTGTAATATCACTGTAATCAGAAATAGTATCCTTAGAAGTGAAGATGTAGTTGAGAGTATGTGAATTTTGTACAGATGTATAAGGAACAATTTCATTCACAGGTATACTTCAAAGGTTATACTGCCTTTATGTGCTCTGTTTGGCAGATTTTTCAGTCACAAGCCAAGAACTGCTGATTACTTGCGTCCCATTTGCCAGATACAAAAGCTTTATTAGTCATAACAGCACTGCTGTTCCAAACAAAGAGATAAATAATAATAAAAAAGGCATGGGAAAAGAGATAGACTTATCCCTTCTTCAGGGTTCTTGTCTGTGAGCAGTTAAGGGTGACTTAGTGTGGCTTCATTTTTAATGTATGCTACAAGTAAACTGACTACAGTGTGGATTTGTGCTTTGATTTATTGTCTGGCAAACAGAAAAACAGTAATTTTAAGAAGCCATTCATTACAGGATTTGTACAAGAAGAAAAATGGTTAATCTTTATCATACAGTTAAATATACATATTCCAGAAATGTTTCAGGAAAGCACATAAGGCTAACAATTTGATAAGAATATTGCTGCGTATATTTTCCTCTTTCAAGCACAGAAATTGTCTTCTGAAACATCAGAAAACTTTTTTAACTATAAATATGTGTAAAACAAATTCACTGTAACCTATCTATGAATACTTTTAAAATAAAAGTAACTGCAATATTTAAAGGATTGATAAAAATGCTTTACCTCTTCCTGAATTTTTATGGATTATTCACCCTTTTATTCTAAATGCTGGGTTCTTCTTCGTTAGGGTATACAAGCCAAGCACTGCCCTTGACAATGCAGTCACAGTTCACGCTCTTAAATCGGTTGGAGCTCCACATTCATCAGGGGGTAACATTCGTCCTTTTGTGTTTTCTTTTTACTTACAGACAAAAGATACAATCGTTTTCCACAGTTCAAAATGAATGAAATGGGAAGCCAATCTAAGAACCTACAGGAGTTTTTCTAAAATAGAAAACGTTATTCTTCGGGTCATAATTCTTGTTCTGGGCACAAAACTAGAAGACAAAGCTCCAGATTGTTGCTCTAGTTGTGTAAATACAAGACATACGAGTTACTGATGACAGATCAAATCATACACCACTATCATGATTACAAAAATAATTACATTTTGAATTTTGATTGTTTAATGCAGTTATTTTCTAGTAACCCACCAGCACTCATTTAAACCTGTGTTCAATGTTACCTTCTATCAGCACATTTTTAGAACCAGCATTATTTCATGTCAAAGGAAACAGGTGCATCTTTCCTCTGGCCTCTGCTAATCGGTAACAATGTAAAACAGATGGGTATGGGATCTTTCTATGTAAGTCTTATATATAAAATTAATCTGAAACCCCCAGGAAATGTTACTTCTCACAAATCTAGCTAATACTATCCATGCTTGTGTACAATCCATGGAACATCTATTGGAAAGTTCTTCTACAATAAGAATTCCCACCTATGAATTTTCTTACTTTGGAATGACCTACTTATCTTTTTGTTACTGTAAATCGGAGGCGGTGGAGGGTGGGTGTAAAAAAGTATTTTGTTTAACACTCATTATGCCAGTCTTTACAGAATTATACTGCAAGGTACATCTTAAAATGTGTGACTATTTTGTTAAACCTTGCCACTCAGGCTGTAGCTCTACTCAATGCAATTATTCATAAATGACTACGTATCCTCATGTATTTTGTTCAATTGGTCCCTGTGTTTTTTATTGATAAAACATAATTAGTTTTATTAAGCGTGACTGGTACACTGCTTCTGCCAAGTGAGTGAGTATTAATGCCTCACTTTTTTGTTTTTTAAAAAAACAGATGGAAAATTTTAAGAATTAAGGAACAGCTTGAATGTCACTTACATGAAAACTGTACAAGTATGACATTATTGTCACTTTTGTTGCTCATAGTAATTTTTTAGAAGTATCTAAGTTACTTATCACCATGAAAACCTGGTGCTATTGAAACAGAAAATGTGTGCTGCTACAGCTAAAACAAAGTAACATAATTTTATTCAAGTAGGCTCTTCCAGTGTAGCAAGTAAATTGCCATTGTTCTACCTTCAAAATACAAGGGTGTTAAAAAATATATCTTAATCCCAGCTGTATTATCCTCATAGCAGAGTTGAAGTTACATACACATCTTGATTTTCATGTTGTACGGCACTCTCCACTGAATGGAATTTCTGGAACATCCTTATATCACCGGGAAAGAAAAAGACACGCTATGCAAAGGAAGATTACGTCCATTGGCTGCCCAGAATTCCTCAACAAGATTAAATTAAGAAAACTCTCTTTCTTCATCATGACTAATGCATCAGAATTTTCCCATGCAAAAAGGATGATGCAACTTTTCAACTCCCAGCACCTATAAAAATCTGTACGAAAGATGTAATTTATATATTTTCTGTAAATCTTACCATTATAATCCTATTGGAGTGTAATTGCTGTGGCTAATATTCTTACCCTGTTATGAAAATGCTCAACATAAATGTGGCACTGAGTTGTTAAGATAATACATGATCATGCTGTGAGAGGGTAATACCTATACAATAGCCCTTGCCAATACCATAAATCTCTTTATTAGACAACAACCTATTACAGGAGATCTACTTAACTGTTTCCCTACTTAGAGGGCCATTTGGTGTTACAATAACAAGCTGACTTTTCACATTAGCAAGGATTAGCCAGTATAAATAATAAATTGACACTGAGTTGCTGCTCTTTTAGATACGGTAAATCTTTCCTGGTGTTTAAAAAGAGAATCTAAACTAAAACCCTGAAACCACGTTAGGCTGAACATACTTTAAGTTTAAAGTTCTGTTAAACTAACCCCCAAAAAAACCCCAAAAATCAAGTCTCAAACCAATTTATGTGGCAGATTTATTACAAGAATGCATGTTATAGAGAGCTGTTTCTGTTTTATAGAATGTGCATGCATACCGCTTTATTTCCTAACAGCATCACAACAAATCATCTTTAAATTTACCAAAATATTTTGAAGTAAAACGATTACCATCATTTTTCCAGAGATAAATAGTGCAGAATTCATCTAAGAACCATCTATTATGCCTCTTGCTCAGCAAGCAAATCTGTGTTATAAATGAATTATTTTCTTCTCTGAAGTCTTAACTTTTTGAAGGATCATACGCTTTCACAACCTAGATAACTGTAATGCAAGCTATAAAACCTGCAATACATAAAATAATTTCTTCCATTGTGCTAGATTAAGGAAAATCACTGTTTAAAATAAGTATTTCTGATTGTTCAAACTACTTTTGAAGTTATAATTTACACATAAACTTAGGTTATGATATTCCTTGGTCTTTGCTGTCAATAATTCTCTAAGCCTTACGACAGCAATCCTTACCACTGTTTGCCTGCTTTAGCCTGACTGTATGAATTCATCAATTATATCTTATCTGGATGAAGCTCACTCACCTTCTTATATTTATAGTAAAGAAAAAGCAAAATTAAGAGTTAGCCTTGCAGCTGCAATCACCTTGATTATGATTCATAATACCGTTTGCGTAAATAGAAAAGACTTACCTATTGCTTTTTGGCTAGCACACTACCCTGCACGAGATGCACTGAAGACCTGAGTGTGTTGTCTCTCTCATGCTGACGTGACATTTTTAGAATCGGAGAAGACAGTTTATGCAACAAAAATCTGCTCCCCGTCATACAAAGCACTGAAACTGTCCTCTTGCACCTCGACATGCAAGAACTGTTTTCCTCAGTTTCTTTTTAAGCTTTCAATAAAAAGGCAGGCCCTCCTTTGAAATATAAAGCATTTCAGATGTCAGCTTCTGCTTACTGACGTCTTAAGAAATTTGCCCATTGTTATTTACTGTTTCTGATGGACAGTCTTTTTAAAAGCTACCTTGCAGAGCATTTCTCCTGTGCATAACACCGAAGGCACTGTGCAATGAAACTGTACTTACTGGAAACTATTCAGCCCTGAACGCCTTGATTACTCTGATTATCTCATATACAAGCTCCCTCTGCAGGTAATAAGAAGAATGAGCAAAAGTATGTGAAAAATGTGGGTAACAGCCGGCACAGGAACCCAAATAAACAGTCATCATTTTAAAGAAACTCTGCCAGAAATCCTTCCCCAATGTTACCTGACATTAGGAGTTAACACAGAAAACTTTTTTTTTCCAAGCTCTGTGTCTTGGGGGTTGGACCCGATGATCTCTCGAGGTCCCTTCCAACCCCTACAATTCTATGATTCTATTCTATGATTCTATGTTTTCAATTGCAGTCTATGTCTCCTCTTGTCGCCTCAGAAAAGCTAAACATTCTGCTTTAGCCTTTCCTGTATCAAAATGCGAAGATTTGTTTTTCAAAGTCACCTCGATGCTTCCCAGGGCAGAAGGGAAAAAAAAAAAAAAAAAGGTGTGTGTATGTGTGGGAAGTAAGTAAGAAAGTAAAAATAATTGCTGTGCTTACCCAGAACCAAACAGAAATGAAAAACCACCCCAAACAAGAAAATAAATTCATCCTATCTGATGCATCTCCCTAACCCCAAAACAAATGAACAGCAGCATCCCTCATTCTATTTACTGCTGGGAGATAAAACCCAGTGCCACTTTCTGATACAATTACACATGCACTCCACCGAAGTTTAATAAGCAACTGAATTGAAAATTAAAAAAAATCTCTATCAATTTACATAAAATTATGAACAAACAAAGCCATTTTCACCCAACTGAAGCTAAAGTGCTTTCCTTCCAAAGGACATTACCCTTACCTTAAAATGTCCTAAGTTTGTTCGCCGTAATAACATGAGCTTTCTAGATAAAAATCCGTTCAACACAAACAGCAAAAAGCTTCAATGAACGAAGCCATAAATATTAAGGAGATCAAAATTAAGCCTTCATCCTATCTAATGTTTAGCACACACTCAAAAAGAGGAAAACCATCAGGCTACATTAATGTCTCCTCTAACATGGAAAGAATTAAAGTATGCCTGTGGTTTTGTTTATCTTACAGAGCCAAATTCCACTGTCTTTACTTCTGCGAGTACTGCCATTAGACTCATGAAGAATACTCGTAAAATAAATGCATACGCATAAGGCATAAAGTCACATATGCCCTGTGTGACTTTAATTTTCACTGGAAAAATAAACTCCAAGTATAACCTTTCAAGGTTTCAATGTCAGCTTTGAAAAGAAATAAATAGGGGAAATAGACTCATGATATTCTAGTATGGCTACAGCCACTACATGGGACAAATGTAGGACAAATTTGGGGCGTTCACTTCAAGATGATGAGAGTGCTGCATACAGAGCTCTCCTCTGCTGCTGAAATATCTTTAATAATTGGATCCACAACCAGTTATTATCAGATACTATTATACACCTTCTCAAATGAGGGAAAGAATGAGGAAGTAAAGAAAGCAGGGGGAAAAAAAAATCCAACATTTTGGAGAGATGATGCTCTATTCAAACACTGGGTAAGATTATTGCCTGAAGGGCAAAAGGATTTCTTCTCACTTTCAAATTATGTCAGCCCACAACTCCCCTCCCTCCCTAACACATCTCCCAGCCTCAGCCCATTTTCCTGGCACAGCAGCTCAGCCAGAAACACACCTCAATTGCGGAGGCACCTTCTCTCCTTTAAGCACTTTATACTGATTTCTACAAGAATCAGCCTCACCAGTTGACAGTCTGCTTTAAGAAATACCTAGACTGGAGGTACTGCCCTTCAATAGTTAAATAACAAATTCACTAACAAAATAGTTATGAATTGGTCTTCTGAAGAACACTTGCTTTGTTCAAACCAAAGGTTTAATCATTATTCATTCCGGGAAAGCAAAAGCAGAGTTTTCCAAATCACTCACTTTGCGTAGAGTAAGCCTAAATTAAGCTTAGAAGAATGAATAAAAAGGATGCCTGGATCAGACAAAAAGAATTCTGCCTACCATCACAGGCATCAGGAATCTGCCAGAGAAATGCAGAGTCAACAGCAGAACTTCTCAGGAATCTTTTCTTAAAATGTCACTTTATTTGGGAGCGATGCTGCCTATGGTGAGGGCACTGCTTCCCAACGCTGCTCACACCGGCGCAGACTGCTACGCCGTAAAATGTGACAAATATGATACTGCAAGAGAATATATAGCAAGGAGATCCAAAGTCTCCTTCTGGCATGTGATCTCTCACCGCTGCTGCAGGACTAATTTCAGAGTAAGGCTCACGCTCCATTTTCACCAGATCCCATCAACAGCAAAGCAAGTATGATAGTCAGAAACAAGGTCGGTCATCCCCTCCCCAGCTGCCAGAAACAATTTTTAACAGTAATCAGCGTTAGATTATTCTGTCATCTAGATTCAGACCAATAATCGGGTTGAGGTGTTGACTGATAGGAAAATACCAGCAAAGGGCACAAAGGAAAGCAGCAGCCTACCCTAAATGAAAGACCTGGGCTTTTATCACGTCCAGAGGCAACTGAATAAGCATCAGTAGCCTAATTCCTAAAGTCCAATTCTCCAGTGATAAATAGTTCTGCTGTTACTTTGCTGATAATATCCATTTCTTTTCAAGAGTCTGAGATGCAAATCTAAGTGTACATTAAGGAGACAGAGCTCTCCAGCAGCGGCGCACGATGCGTGCTCAGCTGCTCCCTGTGCTGTCCCCACCACGGAGAGCAGGAAAGCAGCCCAAGAAATAGGAAAATTCCCTTCTCTGCCCATCTTCTTTACCATAAAAGGTATGAACACTCCCAACACCTAATCTATGCATCAAGGCATCCCTAATTTAAGAATTAACATATTAAACATGGTTTTATTTGCACAGTATCAGAACTTACGATCTCACATAGCAGTCTTCATTCCTGTTATTTCATTCCAGCTTTTGCAGCTCATTGTGGCCAAGTAACACATCATTAAAATATAAACATAGCATAGAAAAAAACAAACCTCGTGCACATTGATCAGTGTCAAGTCAATCTGCATTCCGTTTCAAGAGCTGTTCCACTTCTTCCTTATACTGCCACTTGGGCAAAAGGAAGTATCTTTCTTGGGTGGTAAACACATTGTAAAACACTGCTACAGCGAAGAGACAGTCGAGTTACTTAGCACACCCAGGGACAGAACAGGCAGACGCATACTGTGTTTGCATGAGGAAACGGCATAAGATAAACCTCCTATGACAAAAAAAGTGCATTACATTAAAAGGAAAATATTCTTAATATTCCATCTATGTAAGAAACCCAAGTAGCTCCTTATTAGCTCTAACTAGATTTCCTCTGAAGCTAGCTACTTTCGCTACTGAAATACAGACACTGATACTTAAATCTTTCCGTGTAAATGTTAGTGTTTATAATGTGCTCCTGAGAGATTAAGATTAGAAAAAAAAATAACCACACAACCAAGACAGACCCTATTTTTCTCAGCCCATGATCACTTGTCAAGCCATGATTAATGCTGTGCTCTGTAGAGGGAGACATTACATCTAGGCTACAACAGACCTAAATTTTACCCTACGGCAGAAGTCTGATTTAAACATCTCTATTCAAAGTGACATTTGTCCTCTCTTTTCAACCAGTTTCCTCTGAAATTCCAGTAAACTGACTTTGTGACCTACAAATGGTCCATTGATTCTAACTTGTCGTGTTGCCTGTCCTTGTAGCAAAGTTAGTTTTGGTGACTGAATGAAGCAAGATGTTATGCATTCAAGAAAAATACAGGAACAGAGTCCATTAGGTGCTCTATTAAATGCTCGGTTGGATAACAGCAACGAGAATTTACGGCTATGAGGATTCCCGCTTACAGAGAAGAGCTAAAGATAAATACTGAGGTCAACATTAAAAATCAGGAAAAAATGTTATATTCAGAAGTAACAATGGCCTTCATATTCTAAGGTGATGAGCAAAGATTTTTTTTTTGTGTTACAGACAAGAACACGGGCATCGTCAGAGCCACCCTGAAAAGTAATTACATTTTATCTCTTGCCTTTCACTCCGAAATGTCTGCTAAGGTATTTACATTTGTCTCTTACAAGAACAACAAGCTAGACAGGAGAAAATACTAGTTGTGATCACTTATCTGAGGCAAATACTATTTCTCCAGTGAATGGTATTATTCCATCTATTTTATAAAGTTATTGTTAGATCCTCCGATTTATCTGAAACTGCTATTGTAGGAATAAAAATAAGACATGCTTATACCTTGTAAAGAAATAGCCAAATAGCAGACCTGGACATGTAAAATAGTCAATATCCTTCTTACTGAACATGAAAAATGCCAACGTTTGATAATATTAAGCAATTTAGACAGTGCTGGCAAGTTCCTACTCGCCAAGGTAATCTTATTTCTGGTGCTTTTCAGGGTAAATTGATTTTTTTTTTCCCCCTCCTTTTAGCTGCTCTGATAATTGAACAAATTTATACAAGTGTGATGGGATTTTACTTAGCAGACAACACACAAAACACTCCCCAAACATGAAGTACCTTATTCATAAAAACGAATTTTTGTTGTAATTAAGCAAACTGTATTTAAGCTTGCTTGGTGCCAGGACAACAATCAATAGCATTTTGTTGGAGACTGCACTCTACCTGCAGGTGTTAAGCACTGTGCTTGCTTCAGTCAGGCTGCAATGTTTTTCATTATTAAGCCTTTCTAAATAATTTGGGGAAATAGCAAGCAATGTAAGTCAAATCCTTGCAGTACCTTATGAAAATCAAAAAGAAAGAAATCATGACACATGAAGATGACATATTCTTCTAAAGCCCCTAAAATGCTCCATTTAATCCACAACCTGGAAGTGCTACGATTCTGAATTTGGAGGCGCTTTCTCCCCCTCCCTCCCCCCTTAAGGAATCCATTTCTGGCTAACTAACATTTTGTACCTAGAGAACGCTGTGAGACCTTACCATTCATTACACAAGTGTATTTCTGTAACTAAGTTGCTTAGAGTAAGCAACACATGCTTCACAGCCTATGCTGCCGAAACACATCCTGTACATTGCAGGTTGAAAAAAAAGCATGAACTCAAGGAAATTTTCTATTGAAAAGGGCTTCATGCTTGTCATCTTTTACCTTTTAAATGAAGAATGTTAAAAAGAACCGTATTTATTAAATAAAGACTAGAAGTATTTTGTAAACCAGGTATATATTCACGTTAAATCATGAGTTAACAATATTCCAACAGAGCCACCTACTACCTTTATTTTAAGAACTGTTGGAAACAAAATGCAGCTATCTTTGAAAACTATTTAAATATTAAACACGGTCGTTAAAGAGTATTAAAGTATGGCCTTAAAATTGCTTTTTGTTTTTCCAGTTTTCTTGATATCCAATTATGACTGTGATGGTTTAAATCTTTTACTTGTTTCAAACGGAGGGTTTTAAAAAATAACAGACAGCTTTTAAGTTTAAAAGCTGCACATAAATACTTAAAAAGGTGAATTTCTTGCAATTTCAGATCACTTTTGTACATCACAAACATCAACCCTAAAAGATACTTCGAAAGAGTCTGTTTAACATGACATCTCCAAGTAACACGTCTGACTATAAATTTCACTAGCCTGTGTTCTACAGTATATTGCTTTATAAATGACTGCTTGTCTACCTGTGCATGAATATGATTTCCATTATACACCAGGCGTAGTTTAACTTCTCCTGCAGTTCACCAGGTAAAACCATTAATCGTTACTTCCAGTTCCTGTATTACCACCCATCCACAGACATTCCTCAGTGGAAATCCAGAGGAAACATTGAGCACTTTTTGGATATAAAATATCTCCAAGTGGTTATTGGTAGGTTTTTTCTTCAGTATTATTAAGCATGGTGCTCTCCTCAGCAAGAGACACATTTAAGTTAACAGTATTTTCTTACATGTATGTCAACATCTTAGGTGGACACATGATGAACAAAGGTTTGGAAATACATAAACTTTTTAGAGCAAATGTTGGTTAAAACTTATGATTGTATGTCTACCCTCTCAAAGTGTTAAGCAATTAGTTATATTGGATGGATATTATTTATATGAATTTATGAGACTATACAGATATGTATCACAAATATAACTTTGGCAAATATTTTGCCTAACCAGCAACTTCTCTTTCCAACATCCTTAATTAAAAATGATGGACCTTTCTAAAATGCTGTCAATCAAGACTGCAGCATTTTTTCTTCATCATAACTATTTCCATTTTAAAATATATGTATTAATCAAAATGCCGCATCTACACATCGCATTTCAGAACTAAGAATAATCATATTATTATGTATTACTGCCCATAAAGACACAAACTCCTAAGACTATGCTACCTTGCTCATTTAAATGTTAATAAGGTGCTTCCTTACTAGAGACTGGAATTCCTGAATAATCCCCTTTCCTGACTTTACGCATTAAAAGCAGTAAGAGATAAATAAAACATTGAGAAAGCTTCTGAAGTGATCAAGTAAGAACTAACTAAGCAAACTTTGGGTTTTTTTTAAAAGCTCTCCTCTTGCTCATTTTAAGGGAAACACCCAGAAGCCTGGTGTTAATGTCTCTGCTGATTGTGAAAATTGCAGCAATAAAAACTCCAACTGCTTGTCTTAAATTAAGACTTGCAAGACTACATGTGAGATCTGTATCTTTACATTAGTTTTTATAACATTTGGAAGTTTGGCTGCCTGCTTTGATGTTGGTCTATTAATGAGCAGGGGAGCCAAAAGCCAGGGAAAAAAAAAAATGTTTACTGGAAATTCTCAAGTCAAAACCTGAAGTAATTGGTTTGTTCTACCCTCATGATTCAATATCCTGATTCCCCCAACTACCAGCTCCCTGAGCTATATGAACGTCTATGCTTTTTTGCTGTTGCCAACACATAGTAACCCACAGTGATTGAAAATGGCAGCTGAAGTGCTGCTGCAGCACATTAATTTTTCTCTAAGTGGTCCAATTTTGTCATCTGAATGTTGAAAATCTTCTTTCTTCTACATTTTTTTTTTACCTTTAGAGATTTGTCGAATTTGGGATTGCCATAATATAAACCGAAGTGCAACATTTTCAAGACAATTTTTAGATTATCCCTAATAGCTGAAAGGATAATGCGCTTTCTTTATAGCACTCTGCATTCAAAGCAGACTAGTTAACAGCAACTTAAGTGTGATAATGGCAATTACATCAATATCTTCCTTTTATACCACCAAAAGGTACTACTTCAGACAGCTGAAGACATTAGGTAAATAAACTGCTGAAAATTACCTGGAAGTAATGACATGCCATTTTAGGACCACTAAACACATGTATTTAAAAAATGCCCAAATGGTAGAGTCCATTTAAGAATAACAGAAATCTATATAAATTATTTAATTAACTGCAGGGGTTTTGCCAAGACATATATATGCTCAGTTCCTTCATTAAATGAAAGGAAATTGAAGCATGAGTGAAGACATCCTACTTTAAAGACACATCACTTTCATGGCTTAAGAAGAGACACCCCCCAAAACCATCAAATGGAGAACTAGAAGAAGAAAGGAGGAAAAAAAGTGAGAGGAAAAAAAAAAAAAAAGAACAAATGCTACATACTGAGCACTTAAACCAACTTTTAAAACCACAAAATGAATGTTTTAGTATCAGTATCGTTCAAGTTAAAGGTCTGGAAAGAAGGAACAAGGCAAGGAAAGCAAAGGAAGTTCTTTTTTTTTGCCAGAGATACAAACCAGAATACAGTCCTCAAGAAACATCTGGTCCCTGGAAAAAGTCCCAACTTATTGACAGATAATTGGACTTTGTTTGGCTTTAGGTTTGCCAGATCATCAATACTGATTTGCAAAGGTAATAAAAGGGTAGGCCGGGCCACATCCCCTTTCAGACTGAAAGAAATAGCAACAAAAGACTGAAAAACTGTAAATATGTAGTCATGCGAAACTTAGAAAGCGATAAGCCTTCTACATGGCCACCAAAGCAGCACTCCTGCCATGCTTGGTTTCCAATTATTTATTATAGGGTAGTGCTAACCGCAAACTGAGTTATCTTAGTAAACACAGTATCAGAGATTAAATGAGATTACAAGAATAACTGATTTTCACTTTTCCTAAAATTTAAAAAAATAAAGAAATGGAAGCATATGGCCGATGGTGATCAAAACTTCTTTTTAAACTCTTCATAAAAATATCTATTATTCCAGCCTACCCGGCCATTAAGGAGGGAGGCATATTTGTTTCAAAGGTCTGGAATCGAGAGGTCTTTTATTACAAGATTTCATTTGTTTTCTGAAGTAATTAGAAGGTCGTTCCCATTCAGTCCCCGCAAGCAGTAACGTGTAGGCCATACCCTGAGCATGAGTGCGGCAGAAAGGGCTTTCTAAATCCCCCTAAACAGAGAGAGGACATCAGAAACCACGCAACAGTGCCTGTCATAAAAGGTCACTTTTTTTTCTCCTCGGAACAAACCATTAATCAATAGAGTGTAATTGTCCGGGCGCTCGCAAGGGCTCTGCAGCGCAGGGACCTTGTTTTTCACTCGCATAATTGCAAAACGGCAAAAGTTCAGAAACATCACCCAAATCCACCTCCCCATTTTACCCCTTTACAATTCCCACTGCCCTTTGGGCCTCTGCTTGGAAGCAAATGGAAGACAAGCTGAAGTTTTCTCAATTGAGCCGGAGCTAAGAAACCTTTGATATGCTAATACCCTCCTTCAAACGGTAAGAATTCACACTTGCATTAATTCAAACAATTTGTGCAGAATGATGCGAAATGGCACCTCTTTTCGTGGCGAGCAACAAAAGGAGGGAGCCGGGGCGTCTGAGGAAACCAAACAGCAGAACATTTGTTCTGCAGGACTCCTTCCGTCGCGCACAGGGGTATTTCCATGCAAAGAAAAACACACCTGAGCACCAGCAGATCTCTTAACTTTGTGACAAACCACGTTCAAACCCCAGCAGGGCTAGCGCAGACTAACAACAACATGTTATTTTTAGAGCCAGACACAGCAACGGTGCCTCATGACACACTCTGTTTTCTGTCTCCAGATGGCCCCAGATTTCTACATGTGAAAATAAATAGAAATAATTAAAGGAAAAAAAAAAAAAGTTGCTCTCTCACTGCACAGCCGACAAAGGGGAATTTATTCCTCTTCCCAAAGCCATCCCCCCCACCACCCCGCACTGGCTGGCGGACGGGCGCGCGGTCGACTTACAAAAATAAGCCCGCAACAGGTAATTATTTACTGAACGGATGCAACTTTCCCCGCTGCGCGATGCGCGTCGGGGAGCGCCGAGCCGCCGCGGGGCCTGCTCTGCGGGCGGACCCCCGGCCCCACAGCCCCCGCGGCGGGGCGGCCACCCGGCGGCGGGCGGGGGCTTGCGGGGACCCGCCGCGGCTGCCGCAGGCCCCTCCGCAGGGCTGGGGGGTGGGTGTGTGTGAACGGAGGGGAGGGGGGAGGGAGGGGGGGGGGGGTGGCGAACGGGCGGCCTCGGGGGGCGGGGGGAGGGGGAAAGCCGGTTCCGCGCCAGCGGAAAGCGGCCGTACGGGTCGGCGGTGCCGCCGTGGTGCTCGCGGCCGCGGCCTCACTGAGGGACACGGTCCGCGGCGGCGGCGGCAGGCGGGATGGCGGCCCCCGCGGGAGTGCGGGGCGGAGGAGGGGGGCAGTGGCCTCGGGCACCGGCAGGCGAGGCAGCCCCAAAAGTGTGCGTTTCGCCGCCGGCTGCTCGGTGCGAACGGCCAGAAGTGGGGATCAGGCGCAGGAAGAAACGAGTGGCGAGGCTGCAGCGCGGGGCTCCGCTTACCTCTGTCTGGGAGCCGAAGGCGGGCCGGGATCTGTCGCCCGGCGGGACCCGCGAGCCGGGTCACCCCGCCGAGAGCCGGGCTGCGGGAGAGCGCGGCGGAGTTAGTCCCGGGGCTCCGGCGGAGGAGCGGGCGGGCGGGCGAGCGAACGCCGGGCTCGGGCGGGGAGCGGGAAGGCAGCTGGCTCTGCGGCTTAGCGGGCTGGGGCAGCGCAGAGCAGAAGGCGGCTTCTCCTCCAAACAGCCAGCCGGGAGGCTTTGCTGGGGCTAAGTCAACATTTTCCTGCAGTTTCCGACACTCCGCTCCGCACGAAACGTAGGATACAGCCAGGCTCCCGCACGCACGCACAAAAAAAAATTAAATTTAAAAAAAAAAACAAAACAAACCAACAACGAAATGGAGGGGCGACGGGCGCAGCGTTTGTGCCCAGCCTTTGGAGTCCTTTTCTGTGCAACGATCAGGAGACGGGAAGCCGAAGCGATGCCAGCAGCAGGAGTAGCGGGGAACAACTCGAAAATGTTACAAAGGACCCCCCACCCCTCCTCTGTGTCTCTGTCGCTCGCACCGACCGGATTTACATCTCCCGGGATGACATTCTGGCCTCTGGCGGGATGCGGGTCCGGCCCCTCCTCGGATTTTCTCCTCTTCCTCCCGGTGCTGCTGCCCCGCCAGCGACTGGAGACCGGGCGCCTGGCGCTGAGCGAGTAACGCGCGCAGCAATGGGAAAAACGCAATACATACACAGAAAAAAAAAAAAATCCCAATGAATTGTATCGCAGCCTTTTTGCTCATGCACCTCTCCGTGTGTGACTGGGGATTGCGAAGTCCTGACACAGACTCTCCGCCGGCTCTGAACTGGAGTCACCTCCAGCCTCCTCCCCCTCCAATCTCCACCCCCTCTCCCTCCGCTCCCCACCCCTGGGCTCAGCTAATCATATAAACATATTATCACGTAGAGCAGCACCGGCGAAGGACAAAAATCTCTCCATTCCTGTTTTTTTTTTCTCTCTCCTTCCCCCCTTTCTTCCAGCTGCTGGGGTGAGGGCTAATAGCAACGGCCCGGCCGCTCAGCACCGAAGGCCGAGCGGTTCGGCTGCTCGCCAGTGCTGCCGGCTCCCCGCCCCATCGCCGCGGCTGCAGAGGGGCGCGCACTCCCGCGGAGCCTCCCGCCCGCCGCCGCGGAGCCGCCGGGCGCCCCTGCCCGGCGCCTCGGGCCCCGTCGCTCCCCGGTCCTGGGGCCTCGGGCCTGCCGCCGCCCCCTCGCCCTTCCCCGGCGGCTGCTGGCGCGCTGCAGGCCGGCAGGCGTCTCCGCGGCACTTTCTCCTTGGCCGTATCCTCCAGCGCGATCGCGCACCGAAACTTGTGCGGCGGGCGCTGCTCAGGTGGCGAGCGGAGCGGAGCTGCCCTGGCTGGGCCAACTCACTGCACCACTATGTTTAACCCCCCTTCCCACCCTGCACCCAGTAATAATTCACCGGGCTGGGCGACTAGCGAGCGAGAGCAGGCGGAGGGGCGGGAGGAAGGGGGAGCTCGGCTCCCCGATGTTTTCGCGGCTATTGCGGCCCTTTCCCTCCGTTTCCTCGCGCAAAGACTGCCCGCCGAGCGCTGTTCCTTGCGCGGCACCAGCCATCAGGGACGGCGCTCCGAAACACAGCGATACGTCAAGTAAAACATGTCAGGACAGGGTAAACGGCGCCTGGAAACGATTTAAAGGATACTAAGTTGACTCATTCTGAGATACAAAACGCAGTCTAGAAGCGCTGGCGCGTTCTTTCCAAAAGCCTGCTCGCAGAAGCCAGGACCTGGGGTTGTTGGTAGGGTTGGGGTTTGTTTTTTCTCCGCCGTACCAATGGGAAACACCGAGGATCCGCTCTGACCTTTCGGGATGTGCGACTTGAACCATTTCCAGCTCTCAAGGTCAGGGAGGAGCAGCTGAGCATTAGCAAGGGCTCGTTTCTGCGAGGAGCGCGGCCGGGCCCCGGGCAGGGGACGGGGGGACGCGGGGGGCGAGGCCGCTGGGAGCGCCCTTGCGCATTTCCCGCACCGCGCTCGGCCAAGGCTGCGCGGAGGCCGCGGGGAGAAGCTGAGGTACAGCCGCACATCAGAGCAGCATAGACCTATCCCAGTAACGTCCCCACTCCCCGTTGTTTGGGTGGTTTTTTTTACCCATTCCACCCGCTTTTCTAGCTGCGGCTATGAGAGCTTCTCAACTGAATCTACCATCATGCGCACAACATAGGACCACTCGGGGCTTGATCAAATCTTTTAGGTCCAAGGCATATTGACAGTTCAGCTTAAAACACCCACAGCCCACCGGGAAATCAGGATCATTACCTCTGTTAGTGCTAATGATTTATTTTTTAACTTCATTATGTAGACTTCATACCCATGCAGGCAGTGTTCCTGCTCAGAAAATGGTAACGTGCATTAAGAGAAATATGACATGTTTAAAAGGAAATTGGATCTTTAAGACCTTCCAACATGAGGTGGTAAGAATGGTAGAGCTGGTCCAAGGCTCTTCAAAACCACATTAAAATTTCAACAGTGCTAGGAATGATCCCAGGGATTAGTATCTAAAAGTCAGTGAAATATGGGCATGCTATAGCCACCCTGACCTTCCTCAACTCACAGTACCTGTTGAGGGACTGGGACGTGCAAGAGCGTTCCCAGACTTTTAGGACCAAAGGAGTTGTGCCACAGTGAGCAGTACATTTTCCTGAGGCCAGTTTCAACTGGAATCTGCAAACCACCTCAAAACCAAACTCAGCATGGGAGGACAGGGATTCATGTGACTCTCTGATAGTTTTGTACCTAATACATATACCTAAAAGGGAAAAGTTTGGCTTGCTGTGAGAGAAAAACGCAGCAAAATAGCAGGTTCTCTATTTTTTCCCCAGATTTCAAGTTCTTTGTGTTCCTCATACAGCCAACTGCCCTTTCTTGCTGAAAATAACCCTATAAATATGGGTATAAACCCTAAATAATCCCTTATGCATTTCTAATGGCATGAAATCATACAGACATTTTAATGTATTTTGTTAGAAACTGGTTTTCATTGAAAGGGTTGGAAGCATCTGTCATGGAAACATGCTTAAAAAGAGGGTCACAGAAGTATAAAGAGATACATATTGATTGGCTATCATTTTAGCAGAGTTCACAAACATATTAACAAATCCTACTTTTTTTTTCTTCCTGAAATCAATCACTTTTAAGTGATTGCAAATAAGCAGTGATACACAGAAAACAGTCAAGAATTCAAAAATTTTGTGGGATTGGTGGATTTCCTTCGAGAGGACATGAGAGAGGGATTCTTCTATTTGAAGAAAAAGTCTGGGTTTTTTGTAAATTATTATTTTTTTACCCATAAAAAGATTGAAAATAAGTGCAGAACTAAGGCCCTGTGTTAATATTTGCTGAAGTCAAAGTGAATTCACCTACATGGATTCAGCTGCAGGAGTGAAATTTATTTTCCCCCTTTCCATCAAAAACTTCTGGGATCGTATTTCTTCCTACATGCAGAAATGGAATTTTACAACTCTTACGTTGTAAAACTGAGTTTTAAACAATTGGTAAAAATGCAGACAGAGACCTTTCAGCATTAGTTTCGAAAACATGTGCTTCCATTAATTCTCATTAAATCTGGATTAAGATACAAGAATACCTGGCAGAGGTGTATATTGTTTTGGCAAGTAAAATATTATTATTCAAGTGATTAATTTTACTTCACACAAATCAACATCTGTTTCTTTAAAACAGGAAACTTGCATACACATATACCCATGGCATACTTGAGTCTGATCCTTTAGCTTTTACTCAGCCACAATTATTGCCAGATTTGAATATTCATGTAGAAGAAGGGATTATAACAAATCAAGTTTCTTTTCACCATTGAATCTGCCTACTCTGCTTTTTGCCATGTCCGTGTAAAATATCTGTCTCGTCCTATACAGACTCCACAAATAAGTATGGACAAGTAGATATGACTTTGTATCTCTTTGCTGCAACAGTGCAAAGTATCTAGCTTGAAAACACTGCAAGAAACATTATCATCTTAGCCAAATCATTTGGTAGTATTTTATTTGCCCCTTTTACTAATGTTAAATTTTGCAATGTTTCATGTTAACTTGTATATTCTGTGTGTATTGCTTCCAGATTGCTTCAGTCAACCTCCTGGATCATGTCCGTGAAAAACTAAAAGCAAATTCATAGTTTTTTGTTGTTTGTTTTCATTTTTTTGGGTTTGTTTTTTTTTTTTAATCATCACAAGAGCTACGTATCAATTAGCATTTCTAGGGACTCTGTGTGGGACAGTGACAACTGGAAAAGATTTAACTGTCAGCTGTGTGCTTGAAGGAGATGCATCTGAGGAAGATGATTTAACTTGTGGCAAAATTTAGCCAAATTATGATGTCTGTAATATGATCTTGTAGGCTCCACTAGAGGGGTTTTACCAAGAAATTGCAGCTTACATCTGACTATTCTTAAAAAGGTTAATTTTAAATGTTTTAATACCTTGATAAATAATATTTTGTATTGCCCCAAGTGTCACTTCCCCCACGAGAAATGGTTTACACAGTTTTTATGCAACCTGGTTTTTTATTACTGGAGTTTTATGACTGAACTTTAAATACTGACATTTCCTCCTATCTGTTTGTACTCCTGTGAATAGCGTATCAATGAACTTATAATTAGATATAATGTTAGCAAAGACTGGCAGAAGATGTTGTATATATGTAGTGCAGTAACAGCTAAAATTGGTGCAATATAACAACACGCTTTAATTGGTATAATGTAAAGACATGGGTGTTTTTGTTTCGTGGTACATGAAAAAATAACAAATCACTTCCTGATTTTACCATTTCAACACAAAACTGAAAAGACAAAATTCTGCTTGTTTTATTTAGGAAAATCCCCAGTTAATTTTTCAGACAAATTTATATAAATAAAGTGTGAATGATACAACCCATACGAGGAAATACCCGATGTATTGCCTTAAAAGTTTGGAAATATATCTTGACAATTACAAGTCTTTTAAACTAATTGATTTTAGTGTCACTTGGGAAAAAATGAAATCCATCAATAAAATAAGAGAATTCTGCAGCTGTTCCTAACAAATAAATGTAATATGAATTTGCATTTTACATAGTTTACTTCAGTAATCCATTTTAATGACTCATAATCTATATCATTATTTAAGAAATGACAAAATCATTGACTTACTCATAACACTTGCTAATTGTTTTTAAAAATAAATTCTACACATGACTGAGGAAACACCCATTTCCATTTGCTTTATGTTAAATCAACATCTAACCACTCATGGTGATTTCATTCAAAGAAAACAGAAGGAACACATTAGCTGTGTGGTTAAAGAGATTGATGGGCTTCAAACATTTTAACCATGGATTTTTTTTCCAACTGTAGAAACTCATGCTTTTAATTTAAATAGCTTCAAGAAAATGAAGATCATTTCATTCAACAAAGCTGCTGTTTCTTGTTTCTTAGACAGAAATTAATTTAATTTTGTTTAATTAAGTAATAATAGAAACAACCTTGTTCGGAGAAAATGAAGCTATGAAACCAAATAATGTGTATGCCATATTAACTAGGTATTCTGAAACAGAATTTTTGTATCATGTTAATAAATTATAAGAGATCAGTATGGTTTTTACCAGTGAATTTAGATGCATTTTTTTATGTTCATGATAAGACCTTGTAGTTGCGTCTCCACTCTCTGAATAGTAAATCTGTAGGAGTGATGGAACTCTGTTGTTGAAGAAGTGCCTTCCTTGCTTTGGGTATTTATGGGTGTTTGCTGGTGGAGAAAAGTTTACAGTTTAATGCTGCAGGCGTTTTTAAAGGCCAAAGAGTTTTCAAGATTGAGCTGTTAGGAGTCACGTAGCAGAACACGTTTAAAAAGGGACGAGTACAATTCCCTGTTTTCATATGAAAAGCCCAACACAGAAGCTGAAACAATCATACCAGGAAAGGAACTGCAGTGCTGAGCTTTTGGGGAAAGAGATATGTCATGAGATCCCAATTCTCCAAATAGTTTTGCACATTTCTAGATCCCCTTTTCTCCAACTGCTCTATCTGCATAGGCATTACTTCTGCATTTGGGCAGCAAAGAATGTTTTAAAAAGAAAAGCAAGGCCCAAGAGAGTAGTAAGAAATTAAATAGGTTTGTGGTTTGTTTTGTTTTTTTTTTTATTTAAAATGTGATTTTTGCCTGGCAGGTAGGAAACTCCTTCCCCTCCCTCCCCCTTACACCACTATATTATACACTTTGCTAAATCTCTGTACCTTTTTCACTCAGTAATTTGCAGCCAGAGAAGGTACCCCATGTCTCACACTGGCATGTGTGGAGGTTGTGGTATATTCTCACCACCTCTCCTCACCTCTTGCTACCCTACTGCTTGATATAACAGAAGTTTTGAAAGTGAATGGGAGGAGGAGTGGATGTCTATACTAAACCCCCTTACTTTATCAAACTCCAATTGCAGATCTAGAACTTACATTCATACAGAGTGCTTGTAACTCTAATATTACCTAGGTTGCTGGCCACTCTCCTGTTGCTTCTGTGTTACAAAATGAAAGGTGATGCAAAAAAGATGAACAGAGAGTGGAGAATCCAGAAGCAAACCTGAACCTATTTGCTAGTGTGAATCCATTAAACCTTTTCTTACCCAAGCACCTAGTATAATCATCCTAGGCACTATTAAAGTCCAGGTTCTTGATGGCAAAGTCCAAGATTTGAAGAGAGATTACTCTCTATCTGCACAGCTCTACAATCCTATAAAAATTCAGATACCTACATTTGGAGTGAGGTTAAATTTACTTTCTTGAGAAGTTATGGGATAAATTACGTCAAATTCTTGGACCACTGACCAGAATTCAGGCCTCCCCATTCCAACTGACTGCCCAAATCATTAAGCTACAGAGTCATGTTCCCTCTGGTGCTCTCACTTTCTAGCCCAGTGAATTCTGAATCATTTTCTGCCTGTGCATGACTTTTAACAGGAGAAGTGGAGAATATCTCCATCTCCCATCAGGCTGTAGGTCAGAGTCCTGTTAAACTGGGGAGAGATACACATTTGAATCCTTTCATGTGAAGGAGAGAACTCATCCTGTTTCACATACCTTGGACAAGTTTCTAACTTGCAGAATAAAGCTTTAGAATAAAGGTTGTAGAAGATAGCTACACCTTTAAAACAAGGCAGTGAGTTTTAGTGACAGGCTAACTGTGTTGGTGGGTGTCAGGTGCTCTTAGAGTATGACTGTCACCTTTAACTGCTCAGTTTTCTTTAACAGGCAGCCTTAGCAAAGCTACAGGTGCAGAGCTGCTTAGTCTGGTTTATCTTGAAGGACACAGTATTCAGCAAGATGAGCATTAGGGCTGTAGGAAAATTTGATGTAAGAAATTTTAAGTACCTGTTGAACAGAGACATCCTTCCCAGGCAGGAAGCAGTGAAGCAGAGGGGATTTTAAACTGAAGGGCTTAAACTCCTTCCACGTTTCTCTTTAGGAGTCTAGTTGTTGGAATTCTGTACGATGCTTATGTGAAAATTTGGTCCATCGTCACAATAATCAAGTTCAGAGATATGGTAATAGGTTATGAACAGGAAAGAACAGGGTGCTCACGATCAATCATGAACAGAAAAGAACCTCCCACTGGGACTTCCTCACTTCGTGATTGCAACTTTCAAATCTCCTTATTGAAAGGTGGGGCATGAGACCCAAATGCTTCCAAATTGCTTTCGAATTTGCATATTTCAGTTCACATTTACCGTTTCCCCAGTGTGCTGCCAGGTGTAATTCTGTAAGAAGTGGTGGGTTTTGTTGTTTTCTTCTTTAATTTAGAATTTTCAATTGGTAGCTTTAATCAAGACGATGTGTAAGTCCTGCTTTACGTACAGTTCATCTGGTTCTGCTTCTTAGTTTCCCATGCTGCTCTGGAAGTGCTCATAACCTCAGTTGATTGGTTGTACTTGCTTTGATTTTGTTTTGCGGTTCAAACCAAGGACTCGGTCCCTTATATTTTTTTATAAGAATATATTTTTTTCCTCTTGGTACTGATTGCCATTGAAATGCTGACAGTTATGTGATTGGCTCCCTCTGGAGCAGATACCAGAGATGCATCATGGATCACTGGTCAGAGAGCCTGGAAACAGCAGCAAATTCAGCCTCTCCACCCTCCCCATCAACTTTGTCAACAGCACTGCTTTTGCAATCCATCTCAACTGGCATGGGCAGAGCATGGAGAGGGAGACCCAGATTTGTTTCCAGGCTTGGACCTTCTAGTTCACATTTTGTCATGCTTGTGTTACATTGCCAGGTGTAACTCTGGCAGCTGCGAGAACAGTCATTTTCCTTCATTGAAACTGCCTATAAAAGCCTCTGTTTCAGTAATGATTTGTTATACATTACAAACACCTGCAGCACATGGGAATTAATATCACTAAAGTATAGGGATCAAAGATATTCCACCTTTTTTCTTTAATTAAATGATCATTTACTTCTGACAGACCTCAATGTTTTTGACAAATAGTATTTGAATCTGATTGAAGGTATGGTTACGCCTTTCTAAAAACACTGCAGTCAAAGAATGATATTACTACCATACTCCTGTTGTGAGGAACATCGATTGACTGCTTAGTACTACTGCTAATTATAAATATTAAAATATATTCAATAATTAATTAAGATACTATTCCCCACCTCACTATGAGCTCTGGCTGCTGTTTGTTGACTAATCAGCCCCAAAATAGGATCTTTTCATAGCATATCTGATAAATCATAGTACTACATTTAATATATCATTAAGACAACACACTCAAGCTCTTATTGCAAGTTTGGAAAGCAATGTGATAACTCTGTATGTGTTTACACAGGAGTGGGAGAATTTCCTGCATGTGTGATTACTGAGTCTTACTGAAGAATAAACCACAAATTTGCATCGTACCATTTAGGTGCCCAGTTGTACCTCTCTGTTTTCTCTTCCCATTGCCTCTCTATATGGCCACGTTGGTTTAATTTGCTTTCTTTAGAATTTTGTTGATAGTAAAATTAATGTGCAAATTCCCTATCAGTTGTATATATTAATATAATTCCCTTTCAAATACAGCTCATTGAAATTAGCACCGGTAAAAGGTGAGATACATATTCATACACTCATTTACATAAATCCCATTCAGCTTTATGCACCCTAAGCTTTAATGCAAAGTACCTACGACCGCAGGTAATTTTAGCACAAGCAAAACAGCACATAAGTGACATCTGACTTCCCAAAGATTAGATGTCTTCTAATAAATAGTTTTAAAACAAAAATTTCTAAAAGAAATAATAATTTTGCAAATGTGATTTTCATGAATAAAAATTCTTTGTATTTAATATTCTGCATATTTTTGCCACTTTGTGCAACCCAGTTTTTTAGTTTCCAAGGAATTTATTGGTCAAACTTTATCACCTTATAATCCATTATCATAGTAAACCTTACAAATTAGATCTTTTATTATAGTGCTAAAGTTGGCAGACCAACTCTATTCTGCCTTGCAACTGAATTCAACTACATTTTCAGAAATATTAGTGTATATGTATGGTAACACATTTGTTTTCTTTGGAGAAATTAGTGTCTTTACAACCACAGGTTGAAAACAGTGATGCATTTCTCCAGCTAATCACACAGAAGTGGTTCTTTGCAAATTATATAAATCATGCATGCTTCATTTATGATATAGTATAAAACAGTGTATTAATCTGTTAATAAATGACACTTTTCAGTAAGAACTACGGTAAGAATCAAGCTATAAGATAGTGAACACACTGGACCACAATGTAAGTGTTACAGAAATAAGTATATACTGGGAATCGATCTATCCAGCAAAGTGTTTCTATCAGTTTTAGTGAGAAACGTATCTTTAAAATCAGTTGCAATACGCATATTGATCTGCAGATTATTTACTTGGATTACTGACTGCTAGCTATAACGAAAGTCACCAGGTCATTATCTATAGAGGTTTAGGGAATTAAGGCATCATCTATTCCTTGTTGTGAAAGACATTTGCTACTAAAAATACAAACTGAAATCTACTATGTGCAGGTGCAGATTCTACTTAGCAATGCAGCTCTGTTTGTGTAAGTGATGTTTTCCTTAGTAAACAGAGGAGCTGCAAGGTCATGAGACAGACAATGGCACACACCTCTCAGAAAATTATGCTTTACTGTATAGAGTTGCAATTTTTATATTTCCCTTAGCATAATGCAGCAACACTATGTGACTTATAGCAGTCTCCATTTTTCACAATTTTCCAGTTAATGAAAGTAATGTTTAAATACTCTGAAGTCAGATTATTAACTTCTACAAAACAGAAACAGATGTGTGTCTTAGTATGCCATTAAATTTATGATTTACATAGTATTCTTGAATACAGCTGAGCAGAGGCCAATGATTATAATTTGCTCTAGATTTACAATAACCTGATCTGGTTTTTGTAAGTACTGAAACACTTTAAACAAAATTAGAAAGCCGTTGTGCTCTGTGTGATTAAAGATGCAATTCCCTTTGGGGTAATGAGAAGAGTTAGAACATGTTTCTTTCTTTATGGATGTTTCTATTATAAACACGAGTACCATATATTATGTATTTTTCTTACTATTTCCTTGTTTTTAATTATAAAATAAACTGATTGAGTTGTCCTGGAGTTACACTGAAACTATGCCAAAATCTAACTAAAAAATGCATACAGAGGTTCATAAAAATCCCTAAAATTATTTTGAGGGCCTTAAGATCTTGTTAGAAAAATACTAGCTCCTTAGAGTTTGCAGAGACCAAAAAATCTCCCTGATTTTAAACTACACAATTTTATTTATTTAAATAATTTAAGTAATTAATTTATTTTAAAAGCCAACACATTTTTCAGCTTAATAAACTATGTTAATGAGCAAAGTTTTACAGTTTCAATGGATTCATAGCAATTCACATCTGGAGATACAGATATGGTTTCTCCCATGGCAGAAATGACAACTGGAACGAGTATTATAGTTTAAAACATGGTGTATGTATGATTAGAGATCAAGTTGTCTTGTTGCTTCGCTAAGTACTGATTTTTGTTAAAAAGAGGCAAAATGAGATAAGATATGTCAGATATAAGCAAGCGGCAGGTGAGAGGAATACCCTGTATATTAATATTTAAGGCCTGATTCAGAGATTATGAAAATCAGAAGGCCTATAAAGATATATAGATTCTGAGTTAGCTAGAAATAGTGTGTTTCCAAATTTTAGTCTACAACTCTAAAAAAGATTATTCTTTTTTATTTTGTGGCCAAAATGTGTGTCACAGCATTGTAATTCACTTTTCACACATAAAGGTGATGTAGCAATAAAGTGTATGCTTCAGTTTTATAGGGACTTTTTTGTAATAATTTTTAAGGCTACCTCAACTATCCTTTGCATATTGCCCCCCTCCCAATCTAATAGATTTTATGGACATAGGTCCAGGCCTTTAATTTACATAGTACCTGGAATATAATATTATTTCAATTACTGTTTTATTCATTTGCTGTTTTATGTGATGCACTGAAGATAATACATGCTCAATGTTATATATTCATACCCATTCATACTACAATATATGTATTTATATTTATCTTTACCTCTGGTGAAATGTTTAATATTACTAATCCTTTCATTTTAATTATATATAATTAACTATCATTAAAACAGGAGCATTACCTTTTAATAAAAATTTAATCATACATTTACTCAAGCACAGGATCAAAATTCTACACACGGAGGAGATGTCTTAAAAGTGATTGAATGCATTCAATTTATTTGGTCACTCACTCTTCCAGTGCACTTAGAGATTGCCATTTGTGCTTCACTCAAGAGATCTCCAAGGGTAAGCTCCCACACTCCTACCACGTTCTTTGACTTGGGATTACAGCATTAGACAGTCATATACACTGAGCCACAAGCAGAGCTCTCTGCCTGTGTGTCGCTCCAAATTGAGCTTTCATTTCGTCTGCACACCCCCTGATAGCTATAGCATATGGTAACGTTACAGGTATTTTTGCATTTGGCTGTGGACTGGCATAATGCAGCACTGTAGAATTCCTGACCCAGGCAGACTGATGTGTGCATATTTCATTTTAAGAAAGGATGAGGATCACTGTGTACTTTTGCTGGGGGAGCCGACAATGGCAAATGGAATGAAAAAAATGGTAGAAGAATTTTCCATCATACATTGAGGATGAAGTGTATATAACTGAACTAGTTTTGTGGTTTCATCTGAACTTTCTGGGGAATATTTCTATTAAACACATAGTGACCCGTGCAAGAGGCATTAGGCTGACAACAAGAGATTGCCAAACATAGTAACTAATTCAAGTTTAAGTTACATCTGGGGAAGAATAAATGTTAGAGAATAGTTTGTTTCCTTCTTGAAAAAATAAATATGAATATGGAATAAGTTATTGTCAGGAATGAATGGCATCAGGACATTGGAACCTCATATGTACTTCTCACCTGGAACTTAACATAAGCTGAGGCCCCATTTCTGCAAACACACAGGTTTAGGTGAGCAGACTTGTGCCGAACCAAGACCAGATCCCCATTCCTACAAATATTTATGCCTGTTAAATCTCATCAACAATACTTACTTACTTGGAAATCACAGATACAGTGAACTGTGTCATCTTACTTCTTTTATTAGAACTGATGGTGAGTTTTTAATTCTGGTAAATTCATACTAACTTACTGAGTCCCAGAGCAAGCAATTGTGTTTGCAGCAAACTATTGTTCAAGAAGCCCTGTGTGATTAACTTGGAGACTGGAGGTAAAAACTGCAGATGAGAATTCCATATGTCTGAGGCAAAGCACCTGAAAGGAAAGCTCACATTTTACTGACAGAGCATGGGATGGCCATTATAGGAATGTATTGTACTGATAAAAAGGGAAAACACCTGGTCAACAAAGGGTTTTTTAATACTTTTTCATATTAGTTATTTTAAAGTCATATTAAGCTGTCGGAAGACTTTGGTTCATTATGAACACTCTGTTTCTTAAAGATGCTCAGTGAGTCTGGATGCATTTAGCATAATTTATTTTCCAATCGACTCTTGAGTTGCCCAGACCTACTTCTACTGAAGTCTTCATTTTATTTTTTTTTCCAAAGAGAATTAAATCAAGTTTAATTTTTCTTCAAAAAGAGACTTAGTTAGATTTCTTAATTGTCAATTTTCTTCAAACAATTACTGCATGACAACGTTTTTAATAAATGAAAATCCAATACATTTTGCGATTCCTTATTTTAAAGCCCACTCTAAAAACATTTGTCTGGTGCAATTACTCAGCAAGTCAGAATGCATTGGAAGTTCAAATCTGTATTTATATTGGTTTTGAACCTTCCTAATGTGATTTAAAATTACCTTATCCCAAAATACATTTAAATCTCAAAGGGGACTGTATTTTAAATATTTCCGTGGCTGGAAGGCTTCATACATTAGAAAAATATTAACTAAAAATACAAAGGACCCTTTTCTACTCTTTCCTTTGTATTTCCCGGAGCTATTTCATATTAATATTGACATGGGTAAGACAATTCAACAAACTTCAGGGTGATAACGAGGCCATTTTGCAATGGCTCTTTTGTTGAGCAATAAAGCTGTGTAGAGCAGTGCAGATTTGACTATTCAGTTCCTGCCTTCTGATCACCCTCTAGTCCGTAAGACTCAGGAGAGAAAGTTTAAGTGTCTAAAATCTATAGGCTGCCCGGCTTTCAGAAAATACCAAAATACAGATTCTAGTAAAAATCTGTAGGAGAGCTTTCCATCTTCTGACAGACATTTTTTACTTATGCAGAACTGGTCTTTGTTGAAGAGCTTCTGTCTTCATTATTTAATTTCTTTGTGGAGCTTACAGTCAACATGATCCTGTTGAGTTCTTTATTTAATATGTTTCAGAGCACAGGACACCTGCCGACTTCTTTAATAACGAGTTGTCCTCAGTTGGCTTATATGTGAAAACTCTGCAGCAGAGGCGAGTAAAGAATAACCTTAGACATTAAGACTGATTCCATTAAAAAATAAAATAAAACTATGTCCAGGCTCCACACCTGAAGTCCGTAAAATAAATTCGCAAGGGCTTTTCACAGCATGGAATCCAGGCGGACTTTTTTAATTGAATTCTGTTCTGTGTAAGTGCAGCTCAGCGGAATTCAATTTCCATGTAGGCTCCCAGGAAAGAAATACATGCTAAGTATTTTTATTGCTAATGTTTTGGATTTAGTTTCTTAAGTATTATTTAGATTTGACGGTGGACAGAGTTACTAGTGTTTACTGTAACACAGTGCTCTGTGCCTTTTGTTGGAGAAGGGACTCTAAAAAAGGATTGTCTAAAGCACAGAAATTTAACCATGAATAAATTCCAGGGCTTTGTATTGTATTAATAAGGCTCAAACTCTACTTCTTTGTACAAAGCCTAGGAATCTGATGGAAAATCTCCATATTCCCATTTCAACCTTTATTTTTGTCCCACTTTAGTATATTTTCCCTAATTTGTTGGAAGCCCCTTTCACACATTGTCAGAAGTATGGGGAAATACTGTTGTTGATGATTCAGGGAAGCCCTAGAGTCTCAGTCCTGCAGTTCATAAATAAGGGAAAAAGTCCTACTAAGATCAACGGGTCCTTCTGACCTGAGTGGATAGTAACTAAAACAGAGAAGTCAGACTTTGAACAATTAGTTTACATTAATTGGCTTTATACTGCACCCATTCACATAATTTCTCCCATAATTCTTTCACTTCTGCTGAAACACAGTATTTTACTACAACCCACAAAACTCAGACGATTAATAAAAAGTATCTAACAAAGGAAAAATACACTTATCCACTATTAGCTCACACTCAGATTGATTTTTCTTTGTCAATTAAAATTAAAAAGCTTTAAAAAAAAAGCTTTTGCCTTACAACTTGTCCTGCATTTTGCATGGATCAGAGTTAATTTTCACAAGAAGCTGAAAGGGGGTACAACCAGGACAGCTGACCCAAACTGGCCAAAGGGATATTCCATACCATATGAGGTCATGCTCAGTGTATAAGGGAGGAGCTGGCCAGGGAAGAGGGGCCCCTGCTCGGAGATGGGTTGGGGATCAGTTTCTGGACAGTGAACAAATTGCATTGTGGATCACCTGCTTTGTATATTCTTTTATCAGTACTGTTGTTATTTCCTTTGCTGTCCTATTAACTGATGTTATCCCAACCCACGAGTCTGGCCTTTTTCTTCTGCTTCTCCTCCCCATCCCACGGAGGGGGATGGAGGAGTGTGAACAAACGGCTACGTGGTGCTTAGTTGCCAGCTGGGGCTAAACCACAAGACAACTAATAAAACTCTTTACTGATAAGGCAAACTGTTAAAACAGATAACTGATTTATTTTATTTTTTTAATGTTAATCCTTGGTTTCAGACAAAGAAATACTCTGAACCAGAGGTTCAGCCTTGTTAATTATTCCATATTACAGTCAATAAATTAAGCAGTCTTTATCCATGTTTGGTGTTATGTGAAGGGTGCTCACCCGGTGAAGGAACATGTGTTCCCACCTTGGATTCTGTCCCAAAATTTGGACCTAATCCAAAGTATGCCCAAATCTGTATTAGAAAATAGATCCTTACTGCTCATATTTAAACCTACTTCTCTTTCCTTTACAAGGTAATGTCTCAATTTACTGTAATTTTACAGTATGTAGTCTATATTATCATTACACCTATCGCTCTATATTCTATATTACATATTATCTATTGCCTATTTGTATTATATTGCCAAAGAATCTTTAAATGTTGGGTTAATTGCATTTTCTTTTTTTTTTTACTTGTGTATTTATATATATAAGCTTGTTGATATGTGTGTAACATTTATTAATATTTTGATTAAGTTTTTCAGGAAATTGGTATATGGTAGGGATATGTCCTTTTAAAATCTGTCTTGCAACATCTTGTGCACACAATGTCTTCCCAAATTCTGCTTATCAGGAACCATTTTTTATGGGTTTAAATCACATTTTGATTTTCTCTAGATACAGTTCTTGCTACACAATGTATATCGTTGCTAGTACGTGTTTCCACCGTTACTTCAAAGAACTGAGACAAATCCACAGCTAATCTGCAGGATGATGGTGACCAGGGCAGCCTGTGCATGTGATTATCAAAGGATTCGCATCAGGACTGATACCAGGCAACACACAGAGCAAACGGCAAACCCAACCCTAAGAACTTCTGTAGCGCTACCTCCTTTTGAAGTCGCACGAGGTTTATTTTCAGTCTTGGTATTGCTCAAATATCATGGGAGTGGGGGTGTGGAGAGTGAGGAACCAACACTGATCCCAACAGAAATCTCCCTGGCTGAAGCCCAGCAAACCAACACAGTTTCATTGTGTGCTGCTAGAATGGGTCCAGAGAGCCATTGCACGCTGTAGTTGCCTGCAACCACAATCCACCAAAAAGATATTGGATGGATTTAGGTCTGGGAAATAGCAGAGGCAAAAAAAAAAAAAAAGAAAAATTGGTGAATACATACTGGCTAGGGATTTATTTGGGATTCAGGTTTGGCTTAACAACAACTAGAAGCAGAAGTTGTGCAGGCCGTGGGCAGGGCAGGCACTTGAGCTTTGCCCTTCTCTGCGGCTCCCTGCAGCCAGCTTCATCGGGGAGGCCTTCAGGAGGAAGGCTGCACTCTCCAAAGATTTCTTTTTTGTCATAGTTCATCTTCTTTGTATTTTATTGTAGTTCTATAAGGTGCAGATGAGCTGTTCACAAAGAGATAAAATTCTATATATCTTTTTCACTTCAGCACATGTCTCTTTTTCCCGTGCTCCATACAATTATTTTATAGCACATGATGAAAAATGTTTATGTTCTGTCTAATTTGGTCTAAATAAAATGCTAAAAGGTGGCAGTCTCTTTAAACATTACTGATCATTACTTACAAAACTATATTTTAAAATTGTGAAAACAAATGCTTTGACCTTGTGAGTTATGGTAATATTTAAAAAACAAATCTGCTACGTTTTTTTGGCTAATAGTTGTGATTTGCATAGTTGAACCTTGAATGCAGTCATAAATAGCTACAGAATCTAACTTGGCATAATGCCCAGCAATGTTAGGGTGCCAGACAAAAAATCGGGTCAACCACTTACCAGGGAAGTCATTCTGTCTCAACAAGGTGATGTCTAACAAAGAAGATACAAGGCTGAAGACAGATAACATATTCAGCTGCTGTTCAGAAAGACAAGAACTTTTCATTTATCAGGATAATCTACTACTTGTAATCAGTACACCGAGTGAACTCCCTCTTGTAGAAAAGAGAAAAGCCCATCAATTGTTTTTGCTAATTAAGATGAATATTATTCATGTGAAATGAACCAAAAAGTTCTGTGTAACCAGATTCCCAAAAGAGATCTATAATCTAAAAGAATAATTGCACAGAGTTTTAATTGAGAGGAAAGTGAGAACTACTTTTGTCGTCTGCAGTTTTTAGCTGCAGTGGCCTCTCACGTGTGTTAGGTGAGGTATTGTATGTTCTCAGGTATTGTATGTTCTCAGTTTATCTAACCTGATTTTCCATATATTAAAAGTTGTGGGATTAAACATTTGTGACAAAACAGTTACATATTTAATGAAAAGCTACCACTAGATGTTACATATTTAGGAATAATTTGAGGTAACAGAACATGTATTAACACATGGAAAAAAGTCTGGCTTTAGATGAAAATCTAGTTGTTGTGACTGTTCATAGTAATGTGTATTTAATCTTTATTCATTAAGCACAGCTAGAGCTAGAAATGAGAAATAAAGTGTATTTTCTTAAAGTGATAATCATTATATTCAACAATTTATTTTCTTCTATGATATTTATCTTGTTTTTAGGATTAAAAAAGCTTTGCAATGTTGAAAGAGAGTAATATGAGGAAGCTCAGTTTCCTATTCCTTACACAAAAGACACACAGATTGAAAATATATTTATATTTGAATTAATATTTACATAAAGGAAATCCATAATCAGCAGAGTAATGCTGTATTCTCAAGGAAGTCAGGGAAAATTCATTGGGGTGTACATGGTTATACATATAAAAATAATTCTTCCAAAAATAATTTATTCGTGTCTTTGTTGTAGTAACCCTTAAGGTCCAAGCCTTTGTCCTATCTTCTTTGCTTACAGCGTAAATCACACAGTTGGCCTCAAAATAAAAATAATTATAATTTCACTTAACATGCAAATTTAGAGTTATAAATTACCTCAAATCAGGATACTAGCTGAATACATTTGTTTTCATGAAAAATGAAATGTTGTGTCTCTCTTCTGCCCTTCCCCCAAGCCTTCTTCACAAGATCAGCCTCAGGCAAAAATGGTTTTAATTAGACTAAAGCTGCTGGTAAACACTTACCTTTGACAATATTATTGCCTAATGAACATAGCAGAAAAGGGTGTATGCAGTGCAAGTGTCTGTCTGTGGCTGCAACCTACGTACGAGCCTTGTGCCAAGTACCTACTGCTAATAGGCAAATATACACAAAAGAGACAGGCCCTTTGATGGTTTAATCCCAAACATACTTAACTGTCACATAGTTAATCTTTTTGATTAAAAATGACTCTTGAGTTCTTCTTGAACATTTTTATGTTTGTGGATGAAGGAGGTTAAATGTGGTTCTCATGCCTGCTTGGACCGTTCTTTTTTTTTTTAACTACACACTCACACACACACACCCCTTCCCCCTAGTTCAACATGACTTTTCCCTCTCTTTAATCACAGATACACCCCTAAAGGATCGATCCTCAGCCCTGATACTTCTGAAATACCTCCGGTTAGCAGTCGGGTAAAAATACATTACAGGCTTTGCCAAAGCAGACCTCATTGTTACAATCAGAGGACCAGATCTACAGGTCAAAACCAAGTGTTTCAAAACAGCTTCACCTGCAGGGTTTACTTGCCTAGGAAAAACGTTTCAAAGAACAACTAACCTTCTATGTTCATCAGAAATCAACTCATCATTCATCAGAAAACTTGTGTTTTGATATTGGTTTTCTTGAACACAGGTAGCTATGGTATTGTTTCTATCAAAGACCACAAAAAACCAGTCCCACATATTTCAAATCTATCATTGTTTTAAGCTCTTACACATTAAAGTTTATGAATAATCTCCTTTTTTAAAGGGTCTTGAGTTCCTTTTGGGATTAGATGGAAGATCTTTCAAGTGTAACACTAAGAAGCCGTCACATTTCAAGTCAGAATTTGTGCTCCGATGGGATGTTTTTCGAGTAATATTTCTTTCCACTTTAAAAGTAGTTTCACTTCATGATGGTTTAATGTTGATTTCAGGCTACATTTTTATGTAGTGGGAAAGAATTTTTTTTTAAAGTGAATGCCCAAGACCTGTTAGAAAACATTTCTCCTTAGCAACGTACTCACAGGATTCAGTATAGTTTGCTCAGAAGTGTTATTTTAGGATGACCTTTACACATAGAGTATGATGAATTTTTCTTTTTATTTGATTGTAAAGATGTTATGATCAAGGGGCAAAATAAATATTGCCTTTTTCAGCCATAAAAAAAGCTCCCTAAAAATCAAACCATCTTTTTTTAAACAACATGATACCATGCAGAAGTGATGTCTACGTTTGGAAACTACATATTTTTAAATTCACAGATAGAGCAAAGCCCTAGTGAAACATAAATAAAGATACAATTTTATACAATTCAAATCGTAATGTGTGCTATGGAACTCACTCTTTCTCAGCCTAAAGAAGAGAGGTATTTATGTTCTTCACTGATAGAACAATGTATTTATATTTATGGGAATTTATCCATTATAATAAATTGTTAAGAAAAATTAAAAGTTGAGCATTACAGGGTCAGCTGCTTTTCTAACAAGGATTTTAAATCCTAACTTATTTTCTTTTGAATAATTAGCATAATGTTCTGCAAATCTTTTCCAGGTAGCTGACAGGATTTGAATATTCAAATATTTTCAGTTGTATAAGCCATATAATTATGAAATTGTACAGTACAGTTATTTTTCAAGCAATTTGGCAATCTTTTCTTACAAGAATTTACCTTATATTTTTTGTTATCAGAAACAGAAATAGCTTTCTGCTTACCATTCTGGAAAAGATGGAATTCATCATTCTGCCATAAAGACCCTAGAAAGCAAAGAAAATGTTATTAGTTATTATACTCTTATCTGCAGGGATTCTAGCTGCCAAACAATGCATCAGCATCAAAACAAAAAATGAAAATATGTGTTCAAATCATAGATCAATAGTTTAATGCAGTTCCGAATATATATTACATGTACTTAGCAGGTACTGGATTAGAAAAAAGCCCAGGCTATTGTGCATATCTGTATTTAGAACTGCATGCCAGCTGGAATTTATCTGCATAGTGTTCATAAAATACAGACATAGGATCTTGGCATCCAACTTGTGATTGTGTTTTTGAAAATAAAACCACAGGCTTGCTGTCACTCTTCTATGGAGTGGGTGAAAGCAGGGTAAAGCATGTGTGTAAAGGGTTAAGATGAGAAGAGACAATTACCAATGAAATGTTTAACATTTTCCTCTTAACTCATTCAGAAATTTGTATTACGATTAAAAAAAAAAAAAGGTCTTCAGTGATATTAAAATAATTAATCAGCCTTTGCGTTTTGCTTTAGAAAAACATTGTTCATAGGTATAAGTTTCCAATGGTTAGAGTAGGGTGCTGAGAAGTGTGAAGTGCACCACACACCTCATCAGCTGCTTTAACTGTGATGTGGAAATGAAAGAATGGTGACTAGTTAACTCTCTTTTTGTCCTTCTTTCCTATTATTCCTTTCAGTCTGTTTTATACCTGACATCGTAGCTATTCTGTTTTCTTCAGAGAGAAATGAATTGTTGCTAACAGCTCCTGTAACGAAAGGCTGAACAGAGCGAATACTTTCACTCAATATCTACACAGGGAGGATTTTAACTTTTCTATAACATCTTGTGCTATACGTTCCAATTGTACACTTGGAGAATAAAAAGTTTTCAGGACAATGGGCTAAATTCTGTGATCAGTTCTCACACACAATACAACTTTGCTCCTGCTGAAGTGGCCAGGGTTAGGTACAGAGCCTGCCTGTATGCCTTGTTTTCAGAGGTAAAACGTTTTTATGCCAAAGAAGGGGCAATACTTAAAACCCATCTGTTATTCTTAAGTATTTTTATTTTTTGAGCAAATTAAATCTCAAAGTAAACATGCAAGGGAGGGAATTAAGGAATTAATTTAAAATTACGTCTAGAAAATGTTACCATAACCAAGAGATGCAGTCACAAACAGCTTAGAAAAAAGAAGTTGATGTCTAGGTAGGGCCATTACCTTTAAAGAGGAGAACTAAAATAAATGATAGATTGATTACAGGTTCTCACCGTGACTGCATATACCGCGGGATGAAATACAGGTATTTACAGGTAAGGGAGTGTCTAGATAGAGAAGAATTCCCCAGTACGGTACAGGAGTTATTTCCGTTCAAGGAGTTTACCTTGGGCAAAAAGGGAGTTTCCAGGGTGTTCAGTGCTGCAGAAATTCAGACTTAATCTAGGTTGCAGCACAGCACAAGATATAGGGAGACTGGATAAAGCTAATGTAAATTAGAACAGTCCCTGAGGGCTGCTCTAATTTACGTGGAGATTCATTGGCCCGTATCCAGCCTTGAATCTGAGCATCTACAGACATGGTTTAAAGCCACTTTTGCTCCATTCTTTGTGGGCTACATCTTCTGTATAGTGCTTCATGTGAGATTCAGTGCAGAATACCTCCATTTATGAAATGCAGGAAAATAGGGCCCCCCTCAGCCAAAGAAACAGCATTTCACGTCAGCCTCAAATGAACCCTTTGAACATCCATCTCAGTTGGGCCAAGTTTCCACATAATGCTGGCTTCTGCGTCCTTCCCACGGATCTCTACTCCTCAGCCCTCACAGTTTGCAAACTGCTGTTTGGGTGAGGTAATCATTAATCCACTGCCTGTTCAGGACTGTTACATAAAAAATTCATTTATTTCAGCAAAGTAGTAGTTACCTTTCCTCCACACAGCTTTTGAGCCCTCCTACCACACGTCTATAGTATTTTTTTTCAAGGCTATTTGTAAACCAATAAAATGTCACCATTTCATAAATGAACAAAAATTCTCATTGACTTCAGAAGGAATTATATTCACAAAAGGGTAGAGTTGTCCTCTAGTTCTTACCTGCTTAATTACTAAGACTCTACAGCACGACTTACAATGTTGCAATATAGGAACTGAAGATTGTGGGCCTGTCCCCTACCTATCAACTGCATATGCAGGCGTCCCAACATGGACAAGCCCAAGTTCTTCACTACTTTCACACGAGTATCTCCCTGGAGTCATTGCACAAATGTCTGCGCTTAAAGTTAAGTGTATGTCTTAACGTTCTGCTACATCATGGCTTAAATCCTTACTTGTATTCAGATGAGCAGAGTAAAGGGCTGAAAGTAAATAAGTTTAGGGTGACAGCTAATGTATGAGTTCCTTTTGGAGACAAATCATTTTTAATAACAGGTTATTTGCTGGTATACAGAACTCAGAATTATTATTTTAAAAGTGAGTCAAGGCTTCTCCTAGCTTTTGCTTCCAGTGGCTGAAATAAATAATCTACGTGGATATATGACCACCCAGTTGTTTATGAAATGCTAACAACTTTTAAAAGTGGGCTTTTTTTCCTCTTTTAAAATCAGATTTGCCTATTAATGTTGCAACTACTTTCAGTGTCTCTGGCCTTGGCATTACAAACGTGAAAAAACAAACCCGGCTCCCTCAGTCCTGTAGTTCCTGTTTGCTCACTACAGTTTCTGAATCGATACACAAAATCACCTATTTTTAATCACTAGCTCCTGAAGAGGGCAGCACGTTCTAGATATTATTGAACTGTAAGCTTTAAGATGACAGCCTGGGCTTTACTGTACTGCACACAGAGGAAGGGGGAATAAGAACTATCTGGATATTTTGTGTAGCCAGTTCCCATGATACAGTAAGTCAGCAAAAGTTCTAGGCTGTTATAAACCAAGGTCAAAACTGTATTTGATTATTAAAGAGAACATTTAAATTAGCTACCTGAAGCGATGCATTTAGAAAGAGAGCAACAAAATACCAGCAAGGAGTACTTCCACGAGGAATATGTTTTATCTTTAACACTGTAGATAACTTTTCCTATTGGCAGTGCATTGACTATCAAAACTACTAAAGGGGTTAGATTTAATTATCTCACTTCTTTGCACATTTCATCTCAATTGCTATGGCAACATTCAGTTGCCTCAGCAGCAATGTACACTTTAATCAGATATTTCCTCACTCATTTCTCTGTGCACCACAGCAATGTACTCAAATTTACAGCCAAACCCTGATGCATCTGATAACACCTCTTAGGAATTAATGGCTAGGTTTCCCCTGCCCCTCACCCATAGCCACAAATATTTCCAGAGAGTTTTGCACCCTGATGACAAAGGCTTCAGGAGATGAAAAGTGTGCATACTTTAAATCTTTACTACTTCACTGATTTTATGTTATTTTCTGCCACCACTCCCTTTCTACATGGCTTCTACTTACTCGGGAACTCTTCCCATCAAGCTATAGGCAGGTCTTCTGGTCTCTTCAGAAACTCTTTCAGGGCTGAGAACAGGAAACACAATAATCGGGCAGACAATATGGTTCCTCCCATATTACACCCTGCCCTGAAAAGCTTTTTGTTTGATTACTCAACCCTGATTAAATGCTTCGTCAGACTACATCATAGTTCTTTAAACTTCTTGGCTCAGAAATCAGGAACATGGGCTAAAATAAAAGTAATTAGGAGTGATGAGCAGATACTATGACTCCATGTTGAAATGCAGACGGTAAGAAGAGTCAGGAAGCCGAAAGTACACAGAGGTTACTAAATTCAGGTTATGGGAAGTCTTGATATTTCTGACAGAATATTGTCTGGTTTGAAAACATGTCACCAGCAAGGTGAAGTGGGAACAGAGATAAGTTCCTAATGGTGCCTTGCTTCTATGGTGAAAAACATATTAGAAGTGCATTAGATAGACTGAATTAGATTGGGTTATAGGCAGACATATAGGAAAGAATGATAAACATAAGGCTTTAAAGCATAATTGTGCAAATACTGAAGACTGTCTTTAAATAATCAGTTAGTTGATTTTCATAGAATCATAGAATATCCTAAGTTGGAAGGGACCCATAAGCATCATCAAGTCCAACTCCTGGCTCCACACAGGGCCAGCCAGGTCAGAGCATGGAACTGAGTGCATCGTCCAGACACTTCTTGAACTCAGTCATGCTCGGTGCTGTGACCACTTTCCTGGGGACCGTGTGCCAGTGCCCGACCACCTTCTCAGTAAAGAACCTCTTCCTAACATCCAACCAGAACCTCCCCCATTGTAGCTTCATTTTGCTTTTTTTTTTATATGAAAGAAAATACTTCACACTGCTTTTTGCTTCTGTGTGCATTTCTCATAGTTGTTTGATCATCTGCTCACACGGAATAAACAGTCACAGCTCATTTCCAAATAAGGTCTCAGATTACTGCTATCTTAGAGATTTTTTGGAAACCCTGGGTAAGTACAGAGTTGACTTGGGCCACTGTTGTCCCAGAGAGGCGTCTGATCATGTATAACATGAAAGTCCATGTAACACAGAACGCCTGTTGAGGATCTGGAGAGATTTTCCAGCTGAACTGCTGAAGCCTAAGATTTGTAGGCCAATGTCATGTAACAGTGCTGTCTCCTAATCCATCAGTGAAGTTGCTATATTTTTAGGGTTCTGAAGGAGAAGCTATAGCTTACAGACGCTACAACGCTTTTCCACATCAGTACTTCTGAAGATGTACATATATACCCTTTGAAATCAAGGTGTCTAATCTTATAAATGAAAAATATTTATGTTTGCAGGTCTGGTCCCAGTGGTTTAAAGTAGGTATTTCCCTGCAGCTTTGTATATACAATATAAGCTTTATATATAACTGTATGCTGTAAGTTTTAATAATGTGTCCAAACAAACTTTGAGCCATAGTGGATGCAAAGATCATTTGAAGTTCAGAGTTTCCTGGTCTGTATTAAGATTAAAATTTTAAAAATCCTCCAAAACTTTATACCTAGAAATTCCAATATTCACACATAGATAAATATTACAAAATGTTTGTAGTATAACTTATTCCACTTAAAGAATTCATTTAAAGGTTGAATTGTATAACATGGGAAGAGCTATGCTGATTTCCACCAGCCGAGAATCTGGTGCATAGTCTTTATAATAATCGTTTTATGGTGCTGAAATTATCTGTGCCATATACAACTGGAAATCTGTGCCAAACAATATATGCATCCAATATAAACTGGAGACTTTCGTAAAAGATATTGCAAACGCCCCCTTCTCCCCTTACCCCCACACCAAAAGGTGCTTTTGTCATTAGAAGGTGCATTTTGGACCATGTGGGATTTTACTGCCATAAAGAAAGGAAATCTGACTTTTTCTCTTTATAGGCTCAAAGACCATATGAAAGAAGATGCACGGAACAGAAATGAACAGAAAATATTGAATGGAATGTGCATATTCCTGTTTAATGTCTTAATTTTATGAATTTATTAAATATAACTGAGTTAAAGGCTGATATATTAGGGATTACTTATGTACATTTCCGGTATAAATATTCTGGTTCTGGAAAGTATTTTCCTATCTTTTTGATTCTTGTCTAGGATTGTATGAAAGACCTATCCAGCAAATGTTAGGAATAAGTTACCTATACAAAAAAACCCAGAGTTGTTAAAGTATTTTAAACTTTATGAAGCACTTCACCTGTCTATGTTTATTTGTAATAATTGGAAGTTAAACATTTTCAAACAGTTTTTTGGTCAGGGTGTGCTTTCTGCAGGGTACAGTAGGGAATAATACAATGTAATCTCTAAACCAAGGCATGCCAGGCACTTCTGTATGGGACACACAGTTCTTACTGGGTTTCCTATCACAAATTTTTGCAATGGGTCACTTTCAATTTTCAGTAATAGTTTGTCTCCTCCCCACTTTCATTCCTTTGCTATGTAGGCTTTTCCTTATTCTCTGTTTTAACCTTCCCTCATAGTGAGTATAATAAACAGCAGGGTCCCCTGGTCCTGGCATCCTCCCACTGCCCAGCACCACCCTGCTCTCTGCAGGCACCTTCTCCAAGAGCTGCTGCACTCCAGGTATCCATCACACAACCTCTTCCTGATCCACCAAAACGTCTTGGGCAAACTGCCTGTTTCCCCTGACTCGGGCTCTTTGCAGGATGAATGTCTTGCCTCAAGAAGAGGCATGGAAGCTCAACAAGAGGTATGGCACCAGTAGCTACTGCAGCACCATTTTTCATATGGTTGCCAAAGAAGAAGGAAATTTGTGTGACAGAGAGACAGAGTAGCACGACAGGAAAATTCAAAGGCTCAGTAAAACTCTCCAGAGTTTCATTTTTCTGATTTCCACTTCTAGGTGCTCAACACATTCTGCTTCTCCCTCTCCCCAGGGTAAAGACTCACTGCTTGGTAGATTGCTCGAGGCAATTTCTGCTCACTTCTCTAGCTGCTTAGTTTCAACTCTACTTGAGTTTAAAGAATCTTTCTATAAAACCTAATCAACACAGAGTCCATTTTCCTTGTTTATGGTAGTGACCGTATTATTATCTTTTTACAGCATAACCAAGCTGGAGAGGGGAACTACTACAGAAAAGGCACTGCTCATTTTTATGTATGTTATACACACACGCACACACATGCATGCATATATGTATATACAGAACTTATATATGCTCTTACTGCAGCACTAATACTCCCTAAAGGTATTATTATGTTGTTAGACAAATTAAAATTAAACAAGAGGTAAAAGTGCACTTGAACTGAAAACTGTTAAAAAATGCCTACAGGCAAGACAAAAGTGAACAGCAGGAGTTTACCCAGCTGTGTGTGTCTAGGAGCTCCTCTGGGCCAACTGACTCTGCTCCCATTTCTGCTGCAGGAAATGCAATTTCACAAAAATTCATATAGGTGTTGTGACTTCCAAGCAAAATGACATGCATTTTTTTGTCTGCCTTTAAGATAAAAATGGAGGGGATTTCTGTCAAAGTCATTAAGCTACAGGACTGAACGGAGAAGGATGGTGGGAATACATATCAGAAGAGCTCAGAAACAGTATAAAACAGTGATCTACCCAGGTCAGAAATGTTATGGCAGGTAGTTTTCCTGACAAACACATCTAATAACATCTGGAATAGGTGGAGTATGTGAGATCGACTTTGAGAACTTTTCTAAAAGCATTTGGCTTGATGCAATGTTTCCAAAACTAAACACAAAAAACGCTGGTTCCGCGCTGGGGGATTCAGTGAAATCCCATAAAGAATACCTGAGATGTGCAGAACTGGCATGGCCAAAGGTCTGCATGATGACATCGAAGACACAATCATAAAAACCATTAGTAGAAGTATCTGTTAAATATATACTAAATTTGTAGTGGAACATCATATTTTATGCAGGTGCAAATGGATGCACTCACTAGAGGTAAGGGTAAACAAACTGAGTAGATCATTTATCCTTGTGGGTAAAATGGTTAGGTTTACTGCTTCCCTTCATTCAAACCTCAAAACAACGTATGTCACAGTGAAAGAATTTGCTGTGTAAATCATTATGTGGTTTGCACTAAGAGAAATGAGATGGCTTGATATCCCAATCACATAATGAAATAAGGATCTGTACTCTAACCTGTTCATTCACTTATTTTCATGACAGTGTTATCCAGCAGTTTATCACCATGACAGTGCATCTTTGTTGGCTCAGAAGCACTCAAAAATCAAAGAGATGAGGATATGAAGACATCGTAGGAAAGAAGGCAATCCTGTTTCATTTTTACAATACTATAATCCCAGTGGCATCACTGGAAGTACTCCCAGTCTGCACCATGACAAAGCAAGCATCCCTTCCTCCATGTATTTGGAAACTATATCTTACTAATGGCTATATTTAGAGTCCAACTGCTCTATAATGAAAGCAAATATGTGAAAATGAAAACAAAAGAAATATTAATGCATGCAGCAGAATAATACAACAAATAGGGATGTGGCTTTCTCCTGGTGAAAACGGAAATTAATCTTCTCTTCTGCTTTGAGCACTTTGGCTCTAAGCTCAAGTGTTATAATCTAATTGGTGCATCATGAATACTAAATGCAAGTAGCTGGGATTCATATAATTTTTTATATGAAACGGAACAATTTGTATACGTAAGACTATTTTTCCTTCAGAATAGAGCTCCATGAAACAAATATAATGTTAAATTAAACAGTAGACATTTGCCTTTATAGGGCATGCTCATGCTTAAAAGCAGTGATCTAAAATGTACTGGTTTTATGCAACAGATCTGCTCTTTGGAATAAATCCAGATTCCAAGTTATTGGGAGAGGCTTTTACTTCTGGATCAGGCCCCTTGTGTATATTCACATTCATGTATGATTACTTTAGCGGAAAAAGTGTTTTTATTCCCACTTCTGATGGAGTGAACTGAATTCTCTTTTGGCATTACTTACTGTATCAACAATGAGATTTATGCAGTCTCAGTGCATTTAAATTCTGTGTTATACTAAATCTCGACTATCCCAACGAAGGGCAGCAAAAAATTGTTAAGCTTTAACTAGGAGCATCTTTGATAATAACAGGATGCATGAAAGCAGGAACTCAGTTGGCCTTTTGCAGCCCATTTGAGTTTTCCAAGTTTTGTAGTTAAGGGCTGTAAAAGATATTTTTATTAGTGAACTGAGAAAATCAGATAAATCCTCTGAGAGTTAAAGCATGAGGAAACCTGTTCTGCCATTCTAACAAAGTAATTTTTCATGATGCAACTTCACTAAAATAGTTCCTTTTGTGAAACAATTCAATTGTTAAATTATTTTTGCGTGTGAGTAGAACACATTTAATACAACTCACTTGTACCCTTTTTACATGTTCACATAATAAACACTCTGCTTACACTATATCCTTGTTGCTTTCTTTGGCAAAATTTGGCATATACTGTGAGTTGATATTTTGTTTATTACATGCTATATTTTAAAGGACATTTGTGGAAAGGATATAAAAAATAAGGTGCATGTGATTGTGCATATTATAGCTGAAACTACCAAAGGAGCGTGAAGAACCTAGACCCTTAGCCCTGATTGAAATTCCATGGAAGGCAGGCTCCCGTGGCAATCCCAGGCTGTGTACAGAGCTGAATTTCTCAGCCTTTATTCAGGTATGCACCTTAAAGCAAAACTTCAGTGTGATCAAGTACCACACACATAGTAATGAGCTTTGCAATTTCCTGAACAGCTTTTATGAGGAGGGCTCGTGCCTCTGTCTTTCTCCTCCCTGTGCTGTTTATGTCCTGCTTTCCATTTTCCACTCCCTCCTCCTTAAAGCCTCCGCAGCAACCTGATGGACTTAGCAGGAACTGGGGTCGTGGTGGTGATCAATGGCTTGGGTGGTTGAGCATTCAGCCATTGATCACACTGAATAGATTCATATATCTTAGGCATGCCATCACAAGCAGCTGCTTCTACTTAGCTTGCCAGCTTTCTGTCACCTCGAGGATTCAATGAAGTTCAGAGGCAGTGTGAGAAGGTTATATAATTCTGTCAAGAGATCATGTCTTTGATTTTTTTCATCTCTTAGACCTACACGTCTACCCTTTGGGGGTCTATCACAGACTGAGAACTTCCAATATATTACATACCATAACACAGCAGTATATAGAGTGCTATATAAAACATATAAATGTCCTTCCTTTGAACAGAATAGCAGGAGCCTTTGCTCCTTTCTTTTATGAAAGAACATTACCTAATGCTGAAGAGAAACCACAGCTGTATCCATGTGTGCACGCACATGCTTTGCTTGTAATTTGAAACACATTCTCATAAACTGTCAGATATTATCATATCTAGTGTTCCTTCTCCATTTGTGACCAATTTGTAAGAGTAAAAAGTAACTTTAATCATTTGGATAAAATATTCAGTTTAACGAGTTTACTGGGAAAGTATATTTCACTGAGTGATTAAAAGGACACTGGGAACCTGAATGCCACTTTCTCCTCTAAAACCTTGCCATGCAGTGTAGCTGAGAAAGATTAAAGGCCTTTTTTTCCTCTATTTTTTCCTGTTTACTTAGTGCAGGTAGCTTGTGCTCTAGCTCACATACACCGAAGCACAAAGCTGCTGCAATTTTGGATGTTACCGTTTCCCAGCTTTATGCCCTGCCCCTCTGCTGGAAGATCATAATTCCATCGACATCCCGGAAGATTAGGGCAAAGGCTCTTTTGCTGGCAGTTTAAATTAACAGGCAATGTGAATGTAGGTGGCTCAAACACAGGCACATGCTTCTCTCTCTTGTCCCTGTAGGTTGACAGTAATTTCCAACAGAACTGTAAGATGGACAGCTGTGAGTGTGAATATCTGAAATCATGGCAGCTACATCTGGCAGAGCTTGTCTGTCAAAGACCCACGACTGAAAGGTTGGTTGGCAGCACGGTCTCTGCAGGCAGGGGTCTGCTGGAGAGAAGTGCTGGAAAGCTCTGGCCTCTCCAAACAACAGGCAGCAGTCAAAGAGTGAAAATAACTGCAGTGCACAGGACAAAGCAATGCCGTAGTAAAGTCCTATTTCAAAGTTTTAAAATAATACTAAAATGATTCACAGGATTCAGGCTGGCTGTATGTTCTAGGCTGAGTTCAAAAGATGTGAGAGGGGGAATACAAAAATGTTCACAATTAATAATGATGGCTGTGATAGCAACATTCTCTGGTCTTCTAAATGATGCTTCCAAACATTCACAGAGGGAAAAAAAAAAAAAAAAAGACATTTTCTACGAATTAAAGAAAACCCTCCAACACTCAAAAGATTTTTTTTTAAATTGGTCATCTTGAAAAAATTCAAATTGACAGTGTCCCTTTTAATGATACACTTCAAAGCTTTATGAAATCTCCCTGTCAAATGAGGCTACTACTTTAACACATATTCAAAGAGGTGTATGCAGCTTGAAAATGGATTAAACAGCCAGGAAAAGCAGTTATATTCTGTTATATGGATGCAGTTCCAAGGCTTTAATGAATCTGGAGAATTTAACAATAAACATGGTACATAAATGAAGCTGATTTACTATGCAATCTGCTACTTAAAAAACAATGAAATAAAGACTTAAGGCTTCCTATTCCACCACCTTGCCATTTATATATTTTGTTACAATAAAAATGAAAAAAAAGGGATATCTGTCAGTATTGCAGGATGCCATATTAGGTTTTCACATAAACCAGGTGCAAGCTATTAAGAATATGCTTCCTCTATTTTTTTAAAAACTCTTTGTCTGCGTTGTTTATAGCCATTCAGTTAAAAAGGAAAAAAATGGCCAGAGCTGATCTATACAGCTTGGGACTTTTGGTGTCTGTCTTGGCTATCAGGATGATCAGCTCTGTTCCCAAGTTCCTGACATCTGGTAAGGTCCAGTGAGCTCACATCAAAAGATATAAAAATTGAACAGAAAATTATAAGAGTGGTGTTTTTAACCAGAGGAATTTTAATTGAAATTAAACCAAATACAACCACATCTCTCTATGTTAGGTTTGGTATAACCCATTTCAAAACAAAATTCATCACTTGGACTAAAACTAAGGTGACATTGTCACTTTAAATCATAACTCTGTATTTCAGCAATTGGCATCTCATATAGTGGTTGTGCCACTTGCAAAATATTCAAGGACAGTATTAAACAACATCTACAATCTTCCTAATATTATTTAAAAGAAAAATCATGTTTTTCATCTCTCTAATTTCTTTGCCTCTTCAAATGCTGTTATTAACATTCTTTTTCACACATCTTCCTTCCTCCTTTTCTTTCAATTTTAATTATTTTTTTTCTTTCTAAATTAATCCTTTGTTTGAACTGTTACTTTTGAAAGAGAAGAAAAGTTGTGCAATGAACAGCTGAATGTTTGCCAGTTTGCTCTGGGTCCTTTTATGCTCCTTCTCTGAGGCCAGATCCTACGAGGTGCTGAGCATCAGGCAACTCACTGAAAGTTGAGGGTGCTGAGAATATTTAGGAAGAGTATAGCATATTGCAGGATCATGCCTCGCATAGCAAGTTCTGCAAGTGATGACTATTTATCTTTCACTGAATAGACTTAGCATAAATTTTAACATCTCTGATAGGATTGGGTTTTTTTATCTGCAAAGAGGAGGTATTTTTTACGACCATATCACTCAGCACTTTGAGAATGAAGTGCATAGCAGTGCCACCCAAAAAGTCTGGCAAAGAACCAGATGTCATAGTTACAAACGCACACAAAAATTGGAATACATTAGAGGCAATTACAAGGTATGTAAGCTCTTTGGTGCTGAGAAAGCATCCAGATCACTGTAACTCCTGTCTTAATCAAATAATAATTCAAAATAAACTTGCACACTATTACCAAGAACGCACGGAATCGAAGCACGAATGACCCTCAAAGTACTGTTCAACAGGGTAGTTCTTTTTATGCTACAGGGCAGCAGTAAGGAATATTTAAATACACAAACTAACTAAAATAGAATTTCCAATCTTTTAAAAAGATTCTTTTGAATTAAAACCAGTAATCCTAACCTAAATTTCTTACTTAGAATTTTTCAATCTGCTATAGAGATAGTATGTATTTGCTATTTCTCCACTTCTCTCAGATAGGCATTTGATTTCTTTCATGGATGCAGTAAATAGCCACAGAGTGTACCGCTGGACCCGAGTATCACCTGTATCATTCAACCAGCACTGTGCCAGACAACGTGCTGGAGAAGCCCCCAGGACTGTCAGGCCCACCACCCTCACACAGCCAAGGCTGCAGGAGCTCAGTGGAGACTGCTTTCTCACGTACACAGCATTGTTGTGACATGGGAAGTCCCTGCAGGATAGAAACTCATACAGCTCACAGTTATCTCGACTTAACTTTAAAAGGCTTATGGAAATCTTCGTGGTTAAAAGCGGTATAAATTTTCCCAGACTTTTCCTTGATATAAGAAAATTATGTTTATGGCTATGTGTTCACAGTTATAGCATAACCCACAGATATATGGCTACTTTGTAGCTTCAAATGCGGACAGTCAGATTGTTCCTAATATAGCTATACATGCCAATATAATACAGTGATTTATGATTATGTATAATGCTCTAGCTACACAATAACTTCTTACAATGCAGAACCTTTCATTATGAAGACTCCCCAGCCATTTAAAAAAATTAAACTCTCAACCTCTTTTTGAAAGTTGAATCAAGCAGCCCCTCCTGATCAGAAAAGTATCAATACGGACAAAGACATATTGCAGACACAGTGTGCATATGGGCACGATGAAAAGCTGAAAAACTCATATGTGAAATGTGGGTTGAGATGTGGTTTGTCTAACACATGAAAGGCTCTGCCAATTATTTGCTAGCTCCATGGGAAAATCTCAAGCAAGCAAAGAACCTTCACAAATCTAACTTAAGCAGTGTCCATTTGCTGCATCCACCAGGTATACAGCAAGGTCCAGCGACAAGAAACAGTTTTTTAAACCTCACTTTAAATACCAGTAATCAGCTGGGGTGTTTCAAGGGAGCTCTTGGTGAACATTATGTTGATGATAGACTCTCAGTAGTTTGCCATAAGATAATTTGTTTAGAAAATGCTAACAGTATGTTTCCATTCAAGAATAAGTATAATGCTTATCTAATTACAGAAATACTTTCCATCAGTTATATCCTCTCATGATTCTATACCAAATACCATTCATTGATCCTATCTATTGTAAAAATCTCCTATTAAAATGTTGACTTTCAATGCAGCATTTGAAGGTCTGAATCTACACAAGTTAAAGTGTTAAGAAACGCTAGACCAGGGGGAAAAAAAGCCCACAACAACAAAACAGGAAAAAAGTTCTTTGTAAAAACTTCTTGATCCTTTAAAACTAGTTTATTCACCTTATATCAGAAAATATCAATGAAAATACTCAACACTGCTGAATTTCCTCTATTTTAGCAATTACGAACAGCTTTTCCTAATCATAATATTTTTGTTTCAATTTTGTTGATCTCTATCTGGCTTTCCAAGCCTAAATATGCATGTATATAATTTCTTTGAGTTTTATCTTCCTTCATTGTGTCTCTTACTTCCATCTTTTTTTGAACATCACTTCTACTGGTGGTGCTATGCACACTTCAAGCTTTCAGCAGCTTAGACCTGAGGATTATATTTCCCCTTCATCATTTACACACACACAAGAAATTAAATTTCTAAACAGAAAACTTCTTCATGTCTTACTGTGTTCACAATCTTCTTTTTCCAAACCTATATTGGTCTGCCATAATCAGTCTCTCAGACTTTCCTATCATTAACCTCTTTACTATCCTGTACTCTGCCTTCTTTCATTCTGCTTCACATTCATAATATGCCTCAATAGATTAAAAAAACCCAAACTTAACTGCTTTGATTAAAAAGGCACAATCCAGGTTAAAGAATGTTCTATTTTGGTTTAGCGTCATAACTTGGTTTTAATCAATTTAAGCAAAATTGAGAACAGCCACTTGGAGATCAGTGTAAGAACATCAAAAAAGGGACTTGAAAACATTTTTGTACAACAATATAAACTCCCATTTTTAGTGAAAATATTTAATTTATGAATAGACATATCCTTAACAATAAATAATATCTTTCATACTGTATTCCACATGTAGATCACAAAGCATGGTTAACTGAAGAAATCAGCTAACTGAGATTTCATAGAGATGGCACCACAGAAAGGCAAAATGGTGCTCAGCCACCAGATCAGGCACAAAATCTGAAACTGCACCAGCCCGTGGCTCTATCTACTTGCCAACACTGTCTCCTTCCTGTTTTGTTTTTTTTTTCTTCAGGTAAATTGCTGAGGATACTCAGTGATATAGTAGATATGGGGCGATCCAGGCCATATTCTAAAATGGATTCCAAAGTGTCACATTTAAGGTCTTCTCAAGTACATAATCAAACTAGTAGAATATGGAAGCTCAACATGAAACTCAAATGGATGAATATGGGAGCTGAATGGACTAAATCCCTTAATTATATCTAATTTATACAAATTCATGCTTACCTGAACTTCATTTGGACTATACCATAGAGCAAGACATTCTAGAAACTTTGCAGATAAAGCTAAATTAAGATGCTTGGCTGGCTTCTGAGAACAGAATTTTTTTTCCAAAATGCTGTTATAAAACATACCCACTTAAAGTCATGAAATTACTGGGAAGAATGAGGTCATACTCTGGAAACATAAGATTAGGGCAAACTAACTGATAATTTCAGTGCTTTAATGATTTTCTGAGGTTTGGTGGAATTTTTAGTAAGTTTGTTGTGTTCTTCTAGGTTGTTTCTTATCATATTCTGTATTTCAGTTGCTACCCATAACATGCATGTTGTGATTTATGATTTGCCCTGCTTCCCCTACATCCCCTTCCTTCCTAAAAGTGACGTAATACATGTTCAATCAGTAAGAAAAATATCTGGTGAATTTTTGTATCCTTTCTATCTTTTAATAGTCATTCAGCACCAGCGTGTATCTATACAACAGCAAAAATTTTCTTTTATCTTATGAATTTCAGACACTAGATAGTCACCTCTCCTGGAAAGACACCAGATCAGTTTGTTCTGCAGACCGTTCACAGTGGAGTTCTCTTTTTGAATAACTTCCTAATAAGTAAATGAATGTACTGGTTTCACTGATTGAAAGTGCCTCCATCAGGGTACAAAGGCAGACTAAGAAGTCTTTTCATATTTCATCTGATCTAAGGTCATTGAATTGATTCTTTATATAATACTGAATAGACTTTGAGATTCTGTAATTAACATTCAGGGTACTGCTAGTACATGATCTTAGCACTCTCTATATTACGGAAGTGATTACTTCTTTTTTTCTCATGGCAGTGCTTTTGCTAGCTGTTCCAAAGGTTTACCAAAAACCAGGTGTTTCTGCCCTCTGTGCTCTAAAGTTGCTGTATCAATGGAATTGTTTTTCTATAGACATCAGACTATGAAAACACTTTGAAATAGCAAACTAAAATGCCATTTTTTAAAATTGGCTCACGATTAGCCTAGATGTTATTTTAATTTCTTGGCTTACAGCTTTTCTAAGGAACTTCAGGATTCTGAAGAAGTTGCTAGGTTTACATGGGGATGTCTTTTTAATATTTGTAGTTATCATTAGGTGTCATTAAAATGAAAATATCTGAAGTGTTTCAAAATAACTCATAGGAATTTCAGAGTAAATGACACTAATGATGAGAGCACTGCAAAGGGTATAATTTAACAATACACAAAATAAGAAAAGCACAACACAAAATTCCCATATCAACTCAAGTTCTAAAAACCTGTATTGGAGCCAAGGTACCTGGTGTCTTATCTAAACCTCCAGGAAATCAATTTCCAAACACTAAAATGTTGAAGACAGAGGATCTAGCTACTGAAACCCTTCTTTAGGGGCTGAGAAAAGAGTTTTAGAGCACCGAGTTAGCATTTTTGATAGGGATGTCATATTAAATTGACCTTTCCTGGTGCAAAGACGCATTACCGGTAACCAGCCGCTAACCCTGTCTTAAGCTGCCCCGAGTCCCAAGGCTATGGAGGTGTGATACACCGTTTTCTTTCTTGTCTGCAGCAGTGTTCCCAGTCCATGTAACTCAGACACATATTGTCAACAGTGAGAGAGGCCACATGATTAAGTAGGGAGAAGGAAGGAGTAAGAGCACCCTGACTTTAGTCCTAATTGAGCCACTGGAGGAACACGTGACTTTGAAGAACTGCTTGGCTTCCTTAAAGCATCATCCAGTTTATTGGACCAGATAAGAAGCCCTGCTCTGAAAACTATGGCCATGCCATTTGACTTAAGCATTACGTGTAAGTAAATAAAGAGGAAACAAATCTCTTTTTTTGCAAAGCACTTCTAAAGAACATTGTTAATGAAGCAGTCGGGGCTCAGGAAATGCAGCTAATTGCACTTGCAGACATAAAAGCAGTGACAGATCCCTTCTTTCCTGAGCACGGGTCTATCACGCAGCTGATGCTCTCAGACTCCTGCCGGAGAATGTAAAACCTGATGATTGTTTACCATAGCCAGACAGGAAAGGTTGCCTACCCACCAGTGATTGAGCCCCAGCAGCACTGGCCTTTCGAACAGAGAGCGGCTGAGAAGGTGTTTATAAACTAAACAGCTTTCTGTTCCTTGAGGGAAGCGCACCCTGAAGCTGAAACATGGGCAGGATGCTGCTAAACACCCTGCCTCGTAAGAGCCTCTTCTCGGGGGTAAAGTGGTGGAGAGTAAACAAAAAGGTACATAAATGTAACACATTTCCATAAAATGCAGGAAAATGTATTTTGATAGAAGTATGATCAGAGGTTCAGATAAACTTACTGCATCAATTCTGCAGTACTTGTGTACCGAAGGATACATTTAAATAACAGTTTATTTCAGAAAATACTTGGAAAGCAGCAGAGAACTACAGAGTTCTTTTCATTTTTGATGTTCACAAAGTGTAGCTATTTTTGGAAAGGCAATTGTTAAGAATATTAATGTTATTGGAGGGAGCGGTGCAGTTTACAGTAACTGCTACTGGAATCTGCCCGGTGATTGGCTGTCAATATTTTCACATGAGACTCCCTGCAAAAAAATGTGCTCTTTAACCTGTACAAAACCAAAAAGAATACAGAGTTCTGCGAGGAACTGGAAAGTAATATTGTTTCATTTAGAGTGAAAACCGCTGCAGTTACAGAGCTAGCACACCAGCTATGTGTCCCTATATTCTCTGAGAATAGAGTTTGCTGTGGATTGAAGTCCTCCAGCAGTAAAAAAATTTGAAAAAAATGCTCTCTTACCAGCTGTACAAAGAGGGGAAGTGACATCACTTTGAAAATAAATATAGAAATGGGTTTTCTGAAAATATTTATACTTTGTTCATGGATAAAGTGCTGAACGTACAGCCAAGGAGAGCTCACTGCTCATCTTGTACCACTTGAAAAGGGGAGTTTTTAAACTTGCAAAGATTTGCACTCCAGAGACATTTTTCTTTTAAAATAACTGACTCTTGACACAACCTTGTCTATTTTAAAGGCCGAACATTTTCCTTACTCCCAAGTGCTTTGTGAGCCTTAGGGATATATTGTCCCTGGCAAAACGAGATAGCAATATCTTGGGAACGGGTGATTTCCATCAGGGACCAGGAAATCACTCCAAACCACATTTCATTCTGGTTACAGCATTTTAATGAGATTTGCAAGCCCTTCTGAGGCAGTTGTGAGAAACATTCAGCACCAAACCCTCGACCAGAGCCCTGCAAGTTACTCTAATGTCTCAACAGAGGATGGATCCTAGGACTCCAGTGTTACTGTGATATTTCTTACATTATAATTAGTATTGACTAATTAAGGGGTGACTAAGTATTGACCTTCCAATTAATTTTGAAAAAGCTGGATGACTGGAAATACCTACCAACATTTGAGAAGGAGCTTCTCCTTAATTGTTTCCTGGAAAATAGCTTTCGAAAATCTCTTTTCAATAGCTTCCAAGCCCCTTCATGATATGGATTTCAACTTAATCAAGAGAGCTACTCTTATTCTAATGAACATGTAGCATCCTATGAGAATACGAGCGAGTCTTTTTATGGGAAATAATAAAATCGTAGCTAGCAATATCATTCTTAATGTGCAATAAGAGTGTATATATGTGAATGCAAATGAAGGCACCATCATCTATCTCTCTATGATCATGCCTAATCACTAATAGCGTGTTTGCAGACAGTGTTGGGCGAATCCGGGTATTGCATTGCCTTGACTTAGAGTGAAAAATCAGCTCATTGAGAACAGGTTCTGTGACACTGCAAGGATAAAATAATAAAGGGTCTAAAATCACTGCTAAAAGAAATAGATGGATAAGAAGCAAATCTTTAGGGGAAAAGGTAATTTTAATTTCATCAGAAATGAACTGTTATTCAGATTGGGCTGTTTTTTCAGTTTACACATTTTGCATTAATGTAGCATGAATTATGTTGCATAAAACAATGACAATAGGTGAATTCTGCTCCTGGAAATTACTCATCCATCAGCCAGTGTCAGGTACTTTCAGAAGCACACACGTTAAATTCTGTGCTGTGAGTTCAAATAATTTGTACTTGAGTAACGTTAGTTGCAGAAGTGGGAAAAAAAAAAAAAGAAAAAAAAAGAAAGAAGAGATAAGGAAACTTTGGAATCCTTTTGCACTGACTTTTCTTTGACCCAGGAAAGAACAATGACTGTTTGCTTTCCCTTGGAAGGGGTGTCGACAAGGCTACGCAAACAAAGAAGCAGAAGCTCAGCTGGTGCAAATTAGGACAGTTGCACTGACTTAATGGAACTGCATCCTTTCCACTAGCTAAAGATGTGGACACAAATATTAAAGGTTCCCCTGTTACATTTTTTTTCAGTACAAGGATCAATTGTGAATCCTTCCATAAATCTTGAGAGCTTTTCCTGAGTGATGATTTTGCAGATCTGAGTCTGATTTTCTGTAGAGTTTTTTTGAATGCCCCAAAATATTCGATGCCTGTCATAACAGTGCTTTCCTGCATTTGGCTTCCACATTACTTTGTTGATTCTGTAGTACTGCAGCAAAAAAATTGGCAGGCCTTTCAGTTCCTTCTCAGTTCACTAGCACTGTGCACTCATCAGTAATGTTCAAGGAGGCCTAGCCATGCACAGCCGTATGTTTCCTTCATTCTTTTCCCCAAAACTAACTACAATGACAGAAAATGAGTGAAGGCCAAGCCTGTATTTACCTCAAAAAAAAAAGCTGTACTCTATTTTTAAGAATTCCTTTCAGATGGAGAAACGAATTCAATCCATGTAAAAGCATACTAAAAAATTAAGGTAAATCATAAAAAAGAACATTTGTCAAATTTTGCTGCCATCTGGAGATATGTCTTCTATATAGACCTGAGGTGAAGGGAAATTATATTTGCCTGGGGACTAAACTTTTTTAAAACTGGTAAAAGAAAGCTTGTAATAGCTTGTCATTCTCATCAGCGCTATTAGTGTCCAGTAAACTCTGCCCTTGTAAATCCATTGCTGTCAGAGGTTTCTGTGGATCCTTTTCTAAATGAGTGTCGACATTGGCATAGTGCTAACTGGGCAGACTCGAAGGATCCTGGGGTACCGTTCTTGGCCACTGCTATTGTGTTCTCCGTTAGAAATTCCAGGTTTCTAAGGCTACTATTTGATTAAAGCATTTTGGTAGAGAGCCAAAGGACTGCTCTCCTACTGGCTCTTGGGAAGACTCTGGTAGAAATCTATAGAGCCCACTAAAACCAAAGGAAACCAAATGAAGATTTCTGTTGGTGACTGTATGACTTCTAAGCTTACATGTGTTCTGACACAGTAGCTTGTTTTTACTGTTCAGGGATACTTAAACTGAACACCGCTGTTAGAGGCATTATAACAAAGAGAAGCTTATGAACAGAAATGTAAAGGAGAATAGAAAAAATAATATGAAGACTGCAACAGGAAGGAAACAAGCAGAATAGGGAGAGTAAACTGGCCAGGAAAGTGAGGAGAGTCTCACGAGCAAACACAGACACCAGAAGCAGATCCTTCAGGATGAAAAAAGAGACTCAACTGTGATAAAACTTTATTTTCAGAAGAACAAAGTAGCATGTTAATTTGAAAAAAGCATTTTTCCTGAGGCAGAGGCAGCTGAATGCTTTTTGTTAATAAAGCAAGAGCTGATCCAGGTAGAATTCCCTAGCAGTAGGTATATCTTTATCTCTATTTCTATTTCAAGGGTCACATGAAATCACTATTAAATTATTTCTTGCTGTTAGGATTTTGATGTTTTGCTGAAGTTCAGAAAATGGCTGCCAGCCTAAACTGTGAACTGCTCTAAATCACTTCTATCCAGGTGATGATGAATGCTCTCTAGATTTTATCTGTAAAGTGGAAAAAATAAACAAGAATACATTACTCAACCCCTAAGATTTTTCAGAAACTGAAATTCATCTAAAGGAACACTTGAGTCCTGTCTACCACCCACTGAAGTGATTAGGAATTTCAGCTAAATAAAGAATGAAGGTGAGACTGAAATGCCCATGTAATCAACCTTCACAAAAAATCTAATACAAAGTTAAAACTCTTTTGAGATAAGTGCAAACATGAGAGCACTGAAATAACAGTGGAAGAAATGAAGGAGGCTTTTTAAAATTCCCAACTTGTGCTTTCCTCAAAGTGTAATTCAAAACTGATTAAAAGTATTAAATCCTTTTTATGCAAAGGGTTAATAACAAAATTCAAATAGTGGTGTGGTGTCCCATGGATACTCAATAATGAAAATTCAAATGCTCATTTCTTTAAGCCTTTTGTGTCCCTTTTCTAGATAATTGGCTTTTTGCCTAATTTTTGAGGCTATTTAATAACACCTCCTGCTAGACATCTCATGTAAACTCAGCAAGAGGAGGCATCCTGAGTAATAGAAAAGACTTCTGCTCATTTTAAAGCCCAAATTCATACTTTTCTTAACAAAGAAGATCCCCACTGTTAGAGTTTGGCAACCGCCGGGCCAACTGCATTGGGGAAGATTGGATTAGGGGGCAGCTGACTGTGCAGTAAAGTCTCCACTCTCCAGCAGGATTTTTATGTAAATTCCATTACAATTCATGCTTTTTGGAGATAATGAAATGGATACAAAACACTGCAAGGTTTCCAAGTCAGCAAAATAATGAACAGGGGCATTCAGAAAGCTGATTTAATACATTTTTAACATTTGGACCCTTGTATGAAATGGATTGGCATTTGTGCAATGTATCACATGGAATTTGCTTTTAATACCACTGTCTAAAACCCATAGCTTTTCAGGTTATTAGTGATGTGTGAACATCAGCTATCAAGAGTTTTTCTCAGTTTAAGCTCTAATAAGCTGTATCATTTTCCATGTGTTTGCCTGAAGGCAACTTTTACCAAAGAATCAGCCAAATATTATTGGAAAAAAGAATATTTTCAACTCAACAGCTTTAAAGAACTGTCTATCAATATGCCACAACACTTGTTATCAATGAGACTCAAATAAGAAGATTTTGGGGTCAAGAGGGGCCATTAGCATGATCTACTCTGTTCTCCTCCAGAACATATAGAATTTAACTTCTCAGTATTTGGAACCTGGATGAATATGTTGATATTTCTTCAATTTTTTTTTGTTTATTGATTACAAAATTAAAATGTGTATCTACTTATAAAAGTGTACATAGAGAGAGACCTAACATGTAAGCACACACTAAGCATTTTTAGGCCAGAAATACTTTCACAATATCAAGTTTTACCTTTCTTCCAGTTCAACTGGTATGAAAACCTCTGGTGCAAATGATGCAATGAGAATCTTCCTCTACATTAAAGTACCCATGCCATCAGGTTCATCAATCCGTTTAAACAGTAGAAAGGCAAAAGACATCATGGGAGGGCCACCATGTAACTTAATACACATGTACTATTTAAGAGCTGTGCAAGGCCTTTGGGTACTTCTCTTCTGGGGTTTGTGTGTTAATTTTAGTATTAACCTATTATTAGCAATAGGTTCACAGTGCTCAACAGGAATATCTATATTCAGTAGCAACATTCAAGGCAAAACGTATTGACAGTGCTCTGTGCTTTTATACATGACTTCCCTACTGATGCAAATTCATCTCTTATGATAAAGGAGAAATATCCATCTTTAGGAGCCCAAAGAAAGAAATTATTAGGAATTATCTAAACTATACAAGTATAGTTAGCGAAATTCAGAAATGAAAATTAATGGAGCCATTTATGACTAAAACTGTAAGCTTCCTAAGACCTTTTGGTGTAAGTAAGTTTTTCTTTCAAACAAACATCTATTTATGTAAATAAAAAGGAATATTCACAATAAAGTTTCATTTCAACAAATGCAATCAAAATAGAAACCAACTAGTGTTCCAAAAATATTTTAAAAAAGAAATCGAACAAGATCTGAACCACAACAGACTCTGTGTAACATATCTAGCTATTAAGGTTTGTTATGATGATCAATGAGGTTAAAAGGTAAATTTATCAATGAAAGTTTATGAGTTCTGTTGTTTAATGGAAAAAACTGAGAAGCTGCAGAACATAAAAATCTATGAAAGAGCTATTCTTTCTGTTTAGACCGCAAGATCACACTGGTCATATTGTAACATTTAAGAGTAAATGTAATAGGCTTTTCTGAAACAAACAAATGCAGTAACAAGTTATAAACAAATGTGATTTGTGGGGGGTTCTTGTGGTTCCAAGTTGCTTTTTGGTTATTATCACGTACCTTGCTTTTTCTGGGGAAACATTTTGCCAAATACACTAACTTCAGGAATAAAAAAGAATGTGCAAAGAAACACAGGATAAAAACATGTTGGGATCCAGCTCTGTCTCTCTTGTACTAAAGCACCAATTACTTTGGAAAGTGCTATTAACCTAACTACTTAGCGGACCAGATTTGGCTACCTGTAGCCATGCAGACTAACATTCTAACCATTCGGTTACTCCTCTTGGGCCACACTATAAACATCATTACACAGTGAGCTCTTACTAATATCAATAGTCCTACTGATGCCAATATAACTATTGAGAAGAAACAACTCAGGATGGGTAAAGTCTGTATCAAAATCAATCTCAACAGGAATAAGGATGGCAGAATCAAGACTTCTGGGAGCAGCCCGTTCACTTAATGCAATAGCCAAACACAGTGAAGAGCATTCTAGACTAGACACTGGATGGAAAAAAGCTTCCAATTAAGAATAATAGAAGATGGGTGGAAGATTTTGTTTCTTCTTACTAGAAGAAATAAGAATATATCCAAGATGCAGCAGAATCAAAAGAACAATGAAAAAGCTACTCTTTTTTCCTGTGTTCATTAAATGATCAGAGTTGAGCTGCTTTTTGTCACAGATATAATATAATACTGTCTTCAGGTGGTCACTGTTTCCAGGTCACCTTTGAACCACACAAAACCCTCGTCAACATGCTCCTCAAATATTCTGTTGTTTTCTTTCAATGAGTGATTTATAACATTTCACAACCAGGAATGTGCCACATCCATTAAACATTAATACTGAGTTATAGTTTTCTAAATCATAGCTATCCACTTTGCAGTCTTGTGCTTGACTTGTGTTTCAGAAAAAGAAAAATATATTTTTCTGTACTGTCAATTATTTATTCAGCACCAGGCTTTACTGAAATCTCCAAAAAAACAACGGGAAAATGTCTTTTGGTTTTTTAAAAATACCTGAGTTTGCTTGAAGTACTCAGTGAGGGACAGTATAAACATGATAAATACATTTGATGAGACTTGAACTGAGACCACAGTACGATATATCCTCATAGCTAGGACAGCTCATGAGAGCTGCTGGAAGAATTTGCTCCAAAGGAAAAACCCTACATGTGAGGACGTGAGAAGTCCTGAGAAACTGGGATTTTTCTTTAAACTGGAGAAGAATAGACCTAATGGTCCTAACACAAAAGAGAGATGTTTCCACTCTCCAGCTGGCCCATCACATTCATTGTTACTGCTGCCTCTGATGCCTTCTGTGAACACAATTTACTAAATCACTTGAGCTCATATTTAAAATTATGTACAAGAATAATCCCAGTAAAGTGAATGGAACTATTTATGTGTTTAAAATTAGACACATGCTTAAATGTAAAGCAGGATGAAGCATATAATCCTCTCAACATGATATTTTCAAGTTGTACTTGAAGCTCGGTGAGTGGAAACACATAAAGTCACAGAGCAATTCACAATACCTTACCAATCTGACACTCATTTCAAGCTATTAGACCCTGTGCCTGTGGGGAAGATGACACTGAAGCACATTGGTGGGGTAGACCTCCTTGAGCACTTTTTGCTGGTGATGCATCAGAATCTGCCGTGCTCAGAAAGATGCATGTCTTAGGGGAAGGATCTGGAACTAGAGCATTCTTCAACTCATGAAATCAAGCCACAGAATTTTTTTAGACCATCGGTATTTTTCCTCACTGTAATCTAAGTAAAACCTTCCAGTTACCACCCAGTTATCTTGGAGTCCTCTCTTTGTCACCCAGCACCCTAAGCATGGTAAAGAGCCCTGGTCCATAGCACTCGGCAATTCATTTGGGGACCCAGTGAAGCCCCAAACCGTAACTGTGCCTAGCATACACTGTTTATAGTAAATTTTGTAATCTATGGTAGTTATTACATTTCAAATATGAAAAAAAAAAGTCTGCACTAAATAATGTGAAAGAGAGGATGAAGCAAACCCATCTCAACATGTGCCGTAGACAATAAAAGCATTCCTGTACATGCACATGAGGAAATTAACAGCATTCCCCACATATTCATTCAAAGTAGTGAACATGCTGTGCTGGATGCACATATGCATTAGAGAAACAAAATTGCTTTAAATAGTCAAAATACACAAAGGAACATTTTTCTGTGTGGCTGGAAATAACCCTGACAAATGTTAATGTTTTGCAAATGAAAAACATTCTTTAAGAAACAACAGAAAAAAATGGCAAATTTTCAGATGCATACAAAGTAAGCTCCTACATTAACCTCTGTTTTACTACCTAGATGTTTATAAAAATCATTGTGTAATGAGCAAGTACATTCAAACTTTTTTTTTTGAAGTATGAATGTATTTTGACAAGACCTAGAGAAGGTCAACAGCATGATTAAAGATAGGAAGAAGCTTCCATATGGAGAGATACTAAAGAAGAGTGGACTATGAGTTTAAATAGGAGAAAGCAGCAGCAGATGTTGCTGATGTATAGATTAATGAATGAGAAGGAAAAAACCTCTGGATTTTTCCCTGTGTGTATCAATAGACAAAAGACTTTAATCCAAACTAGGGAACAGCGTTTTTACTGTTTCTGCTATTTCATTATTCAGCATGTAGCTAATCAGCGAAACTCATTGCTGCAGTAAAATACTGAGAGATAAATTGATTGCAAACAGGATTAGTTATGCATGGCTAAGACCAACATACTGATAAAAAATGGACGGGACTAAATACAACTTACATTTCCCAGGCTACCACTTTTCATGCCTCAAAACGTAGCACTGGCAACTGTGAAGTCCAGGAAAAAAGCTGTGCACTGGTAATTTTTGGGTAGGGAGGAAAAGTAACATTTGGTCTTTTGTCATTATCTCCAAAAGGTAGAAAACATCACACAAAAGGGCTAATTTTGCTATGACAATTTCTACATTACATTTGCCTGCAAGCTGTTTTTTCTAATTGAGAATGGTGACAATATATAATAAGTAAATAAAAAGTGAAATTGAAAAGCAAGATTGAGTTGTAGCTAGTGTCTACAATAAATGAAGCTCAAATCCCGCTGTTATGTTTCTGACAACTTTAATAATAATAGATCATCTTGTTTTAGTTGTGCACTGAGAGTGGGCTACAAGGTATGTCACCCACAAGAATGACTAATATGTTATGCTTATCACTTAAGAAGCAGAACTATCTGAATTCTGCTTGCTAACTATAGGGCAGTGCAAATTACCCTGACAGCACTCTGTGTTCTTTCTGTACCTTGCTTACAGGCCAGGATTGCTTAGTCCCAATGTATTAATAAGTAAGTGCAAGTATTTCAACAATCAGCATTTTAGAATTTGCATGCAAACTCTCATGCTGTGTAATTATACACAGTGCTGGCACTCAAATTAATTAAAGTTGATTTCTCTGTGACTGCAAACTGGTCATATCCCCAGACTTGCTCTTGTATGAAGTCATCACCCTATATTCAACATGACACTTTATGTCCCTAGCATTCTTAGCAATGCTAATATGCAACAACTGTAAATTAGGCAATATTTTAGAGAGCAGCTGACAACCGCTGGTTAGTGGTTGAGTTCCCCCCTCGACACTTTCCACATAAAAGTAAGAAACCAGTTATTTCCATTGTGCTTGCTTTGTAATTATCTCAGCTAACAATGTAAACAAATTACATACATTGTTTCAACAGACACTCGCCCATGTTTGATTAGGGGTTACAGAAAACTTATAAAACACAAAACCCAACAACAACATCAACAGTGTTTGTTTGATGCTAACATACAATTAGTCTTTGACAATTTCAAAGTTAATTTAAAAACTCTTTCACTTTTTCCCTGAAATGGCTTTTTATTTTTAAAAGCCGTGCTCTTGCCGATCAAGAATAGGGAACCGGGGAGGCAGAGCAGAAGAGCTGACAGTTAGATCTGATTAAGATTTCAGGAATCCTCATCAAATAGAGTGGAACTGTAGCAGAGACAGTTCTTTGCAGCACGGATCCATAAATGCTGACTTCAGGGGCAGTGCTGAATTCCAGCTCTTTCACAATAAAGTCATCTGCCCTGGTTTTATAATTCGGCTGAAAGAAGTCCTTTCTTAACACAGTTTTTCAGCAGAGATCTCCTCTGAGAAATTAAAATATTACAGTGATCCTTTTTCTCACAAATATGACTGCAAATAGGACCATTCTCCTATAACATCTGAAACAGAAAATAATCAAGCCCATTGATATTTTGCATTTACAAAATTTCATACAGAATGCTTCTTCAACTACAGAACTAAAGTACTTCTAGAGAGTTCATGACCTTATTTCCTTGGAGCCATAGACTGCTCTTACTGCAGAGCCACTCCCTGAGAGCTTCTCCTGTTTGTACCAGAAGATTTACCATAGCAAGGGACTCCAACATTTTAAAAAAATTATCTAATTCTCCCACTAGGAAGCATGCTCCCAAGTAGGCTCAGTTATTTTTTTCTCTACATAATATAGCCCTAGAAAAAAGCACAGCCGGTTCCTTCAAAATGTGACAAAAGAGAAACGCACTACGGGACATCCTGATAAAGAGGCTGATCTTGTCCAAAACAGGACAATGAAAAAGGATGTTCCCCCATTAGTGCTACCACAATCACTTAGTTCTTTGCAGCATTGCATTTACTGATTACTTTTGTCCTTGTCAACACTTTAAAGGAAGGATATGGTCTTTTAAAATTATTTTTAATGTGAGATGCTGGGAAAAAGTCTATGACATAACACCATTATTTCTCTAAAGCAAAGGTCTAACTTCCCCAGACACTTCTTGTTTGCCAAATACAGTTAACTGTGGCAGTAATGACAAAAGGCTTGGTTCAATATCATGCCAGTGCATCGCTTGAAAAGAATTACCCTGATTTACACTGGCAAACACTGGTTCAAAAGGAGGATGTCTGTATGCTAACAATATTAATCAGCATAGTAATCTATCTTCCCTCAGTTGACACAGGAAGTGCTAAAATACCAGGAGCAGAGTAAAAACCACTTTCTTTAGTTTGAATTGAAACACCATTATGGCTGTTATGCTCATTCCTTCAGTGTTGAGCATGTTCAGCTTCTGCTGGATTTGATTTCCATTGCAATCACTTAAAAAATATAAATCAGAACAAGACGTGTCAGCTCAAATTGCTTTTGCATAGTAAAAATGTAGAAATGCTAGAAAGGCCTATTTTGGGTTAACAGAAACTAAAAACATCAGAAATGTAGGGGGATAAATATAGACCTTTGCAAATATTTGCAAAATCAGTTGAGCCTAAGTAGTAAGAATATATAGAATGCCTTTGATAATGCTTTAAAACTTACCAATGGCTGTATATTCCATGAGTCCCCATTAAATTCAAGGAACAGTGAAACCAGGCAAAGGCAAAAATTATTCCCAAGTCATATTTCTCTAAATATTGGCTACTTTTCAAGAGCTACAGTATATTCACAATATTCTGTTCTCTACCTGGGCACGCCAGGTCCAAGTATTTGTCTCTATTGCCAATCTGAATATCATCCTCACCAGCATTGCTGCAGTTTAGTACTAGAAACAAACATTATTTTCTGGAGTTCCATATTATAACATGGCAATAACATTCTTTGAGCCATGTCTACAGTGCTAATCTATACAGACTAAAGTACCAACATTGCTAGTACTCCAATTGAGAGAGTAAACCTTTTTACACATGTAGCTTGAGTTTGCTCCCAGGGAAGGCATAAATCAATACCAAAAAATGATAGACTAAAGGGAATTATTGTGCAGCCTTCCTTCTTCAACACTGAGGATATCATTCTTCATGGTTTTGAAAGCTCAGTTTTATGGTACTGGCTATAAATGCTATAATCTCCATTAAATATTTCAGAAGACGACATTCAGCATCAGTGATAAATTGGCCCTACAGTGGGACAGTGCAGAGGAAGAACACAATTTTCACCACAAAATCCTTCCTGGGGGTATTATTGCTTTCTCAAAAATGCCATTGAACCCACATCCTTAGTCTTTCCAGGTCTTCCTTCACAAACCTCCATAAACAGGATCAGATTATCTCACACCTCATTCTTAGCCAGATACAACTGCAGGAGTTGGAATAGACAGAAATGAGACTAGAGGTCAGCCATTGACACCCAGACCTCTTTGCCGACCCATCACACAGACCCTGTATATACAGAAGAAGATGATGACAGATGCAACTCAACAAAACATGCCTTCAATATAAGGAGTTCTTCCATCCTGACATCTGGAAAACCTTTTGTAAGCGCTAAGATAAGGTGAGATATAAGATAAGATGAGCTCTGTTCACCATCTCTGGGCTTCACAGGCATGTCACTACCAATCAATTTCATACTAGAATTACTTGGAGAGAAGTCAACAATCTGTGCCATTACACTCCAGAGTGTGCTGTATTTCTGAGGTGGCTGAGCCATCTGAGAAAATGATAAGCATTCTGGGACCATTGGATAAAAAGTATTATGTTGTTATTATTGTTATGAAGAAATAAATAGATGATCACTGAATTGATAATAAAGTGTTGCCATTCTCAGGAATTATTTATACATGCCATATCTGTCTGAAGCAAAAGAAAAGCACTCTGAATATAGACCTTTAATGAGCCCATCTAATTGCTTCTTGAGAAATTACCAAATTGGAGACAAATTTTCATCTCTTTCTGTTCATTAAAAGAGATGTTTGGAAGGCAAGGTGAATATAGTCAAGGGTAGTAAGTGTATACATTCCCCAAAAGGATGCTTGGAAATAACACAACATGAAACAATAATTCTTCGTTGGATTGAGCTCCTGTCCATTCAGTTACTTGTAAAAGAACTGTTAGAAATTGAGAGTCGGAAAGCAGCAGATTTTCTAAGCCACAATTTCCTTACAAATGATACATAACCTACAGCAGAACAACTATTTATTCTGTGCTAGACCTGGAAAACCTTACATTGGACTACTCTGACGGTGAATAAGTTTATGTAAGTGAGATTCATGAAGTTAACCCAAGGTGTAAATATGACAGCTGATGTCAGATACAGCATATGTGCAACCAGCAACTCCATGGTCTATCACACAAGAAAATGCAGAGCATAGGCCTGGAAAAGACCCCTGGGTTTTCAAGACAATACATACTGTACATTAATCCAAAATGTGGAAGCCTGCAAAAGAAGCATGTATAGAAAAATAGGCACCCTAGCCAAATAGTTTACTGTTTACCCTATGGGACACTATGGGTTTACTCTACCATGCTGTGTAGAAACTGATGAAAAAGTCAAGTTATTGGTCATTCAGTTAATAAGGATTTTTGGTGAGCTTAAAGCATGAAGTTATCAAAAATAAACGAATAAGATTTTTTTTTTATACAGAGTTTATTTTACCAATTTGACTAAAGGCAGTGAGTTGCTACTTAGCTTTTATCTCGTGGTTCATTTCCATGTTTTGCAGCGCAAGAATCTCAAAGCTCTACAAAAAGTTAACTACAGACCCATAATAAGAGACTGCTGAAGCTGACAGAGAAAATGTTGAGACTGATTCTGTAGTTCACTCTTTGTGACTGAGCAGATGTATTTCTAAATTTTACTTCCCATCCTTTACCAGCTCCTTCTCCACTATATTTAGGATTGAATGCTCATTTTCTGAACATTTTCCGTTCTGTTGGGTTTGCTCCACATTTGAGAATCAGTAGGTCAAATGTGCTCCAGACTATTTTGTTAGGCTTGTTAAAATCAAATTGAAACTGTATGATTAACGATATGAATCATCTGTGTTGTGTGTGTTTTTTTTTTAAACAGGAAAGTAAACAAGTACTTGTCTAGAGCTCCACCTGCTTTGCTGCTGTTATGGTGCTGTGCATATCAGAGAAAACAATTCCCCGTTCTCAAGGCTGAACTAAAATTAGGCTCCACCTGCAAGATGTTAGTGAAATCTTACACAGCTGCATTCCAGAGACAAGTTCCACAGATTGCTTTTGGAAAGCACTGTGCATTTCTGGCAAAATCAAAATCAAACTTGTTAGCTTTTTTTTGCCTAACTTTTCAAAAATGTATTATTAATGATAAATGTAATTATTATCACACTAATCATGCTGATAAGTAATCTCAAAAATAGATCCATTTAAAATGTAATTTTACACCCACATCCCACTGTATTTAACCACTTCTTTGCAAATGCAGGCAGTAATCATAATAATACTTAGCACTTAGACAGCACTTTATTCATTTATAGACACTTCTGTGGCACTCATCATCAGAGTAACTTTATTTTCTTTATTATGTCTTCAAAGTGCTGCACTGACATTAACAAATTAATCCTCACGGCACTTCAGTGAGAAAGGAGTAAGTCTGATCAGGCACTATTTACTAAGCAAAACTCTACTCTTATCCACCCTCAATAGCCTTTTACTCACTCACAGAGTGATCACAAGGACTACAGAGCTATTAAAAAATACTCCAACTCCAAATTTGAAGTGACAGACAATATTGCTATTGACTGCAGAAGGGCCTAAGTATCTATTCCTAGCCTTTTTCACAATACTTCTTTCTGACAAGTGAATGCTAAATATTCCAATGTATAGAATTGTTGGAAGAGTCTGCACAACTGTAAACACAACAATCCAAAACCAAATCAGTATTTCATTTAGCAAATGGGAGCGAGCTATACAGACTTCATTTTTCCAGGGATGATGGGTTTTTAAGACTTTAATTTAAGAATAGAGCTTATGCATATTGAAGACTGAAGTGAAATTTGTGTTGGTTTTCATTTGCTGTGTTTACAGAAAGACAATTGCTTATGTGAGACTTTTAGTAACAATTTAAATGTAAAGTGGATTAACTAGATGTAAGTCAGTTAATATAGTAAACAAAGGATGAAAACAAACAGTCCTGTTATGTATTAAATAGCTCCTCTGCAGATAGAATTTGATAAATGAGAAAATATTTTCTCAAAGTAAAGCTCTGGGATGTACAGTGTCATTAACCAGTTGCAACACAATATAATCGATACCTGTAACTCAGGACAGACCCACAATGGATAATTAATGTCACAATTTATTTTGCATGGTAAGATACGGTAACCTAAAAATAAATGAATCAAAATAGGCTACCAAGCACCATGGGCGAGTAGACATTTTGTTTACCGTGTTTCCCAATTGTTACTGTCAGAAAAGAAATATAAAAGGAGGTTTAACTTTCAGCTGCTAGATAGTGAACTGCTCTCTCTTTCCACACTACAGGCCATTAAAGACCTGGCGGCCCCCTGAGACCAAGTAATTCTAGTGCACCATATAACAAAAGAGTCAGTACAGTGGCGGTGTGGGAGTGGACTGGGGCACTTAGATAAGTTTCATTCATTGCAGTAGCCCAAGGGAACAGTGCATCAAGCCAGCTGCACTGGCTCAGTTCATCCTGTAACTTTACACTATTTTCCCTCTAAGTCACTACTAATCCCTCGGGTTTACATGTTTTTTTGGGCGGCATCAGAGAAAAGCAGTGTGAAATTGCCTGAGAGCCTCTTTATAAATAAGACTTATGATATAGACGGGTTCTGTTGTTGAAAGACTGAAAGAAATGCCCTTGAGGGTAGCAAGAACCATTTTACAAGTCTCCCACTGTGATTTTTTTGTCTCTGTCTAATGACTGGTAACTTTTAAAGAACCCCAACAAACAAACAACCATTCCCAGCTTCCTCTCTTAACTAAGTTAAGTCTGCCTGGTTTGCTTTTGTTCATCTAACAACAAAATATGCTTTGCTTAGATATCTTGCTTATCTTGCTACTAACAAATTGTCCCTTTTTAAAGATTTGTCTTACTCCCTGGAAAGTTTTCATGCCCCGGGACAAATTCCCACCAGGGTGTGTGCGTGTGTGGCTGCACTGAAGGCAAGAGGAGGTGAATTCACTAATACCAGGTCTGGATTTAGCCCTGGCACTTCATGTGCATGGGTGCATAAGGTGTATGCTACTACTCTTGTCTTGCTGCCTAATATTCTGTGCATCAAACTGAGACTCACTAATCCAAGAAGAGGTTGCAGACTGCCCCGGCATATGGTTTAAACGCAACATCAGTATTTCTGTGAGTTTGAAAAGACATTTCATATGGGGGAATGCCTAGGACTGGCAAAATGTGGTAGGTCAGGGGTAAATATTGTTTTAATCATGCAAGCAACTACTACAAGGTGCTGGCAAAGATAGATTCTGCCCAATTCAGAACTTAGATGATTAGAAAATTTGATGTCATTTATAAGAAACAAATATAATCTGTGGTAAGAATTTTTTATTTTTTTTTTAATGTCAGTCTGGAAATTCAAAAATTCTCACCAAGATTCAGAGTGTTTCATATCATCTCCTGAGATAATACCCAAATTTGTAGCTAAAATCAACCTCAAAAATTAACAGTCTCAGAAATGCCACTCAACATAGGTACCATCTCATTGACTCTTCTAGCAGCTGTTGTACCTGCTTGCAGATCACAGAATCAGAGAACGGTTTGCATTGTAAGGGACCTTTAAGAACATCCAGTTCCAACACCCCTGACAGCCCAGGCTGCCCAAAGCCCCATCCAACCTGGCCTTGAACACTGCCAGGGAGGGGGCAGCCACAGCTTCTCTGGGGAACCTGTGCCAGTGCCTCACCACCTTCAGACTGAAGAATTTTTTCCTTATATCTAACCGTAATCTACCCTCTTTTAGCTTAAAACTATTACCCCTTTTCCCATCACTACATGCCCTTGTAAACAGTCCCTTTCCAGTTTTCCTGTAGGCCTCCTTTAGGTACTGGAAGGCTGCTGTAAGGTGTCTCAAGAGCCCTCTCCTCCCCAGGCTGAACAACTGGAACTGTCTCAGCCTGTCTCCATAGGAGAGATGCTCCAGCCTTCCTGTAATGATAGAACTCAAGCGATTACCATATAGGGTATATAGATAACATCCACCAAACATCCCAAGCACTAGTTGTCTTACCTTTGTGGGACTGTGTGCTTTCTTAAGCTTCACTTTTTGGGAAAGTTTGCATAGCGCAGCTGATTATACCACAGCCTTCAGTACTCTAATAGTAACATTTGGAATCAGTCATTAGATGATGTCATGCTTACAAAATATTTAATAATACAGTCCCTATTTCTGAACTCAACAGTTTCTATTTCTTTAGTATTTATTTTATTTTGGGGAGTTAAAAAAAGATGTCACAGAGATAATTATATCTTATGTCAATCTACTTCAAGTATAAAGCCTTTTTGTTCTTGTTATTATTGGCTATGGCATTTGAACGACACTGAAACAACTGTAAAATGGCTTACTGGCTTTCCACTAAGTGAAGTTTAAAACATAAATCTTTGAACGAAAACTTTTTCCTTCGATTTTAGTTGAAGAGCTTGACAAATATATTTGCCTTTTAACTACAGCAAATGAATTATTAGTTTCAAGACACCTTCATTTGTTTAGTGGAAAACATATACATCCATAACTATACTTGTATATATACCTACCTACTTGGTACCAGAAATCTTGAGTGGAAATTATGTGATGCTTAGGACAGATTTATCCTTTAGACAGAAATACAGATGAAACAGACACAAAACTATATCTACGTTGATGGTTCATTGATCAATTTGCTATCGATTCTTTCGTTAACAGCATCAACTCACTTATATTGAAACCTCCAAAGCTCCTTAACAGACAAGTTGAAAAGCCATTGCTTTTTGATGATAACTTGCTTGTTAAAGCCAGTGACAAAGATTCTATCTAATGGGGTCAGTTCAAGGCCCTGAAAAGCAGAAAGAGAAGCAGAACTGATATGTGGAAAACTAGGAGTTTTGTCCCAAATACATTACCTAAGAGAACTTGCTTTGGCATCACTCTGAATTCTCTCACAAATGTCAATCTATATGACACAGTATGAAATGGAAAAGAACTAATTAGTGTGAGTGGATATAACTGGAAGGCAGAATGACAAAAATCAGTATGTTTCTAAATTTTCTGCAGAATGGACCCTCTCATCATAACAACTGGGATGTATATTTATTTAATGGATGAACATATCTCCAAAAGCTGCACTGTTTTCCATGTGTCAGAAAGTACTCAAAAAGCACTCATCATGTCTAGTAAATGTTTGGACAATTCAGGCAACAGAACATTTTTCCATGGTTGTCTGTTTATCAGCATCTTTCGTCCTTCCTACACAAAAAATACCTGTTGGCTTATGTAAGCTGTTGTTTAGGGAAGTTGTTCTCCTGCTTGGATTCAAATACTTTTGAGTTTGGTGAATTCTGTGAAAATGTAAGATGATTTGAAAAATCCTATCTAGTTCTATGGGATTTAGCAGTTAAAAAATGTGATGGTACATTAGCAAGTTTTACTCCTACTTGGGGTAGAATCAATCATTACAAAGTGACCACTACCTTTCTTATCCTTTTCATACATGGGGTTTTCTGAAAGACGTGCTATTTCATGCTGTGTACCTGTCCTGAAAACAGTGGAGGAAGAGCACAATGGCATGGCCTCGAGTGCTTTGTTTATCGCAGTATTTTTCCGAGCAGCAGTATGTTTCTATATGGCAGAAATTGCTTTTGACATGCAGATCAAGCAAGATGGTCAATACAGTCTCTTCTCTTTCAGGGCATTCCAGTCATTCCACAGTGGGAGCCTCTCCTTTCAGTGTCTCTAGCCCTTGGTTTCCTTTGTAACTCAGTGTTTTACCATTGCCCCTTTGGCACAAATTCCTTAGCAGAGACATTTTCTGAATTGATCTCTCCAGCAGTTTCATCCTCTCCTCTCCCTTCTGAAAGATACCGTGGCTAAGTCTTTACTCTGACTTTCTCTTCCTGACAAGTAGTTGTTCTTAGATGCTCTACTAATCTGCAATTTGGTGCAAGCTTTTTTTTTTTATCTGAGAGTGAATGAGGAGAATAGTAAATCTTGATTGTACTGCCTCGACAATATGCCATGGCCTTTTCTCAGGGGAGAAGAATAGGGAGGGAAACTTTGGGCCTATTCATTAGTCTGACTGATATTTTTTTCTTAGTTGACAGCTAGCACTGAGAGTACTTCAAAGGTATTAGATAAAGAAGAAGGAACAGAGGGCCAGCACATCCATTAAATCCATTTATTTAATAAACCATAAAAAGCTTCAGAGCATGAGTGAGATGTCTACAAGTGCACAGAGCCAGCTTTCTCTCCAACCTTTTACTACCACTGTTAGGGATCAGCAAGAACTGGAAAACATAAGCTGTTTGAGAATGGCCACACTTTGACCTGAATAAACAATAGTGCTTATTTATAGCAATCTGTACAGCAAGACAAGAAGGCCCAGGTTTAATACAAAACAGCTAGGTTTTCTTGAGCCAGCAATGAGCAGACTTCGAGGGAGTCCCACGCAAGTTTGACATCAGTATCTAACATGTATGTAACATCCACCATAGCAACAGTCACAGGCAGCCTTGGCACAGTGCTCTCACAGTGTAGCTGTGCTAGATCAAAACTAGATTAACTTGGCTTTAGTCTCTTATTTCTTGAGATAGTCACCTCTGGCACTTACATCAGCATTCACATTCCCTTCAGTCCCTTGGTAATTACAAATTCCTTGAGGCTAAGTGGATATTAGAAACATATGCAAACCCACTTGAAGATCTAGGTCAATAAGCCTTTGATGAATTGATGGCAACCAACTGGTGCCAAATTCAAACTTTCTAACTTTCTGGAGAACCCTCAGGTGCTGAATTTGTGGCTTGAAAATATTTACTTTAGATAAGGTATCACAATCTATATATGAGTTTTCTTGGTATCTTGTCTAGTGTGTGCTACTGTTGCAAATGAAATTACAGGTCACTTCAGGGTCAAGAGGAATAGCTCTAATTTTCTTTTGAAGCTCACCTTGCACACCTACTACTGAGTACATAGTAAATCTGAGATTTGGTCATACTTGGTGAAGAGCACTTTAAACTAAAGTTGCCAGGGAAAAGGGGAACCTCAATCCATCTCACTCCTACCTGTTTGATTCCAGTGCTAGCAATAGATGCCCAGATTCTGGCAGAAGGATCACAGGTCAACAGAAGAGCACCTGAAGTGCAGCACAGAGAAATTCCAGACACTTGTGCCAGTAAATCAGCTTCATCTGGGGCCTTTATGTAAATACATTAGGATGGGTTAGAGATGTGCGCATGCCTGCAGGGGTATGAACTTATTGACATCACAGAGGTGTGGTGGGATGGCTTCTGTGGCTGGAGTGTTGGAATGGAAGGATACAGGCTCTTTAGGAAGGACACACAGGGAAAAGGAGGGGATGTTGCCTTCTATGTCAATGACTTGCTGGATTAAATGGATGGCAGGGAGAGGTGACACTATAGTGGGGCTCAGCTACAGGCCATCTGACTAGGAAAAATGATGGTATGGAACCCTCTATAGACAGATAGGAGCAGTCTCTCATTCACAAACCCTGGTCCTCATGGTGGCCCTCAACTGCTCCAAAATCTGTTGGAGGGACAACACAGAAGAGCATAAAAATTCCAGGAGGGTCTTGCAGTGTGTTGATAATAACTTCCTTCTCCACATAAAAGAGGAGAGAACAAGAGGTGCTATACTGGAACTTATTCTTACCAACAAGAAGGGGCTGGTGGAGAATGTGAGGATCAAGGGCAGCCTTGGCTAAACTGACCATGAAATGGTGGAGTTCAAGATCCTTAGGGTAGCAAGGAGGGTGCACAGCAAGCTCACGACCCTGGCAGCGTTCAAGGCCAGGTTGGATGGGGCTTTGGGCAACCTAGGCTAATGGAGGGTGTCCCTGCCCATGTCAGGGATTTGGAACTAGATGATCTTTGAGGTCCCTTACAATGCAAACCAGTCTTTGATTCTATGTTTCTATGATTTTATGATTCTATGCTTCATGTAATGAGAAAGCTGGACTGTCATTTACCATCTGTTACCAACTGTTGTGCCACATGTGTAGTTCAATAAGGTCATTTACTTCACAGAAGTATAGCTGTGGCTTCGATACTGAACTGATGTTGACCAATAGCTGGCAAGAAGGGATCATTTGGTGCTGCTGTCCTAGTTATAATTTATTTTGTTATCTTTTGTTATTTTCTCTTGATGCTACCTGGGTACTTTCATCTTGGCTGAGGTGTGCCAGTTGGTTATGTTTCATACTGCAACTTTTTTAGTTTGTTTTAATTTGGCTGCTTTAAGATTCTTTGCTTGTGTTGGCAATATTATCCAGGTGTATGCTGACACTTTCCTGAGAGGTCTTTTGTTGTAATATATCAGCTGGCTTTGAACTCGTCACTGTCAGACAAGGAGGTAAAGAGCATACTTGAAATTATGATGCACAATCTACACTTCACACATGACTCAGGAGTTCTTTTTGGCTTTTTAGAGGAGAACAAATCTGTGGCTTTAATTTTGCAAGGTTCTGTGCACTCTCCAGAGTGCTGGTAGCAGCTGTTAACTGCCAAATGCTATTTCCAGGGTTGTACCTCCATTAATCATAGTGCAGGTGCATGAACAAAAAATGGTTTTCTGGCATGATAAGGTGTTCACTTTGAGAAGTTGAAGTTAGACAAAAAAGCTATACTGACATTAAGTCTATTCAAGATGAAGGCAAAACCATCAGTTCTTTCCTCAGGAAAAGAACAAAATAATTTGTGACATAACTACTTCAAGTTTTAGGATTTTCATAAACAGTCCTAGTTTTTATAAAGGAGACCATAGAAAGAAAAGTACCACTTGTTTAAAAGAAAACATTCTCAGACGTTCATAGTACTCACTATGGTTGTATTCTCAGATTTATATTTTGCAGGTGGCATTTTACCAGCCAGGTCTAAAGACTGGATATTGTTTTTCTCAGAGTAACTATGAAAAACTGGATAGATGTTCTCAACATTGGAAAAAATTAGCCAAAAATATAGTCACATAACATGGATGGTTTATATCTTCCATAAAGGTTTGTACAGACCACACATCCAGGTTACTCTGAAGTAAACTAATTGTCCATGTGATTGAGTGTTTGTACAAAAGTATGTAACTTAATACACAAGTTTGGGGTGTTGGCCACTGCATGTGTGTAGGTAGGACCCAAATACTTTGGATCAGATGCCTTTTGACATGCTAACAACACTTATTGCCTTTCATGGAGGGATCATGTAAGTTCACCACAGGCTAGCAGTTATCATAAAGCTTCCAGTAATCTCTACTGATATTCAATATTTGATGTGATAGAGAAAAAGTAATGTTAATGTCCTGTAAATTGAGTGTGTAACATTGAAAATTGTACTGGATGGGACACATAAAATTGGAAAAAACCTGGAAAGAGGTGAGATACAACTTCAGAGAAAACTTCCTGAGTACACAATAAGCACAAAGAGACATCTTGTGCCTGTTCCTTATTTTTGCATTAGGCAGTGGAGCTGGCCCTGAGTGCTCATGTAATGTCTTGTAAGGACGCTTCCCTGATCAAAACTTTCTCTGGGGGAACTGTGCTTTCCTTTGGCATATGCCACCAGTATATTTCCTGTCACTGTCAGGCACTTTGAATCTGAGACTACAGAGTGTATCTGAAGGACAAGATTCTAGTCCTAAATGAATATTCTCTAATCTAAATATAAAGTTTTCATCAATAGAATTTTCTTGGATTTCATTTGGATTTTCTTCAATTTTCAAACATAACTTGGTTACTGTAAAAAAAGTTGCTCATTAAATAGTTTTGTTAAGTGTCAGTTCCCTGCAGCAGTTCATGCCTAAAAAGTGTGGCACCAACATTGTTCAGCCTGTGTAAAGCATATTCAGAGCTGAAAGTGATTTGGAGAGGGAAATTTCAAAGGTGACAGCTGTTCATATCTCATCAAAAACCCCACTGCTCTTCTGTTCCATGAAATTTTTACTCCTACCTTGACTCTAATATACACCCTGGAAATCTGCTGTGTCTCAAAATATCACTGAAGCACCTCATGAGAGTCCTTACAAAAATATTCTGCTACATCACGGATGCTGTATTAATATGTAGAAGAGAGAGAGACAGAAGACAGTTGTCAGATACTATAAACTCTAAGTGAGCTGAATGATATTTTCTAAGGTGGGTTATGATAAGCCTGAAATCTACGTTTGTTTTCCCCTTCACTTCAATTTTTAAAAATTATTAATTTTTTAGTGGATTTCTTTTTTTAGTCTTACTACCACAATGTTAAGGAATTTCACAAACAAGGAAAGAATCTAGAGCCCAATAATTGCCCAAGACCATGGAAACTCCTTTCAAATCTACCTGCAAGTGCTACATGTGATTGCTGTGAAGTGGAATGTTTCATTCTTAACCCAATCTATAACATTATTTGCATTATGTCAGGCTAACAGAACCAATTTCTTTACCTTCCTGGTTTGTGTGGTTTTTTTCTGTTGTGTTGTTTGGGTTTTTTTTCTTTTTCCCCCTACTGCTGCTGCCAGCAGACAAAATGGTATCTATTATCTGCAGGGTCACATTCCAATTCTGCTGCTTTATAAAAGCAGGTTTCACCAATGGTGATCTAGGGTTTCCCACTTTTGAGCCTGAGTTCTGTCTCAGAATGAAAATGAAAGTAATATATTTCCATAGAGCTGTATGTGTTACACCCATGCGAGAAAATTATGATATAAAAATAGGATTGAGAAGGACCTTTACAACTCATCTAGTTCAACCCACTGCCCAGGGTGGGATCTGCTATGCTTTCTGTAATTGTCAACAGATGTTTGTCCAATCTGTTTTTAAAGAATGCCTGTAATGGAAATTCCACAAGCAACATAATGTTGCTTAGGCAGTTCTTACCAATACCTAACCTGACCCTTCCTTTGTGAAATGCATTGCATACACTTGAAAGAGACAAAAACTTTCTATTTCATGTTTGATTATCTTTATCATGTCTTCCCCTCAGCTTTTGGTACCAGAGTGCTGCTATCTTATAATAAATATTTAGAACTAATTTTCAAAAGCTGAAAAGCTACTTCCCAAACAAAACAGAACAAAACTAACAGAGCTTTGAATGCACTTACCCTATCACACCAATTCTTCTCACAGGTAAAGTACTTGGCAGATACAGTACTTAACTATTATAATGCATAATTTTTTGGCACCTGCAATTGACATCTTGGGACAATGTTTGAGCAACAAATTCACAAGCACATAATGAAAAGACTAAACTGGAAGCACCATTATGATAACCCTCAATAGTTCCAATCTGCTTTTATAATGAAATAATTGAAAAATCCTACATGCAAATATCCTGAAGGAAACAAAAATTAAGAACAACTTTTTTCAAGCAAAACTATGAGCAGACAAGCACAGCACTGAGGGAGTTATTGCCCTTCTCTTGATGCACGAGTCAAGCTGAAGATTTTGGCTGAAATTGAGAAGCAGAGGGACTTAAGTTACAAAGGTGACAAATAGTGGTTTTCCTGAGTTGAAGGAGACAAGACAGACTTCCACACACACACAAAAAAAAAAAAAAAAAAAGAAAAAGAAGCAAGCCTGAAGTCCCTGATCATCCCTGATTGCTGGAATCTGTCAACTGAGATTCAGAAACTTATTTTCTATTCTCTTCAAGACTCCAAAGTATATTTAAGGCAATCTACAATTTCTGAACAAATAAACACGCCTGATAGAGGAAAACAAACAGAGAGTAAGAGCTATAGAAAACCTAGACAGGTAAAACCCAGTAGTTCTCAAACACTTAACAAGTGTTGCTTCTCTGTTGATCTAAATCCTTACAGCTTCTTTGATGTCAATATATATTAGCTGTGGATTGCCCCAAGGATCAAATCCTGATACTGTTGAAATCAATGGCAGACTCAGATCCGAGGGGAAATATTCTTAACTTATTCATAATTGAAGCACATTTCCTATTGATTTCAAAATTCCAGATAACCAGTCATGTGTTTAGGTAAAGAAGTAAAAATGACCACAAAAAATGACCTGGCAAAATACTAGAAAATTCTTAATAAAAATGGAATGAACATTCTAATCATCCATGATCCAAATGAAGATGGAAGAAAAAATACTCCGAGCCATAAAGGTGAATCAATCACTTGCATGTCATTTTAATTTATATTTTTATTAAAAATAATTACCTCTGCAAGCTTTGGAGTCAGAGCATATCTACACTAATGTGTGTTGCTAAAAGCAAAATCTAGAATAAAAGGGTTTGCATCTAAAATACTAATTGGAGAGTTTTAACATCAGAAATATCTCATATAATAAATTAGACTCATCAGGAAGGTGATCAAAATGAAATTTAGTTAGGCATTAATTTTATTTATTTTAAACTATACATTTCCTTGACATTCACTTACTGTTTTGCACTGATTATTCAAATAACTTTTCACTTGCACAGCTTGACGGCCTGAATTTACTAAAAAAATCCCAACCTCCTCATCTATTTAACCCATTTGTTCTTACTCGGGTTTTATGCAGACACTTCTACTGTGAAGGAGGAAGTGGCATCTGATAACAGCTGACAAGAAATAAGGAAGCTACACGGTAAAAAGTGCTCTGCATAGTGTACTGTTTGCTGCTGAAAAAAGAACTGTTGATGGACAAGAGACAGTCCCTGGAAAGTTGTTTGGCCAATAGCAGCTGTTAAGCAGTAGTATAAAACAGCCTTTATATAAAATGTGCATTTTATGGTTCCTAGTACAGAAGATCAAAAATTAAATATATGCAGAAACATAACTAAAAGATTAATGGCCAAAGCTTCTACATAAAGGGAGAAGTTTCCAGAAAAAAAAAAAATGAAAAGAAAAAGAAAAGCAAAGAAAAAGTCTGTTAAAAGCACTTTTTAATGACTAGGCTTTAAAAACAACCTTGAAAATAGAAAAACAACAGCCCTCTTGTGCTGGAAAGGTCACATTAAACAATTCCACACTGGCTTTATTTGCCTTGAGAACTAGGAACAGGTTTTACCTCTTTAACTTGCCAAGATACGATTCTCAGGCTTGTGGGTAGAACCATGAATCAGAGTTCCTTGGTTTCAACAGGTAATGAAAGGAAAAGGTTCACTTACTTCAAGTTCACAAATACGTGCATCTGAGTAACACATTTTCCGAGCTCAATTGCCATACTTATGCTTGTATTCTCTATGTAAGCTCAAGTGGCTATTTTAACACTCTATTGTAAAGAATTTAGGAATTTACCTAAATTGAATAAATGGGCTTGCTTGCTCTCTCTCTCTCTTCATCCCTTCCTTCCCTTTCTTTGTTTCTTTCTTGTTTTTCTTCCAAGAATTATTATCTTAGCTTGAAGAAAATTCTTATCTCATCATGGACAGGTATGCAACTGAAATCTCTGATCTTTTGCCTTAGTTTCTTTTTAATAAGCTATTAGAAGAGATGTTGTCAGGGAAAAATAGTTAACTACACCTTTTGTGGGTAGTCTGAGTGTGTTAGCTGGAGTATAAAGTAGACGACCTTTGGGATTCAGAATGGCTGAGCCATCAGGGACCTTCCAAACATTCTCTTTAGTAACAGATAGTAAGCTCTTCAGCTCAAACTGTGTTGTCATATGTTTTATTCATAGGCCATCATAAGGGCCGCCAAACAGATTATCATGTTTACATCAGGCCTCCTCAGAGAGATAAATTCTTTAATAGTTGAACTGGCAGGGTCAGTCAGTACAGAGATGCCTGCCGGGCAACCAAATAATAAATAAGAAAAAAGGAAAGAAAGAAAGAAGAAATGAAATCAAACATTGAACTGCTTAATGATGTCCTTCAGCGTTCACCAATCAATATATTTTATCTCTTGCTGAAAAGGTTCTATTAAGGTTTCATCATTTTAGCGGCATCATGCCTTTTCTGTGAAGTGAGTAATTGCAGAGGTGCATGGAAAAAGCAGAGTATAGAAAAGTATAACTTCATTGGAGCTGACAAACCTTTACCAATACTTATTTGTGATGTTGCATCTCTTCAGTGATTTGGGTTCCTTGTGTAATCAAAGTGCCACACGGAGTTTTCCTATTGTTTGTTGCAGGAAGTAAATACATTTTAGCAGGCACAGTGGCACAGAGCATTGCTATTTGTGCTAGGAGCATTGCTATTTGTGCTAGAGACTCTGATTTTATAGCTGGGTATAAGATAAAATAGATCCAGGGACCACTACTTATCTACAGCTGCATAAATAGGAAGTCACTCCATGGTTTGTGTGTGTGTATTGAGGATGTAATATATGTACAAGCAGCAAATGTGGGATAATTCTTACCAGTATTATTGTATGTGGCATTTAAAGATAGCTTTGTATTTGCTGAGAATGCTCTTACTTTCCATTTTTATAGGAAATGTTGTTGTTAGCATCAGTTAAATTTGAAATGGTACTCAACTGCTCCTTTTTTCACATCCTCCAGGTTCTTATAAAATTTGTTTTATAAAACAGAACAGATCCAAAATACAAACCCACTCTGGCTGATTCCAGCTGAAACATGTCTATAGCCTTCTCGCAGCCTGTCTGTGGAAATCTGCTTTTCTCTGTCCACTCTTCCCCACCCCAGTTTTTTTAATAACTCGGCACAAACTCAAGGGCAGCTCTTGAAACCAACCTGCTGCTTCAAACTGCTGCCTCAACCACATCATCTCTGGTGTTTTCCACTTGCTTCTCTTTCTTACTCCACAAAATTCAACTTTCTACAACATTTTAAATACACTAGTTTTTGGGTTTTTTTTAAATTCCTCTCTTGTGTTATTTCACCTACTTTTCCAATGGTTGTGCCTACCCTTCCCTTTGAGGGCTTCTCACGTTTAAACTTGGTTTTATTTTCTCTTTCTAAGTCTGATATTGCCAACCTCCCTTGACCAGAAAACTATGCTGTATTATTCCTTCCAATGCTGCAAACATATTTTAAAAATCAACAGATTAGATAGGGGTGTAGTGGAGACTACTATGCAGTAGTAGAGACTACGCAGTACTTCCATCATACACTGTTTTGAGACAAATCCATTACAAAGTGATGTGGACAACAACTACAATAATGTAAGTACCTCAAGAATTGTACTAAGACTTGGGGTGTTTAGTTAAAAATTAAGTATAGCTGATCTGTGCATTGTACCTAGTTTATTCCTCTGGAACAAGAATTACATCCTAATTTTTGTAAAGCAACATCAGAAACAAGAAGTAAATGAACAAAGGAAAAATGGAAGTTCTTATATATAAAGTGAAATCGAAGCTATGGACTATCAGCATCACTGCCCCTCAGAAGAGAGATGTTTGACACATGCCTTTGGTCATGGGAAAAGAGGGAGTGAGACACTGGCTTGAAGATCTGTGGAATATCAGGAATATGAAGCAATGGCATGCCAATAGATACAGCAAATGTTTGTAAATCAAAATACTGTTTTACTTTGGAGACATCTGCCTATTAATTCAGAAACATCAGACGTACTTCATTGGGCATACAGCTTCCATTTCCCCCTTATGCACAGATTCATGGCTCAGTACCCAATTCTGGCAGATGAAAACATTTTGAAAAAAATATTTTTTATACATTCTGTTGTGTTAAATTGAGTTACATGGCATCCGATTAGGCTGCTGGAAACTAGAATGATGAATTGCAAGAAAACATGATGAGACATAACAAGCTGCAACAAAGTTGGCCAGACTGTAAAGAAATGTGAACAAGGCAGTGAGTTAAAAAGATAGAAAGGTATGAATCCAAATAATCAACAACATCGAAGTGGCACTCCACATAGTGTGAGGGGCAACACAAGAAAAAATTGCTTTTACTTTGGTACTGAATTGTTCTGTGTTGGGCACAGAACTTTGAGTATGTAATAGCTCATGAAGGTGACAAGCAATTGAACCAGCAGCTGGCAATTGGTAAGACACACAGAAGCTTTGATTCCTTTGCTACATGTCAGGAGGAAGGATGCTTTAAAGGGACCATGAGGCCATCACCATAACACCAAATTGAATGGGGCTTGTTGCCCTGAATCTTTCTTATAGTTATATTGAAAAGATTGGTGAAATTTTGCCTCTGTGCATATCACAGAATGTACCTCTACCCACAACAGTCAGCAAAATTTGGATTGTGTTTTTCCTCTCAGTTTGTGTTTCAGGCATTACAGTATATTTAGAGTATGAACAGTACCTTGGACTTTTTTAGAGAGCAGTATGTTTAGCCTGACAGAGTATATGGAGCAAACACCTGCCTATTTGTAGAGAAGGTGGTTTTAAGAATGATGGAGTGGGCTCTCATGGTGTGCTTTATTTAGTTTATTTATTTCTATTTACCAATGAGGCAAAAGGCTTACAAACTTCAGCCTTTTCTGGTCTCCAAAGACAGGTATGGAATATTTTATAGCCAAGAGAAGGAATAACTGCTATATTTTCCTGTAATTCGCAGAAACTTAATCTTCAGCATTTTGTATATCATTTCAGACACTGAAATATTGCATATAGCTTTTGGACCTGTTTCTCAAACCAGAAAGTAAATTTCCATTACTATTCAGGGAAGCATTGTAAAAAGAAATGGAAGAACAGGGGAACCTTATTATATTGTACCATCAGAAGTATTTGAAGAAATACAGATGGAGTATTATAAAAACATGAAGCAAAATGTGGGAATGGGAAAAGAACCTTGTACTGCTGTACAGTTTTTGTTTTTCTTTTTGCTACAGACATTTTCAACTCTATTTTATAAATGCAGGACATCTGCTTTATTGCACTAGTGGAACAAAAGGTAAGGTCTAATGATAGGATTTGGGACTCTTATGGTTTTATACTCCACACAGCTAAGGGTTTTTTCTGTCATTTTAATGAAAGTATGGCACAGCACATTCCTTAACCTAAATTATGCACTCAGATATCAAAACATATCTTAAAAAAACAAGCCAAAATGGAGGGCAGGTGGAAGGAGTAAGAAATGAGGCCAGATTACAACAAGAAGAAAGAAAATGTTGGGAGCAAGGTTTTGCTCCACCTCTGTACACTTACAGTGACAGAAGTAAAATATAACTTGTTCTGCACTGTTCACTCACTAAATGGCCTTGGGCTCTGTTACAAGAGTGCTGTTGGCACATATACATGATGTAGTACATAATGGGCAAAGCCAATATGAGGGATGAATATTAAAGTAGTAACACAAGAATGCCAGCCATTGGGATAACACAGTATTTTAGTGAGGCACTGACTGGAGAGGGGGAGAGCGGGAAGGGGAAAGTCACCAAGCAAACTTACAAATTAGTTCAACAGCTTCAAGAACCATTTAAACTTTTCCTTTTAATTTCAAGATTTTTGGACATTCCAAGCAGAAAAGCACTGGTAAAAAGTACTGAAACAGAATCCATACCACTTGAAAAAAACTCCTCTGGATAACTCTGATACTATTCTGACATCAGTTATGTGTTGGAGGAGGATACAATGCAACATCACAGGATGTTAAAACCCTGCATCCTGTAACTAACAGGGGCAGGAAGAAGTCTGTTCTCTTTGGATTCTTTGTACATCTTTCTTCCATACCTTGGTTAATCCATATCTTATTTGCTGTTGTAAATTAATTGATAAGCATAAACTGATAAACTGAGGTGGTCCCTTGTGTCTAGCACAGAAGATGCAGTGACCATGTTTTGGTGCAGCTGTGTCTAGAATCCCTTTAAAAGACACATTGGGGACTGGCCTTTAGTTGCATTGAGTATCATCATCACCATGAAGTTGTGACCATTCTATGTCTCAGACATAAAGAGAAATGACAGGAAAATCCTAGGAGTAGGATTCCAGCATGGCTGAACTTTCTGGAAGCACCATCTTACGTGTAAGAATAGTATTATTTATTCAGACCAAAAGTCACAATAGTCTAGCACCCAGTAGCAGGTGCTTAGAAAAGAGTATAACAGGAGAGGCAGCTAGTGATGCTTCTCTATTATAATATTCCACCTCTCAGTCATCTGCAGTTAGATATATTCTGAGTCAGTTCTTGGTGGATTTCATGAGTTTGTCTAATTACTTTTTGAATCCATGCAAATTCTATTATCTACAGCCCCCTCAGAAATACTTAGGTACTATTATGTATTATTATGTGTTGTTTGATTTTAACTTGCTATCTGACAATACAATCTGATGCCCCATTTTCATGTATTACGAAAGTCAGTGAATAATTGTTCTCTAATCACCTTTTCCATGCTACTCTGATTTTATGGAGTTTTATCATATCCCTCATCAGTCATCTGTCCCAGACTGAAAAGCACCTGGTTATTCCTTTGTACAGAAACTGTTCCACACCTCTGATCATCCCACCTGCCTTTCTCTAACTTTTCACATTCTGATATAGCTTTAAAAAACCCAAAACGATCCCAAACAAAAAAAAACCCCAAAACCCAACAAACAAGGGGAGGGAGGAAGTTCTAATGGGTTTTCAGATTGGGATGGCACCATGGACTCATACATGATGTAATGATGGCCCCTCTTCCTTTCAAAATGGTTTTTAGTCACTACTGAGCACTGACTGAGCTGCGGTTTTCTTTTTGGTGTGGTTTGTGGATTGTTTGTTGGTTTTTTTTCTAGGGAGGTAACTTTTATAACTCCGAGATCTCTCTTCTAAGCAGAAATTACTCAGCCATTCTGCAAGTGAAGTTAGGATTGTTTCTCCTACATGCCCTTGAATTGGGACACAGAAACAAGACCTTCAATATTCAAGATCTGTATAGATCTTTCATGATTTGTGGGATTTGTGGTTTCCCATTTACTGCTTAGAAAGAATGGAGGAAAGCAAAACAAATACAAAAAGAAATCTCTGTGAAACATAAGGAGCTTTTGTGGGTTTCCTATGACTTTAATACTATATTTAATATCAAAGAAATTAAGTAGCTGTCGGTCCCAAGATGGGAAAATCAATTCTTTTCTGACATTTAATTTGTGCTTTTGAGATGCAACATAACAGTAGTAGTGTATAAAGGTTCTGACTTTCCCATTGGTTAATTTCAAAGCTTTGATTAAACCTTTCATTTGAAATAGTTTCAATTTTTTAGTTGACATTTTTACCAAGGTTGCCAAATCTCTGACTGTTTTAAATGAGAAAAGAGGGTAAGATGTCATTTCCTATCTGTAGATCCCAGGTTTTTGAACAACATTTCATGGGAATCTACAACTACATTTCACTAGAAATTCATGATGTAATGAATTTGAAGAGACAGCAAAGTCATAATACAAGAATTAGGCTGGCTGTATTCAACATCTCATCCAGTATCAAAATCAGACTGCCTGCAAGACAATGAATTTTTTGGACTTCTGTATGAAAAAGTCTGAATCGGCTTATGCTAAGGAACAGAGAAATACAGGGAGGCCGTACAATGTGACTGAAAGCACAACTAAGTCCTTTCTGGTGAAAGTAGATCTGATTGATAGCTGTTTCAGGCTCCACACCTTTATCAAACTGTGCGCTCTACATTATTATTTTTTTCCTTTCACTATTTTTTTTCTGTATTTGTTTTTAGAAATAACACTACATGCTGTAAATAGCCCCACAGCCACATGTTAGTGCCTGTAACTCAGCAATGAAGTCATGTTCTCTGGGCTGGAGCTGAAACAAGATCTAATCTTACTCCCACTGACAGCACTAGAAATACAACAGAAAACGTGCGCTGAAAATTATTGTCTTTTTAAGTATCAATTGCATTTTCTTTGTAACTAATCTTTAGTCATGGGTAAAGCCCAATACGGCAAATATTTATAACTGGATGGTGTGCTGGCAGGAGTCTATCAAACTGGCATGAGTAGGACCACTGCCATGACTTAATGCTGCATGAGGAAATGAGTGTTGGACCAAGCAGGGCTTTATGGCTGTCACAGTGATCTAGACAACAGGGAACTGATCTGGAAGGAAAGCTGCACTCTTCTCTACTTGCCTCTGGCATGCTGTACTCTGGGATGCTTAGCCACTCATTTTGCTTTTCTTGACTCCTGACATGCTAACGCTCCTGTATAGTGCAGGGACAGCACATTGCTGACCTGATCTTGTCTAGGGTCTGTGGGCGGGAACAGAATGCAAATGTTGCTTTGAGAGGAGAGGTACATACTCATTTTGATAGGTAGCAACAGATGACTACTGTGACTAATATTTTAAATATATGGTAGAGTCAGGAGTATGGATATATGATTTAATGAATGCGTTTGGTAAATTCTCTCAGATAAAAACTCTTTTGTTGTGTCCATACAGCACTGAGCACAACAGGGCCCTGTTCCTTCTAACTTCTCCAGTGTAATACAAGCAATAAATAACAATATATGCTTATGGGAGGATTTAGGAGTTAGGACATCTTGTTTATTACCATACTGTATACATAATTCAAGCTTTATTTTTGTTACTCTTTTTTTTTTTATTGTTGGTTGGGTGGTTTGGGTTTTGGGGTTTTTTTTGGTAGACAACTTTTCCATCTTTTTCAATCAGAAGTCAATAAACTACACTTTTGTCCTATGTCTAACTTGTCAAGGTCTCTATAAGAAAATATGTTTTAAAGGAGTAGGAGTTAATGGTCACTCTTGCACCATAAATTGCATTGGCAGACACACTAGTAGCTTATAGAAGCAAGGATGGCTTTCTCCTTGAAAGCTCTAATGAGACTGGGGAATAATATACAATCTGTGATTCAGGTACACTGCACTGCAAATTCGGGAGCCTTTAAACAAGTTGTAATGCTTAATAATACTGGAAATACATTCCATCTGCTTCTTTTTCTGAACTCAGTGAGATAAATACTTGTTATATTTGTGGAACTTAACTGCCTTTGATTGCTATTGCTTTCAAAATACTTAATGATTATTTTATACATGTGAAAGTAAATGCCCTCAAGGATTGTCTTGAACTTAACCACAATGGATAAAAAGGGAAGACACTGAATTCTTCTGGAAAGTTCTCGACAGCTTTTGAATACCAGACTTTTAACTCAGTTACTACAAATCTTTTGTAATTCATGTCATTATTATTAAGCATCATAAGTCTCACGAGACAATTACAGCCAATAGGGGTGTATTAGTTTAATTTTATGTGATGTGTTTTCAGACTATGTAGACAACTGCTGCTAGAAGAAGGAAACTTGTAAGGAAGGAAAGAATGAAATTTTAATACTTGATTGAAGCATTTTGGGAATGTCTTTTTGAAGGAGTAAGACAATTTAAGACTGGACTTTTTCTAAAAAATAAAATGAACCTCACTTCTAAAGACTAAAACTTGGCAGATTGGTAGTTTTATTCCTGCTACCATATGCTTTAAAGCCTGCTCAAAACTGACTGTTTGGCAGAAATCATAGCTCTGGAAATAACTCTACTTGTATATTAACCTCAGAATTAAAAAGGGTGATTCAGTCTATAACTTGCATTCATCTATAACCTGCAACCTGCTCATAGGCAACACAACTGAGCAGTTCTTTATGAAATAAGCAAAACTTTGCATACAATAATTTTATTTTGAAAAAACATATTAATGCAGGAGTCAATTAATAGTTCACTACTTTTATGATAGGGGTAAATATAATTTTATACTATGTAACAGAACTGTTTAGTCCAAACTGACAGAAAACTAAAATGTTATTGCTGTATGAGGGCCTCTCTTTTAAATTTTTGGTTTTGACAGGGGTACAGAATTATTACAAAATAGAAATCTTTCTGCCATTTACAGCTTTCACCTTGCAATAAAAGACACTGTATGTTTGGCCTAGAGAGAAATATCATGAGCTATTGCCAACTAATGCCTTCACTGGAAGCTGTTTTACCAATTTGCTGTTTCCAGCTAGATTTCAGGCTCATATCTGAAGGTGCACCTGATAGACCGATATTCAACTGCTGAGAGACACATATTATATGGAATAAATCCTGAGCCTTTGGTGACGTTTAAGACAGATACCTCTGACAAACTTAAAGAGCAGGGTGTAAACTTGCTTATCATCCTCTGACCATGGTTTGAAGATTCAGGCATATTAGCTGTCTTGAAATTATGGACCAGAGCACAGCATTTAGTCCAGTTATCTCAACTGTGTCAGCTTTTGCAGACATTTGCATCTGGAAAAGTGGAGGCTGATCACATTTAATTGAGGGAAAATTGTTACTGATTATCATTCAGAAAAGAAGCAATCTCCAACACTGTACCATCCATCAAGAACATCTGCCCAACATACAATAAGCGGAATTAAAAGCTGTCTGGATTTGTATGTATTTGCTCCAGGACACTGAGTGCAAACATGCTGTTTATCAGCTCCACCAAGGTAGGAAATGCATTAGCATTTACTCAATTCAACTGTCCTCCTGCCTGCCCTTGGGTTAAGGGCTCTATGACAAAACTGCTGGTAGACAGAAGAAGAAGCAGAGCCAGAGCACCTGTAATCCTCCCTCCCCTCCCCTTACCTTCCCCCTCCCCACCCACCCCCACTTCAGCTCTAACTGACTTTGTGAAGTTAATTCCAGCTGTTGAATTACAGAACAGGCCTTTGTGAGCCATCACATCACCAGTGATCTGGTCCAGCATTGGGTTTTGATGATGGAGATGGACAGACAGTCTTTTCTGTAGTTGTCATAAGAGGATCCTATACAACTTTGTAAGTTAATGATCCTTTCTTAGAGTACTAGTAGAAGATAATTCACAGAGCTCTTAAATTTATACAACTTTTCTAGAAAGTCTTCAGCTGACATAAATTTGTTCTCTCCTCTCTAGTGGGATAACCTATCAGCAGAACTCATTAGCATCTTCTAAAACAAAGCCTCTCCTAAAATCCTGTTGACATCCCTGATATTTATTGCAAGTCATATCATACTATTGGAAGGGACCTCTGGAGGTTAATCTGATCCAGTGTAACTCAACCGCCTGTAGGCCACTGGTGAGCTGCAGGAAGACTGCTGCTTGTGCCAGCTAGCAGGCCTCGCTGCCTCCCAGTTGTTATCAAATGCCTCCTGGCAGGCAGAGGCAAAACCTGGCTCCTGACTGCTGTCAATACCCGCAGGCTGGTGTAATCGGGAGCTGGCTTCCCACTGCAGTCAGTACCCACAGGCACACACAGTTGGGAATCTATATTTATAATTATTGCAATAAAATTAGGATTTTCTTTTTTACATCGGAAAGCAGAGTTTCATTTAAATGTTGAGTATTTTATTTAATACTCCTCTTCCTCAGCTGCTGAATAAGAGTGGGAGTTGCAGACTATGGACTTTTTTTAACAGGGCTGGACAATCCTTTGACTAAAAAAGTTTGAGAAAAACAGAACTAGTTTATCTCTCTGCCAAAGGCAGGGCAAACGAAAACTTCATTCCTTGCTTCTAAATTTGAAGGTGATTTATTCTTTATATAAAGAAAATGCAAATACAGCCATAATTTTGTTTCCAATAAAACAGCTAACCATCCTTACTACACTTTATACAACGTTTCACGGCATTTTAAGAAAAGATTTTTAAAGGTATCTCTGGGAAAAAAAAAACACCACCAAAAAAAACCCTTCAAAAAGCAAAGTGGACAAATTTCAAAATAGAAATGACTCCAAACTTTATGTGAAAACACTTATGAGATAAAATAAAGGTACAGAGAATATATTCTGAACTATATACATTCTAAACTTGAACCACAGCCTTTTACTGGGCTTTGAGATGAAGATCTGTACTTTAAAAATAAAAGGCCTCCTATGCAAAAACTGATGAAATACCATAATATTCTTACAAAATTAAACCAAGAACTTTCAAAACTATACTTGCGCCCAATTTGGTGTATCTTAAGAGATGCAACTGTCACTGGCCTTTCACATCCACAGCAAACGTCACCACTTCCGTGCAGAGCTACATATCTTCCCAAAGCATACTCTGGCTTTTTTTTTTGTCTGTTGGCCTGCCTTCTTTAGCACAGAAACTAACGTTTCCTTAAGACTCCATGCAGTATAATGGAGTTAATTGCTGCCTTTTCTTACCTTATAGTTGGGCTTTGTTTGAGAAAGAGATTGAGGGAAAGTGTGAAAGAAAATATTCTGATGCTAGATCCCTCTGCTTTTCGTGGGAAAGGAAATGCAGGTGCTGCTGCACTCTTGTTCTGTGTTTAGATCATGTCATCCTCTTCCATCCCTTTGGATAGTTACACTATGCTTTCCTAATCTGTACCAGGCCTATGACAGGGGCCATAGTATCAGAATAGCAGCTTTAATGTGGTCTTGGAACTTTTCTTCTTATTATTATTAAAAAACATTAAGCACACTAGGAAAAGTTTGTATTTCACACCTTCTGTTTCCCTACAGGTGCTTGGCTTTGATTAGAAAGCAATGTTTTAAACCCCATGTGTTAAGAAAATAAAAGAATAAAATTTACACAGAAGTGTCATTTAAAAAAAAAAAAAGGTAATAAATTGAAATGTAGTATTCCACATCTGGAATTCTGCTTTTATCCTTGGAGTGACATTAAAATAACAACTGAAATACTGTCTCACACTTCCAAATTCTGTTCCTGTCTATTCTTACAGTAAGAACTGTATATCAGTGAAATTAATATTTAGTCATTCTGAAGCAAGGGTGTCCCTGCCCATGGAAGGGGGTTGGAACTGGATAATCTTTAAGGTCCCTTCAACCCAAACTATTCTGTGATTCTATGATAAGAAAGGAAGATTGTGAGTTATTAGCTTAGATTTTGCAGATTTAGTAAAGAAGAAACTATTTTCATCATGAACTATACCTACATCAAACAATCACAGAATATTTTATTCATGCCATACTTATGTCTGGATATGATAAGTTTATTTGCTAGATGAAGAGAGATACAGGATTTTCAGGGAATTAAATACCCTGAAAAGGAGCATTTTCCTTCTGTGTTCCAATCTTAGACCAGTGTGAAAAAATTCTCAGTGACACTCAAACCTCTGGCACAAAAATCTAGTTACTTTCCTATTATTAATACTGCATCTGATTGAGCCTCAAAATAATAAAAATAAGGAGGGTAGAGGTGGAGGTGTTGAAGACATTTTACATGGGGAAAAGGCTTTAGGAATCCTGTTACAATAATTCTTTTTTAGCCAAAGACTTGTCCAAGACTGAACCAAAGTGGGTTGGATTGAGAGCAGTAATAAAGAATGGCTGGGGATTTGGACAGAACTACTGAATACTAATAAGGTGACCACTTTCAGTTGCTAAAAATTTACTGGTGACATTTTTATCTTTCAGTTTTGCCATTTCAATCCTAAAATACCAATATAAATCTGCAAATAATTAAACACACCCACTCCACTGATATTTCCCATAATCCAGAGAAATAAATCTAGATATATGATACAGCACACATTGCAGCTGAGTTCCCCAACTTACATAACATTTTAAAAGAAAAGCAGAGTAAAAGTGACATGACAGCTCTTTGAGGTCATGGCCCAGTATGTTGATCCTACTATATTTAAAGGGTAAGGTTGGGTCACTAACTAAATAAGAGCAGTGCTGAAGAATTTTATTTTTTTTTGTTCATTTTGGTCTTGATGACCCCGGCAGAGGTCTCACTTATTAAAGTGTGTTTGTGTATGGAGGCAGCTCCAGAGGGAATGTCTTGGATTATGCTCTTAGAATTGTGTCTGAAATTGGAAAAACACTGCTTAAAGAAACATCATGATGGCATTGAAGGTTCATTCTAGCCTGGTGCGGTTAATGCAGTCACTAACTAAAATACACAGCTCTGCCCTGACAAGAGGTAAAATGCTGGCATTTTTGTTTTGTGCAACGGGAACGATATTGCTTTGTGCAGTATTTTTGAATGTGCTCATGTACATAAAAAGAACGATCGTGGAGGTTCAAAAGAGAGAATAAATTCCATGTTATTGTGTTATATTCCATCCAAGAGAAAACAGGTATTCAGTATTTAGGATATGTCAGAGGTTATATGAAGGTATCACACCAACTTCTAACACTCATATTTATACAGGGAATTAGAGGTACCAAGCGAAATACTATGGGCTTTGATGTTAATTCCATTTGTAACCTTCCCCCTTTTCTCCATTGTAACCTTTTTGCATTTTCCTCTTTCCTACTTATGAATAAATTTAAAAAGGGGGAGGAGGGGAATGCAGCCTCATTGTACATGATTTCCCTATGAAGCTTTATCTAAATGACGGTAAAGAACCAGTACAGGGAGACCTAGAGAGCTTAAAAGAGCTGTGGAGGAAATCAGAAAAACAAGACAAAACAACATTTGGTAATGAAAACTAAAAAGTCAAATACTGTAGGGAAATAATCTGAAACACAAATATACTATGGAAGGAAGATAATGTTTGGAAAGCACTAAAAAAAAAAAAAAAAGACTTAGGGCTAGTAGTGAACAGCAAATTAAATAAGGGTTTGCAATGTGATACAGCACTGTGAAAACAAACAAATGTGATTTTGGCCAGCATACACAAAGAGATCGCATTCAAAGTGAAGCAGCAGAATTGCATCAGAGGAGACAAAGCATTTGACAATATGATGTAGAAAATTAGGGATCAATGTAGGTGTATACAAGGTTATTTACTGGGTTAAAATTCAAAGCTATGTGAACAGGTGCAGCTTCATAAAATTTAATAAAAGTTTACCTCTTTTTTCTAGAACTGAATTTGACTCATCTTGTTCAGTAACCCTGTGGCTTCATAATTCCCATAAATTTTGTAGACTCCTTGGAATTTATGCTGAAGTTTTAAAGAGCACACTGGAGAGCAGCAGGCCAGTGAATCGTTTTCCAGTTCTCCTTTTCTCAGCTCCTTTCCCAATTTATGGGATACATTTTTTAAGCACCCGTGGGAAACTGAAATGTTTCAGGCCCAACTGTTAGCTGCCTCAACTCCCAAACTTGCATAACTTTGCTAGTAAACATGGAGAGCCTATCAGCTTCAGCAGAGGCCACAGCCTACTGCAGGCATATAGGCAGATCCTGCCCACCCTTCTGGCTGCTGAGAGGTAGAAATGTGCAACTAGGATTGAAGCTAAAACAATTTGCTTGATCTTTAGCTCTTTTGTTCTGAAAAGTTACAGTCATATGACATTATTTATATGGAATTTCTTAAAGCTGCTTATACCACTTTCACATGACAAGCCCCTGTTGGGGGTTGTAGCTACAAGGAATCAGGAAAGAGGCACTGGAATGGTTTCAGAGCTCTTTCAATGCAGAAAAAAGTGCTGGTCATGCCGGGTCATACAACTCTTAGAGAAAGACTGAGACATGGACTGTCAACTTCACTGTCTTCGACCTGTCAGACAGCATGCATAACATATGTTAATGGTCCTGATCCTTTGCTAGCCTGTGCCTTTTCTGCTAAGCTACAGCTGTGCATAAACAGCGCAAACCATCAGCACTAGTGTAATTGGAAATTCTGCATATCACTGATTGTGTGATTCGAACTTGCTTTCCATCAGTGAAATTACTTCATGAGATCTCAGGCAGCAGGGAAAGAGGCCAAATGTTTGCAGTCTGGGAGTGTTAAATCTATACACTGCTGCAGACATAATGTTTCTTCAGGACCCTCATGTCTGGCTGGACCTTCGTAGTGTTGAATGAGAGACCAGTGGTCCCGCCAGTTTGGCGGGAAATGAGCAGTTGGTTGCTAACAGTACAAGGATGACAAGAAAAAAGTCTGCCACCTACTCTAACTGAAACGCAATGACCTATCTGCTCTGTTAGAAGAGATGGGGTGAGCACGTGTAAGGCCAATGCTCAGTGCTCTTGAGTAAACAAACAAACAAACGCACACAAACACAGAACAGATGTTTGATTCATAGGAGCTTTAAACCGGTGGGGTCACTTCTTGGATGTCTGCCACTTTCCATGTGGCAGTATATAAATCACACACAGAGTCTGTAATCTATATAAAAATCTATATAGCCTAGACAGAGGAATGGGCTACAAATTTGTAGCCCAGGGAAATTTGCTGATGGTATGGAGCATAGTAGCACACTGAAGAAGGAACTAATTTCAAGTTCAAATAAAAGTTTTTAATTTGCAATACAAGTTGGTGGCTGTTTGTACCATATGTGTCTTTCAAAGTAATAAACAAACATACTGTATACACAGGTGACTGCAATGGAATTACAGTGGGATTATTTTGAGAGAAATTGTAAAATAGGGGGATCTTTTCATCAAATATCAGTTAAATGTGGAGAAGCAATTAAACAGAAGAAGAAAAACCACCGGGAGATTTCACTATACAGGTGAAAGAGTCGAATGAGTGTTTTTCAGTTGCTCTGAGCCAAGGTAGAAATGTCTTTGCTTTTACTTATAAATCCTTTTCCCAGCAACCTGTTTTAGCACTTGGGAAGGCACAAAGAAGGAACAGAAAGATAGAGAGGATGATGACAAGCTATAAATCTCAATGCTTAAATTAAGTGGTAGGGCTAGAAATACAGTACAGTGCGTCACTTGTTACAGTGTGACAAATGGTGCTCCATTTGCTAAAGTCATTTACAACTGGCCATTAATAAAGGGGCTGGGACAGGGGATGCCACTTGCTAAAGTTTTAAAAGGAAAGTGATTAAAAGTAGCTGGAAGTCTGAGTATACACTTCAGAGTACTGGCCAGGAAAGGATTTAATTCTTGTTCTTAAACATAAACATTTTACTGATAATGTGCACTGCTCCCCCTAGGATTATAAAATCTAACCATAACAGACAATACTCCAGATGTGATGTAAGGAGAAATTACTGGGAAAACCTTAATGCAAAGTAGTTACTGAGAAGCTTTATCCTTGTGTTATAAGACAGAGGTTTGTGGAACATCCTCCTAAAAACCCCTGCTAACATCTCAGTGGAAATCTAGCTACCCTTCTCTGTGCAAGAGCTTAGATGTGCAGACTGTGAACCTGATTTTTCTCTTGATACTCTTTCCCTCCATCACAAGGAAATAGGAATTGAAGGAGACTGTTCCTGTCTTAATACTCAAGTAGGTCACCAGTTTATTTACTCTTTCCCCTTCTTGCTTCCCTTCAATACCATATATCGAGGCATCTTTGGTATATGCTGGTAGTGACTGCTATTCCAAATTATTTTTTATGTTCTTTAATAAAAAATACCTGAAATTGTGCAGCCCCCTCCCCACCCCGATTTGGCATCTAATTTCCTTTCAGAGCTGCACTACCATCTGAAAACAATACAGGCAGAGGAAAAAGTGTGAGCCTGTTACCTCACGTGCTGACGGCTCATGGCATCATTTGTCTCTCACTCATGGAGACCTTGTGGTCTGTGGTCCTAGATAATTTCACCTGTTGCCTCCCTTTAACACTAGTTTTGAATTTTCTTATTCCATAATTAAAATTCAATAGTCTGATAATATTGAGTACTTGAGTGGTTGTAAATGCTTTGGGTGCCCATCTCTTCCAGACCATTAAAAACAGATTTGGATGCAAACTTAAAGCTTTTGGAACCCGAACAGAAGCACAAGCTACAAAATACAGGAAAATCCCCTTTACCAGCTTCACTGGAAGCTTTTGTGGGGTAAAGTTAAAGGAATGCCACTTTTATCCAAATGAGAAACAATACTTGCTAATATAGACCACACATAGAAATGATGAACTACATTATAAATCATCTCAAATTATAACACCAAGGTTATCAGTACATTATTAAAAACAATGGATGTGCTTTTAACTATAAAGGAGACGTAAGACAAGGGAACAAGGACCATCATGAGCTGTTGTTTAATTTATGTTTTTCCTTTTAAATAAAGTGTGTAGTTTACAAATCACTTTGCACTATTCCTGAGAAATGGATCTTATTTCTATCCTGATCACCTAGAGAGGAGGTGCATTAGTATTCACGTTGATTTGACATGGAACACTTTTGCAGTTGCCCTTGTCTTCCGCACTCTTTCTGGTAATCTTTCAATTATTATGATAATTGTAAGCAAACAACTTGAAACAAATGGTAAAATCAACACAGCCAGACTGTGCCGTATTTTGTTTCTTTACGGACATTGAATGCTGTTTGGTCAGGATGTCATTTGATTTGAATTTATCAGTCTTGGAGGAAAAACAGCACAAACTAATGTTTTATCCAAATGCAGGAAAAATAGGCATGTAATTACAAGTTGTTTCAATGCATTTATTTTCAACAGGTAATTTGATACTCCTACTTTTCAGGAATTAAGATGTCACAGATAAATAATCACAGCTCTTCACATTTGCTTCTCAAAAGTACTTAAAATCTTCCTATGCTTTTTACTTAGATCTCAAATATATATATAATTATAAGCTTGAACTTTTAAAATGTTACATAGATAAACTGTGGAATGGAAATGAAGATGGAGATAATAGAGCAGTTAAAGTAAATGGATGTTAAGAGTAATATTTATCAAAGTCTACGTAAATGGAAGGGAACCTTGTGGATATTCTGGTTTGCCAGTTTTTTTTTTTTTTTCTTTTTTGCCAAAGTACCAACATGTTGTTTGGACAGGGTAGTTAATTTGTTAGGCCGGTTCAAGTTTGAATGTAGTGAGACCTATGAGTTTGTGGGGTAAACTTACCATTATTCAGCAGAAGTATGTTAAGCCATAACTCTAACTTGAGATTTGTGTGTTCTGTGGATAGATAATTGAAGGGGGTTTAAAGCATGATATGGTTTCTAAAGTCTGAATTTAGGAATAAAGAGTGAAAAATGAAGAAGAAAAAAAAGGAGACCAAGAAAACTTTAGTTCAGTTGATAAAAAGCAGGAAAGACAGACTCATCTTAAGAAGAAAAAGGAACTTGCAAATATGAAATTAGAAGTTGGATCTTACTATAACCAAGAAAACTGCCCTGTTAGAGGAACAGTAAAATTAAAAGATTTAAATTTTTTAAATTGAAAGACTGTGAGGGTACAATCCTATTCAGAACTCCTTCCCCTTTGTCTAAAAGTGCCTACATTTACAATTTACGTTCATTTCAGGGACTATTGTTAATAAGGAGAATTGTGATAATTTTGGAGCCTGAAACAACTTAAAAGACAATGAATAGAAGAGTATGTTGGGCTAGAACACAGATACATTCATCACTTAAACCATGTAGCTACAAAGGTGTTATGAAAGAATACTGTCATGGATCAGTAATGTTTATGCATGAATTAATAAGGGGAGAGGAAAGAAAATGTAATTTTAAAGTTTTTAATGTATAAAGAGTAACCAAATAGATAATATAAGCAAACCAAAAGAAGACTGTTCCTTCAGAAAAGTTATTTCTTGGGAAAAATTAAGTACTGGTGGTGGTTTTAGATCTAATAGGTTCGATATCTAATGAAATTATGAAAATTTAAAAAGAAAGTAAAATAAATGGGTAAAGGACTTAACCTCAAAAAACAGAACATGTAAATTCCCTGAATACTGAACAGCTAGACAACCATTTTAGCATGATCTTTTTCTATTCCCTGCTTCCGCTTCACTCTCTCTTCGTTCTCTTATAGTATGGTAGTTTTAATTTTAATGCTCTAAAACTTGGGTTTATGACTTCAAACTGTAGCTAGATGTCCATCTAAAAAGGGGCTATATTTGAAAGGTCTATATCCCCACCTTTGGTTTTCAATTAGAATCACAGAGGGCTTATTAATTATTTGAAGAGATCATATTACTTCTATGCACTGGTATCTTCACACCTACTGATATCTATCTTGGCCTGGCTTCCCTTTCTTATCTTTTCCAGATTAAGATGGGTTTTTTGCATGCACATACATGTGACATGAAATATACCAAAAGGTTTTTTTGAAAAGACAACAGAAAGCTTTATTCCTTAAAACTTTAACTCAGACTCAGAACAAATATAAAATGGTGCAGCTCCATTTGCTTTATTGGTGTTATCTGCTTTTTGGTAGCTAAGAAGCTGCCAGAATATTTCCTCTTCCTCTTGGTATTTTGTTTAGTTTTATTGAATGTTGTAGCAGAAGATCGCTTTGGCTGTCAAGTCAAACAGCAATGCCTGTGGAACAGCATTCTTATACTCTGGTACTGCACAGATTAGATGCAAACCCATGCCTGTATTTTCTAAGGATGAAGAAAGAAATACATGAAATACTGAATAGCAGGACTGTAGTGATTCATAACTTGATCTCTGCACTGCTGTGACTTGTGACTGGTTGTTCACAACTTCAGCACAGTCTCTGGGGATTCACAAGAGTTTATGCATTAGCACAGCATTATTTCTGATCCCGCTGAAAAGTGCACAGAAACGTACATGATTAAAGTCTTTGGTTCTTTCCACACAGTAAAAAATACATCCGCAACCAATTCAACTGCATACAAACTCCTTCAATCAAATGAGTATAGGTGCAATCCCTACATTATTTCAGGCAGGGATAGCTGATCTGTGTGAGTGAGCGTGGAGTACAGACCCACAGTAGAAACTATTCAGCATCTGGATTACTGAAGAGAAAATAGGGGGAGTTGTCTTGCAAATACAGAGGTTCTCTGCGATCTTGAATGTGCTATCTGGTAACAGCTATGGACAAAATCCTGGAAGTCTTAAGGATAAGTTACAAGAATCCTTATTCTGGGAAGATGGCATGGAATGATGCTTTTCATGCCTAAGCATTAAGGGTGTTTCACTGGGACAGTATACAGAAGCTAACAGCTTGTAGTGTGAAGAAGAAATGTGTGTGCATGGGCTGGGAATGAAAGAGTAGTACTAGAGTACTTGAAAAAAGAGCTTTATATCAACTTATCCTACTAGTTCTGGCAAGTGGTGGCTAATGTCCCCAACTGTCTTGTTAGCTGGCAGGGTAGGGTGGGCCTGCTTTTGGGTTCTTGTTGATTAGGGGGAGTTTAAAGACTTGCCTTTACTAAGGAAAGGATGCATTGAAAGAAGGAAGGAAAGAAAAAGGCTTTCCTCTTATCATCCTTCCGTCATCACCCACAGAAAGGAATTTGACCTTTTGATTGAGTTGTTTTCTTGCTTTGTTTAGTAGTGAATTGTCATTTGCAATGGGCCTCTGCCATCCATGAAGTCCTAAGCTCTCTCCTATAGAGATTTATGCTGTGGAAGGAATGCACATCAGTAATAAAGATCAACAGGATTATAGTTACTTAATTGGACTCTGGCTAATAAAATTAACCAATAGATTTAAGAGAGGGTTTTTTCTTTCTTTTGTTTAGTATTACCAACAATATTTTCCCTCTGACTAGATGTCAGGAAAAAGAATTCCTAGTTCCTAGCTTTTGTGAAGTTTGCTTCTTTTTACATTGCACCTCTAAATTTAGGGAGTGTAAAGTCATAATGACTGTTCAAATATAAATTAAGCAAAGTGGTAGCTACATTTTACAAAACAACGTAATCTAAGATTGCTGTATGCTATCACAGCTTGATTAAAGAAACAATAACAAAACTCACAGAAAGTTCCCTGTTTGTTTTTAGAGTTTTGCCCCTTAAAGTTTTAGCAGAGGAATGTTGTGTAGGACAGCAAAAGCCATAGTTCTGTAATGTTTACTTTTGCCCAACCCATTTCGCGTTTGTATATCACATTAATATACTTGCAGCTATTTGAACAGAAATTATACTGTGTATTTTGACTTCTGAGGAATAATTGGAAGTAACAACAGAATTTTAAGTAGTAACCCAGCTGTCTCCTAAGTATTATTAAGCCTTAAAGAGTTATTGGTAATGTACAAAACTACAAAGGAATTGTAAAGAAATGATTTCATCTGTATATGATTTTAATCAGGCTTGGCTTGCTGTTAAAAGGCTTGTTTAATGAAGACTGCATTTCCCTTATGAGAGTCTCGACCATGTAGTTCAGTATCAGCCAACCAAAGCTTATTGCCGTAACAATAGCTAGAGGGTTTACCACAAAAAAAAAAGAAAGAAAAAGAAAAAACACAACCACCAAGAAAAACCCAAACCAACAAATCAACCCCCCTTTCATTTCAGTCTGTTTCTGATCACTTATTTAGAAAGTGACAAGTAACAGACAGAAAAAAAAATCAAAGTAACTGATAATTAGTGAAAAGTCTGCTTGTGCAAATATAAACTTATAGAAGTTAAATAATATTTTATTCATATAATTTTCAGTCCAGTTATTTAATTAAAAGAATCAGTTCATCTGGGATTTTCTTTTTATGCTGCATCATTATTTCTGCTACTGTAATATTACTGCTTTTTAAAAGTGAAATCTAACTCTTTGCAGCTAAACTCTTACAAATGTAATATGTGGATGTCTGATTAAATATTTCTAATGCAAATACAGAGGACTGCTTTGCAGAACTATGAAAACATAAAAAGATGATTTTGTCTAATGCTAACTCAAAACTTAAACAAATGTCTTTATCTTCTAATTTTAGGACATGCTCCTGCAAGCGTTCATAGTATTTGTAGAAAAACACATAAAGGAATACTTTGCTAACAATCCCAACTCCTGATTTTAATGGCATTAATAAAATGAAGTAAACTTCTACATCTGTCTCAGTGTTTGCAGTCAGGATGGTGCTTTAGTGCCAGATTTTGAAAACTTCAATTCACACAGATTGTTCCTTTGAAGTTAATGAGATATTTGTATGAGTAGGGACTACTCACTTGAGTCAGTGTTTTCTGGTTGGAGCCTTAGTCCTTTCTGTTGCCAAGTGTACTTAAGTTTATAAGACCATCCATTTCAACACATTTTGTTTAGTTAAACTGAAGTACTTCATTTTTAAGGAAAAAGTTATATTGCCAAAAAGTATAAACAGGACTAACTTTGACTAATATAAATATTTGAAAACCAGAACTTTCTGTTACATCTTACAGAAACAATCCTAGTGCAGATGACAGAGGGAAAAGTGCTTTTATGGAATAGATGGTTCAACTGAAGTATAGCACAGAGGAAATTTTAAAAATAAATATGACGAAATTTGTCTTCTAACAGCCAGCATATTTGGATCAGGTACAGAATATTTTTGCCTAACAATTACACGGAAATTCTTTACATTTCCAGTTCCGCAGCATATTATTTAAACCTTAAGCCTCTCTAATTAAGAGGAATCATTAAATTTATTCCTATTGCCTGCTTTAAAGTTTATTTGCTAATAAGGAACTGGACAAGGGATGTGTGAAATGAATAGTTGAAGAAAAACTCTGACAGCAAAAGAGAGGTCTGGAGGGTGAAGTTGGTTTATTAGGCACCGTTTGTCATGAATGGGTCTACTGCACGTACAAAAGCAAATCCCACTACCTTAGAAGATTAATTCTGAAGGAGGCACTCTTGGGTCAAAGTATACATAAGCGTGTGCCTAATCTCAGAGAAATCAGGCTATTTTCTCACAGCAATTAAGCAGAGGTCTAGGGTTTCACCCACAGTGTATTTAAACACAGGATACAATTAAACCCCAAAGTATTAATATCTGTGCTGTGCAAAATTGCCCAGGAAATAGATTTTGCCCTCTTTCAAATGGAAAGCAAGGCAAATTAAGGAGGACGACTTTATTTGAGTAAAAATTATCCTGAAACAAATGTAAGCCATTCATTTTTAACTGTTAATTCCTTATGTACACTTTTTTCCCCCCGCTCACATAATTTACTCTGCAATGTACAATGTTCAGTGGATATAAATGATCGATACCATTTCATTAAAATAGTTTTGTTTACTTGGCTAGCATAGTTTCTATAGGATAACAATTCAACAAAAGCATTTTAAACAAATTATGAACAAAATGCTGCTCTGTACTGGCAATCTTTAAGATCAAGGAAAAGAGTGACCGTAACATCTTATTCAGCAACGGGCAGTTACAAAAGATCTCTTTCCTCCTTGATGTCTACGGATTATTGAGCGATGTAAGCGGAAAGAACACTGTGACTTAAAGAAATTTAATGCCAATTTGAAATGTTTCTAAAGAAATGGGAAAATTTCCTCTCAACACACAACATAATTTTCATTGCATATGAACACCTTTGCATAAATGTAGTAAGAATTAAAGAGAGGTGGGTTTTTAAAGTCTTCATTTTCAGCTCCCTAAAAATTCTCTCTGATTTTACATTCTTTCACATTATCATTTAAAATATAATTAACTTTTTCAGCTATCATACCTACATAATCTATTTCACTTCCAAATCACTTTATAAAAAGAACAAATTAATCTTTCCCCCTTCACTTTAGATGATTGGCATTTCCTATCAGAATAAGTGTTTATACACAAAGTAATACACTCTGCACTGCGATAAATCTTGTCTCCTGTATTTTTACACTTAGAATTGTTAAAGCTTTACTACCAAAGCAATGCACATCATAATATAAACAAACTTGTTCTTGATTGCAAAGCTTCTAAATTTAGCAATTCTGTGGAAATTTTAGTCTTTTGAGCTTTCCAATTGATGATGTGTGGCACAGGATATTAATAAATAGCCTAAAGAGTGAAGTAACATGCAGAAATTTTTTAAAGATACAAAAAAAATTATTTTTCACTGAATACATTGGTCAGCAAGACACTATTTTAACCTTTAAAAATGCAGCATATCCCAAAACAAGTTACTTCTTAAATAAATGCTCTTCTTGAGTGCAAGTGACCTTTTAAATGATTATATCTCAGCACTTGCAACAAAAAGAATTTCACCTATCACCTTTACACTGTTGATGTGCTGCACTGGGTGAATCCATAACCTTTTCACAATATGTAACATGCTGCAGAACACAGAATTACTTGCTAACTTTAATTAAATCCCTTCAGAAAAGTCCTGCTGACCTCTTTGGAAAGAAATCTTACTAAATGAAAAAATAAACCCGAACAAATTCCAAATCCCTCTACATTTGATAGCTCTAAATGAATCTGCAACCATTTCAGAAAATTATCTTTCAGAGTACTGAATAAATTTGCTGCTCTAAATTCTTTACAATAAGGGTTTTAGATACATTTCAGTAAACAGTAAAAAAAGAATTATTGTTTAAAACAATATTTTATTTTCTGAGAAATCTCTAAGGGGATGGATGCTCTCTTCACTTTGGAACAGGCCTTAAAACAGCACTTAGATAGGTCCTTTAGATTGTAAACTTCCCAGAAAAGGTTTTGTGAGAAACGACAAGCTACTTTATTCACTTTACTTTCTAAAGCACCAGAAAAACACAACTGGACCAAAAAAAAATAGATATACACAGCAAAACTGCCCCTGAGCCAAATTCACTAGTGCTGCATAAATGATTGTAGCTGGCATAGAGTTGTGACAACTTTGCTCAGTACAAAATAACAGCAATTATTTTAAATTTTAAATGATGTTAGGAGCAAAATCAAACATAATATATTCTACCTTCAGAGTGTGTGATTGATTTAAAGGAACACAAGAATTTGCAAATTCTATTTTACTTGGTTCAAGTTAAGGATCGGACCTCTAAAGACAGATAGTGTTTCCTGATTATAAAAAGAAACATAGTAAGCCTCTGCCTACACTCAGGTATGCAGTAATAATGCACAGGTTAACATGAGCACATGCTTCAAACTTCCAAGAGAGAGGTTTGATACATACATTTCAGTTCACATGCAGACTGAATCTAGAAAGACTATAAAACTTTGCCATTCTCTTCTGTATGATACAGGTGCTACAGTTCTCTTTTTTATGCTGAAATGATTATATTTACTCTGTTCTCTACAACATGAATTAAAGTGGAAATATAAATCTTGATGTGTTTCTATACTGAGATAAAGAAAATTAAATCTTTATGAAGACAGTGTGTGCTAAATGACCAGTCTGTTGAATTTTAAATAACAACATTTCCTGCTGTCTTTACTGTATTTTTTTTTTAAATTCTGTTTCAGACACGGCTAGAAAGAAGCTGATTTGAAATTAAATCTATTTTTGTCAGGGAAGCATGCCTTATAATTAAAAAAAGCCCTCAGTAATGAAAAGACATTCAGAAGGATCTTTTTTTTTTTTTGAATGTTCTGAGTTAATAAGCCAGTGATCTTGCAATAGATATACCCTCACGATGTAAAATCAAAATTAGTGTCCAATGATACGCTGAAGTACTGGAACAAGCAAAGAAATGGAGAGACATAAGAAATAGGGAACTTGCTGTGGCTTTCTCAAGACAAAGGAGATGAGTTATCTGATTGGTGTGTAATCACAAAGTTAAACAAACAGCAATAAGGCTAAACTAATTCACTGTCAAGTCTACATGTCATCCTGGCTGGTTCATTATGTGCATTTGTGACAAACAATACGGAAGAGACAACTGTACTGCATCAAATAACTTGCAACAGTTTACACTCCTATAAAACTATTTACATTTTGTCAAATGAATATTTATAACAAGTGGCTTTCCCTTCAGAAACACTATAGCTCAAGCAGCTCCCATTCATTATCGTATTTAGGAAGTACAAACACTAATTCTGTGAGTCAGCGACACAGTCTGTTGTGATTTGCCAGAAAACAAGGCCTGCAATACTAATACAAAATCTAGGAGAAACGTGCTGTTTCTTCCAGTTTTTTGAATGTCCTAGCATTTTTATGTCTCCAAGTCACAGGAATTCAATTTCAATATTATATCTGCCCTTCAACATAGCCTGCCCCAATGAAACAGCTGGTGAAGTTTATTTTGCACTTTATCAATACAGTGTAAACCAGCATGTGCTTACCTCCATGGGGTTACTGAACCCAACTTGTCTGTGTGCACAGACAGCACTTTGGCCACAGATGTGACTGGTTAACTGTACAAGCAAGGAGGATAAATCCACACAACAATACTTCATTCACCAAGGAAATCTGCTGTGGATTACAGCTTCTCTATGGTTACGTCTGTTCTTAATTTACTGCTTTTATTCAGTTTTCAACCATAAATGAGCCCCTTATGAGGCATTCACTATGCAGAATTGACAACTCTTTTTATCTACTCGAAAAATATTTTTGGATAATAATTTATGGTTACGAAATATTTTAAGCAGTTTGAATAGTTACATTATATTCTTTCAGTACTTAATGATGCAGTATCCCCTGTAAAAACGGGGACCTGGGCAATCTATTGATTTCACGTATTTATAACACAACGCAGCAGCCTCAGCCATACAGAAACACAAATTTTAAAACTGCATATATCATGGGAATGGCATTGTGTTTTTTTTAAAAGCTCTTAAACAGCATCTCATGAGGAAATCCTGGGCCAGAACTGTGACTAAGGGCCCTGTGGATGCGAACATAAAGAAAGTATTTTGGCAGGCATGATATTTTGTTTATGGCCCCCTTTTTTTTTTTTTTAAGTTTGCAATAGATGTATATTTTAAACACTATTCAACAGAGAAAATGTGAAGCTGTCTGTAATGCTGGGGAGGGTTACTGCATTATTTATGTTTTATGTATGAAACTGAAATGTGAGCGTGGGTATTTTAATCTTGTTTCACCATCAAAGATAGTCTCTCAATTTGTATGCCGAATTAATGCGCTATCTACTTCGTAAAAGCCATCTAAAGGGACTGATTAGCATTGGGCACAAAGTGATGCTTAGGAAAGAAGGTTGTGAGTAAGCAGAGCTGCCTAGGAAACTAGCACCGTGCTGCAAAGCTACTGGTGTGAAGGTATATTTTGTCGCATGCCGATATCATCCTTTCTATAAGTTCTCACATGTCCTCAGAGGGACATCATCCATCGAAACTATAATTGGCAACAGAGGAAGGCAGCCATGTGAATGCTATGGAATATTCATATTAATTGCGACAATAGTGATGAGGCTTTAAAAAGCCTTCCAAGATGACAAAGTCCCTTTTGCATTATTTTAGATTAATTTAAAGTGTTGGCACACAAAGCTTTATAACTTTATTCTTGGCAGAATATGAGTACTTTCAGACTCATTGATACTCAGGGATTCTTCACTATTACAGTGTAAACTCCCTGTAGATAAACAAAAGAAAACATTTGAATGAGGTACTTGCAGTGTTTTCCTCATTAGCAGCTACAGTGTCTTGAGCAGGGAACGAGTGTTTTGGGAAAAGCATTCTTGGCATTAACAAGAAAGGCCATTGCTTTTACAGGAAAGAACACTTTATGGCTTTCTGAAACATCCTATCACAATACCATATGTAATCCAAATAAAAAAATACAACTGAAAGCAAAATTAAGTGTTAGGGTACTTTAAAAATAAGTGCATTTGTATATAAATACAGCAGAGAAATGCAGAACTGATTTTAGTTTGGTTGCTTTAAATGTTGCCCCTGATGTTTTATGGATTCCAGTTCTTCCTTTGTTTGCTATTTAATTGCAACTGGTTTTGATTTCTTTATAAAAATAAAAAATGCTTTCTTTAAGACTGAATATCTTCAGTTTCATTTAGTGGATGCAGTCAGAAGGCTAGGTGTAGGCAGACATTTTCCACATGCATTTAAGATTCCCCTGGAGTGGCTGGATAAAACACCATGGCAGATACTCAGCTCCATGATCAGAGGGGCTGTGCCAGCGAGGCTTTAGAGCCTTCAGAGTATAAAACTTCCCTGAGTTAGAGGTTGCCTTTTAATTGTGTGCGCATGCAAACACACACGTTCATTTGTGTGCTGGGACTGGAGCTATGCTGTAACAGTCTGTATGCTCTCTCTTAATCTGTATTTATGAATGAAAGTCTTAAATTTAGCCAAAGTCAGTGAATAGCTGCAGGGCTACTATCAGTTATGTTTGGTGCCATGATCCAAACTTAGCACTTATGTCTCACTTATTATGTAGACATTTAATGGATGGCAAAATCTCTAAAAGCTTCATGGGTCTGAGAACTCAGCAACTTCTTTTGCATGACAGATGCATATGTCTTAAAAAAAAAAAAAAAAAAAAGCCAAAGCAGTAAAAGTTGCTGCTGTTCTGAAGTGCCAAATTGGCTTGAGAAGAGCCACCTGGATTTGGATTCCTGAACAGTGGTTTTCCTTTCCACTGCCTCTAGAATCCGCATCACTTCTACTACATACTAAGGGCAGGATTTCCCCCTAAAAATCAAATCCTCAGACACTTGTATACATGTAGCAGCTCCATGAGATGGCTACTTCAGCTCAATATGGAAGAGCAGGAGCTGGAACTGCTGGTAGGAGAGAAAACGCTTCTGTAGCATTTGGACATTTTGGGGATTTATGTTCACATAACGGAAATTGCAGAGAAGAGCAACACAGACACACCAAAGCAGCTGACAGCTCCTAACTGGCCATTTCATTCAAGAATTTGGATGAGGCAACAATTTCATCAAGGTTTTCCCTCATTCATTTTACTCCTAAACTTATCTGTATCAAGGCCTGGGTAGCAAAGGGCAACTGAACATCACATTGCTTCAAGCCATACAAGTGGGGGTTTTCTTGATAGTTGAGTTTCATGAACAGCAAGCTACATCACCTATCCGTGTTTTCCAGCCTAAATGCAACGAATCACAATAATCCAGTGCTACAGGTCTGAATTAAACAGACAATGAAAAAGACACTGCAACACAAGATCCCTACTCCACTGTGAATTTAACTTCTGCTCATATTCATTGTAGGTAAGAATGGAGCCGTACCAGGATACCTGACTCAGGTGGCTATTCAAGTGTAATCTATCTGACCCAGCTGGCACCCGAGCCAGCCTTTGCTCTTACATAATTTATATTTCAGGGCAATGTACTAATTTGAATCCTACCCCTCATCATAGTTCATGTATGAGCAAGTGCCAGTCAGAGGATCATTTAACACTGACTTCTCCCAACACATCACACTTACAGAACTACCTGTGCTAAACAGCTTCTCCTTCCTGAGCTTCTGCAAAAATCTTCGGCACTTGAGAAGTCAACAAAATATATAAATTCTTCTTTGATGTGAAGAAATGCAATGTTAGCATATGGTGGCTGAATGATAAAACACAGAGAAGCAGGTAGGGTGAAACACCACCAAATTAGCATCTTTGGATTTCTTTTTTCTCTTTACCTCTTTTCTCATCTATATATTCATGCTTATGGAAAGCAGAACAGATCCTGCAGATTTCGTAAATCTGATCTGCCCTACAAGTCCACAACATATAAAGATTAACAGTTTGCTTAATTAGAGTTTGCAAGCCTAACCTTTGAAAATCAAAAATCATGGAAACATTCACGTTTGAAAGGAACTGGCAAGGTCACTTAATCTAAATTACTGCTTAAACCTGTCTCAACACTAAATTTAGACCAAGCCATGAAGAATTCAGCCTTTACCAGGAAATTAGACTTGAACATCTCTTCTCTTGGTGAATCTATCAACCTCTCTGGGCAACCTGCTCCAAAGACTAATTATTTTCATAGCATAAGAAAGAACCCCTTCTTGCATGTGGTCAAAACAGCCCCTACACCAGTTTATGACTGTTAACTCATGATCCTATTGTACATCTCTATAAAGAGCTTGGGTACACCTTTTCTGCAACCTCATTGTAGATACTGGAAGGCACTGTTGGATCCCTTTAAAGCTGTCCCTTCTCCAGGGAGACCGAGCCCCAGTCCCTTAGCCTTTCCTCACAGGCCAAGTGCCCCAGCCTCTGACTATCTTGATCCAGTTTTTCAATGTCTGTCTTGTACTGGGGTCCCCAAAACCTATCTAGCAAACACTAAAGAAAGGGGAATAATCATTAAGTCACTTGATCTACTGGCTATGTTCCTGTTTATACAACCCATTTATGCTGTTAGTCTTCATTACTGCCAGGACACACTGATGACTCTGGTGTAGCCTACTGTCCAACAAAACCCCCAGGTCCCTGCCAGAGCTGCTGAGCACCAGTCCCCAGCCTATACTCACGCAGGACTGTAATTTCTTCCCATGTTCAGGGCTTTACACATCTCTTGCTAAAATTAATTATGTCCCATTGTCCTAGTTCCTAGTCTCTTCAGGTTCCTAGGCCTACAAAATTAATGACTGTCTCCTCCTCTAGGTCACTGGTAAAAATATGAAAACGTGCTATGCATTTCAAGTTGTGTAGTAACAATCCAATCCCTTTTTTTGCCATAGTAGTTCACTCATTTAAATTGTGATGTCCCAACTTAGGTACAAGGGAAGTTATCTTGAAACCCTTGTGAAGATCATTGTAGCTGATGCTCACTATGCCCCCTGCCACCTATGTATCTACTCATTTCATCACTGAGGGTAATCAGGTTGGTAAAACATGATTTACCACTGTGAATTCATGTTGATTACTCTCAATCAAAACCTTCTCCTTCATGTGCCCAAAAATTGCTTCCAAGAACACTCAGTTATTTTCCCAGAAACTGAAATAAGGATGACCAGCCAATAGTTCCTTGGGTTGCCTTTCCTTGACTTGGTTGAAGGTGGATATGGCTTTTATCTCCCTCCAGTCACTGGGGACCTTCCTTCATCTCCATGACCTCTCAAAGATAGCGGAGAAAGATCATTTCACTGGCCATAATGAGATCAGTTGTCTGAGCACCTCTGGATGCCTCCCATCTGGTTCCATGGGCTTGTAGGGGTCAAGATTTGTCAAGAGAACTCTGACTCAATCCTCTCCCACAGGTAGTTTTTGGCCTCTTTTGATCCTGTGTGTTTAGTAAGAGGCACAAGAGACAATCAGTGAAGAGTAGGGCAATACAGTTGTAGTAACTCTTCTTGACCTTGATAACCCTTGGCAGGTCCAACTCTAGTTTCACTTGCCAGTTTCAATTCTAGCTGAGGTTTGGTTTTCCTAACACATTCCCTGCTTCCCTAGGCAAGGCTTCTACATTCCTCCTTAGTATTCTCTCCTTTTTGTATATGTGTACCTTCAGCCTATCACCTTTTGGCACTGGAGTTCAGTCATGAGTTTTAGCCATCTTTGTTTCACCAAGATCTTCTCCTGATAGTTAACATTTTACCTGAGTATTGAAATGAGTACTGTTGTGCTTTGAGGAGGCTGTTCTTAGAGATCTGCCAGCTTTCCTGTGCTCCTATGTCTTTCAACACTGCCTCCCATGGGATGCCACCTACCAGGTTCCCCAAAAAGTCTTCCTTCAACCAGCCTGCTACCTCTTCCTCAGAAAATGTCCTGGAGGAGTGACTTGAAATGTAAAGAATGTAAATGTGAATCCCACTACCATCTTCTTCCTAAAAAGCCTGTACCATCCACCCTAGCTTCACTCTAGTCCTACAAGCCATTCCACTGCACCAGTCATGCCAAAGATGTCATGATTCAGCAATTGCACGTTGAGCTCCAGGTCCTCCTGTTTATTTCCCAGACTGCATGCTTTTGTGCACAGACACTTGAGGTTGGCCCTCGGGGTGGAATTTAGCCCTTCTGATGCTTCCCTTCCTCTTATCAACCTACCTTACATACTAACAAGCCCAAGCTCTGCTCCCTCACTTAACTACAATGTTGCTTCTCCATATCCTAGTCCACATAGTTTAAAGTCTTCCTCATCAGATTGGCAAGCTTGCTGTAATTGACTTTGCTTGCAATGGTTATATGCAACAAGATGCAGTTGCCTTCTACTTCCTTCTTGAAGCGTATATAGCAGCATAAAATGATATCAGTTATGAATGCTTGACATTGTGATAATAAAGGAAGAAGGGGTTTTTTTCTACATTTATGCAAAGCTCTTCTAAAAACACCTTTTACAACCCCCCTTCACTTCCCTAGGAAAACTTAAAATGAGCTAAAATGACGCAGCCAGAGAGAAGGATGATTTCACACCTATGCAGGCTAGAGGCTGATGCAATGACTCCTTGGTGACACAGAGCAGCCTAAGAACAGGTCTGACATGCTTCATAATTAGAATACTTCAGGATCAAAAAGTATAAAGATGACTTAAAATCCCCAAGCTGTGCCAACTCAGTCTGCAATTGAAGATCTGGTCTTATAAGCTAAGTATCCAGATGTCAGTGCCAAGAGTTCACGAACACAGACTCAAAGCGTAAGCAGCTAAAACTTCACTGAAATGAAGAAGTCACATACTGAAATGAAGTATATTTACTAGCAATAGATATGGCACAGATGAGAAGGCAGAAGGGGCAAGCCAAATGAATGCCAGTTTGCCCCTAACAGGGCATCAGAAAAATGAACTGGTGGAGCTGGTGAGCAGCTGAAGTTTCCGTTTCAGAAAAAGGCTCTGGTTATATAGCAGAAGTCCTGCTGTTTTGGCTGGCTCCTTTATATTACAGAAACAACAGCTTAATCCTAATTGGCACACATATCTTTTCTCCAATGATAAATAAAAGGAGCACTGGAATGCTGTCTGCAATTCATTTTAGCTTGTGTCTGGGATATATTGCTGGCATGCAGTGTGTGGGGCTGTGCCAGATGGCAGGGTTGGCATCTGCAAAGTTGCTCAGTGGGCATCTCACTACTACTTTTCAGGAAGCAATGCTCCATTTCTTTCTAAGATTGAACACTAGGAGAGAAATGGCAGCTAAAGCCTATTCAGCTGTGTTTTTACCCATACGATCTGTAACATGCATGCCTTGGCAACAACCTGCTATAATTTCAGCACCTAAATATATTAAGAGGAGCCAATCCCTTAGGAATGGCTAGGACATTTTTGAAAATGGGAATTCAGGTGACTAAGGGCATTTACCAATAGGCTGTAGCACATATAATTGCAGAAAATTGCCAGATACCTGCTCCCGCTATCTGCTTTGCCCCTCTGCTGAGTACAGGGAATGGAATGCATACGTGCTTCTCAGCTGCTTAAATGCAATCTCAGGGCTTAGATTAAAGGTGACTTGGTCAGCAGTTTGCTGTAAAGCCCTCAGACTCCTTACTGACATGACTGAGATGTGGGTGTGTCCCAACCTGCCTGCTCTACAGTGGGAGCAGCAGTCTCCAGCAGTGGGGAAACAGTGGAAGATGATAATAACTCACACAGCAGTTGTACTGCAAAGATGTGCCAGACTTCAATGCCAAAGACATCTGTGCCAAAGGTTTAGGTGCTTAAAGATACGTATAATATGAAATTCACAGAACTATCCACTTGAGTAAAGGCATTTGTCTTTCACTGAAGTCAACATATTTATGAAAAATCTCAGTGATCACTTCTGTAAATATTTAGTTACTTAAATACCTTTAAAAAACTAGTCACGCATCAAGTAGGACAATGACTAAGGCTCAGACAAGGTAACTTAGACCCTTTGAAAATGTTTTCCCAGTGGCAATGAAGTATTCCTGTTTATAGATGGAATTCTATTAGAGGATGCAAAGAGGAAAAATTATATTCAAAGAACTATTTTTGACCTTTCAAAGAAAAAGAAGTGCGAAGTTTGGGTCTTAGAACTGAGATTGAATGTATGGATTAGGGGCAAGAAGCAGAGAATTTTGTGCAAATCTATTTCAAATTAAATTGCTAGTTGATTCTTCCGTTGAAAGTCCAAAAGCACCATGAGGTGCAGTGACTATAATTAACAAAAAGTAATTTGTGGATATCTAATCACACTTCTTCTTTAAAAACATGCAAAACTAATCTCACAAAACTAAATGCAAAATAACAATTGAAAAATGTGTCCTTTAGCCTTTAGATGAATTTAAATAAAAATGTGTATTGGATCTGCACATTAATAAAGCCTGTTAAGCTCAGTAGAATACTTTATATTCATCTGTGCTTCATCAAGCAGGTTCACGACCTCTACAGAACTGCAGCAGCTCCCTCTGTTCTGAAAACCGCATGGGGGAAGATGGTAAATATTATTTTGTGATTAGAAAATGTTACTGGAATTGTCATAGAGAAATATTTAATGTGGAGAGTGTGGTTCAGGAATTAAAACATACACAGCAGGAGAAAAAGCAGCATGGGGCAAATTTTACTCCTAGTGACAAGCAAGTAAAATTTAAGGAACGTCTATGACACTGGAAATATTGTGCCACGGTTACAGAGTTATTACTGAGCTCATGAAGATATTCAAGCACCTGCCTAACTTAAACCATGTGAGGATTCTCACTGCTCTAGATGAAAAAATGTGGATATTTTAAATTAAGCAGGCAATTAACTCTCTTGCTGAATTGGTATTGGAGAAAAATGCACCTGAATGATTTTTTTGCTGTCAAATAAATATACATCTAAATAACCAAATGTGTTAAATATAAGCATCAATGATATTTGGTGAGAAGCACTGAAATGACTATGTGCAGAAGATTATTCTACAGTAATACATAAAACATGTGATGCAATACTTATTAAAAGCTTAAGTATCAACCGTGTTTGCAGTTCCTTTTCCCGATTTCCCTGCAGTGTGCATGAATATGTGTACATATCCATGTGCACTTTACTAGTAAATCAATCCGCCTTGCTCTCTTCACAGATCACATACCAACCTCTCTTTTCAGATACAAGAACTTAGTGGGTTGTTTAAAATATAAAACCAGAAGAACGGTATTGCATACCTCATTTAAAAACCCAAACATGACAATGAAGGACAAAAAGGTCAAAACAGCTCCTTAACAAAGTCAACTTCCATAGGACTGATTCTGAATCTCTTCCTCTCCTATTCAAATTACACCCCTGTAGGAGACTTAGAAGACCCCCAGCTCTACTGCAGTCATTGGAAACCCACAACAGTTGTTTCTGACTTTTTCTTCCCCCAATTTCAGCAGGGCAAAGTCTTAACCATTATTTTTCAAAGTTTTCAGTTTCAGTATTTGAATCCAGTTTGGTTATCTCAGTAATCTGTTGATGTAATCACTCATTCTTCAGTATAATTTTTTATTTTCCTGTTGGTGAAATATTCTTTATTAGTGTTTCCTTGACATATATTTGTAGTACATGTTCCATCATTATCAAATGGAGACAAAGGTAGCAATGATGTCTGTGTCAGCATACACCCACAATTGCTTATGCTCAAACCCTTCTTATCTAGAAAATTCAAATCACCGTAAAGGTTCCCTGCAGCTAAATATTGCTTTCACATAATTGCCAGGAAAGGGCTTCCTAAATTATAGGACAGAATAAATTATAGGAGAATCATGTTCCCTACAATCCAAGGGGGAATTTACACAGTCTGTAAAGACTCCCCAGAATTATGGATCTGAAATTAAATTCCACATTTAAATGGAGCTAAGATACCTTCAATGAAAAGGTTCTCTGCTTTTGAGAATGTCTGTTCTGGAGAGGATAAATACGGGCTTTATAGACTTTTAGTAGATATTTAAAACAAGTATCCTATTTATTAATAGCTAAAAAATGCAATGACTGCTATAGTTTTCATTCAGAGCGAAACTTGAACAGGAAAACAATATGAATCTCAACAGACTGTTTGAGTTATCTGTCCCCTCTTTAATCTGGGAGATTACTCAACAAAACCAATGCTCATTCAACAACATTCATGAAATCTGTTGTGGATTAGCAATATCATCAGTTAAACCTGTTTCAAATTTATTGCTTTCATTCAGGTTAAATAATAAAAGAGTCCATTTGTACCACCACATGTATATACATGAATTCAGCTTTCATCATTCTCTACAAGTTTAATCCAGTGATTTATGTTTTTTAACACAGTTTTGGGCAAATCTGTTGAAGAAATTTAGCCAGACTGATAGAAGAGTTAGACTGGATTACTGTGATGTGTGCCATGTTTAAACCAGCCTGTTCTGTTTGGAGAAAGGGAAAAGTCAAGCATTCTAACACTGCTTGAAGTTCTAATCATTTTAATGGCTTTAGCAAAGGAGAGCAGAGTAAGGTTGGGAGAGTTCAAAGACAATGATCTTTATTATTAGAAATACATTGGAACAGCAAAGAAGAAAAGCTGCTTTTTTCTGCTTTTTCTTTAGTCACAGCAGGAAATAACACTGCTTAGATTAGAGTTTTCTGACGTTTAAGCAGTCATGGCAGTGGCTACATGTTAATTTTTTTAAAATCATCTTCCTTTTGAAACTCTCTCCATCTACCAATATTTAAAAAAAACACACACATGCAGAAAATTAAATGTAAAACGCTTCTCTTATGTTTCATATCACAGCTAAATTTTTTCACTTAAATTGTACTGAATTGAATTGAATGGGTGCACAGCATAGCCAAGGGTTTTGCTAATGAGATACAAAGCTTTTTGCCTTCAGGTCACTGGTTCAAATCCAGGCAAGGCTAGAAACAGCTGAAAGCTTTTAACCACCTGATGGCTATATGATATTTTAACATGAAATGAGTTTGTCAATCAAAATCTAACTTCAGGAAATAAGTGTTCCCACCATAAAAACAGCCATCACACAATTCAAATTATTTGCAGTCTTCTGAAAGGTCAAAAACTAATTACTCTGCACCTTTAGTGGTGATTTTTTTAGATGAAATGACCGATGTTTAAGTGTGTAAAGAGAGAAATACAGAGTTTACATTGCTTATACATTCACAAACATAGCTATCATAGGTAGAAGAGGCTTAAATGACTTTCCTTCCTTTAAAACTCCTGCCTCCTCTCTCATTGGCATCAGCTGGTGTAGCATGTGCTCCTGCAGTAATTGGTATGAACATGGAGGTACAACCCATCTCAGTCATGCAAGGGAAATGATGAAGACAGAAAATATTTTAATTTCCATGTTAGTCTGCTTTTAAACTAGGAAAGGTTCTGAAAGTTTAAAAGGAACATCAGTAGCCTGCAACAGCTTCCAACAACTCATATGGTAGTGGTTTTTTGCATGTAAACAGTTTCCCTTCCAGGAACAATTGATCATGTTTGAACAAGAATTATTTTGGTGAGTGGTAAATACAGATTTCCCACTCCTCTTACAATCAAAAGATAGAACTGCATATCAAGCCAGATAAAACTGATAAAAATTACAGTTAGGCAAAAATTATCTCATCAACTCCTTATATTTTAATATTATGAAGCTGAAGAAGCTCAGAGAATAAGGTATGCTTTCAGGGCCAAGTCCAAAATCAAGGACCAAAGCTAAATGTAGTCCACATCATAGGACTCAAACAAAACCAGACTTGTTTTTATGGTGCTGATTTTAAGTTAAAGGAGACTAAAAACTTTCATTACTTAGGCAGTGATATTGCTGTTTTTTCTTTTCTGCCCAGATGCTTAAATATGGGTTTGGGTGTTTACCTTAAAAACCGTAGTTTAAACATTTTGAATAAAATTTAAATAATGTTACTGGCTGTCAATGTCAGTTGGACATGGGTAGATTTGGACACAGGAGGAGGATTTGAAAATCAATCATTTAACCTGCCTTTCTTTTCCCTTTTCTGCACTTCATGTGAACTCAGACAAGACATCCTATTTTCAGCGCCACCACTTACCTTGTAAAAAGCCGTGCTTTTACAAATCCTAATGATAAAATATTTATGTTTAAAAGTTCAGAGACAGGCTTAGTGATGCCATTTCTGGGAAAGAAAGAGGAGTGATACCTAGTTCTTATCAGACCAGAGCAAGTTAGATTAATTAACATTTTGAATAATCCGATTATCTTTAGAACTGTACTGGTACTTATTAAGAATCAAAACAATATTTCTGCTTCAATATTCTTCTTATACAGTAAGCAAAATTAATTTCATGGGGAGAATCACAGTTCATTTTAATGCACATGTAAGAAATTAGGTAAGTGGTCCTTAAAAGGTGCAGAAACCTTTTACAAGGTTTTAAAACAATCCTGAATTGTATGACGTGGTGATTTAGATGTGACACATCAAATTCTTTGAAATTGTGCAAGAAGACTCACAGTGAATTTCCAGATCATGCCTGAGTATGAAATATCTGCCCCGCACCACCCCCCAAGAATCCAAGTTTGGAATCTCAAACTTCAAAAATCTTTTCTTTAGTTTTCCAGCAAGGATGTTCAAAGAACCAACAACTGACATAAATTTTAATTTTTATCTTGAGTTTAGAATTTTGATGCTTTTATGTCTTTTATGACATATTGCTATCAGTCTTTTTTCTCATAAGGCAGATTAGTTTGTTTAACTTTCAATAAGCATGTGGCAGTAACACAATCTTACAGTTTTGCTGGAATTCAGTGGAAATTGAAGCCTGAAAAAAAAGACTGGGATGTGCCTTAGCACTTGTACTTTAATTCCCAGGATGTTTATACTGCACAGCTAGCTCAAATGATTGGCATCTACATCTGAACTCATAGGTTAGCTCACCCTAAGTTTAAGGATTCCCACAGCAAGGTTTTTCTGTGTTATACAGCCTTGCTATTTCCATGTATCTCAAGGGAATACCAAACTGTTGTTTAATATGAAATGCTCTAAAATTCTTTCCCATTAATAAAGTTCATTCTTAAGAGTTAAGTACTATTCTCAGTAAAATACAGTTTGTTCTTTAACTTAGACCCTTCAGTTTTACACTCAGCGATGCAAATCTCTACGAATAGGGGCCTAACCACTTTGCACAAGAGGAAAGGCGATGAACACAGTTGTGCTGGGGATAAAACTGTAAAGATAACTGTAGAGATGACATAATTGGGGAGAAATTGTGGAGACTCTAAACAACAAAGATTGGTTCTGAAAATCACTCAGTTGTACCAATAAAGTGGCAGAACAAATCAGTTCAAATAAGCTGCAGAAGCAAAGCACAGCTGGAACGACCAATTGATTCATTGGGTCATGATGCACTCATTAGATCAACCTTGTCCCAGCTTTCCTCAGCTCTGCTCACTGAAGCTTGGAGACCTCCCTAGGACCGTGCCCCAATTCACTAAGGCCTTTTCCAGTAATTCGTTTTTTCCTTCTGCTCAGTGGAGGAAAAGTGTTTGCTTTATTAAAGGTTTTCTGTACCACTAAGGGGTATAAATGTGTCTCCTAGACCCTAAAAGTAAGATTGAACTTTTCAGTGTAGTCATGAATAAGGCATAACATGTAATAGCAGTGTATTTTCCAAGACCAGAATCTTAAAAATAAAAGTTCACAGGTTTCTGAAAGATTTGTTGCCGTTAAGGAGGGATCAGTTCAGCGACAGTCTGTGTTACACAGAATTTTACAGTAGTATCTTCTAGTTCTATAATTGTCATAGCAATGAAACTTTTCCATCGCTAAGAAATAAATCATTCTTCACTTTCCATCCCTTTGCTCCGCAAAAGCTACATTCTTGCAGTTGGGAAAGTTGGGTTTTTCCCTTCCTCTAGCTTGCTAGCTGTTCTAATCAGCTATGGAAGAACAGGGCCTATCTGGGAGAGGGAGAGTGCTGGTACAAGGCCAGACTCGTCCTTCCTTCTTTCTATCCAGTTACACATAAAGATGAAATGGATATGCGGAAATACCCTGGCTCAGTGTTCAACCTTAGTTCGGACAGCTGGAACAAGGAAGCGAATGAGAAGCATTAGCGTTTATTCTCTTACTTGGCTGACTAAGCAGGAATACAAGATATGCAGAATAGGTGTAAAGGGATATGACAAGAATTTGGACATAACCTCCAATTTTTCAAGAACTGCAAAGATGGGAGTGAATGAAATTTGGAAAGATGTTGATGCATTGTGCTCTCTTGCCTCCAACGCTTTGGAAGCTTTACTGACAAGCTGCAAAGTCTTCACTGGAATCCAGCAAGCTGTGATGAGGAGACCTTGCTTTCCAAATGTTAACACTGAAACTCCATGCTTGAAAGAAAGATTGACAACAGACAGAAAAAAGAAAATTAATAGCCTGCTTCTTGTCAGTCCTTAGGGATTTTGAATAGCAATTTGGCATCCTTTGCCATTTTAGTAAACTGAGAAGAAATGTAGGTTTGAAAATTGAGAAAGGGCTTGAAGCAAACTTGTCTGCAAATCTTTCATTATAGAAATTTGGAAATGTGGCTACTAATGTTAGCTAAAGATATCTTACTGACAAGCAGAACCATTTATTATCCGTATTCTGTATGCAGCACTTACTGAATAAGGTGTACACTAGTGGTAAGAGTGTTTGGGAGCATTAGGATCAGCTGTGAGCATCAGCCAGCCTGCCTGTCTGCTCTGGGAAGGAGAGGAGTTTCTGATAGTTGACTCCACAATTAGTAGCATCTGTCTTGGGCTTCTCACTTATACTGACCCTTCAGCGGCCCACTTAATGAAAAGGGACTGGATTCAACAGGAGTCTTTCAGGAGTTAATGAAAATACCTACACTGATTCAACCACAATTTGAGTGGCATGCAGTAGTATAAAAAGGATAATTATATATTATCTTCAGTCTGGATGACAGGATGTTTACTAGACTTTCTGAATTTCAGTCAATGAGTGTACATGCTTTTAACATATACGTGCTTGCTCATGCACAGCTGCTTATTGCAGTGAGTATATGGACCACAAAGCTGCCGGCTGATGCAGTGCTACTTAAACCAGTGAGAGTGCTGGGTCTTTGGGGAAAGTCTCCACCTTTATGGAGAGCAAAAGCTCTTTGCATTACAGCTCCCCAAGGCCCAGCGGTTCCACCAGAGGAGGGCAGTTAAGGTTGTGGACTGATGTATAAAAGACACACCAGCTATGTGGGGAAGGAATTAGCACATACACTAACTACACAGCTCTGGTCCATTACTGGGTTTGGCTGGAGTTTGCCAGCAGATGTTAGGTTTTAAATATTTGACAGCACAGCCAGGGACACCTGTCTTTGACGTCTCACCCTTCATTCACCCATTTAATGCAAAATTTGACCTTGTGTCCTGAATATACCAGCAGAGACAGGCATAGCCCTTTGCTTAATACAACCTTTCTCTGTAACCAGATGTTTTAATACAACCAACGCTATTTAAAATAACACAAACATATCTCATTATTGTCTGAGGAGAAAAATGAGCCTCTATATAGCACACATTTATATTTAGCAATAAAATTGGCACCTGGTATAGCAAAAAGGATATCAATGTGCATGTTACATGGCTTTCAGACTTCATGTGAATAATGCAAAAAGTATTAAATGAAAGAAGCACTGGAATTACTACTGCTGATAATTTTTCAAGAGTGCAGAATAATTTCTTGAGAAAACAAGAGGCACTATTCATTACACTCTATCACATGAGCTCTGCTGTAATTTTTTTTTCCCCTGGAATTAGTTTTGAAAAATTCAAGGATCCCAGCTGTTTAATAATGACGTTGTTGTATTCATGCAAATCCCTCAGACCTTATGTCAACATTTAATTTTACAATAAATATAAAAATAAGACTAGTCGCATCTGTAATCCCCTGGGTTGTAACTGACAAATAATCCAAAACATCCCTCTCCCTTTTCCCTCCCGAACATCCTTTCTGCTTTAGAGGTAATAATAGTCAAAAGGAAAATGTTATCATTCATGTGGTGTATTGAGAGAAGTTTATAGATATTGACAGTGGTGCTCATGAAATAGATTATATCAAAACACCAAATATACTACCTTTACCCCAGTGGTAAGCTTTTGTAAATTGAAGTCAAATATGTAATCGTTGAACTCTGCAAGGATGATAAAGACAGCATAGGAAGGACTTCAAGCGCTATGGATTTAGAGAAGGAACTATTCCCACTAACCATTTGCTCTTAATGAATTTTAGAGAAAAAAAGTTATTTATTGAATGGCACTTCAAGAAGGATTTATAAATTCTGAGCTCTTTGCATAAAGAATGCAGTATCTATAGCATCCTTTAAAAGTTTTGCCAGATCATTGAACATGAGGTAAAAAGCAAAGAGAATAAGGTTTATCATAAAAACAGGTGCCTAAATCCTAAAAGGCAAGTATCTTGCAGAGGAAAACAAGGCTATAGGGACATTAAATATATTCAAGAAGAAATTATTCCGAAACCACATAAAATAAAATTTAGAATTATGCCAATTACATGGGATTTTAAAAACACAGCAGAGTATTTAATAGAGAAAATTCTATACAAATACTATTCTCCCAACAGGAATTTCCCATAGGAATATATTTGCTCAAAATATGCTAGATGCTCCTCAAATGTCAACACAGCAGATTGTTAGGCAGACAGTTAAAAAAATCACTCCTAATTCTGAACTTTGAAAGACTAAAGCAACATTGGTAGGACTGCCTGCTTCAATAGATTCAGAAAGCTAAAACTAGACATGCTGCAGTCAATGAGAAGTATATCAGCATCCCTGACATGGTATTAAAGAAAAAAAAAACACTTTAAAACACTCACAGCCTAGATTAAACTAGTTTCACCACATCTATGGGAACCTTACTATTAGTGTTCAAACGGGTTGGGAGTGTATTGCACATATAAAAAGATGACCTTCCCAGTAGGTCTGAAAGGCCACATCTTTTAGGCAGCTAGGGACCAAATACGTGAGTAGGCTATGGGAGGGACAGCAGGGATGTTTCTTTTGGCTTGGCCCAATGTAAATTCAGCATGTGTCACAAAGCGTCTTAGACTCAAAAGGCTGATGCAAAGACACGTCTGCTGTTTCAACCTGAAGCCTGTAGCAAGTTATGCACCATTTATTATACAGGTGCTTTGGTGGAAGGATCCACCCTGCAAACTTCCACACATCTCAAGCTAGCAAAGCCTTTTCTTGCACTTGCAGCTCAAAACATCTGCACTTACCTTACAAAACACCTTTCTGTTTCTTTAAAACAAACGGTGGCTTTTCCTCTTCACATTCAGGGAACCCTGTAATGACTCTAATCCATGTGCATCTCCTTTCTGGCTTCCTGTTGCTCCCCCAGACACTCCATGCTCACTCTACAGACTCTGCCCTGTGCTGTGCTTCTTTTGTCTCTTTGCGACTTCATACTCTCTTCCAGGCTGCTGCGTCTGCCTCAAGCAGTCAACCCCTTTCCACATTTCCCTAGTGCATCCAATGACCTCATTCCCCCTCCTTCAACTCCTCATTTTCTTCAGTTTTCTTTATCCTTCCTTTCTACCTCCTATCCTCACAGCCCAGTGCCACTCTTTTCTCCTTAACAGGCCAGTATTACTAAAGCAATTAAGCTAAGAAAAATTGAACAAAAAAGACACGTTTCCTAGAGAACCTTTCTTTAGCTTTCACACTTTTTCACAGAGATATACATATGTTTATAGTGGCTTTGCTTCAGATGTGATTTGTGCTGATTAGATTATATTGCAAGATGCCAATGATAGAGGCCTCAGATTGCCTTTTATCTGTGAAATGCCAGGCATGTAAGTATGTGTTATAAATGAAATAATACTAAGACAATAATGAAGACAGCAGTTGTATCTTTGTCATATCCTCTGACTTGGAAATGCCGTGAAAGGTTTTGAATAGGATTGTGTGTGAAAGGGTAAGTTTATCTTTCCAGTTCCGTGTAGCTGGTGTCCCTGAGGAAGTGCTCAATACTAATGAAAAGCTGAATAGTTTCTCTAAAACCTTAGGGATCTTCTATCAACCATGCCATGTGCACCCCTGTTCTGTCATCCTCTTTTTGTATCACTCTCCACTCTGTTTTACTTTTAACTTCCACCACATTAACTACATTTAGTTTGAGTCTTCTCTGTGATGAGAAACCTATGTAACAGGTATTTTACTTATACAGATACATATATAAAGAGAGCGTGTGCATGAGAGATCAGAGATATGTCTGGTTTTCAGCTGTGAGAACACTTCAAATGAAGTGTAAGCACTGTAGGTTTTGGTGGGGCGTTAATGATTTCCAAGCAGCCTCTTTAGCACTGTGCTATTGGAACATCGATTCCAGCACAGTTACTTTGGCACCTGACTAAATCCTCCTATAAACTTGGGCCTAGAATGACAAACCTGATCTTGTGGATACCGTTAAGATACTATCAAAACACAAGCAAACAATCCAGTAACCCAATCTGCTCTGGAAAAAGTATGTAAGGGGAACCCAATACCTGTTAAAAAAAGCTGAAATGAACATGTTTGAAGGAAGCCTGGACAACCTGAGTGCAATATTCCAGCCTGCTTAGATGTATTTGTGTTCTTTTCAGTATTTAAAACTAAGAAGAGGAGAAATGGACAAGGTAATCAAAGCAGGAGCACTTTTTTTTTAAAATGCAACCTGCAGAATTTGTTCTAGCATTAAAGGAGACTTCATTTTGCAGCTCATTTACAGCTGCACAAGAGATCACAGAACCATAATTTGCCCTGGAACACAAAGGCACCGGATCACAACACAAAGATGCAGCGAGACCAGCACTTACCTATTTCTCCTGCATACACACAACATTCAGTGTCCGTAGCCAGCAATCCCCACAAGCCTGGCAAGGCTCAGAGATTAGTACACCTGTCCCAATTCCCAGCAATGCTCCCCGGAGCAGGTGCACAAAGTCTATGGTTTAGAAAGTCTCTTCACACCTGCGCCTCTTAACTAATGACCCTTTTTGTTTTCTCCTTTTTTGATCTCCTGAGTGTGAGAGATGATGCTGAGACAGCAGACAGGCAGGTGTGGCAACCCCAAGGAGAGGATAGAGAGGGCATGTGCCTGTGTGTGTGCCTGCCAACAAACCATTGATTTTGTCCTTTATCTTTTTGCAGGTGACTTCTCATGGGACTAACAAAAATACTTGCGTTTTTAGAAGCTTGTGATTTCACTGGAGCCTTGCATGTGTCCATGTTTCTTTGAAGCAGGAAGAACCAAGAGCCCCTTGAACCAATTCAGTTAATCTCGGTGCTTGTACTTGAGAAAATACTTAGTTAATCCTGATTCTATGTATTTTCTCAAGTATTTGCACACGATGGGTACAGTGTGGCTTTCATGGGTGTCAGCATGAGTACTCTCAGCTGAGCAGACTGTTATTTGGCTCATGGTTGGGAGTTTTGTGGAAGAGCAGAGGAAAGGTACTCAGAGGGGTCTGATAGCTCTCAAATCCAGAAACTGGTCAATCAAGTGTGTGAGGCAGACAGTCTATACAGCCTGGTTTTTTTATTGCATACAAATAATCTCTTGAATTTGGCCTTTATTCTGCTTATAACCCTTCTATAAACTAATCCCGATTTGTGGGTATGTTTTCTGTATTCAAGAATAATCTTGAGTAGTAGAAATAAACAGTTCTCCTACTCTGTGTCATCTATAAATTCCTGATTTTAACTGTTTATTTGTCATTCTGTCTGAGAGCCATGTAAAAATCCTCAGCCTTTAGTAAGATAACTAAAATATTTCACACAAAACACTGATGCCAACCGCATGACCAGTAGTGTGTAACAAATACTTTTCTTTGCACAGGTATCTATGGTTTTTACTAAGAAACCCCGTATTACAGATAGGAACAGTGCCCAAAAAAACCCAACAAAACAAACCCTGTTTATATCTAACAACAATAAAAACTCCTGTTAATGTGGTTTGGATTGTTGCAGGTTCTGAATTCAGGTGAATGTTTGTGCTCACAAATTCATTGTGGTGTGATTAATGTATAAGATCCTATGGGCCAAGTAAGTCATATTTGAAATAATCTGAATGGATCCAGTTTAAAGTCATTTGCCAATAACTTGTAATCAGCATATAATCTTTAATGATGATATTGCTGAACTTTGCCCATAAACCAATAAGCAGTTTAAGAGCTACTTATATTTCATAAATTAAACATTATCTGGATAAATACATGTCAGTACAGAAGCATTTGTGTCTCATATCTTTTCCTTGGTTTAAATGGGTTCATCCAATATCAGCTAGGTAGTGAACTTTGAAGCAGAGTCCACTGTAATAATAGTAAAGTTTAATGATGCATAGCTTTGTGAGACTGACAAATTCCCAGCCAAAGTATTGATTCTGGGAGAATTTATGAAGCACAGGCTCTATTCTATGTCATTATGGTCCATTTTTGGCTGAAAGAATCATGTAAAATAGATTTTTAAATGAGTGGTAATAGCCAGACATAAAGAAGGTATTGATGTGTGTCATGAAGGGTGAAATAGCATGCCAGGTAAAGGCATATAACAAATTGCAAACAACAGTGCTGAAACTCCTACAAATGTAAATTTGTTTTTAGTTTTAATCAAACCTTTGTTTCAGTAAGTACAAATTTTGCCATAGAACTGAAAAAACCCACCCTTTTAAAAAATGTAATTATTTACAGTTCGATTTCATGCTTCAGTTTGAAATGTGTCTATAAAATGCATATCTCACTTACAGACATGTTAATCAATATGAATTGTGTACTACATTACAACAAAACTATATCTGAGATTATTAGGGAAAAAATCAAATGCACATAGTTCTGCTTACTTGAGCAATATGTGAAAATTAATAGCTTGAGCCTCTGCAGTACTGGCTGTTAAAAGACAGGACACTTTTTTTTCTTTTTTTTTTTTTTTTCTTCTTTTTAAGGAGAGTTTTAATAATACTATCTGAGGCTTTTTCTGATAAGGTAAAACCAAATTAGGGCACAGACAAACTTGAAATAGGAATAAAATCTGAAAGAGCAGAGAAACTGACAAAAAGATGGGCAAAGAGAACCGTTGATTGGGTTACTGGGGCTTTACAAGAAAGTAACACTGCATTTTAATTGCATTCCAGCAACCTCTTTTTGATCTAGAAAGAGGTCACCTAGGTCTAACAATGCAAGGGACCTTCATAGTCCAGACGTAAATATATCTCCCACACACCCAGAAGTGCCCTGAGAATTAGCTAAATCCTCCTCAGAGCAGCTGCTTTTCAACAATTCAGGAGTTTATCAGCCTAATAAAAAAAGTAGCTGGCAGGAAAAAAGGCTGACAGTCTCAATAGGCTCTTCTGTGGCCTAGTGGGGCTGAAGAACTCTTCAAGGTCTTAGTCAACACTGAACAGAGGGCTCTGAACTGGCACACTCATCTACACCACAAACAAGCTGCAAAACCCGGAGAGAGGTCATTCTTTACATAAATGGTTTTCCCAGGCAGAATGCAAGTGGATTCAAAGGAAGTAGGTTGAATCCAGGTGCAAAGTTAGAACAAAAGTACTTTCAGGCTCAGAGAAGCAGGGGGAAAAAAGTTCCCACCTGTAATACAATCTAATAGTAGCACTATCTACATCACTTCCAGTTCAAATCCATCTCTATTTTTGCATTCTAAATGTTCACTATGATTTATAAAAGCAGCCCTCATCTCTCAAATGCAGTAATTTTGTCTGATGTCTAAATTTCTGGCTTATATTTTTACAATGATTCCAAGAATCAGTCTGGACACACTGTAAGCATGTATGAGAGCAATTTCACTGTCGTCTTTTTTTGTTGTATTTATTACTAATTTTAAAATTATGGTTCCACAGGCCATTCCACCTTAATTCATATCTCCCTGCTTATTACCAGTGTAAGATAGACTTTTAAAGTTGCTGTAATAGAACTTTAATGTGTTAATGCCTAAACATATAGTATATATAAGTGTACGTAATTATTGTACCTGACTGCAACAAATCAACTTTACTAAAACAGAACTGTCCTTTTATCAATAACATTAACCACTGAAAAGGGGAAAATAAGTCTATTTAATGGCATATTAGATTCAGTAAATAAGCTATTCTACAATTACTAGCTCACTCGATGACAGGTGTCTGAAGAACCACCTTTGATCATTGACAAGGCCCCACAAAATAATATGAACTATGATAAATACCTATAATTAACAGCATGAAGTTATTTCTGACCTACAGCAAAGGGGTGACATCATACAGAGCAGAATTTTCAGGCTGTTTGCTTACTGATCCATGTGGCTCATTTGTGCCTTAAGTTTTCTGGACTGATTTTCTAAACTTCATGCATGAATCTACATGTACCAAAAGAAATTTCTAGCATAGTCTTAATTTTCATGTATAATTAGAGCAATTTGCACATGCAATTCAGCTGCCTTTGCAATGTTACTGTCCGGTTTTACATCTAACTGGTCCCACGAAAAACAACTAAACACACAATTTAAATGCATAGTACTGAACTGTTTGTGTATTCCCAGATTTTGTTTTCAGGACAGATCTTAAAATACATTTTGTATTATAACTGAGAAATACACTGGCTGGAAAAACAGAAACCTAGTTAGTGTTCCTCACATGCCCTGAAGTTCACTAAGAAAGCGATCTGGGACCTTATCCTTCCCAGGCTAAGCTAACTGGGATTTAACAATTTACCTGTACACAAGCAGACAGTTAATACATCAACAGTCTGTGGATGTAAAATTCCACTTCACTTATTTGTGTGTGTGTGAACTCTCAGCTATTTTCATGCAAACCTGATTTCTCTGGAGTTATCACAGGTTCACATTTTAGCAAATAACATAATTTAAAACCACATTTTCATGCTTCAAAAGTTACTTTCCCGAATAGGAAAGAAACTAGAGTGAAAGGCTAAAACATACAGCTAGAATGAGAACATTCTGAATTTGAAGAAAAAACCCACAGTCTTTCTGAAAATACACTGAAGGCCCAGCACAAAGACAGTGTGTTGGAAAAATTCCCCTGATTGCATAGGTCAGAAATAGAGCAGTAGCTTCAGCACATAAATAGTCAGAAAAAGGGTCTAGTTTTAGCATAATGGTAAAAATAATCAGCTATTTAACGATGCCAGTGGTAAAAACAAAAAAGTTTAAATATTCCTTGTCTTTGTGAAGCTGTCACTTTAAGCATGGACTTTATAGTTAATGTAAGAAACATACTCTTCTCTGCCCCTCCTCTCTCCCCCCAACAAGTTTCCATTGCTCTGTATTTTATATATGGACTTAACTGAACAGAACCTAGCACTGACTCACTGCACCAGAACGTCAATCTTTCACTTTCAGTTTGTGCTTAGCCAGACTTTTTTGGCTGGACTGATGTAATGCAACCTCGTTCACCGCGGTCTTGTCACTCAGTAGCACTAAGCGAGCAGAATGGTGTCTGCACACACTTGCTCATTGTTGTTACAGCTGGTGTTGCAAATGCAAGGCCTGAATAAAGGTTGCTTGGCTGGGAACTCCTTACTATAAAACAAATTTTGTTGAGTATGTTGGGTCACTGATTTCATACATCTTGTATTAGGTTTAGGAGAGAACAAAAATGACCTTCACTGAACAGAGCTGCTTTTAGCTGCAGCTACAAATCAAGGCCACCGAGCAAAGGTATAATTCCTGTAACCGCCAAACAGAGGAACAGTGTGCATCAGCCCCTCCTGAAGAAAGGTTTCTTTCCCTCCCCATTCAGAACTGCACAATATGAGTTTTGGTAAAACTATACCACGTAGTACTCTGTTTGATGTATGCTTATTTCACATTACTTGAACCTACTTTTGTGGAAAAAATGCACAATATTTCCCACAGGATATACTGTTACTGTCACAAATGGATATAAGCAGACTGCTTTCCAAAGGAAGAACAGGTCACAGCTTACCTAACACGATTCATCACAGAGGTTAAAGGGAATGATTGCCTTCCACATGACCAACTTCACCCTGTTATTTGTCATATATACTGCTCTCACCAAACTGGAATGTGAGAGCTAGATGCTGCTGTAATAGGATCTTTGATTATATCACTCAATGAAAACTATAGCAAAAAATAAACAGGAAGTACAACAGAACACAGCTAATCTTCTGTTACAATGTTTGTTATGTACAACTGTATCAAAGGATCAGCAACCTCTCTTGGCTGCTTTGAAAAAGATGACCTGCATAGAATTTTCAGAATAAAGGATGGAAAAACCCAATATGAGACATTTTTTGCTAATGAGACATAAAAATATGGACTGTAATCTTTGCCTACAAAAAAGACAAGAAAAGCAATCATGTAACTGGAGGAAACTAAATATAACTATTTTATAATACCATAATGTTGGTCCAATCTTAGTCTCCTCACCAATTTATTGGAACAAATTAACAAAGTTAAATTGAAATATATTTTTGCATAGTTTTTCTAAAGTGTGTGGAACTCAGGCTCAGCAATGTGCTGAGATATCATTTGTAACTTAGAAATATTCAGACAGATTACTTTTTATCTTTTGTTCTAAGTGCTCTATATATCTAAGGTATAGAAATGTAATAATAAACAACAATAAACTACTCAGATAAGATATTCCAATATGTATATATTAAGTTCCAGAAGGGTACACACTCAAAGCATGTAAATATATATATATATATATATGCATGCATAGGTAATATAGGTACACAATAGTATGAAATCTACAATACTCAAACTTCTAAGAAACTTCACATTAAAATATAAATTCTGATGACCACCACCTATTTAATGTTATTTATGTGAAACAGAGCATTCTGTTTTCTCTGAGGAGTGAAACACTTCGACATGCAAGGTTCTCTATTCCATTTCTTCATCCTCAGTTTATTACAATCACTAACTTTTATTTTACTTATGAAGATATATTCCACATATACTGTATAAAGAATATGAACTACATTCCTTCACTGATATCTGTATCTATATGTCAATACAATGGCTTTGTAATGAATGTGTTCTAGGATGTGTGTGTGTTATGGGGGCAATTATCTTGTCAAGCATAAGACATACTGAAGAGAAAAAGAGTGCAAATTGCACTCGATAGCCTTAAAAGCAGTACTCTGCTTGTAACATGTTACACATACCCCTGGAAATGGTCCAAAATGAACTCTTTCCCGAGGTCTGCATTTTGTGCATGATAAGGAATAATCAGTCTCATGTTATATAAATGCAGGTGACAGCCTATGCGCTACAATAATGCAGATAGAAACCAAAATGATGATACAAACCCTTCTATTAAATGTAGATTAATGTCATGAAACATTATTTTTCAAAGGTCATGGTCTCCAGCATACTTCTGTGTTTGGCAAAGCTACATTATTGATAAAAAAGCTCCCACTCAAATATTACAGAAGATACACTACACTGCTTGACTTGTAAATTTTTTTCCCCAATGATAATGTTATGTCAATGTGTCTGCAAATCTAAAGCATTTGTTTCTGTTAAAAACCACTCAAATATCTTTAGACCTTCACCAAAATATAAATACATCTTAACAGTGCACAAAATGATAAAGTTTATTAATGACTAGAACAAGCTTTTAAAATATAACACTAAGTATATCCACTCTTTGGAAAGGATGAGTTACATAAATCATCCACCACTGCGAATACAAGCATTTTTTGTGTAGGTCTCCACCCACCATCATCCCCTCTGTCCTGTCCTTTGGCCCTGGACAAGACTATGACCATCCTTCCCCATAACAATAATCTTCTGGATTAAAGACAAAAAGTGCGTAGGTGAAATTGTACAAGGCAGAAAAATTAGCACAAAAATCCCAGTGACCTCACCACTGTCATGTATTTTTTGCAAAAATATGATCAAAGAGAGTTAAAAGGAGGCTAGTGAAATACATTTGTGAATGTTCATCGGTTGTCTTCTGAAGCATGAGCAGCATTATGGTGAAAGGCATAAAAATTCCCATTTGCCAAAATAAGCACAGAAATAAAGAAGCTGCCATCATGACTACTTGGAGGCAGGAGTCCGTATCTCTACACAGCAGTAATGAATGTCTAAGTCAAACCATTTAATCTGTTAGGACTCTGTCCTGCTACTGTGCCAAGCATAGAACTGCTGAAGGTTCAGGGAATATTTTATGAAAAACATCAGTGTCAGAACATCACTTCTCAGCTGAAGTTTTAGCTGACAAAAGTGTTCAACAGACTCATCAGAGAGTTACTGAATATGTATTCTTAAGTCTACTGATTTAGGAGGCATAATATGTTTGTCTCACATTACAGCAGAATATTTGATAACTGTTCAAAATAAACTAAGAATATCCAGAACGATAGTTCATTTTTTTCCTAAAAAAGCCATAGGCACATGAATGCCAGTACTTAAAAAGGCATAAGTGTTTAATGGACGGGAAAAGCCAATTTTTAACACCCAGAGTGCCATTTCTGCCAATATAAACCCCCCAGACTTCAAGACCTGATTTCCTCCTCTTGACATCTTTTTTGTACAAATTCCCACTCCCTTTACACACAGTAATAAATGGACAGCATAGCTCTAGTTTGGGATGAATATTTCTGCTCATCACCAAGTATTATATTACCTCATCTTTTGGACTATGTCTGATCTTGGCCATTTTGGATGGCAGGATATTGGCAACTTCTACTGAACTGCAGAGCAAACACAACAGCGTCTTCCCAACAGAATTTTTTCCTTCAGTCTTGTCAGATGCCATAACACCTCACAGTGCAAGATAGACTGAAGTCATGTCAATCTCTCAGTTATTCACTTCTAATCAGGCAGCTGTATCTCAGTTCCCAGACAGGCTGCCTGAGAAGCCAGCACAGTGCTCCCGCTGTTCCTGTTCCTTCGTGAGCAAAGCCAAACCCGTCCCTTATCTCCACCTAGGACACTGGATATAACCAGGATGGGCACATGTCAGAGAGGAGGGTTTCAATTCTTATGTGCTTGCAAACTACTGCAGAGATTTACCCATTTAAATGCTGTATTTTTCATACCTTCCTGTTCCTCATTCTTCAGAATTGCAAACTATTCTGCAGTGTTTAAAAGGCTACTCTTTAATTCCGTGCTTTGTACGTGGTTACAGTTGAGAATGATGATCTTACACTGACTAGATAAGAGTGCTGCTGCCTCAATTCAGGCCCAAGGTAGGTAGTCTAATAATCCTGTAAGTAGCAGGGAACTCTCAGAATTTAATTCCAGAGGTCAGTGCATCCAGGCAAAATGGGCTTAGGAATCTCATTAAGGAAATATTCACAGTTACTGCTGGTTATCAGTGCTACTGCAAGTTTAATTGTTGTCAAGCCATTCAGAGTTTCTATGTGGGTGACTTCTAATTGCTGTTGCATCAGAATGAATAAACAGTTCTTGGGCAAAGAACTATGATCCCATAGAGACAGATATTGCTGAATACTGCTTGAAGCATTCTGCATTGCACACCCATATCTACAGAAAACTTATAATTGCTTTATATTAAACACTATCAATAATCCTCTTTTTTAATCCATACGCAATAAACAGAGTATTTGAAATGACTGACATTTCATTACTTTTTCCTCCACCAATATGTCTACAAGTCTGATGCACTGTCTTCAGCAAATAACCCTGATGGGAGTGGTTGATCAAGTTCATTATTTTAGCAAATGAATTTGAGCTTCAATCTGATGATTTGCATGTGTGACCTGTTCTAAAATTGACATTAAAGAAGTCTGGGAGTCTGGCCATCTCCTGACTCAGTTTTACTTTTTAACACCTATTTTAAAAATTTTTAAGATTTTCTCTTAACCATGTGAACTTGAGTCATATGAACTAGAAATCAAAAAAGTGTTAAATGTATTATAGTTTAAATAGTTTATAGTGTTTAGGGAAGTGTTTAATGCCAGGCTGGATGGGGCTTTGGGAAACCTGGTCTAGTGAAAGTGTCCCTGCCTATGGCAGGGGGTTGGAACTAGATGATCTTTGAGGTCCCTTCCAGCCCAAAGCATTCTGTGATTCTGCATATAAAGCTGGGGAAAACCACATTTAGTCTCAAATTTAAATGAATGTATGAAATGAATTTTAAAAGTAAAAACTGACCTTGCCAATTTAGAATTTTATAATGTGATTTTACTCTTCTTCTGGAAAGGTTCTAATTCAAGGATGGATGTGAAGATCCAGAAAAGTTTTAAATAATTGGTGGGTGTGGGATAGGGTGATATTATCCAAGAGGAAGGCTTCAGTCTACTTCATGAATGAGTCAGTCCAACCAAAGCCAAACAGACTACACAAACTCCACCTTAGTGACTAAGACTACTTTTTAAATTCTGCTAGTGTTAAGATTTCCATTGTAATTACATCTCCTCTTCAAATAAACAATATGATGCTCATCTAAAATAAATTAACCTGTTATTTCATCTAATGCATTTGAAACTGGAGTATTCACACTCTTGAAGGAAGCAATTTTTGTTGCTTCATTCGTGCAGACTCTGTATTTCTTCAATGAAGGCAGAGACAAAATCTTCTATTTGAAACATTCTGGCATAGTCTCCATTGCTAAACTAAAAGAAATGCAAACCTAAAGGACAACTCCCTTTTTTTACACCTATAAACAATAAAATGCACTGCTGTCTGCAATGCTATTACTCCATTCCTCACAGAGCAGCACTACCTAATACCTCCTGACAATTACAGAAACAGGTAAGTCAGGATCATCCTGAACTGCATTGTGCTAACGTACAGCTAAGGATAAATTTGGCGTTGATTAGTTTCTCTTCTCTCAACAGTTCACATTGTTTTTATTCAGTTTGTCCCATTTCTTGCTTCATCTGACCTGGGATTATTCTGACTCCTGTAGGCTGAGCTGAAGAGAGCGACCAAAGTGAAAATTAGGGGTTTTGGTGTACTGAATTTGTATGTTGTCAATTAGTACTCATTCACATATCCCCCTTTCACTAACATTATTGCCCTGATGACTCCTCCAAAGTTTCCTGTATTCCAATATCCTTATTGTCAGCCATTTCCAGAGCCATTAAATCAGTCATTAAAATTTGCTTTTCACTACATCTTACTGTGCAAACACATTGAGAGTAGTAAAAGATCTTTGCTTAAAAGGGATGTCAAAGGACTACAATTCTGCACATTCTTTAACATTCTAGCTTTGGCCAGGAATTTAAAGTCATCTGTCCATAGTTTGATATCACTGGTCAGACCACACTAGCAAAACCTTTGAGTTCTGTACAAATTTGGTCCAACTCTCATTTCCTATTGCTGTGATTGATACAACCTGTGCAAGGAATACAGAGCTAAAATATGAATTCTTTCATGGGAAATGGTAGTTCAACTTCACTTAACTTTCCTGCTGTGTATTTTTCCAGTTTTGTTGGTGGCTGGGGTTGTGTGTGTGCATGAACCTAATGTCTCTGATACTTCAGAAGTTTTCTCCAATACTCCTGGTCTGCTTTAGTGAGCATCTGGTTAAGTCAAATATAGGGCTCACCTATACTTGTAATGTAATAGGCGTAATGCTGTACTAACCTTGATGTCCTACACAGTCTTAGGAAGTGGAAGACAAAACATGGACTGTCCAAACCATCAAAGCAATAGATATTCCTATTTTATATAATTTGGAAGGCATCAGAGGTAATTAAAAAAACCAAAACAACAATCCTACAAAACGGCTTGAAACGGGCAGGAACTTTTCCTCCTCTCACAAGCCCAGAAAAGAAAAATCATCTTTGAAAGTCCTCTTCAGCAGCCTTTCATGGTTACCAGAAATTATAAATCATGTACTGCCTAGCAAACATATACACTTCTTTTCATAATGTCTGATTCAACACTCTGTCATCTGGCAAGTCTCCTGCTGACTACAATGCACTTTTACCTAAGCAAGGTCTGAGTAAAGACTGCAGAATACAGTCAGTAAGCTTTAAAAATATGCTGTGTACCTTTGAGGAGGATAATCTTTCTCTCCTTATGTACCCAGTGCCAAGTTGGACCTGGCACTGACGGGATTTTTGCTATTAGCAGACAATAGAGACTAAGTTAAAAATAGTGTAGCCATGAGAAAGCAATGATTCTGATTAAGTAAATTCCATTGAACTCTTTCTAGTAAGCATTATTCAGGTCATGAATGCTAATTTGTCCTGCAGGGGGCTGTGGGTAATTACCCAGAAAAACGATCAGCTTTATTGAGTTGCTACAAAATAGTATTACTGAATGGAACGCACTGTAAAGGGAGACAACCTTGATATGTGCCTGTAGAACTAAGCTGTCGTTTTCTGGAGATATCATGAGACAGACCAAAATCATAGAAACTTTACTTTGGATTACTATACATACTAGGCTACTTTTATGTTTCTATTAAATAAAATTAACATGCAAAATTATGCAGCACAGAAGTGCCACTATGACACCTAGAGCAAATTTAGAGTTCTGCATATTTAAAGTTGTGTAAAATCAGAACCATCTTAAAAAATGAAGCAAATGTGGCAGATTGGCTGCATTCCAGCAGTCACATAGAACTGCTGACATTACTAAAATCTAGATAATGTAGTCCCATATGGGAATCCATACCACAATTATATTGTCCCTGTTCTGACACAGTCCTGATTTTGCACTTCTTTAAGCCTAGCTTTTTATAATTTTAATTCCCTCCACCAATAACGCAATTTACATTCACACAGCCTTCTTTGCTAAGTGAGAGTGAAGAAGAAATCTGTTACATGACCTTGGTCTTTTTTGCAGTTGATTACAAGGAAACAAACTCTTCAGCTAAACCGTTCTCTCATCTGTTTTTAATTGATGTAGAACATTGTACTACAAACCATAGGAGAGAACTAAACAAGTAGCACACCATGGCAGGTGACAACTCACTTTCATTTAAAGGATGCATACATGAGGAAAATCCTCCCACATAGAAAGAGATGCAATACACACACTGGAAGTTTTCCCAGGTATACAGACAATATTTTCTGCTCTTACTCAAGGAGCTGCAAAGTGTCACCATTGAATCTTGCAGCTCTGTATTATTCTGACTTGGACTCAGTTGTACACATGGTGTAGAATCAATCTCTGCATATTCTCTAGCCACTTATCTAGGATTTTGAGGTATCTGGACAGAACTAATGCTATGATCCTTCCTGTGAACATCCAAAGGTCCATCAGACTACTGCTAAGGTGACATGGTACTGCCAGAAGGAGTAGAAGGAGCAGGAATATCTGAAGGAATGGGAAGAATCAAGAGAGAAGTACAAAAGAAAGTATTTCATACAGCTATAAATGTTGGCTCTCTACTAGAGTCAATTAAAACAATCTTCCTTTTGATTCAACTCTTGAAATAAATTGCCAGTCAACAAGGACTACACCTGAGAGCTGTCATGCTAGTCCCTGCACAGACTTTGGTCCTCAGCCAAAGGATGTGCAAGCAGAGGCTGACATTTCCACTCAGGCTCTCTACTAGGAGAACTGGGATCAACTTCACTGTCATTTGATAAATCTATGGTAATTAATACTCAGTGATGATATGGCCCTTATCCTAAACATTTGTTAACAAAAATTAATTCCAGATAAATAACTCTTTAAAAGCACTCCAGATAGCAGTGACATGCATCAGGTTTTATCTGTCACTTATTCTGACATTCTTTGGTACTGTGACAGAACAGAACCAGCACATGAGACTAAAAAGATAATTTCATTTTAAAGAAGAGAAAAATTATTCTAATGATTCTTCTTAATTTCTGGCAGTGCTGGACAAGGAACCTCTGAACACATAAGACCGTAGCAGATATAAGGAACATTTTTTGAAAGTTTCAATAGAACAGAAGAACAAGCAGCAAAGCTTGCTTATTATTTTAATAAATGAACCGACACTCCATTCCTTCTATTTCACTTTCTCTTGTTTTCCTCTCACTTTTCACTCTCCAACTACTTTTTTTCCCCTTTCACACAGGCTCCAAATAAATACATTTCCCGTTACTCAAGAGAAGATTAACATTCCCACAGAACCAGCATAGTTGAGATTGGCTACTGTAATTTGTTTGAAGGATTGATTTCATGTTCAAAACATTGGAACAACAATGTTTGTCAGTAAAATAAAATACTGAACATAACTTTGGGTTGGACATGATATTAATTAATAATTTTTTTCAGTGCCTCACTTTCCATAAAAGGTATGAGGCTTGGATCAAAGATTAAAATGTAACTTTATACATTTTGCTGGAAAAGACTCGTTTTGGTTCTGAGTACTTGAAAGGAGCTGATTAAGTTTGTCATTCTCTATTTTTACATCTGATTTTAAAAAACCCCCAACTTTATTACTTATTTTGAAAATAATATATTCTCCTGTTCTGTTCCGGCAAAGAATAAACAGTTTGTTTCATTCTCAATTAATTGTTTTTAAAGTATCCCAAATAGACTCACTAGCTGTGAGCAAAGACAGCTGGATAACTGTGAAGCTTACGTGCTCTAATGTACTGAAAAGGAAATACACTAAAGTATTTTTTCATTCTTTTTTGCACCTTGACAAGAACAGAAATCCAAAACTCCACCCCTAGCTGCTGCGACCATTGGTAATTCTCACGCTTTAGTGTCATTAATACACATAAGCAATTATATTTCACAGCTGCAATCCATGTCCACTTCAGATTTATATTCTTCAAAATATCATTTTATCTCTTCTTTTGGTCCTTGTTTAATACAAAATGAATAATATATTAGTGAGGAATCCCAGCTATAGAGAGAGTGAACAAATGTGTTTTTAAGGTTAGTTAGCTCTATTGTTTCCAGAAGTTTTCCAATAACCTTTTGGCTTACTTGGGTACATATGAAGTATACTTTCCTCTGCTTTCAGATGACAGATAGATGCTCCTGAATACAATTATTGCTGTGTATTTTGTCTTCACATTAATATTAATTTCCCAAACAAAGATAATACTGCCAGAGTACATGAAATTAATGTTACTATTAGGTCATTAGTCACTACCTTGTGCTCAGTCTAAAGAAGGCAGGAAGCATTAATCTGGGTGTATTACATGGGATTGTTGTTCATTTTAAGGAAAAGGTTAAAAGAAACCTTTTCATTTCAATAGGGGCATTAACATAAAGAAAATATAAACACACAGCAACCCCAACAAACTCTAAAATTCTGTTTCTTTCCTCAGGCTGTGAAAGACTGAGAGCCATTTCTCATCATTCCTGAATGTGCTCTGTTATAGAAAGAGCCTAACAAGGATTAAAAAGGCTGTCCCATGCATGCACTTTGCTAAATCCCTGCATGCCATTCTAGGGTGACTGTACTGTCTGAACAAGTTCTCCCTGTTTGCATGTAAGAAATAGCTGGCTCAAACAATTCATCTGATCAGTGAGGCTCAGCCAGAGAGTGTGCCAGTCCAACTATATGCAGCCTAATACTCTTTCCATGAATGACAGTTAAAAAGGGCTTTCTTGCTTGAATGATCCTCCATAGGATGTAGAAATAGGCTCAGCTGAGGGAGGGAGGTAGGGAAAGAGGGAGACCTGCACTAAAAAACACTGCTGAGGTCCTGCTGGCTACCTGACTTTTACTATAGTGCAAGCAGACAAAGGAGTTACAGTAAATTCATATAAAACTGTCTGTCAAAAAGCTATTCATTCTGTATGTGTTACAAAGCAGTTATCTGAATGGGGCAGGAGGGTCAATGTAATTGCACAATGGCAGTAAGACAGGAAAAGAAACGCTCTTGGGGGGATCCTTTCTACCTCTTATAAACTCTTCTCCCTCCCACCACCACCACACCAGTCGTGTGTTTTTCATTTCAGCAATTTCCTGTAAAACATAGGTGACGTATATAGATCAGAGCAAAGGGCTGTGTGATGGTTGAGGATGGAGCACAGACACTAGAGAGAAGGAAAGGTGCCATTCTGCTGTTTTAAAATTATTCAGTGCAGTGTGTTCACTAGTCCTAGTTTCAAGAATTCATACACAGTCATCTACTTCACATGTGTTTAATCATTTTGAAAAATTAAAATGTGGAAATGTCAGAACTGGTCTGCTAAGTGTCATAACCAAAATATAACTTGGATAATCGTTCCACTAAAACAGGAGAAAGAGAGGCATTTTACCACTACTATCACATAAACTGTAGATGGATAAGAACTTCACACTACAGATACAGTAAGTACACTGTACATTTATACTGGTCCAACAGGATTGAATACATAACAAATCCAAATTAATTCAACCGAGCTCAATCATTATGTATTAGTATATTCAAGAGACTCTAGTGACTCTAGTTATTCACATCAAGATCTGAAACTAATTGCAAACTAATTTGTTTTTATATTTCACATGAATATTTCACCTTCTAAAGGTTATGTCAGTAGCAGACATAGTAGTAGGAAATAAAGGAGGCAACCCTGTTTACTAGGTGCCAGGCAAAATGGAGACTATCTCAGTAAGTTTCTCTGTATTTCTCCACTAGTGAATTCACCATGTGGCTGGAGAGATTCTCTTCTGTTAAAGTTTAACAAGTCTTCCAACCAGCTGGCCTCTAGCCCATCTTTCTTTGAAAAGACAGAACAAGCCTGATGATTGTGAAACTTATATAGAGAAAGCAGCTTTCAAATTATTTACAGGCCAGGTACAAAGCAGGCAGCTGTAATGTGAATTCCCCATTAGCATCCCACTGAATAAATTTCTACGTTCCCACTGGAATCTCTTCTCGGTGACAAATGACTCACTCTTCATGCTTACTCAGTTCTGACCTCACCTGAACACATCAATTGCACCAAATACTGCAAAGCTTTCCTAGGTTTGTGATGTGGTCAAATTTCAGACAGCTCAACTGTCTTCACTTAAAAGAGAGGTGATGATGTTCCAGAGACCTGAAAGGCAAGTGACAGATGCTTTATCCATCCTGCCCTTGGAGAAAGTGTATTGCCCCTTCTAAAAAATTATGCTACATCCTCTGTGCCTGTTTTTATAATTTGAGAATTGTACAAGGTGATCTGAATATAATTTCATGATGCTTTTGTAAGTTGTTTGCTTTTTTTTCCTTTGTCTGGCTAGTGCTGAAATTTCTATTCCAGGTTTTGTGTAGACGTAAAAGATACCCATGCACATAATGTTACTTATTCTTAACTGTCAGCATTGGTGAGGCATATGTACCTGGCCTTTCCACAAATGCCCAGTATGGTAATTCACTAGCAAAAATTTGCTAGAGAAATTTGCAGTGTTTTTTCGTTTTGGGGCTTTTTCCTCTTCCTTTCTATATTCAGACTCCCATCTCTGGACATGCATGAGACATGCATTTGAGGAAGAAATATATAGCAGCTCAGAGCTAGAAAAAGCAATGGAGAAAGTCAAAGCGATCTTGGATATGATAGCGGTCGAGGTGGTCCATGTTATGATGAGATGGTATCTTAGGACTCCCACAGTCCTCAAGCTGAGTGAGATGGGTTTCCTGTGGGATATTTGTTGGAAGATCTGACTGACCCTGTTATTAGATGCCCCATTAAAATGAAGGCATTGCTGGTTTTTTAGTGATTTATAGTGATTAAAGAGTAGAAAACTTAATTTCTCCATGCGTGTGATCTGCCAACAATCACACAAGCCCACACTATCTGCTCTGGTCACTGTAGGAACCTCAGGAGGTTGCTGGGTCCAGATGGCTCAGTTTATCACAGTACACTACTGCATCTCTTAAAGGAGCTGCACACCATCTGGGCAGATTTAAAGCCAAAAGTAAATATGCTGGATCCTATGGAAACAGGTCTTTTGCATGCTGCCTTAGACATCTTTGTCTATCATCTACCTGTTCCTTTGACTAAGGTATGGGTAAGAACCCTCCCTCATGGGGAAGTGCAATTACTAGATCTTTGTGAAACAGTCATAATAATGCACCCAATATTATTCCATTCTTGATTTCACTGTTTCTCTTCTATTAATCACTTTTGATAACTGATTAAGGGCAAACACAGCAAAAAACAGACATGAGACTGCTCTGTTTCCCTGCCACAGTAAGTGTAAGTAGTTGATGGTGTTTCTGCCTTTGTATACTTTACATCTATTTACAAATTAAAATGACAGTGAGAATACAAAATTAACGACATCACTTACAATTTCATTTTTGCAGCATGCTTCCTGCTACCTCAAACAAACATGCTGCAACTTGGACAGCTGCATTTTTCCTCAGCACAGCCAGGAAGCCCACTGAGTCAAACTCACCTGTGCTAGAATCACGAGCAGTTGAGTTTAAATACTTATGCAAGCAACTTCAAAATTCTGTGAATCACTTTCTATATTTTTAAGCTCTACCTTCTCATAATTTAAGTAGCTAAGAAGTAGGAGATCAATCATTCTAACAAGTAATTTTATTCAACATTGTACAAAATGCACAGCACAGGCTCATGTGATCGTGCATGTGAATCACAGTATTTACACTGCCTAAGGCACATGAACACCAAGGAGCAGCTTAGACCCAGCTGATTAAGCTGTAGTGCAAAACAACACCTCAGTAGTCAGAGGTATGACAGCCCACAGTGGTTTATTGGACCAAAGAGTATAACATTGTAATTTACTTCTCTAATATGTGTCATGTTCTCTCTTATTGTTTCCCCTTATAGAGTGAAATATATAGGTAAGAGATTGCTGCACAGTTTTGTGTGTTATTTCCCTCCAAAATTAGAGAGTAACAAACTGTCTTTATTCGCTGGTATGTTTGGTATAGTGCCATAAATCACTGAAAGTGCAGGTGAGCATCTAGTGGTTTAAAAAGTAAAGAAAAACTAAAAGACTTCATGTATCTGCCTAAAGTGATTTTAGAGTTACAGTACAGCAAGACAAAATACTACACTTCCTTGCCCTGCCTGTTTTATTGTATGCTTCTAGCCATTAATTTTTGCTTATTGACAGGAAAACCATGATTTATAGAGTCTGGCTTGGGGCAGGTATTTAAAGGATTTTTATTTTAACTCCCCACGCCCCCCACCAAAACATAGCAATATGGGCTAAAACAATGTTTGGTGCCTGATTTTTATTCAAAACTGGAATTTGTAGCCTTCTTCCAGAAGAACGAAGTATTGGTCACAGACAATTTATAAAAAATAGCTTGCTTGTTTATGAAGCAAACACATGTACAACTGATGAAATTATTAATGTCACAGTGTTAACTTTCTTCTCATAAATATAGTTTAACACTGCTGACATTGCAATTACAGTCAAATGTTCCGGCTCTTTGCTTATTTGCTCAATCTGTCAGTCCACCGTGAGAGGAGACAAATTGTGGTGAGCACTTGACAAAGCACAAAAGAGATATAAGACTATTCTGATTAAATCTTGGTGAAAGAATAAATGACTCTGAATACTTGCCAAATTTTTCAGACAAGACATTTTTAACCAGTGCTACTAAAATATTCTGCTCACCAGAGGTTTAAAAACACATAGGGAAAGAATAGTGTGTGTAGCTCCACAAATTGGTTGGTTGTTATGTTTCAGAACCGACAGATTAATAGCTGCGTTCATACTATATGTCTTGGTGATCTGAATTATGTATTTTGCTGGATCAGAACCTATAGCATAGCTCATCCATACTCAGACGACAAACCCCAAATGGATGAATCCTCTGACAAAACTTTCTCATTGACATCACAGTAAGAACATCACAGATTTCACTCTATGTTTCCAAGGAAAAAAGTATATAGACTACTTTCAAATTCAATCATCCCTGTAAAGAGGACTATCACCCAGGCAAATTTCTAAGAGACTAACACAATACATTTCAGATTCAACTATTAAAAAACACAGAGCTGTGATTTCCACAACTTTAAAATGCATGAAAGAATTTCTACTGACTCCAGCTGTGCAGGACTAGGTCCTTACTACAGAAAGGAAACAGGTAATGTGGGACATGCAAGCTAAAACTACCTCTTCTATTCCTATGGGTGATCAAAGGTCTTGACTGTCCATCTCTATACAAAAGCATACAAGACATGGAAGGCCCAAACTGCTTATTATGCTTTTACTGGGAAACCATTTAACTTTGACATTAAAGTTGCTAGACATGAAAATGGATTTTGTTCCAGTATATATTGTATTCATATATTGGACTATAAAGAATACTGGTCTACTTGTGGTCACAATATCAGAAGAAAGTAATGTAAAATTTAATGTTTCTTAATCAAGGAACTGCAAATGATGACATCAAATGTATGGGGCAATAAGGCATTAAACTCCCTGTTTCTAGAATTGTATTCTACATTTAGAATGCAAAACATACTGAAACCTGTTCATCTACAATGCTTTTATATCATCTGAGGATTTCATCTTAAATTTCTATTCTAATAAGACTTTTTTTTTTATCTTTCCCTTTTCAAACTGATATTTTTGTGAAAGAATAAGACCCAAACTGTCTGCTTGGGTCTTTCATTTACAAATGATGAGACACATATTGAAATGGAAACACAAAAATGACACATTTCAGAAGTCTCTAATAGACATATGTTTACCTTCTGAGCGAATGAGAGCATTGTATTTGCTTTCTGTTTCATTAGATCTGAAGGCTGAAAAAAAGGCTCATATGCTCACAATGAAAACATATTTTGATTTATGATTTGCCAGATTTCAGTGATGACTTCTTCCAAAAGAGAAAAGAATCCTCTGTGTGGGTCTCATGAAATATTAGGATAGCTTAGAAAAATAAAACAAAACAAAAGAAAAAATTCAATCCTTACAGCTTACAGAAATAAATAAATTAAATTGAAACAAATCCTTAAAAAGCTATTGGTTTTACAGGCACCACAGACACCCATTAAAACTGATAGCAAAAAGAAAACTGGGAAAAACCTAGAAACTAAGACCTTTTTTTGACATTATCCTGGCTAGATAAATTGAAATAATAACAACTGTCTACCCCAACAAACTGTTATTACTTACATCTCCCTAAGCATTTTTTTCAAATTTGCAATACGTAGAACTTTTTTGTTTAATTTTTCTGTATAAAAATCTACATGATAATACACTTTTCAGATGTGATGAATGAATGAATAGAAGTGGGTTTTAAGTCCACCTTCCAGCAAATACTTAAAATACATACAAGATCAGTAGAACGAGCAGTCTCAATCAAAGTCAATGTGTTTGGCAGAGCTGTGTGTAAATGCTAACTTCACAAAGGATCTTGTAAATTTACTGCCCAATCCTGACCTTAATAACTTCAGCGGTAAAACTCCAGCTGACAGCGGTAAGAGCAGAATCAGGCCCCTACGGCTTAGGTTTCTAAGGTTTTCTCCCCCTTTCTTCCCCCTCCTTCTACAACAGTTCAAATTCCTGTATTCTGATTAAGATAGATGGAGTATTTGCATCCTATCCATATTCATAATCCTCCTTTTCAGTGTCAACCCAAAATACTGCATTTGTTGCCCAGGCAGACACATGCAATGTCTTCAGAAGGTTTTGCATAGATGGATAAGGACACATCCCTTTTCAAATTTTGCAGAATAGGTGGCCACTAGGTGAATTCATGCTGCTAAAGTGCTAAGAGACCAGAACAAAACCCATGTCTTTTGTGTGTGACAGAAACTGTAATTAATGATTTCTCCCCATTTTGCTAAAGAGAAAAGGGAGATGTGCTGTTGACAGGCATTTTATTAATGGTTTCTACCATCTTAGTATACATAAAAGGCATTATTGGTTGCAGTGCTAGTTTAAAAGATTTTTTTTTGAGGAAATGCTGAAGATGTTTCATGGATGAAAAATGAAGGCAATCTGTCCACTGCCACTGAAAGTTTGGGTTTCAATAATAAAATTGAAACTATTGTGACAGTTCCTATTGTATCCTTTAACCATCTGCCTCCTGCTGGCACAATCAATGATGGCATCTGCAGGGACATGGTCACCCTTACCTAGCCTCTCTCTTATTTCAGCAACAAAACCTGTCAATATCATGTCTCATGGCTGCTTTTCGAAGGAGATTTATCAACCATCTAGGTGATGGCACTTATTTTAGTGACTATTAGTCTGTTGTTGTATTTGGAACCAATAGGAGATAAATATTCAGCTTGGCACACAAGAAATTAGACATGCATTTTCCAGTTGCAACGATGGTAGCTGACTGCCTAATGCAGAGGCCAAAGCAGTGATGATTTACTCTTAGACCTTGCATGTACTATGGAGTTAAAGTGAATAACACCGTATCTCATTACCTTCTGAACTACATTAAGGAGGAGAATGTGACAATCCTGCATGCAGTTCTTGAATTGGTGCTCATTTTCCTTGGAGAAAAAAAAAAGTAAAAAAATTTTGAAATAGCCTAAGCGAAAAGCTGAAAATAAAAGGCAAAATCCTAATTCTGTCTAAATGAAAGGCGGCAGCTTGACTGTTCAGATAGCGCTATGCGCATTTACACTGGCTAATGGGCTTCCCATTGCTTATGGACAGACAAGAAAACAGCCATTTGTCTAGGTTAGTACTCCTTCCACAACACTTTGAGAAAATGTTTTGCTTTGCCACTGATTTGTGAACAACTTAATAACTTCTGTGAACCAACAAGGAAGCAGACATTTACCACATGCGTTCACAATAATGCAATCAGAAAACATGTCGGGGAAGGGATTTACAGCAGTTTGCACACTCCTCTCCAGACAGAAACAACCGAGTAGCAAAAGGTTCTCCCTACGTTTTATTGAAGGCTTGCTGATATCTTAATTTTAAGCACAGAACTTTTTTGTGACTATTCAGCTCAGCACTACAACTGACAAGTGTTAAATATAGCTGTACTAGTTAATAAAACATCCACCCCTTCTCTGAGCAAACGTGTAATTCTTTTAATTCAGTTTTTCAAACTCAATTTCCAGGAGTCTTGGAAAATCCATGTTTTGGGAGGCAGCTGGAAACACACTGTTTGCACACTGGTCTATACTAGTAGCCATTCATTTTCTCTGGGAATTTTTATGTAAGCTCCCTTATTGGGAATATGCTAATGACATCCGCCATGATTACTGATTTTCTTTGAATCGTTATTCCTCTGTGGGCAAAGCAATCAGAAAGAGAGAACAGGAGATTTACTTCTTGCTTGTGTGCCTTTTTCAACCATCTGCTCTATCCTGATTCATTTGAATAAGATCTGCAGTTTCAGATTCTTTACTCTGCAATTCTGAAGCATTTTAAGGCTTGAAAGGAGTTAATAGTTATCTATCAGTGTCACAGACATGGTACTGTGATGCATTCTAAGAGCAAGTTTGCCTTCCAATGGTTTACAGGGCCAGATTAATTTTATTAAAGTAAAAAATTACAATGTTCTTTAACAGCTTCATTATTTCAGACAAGTCTTTTGTGAGCACATTTATTATCTAGAGCGTGGAGTATAAAAGCTGAAAGAAAGGGAACTAATTTACAAAGCAAGAACATTTTAAAAATGGAAATTGTTAATCTACTTCCCCCATACATGGAAAAAACAGAGGGCAAAGTTGTGATCAATGTAATGAAAATACAACCATGTAAAATGCACTACAGTTACCGAATCCTTGTACCTGTTCTTTTACCTGAGTGAATTTCTGAAGTACATTTACACAAGGTCGTTTTGATTTTAACAAAGGTGCTATTTAGCTGTATCAAAATTCAATTAAATTGTTCTGGCCTCATGTAACAAGTTTCTCATGCACAGTGATAATGATGTGCACGCTTTATTATTTTTTTTTAATGGGGTGCCAGTTTTCTGCTGTTTTATATATATACACAACAGGTTTAAAACAGCATTTCAAATTGCCAAAAGACCATTTTGTACAGTAATGGAAAACAAGCAAGAAGATGACATCATAGCAAGACAGAACTAAGCACAGACAAATGCAGAGACAGCATTCAGAGAATTGTATTGAATGTTTAAATGTCTTTGCACAAGAAAGTAACCTTTAAAATGTTAAGGAAATTAGCGTTAGGGAACCAAAAGCTTCTTTACTATGCTTATTTCAGAAATATTGTTAATGAACACAAGAAGAGAGCCTTTCTTAACAGTCCTGTAAAAGAGTTCATAATGCTTATATAAAAAAAGATACTTTCCTAAAAAGGTAGAGGCAATCTTTAGATTAGCAAGCAATATATAACAATCTCCAAAGCACAAGATGACCCGTTATGTCATTTTTGAAACAAGAAAGTTTATAATAATACAGAATTACTCTTAAAATGGAACAGTTTGTCAGTTCCTTTGGCATGGCCAGAGACAGTAAAACTTGAGCCTACCATTTATAATAATTTATTTATTTAAAATACTCTTTTCTGGCACTCCCTGTCTATTAGTGTTCTAATTTCTTTTAAAAAGTAGAAGGACAATACAAAGTCTAAAATGACAGTGACCTCCTTGCTAGAATTACTTATCAGAAGCCACTTTCTATGAGCTAACTTGAGCTCCTTTCAGAGCTCTCAGAGAAATGAAATTTCTATGAAGAAAGAGTAGTTATTTGAGAAAGGGTTTGCCTGTTCTCACTCAAAGGAAGGGAACTTAAAAACACAATTTGTGTTTGCTTTTAATTAGAGGTGCAACTAAACTAAACCATAAATTACAGGGCTCACTGCATTTGTGACTTGGTTATCATGGAGATTAGAAATGGCAACTTGAGTTTCTTTTGGTTTAAAGAGGTATCAATCTTTGAAATCCCTATTCCATAGCTCACTAGGGGACTGGAAATCCAGATTTCATTTTTATGGTGGGTTTTATAATCAACACCAATGTGGTTCCAAGAATTTCAAGGATTGGTCTCAACTTTATTTTTACTTTGATGTATTGTACAAAGCAAGAAGTTCTGAGAAACTTGAATAAAAATAGAAAAGCAGAATTCTATCTTAATAATTCATAAGACAAAATTCTTAACACCAAATTAAAGATAGGCAGGTAGCCAATGAATCACAGAGGAGAAGAAATCACAGAAACAGCAGTGCTATTTTTCATAACATAGCTCACTATTTTGCTGGTCAAGTAAACAACACGTAAAACACATGCAGTGCAATATTAAGTCTTTTTAACTGAGAAACATTTTCTCTTGTCTTGCATTTGTATTTCTCTTTCTTCCTAATGAAAGCATGCCTTATTACTAAAACTTTGTGCGATACAGCTTATTTCATGGTTAAAGCCATTTACCACATGAAGCTCTGTCGCTAAGTACACAGCTTCACAGTGCAGTAGGAATACTTTAATCTCCTCCTCAATATGTCTCTGTAGTCTTAACCATTTTTAGGCTCTCTATTTCTACTAAAAACCCCTCCAACCTGATTACCTATCTGAGCAAGAAATTTCTCAAAAAAAGAGCACCAAATGCTTGTCCCTCTTGAAATAATAAGGGGAAGGTAGAGGAGGTTGTATGTTTATTCTTGACAGAGAATTGCAGAATATCTCCAACTGATAGGCATGGTAATAATACCAGTTAATAGGTCCAACCCGCTCCCATATTAAACAGCAAATCCAGGAAGGCCTAACAATTGCACTTAACCCTGTTAAAAATACCACATCTCCACTTCTGCAATGACAAGTGAATAGAGTTCAGTTGTGAGGTAGCTGGGGGAGAATGCAAAATACCCCTGTGTTAGCTCTCCATAGGTTCCTCACAAGCAAGTCGGTGTATGGCAAACTTTCGGCCCCTGTTAAAATACTCAGCTCATGAATACACCATTTGTTGTAGGCACTTTACATAGTTCTAATTACATTAATGTTTGAGAGCATCAAGATTTTTACAATTATTAAGTCAAGTATATGAAATGCCAGTGATGAAAATGAGACTTCAAAATTTGTATCCAGTTTTGCTGCATATCTATTATATAGTTTACCTGAACAAGAAGAAGAAAAAAAAACTAAAAAAAAGAAAAATGGTGAGACTGTAGCCAGAAACTACTAGTTAACCTTGCTGAAACTGAGATTTTTTTTTGTAAACAATAGATAAATACTAGTAAATTCTTGTTACTACAATTTTTCTCTACTGAATTTGAGGTAGATACATGAAAAGGATTTTCCATTAATGAAGAATGTAAAATGACAAGAAAAAATCCACTACCACCAAAAGAAGCATCAGAAAACAACCAGATATGCTCACTTGAAATCCCCAAGTAAGATCTAGCTATATAGTTTTTGAGTCTCTCCATATTTGGATAATATAGAATAGTGCCCCTGTGCCCAGCTTAAAATGATATTTTAGTTTATGTTTTCCTGTGTATTCTTTGACATTGGGATTTTAGAGGGAGAACTGTTCTTTGAAGTGTCCAAGAGAGATAACACCACCACGCGTAAACATTGTAATAATTCAATTTCATGTAAGTTTTCTTATATCAGTGAGAGTGGATGTAGCCAGTCTAACAAGCCACTGGCATAGCTGCATTTATATTTCTTTTCAGAATAAACTGTGATTCTCATCTGCACTATGAAATGGAAAAAGGATTTCCTTTCATTTGCATATGATGTTATTTGGAACTGTTAATCTATCATGTAGACACAGTCAAATGCACCTCGTAATTAACACAAACCAAATTCATTGCACTTAGGTAGGATGCTAGTTGATGTACACACCAGACAATTGTTCATACAGCCTGCTCTGAAAGTTGAAAGCCTTTCATTTAATGCATACAACAAACCTAATATGATTTGTAAAGAGGTAGGTTTTTTAAATAACTTGAAGAATGGAATGGGGGAGAAAGACAGGAATAAAATTCTTGGCTTACAATGCTTCAAAACAAATGCTTCCAAGACAATGTAACACATACATTTTTTTTTTTAAATGGTGATAATTTTTTTTTTTTCCAGAATCTTTTGAGTGTTATCATAATTTGGGTCTAGTTCCAGAGAAGAAGAAGATTTTCTCAAATGGTATTTTGGGGAGCTGCAGGATCCACAATTCAAACATTTAAACAAAGGACAACATTGCTGCATTTTTTATATATATATATATTTTTAATATATATATATGTATTACATATATATACACTATGCTCTTAAATTCCTGACATCTCTCAGCACTGAAATTTTCTGGTTTATGCAGCCACAGGGAAGCTTCCATAGAATTAATTTATGTAACATGCAGTTAAATGCAAAGATTTTCTCCTCATCACATTCCAAGAAACAGTTTCAGTAATTCAGTTAAGCTGAATCGATGGAAGTTATACCTTTGTGTACGTTACAGGCAGTCATTGACTGAGAAAGGAAACTCTGACTTTGGGAGCAGTAGACAGATGTCAGGATAGCTGACAGCTTGAAGACACAGAGAACACCAGATTCAGTGTGTACATTTGTGGCAAGCACTTCAGTCCAGCAAAAAAAGGCCGCACAGCTCAAACTTGACTAGACTTCTGGAAGAAAGCACTATCCAGGACAGAGTGAAGATAATGAAAACTGTCCCTTCTGTGCTTCTTTGCCATTAAAATTTAGCAAACATCTAGTAATCTCTACAATATATTCTTGCAAATGTCTATGCTGACTGTACAAAAAAAAAAATCTCACATGTCATAAATACTGTGGTTACTTACAGCAAAACCTATTTAAATAACTTAGGCAACCGATGCATTTTAAATCTCAGCCGTACTATTGATACAGAAAATACCTTTAACTCTAAACAATAAGGTGCAAAGGAGCAGAAACCAAATGCTGCAGGAAAACATGATTCTATTAATTGCTAGCTATCACTCCTGTAGATTAATACACTGGTCAATAAGCTTTTGTTTACTAAAGAAGTGGTTTGTATTTTCTCAACTCTTGCACTAGTGTAAAAACAAGGACAAGGAGGAGCCTCAACCAAGCTTTGTATGTGAGTTAATTAAGCTTCTGGAGTAATTGTCCTCTCATAAACCTCAATAGATTTCTCTCAGTTCCTTTCTCAGATACTGAATTCCCTAAGGATTTTAATTTCCTTCTCCAGTTCCTAATTACTGTACTCCACTCAGGTTCCGGTTATCTTGCTTTCCCTCTCTCAGTGCTGTTTTACTCCTTCCAGCTTCTTACTCCTCCTCCTCAGGATCTAGTTTCCCCATTGAAGCTATTTTACCACGTTATTGTGGGGAGTAATTTAGTATTTTTATTTATTTATTTTAAGGTACTGATGGAAATCCTTCAACTATTAGTAGCAGACCAGATTTTGGGGTAAAAATAGAATGCTGTTCTCAGCAGTCTGCATAAGCCAGCCTTTTTTTTTTTTTGTTCCTTCTGCCCCCTCCCCCCCAATCAATTCAGCAGTATTTGTGTGCAAGCAAGTTTATGCTTTGGGGTTACTTTACTGAGAAATAAGCCCATCTGCTTACAAAATTTTAACAACATTACTTTAGGTAGAAATGCAGAGACCTAAGATCTGCAGACTGCACGAGCATATAGAAGTACAGTCTAATTTATCTTTTTCAGAATGACTTGACTGCTTCCCCAAAACAGAGACCAAAATCAACAATAAACAAAAACAACAAAAAGGAAAAACCAAACTCTCCAGTCACCCTGCAATTTCTTGTCAAGAATAGCACACTTTATATAATCTTGTCTCAAAGCATGCTAACGAAGAAAGTTTAATTTTGTATGCAGTCTTGCTCAAAAACATCCTAGCAAACACTACTGATGGAATAAAAAAAACCCCACAACACTATACCTTTTATGGTACAAAAATCAAAGGTGGCTCTTCCTGCTACTGGTTTTACTCAGCAGTAAAGAGAAAACCTTGCAAGTGTTGTTTACACAGTACTAAATCTTGTAAAGTCATACTGAAACAAGTCTGCTATCTGACCTAGCCCTTAGGGCTACTTAAACACCTGTGGATTTATAGAGTTCAGATGTCTACAAGGTCTGTGCCGAAGTTCATTTCCAAACCTGTGCCCCATGTGAAGTGCTTTGTTGGCACAGTTAAGCCATTACTACTTGTTTCTGGTTTGCAAGGCAATCACATTACAAAACAGAAAGAGTTCAGAATTAAGAATACGTATCTTTGTACACAGACTATAAATGCATACAATGGCTAACCACTCAACATATAAGATTTTATTTGCAGAAATCTAGCTTTACTAAGAGCAAAACGATGCAGGAAAAGAGTGGAGTTATCCTCATCTGCATATGTGTAACTTGTTCCCAGCAGGACATATACATGGAAAACACATATCAGACTATCAAGTTTAAGTACACCAGGCTTTCCACCAAGATGTTAATCATGATTAGAGAAAACACAAACAACTTCTCATCCCCCTCTCAGAAAAAGAAACTCTCCTGTACCCCAGATCACAGGAAAAATGGCACAATATAATCCATGAGTAGAAGAATAGGATAGAACACATTTAAACTTTTAAAAAATATAATTAGTTGGAAAGCTTACTGGTTGAACCCTGGTCCCACAGAAATCCATATGCCTGACCTGAACAGGACCAAAATCACATTGTCCAGTGTGTTTAAAGAAAGTATACCCTAAGTACTATGAATCCCCAAAAGTCAAAGGTGTTTGCTTTCAGTTTAATTCTTTAAAAATCATCACACATTAAAGTTTACAATTAAGGGCATATTGTTATTGTTCTGTGGCTCAGCTATACCTATTTTTTTAGATTCTTTGTTACTGGGTGTATGCTCAGTAAACTGTAAGAGAAAAATAATGGCAATTGTATGCTTTCAGTATGTTTCTTATAACTATCCACTGCAACTGATAAATTCCAGATTTTCTATGAAGTCACCAAAAGTTTCAGAAATACACAGCCTCACTTAGATGAGGCAGAATGGCAGCTACTGCTTAGAAGCCTGTACTGCCCCAGAAGCCATAGAAGCATTTGGCCCAGCTCAGCTCCAGTGTGCATTGATGGCTCACGGTTTTATTGAGATTTTGGAACACTTGCTATTTTTCAGAGCCCCAGTTTCTTAAAATATCAGCTCAGGAAAAGCTTGAAAATGTGATCCCTCTATATCCTAGAAGTTCATAAAAATGAAAGCAAATAATAAAAATAATAATAATAATCAATAAGGATTTTTTTCCCTCTAGTTCTAAAATTTCGTGGTTTTAAGACAATCTCATAACACATAAATGTGGCCCCTCAGTTCGCTAATGCTGGGACTGGCAAGATTGCTTCCTGGAGCTCTGAGCAAACGCACACCGAGAAAGAGCTTCAGGAAAGCATGCAGTCAGTGATCTTTTATACTTTTTTTTTTACCTACTAAGCTAGCTTCACTACACAAAAGAGTAAAAGCAGCAATTGTCTTACTGTCATCCCACATCTCTGCGATGGCTTTAGGGAGGTTTGTGCTGCCAATACAGAGCAGCCAACGGTGGCTGCACACAGTATACCAAAGCTGCTTCTCGCACAGGGGGACAAGGGAAGTATCTCCATGCTCATTCCACATTTAGTGCTCTACTAACCTAAAGCACAACAGTACACCTTCACATATTTAATCTGAGCCACTAATGCAGCTGTTTAGAGTTCATGTTTGTACATCAATGAATTAAGAGTTACATAAATGCTAAACGCTCTTAAAATCAGACTCACAAAAAAACCTCAGAACTCTTGTGGAATGCAAATGCCAAATTAGATCCCTCTTAAAGAGCAGAATAATAAAAACAGCCGTCACATATTTACCACTTCTTTCTCTTTTACATTCTGCTCAGCATGGCTTTCAGTAGGTAGGTGTGTATAATAAACCACTGCCATGCTTGGCCTCTTGCGGATCTATCCTGTTTATGCATTGCTAAATCTTTTTTATTGCTTCTGACAATATGTTGTTTCATACCTTTATATCTGTACTTATATTGGTTTTATTGTTGGGTTATCATTGTAGTGCTGAATTACACTGAAAAAAACATATCTGTTTAACTGATAAGGTTTGGCTCACAAAAATAGTCATGGTCTTACTCTGTCTTTTGCCATTTATTTAATAAGCATTTATACACAGATACATGGTTAGTCTGTACCAAACATACTAGAATGTAATAATTGCCATCGGTGATATTACCAGGCAAGGAAAACTCAACGCTTTCTGGCAAAAGCAAGAGATGACACAGCCAATACAAATTATTTATCTCAGTTGTTCTCCATGCTGAGTCCTTGAGGTCTATGGAAGAATTAAGTGCCTAGCAACTAACAGACAGTCCATGCTACCATTCCTTTCTTGTCTGTCTGTGTAGAATTGGGTCCTCACCAGGAAATATCTTTTATCCCCACTTAATAAGAAGATCCTCGTTTATCACCAATTGTCAATCCATGCAGATCTCTCCATCCACTCTTACGTATTAGCCATTCTCAGAAAGACTGACTGCTGTGCACTACATAGGGAGAGTCAAAATATGTAAAAACTGCAAGCAACTCTTATTCACATAGCTATTTATATAGCCAAAGGTTATAAATTACCTTTGTTCTGACAGCTGCTGGGAGATGCACAAGTAACACCAATTCAGGGAACAAGATGAATCTAACTAATCTGCTGTCTGGAAATCTGGGAGAAACTCAAAATTGCTATCTACTGCTTTTTACTAAAGGAAAAAAAAAATCAAAGCTATGTGGAAGCAAGGAGACACAGATCAGCCAAGTCCCACATACTGAACTTGAGATTCATGCACTTGACTGCCTCAAACTCCCTGCACATAGACCTTCATCAAATCCATTTGCTAATCAGTGCAGAGGCTTCCCCTGTGCTCTGCACCTGCACGTACCAAATCTATGCTATGTCTGGCACGTGGGGTCATGCAGCAGAAGGCAGAAGCCAGGGACTCAAAGTGGAAAAAACCCCTCATCCTGTGTCACAGGTGTCTTGCTAGGACATACTTCAGCCCATATGCAACCTCTCAAACACTTGAGTACGAAGGTTAATTTGAGAGCCCCAGGAGTAGCTCAGTGCTCAGGTCAGGAATAGGGAAGGTAGTCAATAACAAGACAGAGGAAACTACCAAAGTGGGATGTTGGGTATTAAGGTGGGAAGGTAACAGTGAAAGCTCCAGAAAGCGCTTTTAAAGTATGTGGAATAGAGAGCCCATTTACTTCATATCTTCTTGGCAGGTAGCACAAGGAAGCTCCCTCTGGCACTATAGCAAAATGGTTTTACATTGCTGAATATGAGAGCAGTGTGAGGCGATAGCAAAAGAGCAGAGAGGAAGAATGAAGGGTAATGAGTCTGAATTAAGATGAATAGAGCAATGGACAATTAGCTAGTTTGTCAAAGGAACAAACAATCATTAAAGGAAGCCTTTCACAATGTAAAGCCGTTTGTATAAGGGATGTAGTAAAGGGGACATCAATTTTTCAAGACCGCAATGGAGCTCGATCTTATTCCTAACAAGGCTAATTCTCAAAAACTCAGTGAAATAATCAGTTATTTCCCACCTTCAGTAGAAATGCAGCAATAGATCTTTGATTAAACTTCATTCCTAATATTTGGTTTGCTGGGGAAAAAAAAGGTGTTCTGAATCATTAGAATACTTTGATGGGACAATTCTTTTCTTCTATAATAAGCTGCTCAATGTAAATGCTAAAATACAGATTTTCAGAGAGCTAGAGAGATATTTTTAGGTTTTCAAATATTAAGAAAAAATGGCATCATTTTGTATCCAAGTCTGAATTTTAATGAGCAGCTCTATTGATAATCACTGAACATCTATATTTATAGAAAAATGGAATATCATAAATACAGGATTGTGCCATTATCTACATATGTTACATTTCTCCCTACATACAGAAATCAGAGAGTTTAATTTCTATAGCAATGGAAATATGGCACTTTACACCAGAACTATTAGTCAGAATGTAAAATTAGATCTAAGTCAATGTGTTGCCTCAGCTTTTAGAAGTTGGATCTAGCTGATTTTTTCTCATGTGTGCTTTCATTTCTGCCTCACTGGAGGAAGAGTGGCACAATTCTGTGCTCACGCTGTAAGGTCATTATAGAAGGTTCTCAGACTTTTAATGCCATTTATTGTGGAGCAGCTATACTTAGGACCTAGGACTTAAACAGCATTAAAACACACAGCAGCAAATCAGGAAAGCCCAATAAATATTTGATAGAAATTTTGTTAATATGATTTTTACTTCTAAAGGTTATTTTGATGTCTGATAAGGATTAGTAGAAATATTGAAAGGAAAAAAGACTAGCAACCATAATTTTTGATTCCAACTATATAGCAAAAAAATTATTTTTTTAATGTGTTCAAAAAGTATCCAGTTTTCCCTAAGCAAATATACAATAGCTGCTCTCTTGAGAAGGAATCTCTCCAATTTGGTATATTCTATAACTAAGTTTTGAATATGGGGTACATATTCAGGAGAAAGCTTTACATAGTAATGTGGGAATTTTGAAAAAAGTTGATATGCAAATTCTTAGTCCATTTTCTTAACAATACTCATTATGGCACATGCTTTAAAAAGCAGAAAATTAAGCAGTATACCTTCAGACCTTAACAGTGTAACTGTTCACAAATAAGTGTGTAAGAATAGAGTACAGTGGAGACAGCTAAAAATGGTGGAAGCTAGCTTTCTGGGCATGTTTCCATAAGTGTAAGTACTGTGAGATTCTTACACAATACATATATACATACTATTGTTCATTAACAAAATTTCATAAGTAATAACAATTAGACAGGAAAAAATGTGTAGTAGTCTACAGGTGTATGATATCAGAAGTGTGAGCAATAGAGGGGATTGTAAAATCAAGAAAATTGAAATACCTTTTTTCTCTCATTAACACTTAGATGTTTTGGAGAATTAAACAAAAACTTTCAAAAAAATTGACAACTTCCTTAAGCATATACACAAAGTTAATACTTTTGCTATTTTTCTAAATTGCAGCTTAAAATGTTTTTGTTTTCTTTTAAACTTTAAACTTCAGTGACTGTGGGAAAAAATTATACACTGCACAGGGTATTCTTTAGGTGCATATTTTCTAGCATTGTTAATAATAATAATAATAATACAAAAAAGTGTAGCAGATCAAACCAGAAGGAGCCTTGAATATATTTGCTGGGAATTGCCTCAGGCTAAACACCAGGGACATGAAACAAACTGTTCTTATCACCTTTTTCCAAACACAGCGATTTAAATTTACAATGAAAGTGCCAGCACCAGCTGCACTTTAAGAAAGCACCACATGTCTTGATGAGCTCCAAGAAAATGGAAAAAAGCCCAGTTCAAGTTGGAGGTGTCATCTTCCTCTAGCCAGCTGGGTGACACAAAGCTGAAAGCGATGAAGTGCTAATTAGAGGTTGATGAACAGAATCTCAGAGTGGAAACTTGTCGAAATAGCCTCTACTGAATCACAGCCTTATAAGTCTGCCCTTATCTCCCCATACAGAGCACTGTCAGAGCCAGAAAAAGGCAGTGTGAATCCAAATATCTATATGGTTAGGTTACATGTTTTATCTCATACCATATGTCCACTTTATCTTGGAGTTATTTAAAAATTACTTTTTTAAAATTAGACATATTTTCCCTTGTTAGTTTTCTTAGAATGTCTAGACTCTATTGCAGGAGCACTCAGACTATTTTTTTTTTTTTTATAAAAAAGCCCCTTATAGCTAATTCCCACCATAAGTATAAAAAGTATCTTCCAATGCTTAGTGAGAATAAGCAAATAGCTATTTTGTAATAAGAGATATGAATAAGACCACACACCAAAAAAAAAAAAAAGAGGAAATAGACTAAAATGAAAAAAAATCATGCTTAGAATAGGTCTGAGTTCAGAATTGTTCTTCACTAAAAAGAAAGGCGGTGGGGGCAGGCTTTAGCTGGCAGGCGAGTTTAGTGCTTTTTTGTTCTTTTAAAATAATGTTGATGTTGAAGTGTTGGCTTTTTTTGGCAAGTATCATGTTCTAATTGGACCAAAAGCAGAAATGTTTAGCAGTGCTGACAGGCAAGTACAGGCAGGGCGGTTTCACATCTAGAAACAGCAGGAGCTACTACTCGCACAGCAACAGCAGGTGCTCCGAGCTGGGCTGGCAGGACACCGGAAGGTAACTACAGCATTTTCACTAATGTGGCTCTCGCTTTTCCCTCCACCCTACATATCACACTTTCTCCCACCTTATCTGTTCGGTGTAGTTATTGCTATCCTAACTGAGCAAATTTGAGCGTCACTACATCCCTCCAGGTCCTGAATCAGCAAAGCACTTACGCACATGTTACCAGCTTCAGTGGGAGACAAATACTTGCTGAATATTACGGGCAAATTCTAAGGTTCTGTTTATTCTGGGTGACAAAATCCGATTAATAAGAATGAAAATCTGAAGGCAGAGAAGAGAGTTGAAAGCATCCCCATGCTAATGCAGATGCACAACACTGCAGCGAGCAGCTGTGTGTGTACTGTGCTCGAGACGCATGTATTTGGGTCATCAGCGTGGCATCAGAATATCTTATTTGGCCCTTTTTAGAAGCTTCTTCAGATTAAACTGCATTGACACCCAGGAACTTACTGACTTCGTGAAAAATACCTATTTCTTATTAATATTGGGCATTTTATAACCTGTTTGCAGTAAAATTATCATCTTGTGAACATCATATGTTTTGTGAGTTAAATAAATTTCATCAATAACCGAGTAATTCTGGAACATCTTTCAGTCCATATGCTAACAAATCCAGCAAAAACAAACTACATAGAGCTAAAGCATTCACAAAAGCCTTTCCCCTTGTGTTCTGAATTTCATCCTTGGGACGCATTACACATTTCTGTACAGTTTATGCTAGCTAACAGAATGTATTTTTAATACAATCTGAGTGTATTAAGATCTAAACCACCAAAGTTGTAGACCTTTGTTGGTATCAACAGAAAAGATAACAAAAACTTCAGAAATTAGTCACAACACAAAAAAATACAGCCCTTGCTCTAAGGAGTGCACCATTTAGCAATAAAAATCCAAAGCCATGATTGTTTTATGTGAACAGTATGAGCTATACAAAAATCAGATTTTAAATATTTAATAACTTAAGATATGAAATACACTTTCACATCTGTAATCTTAGTCAGTGTTTTGTTCTGTTAGTCTGTAGCTTCAGAAACCTAGTTCAGATTAATTGTTGTCTCACAAAAAAGCTAAAGAATCCATGCTCTTTTGAAAATGTCAACTCCCATTAAGCCAGCTCTCCAAAATAATGATGTTCATCTGATTTTTCCCTCTTTGATTAGGCTTGTATAATTCTGTATTATCTTGGTAGCTTTGATGCCAAACAAGATTAAATTGTCATGTACAGTATATTAAATTTATAATCTGAATAAAAAAATCACTTATAAGGCACTCAGAATCAGTATCTAGGGACACAGCTACTACATTTACATAATTTACACCACTGACATGCCATTATTTCCTAATTATTTATGGCCAATTATCAATTGCTGGTCAATGCTTGGAATCAGTCACTATAATTATTTCCCTACGGCCTCTTGTTTAGATGCAACAGAGATATTTTTATCATGCCTCAGCACAGCACCAACATATGCATGTCCTCTGCAAAGTGATGCTAATTTTTTTGCTTACCTACATGTGATTTTTCTTCAGCATGAGGGGAAAAAAAATATAATTTCAACAACAAACTCTACCAGTTTTAAACCAGCTTTTTTTCTACTTCTGACACGTATTCAAAACTCCTGCACAATTTTTCCCCAGAAAGAAATGAAATAAAAATACCAAAACTAATGTAGTAGGAGAATTGAGTTCAACAATAATGCATTCTTATTCTATATCCCCTTCTCTTTTACATTTTTCCTTTCAGCACATTTTCATTTTTTCCTTTTGTATTTTACAAAAATAGACGAAATAATAGCTGATTTCTGCCCTCATATCTAGATTTCACTTCCACTCAAATCAGTCCTAAAGCATGCAAACAAAAATCTGCATTTCAATTCCTAATGATTCCTCCTATTGTCTCATTGCTGCTACAACCTGTCAATCACCGCTGAAAAGTGCTAATCACTCCCAGAAATCCCAGTCTCTCAGACAAAAGTACCAGTCACCAAAAAAATAATACCAATTGGTCATGGATGGAAGGCAAATCTCACTGGGGATCTAACTGCACAATGGAGTTTATTAAGTCCATTTTGCTATAGTCTAGCTCTGCGAGCAGCATCCAATGGTTTCAGACTTTAATTTCAAAGTCAGCTAAAATCCACCAAAGTAACTTATATTCATTAGCTAGGCTTTAACTGAACTGCTGTGAAATCTCTTGGATGCAAGGGCCTTTAGTATAAGTGGCAGCTTGCATTTTCAATTTAAGGAAAATAGATCTAGTCTGATGTTAGGTACTTCTTTCTTAATCAGTTTGCTTTTTACAGGCACTTAGTTCTTTACAAAGTTGTTTCTTTAACTAATTGTATACAGCTTTGACTAACACTACATATGAGAATATCTTGCAGTTAATACTCTGTACCTGACCAGTTCCCCTGTTACAACATTCAACTTTAGTAGAACGAAGTAGTAATGAGTATATACTATGCATCATAAAGCGGTATTGCCTCAGGTCACAGAAACTGTATTTTATATTACAAAGGGGAAGATGGCTAATTCAGTTGTCTTGACATCTAAACTGCTGCATCCTAAAACCCACTTTTTTTAAAGCATCAGTGCAGATTGCACTGTTTGCATTTAAAACTATAAACACAGACTGTGTTTTCCTGTTACATCAACTAAATACTTAAGTATGTTTGATCTTAATAAAGTATAATTAAGCAATATACAGTAATTACCTTTTAGAAATCCCTATAGTGATTATTACCTCTGGAGTTGAGGAGGCTAAAAATGTGTAATAATTGATTTCTATTGGTTCTATGCATTCTACTTCCTAAATCTTAGAGAAGCAAAACACTTTAAATGAGTGAAAGTAAGGTTGATCTGGCCTTAAGTAGACACTACTACTCTCAGGAACTTCTACAGAAGTTGCTGCTCAATTATTGCAGTGGAAAGACCACCCCTGAAAAAACCTAACATTTACATTAAAATCTGTTTGCAGAGAGACATGATTTGTATATAGTTTTGTGCAATGTGTGTCCACCTGCTTGCCGTGGTTGGATTTCGTCAGGTTTATAGCCTGCAATTCTGAACTCTTCTTGCTTCAACAGGAACCCAGAGCTCCCAGTCTTAGAGTGCTCCCGTAGTTTGCAGTGCACTCTGTGCCTGTAGTGATGGAGATGGACCTCGTTCATTTCTTCCAGTTTTTTAGTCAGTGTCCAATACCTGAAATGTGTTTGTTTTGTTGGGGTTTTTTTCTTGTCCTCTATAAACAGTTATTTAGTTTAGGTGACTTTCTCTTTACACAGTTAAAATAAATAGCAAGTTTCAGCACAGTGACTGCAAAGCAGTATATATAGCTCCAAAAACACAGGTTCATCAATATAATACTTGCATGACTACTGTGCCCATTCGTTTGGATTTCTGATTTTAATACAAATAATAATGCAACTCAAACAACTGCACACATGGTGAATCAGGATGGGAAGCAAGCTGGCACTTCAGATATGCTCACTTTGTGATACAAGCCAGTCTAGGCACATTAATTCAGAAGTACATTAATCCACAGTGCCACCTAGCCACCTGTGTATATTTAGTTTAAGTGTGACAAAAAGAAAAGCCTTCTAAACTGTAAAAACTGTTAACCCTCTCCCCTACCCCTCCCCTCTAGTTGCTGGATGTAGATGGAGTAGAATAATAACAAAAAATAGCCCGACGTGTTTACAGCAACTGTTACTGACCTAAAGGAAACCTGCAAATCTTCACTACAGCTTGGTGTTACGCTGTTATTACTCCAAACAACATAAACTGGGATATTAGCTACACTGAATTAAAATGAAGCATTCTATAAACACCTGCTTTGTTGCACAAAATTTCTTTCCCTGAAACATGGAACCTCATTCCCTCCTTTCTCTTCTTTTACCTTCTCTTCAGCTCTGGCCCTAGAACTAAATTAGATTTTACATTATGTTTATGTTGCAAGAACATTTCAAAGCTTCAGCAAGTATCTAATTTATTTTAGGTCTTATTATTGTAAAAATAATAAAGTCAGGCTAGCAGATATTAAAAGACATCCTCCAAATATACATCTAATAGATATTCTCAACCAATAATATTCCCACAGCAATTTTAATACATACCCAGAGTACACCAAACCTTTTTGACAGAATGCTCAAAGCACCATGCAGCTCCCAGCTCAAGGTGTGACAGAAAGGAGTTGCTTTCAAAACTTTTCTCCTTTGACAGAAACCACACAATACTGCCTGACTACCTTTTACAATTTGGACAGGTGAAGTGAAATGTCCCCAAGAGCTATCCAAAGCAAAGCCTGAGGTTGTTGTGGTCCCACCCACTGAGAGGCAGAAGGTCCAGAACTTTCTTTTCTAGTATATTTGTGCCTCTTCCAGGCCAGATAGCGTATTGTTGAACATTAACTTAGGTAGCACAATTTAGTGTGAGACACAGTGTGTTGAGGGTACACTTGCAAGCCCTTCCAGGTACACAGGGTTTTGGCTGATGGGTATTTCCTTTTGCAGGCTTTTAGATGAGCTCGGTGGGGTTTGGAGGCTGAACAAGGCCAACTGACCCTAGGACTGAGAAGGGTCCCCCAAACGACTGGGGACACCTTTCTGTCCCCTTCTTGTAACAGTCTCTATCCAGCCTCTTTGTATGTTAGCACTGATAAGATGTATGAATGTGATCTCAGGGCAAAAGCTGTATAAATAAACCTTCCAGTTAACAAAAGTTTCTTTAGAATCCTACTAATACCTAACATGTAACATTTGCAAAATATCTGGTCTTTCAAGTGTACATTTAAGGAAGCTGAATAAGAGAGATCATTCGGGTCCCCACTGCAGTGAAATCTGCCACCAGTCTCTAACCTATGCAAAAATAAAAAGAAATCCTGCTGCAAGCTCTCCTCCTGATGGGCTTCCCATGCCTTCTGTCCCTGCTGAATGTCACTTCCCTACGTGCCTCGGCTCTGCTTCTCTATTATCCTTACCTATTGATTGATCATTTCCTATGTTTCTGCTCCTGCTGTGGTCCCATCATTACCATTTGAAGGAAACACTACCTCTATACTCACCACCTACTCCTGCTTTAATTCTTTCCAGCTCACAGGCCTCCACAGTTTGCCTCAGGGCTCCTACACCCACAACTACCTTGAGACCTCTGACTTGGCCCACCAGGCTAAACAAGGACCCAGTTTAGCCAGAGTAAACAAGGCCAATCTACTCTGAAAATGCCTCAGTGTAATTCTAAACATTACCCTGTATGCATTTAGCTAGACTTCTGCACAAAGATGCCACAGAGAGAAAGCCTGAGGTGGAAGAAAAAAAAACCCCACATAAAAGAAACCCTTAAGATGTAATTTTTCCCACTTGTATACAGAGAATTTTTCACGATTATTCGATTTCCTGAGTAGGACAAGTGATCTTTCCCTGCTTTTTATCACTTTTAAAGATAGCAAGCTGATTTTAAAAATAAAAGGCACAAAAAAGCACACTTAATATGCAAAAAAAAACCCCAAAAACCAAAACATCAAGGAAGCCCCAAAGAGCAAAAGACAAAGATGAGTTGTTTCTGTCACAGGATAAAATAAACAGTTCTTACTTCACAGTTTTCTTGTGAATAAAATGACCAGTTTCCAGTTACCTCTTTTATACCAGACTTAGCCTGGTGCCAAGGGACTGCCTTTTTTTTTCATTCTCTTAATATCCTATTTTGATTATTCTTTTGTTAACCTCTTCCTTTCTTAACACAAAGTACATATGACGATATGTCCTGATGCTCCTCTCCTTTCTTACTTCTTGAACCTTTGCTGGCATCTTTTTCCTTAAGTTAAACACTTAATCCTGACAGCAATATAAATCTGAACTAATAGGCCAAAATATACTGAATATATTGACGAGAAAAAATAGAAAAGAAAAATTACTTAACTGGTAAAAATTAAAAGACACACAGTAAGAGGACTTTTAAAAAAAATTGAAATTAAATTTTTGAGGCAATCCTTCACCATCATCAACTTCACAACAAATTCCACTTTCTACCACCAGCTCAATCAATATAGGATATGGAATATTTCTAAGGGTCCTGCCTGTTTCTGCTGGAAGTAAAAAACATCAAAATTCAGGGTTTCTTTTGGATCTTAGTCTCACCCTTCCCAACGGAGTGCCTGTCCTTTCTGTAACTTCAGTACTGGTTATGCCATATAAAAGTAAGTGTAGTGGGTTGAATGATGACTAATGCCTGATCCAAGACAATGGGGTAAGGACCCAGTGCCTGGTAGCCTTGTGCTTTGACAGGCTTTTTCTCCTGGTGCCTGTTAGCCATTGTTTGATAACTACAGACTTCCCTTCCCACAGACCTCTCTGAACTCTGCTGTCTTTGAACAACACACGAAATACGAAGGAAAGTATTTACCAGCCAGTAATTACAAGCCACCCCTCATGTAAAGGTAACCAGTAATGAGGAATGTGCAAAGAATAGCTAGTACTGTCAAAAGGAAAAAAAAAAAAAGCAAGCTTGTAAAACGTAAAGCCATACAAAATGCCTTATAGACTTCTCCTGCAGTAACTGTATCAATTAACCATGCTAAAAGCCCTAACTCAGATGGGCACTGCACACAGCATGTCTGCCAGTGTTTTATTATCAAGTCCATTATGATGAGTTCTTGTCCTAGACAAAAGGAGAACAGAAAAAGAATTCAGGCTGACAAATTAGACTTGAAATCAGTTTCATTTACATAACGACTGGAAGTTCATTAATAACAGAGTTTTAATTATTCATGCTCTTGTTTCACTAGATACAGCAGTTTTCCCCCTGCTGTGCTGGATGTCTGGATTAGCTAAAATGAACCATAGCAAACTGATAGACTGCCCAGATTTCTTAAGTTCTTTACTGCTTTCAAACTACCAAGGAGAATACTCAGGGGTGGAGGAGTGGGAGAGGGCAAGGGGAGGGGAATAAACCCTTTCCCTTTAGCTAATATTATAACATGCTAAAGAAGGAAATATTTGACTTTTACTTCAGGCACAAACTGATTTGATGAGAACTCAGTCTCTAAATCCAAGAAGTTTGAGAAACAGATTCTAATTCTGTATGGACTTGCCAACTTCTAGTTCCTTACTTAGACCACTTTATATCGGTAGCATCAACACTGGATATTTGTGTTTGGATAGATGGTATGAGCAGAGAGCGTTCCTGGAGGATAACCACATTTCAGTCTCTTGCAAAGAGTTGTTTGGCACCTATGCTAAAATCACATTGACTTCATAAACTCAATTTTTTCCCCAGTTCTTCTGTGGGCTTTTGCTTTGTATGTGCTTCCTTGGGGGTTAGTTTTGGTATTAAAATTAAAGTGGAACAAAGAATGTCAGAAGTTAATGTATTTTCTATAGAAAAAAATGAGATTACTGGGACCTTTGTAAAAAATTCATCAAAATGCAACAGTGAATGGACAGCTTTATCTTATAAGGATAAGTTTTTTCCCATCACAGCATCTAACAAGTAACTCCCATTGACTTCAACATATCCTGCAGTGAAAGAATAGGACCCGTGGATTTTACATGACTATTTGCTATTCAGTGAAACCTGAGGGCCCTACTCACCCGCTGCAGGATGCATGTAATACCCATTGAAATCAATGGGAATTACTCTTATGTCCTGCAGCACAACCAGGCCTCACAGCTACATGTCGTGAACTATGAACACTGGCAGGTGGACAAAGTGAGGGATGCATTTGAAGAATGATGCTTACTAAAAGCTGTAAGTTATACTTTGAAATTCTTTCTTTTTCCTCATATCATGTAACTAAGGCATGAGATCACAGGTCTTTTCTTCCAAAACCTGAATTATGCTGAAAACAAAGCAATAAGTGGAATAAAAACAATTTCTGTTTGAAATTAAAGCAAACAAGTGATCTTTTAAACTTTTACTGTTCTGTGTTTGCTTTTTGATGGAAAAACCAGTAGCTTTTTTGCTCACTTTCTCACTGTCCTTGAAAAATTCATATTATAGCAGAACCAAAAATAACGTTATAAGGACAGAAAGGCAGAGATTCAACAGACATCTGGATTGTGTTTGCTCTGGTACATTTTTAGGAGCTTTTTGTCCTAAAAAAGCTGTGGGGGACAACGAGGAGAGGTTTCATTTGTGTTTACACTTAAGTTCAGGTACAAGTATTCAGCCATATAAGTCTTGCCAATAGGTTGCATATTCAAATTCTCTTTATTGGTAGATAGTATGCCTATCTTGTACATCATGTCCATAATAAAGGTCACTGAATAATGTGCACTTTTTTTTAAATGGAAGCCAATTCCAAACTAAGAAAAAGGAGAAAAAACAAGACTGGAAGTCAGTAGATTTAGACTACATTCCAGCTGTATCACTGTCCCTCATCAGATAGCCTACCAGTCGACCCTGGCCCAAACCATAAATTCCTCAGCCACGCTGTTGGCTAAGGAATACATTCATATATAATTATTCTTAGAAATTGTTCTGCAGGGATAGACAAAAATCCTGGGAGTCACTGTTCACCACTGGAATGCTCTAGACTGACCTCCCAGGAAATAAGGTGACTGTTTTCCTGACCGACCAGTTTACTCCATTAATATACTCTTCATTCAGGTTATAGGGATGAAAACAGTAAAAATCTGAAATGAAGAGAGCTACTAGATTTCTGTTTGAGAAGATTTGGTCGATGTGGACAATTTCCTATCAGCCTGAGAGTGACAACAGTAACATATAAAGGCATGAGGGGTGTATGGATGCATTAACCGTGTAATGTGTTTTTGATTGGACCTTGCAAGAATAATGTGAGTTTCTTACAGCCAGCTCCAAATTTAAGTTGTTCATAAAGAAGCTAATGCTAAACTGACAGACTTGATAGGGTCTAGTGCAAAAAGAGGTCTACTTACCTCAGAGGCTTTGATCTCCCCAGAAATTTGTTGAAAAGTGACCAAGGTTATTCCAGCCTAGTCTATGAATACATGTAAATTCTTATTCTCACCAAGCTCCCAGACATATGATGTCTCTCACATTCCTATGGGAGATCCCATGTTTCTAACCATTCTTCTAATCTTTTAGGAAGCATACCAGGCAGTTCCCATTGCACAGATGGCATGTAGTGCCTGACTGAACTAGCAGACTTGGTGCTGTCTCAATGCCTTTTACTGGCGGCAAGGAATGATTGAATAGCTCTGATTGATACTCTTAGTACTAGCTGGACAATCTGCCTTGCTATGTTTAATCCACAGACCATGTGGCTGCTGGGAGACACTTTTTTTAACAGCTTTCTGATAATTTACAAGGGCAGCTTTTTTGAGAAATTATCTTTCCTGCTTTTAACATGTTGCTGTCTCTACACGTTCTTCGTCTGTCACTGGATTTCCTAAAAAAAAAAAACCAGCTGAACAACAAAACCCATCCCTTGTATCTCAGTGTTTATTTTCAGTTGTTTTAGTTTTAGAATATAACTCAGCAGTGCAAAGTCCTGGAAAATAACTTAGTGAAAAAGTGTCACAAATGCAGTCATGAAAAAAATACGGACACACATATCACCTTCTTGTCACTGACAGATCACATTGCTGAAAAACTTAACGAGAGATAGAAGCTTTAAACAGCTTATTAGAGCAAATTAAACAAACTGAAGGGCTCCCAGATTGTTGCTCTGGCCCACATTTTCAAATCTTCTAAATTCAAACCTAGGCAAGACTTGACTGTCTGAGGCTTTAAGCTTCGAAATAGAGTCCTTAATTTTTTACATAAGAAATTAAAGATGAAAATCACCTTTGGTCCCTTCTTTTTTGAAAAAGTGACCTACAACCACCTTTTTGAACCTGTCAGACCTAATAGTTTCCTTTAAATCAAGTCAGAAATTCAATCCCATTTGGCCTACTGCACAGTATGTGATACAGCAAACACATTTTTCCACACAGCTAATAGGAGAATTATGTACTGCCTTTTCTTCAAGGAGGATACTTGGGTAGAGGGAAAGAGACAAAAGAAAGTTGTTTTTCAGATCTAATCTTTGTTATCTCAGTTTTCCACATTTACAGTCCTCATGGTCTTACCTGCTCTCACCAGGTAATTTCCAGTTACTCACTAGTTTCCTTTAGCCTCAATACGGAAATCTTCAAGTAAGGTTAGCGCAGAAGATTAAGACTGCATTAAGATTAAGTCTGAAATGTTCTGCTACCAATTAGCCCTCTAGTATTTCTGTAAGCCTTGAATTTTTGATGCGATCAATGACACCAAGTGGAGCCATCTTCTGTGGAGTGGTTATTAAAGATATAAAAATCAATACAAAGATGATACTTGGAAATCTATATCACAAGATAATGAATCACCATGAGAGCCAGCTAAGAAGGAATGTCAGCAAACCAAACAGAAGGTTTGTGCATAACAAATTATTTGATGCTAGTAGAATTTAAGCTAAATTTTGCATGAGACAGAAGTCTTCAGGCAACACTTAGGATACATTTGCATGGCAAGGTTTTAATGAGATGAAGACACAAGACCAGCCATGCACAGGGTTTTCTGTGCATTAAAGAGAGACAGAAGGAGTGAGAGATGATTAAGACATATGGGATTAAGACAATAATGCTATAATTTGACTTTAATGACAAAACAGCATCAAAAACTTTCTCTGTCAGTAATCCTCATTCAATTTCTTTTAAATGAAACATTATTTGCCTGCACCTTAAGTGCTGATTGTTATTGGAGTTGTGTATTGGAGCTTCACAGGATACTCCAAATTTAATTTGAACTAGGGATTGATTTAGTTGGCTTCAAAGCCAGGTTTTCCTTTCCAAAATTGAACTAGTGCATGACTTTGCAAGTTCATTTGGGTTTACTGCTTGACACAATTGTATGAGACTTTACAGCATTTATGGTACGTTTTGCCCTGCTGATCTCTTGTTCACTCACACGTACAGACACATATAGAAACAGAACTATTAAAACAACACTCTTGCTACCCATCCCTGCCTTTTCCCTGGGAAACATGTTCCTCACTAAAAGCTACTAGTTCAAAAGGCTCACACAGTTCAAATCCATATTATATGAAAAATATAAGAACTTTGAATTTATGATATATCAATTAGAAGTCTCTTAGAGCATTTTCCTATCATTAGTTATGCTATAACTTTTCTGAATGCTGAGAACAGCACATTCTCATTTTGCAGATCACTCATCTTACTGAGGGATGTAAAAACCCAAACGAACATTAAGAATTGATGAGATTTTAGGCAATTGGAAAATCTGAATTTTCTTCAGTTGTAGGACACTCACCTGCTAATTGTCTATCGTGTCTATTTAAACAGTAAAATCTTTAGGCTACAAATAGATTACTACGATTGAGTCTCAACCAGGACCTCTCTCTGAACGCTAATGGGATTCAAATGAATGATTTCAATAAAAAAATTAGCTAAGAGTATCCTATAGGGAGTCTAGAAGATCTAGAATGACATGTCCTATAATGCATTTTATTCTGTTGTAGCTTTCCTCCAACTTTTATGGTATACTTTTTTAACAAACCGAATATATTCATTTTTAGACTTCATATTGCCTTTCAAGGGTTATTTGCTCTTATTCAGTAGGATTAGGGCACTTTGAACACACCTATTGTAGTACAACATCAAATGCTTCTGTTTCCTTTTTTTTTCCTAGGCACACATAGCTTTCACATTTGCAGCTGGTAAGTAGCAACACTCACAGATAATCATGCTCACAATCACAGCTTATTGTGCTTTTAACAGGACACTAAATGCAAGCCCATTATTCTTTGTTAATCAGTAACTGTCTGTTGGTTGACAGCCACTGGATACTTTTTTTCCCCCCAATTTTTTAGTGTGCGATTTCTCACCTACGCCAACCCACCCCCCCCCCCCCCCCCCCGCCCCAAATCAAGAGAATAAAACAGCAGTTCAGATCCTTAACATGGTACATGCATACTGACAAATGTTGCATCATTTGAGGATTGGCCTTTTGTCCTGTAAGAAAGAGTAACTGAAACATTACAGCAACTCCACTGCTGTCTGCTAGAGGTTGGCTGGCAAGTTAGTGAATCAACTATCTAGTTGCACAGCAAAGCTACTTCAAAACCCAGTACAGAAATAAAGAGCCATGACATACTTTGTGCAGTTTTCACCAGTCACTGCAGTTTTGACTTAATTTGTTTCCCTCCCTCTTTGCATCTTGAGTCTTTGAAGGCAAATGAACCATTCGGTGTCACAAAACAAGGAGAACTAGAACAGCCTTCAGTAAAAACAAAAACTAACGGAAAAAGCAGATCTTTTGCAGGCAACATTTCACATGGCTCAAAACGTCTTTGCTGCTGTTTAAATTCTGCAGCCCTGCGATTGTTCTGACACCTCTTTATTGTTCCTTTTAAGTGCAAATGCCTAGGTAGCATCACTATAAATGAAACAGTAGTGTTCACAGATTGCATTCAACGGCTGTTAGAGCTTCCTCTCCTTCATCTGCACAATTTGCATCTATTACAGGCTCAGGAATATAGCTTTTGCCGCTTCTCAGTGGCCTCAGAAGGGCACAAGATCCCCCCTAAAGAACGGCAGTGAGGTTGAGCTTTAAAGCCCTTCCTAGAGGCAGCCCCGCTATGCTGCTTACTGAAGGATGGGAGAATGGAAAGAAGCTGGTACTGCGAACACTTTGAAGGACATCACTATGATGTGCAATGTAAGTTCTCTGAATGATCCCATCTTGTGATATCCACCACAAAATTTAGAGTGTTTAATTTGAATTGCTAATAAAGATGCAGAGCCCTAGTCTAAGACGGCAGCACAGGCATTCATAGCCTCCTGAGCATGGCTCCGAGGGGTTTTACAAAGCGATTTGTGCAGTAGTCTGCCTCTGGGGTGCAAGAAAGAGGTGGGTGAATACATTTCGTACCTGTGAAATTCACATTTCTTTCACAGCACCGCAGGGAAAAGGAGTGTATGGAGAACAGACTGTATCATCTCTCTTAATTCGTTATTATCAGTTATGTGCTGAGAATATTTTAACAAGGGGTTTCTTCAAAAATTAACCACTATGGCCTGAGCTAAACCCCTGGATGGAAGCAGGGAAGTGTTTTCATGCAGAACAAGATAAGATGCAGGAGATACTCTGTATTTACTTTCCAATTGCTCAAACCAAGAGGAGAGACAACACTCTTAACAGTCAAATATACAAAGTGCATACTGCCTATTTATTTCTGAGAAAATTATATTTTGATGATTTGTTCTCTTTGGATAGATGAAGTTTTGTAGATGAGATCCACCTTTGTGTCTTTGTAGAAATGTTTCCAATAATTGACATGCATACATACAATAGCACGTTCCAAACACCATAACACTGAGTCTTTTAGGGAAGAAACTTATGCTATATATGTTTAGTACTTTGCGTAGGCCTGATTTAGGAAGAGACACGTTTAGATATGGTACCTATTATAACCAGGGTAGAGGTAACTGCATATTGAACATGTTTTTGTTATTATCAAACAAGTCCAACGTTTCAGTACAGTCACACTACAGCAGGTGATGCCATTGATGTCCAGGTAATACACACAATCACTGTCTTTTCTGTGATGAGACTCCACTATTACTGTATTCACATACAGTGGAAGCAAAAAGACTACTGCTACTACTATTTTTTTGTTGTTGTTGTGTGTCTTAGGAATCAGAATATAAACCAAAGCCAGGAGACTACGCCACCCTGCTGATCAACTAAAACAATAAGTTATCATATGCTTTATCTCTGTGACAATGCAATGGGATTATAATATTTTATCTTGTTTTACTAGCAAGGCATAATTGTATACCGACTCTCCATGGAGCACACAAATACTGAGACTGGGAATTTGAAAAAAGGAGCTAGGTGTATGAAAGAATTTTTCTTCCACTCTAATCAATAGAATGAAAATCTGAAGAATCACTGACACATCATCTTTCATACTCTCATTCTTTTTCTAAATAGAGAACATATTTCACTTACAGAAGCAAACTATTATAAATGTAGCTGGACACTGCATTATCTGTCCTTTGTATCCCAGTCATCTGTTCAAAAATCTTTCTCTTTGCAATATTTTTTTCTTTTAAAAGAATTAGGTAAAATCTCTTCAACCACCGTAAGCATTTCTAAGCAGATACTCCATTTGCATATCTAGTTGTCATGCAATACAAGAGTAAACCTATCTTTAAACACATAACAAACACATTTTTCTGATGAAAGATACTTGTTTTAAATAATGTTATGTTCCATAGTTAAAGAGAGATGAGATTTTATCACATAACCTACAACAGAAATATCTTGGAAAGAGCTAACCTCACTAGTTACTTACCTTTCTATTTTAAAGCGACACTTGTCTATTACTGCCTTAAACACCTTGCAGCATGACTTCAGAATCCCACTATAGATATGATCAAATGTATTATTATTCTCCTATAAATTTGAATCAGATAGAGATGTGCAAACCACAATGCCTCTAAACTAGGCAGTGACTATACAAAAAAATTAGATTTTCAGCCACTCTTAAGAATATCAGTTCATTTTCAGCTACACAGTTTATATACCTAGCAAAAAATTAATTTATCTAACATACTTTGACTCTCCAAACAAACTTCCATGAGGACAGGTGACTTTTTTTCTATTAGAAGAACACAAGTCTTTCAGATGAAGTTGCAACATGATGTTATTAGCATTCAAAGGAACGTGAGTACCACTTGAAGCTATTAAATATCACAAACTCTGCAAGGCCCACCCTTGCCACTAAACTCACTTGTTTCCCAGCTGTACCTGCCCAATGACTTAGCGGTTGTCCATTATTACTAGAAAACAGGAGTTGGGTGCCGATACAGCAGAACTTGTAAAACAAGCACAGTATATGTTTATGTATATAGACAAATTTCATGGTCATATTCCTCAGAATTTCCCACTAAAACTGTATTTGAATCAAGGTAATTAAATTAGACCACTGGTAGAACTCCAGGAGAGATTAGCTCAATCAGACAGAAAAATACCAATAGCTTCATTGATATTCAGTTGCACCCTTCCAGACAGAGAGGCGAATACAGAATAAACAGATGCAAGCAGGAAGATAACCGCTTGGCAAAACCTTGACACAAGAGCACAGTAGCCAGCTAAGTACAATTCATCCAAGTAGGATGGGGAGCACAAAAACCCAGTTCATTAGGAACCCCTGCAAGGCTTTTCAGTCTCACGTGGCACCCTTTTCAGCCCCTTGACACTAAACACCAAATGGTACTGGCCTCTCTCAAAAGCAGCATTTTTTAAAAATTGTCTCCGTGGCTGTACAAGCAGTGCCAGGAATCACCCCTCTCACTTGCCTCACGCTTCCCACCACCTGGTGCTGGCAAAGATCCCTTCGGCTGGCAAGGCAGTGGGACTTTATTTTTCCTTGTAGCTCTTTTGTAAATGCTACAATGTGGATCGTTGTCTCCTTAAGTATAATTAAGTGCTTAAGTGGCAGCATGTCATGCTGCAGTGTTGGGATCCGAGCTTGGGTCCTGAGGTACCTTACAGGCTCAGAGGGTTGACAGACAGCATTGCATTGAGTAACAGTGGTGAAGATTGCCAAAGATCGAGTAAATTCATCTAGGGGATAAATGCACATGCAAAATTTGAATGAATATACCTTCATCCGAACTTAATTGGAAATACTTTAAGGAAAGGATAAAAGGAAACAGAAATGAAGATGCCACCAAATTAAGTCTGCCACAGTAGGACCTCCAATCCCTTATGGGTCTCTTACCCAATTAGGTGTCATCATGCCCAGATTCAGGTGATGTCCCTGGAGTGCTGTAACCTGCAAAGCACAAAATATTAGTGGATTTAATATACAAACTTTACAAGCATTTAAAAAGCAAAACATGATAAAATTAGTCACATCCATGGCCAGAAATGAATCTGTATTTATCTAGCAAAGGGAAAGATATGAGGTACTTTTTGTTGGTTAGTGAACCTTGAGGAGCGCCAGAAAGGTGTTGCAGGAAGGAAGGAAGGAAGAAGTTGGCTGAATGAATCTAGGACCTCAGTTTGGTGCCTGAGAGCATGTGAAAAACTGCTGAATCCCATGTAGCAGTGGAAGGGGGTTAATAAAAACAAAACAAAAAAACCCCCAAACCCACAAGAAACCCCCCTCAAAACCCCAGCAAACCAAATCCATTCTTAATCTTCAACAATTAGGTATTTGAAGAGACCCTTGTAGCCACCTGCTTGTATTGATCATGAAAATGAAGGTTATTTGGTAGAAGGCTAACACTGCCATTAAAACTGAATTTCTTTCTCAATCAGAGGGAAAGTAGTAGCCTTTGGTGACTCAAAGACAGGTCTGAGTTCTTCCCCAAGCAAGGATCCAGTGAGAAAGAGAAAAGGGCTACTTTGATTTGCACACCACTGCTTCCTTTTAAGGGTTTGTTTGGGGTTTTTTTGTGTGGCATGTGCTCTTTTAAAAGGAGCAGGCTCTCAGCTTGCCATGGGACCCCATTATTTTCTATCTGTGGTTGAAATAAACCTCCCAAAATATATTTGGTTTCTCTTAAATTTCAAAGTGATGTCCAATCATCAGCTGCAAATGTGTTCAAAGTGATTTTAGTCAGTGCAGATTTAAAACCCTTATCAGTTGCTGTGAAACAAAGCACAGTGAAATCCTTCTCCTCATCATCATTTGTGAAATTCTGGTCAAGCCTTACTTTCAACTGTCCTCATTCAAACTTGGAGATGTTCTTTTGAAATCACAGAGAATGTTCGACTCCCAGCTAAAGCAAGCAAGCAAATTTCCACTGGATTCAGTGAAGTTACTTCAGGATTTGGCTTTGAGGTTAAGCTCATTGTTCCACAGGCTTAACTGAGAGCACAGTATCCCCATCCCTACGTAATCTTCCCATCCACTGCCCTCTCCTACTTTCTCCTTTACTTGCTCCTGGTATTTGATCATAGCCTCAGACTTACTCTTTGCCAAATGAACCAGACAAGTGTCTCCTCATTCGTTTTTGTTATTTTCAGCATTTTTATCTTATCTGCAAGTCTGTTAAATATTATTATTATTATTATTGAAGTGATTTGCATGTGTCTGGGCGCCAAGGAATATTTTCCATTCTTTCATACATTTCTGATCTGATCAAAAATACTTTATTAGGAGAAATGATTACATAAGGGCTATGGGGGAGGGGAGTGTGAAACTCGAGTTATTAATAACTGAGTACTCAAGGAATCCTCCAGCCTAAATTGGCTACAAGAATTTGATTTTAGGCTGAGACAGAAGATCTTTAATATTATCAAAGGAGAGAAAAAGAGAATAACAGCTTTGCAGCAAAAAACAAACATATGAACAAAAGCTTATTTTGGAATTGATACCCAGAGTAGTAAATGAGAAACTAAATCAAGCTCATAGTGAAGAGACAGGAGTTCTATTCTTGGATCAGTTTTTATCACTGTGCAGCCTCAAGAAACCTCTTTAATATCTGTATCTAATGGATCAAATTGAGATATTGATACTGTCTTCTTTAAAGAGCTTTGACATCCTTGATGCTAAGTATTATTACGGCATGGTCCGTGGCATGGTTTTTGAAAGCAAAAGCTGCTAGTTCCAAGCAGAGAAGTAGCATATGTTCAGTTTAGAATTTAAATGTATTTATAACTGAACGGTAATGGCAACGTCATTTATTCACATAACCATCCTGCAATCGGCTGAGGCAATCAATTTTAAAATACGTTTATTGTTATTGTACAGAGAAAAGGGAGTGAAAAGTCGGTAAGATTCATCAAGAGTTGCAGTGTACCATATGGTGGTGAATGCTGCCCTCTGGCTCAGGTTGGCAATGGTCACTCTTTGGAGATGGTCTCTTTAGAGTGTGAGAGAGACAGGAAACATTGGGATTCAATAACTTTCCTTAATACTTTCGTCTGTAATAGTTTAATGAAAAGTCTAAATGCTTAAACAAGTATCACGTTAGAAAGAAATTTCCTCAAGGACTAAATCTTATAATTATTTAAAAATTATGTTTTTCAAATATCTGCAACACAGAAGAGGAGCTATTTTCTTTTATGTATCTTTATCTTGAATGGGCTGTATAAAAGAGTCATGTCAGCATTAAACTTACAGGCCCATAGAGGACAGTTTCTTTTACAATGATTTTTTAATGATTCGAGAATACATATAACTTATTTCAACATTTTACTTTACAGTTTTAGGCAAGATTTAATTAAGACGGAAAAGCACAGCATTACTACAGCGGAGGAAAGCTTAGTCCCTTTCACTGAAAGGTAGGGCGATTGAGATGTTTATGTCCGCAGCTTAAACATAACAGCTTTAGAATCTGCTAAAGATTATACTTCCATTATTCTGCTCTAGATACATTATTGCTTTTTAAAAACCATGTGTGAACAAGTTTTAAGAAATAGAAGGCAACGATTTTATTGTGCTCATTCTCCTAGAAACTGGGGACCACCTTTCCCCTTACCAGTTGTACCTTCCATTACGCTGCCTGCACCCTTTGCAGTAGTTGGAAACAAGGAAAATCTCCCTCACTTTTCAAAGTGAGGGAGAAACGATTTCTATTACAGAAGTTAAACAGGCACTGCTTTATTGCCACTCTCCCCAAACAAAGTATGCCCCACAGAGCCTACCTGCCTTGGTGATTGCTTTTCTGGCATGTTGATTCCAGCAAAGAAGCATCAGACCTGGTGTCCTTCTCAGTGCAAGGCTCAGTTCTATTTTCCTACTTCCTCCCGCCTAAAATTCAGCTCTTTTTGGGGGGGTGGGGGGGGGTGGGGAAAGTGCGGGTGGAGTACAGAATAGAAAAGATGGTTACAGGCTAGAAGTTCAATCCAGATATATAGCAAGTAGGATTTTCTCCCTTCCTCTGCCCCACACAACTCTTTTATAAGGCCAATATGGTACAACCATTCTGATATGGAAGCATTTTATAACCATCTTGCACTCCTGTGAAGGACTATATAGAGTTTAGGACAATAGGAAATCCAGCCCCGTGACTAAGTCCTAAAGCTCATCTTTTTAGAATAGAAGCTGGAAGGGAGACTGGATGCCTGTCTCTCAAGAAGATAAAATGCAGTGTTCTGAATACAAGGCAGTATTTCTCCTGGGATTGTTTCATTTTGGGTAAGAGAGCGGTACTCTTTTTCCATAGCTGAAGTGAAAATTTTGCTTGTCTTAAGGGAGAAAGTTCAGAGCAGCTTTGGGAACAGACATCTTAGAATCAGATTGCAAATAGAAAGGAGAAATTGACAGGGCTTTTTGCACACTGATTGTACATACTGACATAACAGTAATTATAAAAAACAACTTTGGTATATTAAAAGAAAAAGGAAACCCAATGCAAACATTCAATGGAGGATTTTTAGAACCTATGAACACAATATGTGGATTCACAAGACCCTGTGGAATTAGGTAAAGGAGGGCAAAATACCCTGGGAAACCTCATCATGTGCTTTCAGCTGCACTTAACAGTAAAATTTACACTGAATGAGTCCTAAGAATTCTTTCCTATAACAGTAAGAGAAAAAAGTCATGGCAACTTGCAAGTCTTCTAGCTTAGGATTTCATTTCTGAGAAAGGAAAAAGTTACACTAAATCCATATCCCTGTAAATGAGGAGGTACAAAAAAGATTTTAGCATGCTAACTCTTTTCTTTATTTGCTCAGCAGGGGGTATTTAGAATCAAGTGGAAATTGCTGCAAGTGAATCTGAGCTTTTCAGTAACAGAAGTGGCTGTTTTGGAACCTTAGTTTCTATGTCTTTTGCCACTAACATGGCTTTTTGAGAAGGAGAGAACTTGTTTTGAAAGAAGCCAGGTAACTAGAACTGATAGGAAGATAGAAAATCCTTTTTTGCACCAGGACTAGTTTTGAAACTTCTACTTGCCCTGCTTTGAGCTGAAGCCTTGAAAAGCTCATAAAAAGTCTTTAGAACATTTGCAAAACCAAAATAGTGTTAAAATGGTTTCTTTGCAACTCAGTGTAGTTTGCTAGGTACGCTCTATTCTGAACAGAGTTTTCACATTGAAATTGATGTGACTTAGAGCTAAAACTAGGGTCATATGTTTCCCAGACCAGTGCCTTAGCCCATAGAACATAAGTCTCTATAGTTTGATAGAGGTGTTTTGGATTTTTTATGAGACAGCATGCTTTAGCCTACTCTGCATGTGACAGAGAAGTCCTCATTTCCAGTTTTTCCCCAGTGATGTAGTCAAAAATTCAAGTGAGTGGCGTTGGTATTGAAGGACCACTGTGACTTTTAAGCTGCTGTGATCTTTGAAAAATCACTATGTGTGCACAGCCTCATTGGGCCAGACTGATTAAAGGTGTCCTAGAGGTTTTGGGGGCTATATACAGTAAAGTCTCTCCCTTGTCTTCTCCATTTTACCAGTAGATGTCTTCTCAAATGTCTCAAAATGTGCAGTTCTGTCCCTCCACTTCTTCCCCCTTCATGGATGTTTTCCTCCTGAAAAGCACAGGCCTTCTCTGCTCCCTAGCTTCTTATTTCTCCCGTACAAGAGCATCTATTCACTTATTAATGTGTCTCCAATTTCTGAGAAGAGACATTAGTGGGAAAGCGTTGACACATGGTCAACATTGTTAAAGGTCTTAATCTGAATCTGGAGGTAAATTATGACAGTGGTGCTGGGCTTACTGTGCTTACATCTGAAGCCAGACGTGCACAGTTTGCTTCTCTGATGGTGCAGCAAAACTCAAGTCTCTGGGGGACTTCCAGTTTTGTATAAAGACACCCCTGTACTTCCACTTGTGTGGACAGAGTTACTAAGCCCTACAACGGAAGAGAAAGAAGGCACAGAAGACTCACTGCAAAGCATTTTGGTTTTCATCCTGTCCCTTCCACCCTCGGCATTTCCCTGAACTTTTTTCTTGGTGGAGGTCCCAGCTGAATGGGATTATTATATTGATGCAATTTCTAGAAGCAAAAATACAATGATAACAAAGGAAGTATTTTTACATTCCCTCACCTTTATACTCCAGCTAGATACTATCAGATCTTTTAAGTCCCCCATCTTAATTTTTAACAGGATATTGCTAGAAAATCCTTATTTGTAGTAATTTACTTCTTATTTAATACTTATTACTTCTCACTTATTTAGTAGAATAACTAGCTCTCAAGGAAGAGTGATGGAAAGTCCTGTTGTCATGAGAGTTGGTATGTTTTCTCACTCCTCATGGTACATATTTCACTGCCAACTTGACAGTTTCAGAGCCATGAATGCACAAAAATCATGTAGTTGCAATTTTTCAAAGGATCTCAGTGGAAAGACCTCACCTTCTTCCAACCAATTTACCAGAAAACATTCCAATATATTTTTCCATTTACTTGAATGAGGAGCTATGTTGCACAGCATACAATCTAAACCTTGAGTTTCCCTGATGAAAATGGGAGGACTTTTGACAGTCACAGTTGACATAGAAGAAACAAAGTGAAAAAGATATGCTAAATAAAAAGTCTGTTTAGTTCTTTGTGATTTCAGAAACTGCAGTTCCCTCATCACCTGTGAAACTTTTCATGAAGGCAGCAGCAGCTCCTTTGCTCAGTGACAATACCCACACAACTTAACTTACCACATCTCACATTTCATTTACATCAGAGGAGAACAAACAACCACTAGAAAACTATCCAGCAAACGTAAAATATTTCATTTAGAGAAAGCAGATCTTCAGACATATTTCAGTAAGGATGCTTGTGCACTGTATAGGGGTAATTGTTTCTCCTCCAACTTTAAAAAGTAACTGTTCTTCCATTTGTTCTAAGTAACCTCCTATTTTTCTGAGTGATTTTGCAATAAGAATTTGAATACATTCCCAAATTTAAAAAAAAAAAAGTAAATCGGACAGAAAAATAAAGATTACCTCTGCTAATGAGTATCACTAAAAGGTAAATTACTATGAATTTTCATATGCAAGTCTGCTTCCAACCTCATGAAAACCAAAACCCTGACATAAAAGCAGAGCTCTGAAACAGCTGGGTAGCTTGAATCCGATATGAACTTTATCTTTCAGAAAGATATGCTGCACATCTTATAGCTAAAGACACAGCTTTAATTTTCAAACCGTGGAGAAGAGAGGACACATAGGGAGAATTCCTCATTACTGTGTCAAGGGAAACTGAGAACATTTGCTTAGACTCCCAATAGGGGTAGGAAGACATGTTGAAAGTACTGAAAGTTGGATGTTAATAATAGATACCATAGTCCTTTTATGAGTTTTTATTTTCAAAACATGCATAGCCAAAATAAGAGTTCAGGCCTTTAAGTGAGGTTCAAGGGTATACTTTGAAATGGGAATACTATGTGAGTAGATGACATTTACACCATCTAAATTAGAAGAAAGAAATTAAAATGAGTTTATATCTAAAGTGAAAAAAATTAAGCTAATCATGTAAATCTGAAGTTATTTATGCATCAATGTCTGGGCAAAAGAATGCAGTAAACGACAGCTTGCTAACAAAGACAGAACAACTGGGCTTGAAAGGAAACACCAAGGTCTGTAGGAGAGAGGAAAGAAGGGAGAGACAGTCACCTGTTTGATGTGACACTATATCTGCAGTGGCCCAGGAACACTTGGCTGAAAATCAAGAACAAGCTCCTTTCAGCATGATGCTAAAGGCTGACTGACAGCTGGCTGAGTTGAGGAGAAAAAAAAAAAAAGGACGATAATCATAGTAAGAATAGCAACATACATTAATTATAGTTTTCACACTCATAATACCCATCTTAATCATTATCTTTGGATCAGTATCTAATTAATACTTCTGGACCAGGCCTTGCATGACGGTAATAATACTTTTAATATCATTTTCATTTGAAATCTTCTTAATGTTTTCTTTGTCTGGTTTCTTTGCCTTAATCCACATTAACTTTGCTTTTATGTAGTGCCCCTGGCAGAGTTTTTGAGACTCATAGCACAGAGTCCATGGCAATTGTGCAATACTGTTGAAAGGTCAGTTGCTCCCTTTTATTTTTTTCTTTTTTTTTTTTGGGGGTGGGAGGGGTGGGAGCAAGGGGGGAAGGCAGGGAATGTTAGATTGGTTCATTTTCTGTCAGCTCATCCTGCCTAGTTCATTTGAACCTGACATCAGGAAAACAGGGATGGCACTTTTTGGTGTCAGCCAGCAGTTACACTGAACTAGGTATAATGTGAAACTGCACCATGAGAAGGGAAAAGTCACTTCTGGGCATCTTAGAAAGCTGTGAAATGCCCTCTCAGCTTAAGAGAGAGGAATGAGGCTACAGGCCTGTCAGAAGAAAAGAATTTAAAGTGAGGTTGTGTCTGAGGGGAGGGCAAACTCAGTCAGTGTAGATGCAGAGTTTGATCCACAGCTCTCTGAAGTCAAATGTTTTAGTTTACGTCAATGGCCTTTGATTAGGCCCAGAGAGAGCTGTAAGATCCAAGGGCTGCCAGGCTTGGTTACAGTCATCAATACTATAAACCCCTGAGAGAGTTTCCTTACTAAACTCTAGGCCTTTTTGCTGCAGGACGCTAACTAAGGGCATGATCCTGAGCAAACTTAGTCCCATTGGCTTCAAGGGCTGTAAATTCTTTTGGCCATCTTACAGCACACACAGATACCCTGGTTTGCTGTAGCTGCTTAATACAAGTGATAGAAAGGGTGAGAGAGTAAGAGAGAGTTCCTGGCAAAATCCAGCTGTTCCTGCCGCCAGCACTGGTACTGCCTCCCAGAGCTTGGTGACTGCAGAATGCCCCATCCTGCTGTACACTGGCCCTGGGTGTTCACCCACTGGCATGGATCAGGCAGGCAGAGGCTGGGTCAGGCTCCCTTCCCTGTGCAAAGGGGAAGCTGGACGCTGAGACCGCCTGAGGGGAAGACTTCAGGAAGTCGGGCAAGCCATTTTGTTCCACTGAGCCCAGCAAGTGGTCCACCAACCTCAGGGTCTAAATAGGCTTGTTTCATTTTTGTATCACCTTGTGAGAAACTGTCCAATTTCTTTAGTTACTAAGGCTTTCTAAACATGGACAAGCTCAGATGGAAATCTGTTCTCTCAGAAAACAGAAACTATAACCCTCCCTGCTGTAAGGGCCAATCATAATGTTGTATACTTTGGAAATCCTTATCTGCAGATTAACCTGGAAGCTCCCCCTCTTACTCCCTCAAAGCCCAATTTATACTACATAGTTGTTTAGTTTTGGGTTTCATTGTTTTTTTTAAAATTTAATAAAAAATATTTGCAGGATGAACAGAAAATAAATCAACACTACCAGAAAACCAGCAACTCGATTGTTTCTCTCTGCTTCTGCAAAAAACCCATAAAAGCTCAATTGTCCTCTCAGGACTCCTTGGAAGTCTTAACAAAAGTCTCTAAAAAGAAACTAAATGAAAGACCAGGGAGTTAGCAGCAGGGCAGATCTATCATAGACAAATCAGACAAAACCCTCTTTCCTTCTGACCGTATCTGGGCTTAATTCTGATCTTACTCACACTGAGTAATAATTCACATCATAACTAGCCCCACTGGAGTTGCTAAAATCACTCGGAGTAAGCCATAAGCCTGTTTGACAAATAAAAGTCTGATACACTAAGGCTAAAAATCCTGAGCTAATTCAAATATTATTTTTCTAATTATGGTGCCTTTGTTTTTTTGTTGTCGTTGGTGTGGTTTGCTGCCTTCCAAAGAAGGACAGGAAGTTTGTGATTTTCTTTTTTGTTTTGTTTTTCATCTTAATATAGATTCCAGCTAAAAGTAGTGTTTTGTCTATGCTAGCAAATGCAATGAATATAAAAAGATATATGAAGAAGTGGCACCTTTTTGACAGAGATATTAAAACAGTAAAACCTGAGGCCAAGTCTACTGTACAAACTTCAGTCTGAAAAGTACATTAGTTGGCAATGTAATAGGATACGATCTCAGACATTAACCCAGACTGAGCACCTTATTTGGCCTACCCAGTGATTAACCTGATGCAAAGCCCTCATTTATTTACTGAGTGTTCGTGTTGCTACATTCACCCATATTATGTGACAGTAACTCTTAAGAGGGAGGCCTCCTGTGCTGCTGCAGAATGGCATACTATAGATTTTGTTGTACCTTTAAGGTGATCTCTTCTACATGTCTTTCTCAGTGAGTTGTAGGAGGGTTTATCCATGTTACTAATTATATTAAAGGAAGCCATTGAAAAGTATCAAAAAAGCTGTCAACTATCAAGTAAATTTTCCTGGTTTTCAGTCTAGCAGAGCTGGACACCAGCACAACTGGAAGCACTCCAAGAGTTAATCAGGTTCCTTAGGAAGGCTATTCTGCCCTTGCTTAAAATACTGAATTCCTGTGAGCAAGTTCAGCATGGAGACGTGAAGCCTGAGGAAGTCCCCAAGGTGCCAGCAGTGAAGCTGTTCAATGAATGTCATTGCACAACATTCCTCAGTTATCCTGCCAAACTCCTCCTCCAGCAGGAAGCCTGGCAACAGGGCACTCAACCAGTTGAACAAAAACTACAAGCTTTGCACTATGCGAGTGATTTGCCAACAACCAGTAGCCTGCAGGCTGGATACTGTTACCTAGTTATTAATGAATGCTGCTGATTAACCTTTTGAAAGTACTTGTCCACCACACCTACTGGTGGGAACCTGCAGTGGCAATGCTCAGGTGAGGCTGCTGACACAGAAGTGACATAGGGGATAGTGAACAGGCACCCTAACAAGTGACAGTGTCTAAGAGTTGGATACTAATATGGACGTTTTTTTCCAGAGACCTTTGGGAAGGGAAAGGAGGGATAAGAATTTTTTAAGCTTTAAAAAAGTTGTTAGTGTACATACTTCACTGTAACCTACCCTTATATCTCAGGCTGCTGTGCTTGACTGAAAATGAATTAATTTTTTGTTCAGAAGGTGGGTCTTTACTATGCCCCTGGAATAAATTTGACAGAGACTGAGACACGCTCCCCTACTAGTCTCATCAACTTTTGAAGCCCAAAACTCCTCAAAGTAATGCACTGCTGGAACCTAGAAGATGTAATCTAAAGCAATCAAAAATTATGTGTCAGGCTCCTAAGAATCATGAGAGTATTTTAAAACTAGCAGAAAAAACGTTAAGAGTTATATTTCTTTTCGTCTGTTGTCTTTCTTCGTCATACCTCCTAAGTAAGCATCTTTGAGCTTACTTTTCTTCAGAAAAATATAAAATAAACACGAAGTCAAGGCTCAGTGAAAGGATCATGAAATAACATAAATTTAAGGGCAAGAACATAAAGAAATAAAAATATTTCTGAACTACTACAAAATTTCTGCACTAAGGTATTGAGAGTTGATGAGTACAGTGAAAGCGAAATAAGCAAATATGAAAGAACTGTCTGAATCTTAATCATGGATAGAAATGAAGGATCAAAAAAACCCCTCAAATCTGAAAGAAGAGTACAGAAAGCACAAATACAGAAAGGAATACAATTGCAGGAAAACATATTATAGAGTGGAAAAAACAAAATTTAATACAACCAACCTCAATTTATCTATTACCACAGAAAGACTGCTTATGCATATCTTCACTAGGAGATATGCAAAACACTATTTTAGAAATTGTTCTGTTTTCACAATTTAACAAAACTGTTAATTTTTAAGCTAAAAGTACAGTAAGAAAATAGTGATTTCTTGCCTAAATCGTCCTTTAGGTTGATATTTCACACAACAGTTGAACCAGTTTGACAGCTTGCCGCTGTTGATTGGGGAAGCAGCCTCACTCCCCTGCTTTGTTCCCAGCCATGTGGTCTTACTTCTTCCCTTGCGCTGAAATCAGACCTTGTCTGACACCCCACTCTCTAAATTTTTTAAAAAAGATTTTTTTTTTCTGTTGCAGATACTTTTTTTTGTTTTTAGAAATTGAGAAGTAACAGTCCTATGAAACCTCACCCTTAAAACACTCCTGGAACTATGGAGAAGACAGACATTTGTGTTTTGTGCCTGTTCTGTTTGTTCTACTGTTACCCATTTCATGAAATGAAATGAAAATATTAAATACAGTGCCACTCTCATAAATTAATAAAAATGATGCAAAGTCCCCTATGCAAACTGCTAACAGAAGCAGAATATTACGAGTAAAGATGAGTTTCCTTCTGGGTGTGGTCTGACACTGTACGGAGCACAGATCCAGGCAGGCTATCAGACATCACTAGACTGAAGGTTAAGAACAAAAAATAACAAATTTGCCATATTCTGCCTTCATTTACACTCTCGCAACCTAGTTAACATTCACTGCTTCAGCTTCCTCTCACAGTAGAATTTGTGTTTGTGTATACAGATTAGTTACGTTTCCTTGTTTTCAAGACATTACTATCAGTATTTAAATAAAGGATCTGGTTTTGTTATCTTCTGATTCTGTGAGGGACTGATTTCTTTTTAAAGGTTCTTATAGCAGGATGAAAAAAAAAATAATCTGTGCTTCTGCTATAATCTGAGAACCACAAAAGGATTTCCATTACTTTGCATTAGCCAAAGCTTTTTCTTTGGGCAACACACACACAAAATATAAAAAAAATCCCAACTAACAAAACCCCACAAACCAAAAAAAAAAAATATTGGTGAAAACAAGATTTAATTTCCAATGTTCAAGCCTCATTCTTACATGTAAGGGTAGTCTCATTATTCTATGTGGTACAAACAGGACGTGGCATGATTTAGGCTATTAAAACCTGAGATTATTCAAAAGTTAACACGTGCTTTTTATTTACAGAAACAGAACAAAAGGGACTGTAATTGAAACAGATCATTTAAATAAAACCAGCATACTACTTATGCAGATAGTATATTTATGCAGATACACACGTGCACACACATGCACACCCAGTGAGAGCTTCCCGTGTTTTCTGGCTCCTGGTATTACACGTAGGAACCTAGTGGGCCCTAAAAGCCTGGTGTACACACCAGAGTTTTCTGGGTATCCAGCCTCCCCAGTAAAAATCTGGGAGTCACTGAGCACAAGCAGAGCCTCTGCTAAAATGGAGCACGGTCCTCAGCTGCCTCTCCAGGAATTTGTCTGTGTTTCATCAAATCCAGCATATTCCTGAGAAATATCTGAGGATATTTGATGAAGTGACATTTCCCGGATCATTTCCCATATTGTTCCTTTTTAAGAGACAGCTGAAATTATTTAGATTGCTTGTTAAAAGAAACAAACACAGGAAATGAAAACGGGTGAAAATAATTTCTTAATTTTGAGGGTGCACTAAGGTGGAGCAATCCTTACCAAAGATAAATGAAAATGTAAACACACTGATTTCAATCAAGAGCACTTTTCATAAGAATATTTCGCTCACTAGTTGCTGCTGATGGCTCCCTGCTCCTGTTAGAGGTGTGTTACCCATTCTGGAATATACACAAGAGTTCAAGTGTTGCATAATTACACAAAACAGGGCCTATACAAGAATATCCTGTTTTGCTTCCTGTACACTCACTAGGGTGGCTCAGCTGAATCCTTGACAACATCTAGCTCCACGAAGAAAACATCAAGGCTCCTTGCTGATAGCAGTTTTTTACCTAGAGCTTCTCAGCAGTTGGGCTGTTTAGCCCCAAAGTGTAAGCAGACAATCAACCTATTGTTTACTTTCTAGTCAGAAGGAGCATTACTGCTTTTCTTCACTGTCCATGGCCTCTGTAATCCTAGCAGTCATGTTCACTCAGCAGTAAGTCTAAATATGTGCTTCCCAAAGGAGTTTCAAATCCATGACATAGATTAGCATCACTGTGGTTTGACACTATCTGTGACAGATTCCACAGTAATTAACATTTTAAACCATGGTCAGTACTGAAATTATTTGATGAGGACTCACTCTTTCCCCAAATCGTGAGAAATTAACAAATTTAAGGGGTATTATTATTATAATAATAAAGTGAATAGGCTGTGGAGGACAATGTATCTTTCAAAACCCCTGTCAGCATTGCTTCATCTCATTACATATCACTATATCTTAAAAAAAGGAGTGATTCAATTGTGCGATGGTGAATCATTAAACTTAACAAACATTCAAGGAACACACATGCCACTACAAATTAACCATTAGCACTGCATGGCATTCATCCTTTCTGTCACACACTGTGGGAAGCACGCCTTATTAGCATGGAAGCACGGAGCAATAGTATCTCAGTGTACTTAACATTCGCTTACCTTGGAAAAAAGAGCACACAATTGCACTCAAACAAAAAACTCAATCCCCAAAATGCTGAAGCTCTATTCCTTTCCACATTTAATCCCAGGATTTAAAAATTACAAAATTGAATCCTAAAGCCTTTTCTTTCCCCTCTTCCAGTTCACCTTTTTTTACAATGAAATGTAGTTTTTGCATTTTTAATCAGCCTTAACCATAAACAAGGCAAGCGTCACAATTGTGGCTATTTCAGGGTTCCCTCTTACACACTTCGTTTTTGGTTTTGAATTTCAATAGTACCCTCAACTGGGGGTCTTCCTGGATTCCAGATGTCGAATTATATGGTCTATCCTATTCTTCTTATAGTGGCAATCCAGTTCCCTGTTAAGTTTCACAGGGATCTCAATAGCTATTCTGAAATCGCACGTTTCTTCTTGAATTGTATTAAAACTGAACTTAATTTTGTCATCTTGATTATTATGAAACAGCTCTCCTTGACTTAACAGTTTCTTAGAAATATCTGCTCTCTTTTTGCTTTGTCTCAATCATATGAAGCCCCCTGTGCAAATTCTTAAGAAAAAAAAAATCTACATTTAGCATCATAATCTACATTTAGTGTTCCTGTTTGAGGTCCTGTGCGGTCTATAAAACCTCAAGAAAGGGGCTCACTTCCCATGCCTATCCTACTTACACGCTGTTTTATGTAAGAATCAAGAGTATGTTTTACAACCACTTTGCCATGTTAAAAAAGGAGGAACATAAAATTGACTTTCAGGGGGAGGGTAGACTTATGTTTTGTTTCACTAGCTTCTTTCAGAGTAAACTTGTAAAATAAAAAGATATAAATGCCAAACAATTTTGTAAAAGCTAATGTAGCAGTAAACCAGAGACTCCCACTGACCTAAGAAGCAGAACTGGTATTTTAAACCTGTACAGCTTTAACATGCATTTTACACATAGACATATCTGAAATTTCATTTTATCTGAAGCGTAACAAAGCACTATGGAATCACACGCATCTCAGAAATTACTCCTACCTACTCCTAGTTCAAAAAGTAACAGAGGCTTGCTGGCAGATAAGGTTAACATTGTGTAAGGTGTTTGAACTAGCAGAGCAGTTCAGATATGTAACAATGCATCACGAAGTCATGGCCTTTGGCACCCCTGCTCGTGGTATTATTAATTATGCATTTCCTCATCTTATTAGTGTTTGAATGGCTGTAAAAAACAAACAATGCTTCCCTAAAGGATATTACGGCCATACTACAGCTTGACATCTTTCTGGGATTGATAACAGAGGAACTAGTCCTACAAGTGACCTTTGGCTTGTATGTCCTCAAGACAATTTTAGTTTTGGATAGATTACATGGGTAACTTATCTGGCCTTGGGAGGGATCATTTCTTCAGAGATATAGAGGACCCCATTGAGCTACATGGCAGCAGTCTAAGCTCCCCTTCTCTTATAAAAAAAAAACCCTAGTATCTGTTGAGACTCAACCATATCAGCAAAGCATTAAGTTATTGAATAATCTAAGCCTACCTGTAGACCCAGACATACCTGTGTTCATTACACTATGACTGTAATTTGCTTTTAAATCACAAAGACCTAAAACCCCTATAGTTACAGTAGTTGAATTACTATCATCTTAGGTTAGGAGCTGTAGTTTACCTACAGTTATATAAATATGCATGTAAAATTGTAGACATGTAAAGTTATCTGAATTTCTACAAAAGTCTCACCTCCTAACTTTAGATCTGTTCATAAGTGACATATCTTTAAGCAAGTCTAGTTCCAAAGCAGTACGCTTTATTAGCATTATCAAAAGGAGGAACCAAACTCCCATTGTTCATGCTAGACCAGTTTACAGCAACATCTGCTGGATAACCTAGAGCTGGAATAACAGAGAGTCTGACATACTGAAGTGACAGAACAATATGAGACAAGGCTATGGGAAGGCATGGGTTAGATAAGAGGATAAGAGAAGGCTTTCAGATCAAACACTTTGCTTCACAATGACACCTACCCTTCACTACTGCCTCTGCCATTGATTTCATGACTTGTCCAGGTTGCCAGTTCATCTAGAAAACTCCCCAGCTTATGAGAGGTTGTATCAGAAGCAATAAAATCAGATGGCAGTTTTGTATGCCTTGGGGGAGAAAGTAGATCCATACACTAGGGAAAATAATAGAAAAACTAGAATGGTTTTATTCTGTACCACAGTCATTTAATGTTTCAGCTGGCATTAAATTTAAGTGCACCTCATAGTGTTAGCACCTCAGGTTTGATGGCTAAAAGTTTCCCCCTTTTTAAGAGAAAGAACATTTAAAATGCCCACATTCACATTAGTAAATCAATAACAAGGATATTTGCTTTGATAGTCTTGTTGACACACAATAGTTGAGGCACTTTTATTATATTTTTTTTATTATGGCAGGAGTATCTTTAGGGCAAAGTCTCCAGGAGAAACACTATTAAATACTTAGCTTGGACAAAACCTTCTTGCAGAGGAATTTTCAATTGCTTTTCAGCTGCACTTTGGTTTATTGTTTGCTTTAAATCAGGCCAGAGTCTAAGATACACATCATGGTGTCTGTTAAAAAATCATTATGGTGCAATTAAAAATGTTAAAGGTGGAATTCCCCCTCCTCTCTCTCTGTATAATTGTTGTATGCTTCCTCTGTGCCTTTCATGATTATCTGCACCAGCTCTGGTCAGGAGATACAGCTGTCATGAAACACTCAACAGATGGCAGTGGCTGAGTGATGCTTTATCCATTTTTGGATGCTCTACTGACATTTGAGCTCATGCCTTCTCTAAATGCTGTCATGCCCCTGACTCCTTTTAGCCAACACAAGCCTACAACATGCAGTGACAATATTCATCTTTCCAAAGGAATAGAGATAAATTGAACTGCCCTTATGAAAAGCAATATAAAATACTTAAATTTAGTGTCCTTTAAAACTTTTAACCATTATAGATAGATATGGCTAGAAAATAGATAGACTGATAAATTGGTAGATGGATCTCCTTTCTTACTGCTGTTTCATCCTTAAGCTATTTTATTCTTATAAGGCTCTTCAGAGATTGATTTAGCTTACAAAGAACAGCAATTTCTCTCCAGTTTTAGGAAACTGCTAGGAACTAGAGTGCTTTGAAAAGAAATTGATTAGCACAACTCCTGTAAAAAGAAAGGAAAACAGCTAAAAAGATACACAGTATCTTTGAGCTTTTCAGGTAGTAAAGGCTGCTTAGTGTTTTATCTTAAATTAAGTTTTTAAAGCTTACTCCTATTGCATTTTTGATATAGTTGGAGTCAAATTGGAAGCAACAGCAGCTTGTGGAATGGAAGACATAAGTGCTTTTGTGTTTGTTTGGGTTTTTGTTTGTTTTAAAAAAGCTTTATAATAGTGCCATCTAATATAATTGCTTGGTATGGACTGTGACAATCCGGGTATGTGTCCCACATAGAGGACTACATTTTGCACTTCCCAAGGTTCAATCCCAGTCATTGTGGTTCCTGATATAAAAACAAACAAGGAGATAAGAGATGGAGAGAGAAGAGGTGGATAAATTCATGTACTTAATCATAGGGATTAAGAAAGACTTCTTGGGAATGGCAGGTACTGGTATTCTGTCCTGACCTAGGAGTGGTGGCCACATTTTTCTCATACTGTTTCCAGCACAACTCATTCTAAATACAGGATGTCCAGAGACTACTGCTGCAAACATAGCTGATGTGTTTAATTGCACAAACACTTGATGATACCCTTCACTATGAGGCCTATTTTTTTTTTTTTAAAGTTGGTAAGATTGATGTGATTTGCAAGTTAATTTGTACCTTGATAGCAATGAAAGAAAACGTAAGGGCTACACCGCTTTGTCAACAGTCCTTGCTGAACAGCCAGGAGATATTTAACCAAGTATTTAGGTAATCAAGACACACCCTCTGGTGTGATGAAACAAGAATCAAGGTTAAGAAGTATGATTTAATTCAAACCTAAATTTAGATTTAACACTGGAATTAACAGCAGAATGATTCCATGACAGCATGGGGGTACACTCAGAAGCAGGACTTACTTTTCACAGCTCAGCAGTAGATTATGGCCTGTGTGAATTAACGCAAGTTAAGATCTCTGAAATAACTGCAATAGAAATTAACTTCCACAAACAGATCTTACTATTTACTCACACTACCCACAGTTCGCTACTACAGGACACAACTGACTCATTTAGCTCCTTACAGATTTCAAATTAGTCACAGGACCTCCAGATTGCTGTCTGAAACTCTGTTGGGTTTAAGGGCAATAGTTGTAGATAGGCCAATTTCAATCACTTTTCATACTCTATTCCCTTCTGTTATCCTTCAACTGTTAAGATAGTAAGAGAAAAAAGCACTCAGTCTATACCTGAGCTTGTAATTAATCAATAGGATTGCAGCCACTTATTTTCAACATAAAAAGCCCTACATGGTTTGCCTGCACAAAAGCTTCATTTATTGAACATTTAATTCCCAAATTGTACCTCTAGAGACAGCAAGCTACCAAGAGAATCTAACGTAGACATCCTAACTTAACAGTGCCTACTTTTCATTTATTCTTGAGCTGCACAGACAGCATCCTTGCTAGATCAGGACAGTCAGATGTGGCCAACTAATCTACACTAATCAGCCTAATAAGCCTTTGGACCTAAGAAAGCAATGGGAAGATACACGGTTCAGGCTGAGCACAATCACATACATAGCTGTATGCCTGAGCACTAGAAATGAAAGAGATGCTAATGCTGTATACCAGAGGGTTAATCTTCTTTCTTACTGCTTAGAAGTCCTCTGGATCCTATTTTCACTATGCACCCATGCCAAGAGTGCAGACAGTGATTCCCACGAGTTTCTCCCTTTAAGACAGCACTCTGATGCCTCAGCAAGTAACAGAGAATGTGTAATATATGCATTTATCATAGGTTCACATCCCCTTAAATACCATCACTTATTTAAATAGTATTTACCTCATATTCCACAAAAGTATGTGATATAGCTGTAGCCAGATAATTCACAATTTTTGCTGTTCTGAGCCATTTCATTCATTATCTAATGGATGCAGTGAATGAAATAAAGTATAGTTCTTTGCAGGACTGTCTTGTGCTTTTAGAGGCGCTTTTGTACTAGCTTCAGAATTCTGTACCTTACAGAAGGGAAAGATACAGAAGAAGCTACAGAGGGATTTTTAACTCCTCTTCTGCAATGTGTAAACTTAAGCTATGGAAGAGTCTGCAGCGCATCTGTAATCTGGAGAGCATTACTGTTTCACACAGCATTTCCCATCGCATATGTTTATCCCACACAGTACCATGGAGCTACATTAATGAACAGAACATTATTAGTGGTTATAGTTGTACTCTGAGTTAAAGACCTAAGAACGACCTGTTATGCACTTCATACAAATAACGGTATAACACTGAAAGTTTCTGTACAAGTTCTTGCTCCAAGTCACATCATAAGACAATCATATTCTTTGTAAAAAAGGGTAAGAGTAATTATTTTCCATATGTTCATGACTTCGACTTATTTCAGCATCATTAATTTAGGGGGCGGGCATTTTCATGCTTTTCTTGGCTTTTGTTATAGATAAGATTATAGAAGTTTGAGCTGAGTGCTGTATGAGGATGGTGACTTATTTTGTTCTTTCTTGAGCATACAACAATGCACTGATAAAGGACTAACAGCATAAACACTGGGAAAAGCAGTAATGAACATCCTGAAAACACCAAAACAGCAAAGCTGAGCAAAAAATTTTTGCTGCAAAGATTCACAAGCCACAGCTGATTTGTCTGAGCACTGCAAGACTAGACACAATAGGGAGCTTTCCAGTACTAATCTGTTCTGACATTTTATAGAAACTAATTCTTGCAGACAAATAAAGGTCTAGTATGGAACAATTTTATTCAGACCATCAGCATCCTTCCTGATTTGATCTGATTTTCAAATAGCATATGTTTTTCTGTTTGTGGTCTTCACATTCTGCATAAAAGCAAGATAAAACTAGCAAATGCAGCATTCACGAGAAAGGTAAGATATCAGGCAAGTACAGTTTAAACAGGTTTTAAGGCAGGACAATTTTGTAACAGGGAGAAAATTAAACAAGAACAGTATTACCCATTTCTATACATATGACATATATGTATGCATGTCTATGTGTCTATTCACACATACACATGCACATTTAGAATTTTAAGAAAACACTGTATTATGATTTTTTTTTTCAGCTGTGTATATGCTGATCATAAGTCAGTGCCTGGAGCTCTAAAAAAAGCTATTTGAGTCTGGAGTTTTTTGTGCATGTGGCTTGAGCAGTGGCCCTTCTGTCAATGTTTCACCACATTATTTTAAAGATCAACTCTTTGCATATGAGGAGACAGATGCTGGTGATTTAGGTAGGCCACCACACTACACTACTTTTACTCAGTTGATATTTAATGATATACCATTTAATGCAGTTCATCTTCCATAACCCTGGGTTCAAACAGAAGCAGCTGCCATTAGGGTTGCACCAGTACTGAACTTCCAACCAAAGCATAGGAGAGCTTCTTTTACAGCTCTAGCTACTGGACCCATCTGGCTCTTCATTTAAGTATGGCAAATGAAGGAGAGAAACACTTTGCTTCCCATCAGTGAGGTCCTGAACAGAATGCATAATTATTCAGAATAAAGGCTTTCCAGTCAAAAGTAGCTGCATTAGCAACACATTCCTAAACTTTTATTGATGAAAACAATTTAATCCATCTTACTATCTAAAGAACACACTGATGGTATCAGAAGCATATAAAAAGAGGAATCATACCTGAAAAATTTTTTAATACCAACATACCCAAGGCTGATCATGAGGAAAACTGGGTCGGTATTTCTAAAACAGAAATATATTTTTTAAATTTATCTCAATTTTGAAGTAAGAAGGGGAGAGGAAAGGAAAAATTTGTAGGCTTGCAGGGTGCAGCAGAAGCTGAAGTATAGTCTCTTTCTAGCAGGAGACAGATTATTAAAGTAGGAAGCTTGCTGTTCCCCAATATCCCAGATCTGAATGCTTTAACTAAAGAAGTTATTTCCCTCCTCCAGCAAATTACATGAAATGCAAGCCTTTAGAGGTGCGTTCAGTTTTTCTTTCCATCATTTCTTTGAAGCAGAAATCCTGCAAGTGCCAGAAATGTTATCAAACCAGTTGCTTTAAAAAGACCTTTTAAATTAAAAAATCCTTTCCTAATGCAATAATCTTCCGTTTTCATTTTTGTTCTTGTATAGATGTGACAAAGTAGATTATGGCAGAACTACATTTACCTCCAATTCCTACCAACATCTGTAAATTAGGATTTGCAAGAAAAGAAGTGGATTATGGACTTTCATTACAATTACAGGGCTACAGAACAACAACTGTTGCCTAGTTATGATTATATCTAATCCTTTCATTGGACTAAAGAAATTTACATATCTTAACTGTGAAAGTAGGTGTTGTCTCTTATCAGTAGCTTTTAAAGCAGAGGTATCCAAGCACAACGCACTTTAAAATTACAGGAATCTCTGGATTTACATGCAGCTTCACTTCTTTTTGGTTTCTCTCTACATCTAAGACTATGAACTCAATTTATAATCGTTAGAGGATTCAGTCTCAATTATGGACTATATTATTGGTGATGCTATTTTTACTATTGAAAGCCCCTCAGTGCAAACATTCCTAGAATTTAAGTCTAAATGCCAAAATCAGTTCTGGATGGGTTCTCCATCACTTGTTCTACCCAATATAAATATTGTTCTAGCACACTTCAACAAAATGGAGCCAATTCTCCTCTTTCCCATTATTTGCCAGATTTCAGTCCTTCCTCTTTTCTCCAAGAATACTAAATCTAAATTGTAACATTTGACTCAAAGATAAAAACATTTATGAAACATGGAAAGAGTTTGGCTGAATCTGAATTTCTATGCTGAATTAGCAGAAATTATTTTTGTATTCTAGGGAAATTCTCAAAGACACTGCTTTACTTCCAAGTGTTGATTTCCCTTAAAAGTTAAACAGGATAACCTTGCCAAGCTTCATCAATTTTATATTTCTAGAATCAGGTGATGTTAAACTTGTCAACTTCCCTTGTACTTTGCAAGCCTGTTTTCCCCTTAAACTTCATCCTCCAAACACATACAAATGAACAATTGGTGGACAGAAGTTTATGCTATATCTGTAGGAATCCCTGGGATGCTTGACTTGTTTTCTTTTAAAGAAATAAAACCTAATAAATATTCCACTTAACACCACTTAGGAAGTGGCATTAAGAAGGAAAAGGCCAGGAACTAGGTTTATAAAGAGATTCTATCTTGCAACCTCCTTGTTTTTTCTTCTGGTGCCTTCCAGAACTCAGTATACTGTAAGAAGTTATGCTTCTGTGAATGCTTATTTTGCTGTGAATAGCAACTTCAACTGGATAGTTGCGGTGCAAGTGTTTTGCACAAAAGTGACTTCCCAGTGTTTAGAAACAGACAGCAGAAGAAAGTAGACCCTCTTTTTCCTGCTGCTTCTTGGCATCCTAATGGTATTACACAGCTAATTCTTCCGTGCAAATGGGCTAAAGAAGAGCCTAAGTTCTGTTTTAGATATTCTTGCCCAAAACTTCAAAACCTGCTCAGGTGATCCCTAGCTCTTGGCGCCTGTCAAGTCTGGAGGCATTTGCAGGTTAAGTGGCATAAGTCCACAGATGCCAGAAGTTTTTTGGGTTTGTTTTTGTGGGTTTTTGGGGGTTGGTTTTTTTGGTTTTTTTCTTCCTTAAACATAGCAACCAGTAATGAAAGATCACACAGGGAATTGGGATCTTTCATATTTCTAGTTGAAGCAATCCATGAAGTTTCTTCCAAAGGAATTGAAGCACCTTGATGCCCTAAGGATTTCTAATTTTCCTTATGGAGAAGGACTCAATGCTCCAAATCCCCAAATCCTTCTGATGCAACAAGGTGCTTTCTCAGTGTGCACCCAACACTTTAGTCCAGGGTTCTGTGAACTTTGGTAGCATTAGTGGCTGCTTAGCTTACAGGAATTTTGCTATCTTCCAGGTTTTCTTAGCCAGAAAGATACTTTCTTAAGTATATTTAAGTAGTATTTTCAAAGTAGGAACTTACAACTTCATAGCCAAACAGAAATAGTAGATTTATCTGTAAGAAGTTAGTTGAAAAGGGAATAACCCCACTTGCTCTAATCATAACAGCCACCAAAACCACATCAGGGCTGAGGACCAGTTATGATCTCTCCAGCAGAGACACAGGTTTGTACCTCTGACAGCATCTCAAGATATGATGTTCTCAAAGATAAGGAGTGGAAAAAGCTGAAACTGTTAGATCAGAGGAAGAAAAAAAGTGCTATGGGGATACAGTTTTGCTTTTAAGGGCTTGGCCATTTAATTGTAGACAACAAAGTTGCAAATGTTATCTGGAAAATAGTACCTAGGACCCAGATTACCTGTAGCCACCTAAGACGTAAGTATGGCCCTATCACATGATGAGTAATGTGTTGGCTGTGAGAGAGCATCTAAGCAGTAAGACATCTAATTTGATACACATACCAACTGCTATACCAGGATTATGTATGCCATTTATCAGGATCTCCTCCTATGCACATTTTATTCACATAAGTGTGCATTCATTTTTGTGATAGCATCACATCCTACAGAAGGTGGGGGAAAGGAAAGAGAACATGCCACAGGCACATAGGCTATTAGCCTGCAAGAATAACTAATCCAGCCTACATTTTTTCCCCTTTCTTTCCTGTGAGCCTTCAGACAAAGAAGGAGAGCAGGAGGATCTGGAAGGCAAGGCAGTCTACAGTGCATAGGCCTGTAGACTATTTGAGACAGAGCAACTTATCTCTTAGCATGCTCAAATTCTTCTTCTGACACCTACCCATTTGCTCTGTTGATTAAATAGTTTTGTAGCTATACAGAGACACTGTCACGCTCCATGACGATGATACACTGACACTTATGTGTGGTCAGGTAAAAGCAAGTTATTCTTTACTGCACACTCAAGTCTACTTCAGTTTTCACTCATACCAGAGCATTTCTTGAACCTTTCAATACTCTTGCACCATATTATATTTTTGACAGATATATCAGCTTTAAGATTGTCCAAGTCTAATTTTTCTGCCTGTATTTGAAGTTTTTCCTCTGACCTGAGCAACATTCACGACATTTACCCACCAAATATATATTAATAAATTCAGACTATGCTATTATTCTTTCCTCAAGAAAGTGAAATGAAATTACCAGCGCACCATACATCCTTGTAAAGCCTTTCTAGAGACTTCACCAAGTCAAACTCTTAACCCTTCAGCCAGAATTGAAAACCCATCAGTTCTCATTAATGTGGTTTAGTAAGACTATTGAGTAACATAGTTTTGATTTTTGTAAAACAACCTCAGAAAATTTCCCAACACACTAACGTAAACATATTAGTGAATATATTTAGCATGGTTTTATAACAAATTAGGTACGTTAGGGTATTTTTCTTAAACTTTCAACCACATCTCAATCCTGACCTTATCCACTGCTTCACTACTTGTTCCATTGTTTTTTTACAATTAGATATTAAATGCAAGTTGTCATAAATGCTAGAATAACTTGACGAGTAGCAGACTTTTCCATTTTCTAGGAGAAAGAGTCATAATGAAGCCAGCTCAAAGTCTGCATGTAGTCGCTGCCCAAAGAGTATATTTTCTTAAAATCTCTGTGCACTAAGGTTCCTTCCAAACTAAATGATGCTAATTTTATGCAAAGTATTATTAAAGAGATAATTTTATTGATTTTATAGCTTTACTCAAAAACAGTAAAGACATAAAATGATGCTTAACATCTTGACATTTGCTTTTACCCTCCTTCCTCCCAATAAATTTATTCTCCCAAGTATTAACTAGTGTAAGTTTCTGGTACCTCTCAAGGAAGAAATTGCTCTACAGTAAGATTTATTGGAACTAAAAGGGGGAAAGGTGGTATTAAGCATTTTTGGCAATGTCATCTCGGAAGATTGTCTGTTTACATCTTCACTCCAACATAAAATTTGACCTATGATAAAAATAATATGAAATCTCAGTTTCCATAATGGTTCTCAGTTTTCTTGTATCCTTTCTAAATACTAGAATGAAACCATGACCTCAGTAGGAAATCTACGGACACTTGAACAGAAGGTTATCATAATTAAAATTGACTGTGGGAAAAGACTGTCCTTATTTACACTTACACAGAAGGTTTACAGGCCAAACAGAAGTCATACTTGCCTATTGCCTTATCAGATTGTTTCTAAGGAAGAAGCTAGAAATATTTGTTTGGCAACCACTTATTTTGTAATGAGGTCAGCATGTTCATTTGTTTTTCTCCAAGTAATACTTAGTCCCACACCTTCAACTAAAGGACAAAGACTATTATTGCAGAGTATTAGCAAGAAGCTTATAAAAAAAACAGAACAGAGGTTGCTTAACAACATAATACAATGGCCAAAGGCATCTGACAATGTTGAAAACAAAAAGGTTTATAGATAATGTTAAGTATTTGATTACACAAAAGACATTGCAGAAATATACTACTTGGCATAACTGTGTTTGGAATTATTTCTATTTAATCTGCCACTTCTCCTATGCTACGTACAGTAGGTAATAACTAGTATTGTTTCACTACACTTAACGCCACAGTACTTCCGAAGAAACTTGGGTTTGTGAGTCTGCCTTTGTTTCATATATATAAATTCCCGTTACCAAGAACTGAGGGTGGTGTCCTTCCTCAGTGCTGGATGGACTCTAACTTGCTTACCATGTGTATTCTGACTGAGAGATCTCATTTGTGCAGAGTAGATTGAATCTAACAATTTTCATCTCTAGCTGGGAAAATGTTACCTTGGAGATACTGCAACGTGATAAATGCATTATTGGTCAGTAGTGACTGGATAAAAGCAATATTGTCAGGCAGGTTTTCAGATGTAATATGAATGGGAGAATAGGAAACCAAAATCAACTCAAAAGACTTTTTCCTTTCCTTGAACATCAAGTGTCAACCTCAATACGATGATAATAGAAATTACTTTCTGTTTGTGATTGAGTAACAGTGATAACTCTTCCTTTATTTAGGGTCCTTTCATCTTTTTAGATCAAGTGCTTTATAGGCTTTAGATGAAGATTACTCCCTCACATCTACCTACCACTGCCATGCAGTCAGCCTTTGGGATGCCAGTGGAGAGTGCCAGCAGCACCACATAGCAGGTTCCAGAAGGGGAAGTAAAAAAAGAATTAATCCAGCTGAAACAGCAGAAAGGACAAAATAATGACCCAAAATGGAACCTGGCCAAGGCACCAGGCTTAACTATCATACAAGGAGCTGAGCAACTGTTACAGTTTAGTTTTGTGTCTCATCAGCCATGGAAAACCCAGCCAAAACACCACTGGTGGGCCCTCTGTCGATGAACTGGTTTAGTACTCTTCTTGCCTCTGTAAGTGGCAAGAGGCATCATCTATTAATTTGCCAACAGCCCCGACAGCAACACCCAAGTCTCTATTGTTCTCCTTTCCAAGCCACGCACAACCCAGTTTACTTAATAGAGAATGACAAAGTTGCAAAGCAGTATGGCTAAAGAGACAGGCATTCAAGAGGATAATGATCTGTCAAAGAGGGCTGTGGCAAAAGGAGTTTACATGAAGATTAATCAATGTTTACAGCTTTTTACATTTATGAGAACAAAGCACCGCTCCTACCCACCACCAACTCTTTGGAAAGACAGAGAAGAGAAGCCTCACTTTTTAACTGAGGGATGGGAATATTACTGTGTATACTCTGTAAGCTCCAGTTTTAGTAGGTATAAACCCATAGTTGTTCTTTAGTGGTGGACCAATGTTTAGTAGACATTGGATGCATCACTTACACACTGCTTGAAGGTATTTGCATATTATGGTAAAGCTACCTGAGTAAAACCACCCCAAACCCCCCAGAAAAAATCACACTAACAATTTGCCTCCATGAGCTACCACAGCTGTCACGATTCATGGTGGTTCAAGAATTAAGTAATCTCTTCTTTCAGAATTTCTGTAATTCAAGAAATGAAGCAAGTGTGTCTTTTTAGGATGCAGCAATTAGAGGTGATGTGACAGAACACACAGTAAGATCTGTACAAAGAAGGATTTGAGGAATTTCTTAACCTGAAAACTGGAACATGAGTTTAAAAAAATCAACTTATTGATTTCTACATCATATTTACAAAAGCTTGTGTTGTGAAATATGAATTATAGCTTCCTATGCCAGTATAAGCCTTGAGCCCCGATGGAATCCATCCTAATGAGAACAAGTGGGTCAACACTGCTAGCTTCATTCAGCCATTTCCCAATAAGGGGGATAGGTTTATACTCTGTGTCTGCCTAATGGGAGTAGCCCTCACACCTGTCTCAGTCTTTCCTGGCCACAGCACCCAGGTAGGTGGCAGTACAGACCTAAAAGCTCTTTTTTTTTTTTGCCATCATCCTTCCCTCCTCCAACCATGATGGAGGCTCTGCCTCTGAGGCCCTGCTCCACCCTAAGATTGGTATGTGGTGCAAATTCAGAATAACTCAATTACAGATGATAAAGTTACTCTAGATCTGCCCAACTTCCATTAAGACAGGAATCTCTCTTAGGACAAGCCAGCACAAAATGGAACCGATTTGGCATGGGCTTAATAGGCAGATATATGAGTCAGCATTTCTGTTTTCTTCTGTACCTCATGGGGTTTGCAGTGCCTAGTTAGTAAGGTGGTTTCCTGGTGCCTCTGGGGAATGCCGTTAGCCTGCAAGCCTCACCCAGCTGCTTCTCAAAGGAGCAGCCCCTTTACCCGCCCTTCTGTGTGATAAACTCCTCCACCAACGTGGAGTCAGGGCAAAACAATGGCAAGTGACAGCGACTAAACTGTATAAACATGTTGACAACTGATTAAGCAAAAATAAAACAAGACTCAAATAGCTCTTCTGCATAATTCCTCATTTGCATAACCAAAAGGGTGGCAAGACTCCAGCCACTGTTCATTTCCTGCAGCAGCCAGAATAATTCTGTTTGGAGTGCTCCTTTGCCAATGGGAATTTCAAAACTCTGCAAGGCACTAGGGAACCCGGCAGCCGCTCAGCCGGCCACCGAGGCAGCGAAGCCTCCTGCCATGGTCACAGAAGGGCAGCAGGGTTTTGTTGAAGCTGCTCCTCAGCAGACTCACAGGAGCACTTGTAGGCAAAACGCCACAACAACAGACAGCGGAGACACCACATACTACAGACCCACATTGGAGACAAACTTCAGTGCACCAACCGCAGTCAGCCCTGCTTCTATGAAATTACCTCAACTAAAGGAAGAAGCATTCCGAGGTGTAATAAAGCAAAAATGGATGTCTCTTGCTAGACCAAACTCAGCAAACCACTAACCTTGAGAGGAGATGTTACTGAGAATATCTAATACTATACTGTGCCCTCTAAAGAATCTCTAAAATTTAGGCAAGAATTGACAGCTCTGTTCTGAAAAAAAGAAACAAACCTGGAGAGTATTTAATCATTTTGCCTTCGCTGTGTACTGGTCTGGTCTGGCCTTACCTGCAAGTGCTTCTGCAGGAGTTTTCCTTTAGTAAGGGTTTGGCTCTTGCAAAACTGATAATGTTTTCTGGTTGCCTCTCTGTCCTTCTCATTATAATTTCCAAGTAATCTGATATGAAATTAATGTTTCTTTAACAATAACAAACCTATGCCAACAAGGCAGATATTGTGACATTACCACAGCTGGAAGAAATTCTTACAAAGCCAGAAGTGTTGCAGGCTGCTTACAAAGCCATCAGGTTGCATCTATGCAAAAGGTTAGTCTGATGCTTATTTGAAAGCAGAATTTTAACTCTGTTTATATACAAGTCCAAATAAGCTCAGCTGAAATATTACCATTCTTCAGGGGGTACAGATGCATGCACTGTTTGGCCAAGACTTCTTTAAAGCTGTTTGAAACTCAGTTTAATGGCAACCTATTGTTAGACAGGTGATCCCATTTCCAATAAGGTAGTTGGAAAATATTCCTGCTGATACAGTACAACATTTCAGCTCCACAAAATAAATCTAGAACAGGCCAGTTCATGCTATTTTGACTATGGCTGCTACAGCAGAAGAGTTTGTCTTGACTGTATCTTCTTGTCACTAATCTAGTTCTCCTGGACAATAAATGAAGGATTTTAAAATACTTTTTTCCTGTTCAGAGCAGACTTTGCTTTTGTGCAGATTCTCAAGACCTCTTTTATGTGAAGGGAGCTAGGTTGAGTTTCCTTGTTAAGCCAGAGGCAATCTGTAGTAGTATGACTCCTCTTTTAGTTTGAGAGCTGAGATGAAACAGTCTTGAAAAGAGATTGTCCCCCCTCACCCCCATGCCTACTGCACTGAAGCCAGACACTGTAACAAAGTTAAAAATAGTATTGGACTATCTACTCCCAATCTGTACAGGCTGCTTTGCCTTCAGGTTTTTGCATTTTTAGGATTTCTACTAAAACTTAAGATCAGGTCAGTTCTATTCAAAGTGTTACAAGTTTTTTAACCCTCCTTTTTCAGAGTGGCATTTGTCCTCCATTCCCTGTATACACTTTCCTCTAACTCTCACACCCTGCTCTCTACCACACAACCAGCCCAGAATTTTTACAGCTGTACATTTCCCCCTCCTCCATTCCCCTAAAGCTCTTATCACAATTTACACTACATTGTCCCTTGTCTAGCTTGTTGCCTATATTGTCAGCATTATGCCCTCAAAGCATCCAACCATTGGTACTTTCTGTATTTCCCTTAGCTACTAATTTCTGAGGAAGGATCTCCTCATATGATACAATGTCTTTTGTTACCCCATCATAGCTGTCCTACATGAAGAGCCTAGGCTTGCTTGGAAACAGGAAACACAGACATGCACAGACACCGGACCCTCCTGAAGGTCAGTATGGGTCCCACCACGTGCAAGGAGGGGTACTAGCCACATAGGAAACAGCATTTTTCCCCCTGGGGGCCCACTGTGTGTCTCCTCCCAGACACACATTCATAGGGTTGGGCAGTCTCCATACTCTGCCGCTGCTACCACAATTTGTCAAAAAAAGTGTCCCCTGGGATTGCAAACTCCCCACACCAATCCATGCCAACAACTTTCAAGAGAGAAGGGAGCAGGAAGCAAAGAAGAAATGGAAGAGGCAATTGCTGATGGAGTTCCTCGGGACTTCCTATATGCTCATCTTTGAAGTTTCCAGATCCCCAGAGGATAACTTCACCCTGCTTCTATGGCTAGGTGTCAATTCTTAGTCCAGCTAAGAATGTCAGAGCCTCTGAAGTAATCAAAATAAACCTATGAAGACAATGATAGTGGTGGCTCATGACTGAGCTAATGATGTTTCCATGAGAGCCAAGATACACTGATGATACAAAGCTGGGAGGAGCAGCTGACACACAGGAACACTGCGCTGCCATCCAGCGAGACCTGGACAGGCTGGAGAGCTGGGCAGGGAGAAACATAACGAAGTTCAACAATAGCAAGTATAGAGTCTTGCACCTGGGAAGGAACAACCGTTTGTATCAGTACAGGCTGGGGGGTGACCTGCTGGAGAAGAGCTCTGTGGAGAAGGACCTGGGGGTCCTGGTGGATGACAGGTTGGCCATGAGCCAGCAGTGTGCCCTGGTGGCTAAGAGAGCCAATGGGATCCCGGAGTGCATCAGGTGGAGTGTGGCCAGCAGGTCAAAGGAGGTGATCCTCCCCCTCTACTCTGCCCTGGTCAGGCCCCACCTGGAGTATTGTGTCCAGTTCTGGGCTCCCTGGTATAAAAAAGACAGGGATCTCCTAGAGAGTGTCCAAAGAAGGGCTACGAAGATGATAAAGGGCCTGGAGCATCTCCCCTACGAGGAAAGGCTGAGTGAGCTGGGACTGTTCAGTCTTGAGAAAAGACGACTAAGGGGGGACCTAATTAATGTTTATAAATATGTTAATCATGGGATGCAGGGGGAATTGGCCAGCCCTTTTTCAGTAGTCTGTGGAGATAGGACAACAGGCAATGGCTTTTTACACAGTGAGGGTGACAGAGCACTGGAACAGGCTGCCCAGGGAGGTGGAGGAGTCTCCTTCTCTGGAGATATTCAAGACTCGTCTGGACACTGATCTGTGCAATATGAGCTGGGGAGCTGCTTTGGCAGGGGGGTTGGACCCGATGATCTCTCAGGGTCCCTTCCAACCCCTATGATTCTATATATCCAAGATACGCTGTTTAAAGTTAGCATGAATGACCAGTATTTCTGAGGAAAGAGAAAGATACACCGATGGTCCAGAACAATTAGGAAAGTAATTTAAGTTCAAGTACCTAGATAGAATTCCACCAAGTGCTTTTACCAGTGTTTTGTCAATTTCTGAAGACCAGCCACTGATAGCAAAAAGAGAGCCTAAGAGATAAGGCAAAACCTAGTTACAATAACTTTGGATGTATATGTGTGTATTTGCACATCAATGTGTCTAAGAACATGCATATGCATTCACATACAAAACCCAGTGCGATAAAGTCTGGCATTTAGCATGCCAGAGTTTGTTCCAGATTTCTTAGGTAAGCACATTATCAGTGCCGAACCTGACACTAGGGGCTTTTTACATGTAATCAGGATAAAAATCTTTGGAGCCCTGCTTTCTTATCTCTATTATCCAAATGTTGGAAATAAGTTGACAACAGATCGCTAACAGCCAAATAAGTATGAGCAATATAAATTATTAAAAGATTTCCATGTTCTATAAAAAGCAGAATTATTAGAGGAAGATTATTGAGATTTGTTTTAAGAAAAAAAAACCCACCTCTAAAGCCATGAAAGTGTCTGTTGATTTTTGAGCAAAATGAATACCTAATTTGGACTGGAAATAGCAAATATTTTATTTTGGAAAAAAATATCAGACGTGAGAAAGTTAAATAATTGGAAATTCTTGATCTGCTGAGAAATACCCCTTCTATCATATAGACACCAAATTATTCTCTGTTTACACATCCACCAACATTTATTCCATTTTTGGATCTTAGTCTGTGTGAAGAAGATATAGGTTCCATAATACAATTTGTTGTGGCTTGACATATCACATAGATGAATACTTTGATCTGCATTAGCTAACCCTGTAACACATTATTGAGAGTTACTGCTGACTTTGATATTCTGCCTTTATATCTTCACCAAAGCTAGCACTGGCTTGAAGCTATTCATAGGATGCCCTTGGATAATGTGATAGATTGTACGTGAATTCAGCCTATAATCATTTTGGAGGCAGTAATGACAAAAGAAGACTGTCCAGATCCTAGACTAGTAATGACTTTTTTTTTTGTTATTATTAAAGAAAACTGGTATCCAGTGTTCATTTTCCTGCTGCTAAAACAGCCATGGAATAAATCACACAAAGCTGCAGTCCAGTTGTATCTGTAGCAGTATGCATTTACTGGACAGAGAAAAAAATCTGAATCTAAATACACTCTAGTCCCATTAGTTAAACTCTCAATAAAGTAGTAAAATGCATCTACAATTTTGTTGAGAACTTAAGCAGCACTATATCATTATTAATAAAATGGGTTAGTATTTAGTCTGTCTGGAAACTGAAGATACAGATCCTGATATCTTATTCCTTAAATATAAGGCCAGCACAAAGGCTTTGGGCTATATTTCAGCTGTATTTTTTAGGAGAGGCAGCCTAGTAAGAAGGAAGGGAAGGAGGCTTTGAGGTATGTGTCTCACAAAAAACTGTTTACATTTTCCTAGTGCAGAGCTAAATTAGCCCACTTGAATTTACAGGAGCTCTTGAGGATCTTAAACAGAAGCTTATGCACCTCTGTGGCCAACACACCATAACACGCATCCTACCATTAGTTCCAGACTATGAGAAGGGACAGCATGTCTCTTGTCCCACTCCAACACTGCTTTACACTAGGAATATCAGACAGGTTTTGTCCACAGAACAGCTCTTTTATAAAGGCAGGATGAAAAAATAGCTATATCACCAAAGGGTCTATCTCCTTGTAAGGAAGAGTTTTGAACTGCTTGAGTGTAGATATCAGAATATTAATGAGATGCAAAAGTTAATTTTAGCCAAATAACACCATAAAAATCAAAACTGCGAATCCTTTCATCTGTAGGGCAAATAAGATAAATCTGAAAAATACCATTTGGTGAGAACATACCCTCCCAATCCATCCAGAACAAATACATTCACAGCAGACAGTGCAAGGGATAGAAAATACATGGCCTTTTTCTTCCATATGTCTCAGAGAAGAAAATAATGAGGCACAGGAAGACAGATTTATGTTGTTTCATGAAAACAGTGTTCTCTTTCTGCCTCTCTTAAATTTGCTATACTTCTAGGAACAAGAAAAAAAGTCACTGAAGAGTTGACAAAAGGCTGCTCACCAGATACACAGCATTAATCAATGAACTGGGCAGAAGACTGGATTTCAAGAAACCTAGTTTTACTCTGGCCATTTGTGCTAGCTATTTCACCCTTCAGTGTCTCAGTTTCCTTGACTAGAAAGTGGGACTAAGTCTTAGAAAGCCATTTCATGTCCAGAGAATGCAAAGTGCTATGGTACTAATGTTGTAAGTAGAGAAAAGTCAGCAAGTTTTGACCTTTTAGTACAAGTCTTCAGAAAAAAGAAAAAAAGGACAATTGTCTGTTTATTTGAAAATGGCTACTTTGTACCTTTAACATCCCAATAAAAATACAGAAGCAAAGCCTGTTTTTGATACATGTGTGGTATTACAATCCCTTGTTGCTGATAGTACTTTTTAATGTTAAGAGCCTGTTGGCTAACTTATGTTTCCTCTGGGTGCGTTCCCATATTCTTCTCTTCTTTGGGAGGCAGGCTCTTGTTGCTGCTCAGATATGTATCCCACATCTTGTAATCATTAATGTACTCAGGGGAAAAGCAGGGGGCAAGAGGACATTGTTTCAAAATATGTTTCTGCCCAATTCATTTTGGCTTAATTTGCAGACCAAAGCAGAGCACTATCGAAGCACGTCCTTCCTCAGTCATTTATCTTACTCCCCCTTCCCCAATCCCCACTACTGAGCCGAGATACTAAGCAGTAATAATGCAGCTTTGGATAGATTAGCAAGTAATTTCTCTGCTCATTCTTATCCTAATTTTGTTTAGATTTGGTAACTTTCTCAATGCTTACAAGTGTCACTAGATTGACGACACAAAGGTAGAATTATTAAGTTGCTGCTTTGCATGCCAACTAAGTGTACTGAGGGAGAATATGCCAACAATGTCTTTACAAAGCAGGCAAGAATTTAACTGAAAGCTTTCCAGTATAGGGGAAGAGTAATAAAAAAGAAACCCTGCCTTCCCTAGGATGATGGAATAGAATCAGTGCAAATCAGTCCAGCCCTGGTAAGGGTAACGGACAAAGTGACTGTTTTCCCACAGACCACTTTTTCAATGAGAAGTCTGGTTTTCAAAGGCTCTGGTACAAACAAAACAGCAGAAAGACCGTGGCTAGTTCTGCAGCCCCTGGCTATCTTTTGCCCTAAGCAACCTCCTACTTTGACTTCACAACTCTGGCCCTAGGAGTAACTGTATTGGGAAGGGATCGGAGCATGGCTGATTAAGATTTTTAAGGCTGGGGCTGAAATGCATGACAGGAAATCTTCAGAGAAGTGCTAGAACTACCAGAAGTTGAGCACTAAACCAGACAGACCTTCTGGTGTCTCATATTGCAGAGTTAAAATTGGCACAGGAGCTGCCCTCATATTACTCTGTTCCTCACCCCCTGCACCTTACACTGTTTACAGATGTGCCACCAAGGGTAAATAGCTGCACCCCTCTCATCAGGCAAAAAGATCGTTTAGCAATGAGCTTGCAAATACCAAATAAATGACACTTTTAAGAAGGCCAACTCCCTCCTCCCTCCAAAACAAGAGCACTGCAAAGGTCTACTATAAAAGTTTTTGTTCAACTGGGCCTCTGTGCTCTTGTTTGCCAATAAATAGGCTTGTTTTTCTTTCCCCTGTATGATGTGTTTACCCCAGTAACATGAAATATAATCAATAAATAAACCAGAGGGAAAAATTACAGTTCTTTAAATTAAACCAGAAAGATTTTACTGATTGCTTATACACTATGCACTGCATCACAGAAAACAGGCACCTTCAAAACATGTCTATTCTGAACATGTAGCTATTAAAACTGATTTTATTTGCTTGTGTATTTTACTACCTGAGTGACTGACAATCAGTTCTTACATCTTACACCATCAGGTCTTTAGAAACTATAACTGCATGTTTCCCCATAAAAATGTCTTGACTATTTCCCCATAAGGAAGATCTAACCTTTCTGATAAAAATCATAGTGATTATAAAGACAACAGGTTTACATTTATCCAAATATGATCTGAACTCCTGATAATTTGAGGAATCTCCCTCTATTTTTGTGTCCACAGCTTCTGCCAGATCCTCACAGTGTACAGAAACTTACTAATGTTGGACTATACTTGTTCCAAAATCAGAGTGAAACAAAGCAATAGCTTTATGGAATTGCACTACTACCCATTTTAGCTCCTCCCAACACAAAACCCTAGCTGGCACTGTGTGGTGCTACTAACACAGCAGACAGCTCCCCAACCCCCTTTTCTCCCTGCTGTTATGCTACACCTATCTGTATATCACCAAGTCTTTTTGGACTTGTAATAAGATTTGTGCCAGACTATGTTTCTTGGCTTTAATGGTTAGCTTCCTTTCCAGAATATACATGCTGCTTTACACATACTTTTATTACTGACATCATGAGACTACATCTCTACTGTGTTTAAATTTGGGTGTTAACCTGATTTCGCTTCTTCCATATGTGAGTGATATGAGACTCCAAAAAAAGCAAATTAAGAAGCTGTTACCTGCTTGAACCATTTCCCCCTGCCCTTTCACAGGGGAAGTGATAATCATCTGAAACAGCAGGCAGCCTCCAGCCAGGATAGTTTTCCAGAAATCTGAGTTTCCATGTATTTGAATCATATCACTAATGCAATCGTATCAACTTTGCATTTTATTACATGATTAAAATACTACCAGGCACAAAAATAGCATGCCCCCCAACTTTGCTTGAGTCTCAATTGGACATGCTAATAAGCAAGTTTTTAGAAGTAACCATTAACAATTGTAGGTTCTTGCTGAGATCTGCCTCATCAGGACTAAATAACAGATATTTCCAAATGTCAAACAAGCAAGACATAGGGTGGTCCCTATTAATCAGAGCACATTTAAAACTATTACTGCTGCTCCCTATGAACTTCTCGCGCTATGAGAGTTTCTAAAAAATGGTAGGAAATAAGCAGTATCTTCTATAAATCCACATTCTACTGAGCGAATCCAGATGAAGACTCAGACTTCAAACACAAGTTCCTGGTGTTCTCAATGAGCCATACAGGAAGGTTTATTTAGTTTATTTCCATTCAACACTCTTCCACACAGAATTTTTTCTGAAGATCCCACTGCATTTTCCTAGGCCGTTAAGCTGGAATTAGATTTAGTTCCCAGAATGGGCCTTTTATGTATCACATACTGCAAGTGGAAGAGTCCAGCCTGTATTTACCCCAGACCACATGATTTATGGGACCAAGCCTGGATCAGCCAATGGAAGACCTAACTCCCACTTCCTTGCAAAAGACTATCATACAATACAATCAGAATTTATTAAAAGGAGGAGATATTTTTCTTACTGTCCTTTGGAGAGCTACTCCATGAACATTAAGGACTCAGGCAATCAGCTTTTTGTAGGTAAACAAAGCTATTTCTAAGGCCATGGTTTGACAACGTGAAATACTCAGCAGCAAAAACTGTTTAAATTTTCTGTTATACTTTTATTAACCTTCCCCTTCCCCAGCTCTCTGTTGTAACCCAAGTTCAATTCTCTTACGCTGCTACTGGTGCTTCTGAGAGGGGAAACTGCAAGAGCGTAAAAAGAGAGCAAAGAATGGCTAAAACAGTTTACACTGGTATTGACTCCAAAGATTTTGTATTAAAGTACAGCCTAAATTTAACTTCTTATCCTGGTTTTAATCTGAACCAGCCACTCTTCTTGAGTCTGCAAAATTACTCAGGAAATGTCTAAGATTAAATTTACTCCCACGGAATTTGCAATCTCTTGTTTTCGCTGGGACAGAAGACCTGTAAGAGTAGCCCTTTTAACAATGTCTTTACATTTCTTTTTCCAGTAAATTATGGTAGTGAGAGGTAGCAGGAACATATAAAAAACAGAGACACTGTTAAAAGGAAAGCAAATTCTTCCCATATACCTGAAATTAGTCAGTACTGGGCTAAGACTCAGAATAATTCTCCTCTGCCCTGCATTAATACTCAGGATTTTCCTTTTACATGCACTACCTTGTCTGCTGAATACCTAATTCAAACTCAGCCAAAAATTTCAGTAATTCATCAACTTGTTTCCATGAATTCGTTGGGAGGAAAAGAATTTCATAGCAAGGTATAATATGAAATATTAATACCAAATATTAGTATTATATAGCCTGTTGTTTGCATATTGATATTATGTTCCATTATACATAATGTAGGCTTTTTATGGTGCGGTAGCTAAGGACTGTGGAGTAACACTGATGAATAGGGGATTAGAAGTTAGCAGGATGCCCAAGACAAAATGAGTTATAGTAGGAGTGAATGTTTGTGGTTCATAGGCTATTGGCTCAGAATAAACCAAGTCAGTGCTAGCTGTGCTATGGTATTGCCTTTCTTTACCAAGAAAAGGCTAGCTGGAACCCATTTCTGATTTAAACAAATTTAAATTTGCACCCATTTGTGATCTTGTCACAGAGCCAGAACACATGTCAGAGCAGCATGTAATCTTGGAGGTGTTACAGTCAGTCAATATTGATCACAAGAAATGAGATAGCTCATCATACATTTTAATGGAAAAAAGGGGAGTCACAGTTCAAAGAACCATGTTTGAAAGGATAATATTAGACAATTCTTCCTAGATATAATTAGTGTACTGAATCTTAGTTAAATCAGCTTCCTCACCAGGTAAGCAATTCTCCTCTTTCTCCTTTCCACCCTCCATCCCCCAAGTAAAAAACCCCACCCAAACAACAACCCACCCCCCCAAAAAAAAATCTAAAGCAGAATAATTTCTCATTATCTAAATTCCCAAATCCTGCAGCATTTAGAAGACCTTCACCATTTCATCCTTCTTTGTATTACAAATTCAAAGGCAGAACTAATAAAAAGAAATCAAACAAGATGATGCTATCTGTTCCCCACTGGACTTTGAAGTACTTCAGCTCAACCACAGACCCACATCACATTACAGGGCAAGGCTTCTCAAATAAGAGACTCCTTCAGGGAGGACAGAATAAGTCTTCTGTTGCAAATTTACCTCCTGCTTATTTAATGCAGATTGCTAAACCCAAATATGCCACTTTTTGGAATGTGGGATTAGTTCTGAAATGCCACTCTAATATAGATAATTCTTTCTTGCCTCCTTGAGGGTTTATCTGCCAGGCTAGACACTTTGTTAGCATTAAGTTGGTCTTCTGGCATTTGTAAGTGGAAGTTGGTGAAAATAGATGAGACTGGGTTGCTGAAGAACCCTAGGGGAGCGAAGTATTATTGGATGGCATGTGAAAACTCAATTAAATTTATGCCCAAACATTTTCAGCATATGAAAAGAATATCTAGAGCCAGATGTATGAACTCCAGTTCTCTAGAACTATCAAACTTCTTTCTTCGCAACGTTTCCTTTCTGTGTACTATGAATCCTCAATCCCCCTATCCTCAAGAGAAACGAGATAGTACAAATCCAGAGATAATGACTCAAGTCAGCATGCAAATAATGTGCTGATAAATTCATTTGGGGCTACTTTCATGGCTTAGATTTTATCACCATCAATTAAGCAACTAGGTAGAAGCACACAGATATAAAATACAGTAGCAATCATATTGATGTCAGCCAAAAAAGAACTGTTTACTTTGTCTACATATTGAGAGATACTGTCCCTATTTGTGTATTGAAATATTTATAATGCCTTGGTTTGCCTTTGGTTTGACTTTGTTGTAAGACCTGAGATTTTTTTTCCATAGAAAAATAAAAGCCAATACATTTTGCTGTAATAATTTGATTATATGACACTGTCCTGAAATGAAAACTCCAGCTACTTAGAAATGAAACAATATTGAAATATTTCATGTATTCTTCTTGCACGGATCCTTAAGGCCAGCAATTATTTACAAAAGCAAAATAACAGCACATTAATTAGCTCTGGAAGCTATCTATTTTCATACTAATAAGCATACCAAAAAGTATATTAAGTTATATTAGGAAATTTACAATAGAAATATACTTTCTGCAGAGTTAGAGGGTATTCAGAGATTTAATTTATGAAAAAATCTCTTAACTAGAAAGAGAGTAAAATAGTCTGTTACTCAGGTGTCATGAAAGCCTTTTAAAAAGGCCTGGAAATGAAATCCTCAACTGCACTTTAAAAAAAAAGTTCGCTTTAATTTGTATATTCAGTTCAATTGAGTAAATATTATTTACCAATAACTAAAGGTACTTAAAAAAGTTATTTCCAAAATTTGTAGCTGTTTATGTTACAAACACACGTATAAGTTTCTAAATCATGTCTGAATTAAAATCTTTCCTTAATTGCTCTTCTAAAAGAGAAATTAAGTACTCTTAAGTCCAGCTTTTAGGCATCTGAACCAAGGGAACTGCTACTCAGCATTAAGTTGTCTGTCTGACAGAACATACCTAACCCTTTCAAGAGAATATCAAGAGCTAGCCAAGACCCTGATTCTCAGTCTCCTGAAGTCTGGCTTTTTGGGCAAGTTGCATGCGTGGTACTCCAAAGATGTCAGATCATGTGCATCTATGTCACCTCTGAAAATTAACAAAGCCTTTGAGAAGGTTGACCTTAATCTTTTATGGGCTCTCTTTATCAAGTCAATAAATGGAAAAACGTGCACTTCTACTGCAACCACGGAAACCCCTATAAATCATGATTAGAAGTATAATTTTACTATAATCAAATAACAACAAACATGAAAGTCCCAGTATTTTGATGCTGTCATTGTCATTCCTGATTCTTGTTGAAACAGGTGGCAAAGTACTGTTCTAAAATAAGCTAAACTCTTGTAAAGCTTAAGGTACTGGTGGCATAGCTCAACACTTGCTACCAATACAGAGCTCTTCCTGCAGGTGATGCTCCCCAAGCCTTGTGCTGATCCTAGGTTAATGCCAGCCCTCAGAAGGGGTGAGGGTGGCCCCACCTCGTGGCTCTTCATAGCTGCACCCAAGTGCAAGGGCACCAAGATGTGGCTTGGAGACACATGGAAGGAAAGGCTGAACAGCTGAGAACCAACACATTGTTTCAATAATTGGGATGTGTAACAAACAACAACTAAAAAAACAAACAATGAAGTACTCCACTGCAACCCAGGACTGTCCCCTCAAGAGCAATTCTAAGGAAGTTTTCTGTAACAAAAAGGTGGGTTTAACTATTTAAACTGAACAGTCTCTAAAGGTCTTAATCTCATCTATAATAATTAAAGACTATTTAGCCACCAAAAAACCTTTATATATCATAAGGAGCAATACTGATTCATTCTGTGACAGACAGTATCAGATAAATACTTTATAATAAAATAAACTCTAGAAGATATTTCAATGTAATAGTGTCTTTAGCAGGTGGAGCCTTATAGAAATTGGATAAGGAAGATAACTTTCAATTCCAGTTCCTGTTAGCACCTCCTTTCCATCTTTGTTGGGTTACCTCCCTCCCCCTATTTTATTGCTTCTCTCCTTACTGACAGAATTAGTTCTGTAGACTCAATAATAGAATATGGCAATTCTTGATTTAGTTTGAAAAGAGTGACTTTTAAAAACATACATATAAAATAGTTTTTGGATAGAGCATAGGCAGCAAAATCATAGTTAATAAAAGCACAATACTATTTTAAGACCTTCAAAGGCTTCTGTAAAATAGCTAGTATCATTTAAAAAAATCTTTTGAAAGACTTTTGTGGCACAATGTTGCTGAAGTGATCAATTTTAAACAGCTTTACCTGTAAACTACAGATCAACTTTCTACAAGAAAGTGTTCTTTTTTTAAAAGAGAACAAAAGCCCAAGTTATCTAACAAGACTTGAGCAAAGAGGTCACTATCAAAACTTACCGAAACAGCCTATTTTGTGGGAAACTGATAGCAGTAACTTCAGTCTACTTAATGTGTAACAACATTTTAATGAACAGTTATACTGCGAAGGTCTGTGTCACAGATAATATGGACAAAAAGCTTTACTCAGACAAGACAGAGGTTTTGTCCTTAAAGATGATTTTAAAAAGAAAAAAAAGAATGGCAATAGAAAACAGCAATCTAATGGCTTACGCTCTAACAAAATAGCATTCCCCCTGCCCCGCCACCACAGAACTTCTGGTAATGTGCCAGAGAACAACTTCTATCACACCACTTGCAGACAAAAGAAGACAGGCATCAATTAAAATCATATATTTTAGAGGTAAAATAAGTAAAAAGGGGGAGGGGTGTAAAAAAGGTAAGACTTTTTTTCATTGTTTCTGGCAGGTATTGCACAAGTGATTTTTATTCTGTAGTGAACAGTGGTTTAAAGGAAGTTATGCATTTCTTTTCTTGGCAGGTAAAAGCACCGGTAATATTTAGAGCATCTTCTTGGTAACACTGGGGTGCAAAAGATGCTGTGTAACCAAGGACACCCTCATTTTGGGGAAATAATCCAGCATACCACTAGCTCTGCAAGTCTGAACAAGTTTCTTCCAGTCACCAGAATCATAACAGCAAAGGTCACAGTATTAACAGACATAGGAAAAGTTTAAAATACTGAATTCCAGTATGAAGCCTGGTCCAGACCTTCCTGTATGATTATATATAGTGTGTAAATTATACACATTTTAGTAATGCTTTATTTAATGTGTTTTTCTTCCATACACTTCCTCTGACAGCTCCCTCCTCTGTCCACTCTCCACCCTTTATTGGAATTAAAAAAAAATAAAATTCAATTTAGCCCACCTATGCCCTTCTGTTGGAGAAAAATAAACTATCACATATGCAACCTCTTCTTCCCTGACCCTCTTCCCCCTGCTTCATACCCAAACATGCGAAAAACCCAGGCATATGGCTTTTCAAATGAACTGGCACTTAAAAATAAGCTCATCCACGGAAGAAAACTGCTTTCAGGGCTAGAACAATAGCCCCAGTATAGTGATGGATATATTCTGCCAGACAGAAGATACATTTGAATGCTTTGAAGAAAAAATTGTTTAATCCCAAATGGATACAAGATTCACGTAACAGAACAATTTGCTAGTCTCAAGAACTGCTGCATTTGACACGGGAGGTAGCACATTTTGCTATCCCTCCATCTGTGACCTTTATATAAAGGTGTGACATAAGTGCTATAAAAAGATTTAGTTGAATGCATTAATGCCTCCTTTTGAAGTCTGTTACAGTCTTTTTATTTACTTTTAAAAATAAAAAAGCCAATGACAATCAATCTATCAGTAAGTAAATTACCATCTCATAGTAGATAGTGAAATGAATACTTTGTTGCTTTGTAACATCTGGCTTCTTAACCGAGATGCCTTTTGCTTTTGTAAATCCTCAGTTTAGCATCTCGTTCCGCAAACTTGTCAATAGTTACTCCATATTGTGGCTTACATTCTCAGAGGTAGGCAGTGTAATTATTCCTGGTCTCAAAATACACAGCTATGGTAAAAAGCTAAATTAAATTTAGTCTTAGTTACTCCCTGTGATCTTTCTGTATGTGCAACATTTATACTTTAAAGTGAGTATGTTAATTCTCCTGAAGGAAAAAAAAAAAAAAAAGGTGTGAGAGGCTCATATGGTACTTCCTATTGTAGGTGAGAACTAAATCTCTACCAGTACAGCTCTCCCTGTGCACCAGTGTTGACAGTACCAGCTGTTATTCCAATAAGTACTGCTGCAATAAAGCCATTTCTTCAAATGAAAGGATGCTTAGACTGCAGAATGATCCTTTTTTTTTGCTGTATGCTAACATCAGGAAGCCACAGTAACTACAGAACTGGCCTGGCAACAGTACTGCTGAGGGTTGAAATGACTCCTTCAAAGCTCTAGGTTTACAGTCCACTGTCCAAGCATAGCAGATCACTGCTTGTGTAAAGACATATCAAAATATAATAAAACCAATATTAAAGAAACATATATTTTAAAATAAGTTCTAACTGCTGTTCAGAATAATTCTAAGTGATGCTTATGATAGAATCACATGTATAATAAAAATTCCTGCACCTTCCCTCCTCGGTCATCTGGGAGCAAATCACAATATAGACAATTACAAATACCTTAAAGAGATGACACAGTTTAGCAGAGAATTGTGAAGGAGAAAATTTACTCTAGCCAGAGTAGAGAACTAACTCTGATTCAGCAGGATCCTGCAAAACACACATAACTTAAATTATATGATTTTTACCTGGTTTCAAATGTGAAATCAGCAAGAACTTGAACATACATGTTTAAGTAACTTCAGAACTCACATCTAATCCTTCAAGTACATTCATCCAAGTCTCAGATCAATCTTTTTTCACTTTCAGTATACAGCTCCACAAGCAGAAGGGAGACTGCTGCATGGCACAGCATTGCTCAGCGTCTCCACAGCACTCACAGGCGAGACCTGTACCTTGGACAACCAAAGGATCCCCAAACAATTGCTGGTAAGAGAGTTCAAAGATAGGTAGGTACCTATAACCTGCAAATTTTACCCTCTGACAGTTGAAAACCAGCAGTGAGACTTGTTACAGACTCTCCCTCAGGTTTTCTCCAATATTGATGTATTTCTGACTGGAAGAGACTGTGAGTTTGAGCAGCTGAGACAGTTTCAACAGAAGGGGAGTAAATAACAGCACACACTACTTCTGCTTTTATATGGTTAGAGCCCAAACTAAGTGCAGTATTTCTGTGAGCTGGGCCAAACCTCTGCCCATGTTTGCAATGGTAATTACTAGATGATCAGTTGGGAATTCCTGGGTACTTTTATAAACATGCATTGTGTTTTTACAAGATATACTATTGAGTTTAAAATCTGAGTGGCTTTTTATTGATATTTTTGCGTTATTTATTCATTTTTTCTTGATGATGCAAGGCATAATTCTATCATTTAGTATTTTATGGACAATATATACAGTACATATTTTCCTTTAAACAGAACTATTAACCCAAACACACTAGCGGCAGGGAAATCTTCATGCTAAACACTATTGAAGTTAGCATTCTTAAAGTCTGACTCATTGCCAAAGAAATGTGTATTTCAAGCTTAAATTCCAGAAAAGGACAGCTTTAAGACTAAAGACCCTTTATGACAATAATGTCCTGACACTACACCAGCTCAAGCATTACTGAATGTTCAACAGAATATTTGAGTACACATGTAAATATGGTGATATTACAGTAACCAAAGAGGAAAAAAAAAGAATTAAACGAGAATCAGTTTGAAAAAACAGCCACAGACTTGGAAAGAAAAACACAAGCGTTACACTAACCAAGAACAGTCACAGCTATACAGACCAGAAGAGATCACAGTCATGAGGGATGTGCTTTCCTGGCATGGGGACATGGAGGGGGAGCAGCTGTCTTGAACCACAGCTCAGGACTGCAACCAGTCATAATTTATTAGCATGCTACTACCAGCAGAAACACAAGCTTTTAGGAGGTACAATTGTCTACCTATAATCCCACTGAATGTATATTAAGATAACCAGCAAATTATGTGATATTTGAACTAAAGAGATAATTACATTAGCATCCAACGAGTTTATGCAGCAAGAGGGCAAATTTACTAATGCTTACTGTACCTAAGCAGATATTCTTTGGGGTCTTTAAATGTACGTTTACCTAACAAGTGTTGAGCTGTAGGAAATCAGAAATCATAGCCTGTCCTTCCATTATCAATGAGGTTTCCTAAGGGCATTCTGTGTCAAAGTCATTATCTGGCCATGTACCCTACCTGTGGATAAGTACAGATCTGGTGAGATGGAGAGAGAATAATAATAAGTCATTAGAAGGATATTTTATCACCAGCCCTTCTATATAAAGTATTACTCAGATTTAGTCCCCCATAGCTTGTGAGCTTCACATTCTCAGCAGAGGAAATAACTACTTTGGCATTCCAGCCGTCAGACTTTCCAGAGGAGGAAGCCAGCATTTTCTAGCACTCCCAAGACAATACAGATTTGAACATCCCTCCTTGAGTCACTCTTGAAGTGTCTGTACATTGTTTTGTAAAACAAAGGCCTGTCTGAATAAAAATATGCTTGAAGCATTGAATATGAGCTATCCTACATGCTTTATAAATATCAATATACTCAGCATATAAACTCCCTGAAAGAATTTTTATCCCCACTGAAATCAGCATACTACAGGTGCTCATGCAGAATCCAGGTGCACTGTAAACTTTTGGCCAAGTACACTTGCCAAAGTCATATAACATGGCTACATGTGAGTCAGGAAGAGAACTCAGTGCAAATTCCCCTTTTTGGTCAAAGCAGAAACAAGTTTTGCTAAAACAGACTTCAAGGGCACTATCCATCTACCCAAAACTATCATCCCATCTTGGCTTATTTCCCTGGAAACAACACTTGTCGCCTTTTTCTTTTTCCTCTTCATGGTTCAGACTTGGTTGGCCGCACTTCTCTATGTGCCTAGTGCTTGAAATTGTTTGAATGCTCTGAAAGGCTTACAGTGCACCAGCCAGAAATACTAAGCACACAGACATAGAAGATAACTGTATCACATACTGGGCAACAACACACATCAAACACTTGGAGTATATCTGCATAGTTTAGTTTCCCTTCTTTCTCCAGTACAAAATTCATCCTTTTAAGCAGGTCTAAGCAGTTAAACAGTTACTGTGATTTATTTGTTATATCTTTATTCTGTTCCTCTAGAGAAACTCAAGCTGCACTCCCTCATCTTCAGAGTATCTAGGACCATGGGACAGTGTCAGTCAGTTTGAGTTTTCTTTGCAACACTACCAAGCTAGTTATTGCAACAGCTGAAAATTCTTTCATTGTTTTTCTTATTGGTTGTATTCATAGGCAACTTCTCCATGGAAATGTTATGAAGCTGGTGATGTGTTCTTTTTTTTTTAAATAGGTCACTAAAGAGTAAAATTAGCCCACCAAAAAGCTATTCAAAGCAAGCTATATAAATGCTCTAGTCAACACTTTATTCTTACTATTTCTATTCAGTATTAATACATACAATAAAGGGAATACTATGTTCAGCTGGAATTAGCAATGTAAGAATTCTACCTATTTCAGAGAAGCTTGCACAGTCAAATGACATACTGTAGTACCACATGAAAAGATACTACATAACAGCAGTGTTTTTAATGATGCTGCTGGACTTTCTTCCTCTCTTTAGTAACAAAAGACTTGAGGGCTTCTAAGGGCAACTGTAACTCATCATCGTTTTGAACAAACATGCATCTGAGATCCCAGGTAATTCCCTTTCTTTGCCACTTCAGAAATCAAAACTGGACCTACTGCTTAGAACAATCTTTCAGAGAAAAGTATTCAAATTTTGCTGCCAAAAAAGCTTGCTAGCTTTCAGCTTTGTATAGTTTGCTATATGCAAGAGCTAAAAGGTATGAAAACTGGATTTCTATTAATAAGATAGTACATGGCCTACTCTACTACTGCAGGGAAACAAATATCCTAAAAACATTGGTGGCTTAAGTCCAGCAGCTGTTTTTCATCTAGAGAGTTGTTTATCCAGCCTCACTTTTTTCTTTTTAAGTTATCAATAGCACATTTCCATTTCATACACTGAGGGCCAAACTGTACAAATACTTTTTTAGGCCTATCTGCCTGCTCTGTCTTTTGTTGGCTTTTTGAAAATTATTTTATTTGTGAGTTTTCTCCTTTTTTCAGAGAAAAGTGAGTCCCAATGTTTAATTCCTGAATGCCTTCTGCAGCCCACACCAGCCCATGAGGCAGGAACACAGGCCCCAGACAGACTCTCCAGAAAGAGGAATGACTAAGAGACAGAGAAAATGAGGAACATAATACACTGTCCTTTATACAAATCCTTATTTCTCTTGCAGTGCAAGAATCAACCAAAACTGCCTTCAGAACCTCCTCCATTACTTCTCAGGAAAGAGTTTTACACAAGTAAAGCATGAAGGTTTCTTAAACCAAGCAGCTAAAGCCACCTCCTTCCACTCCCAAGGCTGGCTGCTTTCCCTGTGAGAGCACAGGAGCCATTTTGCAGCCTCGGAGTAACTCCAGGTCACATTGCTTCAAGTGCTTTTCCCAGCCTCGGGCTGGGACATTACACCCCAAGTAGGAGAAAAAGAACTGCACAGACTCACTGATTGCTGTAGAAACAGACAAGAACCGGACCCAAACACCATGGAGAGGGCAATCAACCACACTCTTCTGATGCATATCCCACACCCTTAGCACTAGGGAAGGTGTGTGAGACAGGGGAGGAAATAGGCTCTGCTCCTGCCCCAGCAGGTGGGCAACAGCTATTCCTTGTTAATCCTAATTGCTCCCAATTAATCCCCCTTCTCAATGTCTATGGGGATGAAGCTGTGGAAAGGGGTGTTAGTTCAGGGTGTTCTCTAGTGCAAAACGTTTGCTGCTGCTGCTTTTGGCAGATCCTGTTTATAAAATGCACATTGCCTAAAGTCATAATCTTACCTTAAAGCCTTTTGCTTTCCCTGACAAATTTATACTAAACTGGATTGTGGTTAATACACCTCAGTCCTCTGTGTTGCTTTGCTGCCTTGTCTCTAGGGTTGGTTTATCCTTCATATTTGCCTTTTCTAATACAGCCACATAGTGGAAGACATCAACGTTTCTTCTACAGTAATCTCCCAAATCTCTTTCCTTTGTCAGTATGCGGCATGTTTTTGTTATTTAATAGTGTGGATTTTGGGTTGGGTTTTTTGATTCTGGTTTTGTTTTTTTTTTTCTGTTTTGGTTCACTGTTCCTAGACTCCATAATTTACATCAGGTACACTAAGCTTTGTTTTCATTTACTGGCCCAGACATTTAAGAGATGTTGCTATCTCTGAAGCAGGTTGCACACTTCCTTATTACACAAGGCTGACAGCTAGTAAAATGTCAAACACTAAAATTAAGTTGTTTTTATTGCTTTGGCAAACCTACCTAAATGTGTTTTTTCTGTGTTCAAGTAGCTTACCAACTGCATGGTCTATGCTTTAGTGAATGAGCAATACAGGAACATCTGCTACCTGAAGAGCTGAGGGGAGGCTGGCACAAAGCATGCTCCACCGGCCTCTGCTGAAAGCTCCTCTTGGTGCAAGCCAACTGCCACTGACCATCCGCTTCCATCTGGGTATGGAAGTTGTTACCTAGAAGCATGTCTGTGCTAGAAAAATGTAGGCCTGCATTTTGGTAAGCATGTGAGCAAGCAATAACAATAAAGTTAGGCATGCTAACCAACATGAGGCATCAGGATTGACAGTTTGAATAAGTTTCAGACTCACACTGATACTCTGCTTTCACTCAAAACACTGCTTCCAAACTGCTCTTTAAAGTAGAATCTCAGTGAGATTTTTTATTGCTAGATTTAAGACAGTCTCTCTGACTGTGGTCTCTACCGGCACAGCTTAAGGGTTTGCCAATTACTGCCAGTAATGGTGATAAACTTTTACACTGGTGCCGCTTGCTCAGTGATCCATCAAGGAATTATGAAAGTGCTTAACCTGATACACAGTAAATTAGAAAGCCCTCCTAGCTTCAGCGGGCCTCCCTACAATACATAAAGATAAGCATGTGTGGGAGTCACGTAAAATCCACATATTACCTGCAAAGGGTCCAGAGGCAGGCAACGAGCTATGTGATTACTCATAGTGCCTACAGCAAGAGTTCACATCCAAACTGTTGCTGGGCAATACTTTGAATCCTGGAATAATAACTATCCAGGCTTTAAGTGCCTGCGGTAGAAAAAAGATACTCAAATTTAACATAGCACTTCTGGGCTTAAGTAGCCTTTAAGGAGTACAGTGGGTGTCAGCTCCTGTGCTATTTCTAAGCTGAGAACCATGAGATTCTTCTTTGTTAACTCATAGTTTTCATAGAGTTGGTGGCCAAAGGCTGGGGAGGCAGCTGGCTCTTTTCTATCTGCAGGTAATTTTGTGGAGCAGGGAGGAGTGTGATGGCTTTCCCCAGCCACTGTGGCTCTGCAGGCCAGGCTGAATGCTCCTGTAGCAAAGAAGTGCTCTCCTTTCTTCTCATGATTCCCACTGGTGTACATTCTTCTTGCTCCATTACGTATCTTTTAAATACTTTGTTGATGGTATCACAGTACATTATCTGTATTTTAAAGTGCTCGAATGGTGATGGTCATCATGTGTCCAGACCTGAAAGAATGTAGATCAGAGTATCTATTTTCCTCACCTGCTTAATTTTTGAAGGTCTGTGAAACTACGGGGCCACTGTTAAAAGAAAAATAACATATGTTACAACACAAAACTAAAAGAATCCTGACAACTGTAGTAGGACCATCCCATGCTTCCACGTGTAAACCATACTCTTCCTCTCATACTGAATGTGAATGGCAGTCTCAGATGGTGACAAACAGCTATCACTAGGACAAAGTCAAGTTTTAGGACTGAGGGTCTGCCCCTTTTCTAAATTTAGAGTTTCCTGTCCACCTTTGTATCCATACAAAAAAATCCAATCGCCTGAACAAGCTGAGCTGCTAAAATGATAAGAAGAGATAAAGAGATGGTCTCTAGATCATCATGTTGCCATTCTGGAAATCATTTATGGATTTGGGCAGACAAAATACATAGGGAAAAAATGTAATGGAGGATCGAAGTCTGATGGAACATTTTCATTTGGCTCTATATGATTCAAAGAGCTTTGCATTCTTGTTCCCTTTCTTCTTTTAAGTGTCACCCGAGTCCAAAACGGGCTCTGTGACTTCAAGGGACTTACAACCTAATGTGACAAGTTCCAAATTCAATTAAAAAGATATATTGACATGTGCAATCACTGCTATGTGTGAAAATGAAGATTTTCAGTAAATAAGAAAATGTGTTTAGTGTTGTAGGGGTTTCACTCTATCAGTTGCTGGGGAGATTGAAGAGGACTGTGAAAAGCAGAAAAAGAAAGCAAGACAAACAAATGTTTCACAGTGCTCAAAGTCACAAGCAACTATGGTGACACGTTTAAAGTATTCCAGCCAGAACCCCTTCCCCCACCTTATCCTCCCAGCTGCATTTTCTCTTGTGAAGGAGTAGTTTACTCTACAAGTTATCAGAAAAGCAAACAAACAAGGAAGTTTACACAAAAATCAAGGGTAATGGAATGATAGGACAATGACAGAAAACAACAAAAGCAGGGAAATACACAGATAAATGTCAAATGCACCCTCTGGACCCTTCCATTTGTTTTACAACAGCTAATTTAAAAGACTCCTCCTTCCTTACTTTCAGGATGCATCCCGCTGTGTGGAGTTTTGAAGGAATCTGATACTATTTACTCTTAGTACCTGGTGTGGATTTCACCAGCACTAATGGGCGCATGTTAGGGGTGGAGAAGACCCTTTTCACAAAACTATAATGGGCAGAGCAGGATATGTCAACATTAGAGGAGCAGTTATGTTGACCTGATGCAAAAATACGTGATCCTGTTTTTAAGACTCAATTTTACAGCAGAATTCCTCCACAGAGCTGGATAATATACTTTGTGTTTTTCTGCTTAAGCTCCCCATCTCCATAACAGCAAGATAATATATTTGCTTGTTCTTTTTGGATGACATTTTTCAATATCACTGAGAATTAGCTTGAAACTGAGGTTAAAATCTCCCTGGTTTTCACAGGATGTTATTATTTGTATGCTTTCATGTATATGCTTGGGATTTCCCCTACTGCCTGTATAGATCATAAGCGCTTTGGGTCAGAGACTGTATTTCAGCGTGTGTGTTAGCCACAACTCACACAGTGGAGCTCTTGTTTTGGATGAGCACTCCAAATGCCAATGAGTACCAATAATTGACTGGGGAGTGTGGGCTACTAACTTTCAGCCAAGAACATGGGGTACTTAGGTGGGTTGAATCTGAATCAAATTCAGATAAATTCAGCCCTGGATTCTTTTATTTGATTCTGACATGTGAGCATTGACCAGGCGGAATCCTCTACTCTTTTCTGAATAGTGGTGTGGAAAATAGGAGCAGCTTTGTGCTTGAAGAAAATGAATGGGTTTGGGATGTTATTTTCAAATTGCTGTAAAGTTTGTCATAACAACACTTCTTTTATAATTTCTTTGATAGCTCAGGAATATTACTTTTCTAGTGAAAGGTCACACAACTATATACAGTCTCTTAAAATCAGTGAATGCATAATGGCTTCTGCTGTTCTAACAGGAATCATTAAACAAATTCATAAATCAATGAAGCACACCGATGCATTACTTTAATTATCATTTCTGTTCAGATGGTTGGTTTATGTAATGTAATTGTTTACTATGTCTGAGTATTACACTAGAGAAGCTTGGCTGGATCTTCATTTCAAAATCTATTCTAATTTCTTAAGTGTTTTTATGAAATTAACAAACAATAGTGTATGGAGTAGACTGAAGAAATTCAGTTAATGGAAAAATACACCAACCTACCCTCCTCTTTTGGCATTTGTTATGAGATGATTTTGTACATTCCTGTCATTCTGTGTTCTTCCTTAGAGGTGAATCCTACCCTTAGATTTGTCAGCTAAACCTCCATAACAGTTTTTAGGCATTACAAAGCATTACATGTGGTTAGGTAGACTGAATTTATGAGTTGCGCAGTTTGCTTCAACAGTACCGGGTTTAAGATATTAGACATAACCAAACAGAAAATGATAGACATTAATAGCATGAGGAACACCGACATTTTTCTTTGAAATTCTGGGAATAATGACTTAAGATGAAATATTATAAAATTCGTTTTCTTGAAATAATATTTTTCCTGGCAGAATGGTACAGAATATCTAAGTGTTTAACATTCATGATTTATGCTTCGTGCAAAATCAAGTTTTTTTTTGTCTCAGAAATAATGAGATTAAACCCCATTCAACAACTATAATTTAGATTCTTATTTATTTATTGTGTTTTAGCTTTTTGGATTTTGTGTTTTTGCTGAGACATGAAACTCCTATAATCTGATAACTATAGGCACTGGGATTTTCAGAATAAAATAAAACTAAGAATATCATAAAGTCCCTGTGATGGGATTTACGAGAACCCAATGGCCTGGATGAAGTTAACTCAAGCAGCAAATTAGGGCCCTGCTCAGGGTATTGAACAGCAGGAAGTGAGGATATTCCTCGGCCAAACAGACTGCAAGAGATCTGAGTCGAAGACTAGGATTTCAGGGGAGCGTAAAGGGGAACTCTGAGCTGGGCGAGGGAGAGTGAGAAAGGCTGTAGATGTACAGAGTAGAAAAAGGACTGTATTACATGAGCAGATCACCTGGCTGAGAATAAGCTTTGCATTTATCCCTGAAGACAGTATCAGCACAAGTCTTTTCTATCCCTGTAGTCTTTCAAATCGGCTACAGTAGGGTATTCGTGATTTACAGGCCTTCAAAACTGAACCGATGGGAAAGAAACTGTGATTTTTCCCACCATGTATTTTATAATCTATATATTCTTTTCATGTCCAGGCATGAGAATGCATATTTCTGTCCTATGCTTTTTTGAATAGAGTAAAAGGTCTTTCATTTATTTGTATTGCATACAAGATGTTTAAATGAGATATGCTATCTAAGTTTCTCATTAATGTTAACATGAACTACATGTATATATCAGATGCAGGTCCCCTGAAGTGCATATCTCCCAATATGCTGTACAATCCATCGTGGGATCTGAAGCTCATAAGTAGGTAATAGGACCATCATATGAGCTTTGCTTATTTACAACTGTTATTAAAGTAATTCAAAAGCAGGACTGAGGACAAGAAGAATATATTAAACCATATTGCTTTATAAATGAAAAAAGGCTGCTGTACAAGATGACCAGAACAATAAAATGTCATGTTTAATTCACCTCAGGGTTAGCGCTACCAAAGTCAGTGGAGTTTCATTACAAATTAGTATGGCTTATTGTGTTGATATTCTGTGGATCTTGCAGCTTCAAGAGTAAGTAATGTAGTATTTAGAGAGTCAGATTTTAAAATCATAGGCAATATTTTAGAAATAGGCCAGAGAAAATTATTAGAAACATTTTTAGAAAAAGTAAATTGTGAAGCTGTTACTACTACCATACCCATACATCCTTGGTGTATTCTGCAAGTTAAATTATTTATAGTTTCTATATGCCTTGCATAGCGTGACATTTCAAAGAAAGATTTAATTTTAAAAAACCCAAAACAGATGAGCACAAGAAGAAACTCTCAATAATAATTCAGCAATGTTAGTAATGCATTTTTCCTAGGGTCTTAAAAATGTCCACTGTTCCACATATGTAATGTTATCTCTTACTAGTAGCATGTTGCATCATGCATTAATTTATACTATTGTATAGCCTTGACATCTCAAGATAGTCTCTAAAGGCTAGAATTTGTCTTAAAGAACAATCAGTAGCAGAAGCTGGAACATAAACTGTCGCTCTTGAACCTCAGCAGGTCTGCTGAACTTCTCTACTTTCTTCTCATTGCTGGAGTATAATTTCGTTCTGGTCTGTATCAGAACCTACCTGAGGTGCCCAAACACATGATAATAGGAAAAGCAGAAAGCTGACTTTCTGCCATACTAGCAGAGTTCTGTTCCTGGTATTGTACAATTTCTTTGTCTACCTGAAACATGTGAAGCAGTGTAAAGGAGTAAAATCTGTAATCAAAATCACAATCAGCTGCTGAAGTGCTCCATATAACCTTACTTTAGAAACATGTTCTCTTTAATTGTATTTTGTTAGAATTATGAAAGGAATTTTTCAGCAGATACCAAATTGTATATATCAAGGTACTAGGGACCAAAACAAAATAACATACCACTTGAGTCCTAATGCTGCAGAAAGGGAAAGGGAGTTGTTTGTAGATATAATTATGCCTGGTATCACTGTACATTATTCTAAATTACTGTTCCACAACAACTTTCTCTGAGAAATATCTAGATACATTTGGGCCTCCAGAAAAATACCTGGCATAATTCCAGTTCTCTTTTGTCTTGATCTAACAATGTATGGTATGTCTCTCAGAAGCAACACAGACCTCTTTTCCCTTTGTTGTAGGGACAACTTCAGTGAGTGGTTTTGGGAAGGGTATGTTTCTAAGACAGAGGGATTTTTGATTTCTTAGTGAAACACACCACAAAAGCCATCTTATAAAAGATGATGTTATGAAACAAATGAGAACAAAAGTTGTACAAAAAAGAGAGAACATGTCAGTATTGCATTTTCAAGTGACTTTTTTGGTTATAAATCATTTACTGATATCAAATGTCAACAGAATCCATTCATAGATCCAACTTAGAAAGATAAAAAATCCTTGGGAGTTGAAAGGAATTGAAAACTCATTGCAACTAGCATGAACATATGAATTCATACAATTTGACTAGCTTCAAATTAAACAGTTTACTGTTTATCCTTGATCTTTATACCAGTTTCATTAGTGGAGATGGGTTTGGCTACAGAAAAATGTGACTTTGTATCAGAAATTATCTAGCAGGTTTTGTATGCAACTTTTGCAATGAGTTTTTAGTTAAGAGTTGTTTGGGCTTTTTTGTCATTGTTGGTGTGGAGTTTTGGGGGTTTTTTTTCGTTTTCTTTAATATGGTGATTTATTGAACATTGTGAATGTGTGCAGCCCTGTACTTTACACTGATGAAGGCTGCCCCATGGGACTTCTGTTCTTAGATAGTGCAGTTCAGGCACACAGAATTTAGCCTGCTGATTTACCATGTCAGAACAGATTTTCCTTCTCCCTTTGCCCTGTCGGACTGTAGTTCTTTGTAATGTGGTAGATGCAGCTTCTCTCCTCAATGAACCAGTCAGCTACATTGCCATCCTCTGCAATGACTCTGAAGCTCCCTGTAGAGTTTAACACCAAAACAAAGCAGGGAGAGAAGTACACATTATTCTATTATATAATATATATTATCCTAGTTATGGTTCTGTCTAAATAAATAGCCATGATCCTGGAGAAGAGAGTATGGACAATTCTTGGTCATTGCACTACTAAAGGAAGACTGTGCCCCCAGAACAGAGGTCTATGTGGCACTCATACTCATAGTGGTATCACAATGAAAGACATACCTTTGGGGAGGCTCTTCTCACTGTTTTCAAACCAGGTCCATGCCCTAAGGGCAAAGCCTGCTCTCCAGATGGAAAACAGTGAGTTAACAGGGCTTCAACTACAGACCAAACAGCCAAATGTCTTCACCAAAGCTACCCTGATTTATTTATTTTTACAAGGTTTTGATTCATTTTGTTTGAGTGAAATGGCTGCTATTTCTGCCTTCGCTCAGTTTGAACATGTTTTAATAGAGGATTAGTCTCCTCAGGCAGGTGCAAGGAAAGTGCTTACAGGATACGACAGTGAAAAGAACCGGCCGGTAGGGAAAAACCTCAACATGTTGTGGTATAATGAGCCCATTTAAACAGAAGTGAATGTTTGACATTTACATTTCCCTGTCTCCTGTACAAGGCCAGAACAATGTTCTGAAAATATAAAAGTGGTGGAAAATATTTTGCTTAAAAAATCCCCTTTATTAAGCCTTGAGCCTTGACAGCTTGTCATGGGAAAAAACTGGGTGCGCTTCATCCCTAGGGACAACTCTGTTCTCAGTTGTTCCACAGATCAGCTCTGGTATCACTTCAGAGAAGAGACACCAGCTCCTTTCTCAGCCAGGGGTGACACAACCACCAGTATTTAAAAATTAACAAAAAATAAAAAGGGAAAAAAAGTGAAAGCAAAATTGATGAAAATTAGAGACTGGGTATAGGAGAATTACAAGAGAGGGAAAAAATTAATACAGCCTATGTTATTTACTCCAACTTTCTAAAGCCATGACTAATGCATAATTTAAATATGTTTAATTAATTAATCCAGTAAATGGATACCTAGCAATTTCAAGGAGCTAGCAAATAAGCTAAAATAGATTACATTATCAGAAAAGGCAGAGAGCATACCCAATAATATCAGAGCTAATTTGTCTGTTAAATAACACATCATTGTTCCACTTCAAATTCCTCCTTAAAACCTCTTTGCTCTGTTGCACCTGTGAATGTTAGGGCTTACAGTTTGCAAAGAATACTGCTTATTACGTTGGCGAATTTTGTTTCATTATCTTCTGTTTTGTTCTATTTTTTCTATCTTGCACTTATACATGGCACAGGAATTTTTCCAGTCTCTTTAGAAAGAGCTTAGCACAGAGGGCTTCTAGTAAGAACAAGGGCTTGTAGACAGCACACTAAGAGTACTAATAAATTAATAACAAGAATGGCATTGAGTAGTTCATACATTGGTTTCATTCCTGAAAGTCAGTCTTAATTAAAGATAGATTTTTTATTTATTTTTTTAAGAAAAGGAAACTGTAAGAGAAGTTTTCAATCTCTATGATAAATATCATCAGTAATATTTTTCCTTGTCTTAATAATTTTTAGGAAATGGTTGAATATATAAAAAAAGAAAGAGCAGTGACAATGAGAGAATTGGTATCCATAAGAACAAAACTATTTAGATAGAACAAATATTGGTCTGGGTGTCTGCCAAAACTCATATCCAATGCGAATCCCTTTACACTCAGCTAAACTTGTTTCTGATGATGGAGAGGGACACAGGGGAAAAAAGGAAGGAATATAGCTATAGCAATACAGTTTTGTGGCAGCAGAAGTGATGTAGGTACTTGTACAGGAACTGATTGTGTTGTGGTGAGAACTGTAGTGAATGAAAGTGAGAAATTCTGCATAAGGATGCTTTTTGACCTGCTTATGAACCAAAATGCAGTAAATGAATAATAAAATGACAAAGGAAAGATATACATCAAAAACCAGAGGAAGGTAGGAAAACGGTGAAGACTTCACAAAGAAATCTGATCCAATCTGCCTCTTCCAGAAAGATTAAGATAAATTCAGAAGTTATTTTGATCCTTCTATAACATCTTAAACCTTCTTAATATACCCCAGAACCAATCTTGGCTTAAATTCAAAAGGCCAATGTGTATTTTCAATTGCTGACATCTGAATACCTCATTAGTATGTTGAAATTGTCACTCAAATGGCTGTTTTATTTGCCTAAGTGCTGATTCAATAGACCGAATGCAAGATTTGGCAGTATTGTTAAGGCACCCATGTTTGAAAATTGAGTGCTGACTTTGAATTATATGTGACTGTATTTGTGCCACTGTTCAGTGAAAACAAGCCTTCTATCTATCCATCACAGCAATTCTCACATCAAAACCTGAAGTACTGTACACAACCATCCTATCAGATGATACACTGCATGCAGGTTTCATGTTTGGGTTTTGTTTGTTTGGTTTTCAAACTCATTTTACAAAAAACCCACATTTTTTTCAATTTTAACTGTTCCTTTATAATTGAGACTTAATTTCCTGACTATAATAGCTGATGTGGCTTTGAAGGAAAAAGGCTGAAGAATAGCCTGTCAGTTAGCTGAAACAGAGAGACCCAAAGCTTAAAAGGTCCAGAAAGGATGAACAAATGAAGGAAGAGTTAAGGGTATCCTAAATGCCACCCTTGCTGATGACAAGTGAATAATATCTAATGAAAAGCTGTTAGGTAGCTGCCTTCCTTCAAATCCACATCCTATGTATAGGAAACTATTTAAAAGACAGATTTTTGGGTGAAAAATCCGTGTCTCAGACATTTACGATAGAACTGACCAGTCCAGGATTTTTGGCTAGTTCTGCATCACTAAATATTGAAAGATATGCTGCAAATGAAAAAAACCCCACCACCCCTCTGTAAAAAATCACAGCAATAACAAACAACAAAAACTGCCAGACCCCTTCTAATATAAGAAATTCATATGATATTACCTGATAAAGTTATTTGAAAATACAGATGAATTCAAATGTGTAATATCCCTTTAAAGTGAAAGCCAACTCATTTGGTTAATAAATGGTTTATCCTTGCAAGAGTTTTATAGTAGCGTGGGACAGCTTTGTGGAACAGGAGCCTCCTTCTCCATAGCTTTTGTATTATTATGAACTGCAAGCGCACATAAAAGGTGCTACATTTGCAGAGTATTATTATTCAGACCTATCAATGCTAAAATTCCTTTTTAGCTAATCTGCCCTCACAGCTTGAAGCACACTGGCAGTTCTTGAAGTACTGATGTTTCATCCAGACAAGCTCTGGCATAATTCCAACAATGATTCTGACCCTTGAAAGGCCTGGGACTTCAGTTAAGGCTGGTCAATCACACTGAACTGTGACAGATCTGTGGTGTGGGCAAATACCACGGAGGGGCTACGATGCTGTCCTTGCTCTCATTTTAACTTGCTCCTATGAAAAATCTCAAATCAGGTTTACAGGGCAGTATCACTATTTATTTAAGAAAAAAAAAAGAAGGTGTGGTTTATGATTGCATAATGATGCACGATGAAAAAGTGCACATATGCCTTCAAAAAGTGCACATATATTTATTTGTCCACATGAACCGCAATCACAGTGGGATGTGCAAACACATATTTGAGTGTCCAAACGTGTGCATGCAAAATCAGAAGGAATAGTCGAAAATAGACATGTTCTTCAGTGAGACATTTTTATTTTTTAAATTGATAGTGCCTATTACATGCAAACTGTTTTGCATTTTTACAGTTAGCAAATGTCGATAAATCCATGGCATGTAAAAGGGCACCGCTACTATGGCAGTTATTTGAGTTCTATACTTTGTCAAATATATGTACCTCTTAATTCAATAATCTTTAAAAGCATTGTGGTTTACAGTATGACACCTGACCTTTTGTTAATGTCAAATACCATTTTACTTTAGCATGGAAAATTATAATATTTCTATAAATATAATCATTATTCTTGGAAAAAATACATTAAAGAAATAGAATGGGAAACTGATCAACTAATCAATTATTTCATATGACAATGGTTTTATGTATTATTGTTGACATTTCTGTGAGTACCCTAAGCAGGCCCATGGTATAAAGGAAAACAGCAACTGGAAGTTAAAATTCTGCCTGTAATACTGGCGTGTTAGCTGTGAGTAGATAAAAACCAAAAATCTGTTGTGCTGATTGGCAAGAAGAATGTAGCATTAAGTTGTTTTTCCAGCCAAGCTAGATAAAATCTCTGGCAATGGTAATACAAAGTGTGGTTTGCAACTTTTCTTAAAGGTAGCCAAGTTAAGTACAATTTACAAAATACCTATTTAGTTGTGATAGATATCTCCAGTTCTGCCTTAAATGCAAGGTAGCAGAAGGGGAGATAAAGAATTCAGTTCCACATCATGAGGAGACACATAATTTTTTGCTGCATGAAGCAAATATACTTGCCACCAAACGAAACATATCAGTTAAGCTTAAATCAGTTGCTTGACCAGTGTATTCACGTACATTATTTATCAATATATGCTTTTCATATTGACAGGATAAATCTCATAGATTCATGTGGGCATTTGAAGGAGAGTGTGGTTTAAAAAAGGCCTCTGAAAATAGGTATAATTCTTATTTATCTCTCTATATGTAAATATAGGAATAGATGCATTCCTACAGAGCAGCTAGATTGTACTGAGCAACCTTGTACAGGGAAATGCATTGTCCTTTCTATTGGGATAGACCAAGCTAGAATTTTGCACTGTAGAAGAAAAGCGACGTACCTTCTTTTTGTTTATGATGTGCCTCCAGTGGTGCTACATGTGCCAGAAAATTATTCTTTAAATAGAAGCCTTCTTCACCTTTCATACTTGGCATTGACATTGTTTTCTTTATGAGGTAAAGTGTAGAAAGATACAACACAGTCTTAGCATGGCTTAGCAAGAGAGTAGTACCAGATTTAGACTTTGTTTATGACATAGTTATTCTATGAATATGCAAGCAAAAATCAAAAGACTCTCCAGCTTGCAAAAAAGAATTAATTATGAAACCCCACAACAAACCTAATGAGAACTTTAACAATTCCTGATTCAAACATTATATTAGAGGGCAAAAGAGAAGTACAGATGAATCAGTTGCCTTACTAATGTATGAAATAGTGGAGGCATCAGCTGCGTTCATGAGTATGGAGAACATATTATTTTGGGATATTTATATAGACATTTTGTGTTCTCCATTTTTGCATGTTATTTATAAGGAGAAAGATGGGTTAAAAACTGAGAGTCAGAATACGGCTACCTGAAAATGCCTTTTACCTGTAGATGTCTCTTCCCTAAAGATAATAGAAGTCTCAACCACCTAGACAGTAATTTTTCAAAATGAACCACTGTATACAAAAGAAGGAATTTGACAGAGATAGCATTTTCCCACTGCTGTGACAGACTTTGCTAAATCTGGCCTGGACATTTGCCCCTAGACATTCAGTAATTGAAATGACCAATAGAGGCTATGGCCATAGCTTTGATAAAAGCTGTGTTGCCTACTTGTAATTCATTGCTGTTGCTTAGCTTTCCTTAAAGTCAGCTCCTCATTTACAGTTGATATAAGTCTTTCTGTAAAGGCTGGAGAAAAGGTAATGTGACTTATGAACCTGCTTTTCAGGACACAGACAAAAGTCTTCTTCAAGATCTCACTGAACTGGTTGGTGCTGTTTTCCATCACCGGGAAGCTACTACCCCAGAGCTCTGACAGAGGAAGGAGGTCATGTGAGTGCTTTTCAATCCATTTCAGACAAAATGAGCTGGGTTAACTCATATTCACCTTCAACAGTCCATTAAGCTTTCCCAGCTCCTTTTGCCTGCAATGCAAAGGAATGCGTACACAAACTCCTCCACAAGCAGAGATGGGAGGGTGGCAGCTTCTGGCAGGGGAAGTTGACAGGCCACTGGGGGAAGAGCCATTTCCATTGTTTGCTCAGGAATGTTTTTCCATGATCTCTTCTAAGTCAAAGCAGATAGAACATTATATTTGATTCAAGGCAAGCTAAAATCCAGCCTGATGAGGCTCCTCAAGATGATTTTGTAAAGGCTAACCCTCAGTGGAGAATCTTTTGCAAAAACCAACTGGTAGCTGACAACCATTTTAAACAAGGGTTGATTGTGGAAAAACTTTCATTTAAAAGTGAATATATAATTCCAATGTTATTTGCACATTAATATATGGATATGAAATCTAGAAATCTACCTGATTTATCTTTGGAAGTAAATGCCTTTGAAAACAATCTAGGTATTAAAAGTAAATAAATTAAGAATGCCAGGATTCACTGGAAAATTCAAAAATTTTCTGACATTCTTCAGAAAAATGGACAGAAATATCTGAGAACTATGGGTCTAACCACTGAACACTTTCAAAGACTGAAAGACAACAGGGAATAAGAGATGACAAAGAGCTGTGTACATCCTCGACTGCAGCCTAACAAGCCAATGGTATTTGATGGAACAAGAGGGGCTTCTGAGTCTTTGGACACATCCACACACAAGCATTTAATTTCAAAATCAGGTCTAAAAACATCTGTTACTGCGTGAGAATCTTAAACGCACAGTTTTGTGCAATAGGCCACTAAAGCCTGCATTTAACCTTTAACAGATGAATCATCTCATACGCTCACAACACAAGTAAATTAAGTGCTTTAGCCTTGGGATTTCAAGGCCTATATGCCCAATTATGAAAACTCCTCAGGCTCAAACATAGTATTTGGTGTCACAGATAGTTCTGCTTCCTCACATAATAGCTAGTGTGTGTGAAACCAGGTCCATAGCCAGTCATAACAGCTAAGAACAATAAACCTATTGGCAGCATGCAACAAACACTAATTTTAAGGTATAGCAGCATGTGCTACATAAGGATCTTGCACATGTCATCTTTTCTTTTCAGTTGCAAATTTATCACTTTTAATGTGAGAGAATGAAGTATGGAAAGAGATAAGGAAGGGAATATGACACTGGAAGCCTAACTGGTTTAGCTTAAAATGTAGCAGCGCCTACTGCTTTGTTGAAGGAATGTAACCTGCTGGTGACAGCAATCATGACTTGACAGAGGATCAATCACAAGAGTTACAAGTGTTTTGCCCTTTTTCTGATATGTGACAGTTTTGGAAAACAGCATCCTAGATAATCCCTTGTGGAACAACTTTTTGGATTATCTCTAGTGACCCTAGTTTTCCTACACAAACAAAAATGTGCTTCATATTATTAGCCCCAGTTAGGATAATAGCCTTGGGAACAATGAGATGCAGAATAACTAAGGAGCTTTACTGTGCTTGGCAGTTACAAAAGGCACCTTGAACAAACAGAATAAAACAACAATAAAAAAATGTTTTAAGCTACCTGCAGCTGCACCGTGCAACTCTGGTGGGAACAGTTTTACTGACTGTGAGGAGCTTGATTCACTCCTTGCATTTCTTCTATTTTTCGCCAGCACAACTTTAATGAAATAGTAAGTTTAGTTTCCTTCCAAAATTCACACTTACATTAGCTTAAAATTGGAATATCACAGCAATGAGGCAGATCCCTTTTATTTGGCCAGTGTTCATCCTGTAACTACATAAGTTGCTCCTACATTAGTAAAATCTTCCATGCCCAGTGACTAGAAGATCTGAAAGATTAGGACACACAAAGTTTTGAAAGGATTTGCCAAGTTTGACATTTGCACCTGTGTAACTAGGAAAGGACAAAGTTTAGCCCTTAATATTATTTTATCCTGGCAGCATTTTAATATATCCTGGTTTGATTTTGCATCAAGTCCTAACTCCTTAACAGTTTTAAATACGGTTGTGACTTACAACTGGGGTCACTGAACAATGAATATTAGCTAAACATCCAGAGTGTGATATTTGATTACAGTTAAGCTTTTCCAAAAGCCAAGAGGAATCCATGAGGAAAATACTAGAGATGGAATTTTTAGAGTCTATATGGTTAGGAATTCATATAGCTTATTAACATATATTTTAAGGATATTGATTCCAAAGACAAAATGCACCCACAAAGTGAGACCCAAGATAAAGGCTAATGTGTAAATTGCTTTAAAAACTGTAGTTACTGTAATTACATGGAGCATTTTACAAGCAACTAGGGACTGCTTTGGATAGATGACTGAAATTTAATCAGTATCTGGCACAGATTGCCTTTCTTTCACACCTCACATTTCTGAAGTACTATTCTAGGGAAACCTGCTAGAATTGTGAGCCTGTATTATCACATTTGATCTCAGCACGCAGTTTCCAAAAGACTGAATTTCCCAGATCTCACAGAAGATATGGGTCTGGGGCCTTTTTCTCAGGAGCATATGTCTTTCTGTTCATTTATGGGCAAACTTAATTCAGCTATCCAGGCTCAGGTTTGTAATCACATGGAACATTATGTATGAAATGCAGAAAATGTTGGTTTGTTAATGCTGCCACCTGAGACTACAAGATAAAGCAAGCATGTACAGCCCTTTGTACTCAAAGGACATAAACACTTGCACTAAACCTTTTTTATAAAATACAACTTATTTCTTCTACAGGCTTTATTTTCTTATTTGTATTAGCTATCAAGAAACTGTCAGTTAAGAAAAGGGAGCCCCAAATGATCTATGCCTTTTAAAGCAAGAAGGAAACAGAAAATAATTAGATATGGTAAATGTGAAAATTGATCTATCCAAAGAGTGTGCAGTTTACAAGCAAGAAATCAATCAGTTTACACCGAACAGATTAAAATCATGTATCATTATTTTTAATGGTTCAAGATGTAAAGGTCTGAAAGTCTAAATAGAATTCCTGATGATTACTTTTATTAAAATCCTAAGTATTGGAAGATATACAATGGCTGTCTAGATTGCTTACTATATTATCTGCTTTGTAGAAAAATAATATCTTTGACTTGCTGCTTGTTGCTAAAATCCTCATTACTATGCCTAATATACTCTGTCCCTGGAGTAAATTAAAGCATTTCCTTCTTTTGTACTGTAGTTTCCTTAAAGTTGGATTCTTAGAAATACCGGGACTATGCCATGACATCTGAGTTCTGGAGATCAATTTATAGCTGTTAGAGATCATGAAGAATTGCCCATTAAAACAGTTACTATTTGACAAATAACAACATTTGTGTTTAGCCTGGATATTTATCAAACAGACAGAACACTTATTTCTGATGCCTGAATGAAGGTCTGCATGAACAAACTTATTAATCAGCTTGTGCCTGGTTTTAAGACACCTGTCTTATTTAAAAAAAAAAACACCACCAAACCCCAAACCAAAACAAACAGAAAAAACCAAATCAAGCCCCTCCCCCGGCCCCAACCCACCAAAACCCCCCTATGCAAACCCGAAAAGCAATTAAAACCAAACCAAAATAATAATAAAAACCAAACCCTTGAACTTTTATATTAATCGCACTCCTGATTTGATAGCACTGGGAAGTGCGTATGTCAAGGTGTCATAGCCACGGGCCAAACCACCAACAAACAGTAAAAGCTCTGATATAAAGAAAAAAGAATTCTTTTTCTTGACAAATGTTTACATAGTGTTTTAATCTAAGACTAGGGATCTGATGGTTTATACATATATATATATATATATTGCATTTAGGCATATAAAAACTCAAGTACATCACAAATGCATTTCCTCAGATAGAGCAATTGTGCTTCACTACTGAAGTCAGAGGGAAGACTGGTACTTCATTAGCTTTTCAGCAGTTGGAAAGTCTGATTCACTGAGCACTTCAATATTCAAAAAAATTTAAACTAAAAGTGATCTTTGAACAGTTTTTAATTATTCAAATTTTAATTAATTGTTAAGAGCAAAAAACTTTTTCAAAGCAAAACACGTCAACCAAATGAGTGTATTTCATTTTAATCCTGTGTTGTATCATTTCTATATAGATGTTTGTTCTGAAAACCAGTATGTTACCAGTTTCCCTCCTGCTTTTGTTTTCAAAAAAACCCATTGGTTAAATTGACACCATTTTGTGGAATTTATCAGCACTGCTGGAACTGCATTCTATGAAAGAAGATGGTTTCATCAAAGCTACTCCAAGCAGCTTAGCTATTGAATCCACAGGGGAAAAAAGCAAGCTTTACATAGGTCCCAGTTACAAAGAGTCTACTGTTTGCCAGTAAGGGATCAGCGTAACTAAAATAAAGAGGTAGGGATAAGACAAAAGTTTCTAAGGAAAGCTTTGTGGTTCATTGTCCTACTTAATTTCTCTCAGGATTACGTAAGAGTTGTTAAATGATGTGGATTTCTGTTCAAATTAAATACAGTATACAATTACTTAATTTGTTTACCATTGAAACCACTACAGACATAGCATGTATTTTAACAGCAAATTATGAATTTGCCTCCTATATTTTATTTTATATATTCTGCATGCAGAATCAGCTCTGGTTCTTAAAGATAGGTTGAAAATCCAAGGAATTTATTTCAAAGAGGAATGAATAATAGGAATACTATATTCTTCCATGAATAACTATATTTTGTGTTTAAAGAGCATTTATTTTTCAAATAAATACAAACATCACAACATCCTTGTGTGCCAGGTTTTACACGTAAAAATATGGGAGGGGAAGAAGAGATAAAAAGTACAGGGCCTAGCACTTTAGTCCTATAACTGGGGTTTCAAGCTACTAAAGTAATGCAAATAACAATAATGGTATGGGAGAAACCTTTCAAGTTTGAGTGTCTAACTGGCTTGATTTTCATAGGTTTAGACTTCTGAGCGTTCACAACTCCCTTTGAAGTCAATTGAAAATGTGAGTGTCAGCACACATTAAAATCAGACCACTAATTTAGATGCTTAAACATGAAATTTAAATTCATAACTTTAAGTTTGGAAAAATTCACCTAGGTACCTTACAAACCAGTGTCAGAACTAGATGATTTCCAACAGCTTGTCTTCGCAGATGTTCTCGCACAGGCACTATGAACTAAACAAATCACTTGCGCTATGATAGACCTATGCAGCTAAAGTTAAGTTGGTAAGTTGGTGTGGGCAGAGACTATTGCACCTATCACAGTCCAAAGATTTGCATGAGATCCTGCAAGAGCAAGACAAATGTCCCTTCCTCCCAGAGCTGCCTAATGGAAAAAAAAACCCCAAAACCCAAAGTTGATACAATACTGCTTCAGGGAAAGAACTCTGAAGAAATCTGGTCATTTTATATAAACTCTTCCTCTCATCCACTTGCATGTGACTTACTACACTGTTACAGAGGAAGCCCTCACAAAACTGGCTGGAAAAGTTGTGTTATCATCTAGAAAAGCCCTTTCATTAAACTTCTTAGAAGTTATGTACCAGAATGTTCAATGTCCTAAAGTCACTTCCTCAGCTTCAGCAGAGTTTGAGGAATTTTTCTCTCTATGTACACAGGACCCAAATCTGGTTGTTACTGTGCAGATTCTATTTGAGAGAAGAGAAACAATGAGGACCATGTTCCTCATCAGTGGACAGTCACAGGAGATGACTGCAGTACAGAGAGTGTTCCTTGCTCTGTATGAGTACCTAGCTTTGATGAGTTGGCCAAAGTTCCCTTTTATGTTATGTCATCACCAGGAAGTCATGACTTGGACATACTATGACTCCCTAAAATTAAAATAAGGGTTAGAGGTGTCTCAGGATATGTCTAACTTACCAAGTGCTGCCACTCCATAGAAGTTGGCTTTGTAGTGTGAATCATCAGACACATTGTGCGTATTTCATGGTATTTTAATTCATGCTGCTTCTAGCTTGGTCCAATGATCTTAATGACTACAACTGGTCAAATCCCATCTGAGGAAATCCTGAAACACCTCCTCTGGCTTAATGATATCCAGAAGGATTGAGACTACTTTAGGGTGTGGGCCAAAGCTTTGTGCTTGGGGAGAACGAAGAGATTTGCTTCAAGATCTCACTCCTAATTTATGTGCACCCTCATGGAGATATACCTTCCATGCAACTCCCCTGTTGGTTCTGTATCTTGGTACATCCAAGGCCAGATACATCAGGAGTGCCTACATCATAACTCAGTAAGGTGGGCGCTGGTCAAAAACCTTGGGCCTCTGAAACACAGGAGACATAAAACTATGCTCGGAGTTACAGTAATGTAAACCCAGTTATTACAAAAAACTTTTCGTAATGTTTCTTGTTATGATCAGGAACAGATACTACAATCTCAATTTCTAAAGCCCCATCTGAAAGTCCTGCTCATATCCAATTGACCTTGAAAGAATGAAATAATGGACTGATGTTATAGCTGTACTAAAATTGTGTAAAATCCAAACAATATTGTAAATATGGAGAGTTTACCATGGGTCAGTGTATTTTCTTTCCACTACATTTTGGGAGAGAACAAGGCTTATGAAGATCAGAAAAAAGTCAGCTTAAATTGTGATGCTTGCAGCTTTAATTATGAGCAACCCCAAGTCTCTGTGTTTACAAAAGAGAGATTGCCTAAATGTATTTGAAAACCATTGGGTGTAAGTTTATAGTGGTAACAGGCAAGTCTGATTTTCTTTCATACTTAGGATTTAATAGGTACAGAATGCTGCCCAAGGGAAAAAAAAGTGAACAAGTAGTAACTTGATATTTATTCTACACAGACGTGAAGAAAGCTTAAAGAAATACACAATGTCTGAAACATTGACATGTATAACTATTTTAATTGTAATGCTGCTTTTCTTACAGACTTTTCTGCTATGGTAGAGGCTGAAATAGTTGCAACACTTCCCAGCCAAAAAACCCCCACCCCAAACCTAGCCCCAAGCGCCCCCCAAAAACTCCCAAGAAATCTCTTTTGAAAAGCTTATGGTGGAATCCTAAAAACTGCACCAGGTCTGTACAGCCTGAAGTTCAGAATACGGTATTATCATGTAGACGATGCTGTCTTTCCTAGGCCAGATTATTTTGTAAATATGGACTCCTTCCCCTTCTGATATTTCTCAAGTATCCTGGAGAACATTACTGAAGAATGCCCAGACATTTTCAAGTGCAGCGATTCACAGCCCCACCATTTTGACTGCAGTGAGCAACCAGGAATATGGTGTACTGAACAGAGCAGTGGGGGAAATCCTAAAATCTCTGTAACCCTCCTGCTAAATCCATGACTGCAGAAATATTCCTGCAATATAAAATCTTACTATTTTTCCTTTTTTGCAGGTGGAAGCAGAGGCACAGTCTTGGATGATTTACCCCAAAACATGGGGAAAGTCTGTGGCAGAACTGGTATGTGGAGTGCAAGTTTATCCTTGCTCCTATTCCATGCTCGCTTGCATCTGGATGTCCTCCTGACACTAGACCTAGAAAGCCTAACTCGTCATAGGTTCTTTAACGTGTTCAAATTAAAGCCTATATACAATGTACAGGCCAAGATTTGAAATGAATTTATCTATTTTTACAGTGCATAATTTTAATTTCATTGATGTTTCTATTTATAGCAAGTGTTTGGTGCCTCAGTTCCTTTTTTAACACGAGAACTGCCATTTGTGTTGCATTTTAAGTCAAATTAAATTATAAAAATACTCAGTTGTATAACTATCAACACCACAGTATTTCTTCTTATTATGGAGACAAACAAGGAGTACATTGGAAAAAAAAATGTGAATCTCATTTCTGATCCTAATGAAGCAAGTAACCCATTATACCAAGGTTAATTTGTTGACTCATGATTTCCACTTATCCAATGATATACTGAATCATATGAACAAACCTCTACATCTAATCAGTTTTTTTTATTGAATCCTGACCTTTTATACACCTTCTTCTTGATTATGAATGACAGTGACCTTTATCTAATTTAAAACACACATACTGATGCAAAAATATGCAAAGTACACATGTAAATTCTGAATTAAGATGAAGATGTGCATAATCTTCCAGGGAGAAATTGCTTTAGAGAGAGATGTTTATATTAGGGCCAATTGAGGGTATGTAGGGAGAAAAAGTGAATTAGCCAGAACTCAGATGGGTTTGGAGGAACAGCTGTGGAGATACTGAAGTCTGTTTAGATTTTCTCAGCTTCTATTTAGAATCCTGAAATGTCAATATAAATATCAATTTTTATTATGCTATTCAGCATTTTACAGCATTTGTGAAATGATCAAAATGCAATAAAGTCAGACAAAATACCTCTTCACCTAAGATTTGGCAAACCGTACCTCAGTATTCCATTTATATTTCACTCCAAATACACAATATTCATTTTCTACAACACAAAAGCTGGGTCAAATTCACATTATCAAAGCTGTCTGGTTCGCTTTACCATTTATCTCATTAGAGGAATGGTATGAGCTTCAGCTGGAGATGGTCTTTTTAGCTTAGGATATAATTAGGAACTGCTGTAAATGCTGAAAAATAAATAAACAAATATAAGAGGAGTGACTCCTGGGGAACAAGAACTCCCTAACTTTCCTTTTTTCTGTTCAGCGCTAATGGGTCTGCACTGAAATTACTAAAGATGAACTCAGCAACGAGCACAGTCTGAACCGCTATGTAATCCTATAATCCACTCTCCCTTTTCACAAGTCATTTCTTCCTCTGAATTACTGTGAACCTAGGTTGTGGATCAGTGGCTTTGCTCTAGCCTGTCTCTTAAAAAATAATATATATTTATATGTATATATATATATATAAAATTTGCAAAACTCAGTGTAAAGACTGTCAAAGCAAAATTCTAACAAACGCATTCCTCTGAGAGACTCCAACCAAACAGTACCTGGCATTAGCATGTACTTTCATGATTAACAACAGGGGGTTGTCAGACTGCTATTTCTGAAATAAACAGATTTATCCTGACAGATAATCAGCAGTTTGCACTACCTAATACATGTTATCATCTGCCACTGACATCACTACATTAAAAGCACACTTAGTATAATCTTTTGTAGGAAATTAAACAGGTTTTATGGTACACTTTTGGTGGATTTTTTTTGTTTGGGGGTGTGTGTGTGTGTGGGGGGGTGGGGTGGGGATAGAGAGAAGCCCGAGGGAGAAACTGGAACGTTACAGAAAAGACACATGCCAAACAAGACAGGGAAGATCCCCAGAAATGCCATGCTGTATTTAGTTTTTCACAATCTATTAATGTAATTTTAAAATAAATTAAAAACAAATGTTCTGACTGTAAACCATATCTTGTACTTTTACGCAGCCTTTTATAATGTCCTTGGCTGTCCCTCATATTACCCCAATACTCGTCTGTGTCTGTATGTGCTGCCTGCTCCACATAAAAACTAGTCACATAACACGCACTTGTGAAACACTTCCAATCTTCCCATTTATAGACATATTTTTGAGGCTGGCTGGTAGACTTTGGGAGACCAGTGATATCAAGCATCGCCTGCATAATTTTCTGGCATGCTAAACATTTATCTTCTTTTACTTTCAGGCATCTCTCTGTGGTGCCTCTCTGAAAAAGGAGACACCAGATTATAAACAATTTACTGGACAGGAGGTGCAGAAGCTGCTGAAACTATGGAAAAGTTTGGTGTAGATCAGTTCCCTGACCTTCAGGAGATAGGGAACAAGGTCACTTACACATGGGGTGCCTGCAGATTCTCCTTCCAAGCTCTCTCAGCTGGCTGTTTCTGCAGTGATCAAGTTTGGACTCAACATGGACAATGAAGTCTTAATAAGAAAATTTTGATATACTTCCCTTATATCCTTCAAGTAAACCATTCTTGCCTCATTTGTAAAAGTAAGAATGGTTGAAATTATGTACCCTCAGGTTCTCTGGAGCAAATTCTGAGATTTCGTTCCTTTTTTAAATTTTAGGTAGTCAACATTATACTAACACTGTTCTATGAACTGACCTAGCAGAGCAAACACTAGGTATCAGAAATTGCATGGGAGCTGCTACTTGACTAACAACTATTTCATCCTCTTCCTTAGAGTGTAGTTTTTAAGTCACAGACTATTCTGTAGGGGCAAGTCAGATATCAAAGTCCTGGCTCCAGTGCCCTGTTGTGACTAGCTTTATTTCTCCAGAGATAGAACCTGCATGCCTCTTTCAGTCCTTTGTCTCACATGGGATGCATTTTGTCTCTTCTGCCTTCTTTCTTCGTAACTGGGTAGGAAGAGGAGTAAGAAATAGTGGCTAGTTACTGAGGGATTAATTTTTATCCATTCATACTCATGCATTTTCACATAACATTCCCCCTAAGGTTAAACCACTCCCCCTTCTGAACTAAACCAGCGGAATTAAAACTGAGAGGGATGGAGTCCCTTACATGACAAATGTAACCTCTAAATAAGTAAGTAGCAGCATCACATAGACTTTAAATATATCTTAATTCCTACGTACTCTTTGTCTCTTATAAAACCCAACCTTTGAGAAATATGCATGTATTAGTTAAGCATCTCTTACTCTCCTTTTTCCCTTTATTCCTCTCCCTGACATTTCAGTCACAGCTGTAAAACCAATGTACAATTTTGCCACAGATCTTTTGCCTCAGGTACACTGGACAAAACTTCAGCATCTGATACTCTGATGTGGAATGCAGAAATAAATGCTAATCTAACCAAGTTATTTTGGGGGTGGGGAGGGGGTAGGGGAACGGAGGGGAGAGTTATTTTTATTTCTGAAAGTGTTGGATTTCTAATGACCCACATTCTTCATATTTCTTGTACTCAGTGATGTTTGAGGTTGCTTAGATTTTCGTTTGCATTAGATATTTTGTGTTCAAAGGTCAGATGAGCTTTGCTTTTGAGTCAGATGCCTACTGGCGGCATTTCTAATAGTTAATCTTTTCACACTGAGAGAAATAAAAAAGTGAGAGACAGTTCAAGCTATCCCAAATAAACAGACAGAAGTAAAGCAACAATTACTTTTCCTGTGTGTGGACTGCTTTTGCTCATTTCTCCTCAAGAGATAACACTCTCTGACATAACGTCAGATAACCATGTTCAGTGTTTCACAGACTTGCCATTTAAAGATTCATTTCCACTCCACTTATTTTCTTTTTATCTGTCTCTCTTTTGCTGTACTTCATCTGTGAAAATTTTCATGTAGACTCCCCAGAACAGGTAGTGGGGAGAGAGGGAAGCAAAAGGGTCCAACTTGACTTAAAACACCCCCAGAAATTATAAAGGGAGTACAATAGGACAGAAAAATGAAATGTTCTCATGAGAACAGTTGTTTGCATAAAATTATCAACTGTTACCAAAGCTTTAGTGCAGCTCCTGGGGAAGATGGATATATAAAGCCTCAGGTTAATTTCAGTCATTACCAAGCATTTTACATCTGCTGAAGAATTCCAAACATTTAAAAGGATGTCAATCTAAACCTTTAGACCAAAATAAATAAATAAGTAAGTAAGGAGCAACTTCAAAGGCTGTCAGTAGGCAAGTTGCAGATCTGATTCAGCTTTTAACCCCTAGAGGTATAAGCACGCTTTATCTGAAAAAGAAGTGCAAGGTCTGAACTCTGCAATGTTACATTTTAATAATCTACAGTAAAAGGAAATGATAAAAAAGGAGAATATGATGTAATTGTGTTTGTAGTTTGATGAGAAGCTGTGGGAAACATTCTTTCTATGCAGTTATAGAAGACACTAATGACAAATCTTTGCCTGAGGACTTTGTTGACAATTAGATATCCCATTTATAGCTCTGCATTTTCACAAGGGCTCTACCACTTACTTCTTCGGATTCCCAAATTTTCTCCCTTCTCTAGAATATTTTTAAGGTATTGTTCAGGAAGTTTACCCACTTAGAGCTGAAAACAACTAAGGCCTTTGAGAAGTTAGAACTTATTAATAATCTCTATAGCATCCTTTTAAGGTCATAATTTATTGTTTTAAGTGTCTCCTGTAAAACCAGTGCAAAAAGCCTGATGGGAGTAAGAGCCCTGCATTATGTACAGCTACAAGGTTTACTGCATCCCGTAGAACCTGCTGCAACGTACACTACAGTGGAGTATCAGGTAACTTATCCCAAAGAGGTGTTTGACTGAGTTACTATAGCAATGGCAAGTTTGCAGAGGCAGAAACCACACCAACAGAGGAAGGAACTGGCTGTAGGAGGAGGACGCTGACAGTCTTGTTTAGAAAACCACATAGTATAAACTAGCCTGAAACACAAAGGTTCACTCCTTTGAGTTTACTGAAAATACATTCAGAAGCCTCAATAACATAACCACCTGATTTCTTCTCATTTATTTCAGTGTATCAAGGAATTAAACTGAGTTATGTCGGGTAAACCTGGTGAGCCTACAGGGAGAAGAGAGTACATAATTTGGAAGTAACTGTATGAAATGCTGCTGATGTCTCACTGAGGAACACTTTTGTCCCTGTAAGACATTGGTCATTGGGTAGAAGGTGGAAAGTAAGCAGGAAATAACTGTCTGCTGCAACAATATTTTAATCTACTTACAAAAAATCTTCCTCGGAAAGGTCTTTTTCTCCCTTTTTCGTATCTCCAGTGGTGAGTCATCTAATCTCATCTCTGTATATTGCTAAACTCCACAGGGATCACCTTTACCTCCCAACTTTATCCTGGCCAGAGATTCAGTTAGACAAAAGACCCTTAAAGTCTTTCCTTAAGTTCAGCACTCTTCTCTAAAATCCGTCCTCCTCCTTTTTCAGAAAATGAAAGAAGTACTTTTTAGAAATGTTTGGGTTTGGGTTGTTTTGGTTTTTTTCTCCTTCTTTTCTTTCTTCTGGTGGAGGCAGGATGCCTGTATCAAATATGTCTTTTCTATAAATCAAATTTCTTTGTGTGGAGCAAGTTGCTGAGAACAATATATTTCTTTTTCCCTGTCTGAAAAGGATTCTAAAATTTTACTCGTTAAACTCAGAGATCAAAATACATGCTTGTTCTCCCTAAGTAGCATTAATTTACTCAAAAAACTCTGCACTTGAAACAGTTAATAAAAATTCTAATTACAGGATAAGAAAGAAAGGTCAGACTCCACTTACATCATTGTGAAGGGCTTTTATTACACACTGCTATAAAACATATTTCTTTTTTCAGTTGCCATCCTCACAGGATAACCTGCATACCAATAGGATTTCCAAAATGCCATGAAGCAAAAGATATTTATCTGCTAAATTCTATGTACAGTAACCTAACAAATGCCAGAGAAAGAAAGATTGCCCTCTGCACAGTAATACTTGTGTAGATGTCTTCTTTATGCTAACAATGACAAGGCTCTCTAGGTTTGTACTGTACTCCAAAATCAGAATGCATTTTTTTTTTCAGAAAGCAGACTATATATCAAAGAGAAAGAATGCACATTTTAAGTGTTGAAATACTTAATATAGTGGCAAGTCCTCTTTCCTGAAGCACGCTAAATAAAAATATCTAAACCAGAAAGGTAAAATAGAAAATGTATGCCTCAAGTGTTCTTGAAATTAGACAGGATATGTTTGGGAATATCTGTGCCTCTCTCTCTGTCTTGCTTGGTCACCTAAATTTTCATTTCAGACTCTGCATAGAGCTTCACAGAACTGCTATTTGATTAACTTGAGTGTGTTAGATAGTAAGTCTATACAAAAGCAAGGCAACTCCAAATCTAATCTTTGGCATTTTTTAACTCCAGCTGTGCAAGACAGCAAAGAAAAACTTTACTTTGGGACAAGGGTAATTCTGGTTTTCTCAATATTACTCTTCAAATCCATTACTCACAATTTGGCACATCCAAAGTTGGTTTTGTATTTATTTTAATAATTTGCATCCCTACATTTTGACAAGAAATTAAAGGAAATATACAGAAATAAATGCAAGATTTACTGCCTGCTTTCATAAAGCCAGTGTGTGCTATCATTTGCATTAATTCAATATTTCATGTGATGTATGCTCAAAGTTGGAATGTAACTAATGAAGTAGTGCCTTACTTTCCTTTTCTTAAGGAATTTTTTAAGAATGTTATCCAAATAGTTGTTTCTGAGTTGCACTTTGTTTGCAAAGCAAGCACTGACTGTCCAACCTTTCTAAACAATAGTTATTAGCAGAGAACTGTTAGGGGTTCCATTTCGCCACTTCTGCTGGCAATTCTATTAACTGTATGTTTATCTTGTGGTCTAAATTTATGACAGCCCCATTTGCAGTGAGGCCTGGAGTTTCCTTGTTTACAACACTGCAAAGTAAAAGGTGACCTTTTTTATTTTTGTTTAAAACCTTTCAACAGTTTGTTCAGCTCCAAAGATAGCACCTTAATAAGGTTTCAGGCCAGAAAGCTCTCTTGATGCTGTTTTCCTTTGAGGGGGTGCAGAGCACTGCATTAACTTACACAGACATTATAAAACATTTTAAAAAGAAAATACAAACTTGACTGGAGATTACATCTTCAGAGTAGAAAGCTGCTGTGCTAAGATCCTACCTGCCATTATGAAAAGGAAAAGAAACGGGGTGGGGGGGGAGGAGGGGGAGGGGGAAAGAGGAGGGGGGATACATAGCCGGCTACACAAACAGTAAAACAGCCCTTTACACAGTTGTACCTATACACACAAGTAACAAAAGCATCAGACACCTGGCGCAATTCTATTAGGACCTAATGCTGACAACAATATGCATCATTACAGTGTGATCTGCTAATGAGCAAACACTGGAGGCATTACATGTCTTTAGAAGAATCAGACTTCCTACCTTAGTAAGACTGATAGAAGGTAAGTCTCCCTTTAAAGAAAGTTGTAAGTAAAACCAGGCAGCAGTTGTAGTAAATTGAGTCCTTTCAGTCACTGTATACATGCAGCAGTTCTGCAATAAGGGAAAAATATAATGGGAGGAGCAGCTGTGAACGAGTGACCTCCTGAAGCTGAGTTCTCTTTGTGAATCAAGCACTGGGAGCCAGTGCCTCTGATTTGCATGGATTATCTCCACTTGAACAGATACATTTAAATTAACTGGCACGGGGGCACAGGGATGAAAAAAAAAAAAGAAAAAAGAAAAAAAGAAGGAAGGAAGAGTAAGTGAGTGAGTGAAGGAGAGAGGGGAGCGGAGGAGAGCGAGGAAGGCAGAGGAGAGCGGGGCGCTTGGCTGGATACGCTGGTCGAGGCAGAGCTGTGGCTCAGAAGAGCTACAGCTCCCTCTTCATGTCACAGTTGTAAGATGAGGAAAGCTGTCATTATGGTCGAGTTTAAAACAGATTTCCCGCCCCCTCCCTCTGCTCCCCCAGCTTCTGATGGTCCATTTGATCAGATTTCTATAAACACTTAATAACTCAGCCTGTCATGCAGCAAGGTTTTATACTGCAAGCCCCAAATGATTATAAATCTGGTAAACTCCACTAAATGATTTTAAACACAGAAATATTTTGAAGAGAGTAACCTGTACAAATTGAGATGGGATATTTCCAAGCGTGCCTTGACAGATTTATTATTTGTCACTGTGCAGGTGTTTTTAAAATAGTTAAGGGAAGGCAGCATTCAAAGCACTTGTGTGCAGGAGGATCACTAACAAACAGGATGATGATGGTGTGTGCTCCAGCCAGCATTTTGAATGTTATCTAAAATTCTATCAAGACAAAAGAGAGACAAAAAATTTGCATTCAACCACTTCAGAATTTCTCCCTTATTACCATAAATTCCACAAACATTACCTGTTGCACATTCCTGATTTGATTTAAATGCAGTACTTAAGATGATTAGAGAAATATGAGAATATGTTCAACCCTCTTGAACCTGCATCCAATCCAAGAGAAACCTGAAATAAACTTTGTTTCTTTTGTTTAGTGTGCTTCAAGTAAGTTATTTTTACTCCATGGTACAGAATTTTGTGAAGCATTACACATACTCATTTTGTTCAGAAGTCAGACCAAGAGTCATGTAAAGAAAGTAGACTGGCTTGTCACATATCCTTTTGTCACTGGCTGAAAATAGGAATGGATGCAATTAACATTCTTTTGGAATTATCATTTAGTGGGACAAAATGTTCTATATTAGCCATTAAAATAGTTGAACTTTGTTGTCTGGGAAGCCTGTCTTACTGTAAATTCCTGCTTCTTCAGAGGTCAACAGAACGAACCTGTCTGCAAAGACAACCAGGTCTAAATTCTGTCTCTGGAACATTCGCAGATCAAACTGACTCCAATATGAATCTGTTGTGTTCCTGTTCCTGAACCACATTTCTGGGGTAAAGCCCTGGGAGGTTTTTTTGTAGGTACCCAACATTTACATGTAACACAGATGCCAGAATGACGCCTCATCCAAACAGAATATATGGTAAGTACTGTACTTAATCTAGTCATGAGAAATTGCTTCTTGGAAATAATCACATTTACAGTAAAATTTGCTGCAGATAAATGATCACATAGATATTGAAGAAAGTGTTGTAGAATATATTTGGATTTTCTAATAAATGCTATGTGACACAGTTATTGGTGTCTGCCTGAGCCCCATAAAATGCTGCGTCTGAGAAATGCTCTTGGTTCACTGGAGAAGGTTCAGGAGTTTGATTATTTTTGTATGAGAGGGGACGATCCTTCAACTAGACTCTGTATATCTGAATATTTACCCAGATAATATTTAACCTTCCTGAAATCTCATCCCTCACTGTACAATCTCCAGAACTTCTCAACCCTGTTCTTTGGTCTTATCTTACTTGTGTGTTGGGTCCCAAATTTTATTTCTCTTTTTTTTTTACTTGTTCTTTTTCCAGTGGCCACTCACCAGGTAAGAACAGATTAATTTGACCCCAGCAGGGCACTCAGAAGTCTAGTATCACTATCAAATCTGTATATGATAGTTGTGGAAAGCAGCCTCCTGGTTGATAAATGGCTTTGAAACATTTGCTCCTGTTTCTCTGCACCCTGCAATCCGCTCCTCAGTCCTGCAGAATTTCAAGCTGATAACAGTGTAACTATCCAGTCCCACAAACCTGTATGTCACCAGCAGCAGAGAAACCCAGAAAAGAAAATAACCAGCAACGAGAGGGATTTTCACCTTAAAAGTACAGGTAAGTGTTAATTACTATGTAAGGAATCGAGACAACTGTGGAGGGTACAAGGCAAATTGCAGGGACAATGTGAACTGGTTGCAGAAGCTGTGGGTTGTATCTTATTCTCTGGAAAGATATGTATGCCTGAAGTGTCATCTGCTAAAGTTCATGAAGAGAAGACCTTACTAGAGATGTGCCTGGAGGCAATGTTGAACGAAGCTGTGGATTTGAGGAAATGGTGTAAGAAAAAGCAAACTGAATGGGCAACGGGGGATTTATAGACACTTGTTGAGTGAGAGGTCATATAAGAGGGAGCTCAGAGGAGACTGGTGAGTCAGAGAAGCTTGCAACAAAAAGCGCAAGCAGAGCAGTCTGGAAAGAGAGGAAAGCTAAAGAATATGCTTGCCATCTGGGAGGCTGAAAAAGTACAACAGACAAAACACAAACGGAAGGTAGAAAGAAAGTGGAAAAGTTAATTCAGGAAAAAAATGTAGGATACTAGGATCCAAAGAAGAGTGAGAATGACAGAGAAGTTGGTGAAGAACAAAAGAAGAGATCATCTATGAATAGAAGATAGAATGGACTGAAAGAAAAAATAGTGTCTGCATGAACTGGGAGCCTGTGTTAAAGAGAAACAGATAAGTTGTCACTAGATCAATTCCACAGAACAGGATGCGAGGTCATTTCCCAAAAAAGGAGGATGTAGGATGTGGGTGGAAAAGGAAAAAAAGAGTCTGCTAGGAATAGAGAAGAATCTTTTTTTTTTTTTTTTAATTTAATTTAATTTTCTTCACAGTGGGAAAATGATGCTATGAAATTCCCACTGGAATAAATTAAAGATGATTACACTAAATAAATCCATTGTAGGTAGGGAAAAACTGCCTAAAAAGTGAAGACTAATGGGAATGGTATCTGGCTGAATATCCATGGAAACAATTGAGCCTGAGATACACTTTGTTAAAAAAATACTTTAAGAAATACAAGGAAACCTTGCCAGAGGTTCATGACACCTTCAGACCTTCCTATTGTACATAATAAAGAGAAAATCTGGTTGGTGAAAATTGAGCTATTGTTGAGGAAATACCAGTGGATAATAAGGAAAGAGAAGGTAAAATTATATATTGGGACTACGATATTTAAATGGACAATCTACCCAGGAAAGATGTGAAGAAACAATAAGTAACCTTGCATAACTGCCTTTTAGTAATCTGAGATGTTAAAAAGAAATAAGAAAGGATGGTATACGTCAAAAATACGTTTGAGCCAAATTAATGCTTGTATTTACTGAACAGTCAACAGACACTAAGAGATGAAACCGCTACTGCCTTTGTTTTAGTAAGCAATACATATACTAGAAGAAGACCAGTCCAAAAACTGATTGTGAGTTAAACTCATTTAAATTAAATGGAACAATCAGTACAAATAAGACTTTATAGCTCAAAGGGCAAATTTTGATAACCTAAAATGTCTTGCTAGTGAAATTAAACTGATCTATTTGAGACCTTGAATGCAGAGGAGCCTCAGAACTACTTTAAATCAAAGATGCTAAAGCTAGGTGGAACGTGCAGCTGATGGAGGGGAGAGAATGCATGGGGTAGTGGTCAAGCTACTCCACGCAAAGGAAGAACTCCTTCAAGAAGATTATTAGCGATCTGCAGGGCACAGGAGGAAACAAAAAAAGCTATCAGTAGAGACAGTTGTGTTTTAGGGTCAAAATACAACGGAAAGTGGAAATTGTCACGAATCAAACTGAACTAAAATTTGGAAAGGATATTAAAACAAACAGCAAAACAGTCTTCATACAGATAAAACAAAACCAAACCAACCACAGGACTTCAGTACCAGGGGGAATGAATGGAAGCAAAGAATATCTATTTATAATTAAGAAGCGACTACTTTTATATGTTTTCAGTAATATCGACCTGTGAGGAAACAGGATAAATAATGGGAAAGAATTTCTCTCATGGTGATAGAAATTACCAAACTGGGAGGAAAACTAAAAGCACAGTGCTCTCAGCTCAGGGAGAGATATCAAACAAACTCCATTCCACATTTCTGACAAGAAAGGGAACATGAAATCCCAAACCTGGTAGGAAGCAGCTCAGACATGATACTGGCTGAATGAGGAATAGCAAATGTATTATCCATTTCTAAAACGGAGACCTATGCAGCTACAAACCCATTAGTTTGACCTCAGTTGCTTTAGAAGAAATTTTGAAGGAAAAAATAATTGAAGAAAGGGAGGTAAATGGAAAATGGGATAACATACAAAAAGGATTTACTAAAGATAGATCATGCCAAGTGAATTTGTTATCTCTCTTTAATAAGATAACTGATTTTCTAGACAAAGGATTTGTGATACATCTTATCTATATCTGTGGTGCATATGATACAGCATCACATAGGAAACAGGGGATTAGGAGAAGACTTGTAAAGTGGATAAGAGATTGTCTAATGGATAGATGGCAACAGGTGGTATTGAAAGAAGCGGCATCAAACTGCAGGAAGTTTACTAGCAGGAATCCTCAAAAGTCAGTCTTGGGATCAATTTTTTTTAAGATCCAAGCATAAAGAGAAGAAGTAGGAAACAAAGTGATTACAAAAAAGGACCACTAGGGTTTTTTATTACATTAGATACATGTACCCAAATATTTTATATATGCACATAAAATAGGGTATTATATTTTTCTATAATAATAAAGAAGAACCATGCCATCCCCAGGCCTGAGAGAGTGGCTTTATCTGAAATTTTGTGCACAGTCTTGTCACTTGGAGTCAAGAAAATATGCTAAGACTGGAATAACTGCAGAGAGGTGCAACTGCAATGGCTGGCAGACAGGAGAACCACCACTCAGGGAGGAGAGGGAAATGCTTTGCTGCTTTTGTCTGTCTAAGCAAAAAAGCTGAAAGGGGATATGGCTGATGTTTATAAATGTATTTATTAGACACCAGCCTGGAAAACAGCCATACAAAGTTATAGGACAAGGCTGACGAATGGAAAAGCAGCTCATGCTTAGATAAGAAATGCAGACATGATTCCAACCATGAGAAAAGTGAATTTTCCAGACTCCCAATAACTGTAGTAGAGTTAAATGAAAATTATCTGCATTTTAATGAAGAATAATTCCTTTATTAGAGAAATCATCTCACCTGTTTGCCTATGCAATTAGAAGACTAGACTCGAGAGATTTTTTGCCTTTTGTTCCCAGTTTCAGTAATATATTCCATTGAACTCGGTGACCTGTCATGTGTCTTCTCCCTCCCCTTTCTTTAGTGCCAATCAGTGTCTTTGGTGTTACTGAAGAATCAAGCAGATTCAATGGTGTATCTGTCACGCTTCAGAATATGCTGTCTGTAGATGCACTGTGCATTCTTCCCACTTCTACTCTTCATTTTGAAACACGTCTGATAAGGAAAGATTATGTCATAGATATAACAATTATTTTAGCATCCAGTACAGAATCTGTTAGGCCCTCCATCCACGATAACTAAGGAAAAGAAAAGGAACATTGAAAGGGATGAGATAATCTAGTGGGAAAAGACGAGTGCAGTTTACCAGGAAAATATCAATGGAGCAAAAGGAATGAGAAAAGCATATTATCGTTTAGCATGACTGAGATCAGAAAGCAAGTCAGGCAGAGTCAGAGCGAAGGATGTAGGAAAGATGGACAAAGAAATTCAAAAACATTTTTAACTTTACAAGAGGCTTGATTTTGATTCAGTTATAAAAGGCGCCCTTTGATTTATTTAAATCCACGTGAACGTCTTGCTCTGCAATTGTACAACCTGTTAACAATTCTCTGTTGATTAGACAATGGAAAAGCAGAAAAGAACCAATCATGGTTATAGTGGCAGAAAAGTCAAATACATTCTAACAACTGGCTATCGTGTTGATAGGACATTGCCACATCCCAGAAAGAAAAGTCTAACAGATATAAGTCAGTGCCTAAAAAGTCAGGTTAGTATGCAAAAGCATGAATGCTCCTGCTGTTGGTGCTGTGTTTGTTTATTCCCATCTCCAATAAAGGCAGATGTGAACATCAACAATAGCTGAACACATTCAGACAAAATAAGAACTCCTGGATTTTTCATAGCTTGCCATAAATGCTTATGCATACTGTAACTAAACTCCAAATATCCAAAATAATCAATATCAAAAGGTTCTACCTGAAGTGCTTTTGGCAGAGCCAGAGATGATTAATTCCAGAAAGAAAAGCCTACAGTCTTTTTCCTTAGGAGAAAAGTGGAAGAAACCAGATCCTTGGTGACCCTCTAAATGAAGCTTTTGAAGGAGGCTGAAGAAATTTCATTGAAAAAAGCTGGTTTGTTACATTGGAAAACTTTGACAAAGTCTTGCAGATTCCAAGGAAGACGCTGAGGAAACCTTTGATCCCTTCTAGGCTTTTTTGTAAAAGTGAAGAAACGTGATGCGGTAGCAGTGCAGCTGGCTGCAAGTTTTGGATCCTGTTTTCTCCATCTCAAGTATGTAACTATGGACAATACAATCACTGTTCTGCTTTAGAGAAACTCACTGATAGCAAAGATGTTGACAAGAACATAATTTTAATTGAGAAGCTATAGGATCAGTAAACGGTATAGAAAAAAAATTAAAAATCCTTCTACTGATTTAAACAAACAAACAAACAATCTTGTCTTAAAACCGTGAGATAGGTACCTTGCTTTTTTGCTGCCTGAAATAAGTAGGAAGGGCCAATTCTGAGGTCCAGGTCAAAGCTAGAAAAGAATCCTATAGTTAAATCTGCAATTGCTAAAGTTTTTTCTTATGTTTTTTTTCTTCTCCAATTTGTACCAAAATCTTCCTAGAAGAGAAAAGAACCACCTCAGAAACAACCTGATTTTAAGAGCAAACTGTCTTCAGGTGCAAACCTGGAGACAGCTCATGTCTAAGCCATGAAGGAGCTATTAGGTCACACATGTGGAATTCTGCCCCCAAATAAGCTTACTCAGATGCTGAGAATCCATACTGCAGTGAAAATTTAATTGAAAAAATCTTCCATAGATTTTTCACAAAATGTGCAGTTTGTGAAAAAAGGACATTTGGTGTCTGTTGAGAAACTATCTCATTGTAAAGTTCCTGTATGACTTTAATTTTTCTGTATGCTTGCAGATATGTATGGGGTTTTTTTTCTCATTTTGGAGAGAATTTCTGAAGTATTTTCATAATTTGTACAAAAAATGGAAGAATGGATACACTGGATAGTCTGTGGTTTACTTATGATGTCTGTAGGTGATCAAATTGCTAGTTCAGCCTTTCAAACCCCACATAAAGAAATGGTAGAAAATGCATTTTAAACATATTTAACAACAGAAGAAAAAGGAATAAAATAGAACATTCCAGAGAACATTGAAACTATTACTGGTATTTTACTTGTAATGACAGCTTTCCCACACTTCATACAAAGCATAGAGTGCCTGTTAGGCCAAAATGTGGTGGATAATCTTTATAGAAGAAGGGTGAAATTTAAATCCAAACTTGAAGACTGTATAGTGTAATGAGCTATAGACGGGCTCTGCATTTGATTCCATTAAGTGAAATGTATTTCATTAACAAAAGTGTTAGCAGAATTAAAACCTCACACTAAAGGAATGTGAAAATCATCAGTGGCAGCTAAAAGCTGCTACAATATGGCACATATTGCAGAACAACTGAGACTGATGTGGGATTAAATACATATGAAATGAATAAAAAAAAACCCTGACAAAATTGTAGCAAAATTTGAATGCTAATTTATGGCACCTACTGAAAGAAGCAGGACAGCAGATCATCTGCATATAAATGGCCTCAACACATTTCTCGGTGCCAGTCTGTTACCCTGCTCAAAGGGAAACAAAACACATTTTTAACCAGACTGAGGCAAGAAATAGTCAAACAGGAGATTCATTTAGTTTCATTAGTTAAAGAACAGGAATAATAGTATTAATTTTTTTTAATATAGTCTAGTAAAATTAGAAAATTGTGAAAAAGGGGGTGTGTAAGAGAGAAGGCAAGGAAAGCAGTAGAAATAGGATAAAATAATAAAATGTACCTCCATATTAAAGACAGAATGCCTTCACATAAACACTATGTTATGCATAATTATGCTAACTGACCCTCTGAATTTATCATGAGAAACAGTCTTATATCTTGTGATGCTCTGAGCATCAAAAAGGACTCTGAGGAACTTAGGGAAACAAAAAACTACTATAAATACCAGGTGACAGAATAAGATAGAGCACCATGGACTTCTAAGTACCAGCATGTAGCAACTCCACCCATAAGCATCATAATTACAGAGGAAAAAAAGAAAGCTATATGGAAAAATTTTTAGAGCAAATTGAAAAATTAATTACAAAATCTATGAAAACTAAACATGCATATATTTTGGAATCACTTGAAACAAAAAGAATTTTAGATTCTTATTTTCTTTTTGCAAAACTATTCTGTATTATCTACCTCAGAGGGCCGGCTATTTCTGTGAACAATTATGTTAAATTTCCGATGTGCGTGACATTTTGTTCTTTTAAATATATAAGTGAAAATTTGTATGCATGTAAATTAGTTCAGCAAGTAAGAATTGAAAAAACCAGCATGTGCATTGATGAATAATAAATAAAAAAATCTAAGTAATTTAATTTGTTTAATGTGAGCTTCTGTTTTACCAAGATTAGCACAAATTTCAGGAAGCTTCTATTTTAGAAATTTTATGTACTAGTGTTTGAGATTATGTATCAGAATTCAGCGAGTACTTGAAAAACGAGTCATCACATCTGATTATGTGGCTTGATATTACTGTATGACATTCTGTACAGCTTTATCACTTTTTTTTTTTTTTTGAGTGACCAGCTGAATTGAATCACTTCTGCTGAAAACTGTGAGAGAAAAAGGTTTGGGAGTATTCATGTAAATGTAGCTGTGTTTTCAAAGCTGCTTGGGGCTTCTTCCACTTGTGCTTTATGGACATAATGTCATCAAACAAGACAAAAGAGTCAGTCTATGGTCATTATAAAAGATCAAGTGTCTCTTCTCTCTGTAAATACAGTATTAGCGTTCCTGCATTTAATTGCTGGAATGGCTCGAGGGGTGAGCTGGATATCTGATGATTCCCTCATACACTTTTCAAGTGGTAGTGGAATCTAATCATCCTTCCTGCGTCTTTGTCTCCTTACCTGTGACAGGGATTGCCTCACATGCTCCCCTGTGATCCCAGTTACCTCTCCTCCCTGCTGCAAGCTTCACACCTCACACCATCTCCCTGGCCTGGAGCACCAGCTCCTGTCGCAGAGGTTGCTTGCTGCCCTTTCTGAATGTGCAGCTTGGGACTGTCTAATGACTTCACTGTTTGTCATTCCAATTGAAAAAATGAGGACTGTATACCTGACAGACGGGCATTTTCAGTGACTGATTCACTTGGAGGCTTTGGGTATTTCCCAGGCATGAGTTCATGTTTGTTTTCCTGTTTGATGCCCCCAGCAGACTGTTGGTTTTGATCCATGCAGGGCAACCCATGAGTTGAATGAACACAACAGTGTTTGTACCAACACCATACAGCAATCTCCTCTCTTCTCCCCAATTACTGATGCAGTATTTTAATATATGAAATGCTCATTTTGGAGTACTATTTTGAGATTTGCTATTTAATTTCAAGAACAATATCATAATCAAGTATATTAAATAGCACTCAACTGAGAATGTTCCCCTTTCATACCTTGTTTCCTGAAAGGTTTAAGCTGTTCTTTAGTTTCCTAATTTCTATTTCTAGTAATTTCAGTGTAACTGTACACAGTACATAAAATTTAACATACACATTTATTTCATGGGATTAAGGGCAAAGATCTGAATATAGAACTATATTTTTAAATACTAGGAATTTTAAGTTGCTTGCTAATCTTGGAGTTTATTAATAGATCCCAGCATTAAATACTTAATTTGACTACATAACTGGGAGCCTTGTCTTTCTAACCATCTCTATATTCAAAGGGGGGAAAAGAGAGATTGAGAGAGAGAGGTAGATTCCTTCACAGAGCAATCCAGGTCGTCTAAGGTAGGCAGGACCCTCGACCCCATTTTACCTTTAAACTGAAATTCTACTTGTGAAGCTGCAACAAAAAGTTTCCAGAGGAGATTATTTAAATTGATCTATGTTTTTTTTAATTCCAGTTGAGTATTGGGAGCAGGGCTGGGATTGCGGTGTCAGAGATGAACACATTTTAAGATCTTTTTCACCAGCATCTCATGGATGTTAGTACCCATTTACCATCACTATTAGTGGCAATTCGGTGCCTCCACTGACATTTTTTTGAGAGCCTCATTCCAGGAGTCACGAATGGAAAAATCTAGCTACCTTTTTCCTTTTTTTTTTTTTTTTTTTAACCAGGGACTCCTTTTTCCTAAATTATTTTATTACTTCCTCTCACTTCTCATTTTAGCAATCCAAATCCTCTTCTCCCTTTCAGAAGTGAATGAAAACTGTTTAGGCAGGCTTGAATTTTAACACCTGGATGAATTAAATCTTTCAGTTCTCTGACTGCCTTCAGGAAGCTCTTTTTCATTAAAAGTGATTTGCATACTACCAGACTGTGTTTCCTATAAGTCTTGAAGCTGATTTGAAACAGAGGGCTGATGGGCAAAAATCAACTAAATTGCTAAAGAAGAGCTAATAAGGTCAATCAAATCAGTAAATCAGTTTTAAAAGAAATCTTTCTGGGTTAGTTTTCTGTTTGCTCAGGAATTCAGGCAATCCTGTTCTTCATGCAAGTCTTACTTTTTAATTCATCACATTTATTTTTGCAGAGAAGCAATATTGAAGATTGAATTTAAGCAACCACTTTAGCCTTTTCCACTGGGTTATGTAATGCAAAGAAATTACTCCATGAAGAGTGTAAAGCTTATCCACCTTTTCGTTACTGTGTCACTCTCTCATGACTCTTTGTTGTATGCTTTGTCCTGTTATTAATATTCATGGCTTTATTACAGTACTGGCAGATCTGATTTATGCAGACATCTCATCTCCTTGCAAAACCCTGGGAAGGAGTGAGCAGGATTATGTTAATTTGTTCTCATCTAGAACCCTTAGATATATTTATCAGTGCAAATATAATTTGGAGTATTTGGGGTTGGACTGTCAAAGGTGCTGTCTCTTTTGACAGTACTGAGTAGCTGGAAGAAGCCAAGGGCAGGTTCAGTTGTGTCACGTCTAGGTGCTGTTTCAAGCTGCGCAGAGAGAGTGTGGACTGCAGAGCAGAGCTCTCTCCTCTGCCAGTCCTGGTTCAGGCTGAAACAACCCAGCTCTGATTCTTTCCCTTATCTATATCTATAAGCAAGTCTTTGCTACTTCTGTGCATTTAGCTCCAAAACTCACCGTGTGGGAATAATATGAATTTATAAAGATCTGTCCTATCGGATGTACCTGGCAAGGTTTTACAAATTTGCACTCAGGGGAATGGCAGCTGTGAACGTCGACTGATGTGGGATGGCTGGGAAAGGAGAGGAATGTTTCAATTCATGGAGAGGGGAAATAAGTTTATTGCTATTTTTTTCCTTTATGATGACAGGACTACTTCAAGCTGATGACAGTTAGAGGCAGCTGGGTTCCGCTTTTCCGAAAAGAGAGCATCGTGGGGAATATAAATACTGCCTGCCCCAAAACAAACACTGAGCGTATGTGTGCTCTGCATATGTTCAGCCTGTGTGTGTAGCATAACTGTACATCCTACCCTCTGAAGGACCTCTAAGGCCCTTTTTGTGTTAGTGGGCATGACTGCATAAACAAAAGTTGTTACGTGGGGACAGGGAGGAGAAGGGAGTGGAGAGAAAAAAGGGCATCAAAAAACCAAAAAATGAGCCAAATGTGACTTTTTGCAGATCTATCCAAAACCACTAAGGCTAGATCTGGCAGTTGGCTAAACTCAATATTTGTACTATTCAAAGTATTTCCTAGGGTAATTATGGAGAAATACAAGGAAATACTGTATTGAGAACCAGGTATGTTAGGAGGTAATGAGTGCTTCCTTTGGAGCTGGTTTGAGTTGAGGGCGCTCAGCACCTTGCAGGAGCTGGCTTGTGCTGAGACCTTATTCATCTTGAATCGCACTGATGTGACTATATACGACAGATGGAGAGATGGAAAGAAAAATCCATGTTGCATAAAGACACCTTCGTTGACTTCAATGGTATGCCACCCATCTGAATCAGGTTAAATTTTGTCTTGTAGCTATAAAGACACACTGTATTTAAAGAAAACAGATTACCATTAGAAAATGGATCAGAAATATTTGTCCTAATTAAAGAATAAAATTACTATTTTGCCAAAATAATAAAGCAGTACAGTGATATTTTTTCTGCATTTCCTTCTACCAAAGCAACAGGAAATAAAAATAGTTTTTATTGTAGTTGTTTGTGATGGAAAAACATTAAATGATTTTTTCACCCGGCATTTAATGACAGTGAAGACTGAAATGGCTTGGAATTTTATTTATAGCAGATTTCTATCTTCTTTGCCACATAAATTTAGACTGATACAAATGTATCCATCTGTGTTCGGCGCCCCTGAGAAAGGCATTAAAACGAAGCAAATTCCCTCTCCTTTTCTTTCAGTAGAAGTATAGAAGAATTATATAATTTACAGTACGAACAAATGCTATCAGCTTTCTCCCATGCATACTGCAGATTGTTCTCTCAGAAATGTGCTACATTTTAACATTTTTGCAAACTCAGTGACTCCTTTCTGGCCAGAATCTTGTACATCTCATTTGATGAGAAATACATTCATTCTCATGAATATCATGTAAAATTCATTAATGTCTTTATGAAATTGCTGTCAGTAGTGTTGGAACCTGGCACAAAGTGAATAACAGTAAACGGGAATCTTAAAAGAGGTTTTTGTCAGGGGTTTGGTGTTGATATTAAAATATATATTAATACTATAGTTAATAAAATATAACTTAAATACAATAATACCAGGAATTTTATTATTAATATTATGCATGTTTATATAAACACATTGATTGGATATGCATTGCAATCCAAACATTATGTATGTATATTCTTCATATAACACTTTTCTTTAGAATTTCTCAAATGGTACGATTTCTCAGGAATAACCTAGCTTTAACAGGATTTTTACCATTCTACAATTTGGGAAATCTGGTATTTAGAAAAGGCCTCATCTAGTATTCTCTGCATATCTCAAATTACTGCACTCCATGTAGGATTCTGGAAATGATTTAGCATCATGTCCAAATTAAAGAAATTTAAAACAACAACAACAAAAAACTGCTATCTGCTCCCATAATCTTATTAGGTAAGTGAATTGCAGAGAAAATTCAGCAGCAGGGTTGGGGACCTTTAATCTACATAATCCTCTTTCCATCAAGAAGCCCCTCGCATTCTTGCAATTCTCAAAAGAAACATATCATTGCTATCACTGGTCAAATACTTATTTTACAAAGAATTTGTTTTACAGCTCTCCAGCTACCTTATTGGTCTGAGTTCAGAGGGCTTGAAAACTCATCAATTAAATAATTTGAAACACCGAAATTATTTGGGAGTTCTCGATTTTAATGCTCTCTTTTTCACATGAGGAGATGAGTCACTAAGTATACATTCTGCTGTGTTTAAATCAGAATGTCAAAATATATATATACTTATGTAGGATTCGCTATGAACAGAAGCTGACTTGAGACATTACAAGCCAACATTAACTGTGAGAGGGCACTGGGAAGGATTCGCTACCCACTTATGGGGCCCAAAGCATCTGTTATCATGACCTGTTCCTTAGCTCTCAGTAGTGTGCTGGCATAGAGCAGCCTTGTAGTGAATGTAGAGGTGCAGATGGTAACTCAGTGGTGGGCCATATCCCAGCTCTTACACTTGAATATTCAGCCTCCAATTACTGTGACAAAACCTCGCTGCACTGAAGGAAGGGTTAAATAAGAGCATAGCAGCTAAAAACAGTGAGGGGTTTCTTTCACTTTTTCTGCTCGTATTCTGAGTGCACAGCGAGTGCACTGAGGTTATTCTTCTAGCTCTGAACAGCCCCTGTCCCATGTCAGCAGCAGTGAGCAGTACACATCTTGGTGCTGAAGAACGTATATTTTTGATATGTCACAGACTAATAATTCCTTTTCAAAATACCTCCCTTCTGTATGAAAAAAAGGCATTGGAAGCCTTCAAAATCAAGCGTGTATTATCTTAATCACCCCCGGTCCCATCAAAAATTTATTAATTTTGTAACTTCCCATAATACCATTTTATTACTTTCTGTTGGGTTCTTTTCCCCATACCCTTTCATCACTAAGTGCTGCTAAATACCAAAACTTTGAACAATTTTCTCTCTCTTCATTGCCATCAAAACAGACTGCTTCTCCAAGGGTTCACAGACAATTGTGTCAACTTTTCAGAGTTCATTCCTTCCTCAGTGTGCATATAACCCCAGACTGCTCTCGCATGTCCAGGGTGCCAGGGTTCTCTCCCAAAGGAGAGAAAATTGCTTGAGAATCAAAGACTCAGAGATCTGGCAGCATCCAAATGAAATCCTACTTGCCCCTTGTAAGCATTTCTCCAGTCTACACATGCCCATTGTGTCTGATCTGAAGAACCTCAGCACTGGCTTCCACGTCAGAACTGCCCCTCTTGCCTCAACCACATCCTTGTAGCACAGATCTGTGACTAGGATAAGATTTTCTTATAACTTCTGATGTCACACCCATGTTATACCCTTGTTCCTGGGGTAGAAACTAAAGATTTCATAACAACAATTATTTAATTTAATTAATTTAATTTTATTGTATTCTTTGTTTAAATTCCCCCCATTCTCTGGTTCCGATTCCCGAAGAAAACATGTTGTTAAAGATCACCCACCAACATAGATACACCTCTTTCTACCAGTAAACATGAAATTGAAATATATTTTGTGAGTCCACCCTGACAGCTGTGGCCACAAGTCATTTGGTGAGACTCTTCTCTCTAAAAAAAGGAAAGAAAAAAAAAAGTATTAAGCTTTTGTATTAATATAACCACATAGATACTGCATGAATATGGTCACAAGCTCCGATACAGATGTCAGCCCTGTTGTGGAATGGAAGACTGCATTGCACTGTGCTCATTGAGACAAGCTCATCCTGAAGAGCATGTTTGATATCACAAGAGAGTTAAATCTCCAACTCTCCAAGGTAAGAATGATAAATTCCAACAGCTGGTCTTGACCTGCAGCAAGCCCTCTCCTTCAGCTGCATGACTCACCATGCTTATTGACAGAGTTACAGTGGTAGATCTGGTTGTAAGAGTTCAGTGACAGTTACGACAGTGTAACTACCAATGCAAACTGTCACCTTATCCGAAGGACGCCAGTATTTTGCAACAAAAGTGGAATTACCTCCAGTTGATATAAGTAAAGAAAGTATTGCATAATAATGACAATACTCGGACTATAACCAACTGGAAAGTGTTGCCATCCTACTATATGTATAAGTAAGTTTGTGTTCAGGATGCTCTTTATACAGAAGGTGTACATGCCCCTTTAGGTTTGTGTTTACCAACAGAAGTTGGGAAACAGAAGCACGGAGTGATGGGCTGTGTTTAATATAGGATATAACAATATTTCAGTGATAGATGTTAGGTAGTATGTCCTAATACACTGATTTCTTGTTTACATCTGATGGATTCCACCAAGACTGGACATGAGTTGAAATCTTTCCAGTGTTTTATGTCCCCTTCTGAAAGTCAGCTTAAGAAAAAAAAATATTAAAATACCAAAACTAAAGCAAAATGCATAGATTTAATGGCTTTCTCACCATATTGGAGTAGAAATTCTAAGTCATTGTTATATATCCAAAACATTTTAAAAGTACAAGCAAGGAATGCATCTCTATCATCTGAGTTTAATACAAAATCATGTTCCTCTCCTGTCACACAGAGAATTTGTTATAGATTTTATCTGCAATAAAAGCTATGTCAGTAGTGCCACATAATACATTTGTAAAGGTTAGAGATATTTTAACCCACATCTGTGACCAGAATTTTAATGACAAGCATATCCTCTGAAGCAGTACTAAGAGAGGAAAACTCTTCTGTAGATATTAATGCAAATCAGTGTAGAACAATGCCTACACAACATTGCAATAGGGTCATTGTGAACCATGTCCTTGAAATTACAAATATGTGACATAAGTAAAAATATATTATTACAAATTCTGTCAATCTCCTGTCCTTGTCAGGGGTTTCTGCTTTTGCAATCCAGAGAGATTAAACCATTTTATTGCTTAAACTGTCACGAAAACCTGCAAAACAGAACAGCAGAATTACTTTAATGACTTTCTTTTTGAAATAAGCATTCTTACAAACCATGCATAATGAACAGTGAATTCACAGATGTATTGCTTCTGTCCATTTGTATTTCATTTAAAGAAAATTCATTTATTTCCACCTTGAACTTCGCTAATTAGGAGAAAAAAATAGGGAAGCAAGCACCTCATTGACAGAAGTTTTGTTCACATCCAAGGGCTTAAAGGAGCAAGTTTTACTTTTGAAACTGGAAAGAGTTTAACATAGGAAACCGAGATTTTGATATAGAAAGGTAGCATGTCCTCTTTAAACAGTGAATCTTTTGGTGAAACTTTTCTGTGGGACTACAATGTCTGCTTTAATTGCTCTTGATTCTTTCAGTTGGCTTGAGATGCTGAAACTTCTGCAAAATGCAGCTCAGCAATGCCTTCTTAGGAAAAAAAAACCCAGCATAAAACCAGTCTATCATATCAGTTCCACTAAGAAACTACAATTGATGATGTTGAACTTGTTTTACTCAGGTAGAGCGAGAGATTTCTGTAAGACTGCCTCCTTGGAAAAAAAAAAACCCAACCATATCCAAAACAAACTCCTGGGTTATAGGTCTTTGACCATAGCTACTCATACTACTTAAGGCTTATTTTGGCATCTGATCATCTTTATTGAAACTGCAAGACTCATTTTGGGTAAATGATAATTTAATTAGCAAGCTCCATACAGAGTTTCAACTTTTACCTTTTCCCCTTAAAACAACAAGTTTCTAGAAAGCATTGGCAAAAGTCTTGTTTTGATTAACCTTTTATCTTCAAGCCTTAGATCAATATCAGGATATTTTTTTCTCTTTTCATTCATAATCCATTTTAGAAAATACTGTTGGTCTGCCGCATTACTGAACCTCCACATTACATTTTGTAATTATCCATAAGATTTGTGTAGCATAAAGCAAAACTGTTTGCTTTTAGAGGACATCTGCTATAAATAAAATGATACTATAAATTTTCCAAGACAGCCATTACCTACTCAGTTGTTACAGAGGCAAAAAGTCTTGGCTTCCCAGAGCAGGTTCCTTTGCAGCCTCTTGCCAGGGAGGTCAACAGCATTTACTTTTGTGCTTTTTCTATGTACCCTCCCCCACTTTAATGAAATTAGCATGTAATGCTTTCGACGCCTGCATGTATCAGCTTTCACTCTTTGGGGAAACATGTGAACATCATTAAAACATAGTTTCTCCCTCTCTTTTCAAAAATATTTCCTTAAAAACTTTATGAAATTCAAACTCAGGGAGTTCATTCTGACGCTGTCTTTAATGAAGTGGCATCTGCTAATGCTGGTAAACGTAAGCATCTGTTATCATTTCTGGTAGGAACTCCTATCTTCATGAGCAGGGAGACCTCAACATGGACATAACATTTACTGTAAAGGTGCCATCTCTAGAGCCCAATTAGGTATTTGCTCTATGCTTAGGAACGCTGTTCAAATCTGTTCAGTGTTTGCTTTGCAAAGTAAAAGAAATAAAAGGAATTTTGAATTGTATTGATGCTGCCACTTACCTTCAATACTGAATGCTACATTGCACTATAAGGAAGGCCATGCATATCTCTTGTCTCCTGAGAAGATTCACAGCATGGCTGGGAAGTGGAGTTGCCGTTTATCTCTTTTTAAAGCACGCTCTTCTCTGTAGTGGTTTGCTCTATAAGCTTGTTAAGAGAGGAATGAATTAGGAGTGAGCTGATGACTTGCTCACCTCAGAGAGGCAAGAATTATGTTCTTGCATTCTTTGAAAAGTTCATGGGCAGCATTTATTCAGGTACTCTGTGTGCCTTTTCTTCATGAGGCTCTCAAATATCTGAACTGTGGTGGGCCTTGGCATTTTTATAGTGTATTTACCTTCCGGTATGTAAAGAGCAAAGGTGCTTTTCAAGTTGAGCAGGATATGAAGGCTCCTTCTTTGGCAAGAGAACCTCAAATGGTTTTGCAGCTAGCTGAGACTGAAGTAAGTGCTTTTGATGAATGAGTCAAAATGACATGTTTGGGGTTGAAATAAGGTGCTAGTCACAGGTTTTTGAAGCAGCAGCCATGGCAAATGCTTGAAAGAGAGCTTTTTCCACTGAATTTCTGTAGGGTGAGCTAGTTACACTTTTGAGTTGTTGCTTTTGCTGTCAAAATCCCTTACTGCTATTAGATAATGACATTAAAGTAGGTTAGAAAACTGTACCAGCAATCTAAACTGTGAACAGTCATGAATCAATTCTCACCCCAAAATGAGTGCAAGAGCATTCCTTTGTAAAAGTGAAATTTGGGATTCTTATGTAGGCACGTGACCACTACAGCAGGGATGATAAAGAAAATACCGAATATGCTGGGGCTTATGGTATCTCAGTGAGAGGTGATAACACAGAAATAATAGTGTTCCATGTGGGACTCCCTTGCTTTTTGTCACTGGAGAAAGATCTCGTGCTAAGAATGAACAGGCAACATGTCTTTATTCTGGTTTTATTCTATAATACCTTATGTACAAAAGGAGTTGTAAAACTGCATGTTGCAGGTGGATATGGCATACAAAGAGTTGCATGCTTAATAGCACCTCCCTAATGAGAGTTTACTCTTTCAGAATCTCTGATAACTGTTTTGTAAGGTACAGCTGTCCAGGGCACTAGGGGAGGGATAGATAAGATAAAATGAATATGGTTTAATTAGTCTGCAAATTTATTTACTTATCTAATTTTGGAACTACTGAGTAAAGAAGTGCAAATGCTAATATTTTATTTAATTATTTTCATTGTTTTAAGCCTGTTATGTGTCCTCTGTCCTTCCACAACAGTCTCCTAAATATGAGGAATCGGGAGGCATGGAGAAATAGCAAAAATGGAATGAATTAATGTCATAGAATGACTATGACATACCAATAAAGCATTTATTTCAGCTACTTTATACATTTCACAGATCTTTATGTTTAAAAATGTTATTATTCTTTTATGGGTTATAGTTTGGTTTTGTAATAGTAAAATATGTTGTTTTCTTTAGCTATTTTCTGTTATGATACCTCCTTTAGCACATTGGAACTGTATCAGTAACTACAAGAGTACATAAGAAAATTCTAACTACTGAATTTCAAGGAGAACTGAGCATCCATCATGAGGCTCAGCCTAATGAGCCTGTTCCAGTTTTCTGCATCTCTTTCTCCATCTCTTCTAGCAACGAATGGGAACAGTGTTAGAAGGGGACACCACTAGACTGTCTACTAGAGGATTCCCCTTTGCAGGAGAGTTTACACTTTAGTCTCAGCTTTGTTGGTGCAGGCTGTAGCTGTGGTACAGATGGTCAGGACAACTTCAAGACTTAGCTCATAAGCATAGATATAAGGATGCATGACATAATGACTTGTTGAATATAGCTGATTGACTGGGTTTTTTTAATGTTATATATGCATTGATGCTTGCTCACCCGCTATCAGACTCAGAGCACAAGACTCAAATGGTTCATCTTAAGGTAAATTATATAGCCTTGCCAATGTCAGCATAAATAAAACTTTTATATCAATTATTTTCATGTAACCTGTGCTCTATATATTTGAGAAGTGTTTTGAAGAGGGTTTTTTATTTTTAATGTATTGGTACTTAACCTTTTTGTCTCCCTCATCTGTAATAACAGCTCTAATTATAGTAGTTAAATGTGAAGAAACAATTAGAAATGTAAAAAAAAAGAGTTCAACTTAATTTTGGATAAATGTAAGTGACAACCTTAGGCCAGTAATAGAAAGCTATTTTTTTCCCCTAAGGGAAAAGAAATTATCTTTGGATTCAGAATGATACATAATACTCTAGTCTGGCTCAATGGATAGACAACCTTAAGCCTGTAGCCGGTCAAGAACTGAAAAATGATTTGGAATAAATAGTTTTGCTTGCCAGTTTAATTTCTTTCTTACAAAGGATCTGTCCTTCCAAAAGAGTGGTCCCTGGCTGATACAGAAACAGAACATGGAGTGTATGAAATATAACAAACACCCTGACTAAAAAAAACCATATTAGCTGGCAACTCTATACATAAATAATAAGTTTGAAAATCATGTTTTTAATAAGACAGGGTGTTTTGTTGATCCCTGAAGTAGGAATATTGTAATAATTCATGCGCCAGCTGACTAGAGAGAGACTGCCAGACTCCAGGACAAATAGTCATGACGAAAGTCCCAGCAGCAAGAAAGATGGAGGGTTAGTACATAAAGCAAAAATTTCAGGAGATCTGGGAGATCAAAAGCACATTGTATAGAAATGGGTCCAAGAAGCTTGAGGCACAAGCAGATATCCTTCCTGCATCCGCCTAAAACGAGAGCCTTGCAGCTGCAGCTCAGGTAACGGGACAGACCTTGTTATTGCTCCTTTATTTTCATACTAACCTAGCTGACCTCATGCAGTTATTTAGCTAAGGTTTCAGCATCTGAAGCTTTGGTGATTTTAGATAGACTACCTACACAGTCCCCATTTGAGAGGAAACAGAGTGGCTGAAAACTTTCTAAGGGCTGGAGAACTTTGATGTTTGAAACAGTTGCAAAGTGTATGTCCATGTATGCCTTGCACACTGAAAATGAGATTTAGGAAACATTTATCATCCAATTATGCATAAAATCCCTTCTAATCTGTGGCTTCATAAGCAAAAAAATCTCACCCTACCTGGTGTCCCACCTGGAACATCTTTAGTTGTCTATGGATGTGGATTGTGCTCATAATTTGGAGTAGCTGTGGTAAATGGAAGATCTCTCTAACCACCATCAGAAAACAAAAGCTATGTGAAGAAGCACTTAAGTTCCTGAGCAATGTTCATTTCCACATGTCAGGATGTTTACAAGCCATAACTACCACAATGAGTCACCAGATTGTCTGGAATTAATACACATCTCCTATCTTGATAACACTATGTCATAACAAATATTGCAAATAGCAAATAAAGCAAGACTAGCTTCACCAGCAGGAAAAATAAAAGAGAGAGCACAGCTTTTAATTTAGCAGGGCATTCAACTGTGAAAAAGGGGAAGTGTTCTAGGTTGTACTCTCTGCATTTTATTTCAGAGGGTTTTTTGGTCAATAATTGTTTAATAAGATATGAATTCAACAAGTCCTCCAGCATCTTTTTAAAGAGAAAATTTCACACACAGTTCAATCATGATATACAAATAGATCTTATGCCTAGGAGTTGTTTCTCTCCTTGTTTGAATTTGAAGGGTTGAGTTACAGATCTCTTTGCTTAGTATTTCCTAAGGTACTCCTCATCCATATACTGGGGACTCGAGGAATGTTTCCTCTGGCATTTTTTCTGGTGAACTATGAGCACCTCCTGATCTGAAACAATGCTGGATGATTATGTTTGTGTTGGGACAAGCCTGAGACAATTAGATAAATTTCCCAGATATTCCCAGTTATTAATAGAGATTTTGCTAAAAAGCCCCAAACAAACCAACCATAAAATGGGATTTATGTCTAGGTATGGCTGGGGAAGCCCAAGCTTTTTCTCATCTGGTGTAAGCTTATTCTTGTTGGCTTAGCTCAAGGCAGCTCACTTGAAAGTTACCTGACTAATTCCACCTGAATATTGTAGTGAAAAACTGAACACTTAAATCTTGATTTGAGATCTTTTTCTACATGCCAGACACATGGCTATTAAAAGTTGAAGCCATCTAGACCTTGTAGAGGCAGCAATTCTTTACAGAATATGACTTTACTTCTTCTGGAGTCCAAGTTTCCCCCTGCAAAATGAAATAATTTTTTTTTACTACCTCTCTAAGGTGGGTATTAAAGTCCTCCCTTAATGAATGAAATCTTGGCTCTGTCAGAGTCGGTGTCAAAACTCACATTGACTCCAATATGGCCAGATTTTATCTAATGTTTAGGATGCCCTTACTGCTGCCCTGTGTGAACTCTAACAAACCCCGAGTGTTCTACACATGCTGTAAAATATAACCTCGTGCAGTCATCTGATGACTCCCTCTGTGTCGCTTACTTTTGTCCTTTTCCCTCCCCACATACAGATATTTAATGTGTCTATAATTTTCTTGACAATTTTCATCTCTTGTTTTAATATTGCAACCATATTTGCTGGCTTCCTGCCTGGTTTCTTGGACTCATCTGACAGTGTGTGCTTTCATTTGTTATTCAGCTATTTTACTATCCTCTCTGATTTTGTTTCATATCCCTTCCTATATTCTTTAAAACTTTGCCCTTGACCTCTCTCTTCCTTTGGCAGAACTAAAAACCAAAAACTTCTTGGATTAATGTGGTTTGCATTTCCAGCTGTAGCATGTCTCATTTGAAAGTTTTTCTTTGCATTTGCAATATCTTTATCTGCTCTGAAGCATAATAGAGTTTCAATTTATATACTGCTTTTAACATCAAGCAGTCAGTTCAAAGTCCTTTATAAAATGGGGAAAGAGGAAGCTAAACCTGAATAGTTGGTGCAAATAGAAAAGTTTTCAGGCTAGATTTAAATTGAGATAGCGTAAAGGCATTCTACATATTATCATGTTTCTTTCTTTACTCCCAGTGCTCCCTACTCGCTTATTTTCTATTAAAAATGTCATCTAAGTGATCTTTCAATTCTTCTGCATACTTTTTTGTTGCTAATTGCTGTACATACTTGAGGGAAGGGGGGGGGTTATAGACTTTCTGCATACATTTTGAGTCTTTTGTCATGACTTCACCATTATTCTTTAACATGGGCCAAAAAAAAAACTTCATCAGATGGTTGCCTGAACATTCAAGTTTAGCATCATATGTACGTCTCTAGGGCAGCTTCATTCTCTGGCAGAAATTCAGCCACTATTCACTCTCAGGAATGTTAATTTACCACAAATTGTACCTCATTTCTTGAAAGTGATTTGTCTGTAATAGACAGTCCCTGGAGAATTAGAAGAGACCTTTCTTTTTCTTTTCTTTTTTTTTTTTAACGGAGGTTATCAGACACAACCAGGATTTGCAGTTCTGGTGTGAAGCTACTGGAATAATGCAAACTAAGTCTGATTTATCTAATGTCATGATGAGAGGCATTATTAAAGCTTGACATGGACTGGTGGTTGTAGAAAACACTTTGATTCTGTAACCCAGAGACTTCCATAGACATGCTGTGTCACTGTGAGACTTTCTACTCTTGCAATTATCTCTCTTTAATGTAACATTATTGTACTGAAACTCTCAGTGACTAATTTCCCATAGTATTACATCATTCTATTATAAGGAATTACTGTCATTTCTACATCGGGATTATGCAGAAAGGCTAATGAATACTCAGGGATTAATCATTACCATAACCATGGATCAAGCTCTGGGAGAGGAAGAAGTAGGGAAACGTCTACCATTTATCTTTCTAGAGGGATTTACAAGGCAACTCTTTACCTAGAATAAAGTGCAAATTAAAAAAAACCAAAACCAGATAGTAACGACACCAGGTTATATTTTTGAAAAAAATAACCTCCAAGTTTCCAGCAACTAGTTTATCCTTGATAAGATATTCCAGTGGGCTTCTGGCTGCAATGACCAGTATACATACACCAACAGTGACAAATCTGTGCCATGCCCTATTGTGTGTTTAGGAACTGCTTGTCAGACTTCAGACTTGAAGAAGGTGCTGATAGTAATGGAGAAATTGATGAAGGAAAATAAAAGCTATTTAAACTAAATCACAAAGATTTTTATTCTGCTGTGGTCCATGAACTGTTATTCTTTGTAGGAAGCCGGATGTGTCTCCCTAACACCTATCCAGAGGTATCTGCCTGTTCTAGATTTGCAATTCATCATTCAAAGGAAAGAGTTTGACTCCTACTTCAATGCAAACTTCTGAGGTATAAACCAGAAAATATTTCCTTTAACATGCATCAAAAAATTACCTTAAGCCTTTACTGCTTGATTCCATTTGTCTGTAACTGAACATTTACTGCAATCACCTCTCTTTGCTTTTACATCATACTTTGCAATGAATGGAAAGCATTACTGGATTCTGTTTCTCTCAAAATCATTCCTGAAAAGTTCTCTGATTACCTGCCACCTTTTCTCAATGTATCATTGGAAGACAGAGCAGAGGACAGAAATACTGATGGAAAGTAAATACAGTGAGAGGTACTTGTTGAATCACTGATCTCACTGTTAGTAGCATCGATCAACACACATTTTCAAGAGCTCCGTAAGCTACAGCTTCACTCTCTCTTCAGCAGTCTGTCTCACTATGGTATACTGCATGTCAAGCTATTTTACATGGCGCACTTCATGAGTTTGACTCTGTTTCCAACCTAAAGCTGCCTCTTCTGGCATAATACTTACAGTTCTTTCCAATCAAGTAATATTGATTTCAGGCTTTTTAAGTGCTGTAGCTGTACAATTCTCTTCTCTGCTGAGCGTGGTCTGATTCTCTCTTTAAAGAGGCTGGCTCATTCTGCTCTTCATCAAAGGAACTGTTCTTCTCAGCTCTTCTTTCCTCCTGATAGAATTGGCTTATGCTCCTCTTCCCACTGCCAACACTATTGGCCTATTTTGCTATGCTCTGATGGAGCCATCCTACCCTACTTGGCTGTGGTTGGCCTATTCCACTCGGCTCAGATTAAGTTCTCTAGCTCTCTTCTTTTTGCTCTGATACGGTCATTCTCCTGTAATCCTCTGTGCTTTTCTATAATCAGTCTGCTCATCATTTGTAGAAAGCTGTCTTGATAATCAGATTCCCTCCGTATGGAATTTAATCCAGGTATTTGCTAATGACCACTAAGACTGGTAGCTGCTTTTTTCTGGCATGTTTTTGGTAGGAAAGCTATACTGTGCATCTGTCACACGTTCCATAAAAAATACACACTTCCACATTAATGTAAAATGATCTGTGTAAGAGCATATCAGTACGAAGCTGTGAACAGTTCTCGTACATGTCTCGGGAGCCAGACAGAAATGGACCCATGTAAATTCTCATTAAAGGCTTATTATTACAGAAGCCCATATTACAGAGGCATAAAGGGATCCCATTGGTGCTATTAAAAACCACCTGACTAAATCCTTCATAGACTGTATCTGTATCTGTGCACCTGCCCTGGGGGCTGTGTAAAAAACTTTCCAAAATGGGTATAAACTTAAGTTAAAAGCATAGTGTTTACAAGTTGCTAATTATTTGGCCCCTGATTTGTATTAAATATGAAAGAATCCTTTTGTACATTGATATTGGCATGTGCTAGCTGCAACTGTTCTAGTAATTTCTGACAAAAATTTATTACCTTTCTGATTGCTTGAAGTAATCACTGATCAAAATGTGAGAGGGTATTTGTTTGGTGGTTTTTTCCCCAGTAGTTACAATAATCCAGAAAAAAAAATCAAAGAATTAAACAAATAAGAAAGTACAATTAATTCAAGAAAGCCCCTTTTGAAAATTTAGGGCCAGATTAGTATGTCTTTATGTATTAATTCCTAGTTCACCTATTCTGCATTATTAAAAAGTATAAAATCATTACTGAGAACATTTATTTGGACTGAAGCGTCACCAGTTTTAACCAACATGCTTGCATGAATCAGAGCATGATAAAAAACATTTGACTTCATAAATCTTTTACTTCTGAATGACTGATGAAAATAGAAAAGGTCTATAAAACCATGAATACCTTCTTGGTAAATGATGCAAAAAGTTCTGTAAAAAATAATTGATAATTTTGAGATCAGTGAAAAAAAAATATAAATCTGTCTCCTTTATGAAGTCTCTCGGGTGAAATATGGAATGGTTTAAGCTATAAAATATATGCTTGCCGTCAAGAGACAATCAACAGCTTTAAACAAGATATTTACAGATGAATACAGAAGCCAGTATTACAGATAAGCAATTCAGAGATTGCATTTATTTATATTTTTATTCTTTTGCTCATCGTCAATTAAAATAATGTATTGCAATATTATGCACAGTTAATTATTTCTTCTGGAAACTAAAATACATAGTTCCAGCATCTTTTCTCAATGGACTTGTAAGATGCTATTTAGAATTTGTGTATATGGTATGTTGCACATCTTAAATCCATAAAGACCATGTCGGGGGCTCTAAGGAATAATAAAATATTAATTTGATGGCAAAAATTAAGTGGCTTAAAGAAAGAAGCTGTTGTTTGTCCCATGAGTGGCTTTTAAGACATTGATGTCTGGTTTTGAATGTGTCTATTTTTAGCCAAACTAACCACACGTAATGAGACCTAAGTAACTATCTGACTTCAGTCAAGCAGCTGACTTATGCAAAACCACCAATTTTCTCTCTGTCAGGTCCTCAGTATTAGAAAGGACATTTCCTCTTTCTGGACTCGTCTGATTTTGGTAACACTATAGAAATGCCTGTTTCATCCCTGTGAACTTGCAGAAAAAGACATGTCCTTAAAGCAAAGACACTCTCTTTACACATAAAGAAATGCACGGAAAGAAACGCACAGAAAGTGTGCCTGTTACGTGTGATATACTAATTCGCTGAGAAAACAGAAATAGCTAACTGACCATGAACAGGGAAACAAATAAACTAATTATATGCTTGTTAAAATAAATGAATAATTCCGATGCTCTTCTGCTTCAAGAGAATTAATTCATTTTACAGTGCCTAAGGATCCACCTATGGTTTAGTAGGTGTATATATCGTGTCACCATGTTTAAACAAGAAATCTGGGGAGGTACCTTGCATTCAGGAAGGGCCAAAACTAGTCATAATTGCATGGTCAAATACCAATTTTCCCATGGAACACTGCACTATAAAATGATTTGTAGTTAACAAAAGGCTACTGACTATGATTTCTAATGACATTTAAAAGTCGTCACCAAACATGATAATTAGTTTTGGTTCAGTATGAAATAAAATTTAAAAGGAATAAAATTAATTTCAGAGCTATTTTTGTAGAGGTTACAGGGAATAATGGCAATTTCTCATCTTGTTCTTTTGATTAATAACAGAGTAAATCAGAGAAAATGTAAAAATCTCTGAAAAAGAATATTTTTCAAAGTTTTGGGGTTTTTTTTTGAATATCCAAGGTTCCTGATGATACCTTATCTTCTTCCTCTTTCTGTTGACATATTCTTCAAAGGCAATCAAAATTGTGAATACTTCCTGGGGAAGCACCAGCCAGTCTAACGATTTTAAGCAACATAATGTGAAAGCATTGGGAAAAGGGCAGAAGGTGGAAGAAGAGCCAGTAGAGCAGAGAGAGACTGTGGCAGCACAGAGGTGAGCAGAAAAGGGTCTATTTCACAGCTCAGAGCGGTACAAAGAGCAGGAGTCACCGAACTTAACCCAAGACTGTAATTCTTTTGAGATGTATGGTGAAATCATTCTTTTCATCCCTTGAAGTTAATGATCAGAAAGACAAAATGAAACTGTGACCTGTGGTCCTTGAGGAAAAGAAAAGAAAAAAAGGAAAAAAAAAGGACGAACTTATGCATTGTGGGAGCCCCAGGACTCTTTCAAGGACAGAACAGCTGGATGTGTGTTTTGCTGACTCATGTCATTAGTATGTATGTCTTAGTAGACTTCACCATTCTCGAAATCAGTACTATAGTTAGGTTAGGAGACACGGTTGGACTCTGCATGCAAATCTGCTACATGTGGTTGGTTACGCATGCATGTCAACTATTTCAACAGAGAGGAGAAGAAAAGTAGACAGACCTGGAAGTTTTGTTTGGCTTTTATGTTTTAGATGCTTTGCTTTGTTGCTATGTATCAGGTATTCACTTTGTCACATAATTATACGAGGTCTCGTTTGGTTTGGAAAATCAGGTTTATTTTCTTTTTCAGGAAAGAGATGTCAAGTGCTATTTTAATCTTTCCAAGCAGCCAGAATATTAAGCATTCCTATCACACATCAGATTGGAGAGGGTAGGTTACAGCTTTGAGTTACTACATCTGGAATTTGGTCCACTCGCAGGTAAATGTGACTGCCAACAGCAAAAGAGGGAGAAGAGTTTGGGATCAGATCTCAATTAAGGTTATACAGCATCAACGGTGCCAGACTCAAGGGAGGCATTCAGCAGTCTATATCTGCTATGCAAACCACTGAACGCCTCCATCTGACAGCTTTTCAAAATAGCTACACTTGGCACCACTTCTTTGGGCACAATATGTCCTGGATAATTTATTTAGTTTACATATTCAGCTGTGTACTAATTAACTCTTTGTCTTTTGGAGTTCTGATTTCCTGTTTCGCACATTTAACATTGTGCCATTGCAGTCCAAGGGGAAAAACTCTTTTGGCATTTATCTGGGGTGAATTCAGAGCAATTCAGAGGGCTTTAGTGGACTTGTGCTGCCTTTAGAAAGCATAATTTGATCCTCTCAGTCGAATTAACAAACATCTATAATTACCTCCATTAAAAAAAAGTGCAAACAGATTTTACCTTCCTCTCTCACCATTTGTTTTTATTTGCCAAAGGACGCTTAGCAGAGGACAGGACAAAGCTTTTCAAGGAGGCTCACTCAAGCTGGCAACAGAGAGACAAAGCCTACATTTTGAATGGGACCCCCATTAAAATTGCTCAAAGGGCTGTGGATTTCAAGATTTTAATTTTTAAATGTTAATCAGGTGCGGTGGAATTACCTGAATGCAGTTTTGTGGTTTGTTCTGAGCAAAGGATCAATGTGAAGGAAGTCAGAGTGAAGGTTTGCATTGTTTTGCAGTCCCCATGATGGTTGAATTAGTAGTTGACATTTGCAGAAATTTTCAGTTTAGGGATGTGTCACTATGTCATGAGCATTTTAAAGCAATTTTAAAAAGCAAGCTGAAAAAGGCATGAGAAACGTTTCCTGTTAATATCTATGAAACTTCCTCTACTTGTATTCATGTTGAGTATTTCTCCTATATTTTATTTTCTTATGCAATTTTAATGATGGATATGAAATATATTTTTCACAATGTTTTTTTAAATGCTAGATGCTACTTAACCAACACTGGATATGAGGTTTAGTGTTTGTAGTGTGTGACAGTGTGCTCGTGTGTTTGTTTACCTTTTTGTACTGAAATATTTCATTTAAATAATCTTGCTGCAGAACATGGGAAGCTGAGAAACACTGAAAGCTTTGGGATGTTTTAGGATCCATAAATGTGTTTGGCCCTACCTGGGCTTTGTACCAAAAGGCGTTTGATTCTGTTCTTAACATCGACTAATCTAATTAATTTGATTTTCATTCCTTCTATGATCCGCAATACACTGTATAACATGTTTAACAAAGTATTAACTACAAATGCACTGTATCAAGCTTGTTATTTCCAGAATATTCTACCTTTTTATTAGATGACATATGAAACAGAAAACATGTGATTAACATGCATGGCAGACCGTACAACAAGGAGATACATTAATTGAGATACATTAATAGCAGTCTACTCTGCCTAGTGTTATATTGAAGTTTTATGGATCACATGTGGGCATTTTGTCTTATTAAAAAAATGTTTAGAAAGAGACAAGAAATTAAACTTGAATGTTCTGAAATACACTTACAAAACCCAGTTATTTTGATTTTCTAATTTGTTATTATAAACAGAACATTTGTATTAAAAAGAAAAAAGTTAAAATTAGAGTGCTGCAGTGTTGTCAGAACTGTATTCCAGGTTTTTTTTCAGCAAGCTAATTCTGACAAAATTAGAACTTGTACTCTGTTGACAGAGCTGAATATCTAGCAAAATTTCTCTGACCAGAGCTACTAATAATTAATGGAAGTTTTTGAAGTTCCCGTCAGCTGCATATGAACTACTGAGAATTTACAAGCAAGAAAAAGAGATAAAGTATACACTTTTCATCATTCAACATGTGGAACGAGGAATTTGATGCTGTTTGTTGGCTGACAAACTCAGTCTTCGGTTTTTGAGAAAGTCAGAACTCTGTGGCAGGATTAAGCTGATATGCCTGACTGTGGAGTGATGAGCTTTGACTGACGTGGCACGAGTCTGAATGGTGTTCCCATGCACAGCAGAGGAAAAAGTTGTTAAAATTTCCCTTCTCTTTTAGAATGGAGAGGAGGGAGCAGTGGAGGAGAAGAAAATACATAGACATAGCATATGTTGCAAATTTAAAAGAAAAATTGCTTACTGAAGTGTGTAAAAGAACCATTAGGGTTTCTCGTTTAATTTAAAATTCACTCATGTGGGGTGAAGCGATATTGTGGCAGCCAAAGCACTAGAGTGGAGGTCAGGCCTTCGTTGTCACTGTTGCTAAATGCTTGGTAGCCCCAACTGCACCAGAGACCACAGGCAGAAGCTTCACACCGACCCAGCAGTCTGGCTCGGAAGCAAAAACATTTCCCAGAAATTTACAGTCTGGCACTTCCTACTTGTGTGTACCAGCCTGCTCAATATCCAGCCTCCCTGCAAGCTACTTTTCACTTTGGGATTCACAGTAAGCATATTGAAAGCAATGGAAAAACTCTCATTGATCTTAGGGGCCTTCCAGACAGACCTTCTGTGAGTGCAAATGCTCCAAACACCAAGTTAGAGATGTTAATGTGAGTTTGTCATACAGTGAGATTGTTACAGAATTGTATATAAACAGTGTTTTAAAGTGTGGAGCAATAACCACTTAGTGAGTGAGATGAAATGGGGACATGTAAGTCACAGCAACATATTTTAGTAATTTGTTTATATGAAAGCAAACAAATTGCTATGAGTTTTAGCAATTACCATCAATTTGCTAGTAATTATTAGCAATTTTTTTCCATATTGGATTGAGGGATTCGATCCATTCTATTTATTTACTTCTTCTCTGTTCTTTGTTTTTATTTTATACCTCTGGGATATTTAGCAGAGACACAGAAGAAGAGAACAAAAACTCCTATTGATCTTTTAACAGCTCTTAGAAGCAGCAGTGAAGAGTGGCCAAAGGGAAGATCTGGAGCAGTCAGGAGTCAGGTATTGACCCATCAAGAAGGAGGAAGGATAAACTGAATAATTTGGGGGTCTTTTTGTTATAGAAGAAAGAGAAATACAAACTACTCCAATGCCCAGGTTACTATTTTTTCCCTTTTTTTTAAATAAAAAAAAATTGCACTTTTCCAAATCAGGATATCAAGGAAAAAACCCAAATGTTGAAGCTCCAGTTATAAAAGGTTTTCACTATTGCCAGGAGTGTCTATAAAAGGGAGTCTGCCCCATGAAACAGACACCTGCATCACTCTTGAACTTTTACCATCCTAAAGCAAACACAAGCCTAAACCAGAGCCATGTGTATACATAAAAGTCTAAACAGATTAACTTACTCAGAGACAGTGAACGGAACAACAAACAAACAGAAATTAGGATAAAGGAGATCAATACACAGCAGCACAAGGGGAAAGTTAGCATCTAAATCTCGGATTGCTGACAACTAGCAGATTCATTGCTCTTTCAAAGGAGAAATAGCTGGTCCAGCACCTGGAATGAGAACATAGGCAAGGATGGCATCTACAGCTTTGCAGCTCACACAGCCATCCTGTGAGAATGGATTATTGCACACTGATGAAAAGGAACATAAGCCAAACTCCAGGATTGCGTCATGCTGCTATGTTTCAAAGAAAATGTAGACTATGAAGGCTGCAAATATAATGCGTCCCACATTGCAGTGCCAAGCTCAGTGTCCAAACACTGAACCTGGTGGTGTGTTTAGATAGTCCTGATCAACCACACCAGATTTCTGCTATCATGTTTTCCAAGGGAATTTTCTGAAGGATGATAGAAATGCGTGTACATGAGACATGAACAAATATACCAACATTTTAAAAGTAGCAGATGTTGCCTGATGTGTTCCCCTTAGGTCTCAAAGAAAATATAAAAAATTACCAGGTCCTATATTGCAGCTGTTTTCCTCAAGACTCCTGATGGCATTAACTTTTAGAACTTTAATTTTCCAGCCAGATACCAAGCATACCTGAGATCCCTTATTATGGCCTTGATTATCCACGCCTGATTGACATGGTAACCAAAGCATCTTTGCAGTTATGAGGAATTCAACTCAAAAAAAAAAAAAAAAAAATTGTAATTTACAACTATACAGATTCACACAATGTGATAATAAAGAGGATACATGATGAAACCTGACAGGATGTTGAGCTTATTGCACAAGTGTGGACAGCTGAAAAGGCAAGAAATAATACAGTTGTCACTGGACTGTTTCACCCTAACACTGTATAAACAAAAGCGCTGTTGTTAATCGGTCCAACTCTTCAGCCACATAATCCCAGAGTAATAATGCTAAATGTGAAAACTATAAACCTCCAGCTTTGCTGAGTACTTAAAACATATGACTGTGTAGCTGTCTGTTTGGGTCAAGAAATTATTGCGATGTTTGAAATCAGGGCATACACATATAGAATAAATACTTACATAATACTTCACATTTTTTGTGCTTTAATATTGCTCTTTATTTTCTACAATTCTCGATTTTTACAAAAATGTCAAGGAATTTTAGTGGTACACAAAGGGTACAGAATAGACATTGAAAATACGTGAGAAATGGCTTAACAGAAAGTGCTCCACTTGTTTTTTCCATACACATTCTATTACAGAAGAAATATTAAATCTGCAACAGCTCTTGAAAAAGAGAAAAACCTAAACAGTTCTCAAAGTACATGATCTTAAGGAGTAACTTATCTTTGAAGAACTGCATTTTCATTCTGGCAGTGCTTACTTCAATCTCACCATTTATAAGAATAATTTATTTTTCAGTAATACCTAGCCATGTGCTTCTCTGATATCGAATGTACAGTCTGGCAGAAGAATGATACTGAGATGGACTTTAATATATTGTCAGTGCTAGTCAAAGCTATTTATCCTTAATATTAATCAGCTTATATTATTTTTAAACATATATGAAGATATTTTCCACACTTTTTCACAATAATAAGAAATCCATATTTGGCTTTAATTTTAGGTTCTGAATTAAAATGGAAATGTAATGAGAGGTGCTTTAAAAGCATGTGTGTATCAATCAGGTTACGTGTTTTTTCTCCAACAGTTATCAATCAGAGAACAATATACAATGGGTAACAGTATCTTCTGTACTGTTTAGCCCAATCTAAAGAATATTTTCCAGTCTTAGTTAGGTCCCTTGCACTTCATATTTTTCTACATACTCCTTCATGACTAATTGGGGTAACATAAACTTGCTCACTCTCGGATATTATTTACTGTCAGCTTTCTCTCCTCAATAAACTGATCTCTTGAAAACTTACTTACATAGCACACAGCAGGAGAAATGGAGGAGAAGCAATCACTGTCCAGAGAGAGGTAGAAAGAGGAGGCTGAATGAAAAATAGATAGATATGAATCACACATGCCAGATGCTGAAGTAAAGCCTGTTTATCCCTAATAAGTTGGTGAAGTCGCAGAGAAGAGTTTATCCGTGTGAATATAGGATTCTTGTAGTATTGCCAAGGTCAGTGATAACGGATGGTGATCAGCTCAGTAAATGCCGGTTGTGCAAGTTAAAGTTGCCTAGGGACTGCTTTAACCTATGCACCCAATTTTTGCCGAAGCCTTCAAAACATTTCAGAAATGAAAAGACACGCACCGTGCATATGTGGGCCATGTGTTCTTTGTTTCCTACTTCCCTAAGTAAGCCCTTGTTTCCCCCTATTTTATATTTTTCTTTATGCCCTGGGTTCTTGGAGATGGATGTCTAAATTGTAGTTTGAATGACAGATTGGGGTAGTGCCTTTCATTCACACCGCACAAACCTCCAGGATCCGCAGGGTGCAAGTAGGGGCAGAATAGAGCGCTTAGCTTTTAATGGATGGTTAAGAAGTAATGAAAGGAGAATCAGCTTATCTCGGGGTGCCCTGTGGGCTACATTGTTTTCAAATAGCTTTTAGCTGGGAGTTCTCTTCTCTTTCTAAGGTTATATATTGTTCAAGTGATTACCTCAAGAAACATGACTGTTTCAGATACACCCCTTAGATACTACAACTGTAGCCACAACTCTAAATTGCGTTAAAAACAGTTAGCATCGAACTGATAACGCCAAAACAGGTTTATGGTGAAAAGCATTATATTTCTTCTTTCAGCAAAGAAAGTGGTTCAGATCTGATCCCCTAATGCACTGTGTGTGTCTGGCTGCCGGATAATACAGCAGATGGGATTTACAGTGTACCTCAGGACTTGCAGTCCCCCCGAAGAGGTTATCCACTGCTCCTTTAAGGACATCAACTGTTCAAGAATTTGTAGATTTCCAGACTTAATAGGAGCTGCATTACATGGCTTCTTTTTCTCTCAAAGTATCACTTTGGTTATATTTATGCAACACCCACATGTGAAATTATTTTACTGGACAAAGTGATCTGTGGCAATCTGAAATTATCCAGCTATTAAACGGAATACTAACTATAACTTAAAAAGCATTTCTAGTTTAAAAATAACAATATGCTGATTTATAAGGGGGCATTAGGAAAGATTACTCCCATAAAGGTAAACTTTCACAGAGGAATCAGTTTTAAGACAGACCCAAAACATTATTATAGTCAATGGAAAGTCTGCTGTGAAAACAAGGGAGCTTTCACCTGTGGTTTCTGGGAAGGAGGTTGCATTTACCCTTGCCTCCATTAAGCAGGCAGGACAATCACCTTCTGGACATCATAACTTTGTAGAAAGCTTCTGAGCAAATTCCTGACCGTTTTCAAAAAGGAAAGGGACACAGGGTACCTGCATTACAGCCGCCCCTCACCTCCTTCAGAGAGTGAGAGCCATGGAGTACAGAGACTTCTGTTTTTGCAGAGGTGGGAGGTGTGTGAATGTGTGTCCCTATGGCCTTAAGAGTGTGTCTGCACATGGAATTCCTAAAAACCTCTGATATGGTGTATATTGTATATGATTACTAAGTGCTTATTGTCTCTCCTATGTGTATGGAATCTCCAGAATAGTAATGAAAAAATTGCCTGAATAAAATAAGAAACCGAACAATTCAAATAAGAATTGAACAACTTTGAAATAATTATTTTTAGTTTTCATGTTCTATTTGTTTAGTATCATATCAATTCTCATCTTGCTCATTTTCTTTTTCAAGTTAAGTTTTAACTTCCAGAGTGAAAGTGCCCAGTGAAATGAAGGCAAGGCTGTCGTCTACAATGCAGACCAAGAGACACGTTATCATGTAGTCCAGCCTACTTAAAACTGAAAAGCTAAAAATAGGGAATGTAAAGTTACCTGGTTCAGAAGCTGTTATTAACCTTATTTACCTAGAATGCAATGGTTCAAATTCCACTGCAGGAATCCTATAGATTTTGGGTCAAGTCTCAAAGACACTTGATTATAATATTTAGGTAAGTATCTGAGTTTAATACAACTGCTATGCTTTTTGAGGTTTGCCCAAATCAGCTGACATTTTATGCAAAATATTTTGGATTGCCAAGGATTTAACCTGCTTCTGTCAGTCAGCATTTCCTTGTCATGAGTTTAATAACACCTTTTGCAACTGATTTTATCTGGTATTAACAAAATCATTACTTTAACTCAGTTAAACATGTATCCTGTGATTGACTTTTGATGAGTGGATTAACCAAGTTCATCAAGACAAGGATCCTGAAGTTTCAACGTGTCTTTACAATTTTATTTCTAGCCTCCAATGACAGTGTTTAATTCCAGGAAATTAAACTTTGAGTATCCAAAATATTTACAGTTCACATGCCAGTGATTGTTTCACAGCAAAGAATATGGAAACACAGAGAGATAAACAAGTTGAACACTGAACTGGAGATGTTAACAGGTTATTATACATATTCATCTTCAACTGCGGATTCAAACAGAGATACCTGAAAACTAAAGCATTGTATATATATATATATACTCACACGTATATATGACTATATGTATATAATGTTCTGTATCTTGGCAAATATTGCAGGTAGTTTACATGAGTAACTGAAAGAGTGTTTATACACTCACACAAACACACATGTACACGCACCCCCCCACAGTTTCCTAAATGCCTCCTCCCTTTCTTGAAGCTTTACAAGAAAGTACACATTTTTTAATGATATTTCAAAGTACGTTTCCTTGGAAAGTGGTCAAGAATACAGCCATGCTTCTGCTTGGCAGTAAAAGCAGTACAGCAGGCACTGTGCTGCTGCTAAAGAGCATCGCAATCTGCTTTACTACAGCTGCGAGTAGCAGTCACAGGCGCTTCCCAGGATAAATCACTGGCACTCCTTCCCTGACTTTTAAATTCCCATTTCTTTCTTCTCTCTCTTGTTTCAAAGTTTTCGGTGTATGTTTGTTTTCAAAGTGGATAAACGTGGAGCAGTGGGAAATATAATTAGGTTATTAGGAAGACAATCTTTGATTGACCTAGTTTTCTTGGTTTTGCTTGGAAACTTGTTTTCCTAGAGTCTGGTGATGCAGTTAAAGAGAAGGAGAACTCATTAAAAATAAAGTTTAGGTGACTCTCATTTGTTAGGAATAAGACAGCAAAACAACTGACCTTCAGAATCTATTTGGGTCAGCAGATAAACGTCATGGCCTTGCTTTTGAAAACAGTGATCAATTTTGCTGTTCAAATAATCTTTACCAGGGCTCCAGATTTTAGAATACATTTCCCATGATTAAGACTAACCGAAAGCAGTCAGCAGAGGGTTTTTAAAGATGTATTTTAGGCAGCGTAGGAACAGTACATTTAGATGTCCCTTATGTTAGCATTTCTGAACAGGTATGAGAGTTCTACTTCAATTATTTATTCCTCTCAAAAATCTAGCCTCTCTTTTTATTAAATATTAAAACGTAAGAAATTTTTGAAAGACACTGTTTGCATTGATAATGGTGGTTCTCTGAATTACTTTTAACTAACTTACTAATTGAAGGCAGAGTTTGAAAAAGGTGAGTTAAGCATCTTCTGGGAATGGGATTGTAACAGTGTTTTTCAAGGTTACTTTCCCTTCATTAAAAACTTTGTAAAATAATAATGAAGAGGAAACCATCTCATTAAGGAAAGAATAAGATCACTCGTCAATTTTACTGCTCTTCTCATCTAACTTTATATTGGTAGGAGCGTAGCAGTGCCTTGCATTTCTTAAGAATTCTTTGCCCCATATTCACTGTAAACAGAGAGGAGCCATAATTATACTTCATTTGATCCATATCAAAGCTACTGATCCATGTATCGATTTACATAAAGTAAAGCACATAAAACATTTTTGCTTTTCACCCTTACTTCACCACCTTCTAACGAAAGTTTTCCTTTGCAGACTTCATTTGAATATAAAAATCTCCCGTTGAAATTTGCGATGTTAAACAAACCATACCAGTCATTCAACTTTTTAATTAAGGATTCAGTGTTCCATCCCTTTTCAGACATTAAAATTCAGGTGCAGTCATTAATCTTTCTAAATGAATTCACCTGTGGCTAATACTGATGTATTTTCTATGAGGCTTGTCATGGACTGCATACTGCATGCATAACCACTCTACAGTTAATTACACAAGGGATTATCGTTAGTGTCATAAAGATAAAGCCTTGCTAGAAGCATTACAGACATTTTTTGAGCAATGACTTATTTAATTTTTGTTAACGGCTACCTAAGTATTTAAGAACAATAAAAGTTTGTTTATAACATAGAAGCGTGAATGGCAAAGTTCAGAGAACTCCCCAAATCAGAAGGCATGTCCAGAGCAGCTGACCACCCCTTTCTTGTCTTCCCTGTATTGGCTTCACACCTACTCCACTAAGCAGGAAAAGACAAAATAATGTGAATACTATACTCCTTTTAAGATTCATATGTTAGTGTTCTATGTCAAATATTCTTCTCTAAAAAAAGATCAATAGCACAGCTTATGAAAACTGTAATTTATAACACCAAACACCAGTCTGCTGAGGAAGAAAAAAGTTCAAAGGTTGTCGAGGAACAAAGTAATCTCTGAATAGGAAGCAGTGAAATGTACAGCAAAGTTCAAGAGAGCATACACAGTACAGTGTTCCACCACAAAAAAAAACTTCACAGAAAACAAGAGAGTGGCATGCAAACTGTATGAGGGTTTAGTACTGTAAGGTTTGAACTTATTAATTAGATATTATCAATTAGAATGCAGTTCTGTCTAAAACTGTTGTGTCTTCTACTGACAAGGTGTTGGTGAAAGACTTGCCATCATTAGCAAGACTACTGTCAGTTGTACTCATCAGCATTGCTCCTGTTATAACTTGAGTAGGCTTGTCTTAGCCATCCAGAGAGATCTAATCAGCGCAGAGCAAACATGGAATAAACATATGTAGTTAAAAACAACAACTTTGTTTAAAAGATAATACAGTAGAGAAAAAGATTTGATTTTCAAGCCCATTGCATCTGTTTTAAATTAACCTCAGATGATTTACTCCTGATTTACACTATTAGAAGACAATCCCCAAGTTGTTCTTAAATTATTGAAGAATTTTAAATTATATACTTCAGTGAAAACACCAAGTGAGAAAAAGAATAACATTCTGAAAGGCTCAAACCAGAAAAAATTATGAGAAAAGTATCTTAAAAATAGTAAATAATGAAATAAAAATTAAAACTTCATTTTTGTATCCTAATATTTTTAGTGGAAAAGAGGAGAGATGGAAGGGGAAGAGTAAAATAATATATTATTTTTCTGATTCAATATTAAATAAATTCCAGTCAAGATTGAGTCATTTTAGTCTGAGTAGTATTGTAGCACAAAACAAGGAACCAATCAGAAGCCTGATTCAATGATTTCCTGTGTGATATTAACAGTGAGTTGGGTTGGGTTTTGTTTTGTTTTGGTTTTTTTAAATTTCCTGTAGTTTTGAACACCTGAAAGCTGAGGGGCAGTGGAACAGAACCACCCACTTCAAAGCTTTTTTTCGCACTTTGCTTTCCTGTCTGTTAAATCCCTCAGGGCTCGCTTCTATAAACAATAGCAGATAATTAGATTTATGCATGTAATTTGATTTAAATTGATTCTAGCAGTTATCCAGTGATGTTGCAGAAGCCATTGAGCCAGTCAATGGACACACAAATGACAAGAAACAAACAATAATATCTTTCTACATATAGCTTTAATATGTGCCATAAAAAACCCAAAGTATCTGTGAATTATATTTATGCAAGAAACTTAAATTTAATTGTCTGGAGTACTCTTCATGCATCCCTCCCTGATATAGATAGTATATTCTGTTCTTCATTGTTACAGTACCAAAATTACATGGAATATGTTCACGTAAGAGCAGCAAATCAGTTATGAATCCATCAAATCTTAGGATTTTAGGGTAGGAGATCAATTTGAATAGTTTATAGAAAGGGTCTCTGTGATGTGTAAGGGTGAAAAGGTTGTAGTTCTTGCTAGTGAATATTAAAGTTAATTTGGGAAGTATTTTCTTGCCTGAGGCCAATGATAACCACTAAAACTGCTCTGTTTCTGTGTCAGGAATGGAATAGTCTGCCTTTTCTACAAAAAAATAGATGTCTCCAGTAGTCTTTTACCAAAAACGCTGTGCAGATGAAATTTTCATTAAAAAATAATGGAATATTCCTAAACTACAGAGTCATCGTTACAGAAAATAGTGAATTTATCAAAGTACTTGTTTTTCAGTTGTTCATATTTCTTTTTTCCCCTTTTCTTTTCCTTTGCTCCCAAAGAGTTTCATTTAATATGGCAAGGTTTCTTCTCAGTCTTGAAAGATTTTTATAGAAAACCAATTACCTTGTTCTTTGCCTCTAGAAATTTGAATTCACCCATCAGTTCAAAGAAATAATTTTTTTTAATTCAAAGGTAAGTCCAAAGGGTAGGGAGCAATTCCAACTATACAGGATATAATGTTCTCTTGCCCCTTTTGATTTAATGTGATAACGGTCACCACCAAAATATAGCGAAAACAAAAAAACCCTCTCAGAACAGGCAAAACCCTCAGACCATGAATTTCACTTTGTTTTCTGTCTGCTTTCATGGTTTAGAGAAAAAAAGAAAAGCAGCAAACTGTGTTTTAGTGAAAACTTCAGGCATTTTTAATGAAGTTTTAAGTTTTCTCCTTTTTGTTCTGGGGCAAGGCATCCAGAACAACTACATTCCTTAAGGTGCCCTGTGGGAGAACAGTAAGACGTTATATTTTATTACTTGGGAATATCTTAGGCATGCTGCAGGAAATAAATAGTACTGTCACAGTCTCTCATTTATTTAATTTTGAGACTGAATTTGGTGCTAATGAGGTTGAGGGGCTGATAGCAAAGTCTAGAGTCAGGCACAGCATGGGCAGGTGCTCTGAAAGCTTCTTCAAACAGCTCTGTCAGCAAGTGCACTTTAATCCTGCTTTGCAATATCCCTGGTTGCCATCAAAGTGCCAGTTCCTGCCAGGTGCTGAGTGCCCTCGGCTCTCACCGATGACAACAGCAGAAGAACTTCACATGGCGAGCTCAGTGCTTGGCAGAATCAGGATCAGGGATTCAAACTCTAATGCCGAGCTGGAAATTAAACCAAAAATGAACTTTGTCAAATACAGACATTAGTTCTAAGGACAAAGACATTGGCTCGAAAATCTTTCATTACTGGGGCAATCAGTTTTGAGATCTAGATTCTCCAGATGTCAGATCACTGTATTTAGCAGTTATGATATATGCTCTTATTTATATATCTTAACTATGTGAGATTTAAATATTAGAACAAATACCAGTGATATCTCTAACCATACCTTGTCTGTTGATAAAGCTGAGAAGCCAAAATGTTTTGTCTGAACATACAAAACTAATGAACTGAAGTGGTGCTCTGGAACCTGCAGATAGGGCAGCCTAAATTCCAACAATTAGTTTATTGGGATGTCCAGACAACCTGAATCATGACTGAAGCATCTTGCATGCCTGGATATCTCTAAATCTCTTCTCTTTGTGAATTCCCTGATGCCTAATATAGTATCTACATGATCTTTCCCTCCAAGGAGTTGCTAATAGACCCTCTACTCTACCTGGCCTCTTAACATCACAAGACCTGTATTAACTGACTTTTTGTGTCCATAATTTGTGAAACCATGCCTCATTTTCAATCAGATTTGTTAGGGAGGTTTCAAAAAGACATCTAGTATAAGTGCACTAAAATAAGTTCACTCAGAAACACAGAGTGGGTTGTTCATTTCGGATCTTGCATTACAAGATCTACCAAGACCTCATGGAACCATCATAACTTGAGCAAAAAGGAACAAAGCTGGAGTTAAGCGTGGAAGCACAGAAAACCATATACTGCCTTATAATTTTGGATTAAATAATGGACAAGGATGGTGTTGAGGAAAAAACCTAGAACTTTTGATACAATCAGGTTCGGCATGCTAGATTGGAGGCAAATTACAAATCTCTAAAACCTGTATTCATAATCATGTAAGTGAAGATATGATACATGTAAATGAAAACAGCATAGTCTATCTGTGTTGCATGAGAGTGGATTCATCATGTTAGCTAGTACTTAATTGCTATTTTTGGTGTAAACAGTGTACAGTCTAGTCATATTACTCAATGCATGCATTTGTATGCAGTAATACAACCACAATGAAGCTTTCATGTGGACTATGCAAAGTAGGCATATGCATATATCTTAGTCTCTCTTGCCAGAACATAAGTTTTATTTTAGTTAGGTCACAAATGTACTGTCAAGAGAAAGCCTAACTCCATTATGATGCCCTAAATTACTAGTAAGGTTAATATAACTCCTGTGATGCAGATCTTTGACCATTTTAATAGCTAGATTATTACTCCATTACTGTTCCTAAACTCTAGTTAAATTTGGTTCCTAAAATTCATTCATATTAAATATCATTCACATATTTAATATGTTAGTTTAAAAGTGCAGGTTTCTGAAATACACTTTGTGAGATTCACTAGTACAGCTATTGTTAAAGTGAGAACGTTATGCTTAACCTAGTCTGGCAGCACTTTGCAAAGCCTTCCTTTGCATTTCTGGACATATGCTCCATTTCTACTCATGAGCAGGCTGGTTACTGGCCTGATGCAACAGCCATGAAAGGCTTCATTTCTCTCATTTATTGGTTCAGCAACATGCCTTGTAGAGTATATTTGCAAGATGTCATATTCTAACAAGCATATAAACAGGGCATGGAGTCAGAAGCAAATATCAGAAAAGACAAGTTCCTTTTTATCTGTGGATTCTAAAGCTAAAAGCCCAGCAGGATCCATCCAGTTTACAAAAGCTCTTCTTCCTTGCATGCAGGGTGTGCTTAGATATACCCACATCATCCTTACCAAATGTCTTTTTCTGGCTGCTCAGTTCATATTTGTCACCAGTATACAAAAATGTAAAGTCTAAAGAAAGCATGAGCAGCTTTGCATCACTAATCTCTTTACTGTAATGGCTATGAAAGTATCCAACAAAAAAGCAGCATATAAACCAGTCTCCACGTACATACTATGCACAGCATGTGCCCCAGTGAGCCATGGATGTTCTCCGATTCCCTGAAACAACGACAAAACCCAGTCATTTTAATGCTACTCCTCACATCCGACCGCAAGTGACAAATACCTCTCCTAGCCCAGATGAAAGGACTGCTGACAGTTCTTTCTACCTTAAAGACAGATGAAGCACTTTGATGGGAATAAAAAGTTCACCAACCTCTCAAATCCAATTAAATATTTTTATCTTTAGAGTCTTTGGGAAGAAGAGAAGAGAGATTCCTTTCCCTCTCTCCCCCTTTTAAGCTTCCCACATGTCATTTATCCCCTCTTTAATTTGGCATATAAAACCCCCAAGACTCCAACCCTAAGTCTCTTGAGACCAAGATTACATCATTACTGTTATGGCATGTTATACACTAATCATAACCATTACCACTTACAAGTTCACAGCTTCATTCAATTAACTGCCTGACATGGATTTTGCAGTTAATTCATAGTGAAGGTCACCAGTGGTCAGAATGGCAGGTGCATTCTGCTACCTCTCTGAATGCCAATTACCAGTCCTAAGCAAGTACTGGGAAATACTGAGTCTCAACAAGTTAATCAAAAGGCTTAGAACTTAAGACACATTTTTATAGGCATGTCTAATGTTCTGTAAAATAATATAGCATCATTAGCATATTCAAATGACAGCCACGTCATTTAAAGCTCTAATTTACAATGAAAGGCAGAAAAGAGATTATTTTACTTTATCTTTTCAAGAGAAAAGAAAAAGATGAAATTATACAACTGTATTAGAAGCCATCTAGTACCATGCCTAGGCCTATCACAAGTCCTTATGTGCTGTAATTAAAAATTCAAAGGTAACACTGTAGTAGCAAGCTACAAGTACTTCTTGATCTACTGTTAAACTTAGGACTGTTTGCTTTATTGCTGAAAGACCAATGTTATCAAAATATATCCTGGGAGAAAAGTACTGGTATAAAAATGCAGTCTGACTTTCAACTTCAGAACAAATTCCTAGAGTGGTTCCACTGGAATGCATGCAAGTAGGCAATCATATAAATATAGAACTGCTTGAGAAGAAAGGTTGGGTCCTTCTCAGGTATAGCCACTTCCAACTGTAGGAATCTGGATTAGTCACACCTGGATGTGCCAGGATGAACCCAGCCATCCAGCGGGTAGGAATCAGTTGCAGTTACAAACCTGTCCCTTGGGTACATATGGGAAGAGGGGAACAGCTCTTTCTGAAGAATATCCTGAACTCTACTGTGCTGGCAGTTCATTTGCTTTAAAACAGGTGCCCATACGCTGGGGGAGTGGACAAAGATCTCCATGTTTATTCAGCCCTACTTTCACACTATAAACTGAGCTGTAAAATAAGTTTCTCTATCAAGTGAGTCTAGACTTCCCAACATGGCACCAATCTAAGTATGTAGTGCCATAATAATACTATGTATACAAAAATATATTCTATATCACAGCTACACACACACAGAGCAGAATTAGATTAGGAAGTTCAGTTCCTGTATAGAAATTTAGATATTCTATTTAAGAATGTTATTAGAGGTTTGAATTGCTGAAGAAACTCACCTAGCTGAAGGGGGAAAAACCCCACAGCCTTTATACAGTTCTAGTAAAATTTTCTACCAATCTTAGCAAGCTGCAAGATTACCTAGTGCTAATATATAAAATTAATTTCATGCTTGTCTACTCTTGTAAAATCACTTTTTAAGTTAAAATTCAGAACTTATATAAACTCAACATTATCTTAAGCTAACTAATATTTGGGTTATATGGCCACCTGATTAATTGAAATAATAAAGCATAAACCAAGCAAAGGTTCTTGCTAAGAAAGCAAAAACTTGTCAACAGACCCCCTGTGCTATTTTTCCTCTATGCCCTTGTTGACCAACACTTGATGTGCTGCAAATGACAGTGAGAAACATGTATTTTCTCTATATATACTATAGAGTGTGATAAATACAGAAGAACTGAGAAAGATGCCTTAGGTATTACATTAGAAGGATGGAAATCCCATCAATAATTAAAGTAGAACATTTACATGAGTAACTATTCACATATTTTATTAAAAAAACGTAAGTCCCAAGACAGTTTCCCCAGCAGTGGAAGGATGCTGGATCTACTGGTGCCCTGTGCCAAACAATACAGAGGAAAGGAATTGATATTTTGTTTTTTGAACAAAATTTGAATAACAGAGCAAGCCACACCCAGGGGGGAAAATGAGATTAACTATTTTCAACCTCAAGAATAAGCAATCTTTCTTAATTTTATAACTATGGCTAAGAACAAAACAGCCCTCCCAAACCAGGGGATTATCAAACTGAACTAACCAACAGGAAGATATACAAATGAAAAGGAGACATAAGAAAATGCTAACTTGGGAAATCTAAGTAATTAAGACTAGCAAGTCTACCAGCTCCAAGCTGTTCCAGCAGGACAGAGATGTTGGTATATCAGATGATACAGTCATCCTGCTCTGATTCAATTTACGTGTAGTTCACTGGGTCTGTATTTCATATGTCTGTTAAGGACATGTAGGTGTTAAGCAGGACCTACCCGGAACTGTTGCAGGGATCACAGCTTGGTTGGCCTGTGGGGCCCCTCCAGCATCCCTTCTCCCCACTGTGGAAATCAGCCCAAGGGATCTCACTTACTTTCCTCCCTTTACTTTCCTTACTCCTATGAGTTTCACCACCACTGCTCCTTCTCCTTTTCTGTTAATCCATGCATCACGGCTATAGTTGTTTCAAGGAAACATCAGTGACACGCTAGACTGTCTCTCATTTCTCACTATAAAACACAGACCTCAAGGAAAACTTTTCCAATGCCCTTTTTCATTATTTCCTTTCTGCAGTTGCTGAAGACTTTGACAGAGCTTTTGATGGCCCCTCTCTCCCAGAAACATCGTACCAGCTTTTCCAAACATGAATACAAATATCATGCTCACTCCAGTGTTACCTAGAATGTGGTTTTAACAAAAATGATGCAAATGTTTCATATCCATCGTACAAATGAGTTCTAGTGTAGCCAAGCAGCTCTCAGTGCTCTTCAGCACATTTCTTTAGAGGACTTCTTCGTATCTGGCCTGCTCTTCTCTCCACATACCATCAAGTCCATCTAATCTCACAGTTTTTTTGAAGTTATCTAGCTGTGAGACTTACACAGAGACTACCAAAGGTATCAACTAGATACCAGAGATGGTTGTTGACACAAAGTCAATCTGTGTACTAGCCAAAACAAACTGAGTTATGCCCAGTTCCACCTCAAGTATCAGGCAGCCCAGCTGGTTTGATGCAAGGAGGAGAGCGGGCAATGTAATCCTCTGTGAAAGGAAGCCACTCTCTCCAGGGGCTGCTTCACTTCAAGGAAGCATCATTACTCCTACCTGAAGTTTCTCTCAGGCACCTTAGCTCTCGACAGAGCCTGAGCACTTTTGAAAGAATAAGCTGTTAAGCTGAGGCTCTCCAGCTAATATTAACTGCAATAAGTGAGAGTGTCCAGGGACTGGTTTGTGTGCAAGGGTCACCTTCAGATGAATCTCTCTGTAGAACAAAGCCTGTGCAAATGTTTCTCTTTGCACCTTCAGCCAGAGAAGTCAGAGGATGGACCACAGTTTACTGTATTTGAAGAAACAGTTTTCCTTTTATAAGCCTGATAAATAGCCCTTGTAGTAAGGGCTGATTTATCTTACCCTTGTTTTTTCTTTGAATTGCAATTGTCCTGTTGCATGATGTCACCCTAGACTGTTGCACTTAGGCCTAGCCAGTGCTCTCCTCCACAACATAGTGAGACAGGGACATTTAATATGAAGTGGTAAAAATGACATAAAAGAGAAACTCCTTTTTCCTTAGGTAACTTTCTTGCTGCTAGTTGAGAAAACAAATGTCTGCTATACAATTTATGGCAATAATTTAAATAGTTATGACATAAACATGTTATACTTTGAAGTAGCATTTTCTTGTAGTTTCTATTTACAGCAAGGGATAACTTGACACCTTTCTATAGTTAAAAGCAATTTTAGCAGTAATCAAACTAAAATTTCTGCTGAATGGCTCACAGTAATAGCCCAGCTTACAATTAAAAAAGAAAAAGAGAAAAAAAGAAGTGTTTTCTAAGAGAGTTGAAATCCACTTTTCTTAGGAGGTAAATGAAGTCTCAAGTCTCATCCAGTCACCTATGTGTATTCAGCTATCCTGCTCACCATCAGGATCACTTTTTCTGGCCCTTGCAGTATCATCTCTCAGAAGAGAGTTACTGCCCCACTCCAGGGAAAAATCTTTCACCTTTGTGGTTCTTGAGAGAGTAAGTCCTCACAGGATACTATCTTGCTGCTTAAATAGAGATGAACGGATGCAGAGAAAGTTATTGGTAGGACCATGTGCCTGCCAGAGCTCTGCTTGGAACTGCCTGCCCTTTTTCCTTAAAATAGGCACATAAAGCACCTAGATGGCTTCCAGGCTATAAAACAAAAGGCCTCTAAGAAGAGGCAACAAAACTATAAGAGAAAAAACACATCAGATAAAGAAATCTCAGACATGCCACAGGGGAAAGACTAAATAAGAAAGACAAGAAACCAATCTTTTTCCTGTCAGTCTGTCCTCATGGGACAAATGCTTCACTCTTTCAGTGTCTTTAAAGGTTTCCCAAACTCTCCACAGTATTCACTAAGTCCCTGGAAAAATCTCTCCCTTGCTATTACATTGTAGACTTGGCCATGCATCTTATCTCTGATTCTCATGCGCTAGCTTCCCTGCTTGATCTAGGGGAGCCCACCCCATGCACCGCCTTTTCTTTTTCTCCTCCCATTACTCACAGGACCTTTCTCCCTTAGATCCCAGTACACTTCATAACCTGCTTCACACAACATAATCTACCATACATATCCACTAACCTGGCCCAGGCTCAACCAGCTCAATACACTCACTGACCCCAGTTGCTCTGATTTCCTTTTCAGTCATTTTACTTTCGATAGCAGATATGTCTCATATGGTCCCAACTGGTGGCCAATTATGAACTGCCAGCCAGAAGACAGGCATTAAAGTTCAGTTAGCTGTTAATTTCTTTTGATGAATTCTTTCAAAATAGGTGGTTTTATTCTCATTGTGATTCAAAGTTCTGTTCTATCAGAACATATTTCAGAATAGCACCACTTATCTCTTCAATTGTGATTGTTTCTGGTAAGAAGAGATGGGGTTTCTTGCTACTGTGAGGTTAATTTCTCTAATTGAGGTAAATTTCTTCTGTCTTAAGAAACAATAAGGACTATTTTGTGAACTTAAAGTAATTCTATGAGGATTCATATGCACACGTGATTGCCAAAGAATTAGTTAGGCCTTAATTTACTTGGATATGTGGTTTATTTCGCTTTGTTTTGTGTTGTTTTTCCCCAACAAGGGGATGTTGAGATATTGCAAGAAAACCTCGTTCCTAAAATATGATCACATTCTTCAAAAAGATTTGTAAATTATGCAGTTATGGATATGATATGATCCCAAACATATTAAAAAAGCAAAAATAATAATTTGGTTTGAATGAGCTTCCTTCATCCCTTTTGAACAGGGCAATTTATGGAATTGGATGTATAGCTGATAAATAAACAAAATAATACATTTTGTTCAAACATCTTTTCCTCCCTCTCCCCTGACTTGCTCTCATTTCCCGTGTCAGGCGGCTGCTGCCACAGCCCAGCGCATGGCCAGGCAAAGGGCAGGTCTTCCCCCTGCCTCAGGGTTCTTGTTAAAACTGCAAGAAAGTCATTTACTCTCTCTGCTTCAGTTCCCCATCTATAAATTGAAAAGAATACTATTTCCAGGACTATGATAAAGAAAATACTTTCCATTACAGACTGGGAAGTGCTTAGGTGTAAAGGTGCTGATATAAGTACCTAAGATAGATAAGTATCTGGGGTACAATACAGGCAGATAACAAATAGCTTAATCCAGCTCCTTATCAAGCTAGTCAGCAACTTCTGCAGAAGCAGGTTGTTGGACACAGGAGAAACCACTTGAGGCTCAGAGTGGAATCTATTAGAGAGGTCTGAACTCTACATTAAGGACTGCTCAAAATAGTGAAGAGCTATTAGTCCCAATTTATAGATGAGGCATCTGTGGTAAGAAATTTCAGGACTGCTTCTGCTTCCTCTGCCTCTCCGAAAGGCCAGGGTGCTTTGCATCCCAGCTGACACAGGAGCGAAAGCAGCATGGTCCATCAGCCACGTGTGGTTCCTGTGATTTCTGCGCTGCCCTGCAGTGCGTTCAGAGTTGGCATAAATTAAATGCTGATAAATTCAAACAAGCTCAGAGTGCAGTTTTGCACAAATCCAGCATTATGTTTGAATGGAAGCTCCAAGCGTGCAAAAAATGAGGATCAGACCTCTAGAATACACACTACAACAGCTATGAAATTTCAGCATCATGTTTTTTTCATGCATTCAAATGGGATCTGTCTCCCTATGCCTACTCTACATCATCTGACTGGACTGCCTGCTGGGAAGCAACAGTACCATGGCAGTTCTCACTGAGAGATCACTCAGTCACACCGTTTACAGCTACAGAGACTGTAAATCTCTTAGGGTGACTATAAAAGGGTGACCGTAAAAAAATAAAAAAAAAAGTGATTGTTTGTTAGATTTCTTTCTAAAGTACAGTGTTCATTCCTATTTAGTAAGCATTTCACTACAGCATCCAGGGTATTATAACTGATTTCCCTTTGAAAACAAAGTTTTTCCTAGTGTCCATTTTTCAGGGTTTTCCCTCTGCTGTTCTCTTGTTTTTTTCCAGACTCCTGAATTGAAACACAGCTGCCTTTAGATTTTAGGATCACACTCTTATTACCAACTTGATTGTGTCTGTCTGTAGTAAAGCAAATTTTCCAAGTATGTTTTGCAGCTTATTTTCTTGGTTTGAAGTCTGTAGTATTTTGTTGACCATACTGCATTTTGCAGACCATATTGCATTTTAATGCCTTCACTGTATATGTAATTAAGTCAGTTGTTTACTTCTAAAAGTTATTTCAAAGTCCAAGCCAGACTAAACTGAGAAACTGTATTAGTCTTTTTCAGTTTTGTGTCTGAAATACACCAGAATTCAAAGAGAAAGTAAATGAAAAATGTGTTAACTAACAAGAGATCAGACAGCTGCAAAAACAATGTTTTATAATCTCCCATTTAACATGCACAAATCTTTCCATTTCAGAGGAAATTTCCCAGATTCACTTAAATGGGAGCTAAGAATTGTGCAGAAATGACTTAAAATGAGTGAAAACCATATATCACTGTTTAAGCTGCCACTAGCCAAACAGCATTTTGCTAATGACTTTCAGACTACAAATCAGACTTGTTTGAGTAGCTAAATTGCTCCTGCTCTTATCCATCATGAGCAGATAGTAAAGTAACCTGGAAGATTTTGCTCCTGGGTGGGAAGGAGGAAGAAAACAAAGTAATTTCTTCAGTGGATGAAGAAACTCTTGAAAATTTTTCCAGTTGAAGAGGAAATTATTTTTAGATTTAGGGTATGTTGACCAGTTCCAGAAGCTTTTATGTAACGACATGAGTCGAAGATATTTCATGGATTCTCTAGTGTGACATTCCAGTCTCCAGCTTAAAGACTTTATTTCAAAGATTTTTGGTGCATAAACATAAAAAAGGCCATTGTATATTATTGTTGTTTTTTACACAACCCCTGAAAATCCCAACAGTTTAGGAGAAATGGGTGACAGGCAAAATGTTCCTCAGTTGGTGTGAAATCAAATTCAAAATGAAAAGCTACATTGAATTTCTACTTTTTCTGACCAAATAATTGATTGTTCCAACTGATGGTAACAAATAGGAGTTACTTATGACATACCTAAGCCAATTTGCCTTTTATTAAACCATGAACATTTTTAGTTATGGACTTGATGATGTGCATTTCCAAAATTTGCTTTTAAGGTTCTTCTGCAAGTTTAGGATATCCATAGCATGCACAGTCCAGCTTTTTAAGGTCAGCAGTAGGAACAGAATGTATTGAGAAAAGGCTTATGACAATATCTCCTACTTCTGTGTTTCTTTAAGAAATCGTAGAACTTTTTTGAACTAAAACATTTTCTTATTTTTTAAACAATTATTAATTAGATTTTTCCTTAGTATATTTCACTAATATATAAAATTCAATAGGGTTTTAGCTCGTGTTTCTATCAAATAATTAACACTTCTTACTTATTTTCAAAAGGAGCTATTTAATTTACAAGAGGCCTATTAAGAATTATGTTTTTCCTCATTAGATATAATTGAGGGATATGACATTTTGTTCAAGAGAAACTTTTTAGTATTAATTAGTCAAACAATGCAATGTTTCAAGCTTCCGCTGAAATTTAGAATGACATTACTTGAAATTCTTATAAACTAAAAATAGATAGGAAAAACAGTAAGAAGAAAACTGGAAAAATGGTCACATAGTGCAACAATTTTACCTTCCAAAACCTGAAGTTTCATAGCCTGAAACTGAGACTGAGGTCTTGCAAGCATTTATGCATAAGCTTAATTTTAAAGCTGTATCATTAAACTGTTTATAGGATCGAGACCCAGCATAAAATGTCTTTAACCAACTGATGACAAGAGAATTGTGTCAAATATAATTGGGATCAGAACTGGTGTTCCAGAGTTGTGATTTATATGTGTTAGCGAATGTAAAACATAAGACCTGAAGTCTCCTGAAAGGATGATTAATGCTTTTGAAATGTTCCCATGAAGCCATATTCCAAAAGCGTGCAGAATGTGCAGATGCTCTCACTTTTGACACCAAGCCAGAGAAAACTCATTGGTTTTGATGGTGTTTCACTTTGCAATTTCAAGTTTGCTTGAGCTCAAAACCTCGTAGTCAAATTTGAGGGTGGAAGTGGGTGTGAGCCCACACAGGTTGAAACCTAACTTTCTGCATGCACAAAGCCCAAAAGCTGTGCGAAGTCCTAATGCAAAATACGGGCAGGCATGCATGAATATATATGCATATGCAACTAGATCAGAGCTAAAAATCATAAAGGCCTTTGTCAGTTCATGTTTGATTTTGGTGCCATCCCTGATTTCAAGACATATAACAAACCTGTGTGAAGTACCTCTCCTTGAATCTTTTCCTTTCCTCCCTTGCATTGTGTTAACAAGGCAATTGAAGTTGTTGAACACTCTGAACGGTACACTTTGAATAGTCAGCAAGTCAGGAAGGTCTCCAAGGTTGTACCATGTAAAAGTCAAGTAATTAAACACTGATTACTTACTGTAAAAAAAAAAAAAAAAAGAAAAAAAGAAAAGAAAAAAAGAAAAGAAAAAGAAGGTCTGCTGGGAAAGGTTGGATTCAGAAGGTCTAATTTAACACAGAAGATTTCATTGGAAATAGAGCCTTTAACTACATTCTGCTTGACTTCATCCAAAAGAAAGGGATGAGAGAAAAGATTAGAAAAGCTATTCAGTACTTTCTTTCAGCAGCGGTGCTTTGGGAGGTGACAACAGCTACTGGTAATTCTTTCCGTAATCTTTCCCCCAAAACAGCATTTAGAATCCTCTTCAAAATTTGGCTCTGGATCTATGGCTTCATTATTTTTACAAAATACAAAGCCACCTCCCTTCTGTGCTCTTGGCTACAGATTAAATGTTTCAGTTCCCCAGAAACATCTCATTTAAAAAAAGCTGTTGCAAACCCAGGAAACTCTGTTCCACCTGATGCTATTGACTCCTCACGCATTAAAAAAATCCTGCCTTTGCCCTGCACCGCACTCAGGCTTCTTCTCTCAGTGTCATCAAAAGCTCAAGCGTGTTTTTTTGTGGCTCTCTTGTCTTTGCAGTGTCCCGAGAGAAAGAAAAGTCCACCAGCTCCACAGGCTATTTAAACTGGTTTCTTTGCTACAAGCCATCACTCCCCTGCCAGTGCTCCTCCTGGGACAATGGCTCTTTTAAAAGCATGGCCATGATTAAGAATTATTAAAATCTGTTGCATCTCATCATGACTTTAGGGAGTTGGTCTTGTAAAATATTGTGTTGTGTTTCTTTTACCATAAAACCACCCAGAAATGTAGATTTTTCTCTGTAGAAAATTATCCGCTTTGAGCTTTTCAAACACTTACACGTTAATATTGTTTATTGGAGACAGCAGAATGAAGGCCTCATTTGCAACACACAGCAAGTTGATTACTTACATCAATTGTTGTGATGGGGAAAAAAAAAGTGCTTCATTTTCTTGGCACTGAGTATTGGCTGAGTTTATTCACACCTACTGAAATATAAACAGGCTTATGTTTACATTAGGTACTTTGGGGAAAACATCCTGCAGCCAGAACTCTGGAGTGCTTCAGGAATTTTAAATACAGCTATGATATTATAGTCTAATGAAATAAGCTTTTCTATTCACTCTTCTCTTTGCAATCACATTTCACATGAGCATTGTACTCTCGGGAGGTTAAAATCCAGAGAGAAAATGCAGTATTTAACAAATTGATGCTCATTTCCCCCACACCCTTCATATCATTAAATTTCATCCTTTCCCAGGGTTCACTGTTGATGTAATTATAAGGCACTCAAGAGGTGAATGTTAGTTGGGGAAACACGAGAATTCATCTTTTGAATTGTGTTGTATTTTGACAACTTAAATGAAAATGTTTTCATTCCCATTAAAAGGGACTCCTTATGTAGCAAAGCTACTGAAAGAGCACCTCTGTCAGGAAGTGACGATAAGGGGGTCAAGGAATATGAGAGAGAAGTAGAAGGAGGATCCCACTTCAGAGATCTTAGGCTGAGATTTGGGGGAATGCAATCTCTGCCTTTGCCATGGATTTTCCCTACCTTAGGCAACCATTTCCTCTCACCATTCTCTCACCCCGTCCCTTCCCCTTCACCTGGTCCTGATTTTCTGTTTGATCTTGAGCTGAGAGAGGATTTGTACAGCACTTAGCATAAAGAGGCTGCTTACTTGTTTATGTAGATTTTAGACACTCCTTTCAAGCAGTTAACAAGTTTCATAATCATGTAAGCAAATGCACTCCTAGGTGAGCTTATGACCATGTGTGGAGACTTTTGTAAAATGTAGAAGAACTATCAACGTATCCCTGAGACCTGACTGGTATGTACTGGAGTCAAGTGTTCAAATGCTACTGAGGGAAGGATTAAAATCTTTTCGATCCAGATAGAAGCTGGTAAGAAAAATCACCGTATTTGATGAGGAAAATTGAAAGAAGATCTGATGTATAGTAATATGCTTAACTGCATGTAAAGAATAATTAGCCAGGGCAGCAGAAAAGAGAAGCATTCCTGAAAGATATGTGGTAAGTAAATGAGAATTATTGAGACTGGTGTATACTTCAATTTCCACACTGAATGTTTTAAAAATATATATATATAAAAGAAAGCTTTAATCAATGTGGCAGTTTCAATCTGACTATATTTTTTTACTGGTTTTAAAATACTTCCCAAACTAGATCAGACTTTTGAGGTGATAGAGGAGAGGTAGACTAGGGAAGAGTATATATACGTCCACTTGGGCTTTACTTCAATTAAGTCCATTCCTATAGAGAAAAAGCACTAAAGCACTTCCTTAATTCCTCTGGTCTAAAGGTTCTCATTAGCTCTTCAAACTTAATCCAGGCTCTGACATTGACTTAAAATTTCAGCCTCAGTTTCCAAAGTGTCTTGAAGATCAGTTAATATCTGTGAATCACTTTTCTTCAAACATATGATATAAGGAACCTTAGTATAGGTTTATTTCACTAACACACATTACTGAAATATGATGAAAGCATTAATATGGTATCAATTTAAGTTATACATATATACATACATGTATATAGGCATAAGAAACGATATATTTGGAAAGAAAAATCTCTGTTGAGGGTCACAGATGATGACCAGCTCTAAGACAGTTAGCAAGAAACTGTCAGAGAAGGCCATACCAGACACTTGATCTTTTTAAAAGGTTTTGTTAATCATCAGAGTTACATATGCTTTATCTGAGTGTTCTCTAAGGAAGGGCAAATCCTCCCAGCCTTTTAATCAGACAGGTGGATGGTCCCAGGAAAACAACATTCCCACACGCGAAAAGTCAGTATGTCTTGATGCTTGTGCATGTGCATTTTTGTCTCCCAGACAAACATTTATTGATTCCATTTAATCCCTAAGTTGCAAAGCTGCTACATTTGAAAATGGTCAGTGGACAGCTTCATTTGCAAACTGTGTGTTCTGGGAACCGAGTGCATTATAGCAACTGGCAATTTCACAGATTTTTATCTGTCACGTCCCTTAGGAAAGGAGAATTTTCACCTGATAGCCAAGGAGGCTGTTTTGCTTTCATAGGTAACATCACACTTCACAGCAATGAGGAAGAAATCCAGCGTTCTTTCAAAATCTCAGTCTTTCCCTCTCATGATAATTGAAATTGTGATAATATAAACAAATTCTTATAATCACAACGGGCCACTCTGTAGACTGATTTCTCTGTTCAGAACATCTTCAAACAAGCGATTCCACTGAAATAAATAGGATTATTTGGATGAATAACTTCTCTTTAAGGACTTAACTGTCTCTTCCCAGGAAACGACTTGGTATTAAGCAAAGTTTTTAATATCAACATGGCCTGTATAGAAACAGTCCCTGTTATTCAAACTGTGCCCCTTCACGATGGTGTGCAGTTCAAAGTCACTAGTTAACAGCAAGAGGGAATGATGGAAAAGAGGAGTATATCTGTCCAAATAATCTCAGGATTTACATAGCCACCATTGCTAATGCAATGGTTGATTTCACTAAAGCAAATGATGAACATAGTGACAAGAATGCAGAAAAATGTTTGGAACTTTCCACGAAACTTTTTTCAATAGACTTTTGATCTTTCTTGAGGATGGTAGAAAAACTACAGACCTCTTTCTTGAAAAAGTCCATTTGTTTTCTCTGAGACCTTGAAAATCTCTGGGTTCGGGAGCATTAGTGTTAATGAGATGTCTGGGAAGTTTTAAACTGAGCAGTTAGGCAGTTAGACTGCAAATTATTAAAAAGAAAAACAGTAACCAGTGCGTACCAGCTTTTCAAATACTGAGGTAGTAATAGAAATAGTGCAAAATATAAACAGGTGTTTCACATTGATTAAGCCTCACTGATTCTGTTACAAGGGTAAGTTTTGTAGATGAATTTATTTTTAAATAAATAATGTAAGATAACCCAATGGAATAGCCAACAGCTAACTAGCTGTAGCAGATAACAAGCAGAGCTTCATTTAGAAATATTCTGCAGAATGTAAGGGACAACAATTATACTGAAAAGCAGATTTTTGTTGAAACAATGTTTCATTCTTTTAGGATAAGTGAACCAGGAGGTGACAGAGCCATCAATGACTTTGTGAATGTGAGTGCACACACGTATGTCTGTGTGTACATGTGCACATGCATGTAAGTGTACATGCACCTTGTCTCTTTTCCTCCTTCTTTGTTACCATGGTGGAAATGAATAGCATCATTTTCCACTCCATTTTCCAAGGAATTTTGTTTTTACTTCTTCCACTTGCAATGCATGTAAGAGTATGTCTAGACTTATATCCATCCATCATTGTCATGCACTGATATCAGAGACAGGAAAAATCCAGGTAAGTTTTTTTCATATCCGTCCAGGCTGGTTCAATAGTGCACAGGGTTACAGGCAAACACACTTGACTTGGGTTTATGCTGTCTATCATCTATCTAGAAGCTGTAATTGTCCTTCTATGATCGTAGCTTTGTGCTGGTGGGTTTGAAAGTCCTCGGTATACCTTGGGCATGCGACATCATCCCTGTAGTCCCCCTATGGGTTGGCAGAGGTTATTCCTCTTCCACAAGCCGGCTGTTTTCTCCAGATCAAAGCACTGTGTAATGAACTGCACTTTATTCTTTGTGTTTCAAGTTTTTCCTGTGCTTCCATTTTGTGCTTCTGGCATGTAAATGTCAGGCAGGTGTAACAATGTTTAAAGGAGCATGTGAAGCCAATATTCCAGCATTAACATCAGTACGGACCTACTGTGTCGGGGAGGGTGCGTGCTCTGCCCGGGCGGCTCCATCGCCTGGCACAGCAGCGCGGCGGCCGGGGCTTTGCCCGTGCGGGAGCAGGCAGCCAGCCATTGCAGCAGATGGGGAGAAGAGGAGGCAGCCAAAAGACGAGACGTGTATGAATGCAATACCAAAATGAACCTCTCAGCTGAATTTTGAAATGTCGATCTGTCTCTATTAATCTTATAGCCCAATAAAGCTAAACACCATAGACAGTTTGCATCTGTAGAAATTAATACTTCAAATGCAATTCCATTTTGTGTATCAATAAAGTGTAAACTTTTAATTTATCTGAAATTAGCAGGTTCTAGAAAGAGCTACAGTCAGTCAGTGTTATTGTATAAGCATAAACATGGCAGATTCAAGAAAAAGTGCAGTTATAAATTAAAACAAGACTTTTAAAACTCCCATCTTTTACTTGTATTTAAGGCAATCATGCTTTTTGCAACATTAATGAAAACCAACATACCTTAAAGATGTCATGTATAAATTATTGAAAACAAAATAGCAAATATTTCATGGCTTTATGTGAACCATTGGCAAGCTTTATGGTAAAAAGTTTTTGTCACTCCTGTTGAAAAAGCTACGGGAAAGAAGAAACAGAAAACAGTTGGCAATTATTTCTGTGGATAGCTGAAGACCTGAAAAATATCTCTGAATGAAATAAAAAGAGTGGGACAATTTATTTTAGGGAAAAGATAAATACAAGGAGACCAGATAAAGGTTTATGAAATAATATATGTCATGGAGAGTAGAGAGCGGAATATTCAGCTCTGTCTTTCTCATATTACACAGACGAAGCGGTGTTCAGTTAAAAGATGAAATTTAAAGCCAAGGAATGGAAATATTTGTCTCCACAACAAAGAAGAATCATATCATAGAACTCTGCCAAAAGGCAGCATTGGTTGTAGCAGGATTAAAAACAAATACAAAAATCATATGGATGGTGCAAATATCCAAAGTGATAGTGCTCATGTGTAAATCATATATAAGTTGTATTGCAAACCCACTGTATTGGAGGGGAGAAAGAAGAAGAAAAACACTTTACAGAAGTTTCCTCTGAAATAGGAGACACTTGCCATAGAAAGCATGTGAGAATGAATGATACCAGTTTGATGCAACATATATATTCTGTAATAATAAGCAGGAATAATAAAAATTAAAATAATTTTCTGTATTATTTTTCAGTGTTTCACTTTTAGGTGATGAAAAAGTATGTTAAAAAGAATAACAGGTGGTGTTTCACCTAGCTGATGTCATAGACTCTTATCGAGAGATAAGTGGCACAGTAACAGTGGAAGAAATTCAAGATGAGTTCCATGGTTTCACACTTTGACATAGGCACTGTTTCATGAAATGGGCTGCTTGCCAAAAACTAGAAGTGGTAGTGATGGTGGTGAGAAGACAGAAGAGGGTGGTGCCTGGGAGGCAATGTCTGAGCTGTAAGCAATCCCCACATTTACTGTAATTAATGGTGTGAGTCAAAGACTCACTCCATCATCAAACTCCTATGGAGAAGCATCATCGCTACAGCTGCTTAGATATTAAGGATAAAGGTAGCCAAACCAGAGAGCTGAGATGGTCGTTTAGCAGTTTTAATTATGGAAATTTAAATAACAAATGGGGGAAAAAAAGAATAAAGTATCTATTAAGAAAATGTATTGTTGTTCTTTTTTGCAACCATTTCTTCAAAATTTAAAACACTTACTTCAACAAAGATAATCATAGGCTATGTCTGGCTGTGTGCAGCCCCCCTTCCCACCCTGGTGAGATCTGTTGCATGTCTATCTATCAGGCTTCACATCTGCCTTTCATCTCAGCAGACTTTGACATTGTATGACATTATGACACAGAGGTGAATACAGATGCCTATCTCTCTGCCTAGTTTCAGGTTGTGTTGCTGCAGTGCTTGTACCTATGGCACAGTTCCACAAGGGACTCAGAGTCTGGATTACAGACGCTGAAGCAGGAGGAAGGGTCTCAAGTGAATGTTTACCCACGGGTGAAGAAGGTTGTTAGATCTTGCTGCAGCCCTATATGCACCACCGGCGAGAGCAGCCCATGTGTCAAGGTGACCTGCTGGAGCCACAGCTGTGCAGCCCTGGCTCCTCTCCACTTTGTCTCCCTGTTAGCGTGGAGCTGCTGCTGCTGCCGGCAGCTCATGAATACGGCTCTTTTATCTTGAGTTCATCAAGCCCTCACAGCTGCTTTCACAGTATGTTCAAATTTGGTATGAATGTTGTATGTAACTCTAGAGCCATGATCACACACTAATATGCTAATAGGATTAGTATTACTGTTCTCTGGGAAGAAACTTATATCCTTAGATAAGAGGTTTCTTCTACTTTGAAGATTTTGAGCTCTGTACCCCAACACTGCTGTAGCTGGGAGCGTGTGTGGGGGAGTTCACTCTTTCTCACCATCTTTCTCCTCTGTGTGCATGTTTCCCAATGATTTTGAAGGCCTTCCTTCCATTTACTTCACAGCTTTGCTAAGTGGTGGTATGGTATTTTTATCCTTCCATCAGAATAAGGAGAAGCTAAGGAAGAAGGGGAGTGGTTTACTAGAATTAAAATCAGCATTACTATGCTAGTGTTGCTGCTGATGCTGCAGAGCTCCCATGCCTGTGCCCACAGACTGTGGATATGACAAGGTAACCTGAGTTCAGGAGACTCTCCAGTACTTTGGAGGGTGTTTATAGCTGCTCCAGATGCAGGGCTGCCAGTTGCTACTCAGATTTTGGTTTATATTTTGTGATACATATTGCCATGCCATAAAGAACTGCTTTCATTAGGAAAAGATAAACCTGGGGGCATGTGTGTGCTATTGAGGTAGAAATAAGAATTTTAATGGCTGTCTGGCAGTGGCATTTTTCCTGAATTTCTTTCAGTGTGTGGATTGCCCTCAACTTTCCCCATGTCCCTGAATTCAGGGAACCATGACCATGGGATCCAAAGGATAGCTCTCTCATCTCTTTCTGTACACACTCAGTGAACAAACTTGCCAGATTAATTCTGTTGGATGCTTCTTTACTCCTGGGTTGGGAAAGAAGTTAAAAAATTGTATGGATTCCCAGGTAAGGTCAAAGAACTTGTTGGTCATGAGGACTCAAAGCAAGAGTTAAATACTGAAACAATGAATAATGTTCTCAGTTGTAGCTGGCCACAGTATGGTATTACTGTTTTTCTTTTTTCTTTTTTTTTTTTTTGAATCAGCCATTTAAAATATGTCTTTAGGACAGAAAAACAAAGTAAAATTCACCTATAAAGAGATGGGGAGCTTTGACAGCTATCAAAATGTGCTCTCTATCCTTAGACAATATAGCAGAAGGAAATGGGAAAGTTTGGACAGAATGCTCTTTCATAAGTGATATTTTTCTTAGGACAAAGAAACATGGGAAAGAAAAGGAAAAGTTTAGTTTTAAATGAATCCAGCTGAAAATAGTGACATATCATGCTTGTCACTGTTTTTTAGGCAAAAAATTTCTTTCAGGGTTATAAAAATACAGTTTGTAACTAGGAAACCATCATCTGGCTTGGTCTTCAGCTGCTTCCCAGTCAGCCTGTAATATCCTTGCCACAGCCTCACTTACAGCACCCGTATTATTTTGAAACATTTACTGGTTCAAAGGGTAGTTCATAGGTACAGGAAAAAATGTTCCAACTGCAGAAATACTCTTAGTGAGATGACAATGTGCTATTTATTGTCTGGCAAGCAAGTAGTGGAAGGAACAAATAAATACCAGAACAGACAACTGTAAACAGAACACTTTAAAGCAGTCTAACAATGTTTTATATTAAATCATCCATTAAAACTTCCACCCAGGCAAGATGACTCTCTGGTTTGGAGGGCTGCATGAAATTATGTATTAGTAGACACAAGTGAGTTTGTGATTTCTCTGAGTCATGTTTGAGAAAGTAATTCTGAAATAATCTTGTACAGAAAACATAAATTGTTACTAGGCATCTGCACACATATACACATGACTTTCAGAGACAGGGAAAATTTGCTATAATTGTCTGACCTATCTCCTGTTATCCTGTTATTTTTCAACAAATTTCCAAGCTAGCAATATAATGTTCCTAATACTTAATATGATTCTATCTTCATTTATGTCTTCCTGGTAGATTTGCACTCCACTTTAAATGAGCTCTTCCTAAGAGACAGACTCAAAAGGATTATATTTATGCACACAAGGCTTGAAATAAGACATATCCTAACCTTTAATTATGAATCACCGCCACGGTTTCTGAAAAGCAGCTGAAATCCTAGTGATGTTTTAAGAAGGTAAAATCCTGAGGTTGATTTAAGAGGGTTCTGTTACTTTAAATGTCATATACTGAAAGCCCTTGTTAATAAAGACTGGCACAGGTCACACTGACAAGGATAAACAAGCATTCCTAAAACCTTTGTTTCAGGCTACAGTGAAACCTAATCCCCATGGTGTTCTTGCCTGGCCATGCATGCATGTAGATATGAACCACTTTTATAGTACTAGTGCTTTCTTTCAAGCACGTTGCTCCTGACTGCAAGGCATTTGATTTCTGGTAATTAATCAGCTCATCATACATGCTGTGTTTCTCCCTCAGGCCCAACTCAAGTTAGTGATCCAAATCTGGCCCTGGGAAAAAAGAAACCATTTATGTTCTTAGTGCACAGAATGAAACCTTGATAAACAGTGCTTGGCTAAACATTGAATTCAGATGGCATTATTGGGTTTTTTTACAGGCTATAAGTCTGTTTTTCCTTTGTAAGCTCCGTTTCTCCTGCCTGCCCCTTTAGAGTATCAGAAAAACCTGCAACCACAAAATGTACCCCTAAATGAGACATCAAGATCACTGTACTGTTTTTCAGGCTTCGTGCTTCAGCTTCTGAACTCATTGCCTGAAACATTAATGTTCATTTTTTAACCAACACTTTGTCACATGTTTATCTGTCATCCTTTATCTTTCTGTTCCTTCATGTTGGGCTTCTCTGTATAACAACCTGGTTACTGCTAATTTTATCAGATCCAGGAAGAAACTTCAGCTTGTGTTGGCAATTCTTCATGCCTAGAGATGTGGCAACTCTCATCCTTTTCAATTATGTACCGGTTGGCCTTAACTGCTGTTGGAGGAGTCATGTGTTGTTACTATGGATCCACAAGAGCATTAGAAAACTTAGCAGGCAAGCTCTCACTTTTTATTTCTTATGATTAAAATAATAACCTGTATGCCTACAAAGGCAGCATGCTCAGCCAGTGAGGACTACTGGCTCCCGCCTCTTCATCAGCTCATGGATTGTGGTACTGCTCCTTGTTCTGCTAATGCATAAGGATTTTGAGTACTTGCTTCCTGCAGTGATGAGACATACAGCCCTGCCAGCATTATTTCTAGGCTATATTTTTTTGGCACAAACTAAGCTCTTTATGCTGGTTCTTTTCCCTATGGCAAAGGCAAGAAACCGAAAGGAATTATTTCACCTAATAGCTCCTTGCCTCACAGGGCTGTTGTGAGACTTAATTAATTAATGTTTGTAAAGTGCTTTGAGAGCCTGGGATAAAAAGGTGCTATATAAGCACCGATACAAGCACAAAATATTGTTATTATTAATTCCCAGTCTGATACAAAGCCACTGAGTGAATGAAAAGCTGAACTATAGTCTCCAGTGCAAAAGTGGAGATAGCATGTCCAGCATAAGGAGGGGCATCACAGTGAATTTTTGTTTGCAAAGATTTGTGTGTAGAGATGTCTTTAAGCCATGGGTCAACTTGACTCACAATTCCTGCAAAAAAGGAGAAAAAGAAAAAAGGCTTTTGAACACTACTACTGTGCTGTTTTTAATTTCTCTGTCTTTTCTTGTTCTAAGCATACCATCCAGATAAGGAAAATAAACCACACTGGGCTACAGATTAAGTCAAATATCAAAATCATTGCATGCTGACCGTGAAAACTCACTCATGCTGAACATTTGTGGGTTATCAAGATCAAAGAGAACTTCAATATTTATCAAAAAGCATAGCCCAACATGGTTTAGTCTTCATTAACCTGGTGTGTATTTGAAGAACTCAATAGAGCTAATGCAGTCCAAGCTAAAGCTGACATTTTTTGACTTAGGAAAACATTTATCCTCTTGAAGAGATATGTATCAGTTTGTAAATGTTGTGAAAGGGCATAATAACATAAGGCTCACATATGCTATTGGTTTTTCTGAATGCAATAAGCTTTACGGAACTGAATTATGCTTTGTACATAGAGTCAAGAACGAACTTGTCATTTCTGTAATACCAGTAAAGCTTATTTCACGTATAATGGGACATCCCGCTGTGCATAGATGATACAATTTTTCTAGTTGGATTTAAAAATATTAAAATGAAAAAGAGGCTAAATTAGGCAGTGAAAGCTTGAGTATGTGTGATACGAAGGGTGCGCAACCAGCTGTAGGGAGTTTTGGAAATACATGGCATTACTCCTCCTGATACTTTTGGCTGATTTGGTTTCATGTCTGAACAAGACCTCGAGGACTTTAGGTTATACAAAAGACTTTCGTCCTTATATAGAAAGGAATATGGATCGTAATGGGTGTTAGTTTTGATTCCCTGGCACTGCCTTTAGCCTTTTCAGTCTGTTCTTACTGTGCAACTAATGCTCATATCCATGATGTTCAGCTAGAAAAAGATAATTTGAAAATTTGCCACGCTAAAACAGTAAATTAATATTTCAAAATTAAAAGAGAATAAAGTATTTATGCATATTGATGACATATCATATACATGTATGGCAGGGAGAGAAATTGGAATAGGGATTATGGCAGAGGACCTATACTCCTGACGCAGCTTTTCTACCAGTTTCTTTTCATAACTTAAGCAATTTCTCCAGGCCTTAACAAGGGGTTGTTAATCTTTTTCTTATTTTATCTGCTTGAAATAGCTTGAAGTGAAGCAAAGAGGAGTAGGTATGTGTGACTGAGAGGATCATGAACATCAGAATGGATAAAGAGAAATTGGGAGTTTCATGCTTAAAGAAAAATAAAAGCCAAAGGCCAATCAATGACAGATCCTTGACTGGAGTTCAAGCCAAAGAAGTTCTTCAGGAAAAGTTATGTGTTGTTTATTGTGAATTTGCTCCATATTCCTTCCTGAGTATATGAAAATTTTCTTCTTGTATATGAAGTTTTAATGGCATAAGAATACTGTTAAGAATGAGGACACTCATTCCAGTGCAGGATGCATATATTTCTATAGTACCTTCAGAGTTAAACTAAATCACAGTAGGATCCAGAACTGGTCACTGATTCCTTCATTACTTCCTCACTGGCTGTTGAATTTAAAACTTATTGCCTTCTTGTGCTCCTTCTTCATCTGAGAGAATGAGGAAATAAAGCACAATGTTTCTAGTGCAGGGTGATCACAGGTGGAAAGTGAAGCATTGCTGTTTAACATTTAAGTGTACTTAAACACGGTTTAACACTGGTTTTTTGTGTTTCATTTCCTCGCGGCTGAGGTTCTACTCTCAAATCCTAACAGGACACAGTTTAACCAGATGCTGCCAGTAATCTGCAGCTTGAGCAGATTTCCACATTTTGACTAGCGCCAGATTCTGGGGATCTGCATAACACTCATCCCATAGAGCTTGCACAGCCTCTGCCGGCCCTAACACTAACAAGTTGGCAGTGCATGCAAGTTGCACCAGACCACTTCACATCACAGCAATCAGGCTGGTGCTGGGGTAACAAAGCAAAGTAACAGCTCCTCATCCACGGGGTTACTGCTGTAAACTCCTCTGTTAGTGGGGAGTGGGTTGGGCCATGTGAAAGATGGGAAAGCTCCATAATTCCATCTATCATTGAGGAGGAAGAAGTCAGAGAGCTGGTTGGATACTGAACCAAAAAAAAAAAAAAAAAAAAAGAGCTGGGCATTTTGCACCACCTGCAATAGAAGCCTGTCGAGGGAAGAAGAGTGAATATCTGGATCTGCCTGCATTTAAATGCAAATTAGAAGGAAAATACCAGCTGCAATGGGAACAGAACAGTGGCCTCTAAAGGTTCAGTGGTTCAATTTTAATACCTCTCTTGTAACATCATTGACTTACTTTTCTAAAAAACTGTGCACCTGTAGTTCTTATTGTTCTCTACTATTTAAATTGTTTATTCCTTCCAAAAAATATTTTCCAACTAGATGTAAATTGTACAGAGCTAAAAAGGAAAAGGAATAAAAGTAACAAAAAATATGTCGAGAGAGAAAGAAAGTGAGTGTTACTGGAAAGTGTTTAGACCTTGGGGTTTTTTTCTGGTTTGAAAATAGGGTTCAACTGGGTTTTCCCTATCAAATTAGTTCCTCCATCACCACAAAAGAGACTGGAAATCTAAGCAGCTTCCTGAGTTAATCAAGTAGAGGGGAAAGCACAACCCAGAGTCTTATCTGGGTTTTCCCTCTGCCTTTTCCACCATACCATCCCTTTACTCCATAAACTTCCAGCAAGTTTAAAGGCTCTCTGGCAGCATAAATATAAGTGGGTTGCCTAAGATAAGGGACACTGCATGAAATGGAGAACATGAAAGCAAGCACACATCGAAACAGCCATCTGCTCAGCCTTGGAATAGGAACATTGCAGAGCTCATCTGTGCATTAGTGTTGCCATTTAATGCAGTTCCTAACAAAAAAAGTTAATAAAATTCATGGCTGTAGCTGACTCACATTATAATGTCCTTCTAGAAAAAGCCTGTACCATTGCTCTGTGAATCTGTGCACAGAATAATAATATCTACCATAAAGCAAACTGAAGTGTTTCAGGTTTCTATTGCTACAGATAGGTGGACTTTGAGTTTCCAAGTCAGTTGGAAAAACCTTCTGGACTAGCAGCAAGAACCAACCTGCTTTCCTGAAGCATACCACAGCAGCAGTTGTCCCCAAGCCTGGGAGCCATATGTTCTTAATATTCAACAACTGTGCCAACAGAGGAAGTATTGAAAAGGAGGTACGGAACAACTGTTATTTATATCACTGGGAAATTTTTAAGAAATGGGATATAAGGTCAGTGGAGTCTTAAAACACCTCATCAGTATTATCTGTTTCTACTCTCAGTTCTTTTGCACATGGTGGTCCACAATGAAACCTTTCAACATTTACCTTTTACAGGAGAGTTCACTGGCTGTATTACTTGCGGGTGGAGGCAATGGCAAACTAAGTTGATAGCACATGGCAAATACCACAGTGAGGGTAATTACTTGCAAATAGATGCTGTAAGGTTGTTAAGAGCAACCATTGTATACAAATAGTACAATTTAATAGCTTACCCTACAAATCATTGCAGTCATTTTAAAACTGTCATTCTACAGAAATATTATTTCTATAGGCTGACTCTCATTCTAAAGCCTTTAAGGGACATATTTGCTAAGAGCTACTTCCACTTCATTTACATTATTAAATTAGCTTTCTCAAACAAATATTGTCAGTAGTATTAGTAAGCAGTTCTTGTTTCATTTACTGAAGATGGAGCTATGAATTCTCTGAAGGAAAAATTAGAATCTTTTAAGATATGCAAAAATTTGGAGGGGACAATCGATTCATCTACTATGTTCTTTGCTGCTGTAAAATGATGTTTTTCCATTGACTTCCAGAGAAGCTTATACTTTACAGAAACACACAGATAAGAATCCAGAAGTCTTTTAAGTACAGAAAGACTGTATGACAGTATATTTCACGGTTTACAAAAAACATCTGAGATATACTTTGTTTAAGATATTTATAAAATAAGGTATTCATCTGCAAGACATATTAAGTAAGTGTTCAAAATGTATGAAAGAGAACTGCAAAATGCTGGAATCTGGCAGATCTGGGGACTGATAGTCTTTGTGTGTGCCTGTGTGTGCATGCATGCCTCTGCTTGTGACGTCTTTGATTCGACTGCCAATGTAATTAACACACTACCGTGGGAGATGGGGGTGGTGCTTATTTTCAAAATTGCAGACTCTTTTTTTAAGCCCAGGACTGTCTCAACTGGGTGTTTCTAAACATCTCATGCTGAACTGTTTTATTTGGCATAAATAACTAAATAATGTGTAAAAGAAGGTTTCTGACCTCACACTTCCTTCTCAGATGAGCTCCAAATGTGGAGGATATGGGGCTTGGACAGGAAGGGTATGTTACATTGCAGTGCCCAATATATTTTTCATGTATTTTTCTTAAATGGCTCAGGGACCATTGATTGTGAATCAAAGGCTTCTTAGTAAGCACTTAGTAAAGTTGTGTTTGAAAATGAAACTCAGACTCCTAAACTACTGCAAACTTTGGAAAATGTGGTTCTTGCAAGAATTTAGATTAGATATTAGGAAGAAATTCTTCTCTATAAGGGTGGTGAGGCACTGGCACAGGTTGTCCAAAGAATCTGTGGCTGCCTCCTCCTTGGCAGTGTTCAAGGCTAGGCCTGATAAGGCTTTGGGCAACTTGGGCTAGTGGAGATTGTCCCTGCCCATGACATGTCCCTGCCCATGTCCCTGCCCCACCACGGCTTGAGGTCCCTTCCAACCCTAAGCATTTGGTGATTGTATGATTTATGCCCATTCACATTACCCCACACACGGAATCCCAGCACCGCCACAGGGAATCACAGAAATGTGGGGGTTACAGAGGAGTTTAGTTCCTGGATCTTGGGTTACATGAAACAGGGTTGAAATTACAGTTGAAGGGATGCTTATGGCAAAACTCTCAACAATTTTTGGATTTCATTGAAGGTTGTGGGATGGGATTACAGGAGAAAATACCAAGCATTATATATCAGAAACATTTGAATACTGCAGTTAAATTCTTTCTCGGTGTAACACAAATAAATGATTTTGGCTCAAATAAGAGGAATGTTGACAAGTGCCTGTAACACTGGCAGTGGAGGATTTTTTTTAATTTCATATATTAGTATTTGCTACAAAAACTAAGGAAGTAGGAGATTCAGGTTCCCTTTCTTCCTGTCTCAGGCAAATTGAATCTATATCTGTCATCGATCACTAGCTGCTGGACTGGATAACAACTCTTGTGGGCTTCTATTTAAAAGTGCAGGGCAAAACACTGTGACAGTATAATAAATGGGATTCACTTTTGAAATTAACATTAATTGCGGAGAAAGAAAGAAAGCCCAGTGTAGACTTCTACTTACTTGAACTAAATTCTCTATTCCAGAATTTTTTCATTATCTTGATTTTTTCCATCCTAAGAGCAGGGAGATTGATGGAAATATAAAAAAGCATTCATGGAACAGAACATACAAAAGCTTGCATTCTTGAGTACAGCTTAGATGTGACAGGGCTGAAGAAACTGCTGCAAATCAATACAATACAGACTATAAACATGCAAATAGATTAAACAGATGTGACTACTAATTAATGAGTTAAACTGAAAAGAGAGACCTCAAGGTTATTCCTACTTGTAAACAGTCTCCAGCATAACTAGCAAATGAAGAACGTTTAATCTTTTCTCTCTCTACTGTGTAGCAGTGCCGACTAATCCTCTACTGACGTGTTTTGGCCCTCCGTCTGCTACATACTCAACGTTTTTGCCACTATCTTCTTGCTTAAAAGACGCACAGAAGTTTATACATCAGTGCAAACAATGTTTAAATGTGCCCAGCTGATCACTGAAGGCATTGTCACAGAACAGAAGAGCAATGCAGACATATCAGATGCTCTGGCAGCAGTAGCATAATCCAATCATTCATTAACATAAATTAAAACTACAATGCTGCAGGCCTAAGAATTGAAAAAAAAGTTGGAAATCTGAAAGTTAAAAGGACTTGGGTTTGTGGGGAACTTTCAAAGCCTTGTCCTACACAAACCCTGCCTGCCTTAGCCAATGGACAGGGAATTTAATTTACCTAAAAATGGAGGCTTTGAAGAATCTGATTAACACTGAGTTCAGCCTGGTGTTACAGGCTAATGGAATAACTAGATCAAGCCTCTGTTTTGAGACTGAAATAATAATGTAGTAACACCTTTTCACATCATCTATTTTGTTTCTTTAGGAAAGCGGTTATCTTAGAAATAATTAAGCTGCTTCTCTGATTTTTTGTAGCATTCACATTCACATTGTACTCAGGCTGTATTTTTTCTTCTGTGTTGACTGCTAGTTGTTGTGGGCTTTCTGAAACACTAAAAAAGCAACTCAGAGTGACTGAAAGCCAACTTTGTGCTTAAAGAATAGAAATGCCTCTCCTCACAGTGTCACATGTATCCAGTTCTGTGGGCTTTCTCTGTGTCTAAGATATGCTATAGTTTTAGTCCCATGAGAACTATGGCAGCAAATTTTTGTAGCATGTGAAGTGGTTTATACAAAAGGATTTCACTCCCTTGCACAGAGTGAAATTCTTTCTTCATCCCCATGCCATAGGAAGTTTTCATTGTGTCTGAAATTGTCAAATCCTCTTGCAACCATCAACCTATCTGAAACACAAAATTCTAATTTAGGAACAGATGACAGATGAAACATTTGAATTTGAAGAATAAACTGTATGGATTTAATATTCTTTTTACATATTATATATTTTCTTAGAAGATAAAAATGTATGAGATTGTTAAACTATTAATTGTGCCAAATTCTACTTTTCATTTCAAGATGAATTCAAGATTCCATTGTGTTATTACACATAGCATCTAAATAAATCAAAACACCCACATTAATCTTTTAGATACCGAGATGACTCTTTTGATTAGCCAGAATTACTGGCACATCTCTGTTTGTTGATGTAGCAATTTCTGTGTTTCCGTGTATTTCTGATTTCAGTCTCTTTTTATTTGCAGCAAGATGCCACTCCAATGAACCTATTACCTCCAAAAATGCTGTATTTGAAATTATGTGGAAAAATAATATATATGTGCAGTTTATATAAACAGGGGTAATGTTAAGAAGAGTTAAGTTATTAATGAACTTTTTAGGAAAGTAGTGATGTTTCTCAATGGAAGAGTATAAATTCTGTAACCCCAGTCTGTGTATCTTAATATAATTCAAAGTGTTAATTGAGATTTATAAAACTTTCATTTTTTGGCTGGTATTCCTGCTTTCATCTTGTAATTGCTCTTGAATTTAGCTGAAATAATTTGGAGTCTCTCTTTAACTGTATACTGTCTTTTCAGCTTCCCATTCCTCACCTTGTTGGACCTTATAAATATTTGAACAGTGTCCCTCAGGTGCACTCAATCAAATGTTTATCATGCTATTAATTTAATACTTTTCAATTTAGCATATATGCTTCAAGAGATTTCTTCATCTCTTTGCATAATCATAAACTGAAAAAAATACTAAAAGGAAAGAACCTTTCTGGATGAGGTGCTCAGGTTTCTGTGCCTTCTAGCTGGGAACCGCAACTTCAGTCTGTACTTGACCTAGAAGGAGTACTCGATAGTACAGAAAGCCTATATTTGTCTTCCCCAGCAGTAGAGAGCTTCCTTCCCTCTTGTTACAGAATGCGCTATATAACATTTGACCACAGTAACTGGTTTGACAGACTCAGCTTTTATGATCATTGGCATTCTGTTATTGTTAAATAGGAAGCTTAGCTTGACTCCAAAGTGGAGTGGCCTAGAGCCTGACTTTGGATGTGCCTTATAGAGAAGACAGAGATTTCAGGAAGAAAGCATTGCATCTCCCAGCAGTGTGCTTGGGCAGTATTTCAGTTTTGGTGGTAGAAAAAATGACTGTTGATTAAAAAAAGTAGTTCTTTCTGGATGACTGTCTGTCTAATGGTGTCTTATGTGTTTATCATCTAAATACTGGTCTAACCTGACTCTGCACAGGGTGTCACTTGAAAATTGTACCAGATGCAAAGTTGTATGTATTCAGGAAGCGATAAAATGCAGCGCACTTCAGTGCCCAGTGTAGGACAAAATCTGCAAAACAACACTTAGCCATGGGACTTATTAATGACTATTCCAAGCATGTGTTAACTACAGAAAGAACTCTATGAACTACTCGGTACAAAATGAATAAACATTCTAAAGGAAAATGTGATTATATGAATGATTAATAATGATAATAGCTTTAGCATAGGTATCTGCTGTTCCCTGTCTTTTTGCCTTACAAAGACATACTGTTTCATAGCTCCCAACAGCTTGAGGCTGACCAGCTGCACGTACATAACTTTTAAGCAGTCAAACATTTAAACTGCCTTGTTTCTTCTAGATTCTCAGCTGCCTGGGATTCCCATTTTCAGATATTAGCCCATAATTTTGATCTTGAATTTCTCTAATAGTGATGTGGTCCCCAGACCTTTTTCCCCGAAGACATAGGATACATTTTTTTCCCTAGGCTTATAATTTTCCTGGAGAAAGACATAACTATTTCAACAGGAAGGCAATAAAACATTTCTGAACACTAGAAATGGCAGTCTCCCCTGTAATAGATTCCTATTTATTTTTAACAGAATCAATAGTTGTTTGCAAGTAATTGCATGCTGCTGTCTGTAAGTAAGGTAAGATTGAGAGTATGCAGCTGTCTCACAATTCAGGTATAGTAATCTGATGAAGTCTGTGGCTACTTTCTATGAAATCCAGAGTGCCAGCTCTTTCAGCAGGTTCATAACAATGACCCCTTTCCAGATGGCTCCATATATCCCTTATGAAATCCATCAATACAGTAAACTTCCTTTGCCTAACCTCTGCATTGATTGAAGTTAAGTACTACATTTGCTAGTAGAACTCAATGAAGCTAATCATCACACAAGTGCAGCTCAATGTTTCCTATTCAACAGACTTCAAAATACCTGAATATCATTGTAATTGGCCTGCAGTTGAGTATATTTCTATCTTCTTAGAAGAGGATGAAGTATCCCCTTTTATACTTAAGTAACTCTCACTCATCATACACAAGCAAATCACAAAAGATCTATACTAGCCAGTTTTCTGTTATGAAGAGGATGCTCAAATTAAGTGTCTTTGAATCTCAGCCTAACTCTTCCTCTCCAGATCCTCCATATTACACAGTTGCATGAGTATTAGTGAATTACATGCAAAATATTGTTTTTAAATATTTCCCTTACTACCAAAGCTGGAGCACTGTCTCTGGCTGGAATTTGACTTTAATCAGCATTAGATTCCAAAAGATAGAAAGGCACAGTACTGTCAGCTTACAAAGACTTTGGTTTCAGGAGAGTGGTCACATTATTCATTCTTATTCTAATAAGATATTCCCTTGAGAAATATTGGGGTATATGTAACCCTAACTAAAATGCTGTTGCTGAAAGGAACTGCCTAAAGATGTACAGCTGTCAATTACCACACCATTTTTATATATTTTGATTTATAATATGAGGAAAAACCTACCTATTGTGTGCTCTTAGAGTTTCATTATTTCAGGTGCAATAGATGTATACAGGCTGTGCAATGGAATCACTATAAGGATGATCATAACGTAGAAGACAATGCAAAATAGATTACTTATAACACTAGTTTGTACCTTGCATGGGAATATTCAAAGGGGGTTTATGGGCACCCCTAGGGTGCATGCTCTGTGTTGCATGAAATGATGTAATGTCTTAGAGAATCTGTCAAGAAGGCAAATATTAAAGCAAAGCTATGCTGAGAAAAAGAGCATAGAACAAACTTAAGGAACAATGGAGCAAGATATCACTACAGGCCTTCTAGTTTCTGTCTTCTGCTGGTGAAATATGAGTCAAGAACATTGAAAATATCCTAAGTTCATCATTATTAGATTTATCTATTTAAACAGAAGAAAACACCTCAAGCAGCAGATCAAATCCTAATGAAATCCTGTGCAAAGTCCTTCATTCACTGCCATTGGCCTTTTAAAATACATCCCAAATAGAAGTACAAAACTCAGAGGTTTTGGATAGTCAAATTCATATTTGTGAAGCAAATACTTTATACATTTTATACATTTAATTATTTATTTATCTAGTCAGTAACATAAACATGCATGCACAGGGACAGGGAATGTACTTAACACTCTAAATCAGAGAGGGGCATAGCCAATGACTCCTGGGCGGACTACAGAAATTTTGCTGTCGATGCCAGCTGCTACATGGTTCTAGAGAAAGAAGGATTTTTTTTTAATGAGACACAACACATGTGCTTCAGGTTACAAGACAGTTCATGAAATCAATCAGCTAAAACTGCAAGTACATAATTGAAAATATTTCATGATGTCCCAAATATTAAAAAATGGCTTATTTGAAGAGAAGAAACATTTAAAAATTATTCTTGAAGGCGTAAGACAAGTATAAAGTGATTAAGTTAAATGTAAAAATAATATTATATCATAATAGCTTTTTTTTAATGAAAAGGTGATGACAAGGTGTTGCAGGGGAACCTTTTTCCTGCAAACCCCTTGTATTCCCTTATCTTTGGAATCCATTTCCTTCCTTGCTCTGACAGAGGCCAAGTGTTGACTTGTAGGGAATGTTAAAAAGTCTTTTTTTCTCCTTTTCCAAGGAGAAATAAGATCATAGCTGAAATTGCAGGAAATGTATGGTTTCCTTTTATTTTTGGAAAGTTTTATTTTTTTTGGTTTTGGTAAGTGATTTTAATTATAGTTTGCTATATATCAATTGAATCTTTCTAGTTGCACATAAACTCAGGTACTGAAAATATGAATGGAAAAACCAAAACAATGTATCAGAAAAAAAAAGTCTGAAACACAGTCATCATTCCTTTTACATACTGCAAATGACACTTCAAATAAAAAAGAAAGCCCAACAACAAAACACAAAGCCTCTTTATTAGTAAAGAAATCAATTTACGTGGTACTGTGCCAGCAACGTATCTACAGCATCATTCTTGGTGAAGAACTATTCAAGTCTGGACATAATAAACCACTCTATCTCTTCTGGATAATGATTTTCCCACATAAATATCCTCTTTCATATTTCAACCACATGCAATCAAGTGCCAGTTTAATACCATGGTATCTATCATCACATCATCATAGTTATTTGCTCTGGTGTCAGCTGTTTCACCAGCAGTTCAAACCCACAGCCTTCCACTTGCTGCCTCTGCTGTTACTTGCAGTGAGGTTAGTACTGATGCCATATGCAGAATCGCAAAATGTTTCAAAGGCAACAAAAGGGCATAGGGTTTCCAGAAATGAAAAAAAAGTGAACTGTCCCAACACTAATAAAGCTACTAACAGCTATACAAAACTTTTCGATAGACAAAAGCCTGTCTACTTAGTCTCAGAACAAACTTGAGAATATTATGTGTGGGAAGAAGATGGGAAAACTGTAGTAGTCACAGTGTTGCACTACTCCACTTGCTAAACTGGCCTCAGAACTTAATTAGAATTCTGCATAACAGCACATCTATATAACTCATATTATGACAAAAATTTTACTGTATTATGCTTTTCTGACATCCAACAAATAGCATAGCTGTATTAGAAAGATAAATATGGATATTCAAATAATTAACAACAATAAAAACCTTAGCAGCACTCTAACTAACCAGAAAAGTTAGCCGAAGAACAGGGGAGAAAGGAACAAGTTTTAATCCATCACTTCCAGAACTTCAGGAATTTTTAAAGTGCAAATGCTTTTAACCAGTTACTCTGAGTGATATGGTCAGTTTTCATATTCTCATGAAACTTTGAAATTTAATAGCAGCTCTTTTATTACATAAAACCCCCAAAATTAATCAAATGTAATCTTTCCAACTGGTTTCACTGGAAGTCCGTTACTTTTTGGAAGACTTCTGTCCTGGTTGTGGCCAGGCTAGAATTAAATTCCCCAAGCACCGAGCCCAGATGAGCTGAGTTAGCCTGGGCTGTTTTTCCACACCACCTGACATCACTTCCCCATAAAAAGGAGCTGGTTGGGGAGGGGTGATCCTGGTGCCTCCAGAGCAGTTTGAGTGTGGCTGGAGTGTTGGGTTGGATGTGCAGCACTTAATAAGGTGCTCTGTGTTATCACTGGGTGTAAGTGTAATCAGCTGTTATTGCTCTACTGTCACAGTGCAATTGTCAGTAAACTGTCCTTATCCCAACCCAAGGAGGCTATGTTGGATTCTCCTCTAGGAGTGAATGAGGGGTGTGGGGTGCTCAGCCACTGTTTGGAGCTTTCAGGTACTTAGAAGTGCATAACTTGCAGACCACAAATAGTTCACTGAGCAAGCCGTAGTACTTTGTGAGCTTCAGTTTTGTATGATCATAGTATATTTATACAGCTGGAAGTACAAAAAATATTTTGTGCAAAAATTTCAATGGCCAGGTTTAAGATATAACAATATGTGTATGTATTTGTACTAGGTTTTAAAGACAATGGTATGTTTTTTCAGTGCTTATATATTGGGAAATATATTTTGGACTGGCCATATTTCAAATCAAGATATTATTAAAAATGATACTAATTTTACCTGCATAGATCTTTTAGTATTTGTAGTATAATGAGTTTAATACATTCCACTTCAATATGTGTTAATGAAATAGCAAGAATAAGAATAAAATAATTATTCTTTTGTTGATTTTTTTAAAAAAGAAATTATTCATATGTTGATTTAAAACTATTCTCTTCAGTAAAAATACTGCAAGCTCAAGAGTGCAATGGACCAGTGGAAGCCTGGTCAGTTCATTAATAATATTTGAGACCAAAGGTGTGCACCAGGAAGAAAAATATCCCTGAGAGGGCAGTGGTGTTTGTGTTGTACCTCAGGTTACAACTTCCATTCCATTTCTGACACAACCTCCATTCCAGCCTTCAATCTCTAATTCTTCTCACCATACTAAAATTACATTTCTGAGGATCAGGATCAAAAAGCTGTTATATAGGTGCATATGAAACGTATAGATTAATGTGCCATGTAATAGTGGACAGAAAAAAGAACTCCCTAATCACCTGAGTTGAATGAACGAAGGAAGACATATTTGCCTGCCATCTGTTAATGTAAATGGTGCAGCTAATTTAACAGTATTAGACCTGAATCATCATGCTATTATTCCAGTTTTACATCAGTGTGAAACTGAAAGTGAATCATTAATATCAATGAAATTATACCGGTGTCAGCCATGGAGTAATCTGCAGAGGGGATCAGGTTCATTAATTTTAATAATTTATGATATAGTGTAGGCTACACAATTTCACTAAATCTACTTTTATTTAATGTGACCCACTGATCCTTGCATGTATTACAAATCACCCAATGTATTTGATATATCTATTATAAGCAATTTCTGAGGAAGCCTGACTTTTTAGGAGTGTACTAACTTCTGAATTTATCTGGGAAGACTGCTGGCCCAATCCTTCAAACATTAACCAAAGTGGTAGCTTCTGTGCAATGAGGACATCACTATGAAAATAAATTTTCAGACTGTAATGGTTGTTCGAAATCTAAATGTAAAGCTCTCTAAGATGCATTGAAGTCGGCAAGTGTAAGTTAACACAATAGATGGAGCACTGATTTAATCTTTCATTTACCAAAATATTGGAAATATTTTTTATATTTTTCTCTTTCAATCTTTGCAAGATACAAGTGAATGAAGTTTGCTTTGACTTATAATGCTTCACAAATATTAATGCGACCTAAATAGCATGAAATAAACAAATTTTTTAACTTCTCTACAGATCAATAAAAGGAAAAAATTCAGTAAGATGCTATAGTCATACCTTTCTGATTATCTTTTTTGTAGAAACATCTCAATTTTTTTAAATGGCTGATGATAATTGGTTGTTGATAATGATGATTTTCTTAACTGATGGTTTTAAAATGGCTGGTAGGATCCTCATGTGATAGATTTTGACATCTCTCCAGTGATCCAGTAAAAATAGACTGATTTCTACTAGCAGAAGGTCTGCTGGCCATTTTAATGAATATTGTCAGTTTGATATTTAACTTCGCTTGTCAATGGGTTCTACAAAGTGTTATTTGTTCCTGTAAAAATGAAAGGAAAACCTGCGTAGTTTGAACCGATGATTATTGCTGTAATGATATTATGTCTCCATACCAGCTCAAATTCAAAGAAGAAGCCACTGCAACTCTTGAATGTTGCATATCACTTTTCAGGAAGTTTAACCTCTCAGAATATTATTTAGTAATATCCATTTTTATTTTCACAGGAATTCATATGTACAAAAAAATCTGTAAAAAATCTAAAATAAGGCAGATCTGTTAGAGAAGACAAATGTCCAGGATGTGCAATGGAAAGAAAGGAGGACAGAAAAGGAAGGGATCTGGCATCAAAATAACACATAGAGAATGAACTAATAAATTAGAAAAGCCAAAATGTAACCTGTGATCCTTGTTAGTAAATAAATATATTTCTTGAGCATTTGTCCTTCTGGAACAACTCCTGTAATATACTTTTTAAAAAATAACTTTTACCAGTTCCTACAGAATTAAATTCAGAGAATCACATGTAAGGAGGAGCAATGACATGTCTCAAGGATAAATCGTAGTATGGCTGAGAAGAAATCCAAGAAGCTTCTCTCTTTCTTTCCATTTCTTTTTCATCCTGTGCTGGGATCCTGTAGCTGTGCGGACTCTGAGCTTCCTAGTATGTGGTATGGAAGAATGAGAAGCTCATGTTATGTTCTATTATCTGAAACGCACTGCAAAGCTGCCGCAGAATACATGGGGAAATTGGTGATCTTCTTCCACGGTGCTGCTGTGCTTTACGGACTTCACGTGCTTTCCTGCATCAGAATTTGACCTTCAGCAGAAAGGCACTGTGCATGCTATTCAAAAATCTGCCTTTATGAATTCAGATGAGATGAATGTCTGTTCACCTGATTCCTGATTATTTACTTACGACTTTGCAATGATTGAGTAGCATCATTTACTTCAGACACGTAAGTTATGGATCAGAGCTCTGTTCTATGTAAAAATCTTCACAGTAGCACTAAATGAACTGCAAAAGGACCCAAATAAATATCTGAAAATCTGGAAACCTTACCCAAAGGTATATGTCTGAATACAACTTTGAAATCTCAGAAAATATTGCTCTTATTTACTTTTTGACTTTATATCTCCAATATAGAGCCAGACACTTTGTGACATTCCATTGTTGTTATTAATATCAATAAAAGGTTTAACTCTTTACATTCTTATTAGACACAAAAGTTTCCTTTTTATTTTTCCTCTTCTTTTTCCAGTTTAAATAGTGTGTTTAAAAGGAAAGTGAAAACCTAAAATAAAACAAGATGTTTGAATTATTGCGGATGAAACCCAGGAAAATTTAAAAGCATTCTTTAGAAGTAATCTTCTCTCTGTTTTCTGTTAAAAAACATTTCAAGCTCTGTTTATCACTTTTGTTATTCCTCTAATATCCTTCAAATCATTTACTCTATGAACACAATCAGGAGGGTATCTACAGAGTAGCTAAAGACTATGACTTGACAGGAAATCTGTTTTCAACAACATATATATCACATATATACTACTAAAGTTAAAACTGTATTAAAAGGTTGGGGTAGCTAAACCTGTGCATGAGAACTAGGTTAATATCCAACTGCTCATTTAAGGCCATGAAAGCACCGAACTACTTCCCTTTGCATCTTATCAAGGAGACTCATCACGTGTGTCTGTATCCTTCCTGAGCATGGCTTTGAAGGCATGTTTGAAAATGCGGTTACTTTGTTGCTGTGTAATAAATAGGTGGCAAATATAGAAAGTGAACTCCAGAGATAAGTCTGGCTAAAATTCTTAAAGTGACTTGGGATTTGACTGCCATCTACCCTATCCTCACTGTGAAGAAGGCTCCTGTCCTTGCAGCTGAACCATCAGAAGAGATGGATGTGTGTCTGTGCTTCTGCTTCTACAGCACACAGCTGGGTGCCCTAGTGCACATCCATCCTCATCAGTCGTTGAAGCTAGTACAAAATAAGCTCAAACATGCTTAATTATTAGCAGATGGCAGCTAACTTTTTATGTCGTAAAACTACTGGTGCAGGTGAATACTCCCCCTGAATGCAAGCAGTCTGTATTTCTGGAATAGATATTTCTGGAACTCTCTTAGATGCTATAGCTTTGAGCTGGATATCAAGTTAGTATGCATGTAGTTATCACATCATGGCTTTGGTATGCTCAGATACATCCTGCTACTTCAGCACCCTTTTAATTTAATAGGTTTACCTCCAAGATTTTTCCTTATTATTTGGATGCCACTTCTGTAGACTTTTCAGAATAACAGAGTAGTTACTGTCACTGTCTTGTTTATGCTGTGGAATCATTATAAATACTGCTTTACACCCTTTCTGTGCTTTGGCTGATGCCTGCACTTATAGGGACAGAATGACATTTAGCAATATATCTTGCACCCTGACACATTTAATTAGTATGTCAAACTTCTGCTTGTACTTCTATTCCTATTTCTAAAGAAGCAGCACTTTGCTCATAGTTTGGTGTCAGACTGCATGAAACCTCCTTGGCATAATGTGAATTAAAACCAGCAGCAAAATGAATGAATGATTAGCATTGGGCATGGATCCAGTGTTTGACATTCTACTCATTAGAAAGTCTACTCTAATTAATGTAATTGGAATCTACTGGGTGTGCCATTGATGGATTTGCTTGTCACCACAATTTTGTTTTATGTTCCATCAAACTCATTGGTGAAAACATGATGTATGCTGAGATTACCTTGCAAAGACCCAGTTCGTCAGAGGGATCTGCAAATTACAGCCTCTTGCTCCTACATGGGGACTTAATGAAGTCAACGGGAGCCATGGTAGTGAACCCCTTTGCATCATAATAATTTTCTCATAGTCCATTCTAGTTATACATAACAGACATATAACTCTGCATTTATCTAGCACCTGGGGATTTCAAATGATCTCCTAAACACCGAGGAATCAATCGAGCCACTTTCCCTAATGCTAATAACACCTTTTCCTACAAGGGGTCACTGGAAGTACTCAATAAACTCATTGGGGCTACTCAATACATTGTCAGAATCTGGATGTAATTAAGTAAGCCTTGTAAAAACACTGTTATAAATAACATTATATGCATTTTCCAGCCAGTACACAGGGAATCTGATATTTCCATAACCATACAGTAAATTATTAACAAATTCAGAATGAGACCAAGAACCGTGTTGAATGAAAACTGACTCTGCAAGTAGCCGGGTGAATAATTAGAAATACTAACTTACTGGAAAGATTTTACCCTTTCCTCTGTTATCCTGTCACTTCCATCCCAGCTGCAGCCAGGCATTTCACAAAGAACTTTTCCTTTCCAACTTGAAGGTGTACACCTGTGATGATTTTCCATCTTCTTTATATGCATATACATATTTCATTAGATCAAGGCTCTCATAATGGTGGGCAAATAATCTATTCTTGGTCTGGAAAATAGCACTGATATTAAATGTAAATGGGAGGTTTGATTTCCATTACACTTTTCTGGTCTAAGGCATAGAATTCTGTAAACAGAATGAAAGAAGACATACTTTAAGATTTGAAAGCATGAAATAGTTAAACGGATACCAGTATAAGGAAAATTTACATGATAGCAAAGATATATAGACAAAGCTAACTCCCTTTTTTATTAATGTAAAATCTGTGGTCATACTTGGAATGAAACACGTATCCCCAGAGAAGTTTAAAGAATACATGCCGCAAGAAAAATACCATTGTTACCTCATGAATAATGAGCTTCAATAAGTACCATGACAATAAGTATATTTTAGGAAACAGTATTGTTTATAGTAGTCTGTTGAAAGATTAAAAATATTTAACATTTCATTTACATTGTCTCTTTTACCTTATACCTTTATAAAAACAGATCTGTAGAATGTGTTCTTTTTACAGAAATTTCATGAGAACAGAAATATGCTTGTCATCAGTTGTTGTGGAAAATTTCCTCTTGCCTAAACTGAGTTCTGTGAAACTAATTTACATTGATTTAAAATCTAGTGAAGACTTACAGATGTTGTGACGAGTGAGAGAGGTTAGAGTGATATCTGAAGCTGACACTAGAAAGTGAGGTAGGAGATTCTGCTGACCTTTTTGATTCACAAGTCACTGTTTGAGAATTTCTGAACTGAAAATAGGAAGAATTGCAACAATCATATTTTAATGAAAAATGGCCTCACTTTTAATCTTGGTGCAAATATATTGAAAAGTAAACCAAGCAAGTATTTATATAGTGCCTGCCTCTAGAAATCCTAAAGGATTTCAGTTTAAATAAATGTCTTGTCAATAAAAAAACATGCTAATCCTTTGCTCACACTGAAGTGTGTGCACATCTACAGCAGTTTGTGGTAGCAAGTGCACCACACAGACAACTGCAATGTTGGAGAATGCCTGATTTGATTAGAACAAGATAGTTCTGCTGGAAAGTTAAGGTTTTAGTGGGCTGTGGTGAGAAACTCCATACTAAATAGAAGGACAGAAGCCAAAGCATTTTCCAGTAGTCTTTACATTCTGTTAAACATAGAGTGAAAAGGGAAGGATGCTTGAATTGGTAAGGGAATGAGTTATACTCTTGTGACAAGTTTCATTTTAATAACTTAAATCCTTGGATCTCAGTCTCAGTAAAAAGGTGACATCTTAATAGCTTTCAGTCATTAAACAAAATTCAGACTTTTAAGCTTCAGGAAAAGTAAAGAGGCTGAAATGAAGCTTTCATATTCATTCTGTGTCTTCCAGTGCTAACTCCCAAGCTTTTTGCTTCACTGGGTGTCTATGACATAATGTATTATTTGAGGCAATTGAGAAACTAGACAAAAATGTACAAAATCCATACATAGGCCTGGAAATGCAAAGCTAGAAAATGGTATTAAATATAAAAGCACTGAGTTCCAAAACTCATTTTCCAAGTTTATGCAACAAGAATAAATAGAAAAAAAAAACACAAAAAGAAACACAAGTTGATCTTAAAAAAAAAACAAAAGAAAAAAAAAAAAGAGCTAATTAATATAATTACCCAAGAAAAGTACTTTTATTTTGCAAGTCTCTATCTGCATGTCTCTCTGGAAGTCTGCATCTTCTGAACTTAAATGTGTTTTGCAATCTGTTTGTATGTTTTTTTACTTGGAGCATATTTATAAAGAGCACAAAGTTGCTTTTCCTCTTCAATTTCTTGTCATACACAGCTTGTTTCTGAATAATGTGTGAATTACAAAAGAATCCTAAGTCTGAATCAACTAAAAACCCATTGCAATGGTTTGCTTCATGACCTTTTGAGGGGCTCCCACATTTTTCAGTTTCTGAAGACTTTCTCTTCAGGAACATTTTTTCTGGTAGGATCAGTCTTATGTTCTTCAAGACAGGGATGTTTTGGGCTACTGAACCAACACAGATCACACTGTGGGGAGACAGTTCCATCTCTTTCTCATGAACGCTACCTCAGTTTTTTAACATCAGAAGGGATTTGCTCTGGAATTTTGCTTTGGCCCCCATTAATGCTGGATATCTTGAACACACATTAATTGACCAATGTATAAATACATAGCACAGAATAGCAGGGTGTTGTATTTGTTAAAAAAAACAAAAATTATTTTAAACTCAAAATTTATTCTGAATCTTGCTAGAATTTCATTAGAAGTAGTATCTCAGATTTGTATACTGAGACTATGGATAGTTTTTTCCCTTTAATGCTACTATTAGAGACTGCTTAATTGGGTTACAATTTCATAACAGCAATAATCTAGACAATGATGTTTATCATCCCAGCACCAAGGTTGGTAGGTCTTATCTGTGCTTTGGCCAGAAGAAATTTAGACCATTTTTTAAATGTTAGCTTTTCCACATAGCATCAACAGAGTTGGGGATCTCAGTGCCTTAAAATGGACAAAAGTAACCAATCTTGTTGGTTAAGGAATGACTGGAAATAGCCTGAGAAGTTTGGAGTACAATAAGGGTCTGTGCTCTTTATTGATAGTTCTTCCAAGATTATATTTTCCTATTTGTAGTAAGAAACACAAAGAAAAATAACAGAACCGCATCTGGCAATTTATATAAGATATAAATATATACATCATATATAAATCTTAGTCTGGCAGTTCATATAATATACATAAAAAAGATTTCTTTTAGTATGTTGGTCTTAGGAAAGACATCATGTCCTTTTAAAGTCCCCTATGGATATTCATAATTCCTGCATCATGATTCATACACAGTGATTCAAGATTACCTGTAAAGGAAATGTATTGGAAAATTAAAACTTCCTAATTTTTAGCCACGTGTTAAAATAGAGTTATTAAACTATAATTAATAATTTTTATAATGATTCAATAAGACCATACTTATAATCAAATTGTGGAGTCTAGTCTCTCTCTTGCTTGGCAGCAAGACACACTGCATAGACATTTTATATATGTATAAATAACAACAAATGTATGTAACTTAGTATCTTTTTTACAGCATTTCACAGACCCTTTCTTTTCAAAACAAAAGAAACAAAAGACTTATTCACAGATTCATAGAAAACAGATACCAAGGTCATATGGCTCAGAATTCAGAAATTAGCCTTGAACAGAGATAGGGGTTTAAGTAAGTTGATATATTACATTACTGAAAAATGCAGTTTCACAGTGCCAGCACTTCATTCCAATCTTACAAATTCTTGCTTCAAAACACTTAATTCTTGATTTATACTGGACCCATAAGATCTGCTACATTCTGAATCCATGTACTTTTTAAGCCTATCTTGTACCCAAACTGCCATACAAATGGGTCTATTTCTTTTCCCAAGTATCACCGATTCAATTTCTCCTGTTTCAGACAGCTCTTTTTTTTTTTAGGAACGTAACTAGTAACCATTTTTTAATATATTTTCAATCTTTGCTTCATATGTTTCAAGTTAATGTGTTCCAATTTAATTTACTTTTGATAATAAAATCTGTAATAATACATTTATAATGTGTTACATTTTACACAGTTAATCACAATTTAATAAACTTTTAACCTTTTAGTTAAAATAGGAATTGTACAGTAGCACTCTTCTTTTGTGCCATTGTCTGGTAGACTTCCTGAGTGGCTAAAGAGGAACCCTAGGCAATCACTGGGTGAGGTGAATTGCCCTTGCTCTGCAGCAAGGTAAATGGAGACATCTCAGTGACGTCACACAAGTTTACTGTTGTGTTTTATCCATTTCCACCACTTTGAGGAGAAGGCAGAGCAAAGCATGCACATCTGGGATAGGTGTCTGGAAGAGTGTATGAATGACACTACATTGATTTGTGTTTCCTAACATGTGAAACCAGCCTGCATTTTCTCATCATCTCCAGTCAGCATGTGCTATGTGGACCAAAAGCTAAAAACAGGTAGACAGTAAGTGAAATTATACTTGTAGGATAACACCCAAAAATAGTATTAGCAGGTTTTCTTCCAAACTATTTTATAAGGCAATTTCTGCCAGGTTCAAACAGCTGAATAAATAGCTCCTGGCTTGTTGATATAGCACGGGGGGAAAAAGCTCTAATTTATCACAGTTTATCACATGCATCTAGCCTTACTTTTTGTTTCTTTTCTTTTTTTTTTCCCAAGGATAAGTATATAAGATTGTGCATGGTGAATTTGTGCCTGTTTGTATGAAAATTGGATGAAAAACTGGGTCAAAAGTACTATTCTTAACCACAGATGAAATGCTACTGACTGGCTGAAAATCCATTCTCGTCTATATATGTCTTTGCCCATCAGATTTTGAACTTTGGTCGTGAGCAGTTTAATGTAAATTGCTCTCCTTAAAACAACACTTCTTATTAAAGCTCTGTGTAGCAAGTACCACTTGTACAGCAGAGGTTGCATTATGTACAGCATATCAAGAATTCTTGTGGGAAGGTCTGTTTATCTCATCAGAGTGAAATTATATCTGTGTAGACATAATGTATAGTAGATATATAGATATATATGTGTAGTATCATGTTGCCTGTTATATCATGTTGCCTGTTATAATGCACTTTAAAAATTGCCCAGAATTTTAAAAATAATTTTCAGTATGACATACTGCCAACAAAAACATGGCACTATAGCTTAAGACTTGGAATTATTTTGTTTTTTCAGTTTTTTCTTCTTTTAATAATGAGAAAAACAATATTGATTTTGGATGTAACCATGAAAGAATGATGATTAAGAATTACAGAAATCTTTTGTCCCTGCAAGGTCCTTATAGCTCTCACGAAATTTTGAACTAGTGTACTTTGTTACCTCACAAATCATTAATATAGGCCAGCAGTAAATTGTGGGTTGGCACACTGCCTAGCATAGCTCCAAGATCAAACCTCTGCTTTCTAGTAAATTAGAACCCGGCTCTTTATATCAGAGGTACACACATTTATGGAGGCATTAGATGTGAAATAATCCTTCATTTGCCATTTGCTTTTCTACATGGTTAGCTTTAAAGTAGGTCATGTAAAGGAAGTTATTTGTGGAATCAGGAAAAACTACTCTAAATAGACCAGTAAGGAGGGTTTGCTGAGATGCATCTGAACCAACATCTGTAAATGACCTTAACTTTTAATTGGGCAATTACACCATGTGTGAACCACTATGTGCAGACTCAGACGACTGTGCATTTCATGTGCACGATTACAGAACACACGACAGGTCTGAATCTGATTGAAGATGTAGGACTAGTCTGCTTGGTAGCATGGTGTATTTATGAAATCAAAGCACTGGAATGAAACAGGGAAAAATCACACCTTTTCAAATTCTTGGAAACACTTTAATCCATTACTTGTTCTATCCTGGTGATTACCAGCAATTTCTTAATCACAGTTTGTGCAATTAATTGCTATTTGCTTGTATTTAAAAAGAACTAGCTCAGACTGTCTCTAGCAGGTCATCAACATTGCTTAAAAAAAGTAGTTAAACAGACAGACTTACATAGTAGTTGATAGATTGTCTTTCGTGATCTTCAGCCTGTTCACTTCAGGTAGTTATGCAACATTCTTTTCCACAATAGTTCTTTTCCTTTAAACTCTGTTGTATTTTAGTGGCCTTTTGGATGTAGCTTTCTCTTGTCACTTTAATATATGTCTCTTATAGGCATGAAGATAGGGCATGAAGAGAAAACAAGTGATAACATGGTTTCTCTTAAAGCCTGTTTGCGACTAGTAATAATCTAGCAAAGGCAGTCCTGAAAACTGGACTCCAAGGGAGCTTCATAGCTTTCCAATCATCTGTATACTCTTCCTCTTAAATTGGTTACGTACAGTCGCAAGCCTGTCCTTTTTGTTTGGTGTAGGCAATTACTGAAAACAGTCCTAACCCACAGAGATAATTCCCCAAGAAACATCTTGGCTTCTAAATGAGAAAGTAACCCAATATCTTTAATGCTTAAACCTGTCAGTTGCTTCCACTTCACTCTCACTTTGTAAAAGGAGTATGCTCCTAATGACTGACACCCACAGAACAAATGTTTTAATTAGGAGTGAAAATTTCCTTCACAGTATAACCTGTATAATATTATACAGTATCTCAGGTACCTCTAAATTCCTGGAGACACAGAGGGAAGGCTAGGGGATAGGTTTCACAGCCTCTGTGCTCCAGTTCACCCATGCTACATTGTTGCTGTCCCCAACAGGAAAAACAGCCGAAGGGTGGCAAGCAGGGTGTCAGGGAATGCGTGCTGTACACTGGAACACTTAGGCAGACATTTAACAATGATTCATTTCCAGAAGAAACAGAACAGGCTTCCATTTTGGTACCTGTATTGCTAAATCTTGAAATTAAGTATGATAAAGCCCAGAAGGGGTTAAGTGGATACAAATAAAGTCAGTGGAACTACACCTGCTTATACTACCTTTGAGTTTGGCAGAGTATAATTACTCCAAATATTATTGTAAAGTCACCCTTTAATGTGTATGCCCGAAGATGGATGTATACAGATATAGGCTCTCTGGGTGGCTGATATAAGGGGCCTTCTTTAAATGCTACAGGCATTTCATATACAAATATTTTCTATGGTTTCCCTTCGCAGACTGAATAATATTGCTGCAGCCAACATAAACATATGAACTCACCAATAGGTAGAAAATGAGGACTGAGATGTGAAACCTCCCCTCTAAAAATTTTGACTCCACAAATGAAATACTGGGATTTTTGCCTTCGATAAGACAAATAACTTCTAGTAATAACTAGTAATAACCAGACTTTTGCACATAAAATCTAGGAAGACTTTTTACTGGCTTCTAGCAAAATTTTTGTGCCTCTTCATAGCCATTATGAGGCAAAAATATCAGACAGGCAGACTGCAGCTACAGGTGGCTCAGAAAAGTTTGGATTTCAGGTTGATTCTCAGACCTTTCCTTCCCCTTGTAGATGACCAGGTCCAGCACTCATGTAGACCACAAAAGTTTAGTTGCTCTGGTTTGATTTGAATTCAAGGCTACTTATCAGCAATGGCCCTTAATTGATTATTAAAAAAAATAGAGGTATTGTTGATGAGATGATGGGGTTATAAATGGAGTGCACCATATATCAAAAGAATACCAAATTACCCAGGCAGAACCCACTTCTGCGTTTTAGTATATTCACACATGAAAATCTCAAAGCGTGGCAAAACATCTTTAAAATGCAGCATGCAACAAAAACAACAAGGACAACACTTTGGTGGCATCATCTCGTGTGGATTTACATCTGGTTCAACAAATTGAGGATCTGATGGAACTTAATCTAATGAAAGTGTAAGCAAATAAAAGAGAGCTCAGAAGAAATGGGTTATCAAAAAGCATACAATAAAACCAGGCCCCATCTGGAGTCCTGTGTCGAGATTTGGGGTCTGCAATACAAGAAAGATGTAGAAGTGTTGGAGAGGATCCAGAGGAGGGCCATGAAGATGATTAGAGGGCTGGAGCACCTTCCCTATGAAGAGAGGCTGAGGGAGCTGGGCTGGTTCAGCATGGAGAAAAGACGACTGCGGAGGACCTCATTGCAGCCTTCTAGTACCTGAAGGGAGCAGAGAAACAGGAGGGGAATCGACTTTTTAAAAGGGTAGACAATGGCAGGACAAGAGGGAATGAATTAAAACTAAAGGAAGGAAGGTTTAAATTAGATATTAGGGGGAAGTTTTTACAGAGAGAGTGCTGAGGTGCTGGAACAGGGTGCCAAGAGAGGTGGTGGATGTCCTGTCCCTGGAGGTTGGATGGACAACCTTCTGTAGATCCAGGCACGGAGGTTGCAGGTCCTGCCTGTAGCAGGGGGGTTGGAACTCTATAAACCTTGGGGTCCCGTCCAACCCATACCATTCTATGACTCTATGAAAACCTGAGTTTATTTTATGTATTACATTGCTGAAAGTGAATTCAAAACTCTTATCAAGGAACCTGTAAAATGTGGAGCTAAGAAAGTAGTAAATAGAATGTGCCAAACATTTAGAAAAACAGTGAAGTAAAATTTACAATTTTACACAAGGCTGGAATACATGACTCTGATCTAGTATTCTTGGAGACCATGACTAAAGATATATTTCTGGTTATACCAAATGTACAAGCCTACGACTAGTAAATGTACACACATAGTGGAAAAAAAACAGATCTAGGCAATGACCTTGAGGGATCACTTAGCATTATTATGGAGTAATGAAAGAGAGTCCATAATCATAAAATCTGTTTATTCGTGCTCTATACTAGTATTTGAGGTGTTAAAAAGCCACAGAAATGCAACACAGGAATATGGAATATGGAGAGTGAATAATCTACTCTGAAATAAATTTTGCAGAAACAAAACAAAATTTTAGACAATGACAGTTCATTCAAAAGAGAGAAAAGGTAACAAGGGTGTTCAAAGTGCTTAAAGGAAGAGTTTGTACTTCAGAGTGGAAGTGTTCAAGCTAAAAAAAATATTAAGAACTAAGACTATGAAAGGGTTAAGCAAAGTAGAGCATGTTTCTGGTCTAGAGTTTGTCATGAATATTAGTATTCAGCAGTGCTGGGCTATATGAGACGGTGATAAATCAGACAACATTTGGAAAAGTCTCTGAAATCTCTATGTGAATCTCTGAGAATATAAAGCAGTGCTGGTCCCACAAGGAGGGACAAATGCTGAGAGGGAGAGTATGCTACAATAGGTAAGGAAAAGACATGCATTGAACACAAACTCTTAGAAAAGGTAGTTTTACATTTTTTATTTTAAGCAAATGGTATAGATTTCAGAAAGCTAATCATATAAGAAGACAGGCATGAGAAAGTTTCCTCTTAATCATTTGTGTATGATTGAGAGATGGAGAAAATAAAAGCTTGGTCCACAGGAATAACTTTTATCTCCAGTTAGCCTTTGCAATGCACCAGATTTACCTTGTCTGCACCAAATCATGACGCTCAGGAAATTTTTGTGGCTTTACCTGACTTTCTTCTGGATTTGACTATTACTGTCACTAAACACTGTCTTGGTTTTCAGACCCAGTGGCAACTGGGCAGTCACATTTTTCTCTTCTCAGGTTTCTGTCCTCAGATGGAGAAGAGCTGGGGTTTCCCTGAGTCCTTCAGGCAGCAGGGGAAGCTGATGGCCCTGCCTGCTCTATGTGCACTGTCTTCTCCCCTTGTGGTCAGGCAGCAGGAAAACACATTAATGACACTGCCAAATTAATTATATTGAGATGTGTAACTTCAAGCTGCAAGTCTCAATCCCAGTGACATTTAATGTAGATTTTATTGATGGTGTGTTAGATACCAAAGAAAATATCTGATTAAGGATTAAGCTCCAAGGAGGTGGAATCAGTGTATTACTTTAATATTTGAGATGGAAGAGAGAATTTGAAGAGGATAGACTACTCTTGTGAGAATAACTATGGGCACTACATTATGCAGTGTGAGTGAGTATCAGAATGGTGTCTAATGTGCTGCAATGTGAGCATTTCTGCTTTATTTGGTGTTATGGCAGAGAAATAAATGTATTTTTTCCTCTCATCTTTACTGTCCAGTCAGTAAATCCCTGCTTCAAACCAATGGGGCAAAAATTGGGCATATTCCAGTTTCAAACAAAGTGATGATACTTTGAAATATATTTTCAAGATGAACCAGATTTGAGAGAAAATATTGGATGCAATTAAGGGACCTGGATATCTTTCTTGGCAATTTATTAGCTGTTCCAAATGGAAATATTTCCTCTGACTAAGTCTGCAAATGAAACTGTCCCAATTACAGGATGCCAGTTAGATATTAGTGATAGAAGTGCACAGTAATGAGCATGATGAATAGAAAGGGAATTTATTAGCTGTCTCTTTTTTTTACTTCTGGAAAGACAAATAGAATTCTGGATCAAATGAACAGTTTCACTAATCAGTAGTATAATTTAATAAATTTTATCTAGCAGCCTATGTCTTATTTAGAAGGCATTTTGCTCCACAGCACCTATTTGAACAAACAAAAAGCCCCTGAATGCTATGACAAGCTGTATTTCCCTGAACGAAGAGGAAAATATGCATATTTATTTCAATATTGTGGGAGCACTGAGAAGCTTGACTCATGGAACCTACTGTGCCAGGGACATAAAGTGACACTTGAGATTAAAGAAGAGAAGAATCATGAAAAACAAAAGTAAAGTCTTCAGGAGAAAGCAGGATATGTATTTGTTTTTCTGTTAAAGGTTTTTTAAGAAAGCAAGCTGTCACTAAAAAAGTGAAGACTGATAGACAATATAGTTGTGGTCTAACCAGAACCAAATAAAGATAGAAAAGAATATAGAATTAGTTAAAAAAAATCTCAACCTTACTTTCTTGTACAGAGGGTGTTTTTGTGTACCTAGGGTAGGTACTATTTCTTTTCCGACCAGCCAAATGCAACATGCCGTATTACCAACAAAGTGACAATCTATATTACAAATAGTTTTGTTAAAATAAGAAGTGATCTGAGCCTTCGGCCATCCTTCAAACCAAATTGAACTCAAACCTTTGACATTTCAGTTACATTGTCTCCTGCCTCATCCTACATTTCTCATGGTATAGTGGCAAGCTGAAATGCCCAGAGGTCTGATATTCAAAAAGGGCAGAGATAGGCACCTTGCCACTTCCTGCTGGACTATGGATTTGTCAGAGAAAGAAAGTTAGAGCTGGGGGGGGGGGGGCATTTTCTCCTTCAAGGCAAATATTGTTCGTAGGAAGAGGGCAGGCCCTTTCTCCATGATGCATGATAACCTCCAAGGAGAGCATTGATGATGGATGACTGCCAAACTTCCCTGAAAGAATGTTGCTATGCCCTAAAGAAAGAACAATACCACACTCTACCCTGAATTCACAGCGAGTTCACTTAGTTTGGATATGATAGACCCAATAAAGATTACACTAATAAAAATACCAATGTATTTTCTATATTCAATTAGATCTAGCTGGAAGAAAATCAGCAAAATGTTATACAATCATTTCTCCCTGGATTTAAAAAATTCAGCCATTAAATTTCCTTTCCCAAATAAACCCAAGCCATTCTCATTTGGATCTAATGAAACAGAATCCAATCTGTAGCTTGCAGTAATGTATCATTTTAAGCTCATGAAAAGTATTGACTGGAAGAATACCAGGTATTCTGTGATTAAAAGTGTATTAATCATTTACTGAAGATTATTGAATGATTCAAGATGAATTGTCTGTTTATGTCATTGATGCCAGAATGATTAATCCAAATCTCCTGCTAGGTTTAAGAGGACAAAATTAGAGATATAACTGTAAGAACCCTCTTGATCCACAGTTAGTATGTCAATAGTTGTTGCATCCTTCAGCTAAATGAGTGGGGAAATGTTGCATGTAAAATTAAAGTACTTCAGTAATTTGGGGTTCTTTTCCCCACAATAATGGAGTTTATGTAAATTGTTAAAGATGTGACAGATGACAAGGCTGCAATGTTTTTTAAACAAACACAGGCTCAGTTTTTCTGAGTAGAAGGATTCTCCACACTGACATGAAATCCTACAGGTCTTACTCAGATGATATCACAGAATGATTAGGATGCTTGTGTGGAAAGGGAATGTCTTATCTATACAAGAACTTTGTATTTAGACACTTGCAGACAGAAGCTGATCTTAGAACTAGGAGAAAGTCAGCACACACCCACAGAGGGTCAGCTAAAACCCAGGGGTGGATCCATGAGACACATCCATACCTACATGTTGATTAAGTTCAAAGACTTCATACTTCCTGAATCAAAATATTAGAACTGACTGGCAGCTTAGGTATGTGTCAAGAAATCACAAATTCTGAATACTTTTTCTGTCATCAACCTTCTTGTGCAACTTAAAGCAAACAATTTAACAATTAGTGTCTTTTTTCTGTAACCTCTAAGATTGTAAAACACTAGGTGCATAAATGTAAAGTAAGCTAAATTGCTGATACTTGTAAAAGATTTGGAAACTTCTGCAATGAGCCCTTATAGGACGGCCCTACCAAATGTAGGATTGTGCCTGCTTATTATCTTGAGCAGCCATGCAAGCTAAGCCTACACAGGGAGTAATATTCATATGTGAAATACGATGTGCTGTCCAAATACCAGAGAAAAAAAGTTGCTTTATCCTGATTCCCCAAGGAGCAGTAGTTTATGTGATCACACTTTCTTTCAGCTTGTAGTTTCCTGCTGTCCACCCCAAACCTTTTGACCCATTTGGCCATAGAGAAAGGTGTTCAATATCAGGTGACTATGACAAAATTAAGAAGAGTTTCCGAACGTACCTTATGGCTGCCCCAGCCGTGAGAATTTTGTGGGATTCTTGCTGACATAAACTCCTGTGTTGAAGAGATAGATGATGAATTCTAGGGTTTGTGTTTTGCCACCACATTCTAACAGTCACTATCACTGGCAGAAACTCTGCTGCAATGACTAGCATTAAGGAGATTTCTCTTTCCTCTAGCAGTCTCAGAGAGCAATTATGAGTGGTAAAATATAATATAAGCCAATTAATTTTCTCTGTGGAACTATAACCCAAAAAATCTACTTAGTACAAACTTACGATCAATATTTTGAAATAAAAGCAAATCGATTCCCAGCACCAGTTCAATATTTTAATGATTGTAATGTAAGAGATAAATGAAAGAGTTGTTTCAAGTTGTTTATTTCTATGTGTTCTGATTTCAGTGAAAATACATTCTTCTACCATTCATTGCTCACACAAAACCTGTAGTGCAATGTACAATGGGGAGGGTCAACGTAAACAATCTAAAAAATAGGACATGTGACAAGTACTCTGTATTTCAACCAGTGTTTTGAGAGGGATAGAGCTCTCTTACGCTAAGCCCTGAATTTGAACTGAAGACAACAACTGTTACTGTGCACCACTCTGGTATTATTCCTTTCTGCTAATATTCTAATGCAGCATTTTATAGTGACAGGAATGTATCACAGGGGTCAGAACTGTGGTTATCTTGAGCTCATTCAAATCACTCCTGGGTATATGTATATTAGAACATAGCCTTCCAAAAGTTTCTTTTGAATTTTTTTTTAAAGAGATATCATTTTACCATTTCATTATATTAAACACAGGAAAATGTCACATAGAATTCACTGTTATCAACATGTGCGGTAAATCTTCTCATATTCTCACTTAATCATTTGTATATTTTAGGAAATTAATTTAATCAAATGTTCATTAGCAGTAATAATTAATTATAGCAAAGTTCATCAGACAACATATACGTGTTGCCAAATGATCACCATGATGTTCTTTTGACAGAGTTGTTACAGCACAAATGTTCACACATTTTTATGCAGAAATTTCACCAGCACATGACATACTGGCTATAAATCTGCATTTACAGCTCTATAAATTACAGCTGTACTGTATATTATTAAAATATATTTTACTTTCATTAATTGTATAGTTTTGGATTACAAAGCATATTCAAATATGGTATAGATTATATCTGCAGTGTAAAATAGGTTATTTTAAAGACTAGTTATTTCTAAAAATATGCTACAAATTGTCTACAGAAATCATGTGTTTACAAATCTACCAGTAAATTGAAAATCACTCCTTTTCGGAAATTCTGCATATTTTTTCAGGAGTGGCACAACTTGAAATTCTTGCTGCCTGGAAAAGAAGGGTAGCTTTGTAGTTAGGGCATATGGCTTTCCCATAGGTTTCCCTTTGCCATAGGTTTCCTGTGAATTTGGGTAACTCATCTTTCTATGGTTCATTCCATTATTTATAAAATAGCAATAAGAGTTTCCTTTCTGAAATATTGTTTGCTTTATCCATTTATGCTTGTGGGAAGGAGGGGAGGGGGAAACATCGTTATGTTTCTCTCCAAGGCTTGACAAAATAAGGCCATATTCTTAGTTGAGGCTTTTAGATACTGCCATGCTACATAGTGATAATAGAATTATTACTGACAAAACCATTAATTTAATTACTTTTTCTGATTCTTGAAAGCACTGTTGGCTCCTGAGCATTCCATGCTCCAATCAGATGGATGAAAGCAGAACAGGAAGTTCAAAATAAATTCCTCCTAAAATTGAAAGGAGTTTCTCTGCTTCTCTTACTGCAATGCTTAATATGTTTCCATATGTTTCCAGGTGAAAAATGTCACATGTGCAGAAAAAAACCCTCAGTTTTTCTTGGGCTATTAAAAAATATTTTGTCAAGAAAATAAATAAATTTTGTCAATGATGTTCGAGGACAGTGACAGTGTGCAATTAATGCAGCTGCCAAAAGTGTGTATGAGTAATTAGTGTCAGCTAATAACCTGGGAGACAGCAGAACTATTTTGTTGGACCTTTTTCAATAGCTAATGAAAGATGAACAATCCTGAGACATCATAAAAAAGTTCCAGAAAGGCAGGTAGGTCCACCTCAGGTCATCCGTATCAAAAATTACTAGAAGACTGGAAGACATAGGCATGGGCTCATAACCAAAGTGACTGGCCCTAGTTGGGTTGACCTGCTCTTTTTGAATCAAATCGCTGTGAACTTGGAGCTGGGAAACCCCATGAAGCAGATTCGCCTGCAGTATTTGTTGAAACCCAGCCAAAGAAAGCCAAGTTTGTTTGGCTTAAACCTTTAATACTCCTTCACAGTATAGTGACAGGTTCATCTGTACTTAAATTCTGGCACTGTTAGAACTGGAAACTTAATATATGAGTTTCCCTTAGCTCACTCCCCAGAGGCAAAGATACATCGTGGTTCTTCAGCGAACATTTTGTTCTATTAGAGAACCTTGCAATACCCAGACACAACATGGAAAAATCGGACTAGGGAGAGTTCTTTGGCTCTACATTTCCTTGCTTTTGTTGGTATGAGTCAGAACTGTTAATTGAGTGTAGTTTTCTTTTTGAGATGTTTTACAGTCCTGCAATGTTTTTCATTGTGGAGTCAGTGTACTGGAGGGCCAGCCAAGAATAACAATTAGCTACTTAGTCTGTCCAGTTCTTACTCAACTGGAGTGTTAGATCAGCCTTTCAAACAATGGTGACAAAATCTCTATTAAAGTTGGGGCCTGGTGTTGTAAAAAAGGTCACAGGCATCTGCATTAAGTCATTTTTCTAAGTCTTTCCTTTTTTTGTTACACTTGCCATATCATCCCACTGTCAACATGGAGCAAAACAGAAGATTTCAGGTGCGTTCTTGGGAAACCTGCCCATTTTCACTCAGCACAGTGATAGCATATAAGGACAAATCTGTTAGGGTTTTGTTATGTGCTGGGATTTTTTTTTTTTTTTCTTTTTTAAATTAAAATTAATGATCAGGGTTTTAGGAAAATGTCAGGCATTCCTTTAAAATTAGCTCAGGGAAAATAACTACAGTTTCAGAGATCTCAAAAGAGTGGATAATGCTCACAAATTGGATATTGTTCTTCTCAGGTTATCAGACAAATCTATTCTTTCACTCTGGCAAAGGAATTCAACATTGATAATTCTTGTTAATTGCTATCATCTTTCATTGGGACTTTTCTGTCAGCATGTGTTGTGCAGTGACTGTATAGACCAACTGTGTTTCTAGTTCAAAACAGTGAAATGCTACAAACACTAATTCTTTTCAAAGGATCCCATTTTTTACTTAGAAGTTTGGGAGGAGAGAGAGGAAATACAAGTGACCAGGTAGGAAAATGAGAAGATTAGATCTGCAGTCTCTTAAATGACAATACCAGGGATGTACGTTTGCATAGAGTCCAAGACTTTCCTTTTATATCAGTCTATAGAATCAGATAAAGAAACATACCGTGCAGTAGTTGAGATCCAACTCTCTCAGCTGCAAACTGAGCCTAGGTAATTCAGATTTAAAAACAACACAAAAAAAAATCTATGCAAGGCTAAAAGCAAAATGATCACTTGGTTTATCTGGTCTTGTCCTGCCTGACAAGTAGAAGGTTGTAAATTTTGCAGTGTGAAAACAGAGTTAAATGTAGTTGTGTATCGCTTTCTTCCTGCTGCAGACATCCTACTCTACTCCCCCTGAGCAGGAAGCCCTGTGTTACTGAGTAACTCTTTTGATGTATTTCAGGAGCATCTGGTTGCCAGTTACTGGCTGAGGATAATGATCAGTTACATTTTCACCTGTTCCTCTTCCACATCCCTGAAGTTTCTAGTTTGTCCAATTATGAGGCTTTGCCCTGTCCCCCATAGGGAGAGGATAAAGAAGCAGCCCTTCCACTGGGGAATTAACACTTAAGTCACCAGTTTTTCAGGATGCATCTTGGCTGGATGTAGGTTATTAAAAAGGAACATTTCCTTCCACCTTTGTTCTGATTATAGAAATCTATGATTTGATAACCAAGCATCCTAGTGGGAAAAATCTTGTGGTCTTATGTAAGAGGTCAAGGAAAGCAAAATGAGGAGAGATAAAGAAATGAAAAGTACTATTCAAGAAGGGACTAATTAACCAGTAAACATAATTGTGTTTCAAATCTGCAATGCAATTTAAATGTTCCCAAAATTTCCTCCTTTTTTTCTTTTTTTTTTTTTTTAAATTCATTCATGTGGTTTTGAAGGTAAAAGAAAATTTCTTTTAATAGGAAACTGATTTGTGGAAGGAAACAATAACATGTATGGATAAGAAATTATACAAAGTTCCATGTGCTATTATGCTGCCAGCCTATTTACAGTCTGAACTGAGAACTTCTGGCACAGGCTTCTTTCACTTAAACTGAGCATGTCATGACAAAATTTATCATATTTTCACATATAACATAAGGAGCATTGTTCTCAGCAGGTACTAAGCACTATTTGTGATAGAGGTGCACAAAAGCTTGAAAGTGCCCAATACCTTTTGCAAACCACTTCAGCCCCCATCTGTTGTCTCTTTTAGGAATGTTGCCTCACTAAAAACCATGGGTTAGATGTTACCCACAATTCTGGGAGCATCTCATATCTGTGAGCTGGAGCTTTTTGAGCATAATTCAATACTATTTGTTTTGTACAGTGACAGAACTTGTAAACAGCTCTCTGCTTCTAACAAATGAGTTAAACTCTTAATGAGTATTGCAGTAGTGAATCCATAGAGAAGGACATGTCTTATTTATATTGTTACCAAATTAAGAACATAATCAAAAAAGTAGTTAAGTAAGGTATGCAAAAACTACAATTATTATCATCAATCACTTCCATATGATGGCAAATATCTAGAGCATAGAGAAACCCTCATATGCCCTAGAGACAAGGCTCACAAGACAGGTGTTGATAATGAAAGGTATGCCAAGATTATTTTTCAGGGAAAAATAAGATAGGAATTTCTGTGAGAAAATAAGTTTTATGGGGGGATTAGAAGGTGATAAAAGGTGGGTGTGGGGAGAACGTGAAGTGGTTCATTATAGCCTCAAGAAGGGATGTGATAGAATGTAATAAAGAATGCAGTAACAAACAGGAATGAAGGAAGAATAAAAAAAAATAAATCCAGAAATGAAACTGAAGAGACAGCTTTATTGTGTGATTTATAATGAATTTTTGTGGGGTTTCAAACAGGAAATGATCTTGAATTTGATGTTGTTAAAAAAAAAAACAAAAAGGAAATTGATAAAAAAGATTCAAGGAGTGATTTGATATGATTGAAATAGAATAACTGAAGATAATTTTATCAATGGTGTTTTTCACAGATACTCCCAGAAATGGGGAGATGGGAGCAGAGAAGACTGGTGGAGAAGCTTTTATTAAGTTGTATCAGTCAAGATGAGAGAACACAGGATGGGAGAACCAAATTTTTAGCAGCTGGCATTCTGAGATGAGAATGAGGGTTGCTGATGCTGGACAAGACAAAATGCCAAAAATATTCCAGCTGAATTTATTACAGCTTCCACAAGAGCTAGGCTTCCTCTTTATTCACTATTTCATCTGAGGAAGAAGGTTCATTAAATATGTTCACCAATATCTGCACAGATAATGAAAATGGTGTGTTTCTTCAAAAGGCTTTGTAGGACTGTACATAGCATCAGATCATTCCTTCCCTTGAGAAGGGAGGATTTAGTGAATAGCACAGAGGCAAATCTTGTATAGCACGCTTAATCTTCCAGGTTTTCTTTCTTTCTGGTTCTGGTTGTTGGGTTTTTTGTTGGTTTTTTTGGGGTTGGTTTTTTTTTTTTTTGTGTCATGTCTCCCTAGGGAGTAGGAAAGAAAATAAGTGTATACTCACTTGAGTCAGGAATGTCAGGTTTTGAGCCAAGTTCTTTACAACCTTTGTATTTATTTGAGCCACTTATGCTCACAAGGAGGCTGGATATAATGGTCATAGAATCAGTGAAGAGAGAACTTCATACCACATTATTGAATAATGTGTATTTTCTTTCATAATCACAGTGAAATATAGGAAATATAAATGTTAAGCTAGGTCTTATAAGTCATAACCACAGTGCAGAGCACCCTATTCATGTGCAGGGCTTGCAGTTTTAGAAGTTATGACTTCACCTCTAATTTATAGATGATTTTCTTTTTATTTGTTGAAAATGTGTACTTGTGTAATGCAGAGGCATATCTCCGGTGCTTGTGAAAAGTACCAGAATGACAGTTCTACAGGGCAAAAGTAGGTCAGTTCTGTGCAACAAGAAGAACTCAGGAAGCAGCATAAAATCTTCCTCTGCCCTGCCAATATGTTCCAGTTAAAGGTGGACCTAATCTAATGCATCCAAGGGCAACCTGTAGAGGTCAGAAGGAAATTTGCAGGGCCGCTTCTGGCCTCCATTGTGGGGCTGTAAAAGCTGTAGCACCAGGCAGTTGCTGCAGAGAACCTTGTACTGAGGATGCTGTGCTGCAGCTTGCAAATGCTACTGGCTTGTCGTACTTTCAGCAGAATCCACAGAGCATCCTTACTTTTCTGAGATATCCAACATTTGTTTCACTGAAATCTGAAAAGGAAATGACAGCAGGATTCAAAACTGCAAGGACATGCAAGAAACCAAAACATTTTTGCCACCATTTTTTATTCCAGTTACTTTTTTCTTCATTAATGCCAAACATGGTGACATTATGTTCACATCAAGCATGTGCTGTAAAATTGCACTTGTCAAGCGTTTTGTTTGGCAGAAATGCAGAGGAGGAGATGCTGAGCCAAGAAATGTTTCTCCTTTTCTCCCTCATAAAACGGAGAGCTCAAGAACAAGTGGGTGTCTGTTCATTCTGTTATATTAGCTCGTGAGGGACTGCCAGTTTTGCCAGTACATACCTTCATTTTCTGATGGTTTTAAGTTAGTAGTGGGCATTTGAGAGGGGCTGAAATCAGGCATTAAGAAAAAGCACTGAAGGTACAATACAGCTTCTATTAGTACATTGCTTTATGGAGCAAACCAATGTCCTTATGTCTTGATCAGAATTAGACTGCAAGGTTTTGGGAGCAAGGACAACCTCTTCATTCTCTTTGTCCTAATCTATGGCCAGAACCAAGAAGACACTAGAGCAAGATAACAGTAAGCTGAGAAGCTGTATAACAAATCACTTGCCATGCCATGTAGTATTTACACGTATTGGGGAAGTCTCCTTTCTTCTACGGCTATTTGCAAACACACAATCAGAATGATACATCTCTGTGGGATTGGAAAGCCTGTTTTATCCAGTGGTAGCTTTTCTGTTAAGAAAGGCACAGAACACAAACATATGTTAACCCATGGCTGGAGAGGACAAGGAGAGCAGTGCCTAAATTATCTCACATTCCTGCAGTAGAAGGCACTGCACCTGCCTCTGCAGGGTTGCCATAGTCCACCAGACATCTCCAGGCTGTTACAGCCATATGAGGGTAGGCATAATCCTAAGGAACATCATGACTGGACAAATCAGCAAATCCTGACAACAGAAACTCCCCAAGAATCTCAAATAAATGTAATTTTATTGGTGGTGTGCCTGTCAATATCAGCAAACTCTGAGATAGCTGTGTTCTCTGTGGACAAACGTGGGGTGAAACCTTCATTGCAATTACCTAGAACAAGATTTTTCATAGAGCTGCATTTCATTCTTGATGAGTATCTGTGATATATATTACAGCATTATTTTCCTTTAGGGACCAGCCATCCTCTCTACTGGTTTGTCTTACAGGCTTAACAATGCTTAAGACTAACCCCCTGAGTATTCCATTTAAACACATTCTGAGTTTTCCAAATATTTTTCAGGGCAGATTATTGCACCTGAGTAATAAAATCACAATAATAGTTTCTAGCTGGGTGAGAAGAATTTAAAACATATTTATCTTGAAATAGTGTAAGGAAAGCACACATTACTGTTAAAAAGTAATAATTAAACTGCCTCCGTTCTATCTGGAAGCACAGAGTCATTATAAATAAAGATAAACAAGTGCAATATAAAAACCCCAAACATTTATTCATTTTTAATGGACTTTTAAGTCAGTTTCTCTAGTTGTTGATGAATGTAATAAAATTAAATTAAATTAAAAGAAATGTCAAGAAGAAAACAAATTTAAAACTAACAAAGCCCACCATAAATTTGCAATTACTTGTCCATTAAAGGTCTTGAAGAAAGTTCATTTCAGCAAGGATAGAATTGACACTATTGGAGCTTTAGCAGGAACAATTATTATCATTGCAAATTACTTAAACTATTAAACTGAGAATAATTCAGAAATATCATTAGCAGTCAAATTACTTAAAAAAAACTTGTTTTCTTTCTCCTTTGTTTAATTTAAACTTAATGTCTGCTTATTCTCACACAAGCAGAAAATGCTGATAAATAATTCCAGAGCATGCCTAAACATCTCCCTTCACAGCTAGCTTCTAATTTGATCTCAGGAGACCCTCCTTGGTAGCTGAATAAAATATTTTCATTTATTCTAGGAGAGCCTACATCACCATACGTTTCTAATCTCATGTTGCTTGGTATTGCCGCTAGATGAGGTCCTCAGCAAATCATTAAACTTGTTCAATAACAACTTTACAAAACACAAGAGATTCGCCCTTAGTGAAACAAAGAAGTTTTTCAAGCATGGGAGAAAAAAAAACCCACACCAAAACTTTAATAAGCTAACTCGAGTTTCTAGGGCAGTTTCAGAGATTATTTAACATTTTAAACTTCCTTATGTGAACTGTAGAAGAACAAGGAGACTTCAATGCAGCCTCAGCATGGTTTGAAGAAGCCATATTTTCACGTTAACATAAAATACAAGTGATAATGCTTTTCCGATTGGATCAAATGTTTTGTCTTGGTCAGCTCACAGTGGCCATTACATGTTCCCTGCATTTGAAGAAAATAAGGTCTTTTTAAATCTAAGGATTTCTCCTCCCAATCTTATCTTTCTAACAACTAACTATATTTCCTGATGATATGATAATGTAAATGACTTTGCTATGGAATTCATGAATCATCAAGATATGATTTGAAGAGAGGAAATTAAACACTTGATTCAATTAATCTTTCTTATTAGGCTAGAAATTCATGATTTGCACTCCTAATAAATATGATGTGAGATTGCATATGCATTAATCACATAAGATTAATACCCATTATTATTCTTTATATTAAATAACACTGGATTCAAGTGACCCAGACATCAGCTCCCTGATCAGGGAGGGATGGGGAGTACTGTGGATGGAAGTGGTACACTCTCCCAGAGGAGAAAAGACTTTCATTGCTTGACAGATCATCCATCTTCTTTCTTGGCTTTATTGTATTTCTTCCATATTGATGGAAGGGCTTTCTCTCTGGGCAAAGTTTGTTGGGTCAAGTGTTGAAAATTAAACTTAAGTTCCCTCATGCAACAGTAGGGAATAAAAATGCAGTGGAGCAAAGAAGTAATGCTAGGAGGCTGGATTAATCGAGGTCTATTAAGCATCTAATCACCTGAGATCATGGAGATCTTTAGGTTAAGCATGCCTTTAAAATATTATTTGCACTACATTTGTAGAGATTAGTTATTTTAGGGTTTCTTTTATTGGTTGAAGATGGCATTTCTTATATTTGTTATAACTGTGTGGGAGTTGGTAGGTAGGTATATCTAGACATTTATCTGTCTCCAGATTCAGAGAATAGCTGCAAACCCTGATGGTGCTAGGTGAGCCACTGCTCCACTGTCGGTTTGTCAGGCTGGATAAGACTACACTGCTACATTGTCTGGTTGTCAGGGTAAGACTGTAGAAATCCCTTGGAAAAAAAGTATCCTCCTTCCCTGTTAGCTATGAAAAAGCCCAGGTCCTCATTTGCTCACCTTGTTAAAGCTAACTTTGAGTAAGGCTAACAAAGGACATTCTTATCCATTAAAACCTTGAATATAGCTAATTTCGCCTTCATTAGGATAAAGCGTATCCGTAAGTGAACTATCTAAAGCTTATGAGCCTTCAGAGTTGCCCTTGAAGTAAAAGTTGAAAAAGACAAAAGATTTTCTCTATGATTTTTGTCCAGATGTAGTAAGAAACTATTTTGGTTAAAATTATTTCAGTCTAGTCCTACCCAGTAGTTTCTTATGAAAGGGAACTTCCAAGAAAACCCATCATTGTTCTTTGCTTTTGGTTGAGATATATCATTATTACAAATAATACTTTTGAAATGCTAATATTTTAAGCTGGATTGTTTTTTTTTTTAAAACCCAGATAATTTTAAAGGTTTATTGAAGCTACTGATTTAAAAAAAAAAAATCCTCAAGCTATTAAGAATCTTGTTAAAGTGATTTTTGGCAATGGTAAGAGTTTTACTCCACTTTGAACCTTGAAAATCAAAAAAAAATAGAGAGAAATAGGCAAATGACAAACAGCTATTTTGAGTTCTGGCAAAGGACTTTTATGCAGTATGCTGGTGTATTCCTTAAGCATGAGCATGTCCAGGAACGGACTCTTCATATGTGGTGCTGGGCTCTTCTATTTTGCATAACCTCATTTCCCTTGACGATTCAACCTCAACTCATTTCTGATTTCTTAGAAATATCTCTGAGTAGGGAGAAATCAAAATGTTTGTACACCCACATAATCTTATTTTCACCATGACTATTTCTTTGTTTTGGGGTTTTTCTGTGTTTGTTTTTTTGTTTTTTTTTTTTCTCTTCTTTTCCAAAGGATAGTGAAATTGCCATATATGATGCAACAGAAGTTATCTTTGAAAACATATTGGGAAGAAATACAGCATCTCCACTGCTTTGTCAGAAAAGTTAATTTATTAAAAAAAAAACCCTGCCTGATAAAGATGTCTGCATAAGATATTGATTCCTGAAATAGAATTTTCCTTTGCAGTATTTGTGTGTGTTTGAACTTTTTATGCATTTAGTTCTGCCTGCAGCCTCTGTCAGAAGAGTATATGCCTTAGGTGCCTTTTTGCTTTGTCTTATTAGGGAAGGAATATAGCTGAGATGCTGGTGTGAGGAAGCATAGCTTTCTGCTTGCTTCTGTATTTTCTGAATTGGTAGTAGTGTCTCTGCGTGACTTAATGATGGCTATCACATATAAAAATGCCAATCACAGACTATAACACTATTGTTTAGATACTAAACAGTCATTATAAAAAGGTAGTATATCTGCATTCCCACAAGTAGATTACAGTTAAAGTAGAGAAAAAACAGTGACCTTTACATAACTCCTGTTTTTATCTTTTCTGTGCAATATTTTGTATATGATTTTTTCCAGGGAAAATTGTAGGACTTGTAATTTGTCCACTGAAGGAAAAAAATTTGAATATAATTGAGAGAAAGGATATGAAATGATAGACTAGTAGCACACACGATATCGCTATATTTAGAATCTCTTGCTAATTATGGTATTTCTTGCATTTTGTTTGATATGTTATGTCAAAAGGTCCACGTGAATGTTATTTCAGGGAATGTTTGTTGAGCAACTATCAGGCTTCTGTCTGCAAACTAATTATCTTTGTTCTTTCTGGTTTGTTTTTTATGTAAAGTGTAATAATCTGAAACTGGTTTACAGCAGTTGTGTCCTTTACAGAGCCATTACTTTGTGCTACTTAAAACTGGCTAGTTAAGCTTTAGTTCATATGCACGTGTCTCTTTCCCTTTCTATTCTAATTTGAAGTGAATTCTGCAAGGTAAAAGTGATGAGAGCATCATAGATGGAGATTCCCTGTAGTCTAAACTGGCAGTTCTGCTGAGCTCTAGGTACAAGTCACCTTGGAGCAATTTGGAGGGGGGTTTTGTTTTTATGTTGCTTGCAACACTGCCTGCCAAAGAGTAATTTGAGACTAGAGGGTGGGTACTTGGCAACTTTTATCTTGGAGGTGACAATGCAGAAGCTGCTAATTAGTGAATGTTGTTTGTATCAACTTGATGTAGAATTCCAGTCTTGCATGTGAAAAGTGCACAGATTTCTTTGTGCCAAATTGGCCTCCATGTGAGGATTGGGTGGATCCAATTAATGTCAAGTAGTCCTGTGTACTGTGTTTGTATAAACTAGAGTGTGATATGCTTACATGTGGCATCCTTTCCAGATGATGCACTCAACTATGAGTAGGGATGAGATAATGAACACAGAGCATATTTCTTTCATCTGAAATAGACAAAAGATTGAATTTGTTCTGAACTAGATCACAAACTACTACACTCACCTTTTTATTCTCTTCACATGCCACATGGTCTCAGCCACCTATGGTCCCCTTATCTAGTTTGCACCAGTTACTTATCCAGTGGATTTCTTAATACACCTCATTTAAAAAAGAGATGCATTTGCCTCATTTCTGGAAATCGGGATTATTATCGAAAGTGTGACAGATAGCTTGTTACTCAAAAGCTCTGACAAGCACCCACTTTCTTGATGTTTGCCAGAGAGAAAGTACAGTGCCAACTGCTGTATTGTTTATTTGTCTCAGTACTAATAGAAGAAAAGGAAATTTTGTCTTATTTTGTTTTAATTGGAGAAAAAGAGCTGGGCAAGAAGGATGCAATGCTCATATCATCATTCTGTGGGAACCTAGACAAATAGTACCAGTGGGATATATGAGCTCAAATTGTAAAGAAAAGATGACAGAACAAGCATGGGGAATTTGAGACCAAAGCTGGACAACAATATAGATTAATGAGAACAAATCCAATCACACACAGAGGCTGAAGTGGAGCTTTAGATGGTTATTAGTTGTTTAAGGAATGCCATCTATGTTGAGAAATTTACAATGTCAAAGATAAAGTGGACCTCAGATCAAGATGGTCCTTTGATTAGGAATTAGGCTGTGGGCTCAAATTAGGTTCTGGACTTCACAGTGGGAAATTCCTACTGCATGGGATCATACCATACATCGCTGTAGATCCCAGGTTTGAGCAAACATCATGATGTCCTCTTTGCCTGGTATTCTGTTCTGTGTAGTTGCATTTAGATACTTTCCTGCAGATTCTTGCTTTTAATATTGCCTTTTACACTGGCTTACAACTGTTGACCTAACCTTATTAACTCCAGCATCTTTCACCTGATGTAGATTATGAGTAGTATTTTATGGGAGCCTTGTGCCATCTGCATTATATTCAGCCTCTCAGTGAACCATTACTCATATTGTGGGGAAAACACCTTACCTTTGGTTTCAGTTAGACATGGCCCAAGCTTCCTGCTTACCTTTGTAGGATCAACTACAGAAGAGGTAGTTAATGAAACTGATGTTCCTAATGGATGCCTCATTCCCTGTTCAGAAAGATTGGACTTCTGAGTAATGTCAGCTCAAAAGCTGTTACTCAGGAGATATTTGAGCATGTTGCAGTATGAAGATTTGGAGAAGGGTTCATGGGAAGACAAAAGAAGTAGGAAGTCCATTGATCTTCAAAGCTGAGCTGTCACAATAAAGTGGAATATACTCAGTGCCTGGTCTGTGGCCCAGGGTTGGGATTATTTGCAGTGGAGCATATTTCAGTGAAAAATGACTGATGAGTGTCTGAGTGCCAGAATCAGAAAAAATTCACTTTGTCAAGACATGGGCCTGTAAGACTTAACCAGAAAACAAAGCTCTTTCTGAACTGTGGCTTGCTCAAAGTTATAGTTAGCTACAGGACAGTGACTTGTTAATGTAGGTTGGGACAGGCTGTTTTTGGCCCATGTGCCTTTGTACCATACTTCATTGCTTAGAACTTCTGCAAAGGTAAGTAATGGGATTAATAAAAGCAAAATTTTTCTTGCAAATGAATGTATTTCAAATAAGCCAATAATTAAACAGGAGACACGATATTTATAACTTTGCTTGTGTTTTGGTTTTGGCATTTATATGTATATTTTAAGTTACTAAAATCTCTATTCAAATTCATGGGGAAAAAATAATTAGCCAGATAGACCAGGTCTGTTTCTGTTGATTATGATTTATCTATCTTTCAATAAGCCCTTTGGTAGAGCTGGGGATAATCCATTACCTCTACACTTTTCTGAACATCTGAAGTCCTGAAGTGACTGAATTTTGAAAAATGAACATACATCCTGTATGAACCTTAAAACCATTATACATGCCAGTATATAAAATGAGGGTACTTACCTCCAGTGCTATGTTCACTTTTGGTTATCGTATCTTAAAAATGGATGTAGCAAGAAAAGTGTTAGAGGACAGCTAAAAGAAAAGATTTCTTATAAGAAGAGGTTAGAACAATTATACCTATTTAGCTGAGAAAACAGAACGATGAGAAGAGACATCATGGAGTATCATGAAATTGTGATAATATTACAGATTGACTTCTTCATAATTTTCTTCATTTTACTATTAAAAAGCAACTATTTTAATGCTATTAATGCAAAATGATAACCATTTTCTCACTGCAGAAGACCCTAGATGTTAGCAGTGGTTAAATTAATCCATATATATATGTGTCTGTGTGTAACAGGTCATACATGCAAGATTTGTAATGCAGCATGAGAATTTACCATTTTTAAAATGTTCATAAATTAAAGATCTGTCTGTAGTTTAAAGGAGTTGGTATCTCAGATGGGGAACTTCACCACAAGTCCAGTAAACATACAAATACTGTTGAGTGCAGAGCTTGCAAAATATTCTGTAATATTTCCGTGTTCACTGCATGTTTCCAATTTTTCACACTTCCTTTACCTTATTTTTGGGTGGAAATATGGGTTAAAATCCCACCTGCATCAAACAAAACAAATCTGAGGAGGTTTGTACCCTAGCAGGTTGACATGCAGTACAACAACACTTCAGAATTGATGAAGACAATACACTTAAGATCCTCATTGGAATAACAGCAACAGCACCACTAGAGAGTTTTTCTTACAATGCAAACATTTGACAGTGAAGTCTATAGCTGAAATGGGTTTCAAAAGAAGGTAAGCAACTGAAACTTCCATTCTGGAAAGGGCATCAGAGACAGAAATTCACAGGTAGGATCTGATGGGATCCACAAAGACAAGTGACTTGCTGAAAAATATGTCATCGACATCAGAGAGCGGCCTGGAGTGTCCTGCCCTGTGCCTCACAAAAACCTCTGCTGCTTCATCCGACTGACCAAAAGATGCTGCATTTCCATTTTAGGCAGATAATATTAATTATTTCCATTTGTGTAGTTTGACAATTACTTCAGTCTTTATTTCACATGTGATTTAACCTATTCTGATGAGAATCTAGAGTTAAACAGCAATACTGGGTCTTCCAGACCCAGACTAGGGCAACTATTCTTCCAAGGCCACAAGGACACGTGGTCAATTAGGATTACTCAGTAAATTGTGAAATGCTGGTAGTGAGAGCAGAATGCCTTTCCAACAAAACTATGACACTGGGAAAAAGTTTTTACCAATAAATATGAATGTTTCTCTGAATGGAGATAGCTGGATTATAAATGAATATGAGAGATGACTTGCACAAAAAGCAGTTCAATTGTGAGAGCTAATGTGCTTGCTCACTTGGTGCCATGATTTTTGTTTATTTTCTGTCCTTGAGGTTTTGGGAAGAAGATACCAGGACAGAATGGCTCTCAGCACTCATTCAAATTTCAGAACTCTGAAGTGCTTAGCATCCTTGCATGTGGGCCAAAGTAATTGTTTTAAAAATATTTGTTGTGTTCATTTCAGAACAAAATGCAGCACACAGATGAACAATAGGACCAACAGAATGAAAAAGATCCCTTGAAGCTGAATCCATTTTTGTGTGAGAAATAATCTGCACATTCCATTCTTAAAAATGGTCAGAACGTTTTCCAGGAAGAATAAATGCTCTGCATTCAGATCCTTGAATTTTGAAATTTCTGGTTTTTTTGTTTGTTAGTTTGTTTTTACAACTGCAAAACCATCAGATATATTTAAGAGTGGTTTCTCGGGGAAAATGTCTGTAATTTTGGAAAAGCTTTTTCTTCTCTAGCTTTGTTGGAAATAGTCTGGCTAAAACAGCTTCTATGAGACTAAGAATGAGCTTGAAGTATATGTAGCTGAATTCAGTACCTTAATCTAACTCAAATGAGTTAGAGCAAAATATTACATGTGGTAATCTTACATCATAGATCTTTGTTTGGAGAGCATCCAGACATGTTGCTAGTATTATCTTAAGTATGTTCTTGATAAGTGCTAATATTGATATCTATGTCTCTCAAAAGAGAGATATATAGATGTGAACAGGTTTTTCCAGTATGTGTCTCAATTGAAGGAGACTTAACAACCCTTTTTCATCTGACCTTTTAAAGTAGCATAGTGGGCAATAACCATTAACTGATCAAATATGAGAAATGTCAGGTGTGGAATAAGCACTGACAGGGAAATATTTCATCTCTTTAAGCTTGTGAACAATCACTGAAAAACCTTGGCTCCTATTAAGGCTGCTTTTTTTCCCCCCAAATATTCAATAATGGTATGATGGGTTGCCTCATGAAGCATTACTCTACAAAGCTAAATTTGAAGCTAAAAAGAGATCAAACAGGCTAAAGTACGGTATAATTCTGAGAAATTCATCTTTGTTGCTTACCCAGATATTCTCATTTTCATCACACAGTGCCAGGTCTCATTTAGTAATACATTTAATAATTCTAACAACCCACTTATCTACTTTTCTTTAACATGTACTGCATAATCACTCTCAGATCATCATGTGTCACTGTAGATTCATTTCCCTTCTGTTAATCCAAATAATTAAAGTTAATAGTGATTTTTTTCAAAAAATAGGGCGCTTTGTACTTAAAGCTCATGCATGCTACAAATCTTTGATTAGACAGACACTGTATGTATTTCGTAAGAATTTGTAGCAAAGAGAAGGATGATGTAGAGTCAAGATCAGAAGTCACTGTGTATGCTAGGGGGCTGATTCCTCTTTGTCATTATTACTTTGTAGTTTTCACATTGACAAAGTCCACTGATGTCCATGCAGTTACTCTTTATGACAGTCTCCAAAAAGTTCTGAAGCATCAGACTGCTCCTTCCCCAGGGCAGACCTGGGCAAAGCATGCTCTGCACCAAAACCAGTGCCGGTACCCAAAATCTTTACAGTGTTCTGCATAAATATGAGTTCTACTGCTCCTAAACACATCCAGTGCATCGGTCATGTTATAAAAATAGAAACAATCCCTATACAAGTCTGGAATTCATGTCCATGTGCAGCTCTTAGAATTTGACTGCATTCTGTCTTTACATCTGTTTATAATATTTTAAAACATTTATATTGTGAAGGAAAAGCTAATTAAAAATTAGACCTTTTTCATAGACTCTGGCTCCAGCTGTTCTCTTTAAAGCAGCTGGTAAACTTCCATAAACAGTCCACCAACGATTAGCCCTGACAAATGCAGACTCTTGAGGCAAGGAGGCATCATTCCAGCATACAAAGTTCAGTGTTAACAATTAACCTGCTGACAGAGAGAGGGGTTATGTCAGGACCTGTGAGTGGGGTACCGGGACACAGACCTGAGGCCCTGTGGGGTTTTGCTGACTCTGCACTTCTGGAGCAGCCTTTGGGTTGCTGTAGATTCTGTAGTGGTTATTTCAACGTTCATCATCAGGAGCGCGAATTCAGGTTGTAGAGCTCTTGGATTTTCTTGCTTTGGGTATCTAAAAGTCAGAGGAATGTGACACAAAAGGAAGCTTTCTAAATGCTCTGCAAAAATTAAAACTGACCACAGAGAAAGGACCTCAAAAGAATAAACTTCCAGACCTCCTTGCCATATTTGCTGATGGCTGCTCATCAATTTTCAGGCACATTTTTCATTATTTGCAAGTATAAACTCGGCACAGTTGTGGATCAGGACCACTGTGCACTTAAAACACAATAGTGTAAATTCAAATTGATTCTGCATTTTGCACAGAGGAGAGGGGCCTCACCAGAAGCAATATAAAGTAAAGGCCTTTGGGGTACCAGTTTAGGTCCCGGTTTGGCACCAGAAAGACCAGAGAAGTGGGCAGTAAAAATGAATTGTAACTTGAGGATATTTTAATAACAGCTGCTCTGTTTTCTTTCTTAGTGCACTTTTATTTTATTTGCACTTTTGTAGTTTCATCTTGATGACATGGCTATTATTTTATAGCAGTTTCAAGCAGTTAATTAATGAACTGCACACATGTGACATGACACCACCTTGCCCAATTATCTCTGGCATCTATTTTTATGGTACAAAGCACTGCCGCTTTGTGAATTATTTTAGATTGTAAATTGGCTCTGGAAGCTGTTATTTTAATAGCCAAAACAATACAAGAGCAGTGCTTGATGGCTGACATGCAGCAATGACAAATTGCCATGCATGATCTCATGAAATCCACCAAAGGACTTGGAGACATTAGATAATGCTTCTCTGTTCTTTAGATGTAAATGTCTCTCTTGTTAAATCCACAACACGTTATGAAGTCCTTTAAAAACAAATTGCCATATTGCTGACAACCTGTAAATGACTGAGCGGTAGAGAATTAGGAAGGGAATGTATAACACAATTTGGAACTGACTTTTCTCAGAATCTCTTGGCTGGTAATAGCAGACCAAAAATATTGTTGGGTACCTACCAGAATTAAACACAAAGTAAAGACAAATACTTTAAGGCTGAGTAGTGTCTGTTACTGTATTGTCAACCTGGTAAAGGCGAATGCACAATGCCTTGGGTAACCTGGGTAGAAATCATGTCTTGATGGCCCCCATCCTCACTTCTTAAGGAATAACTGGAGGAACAATGAAAGTGTAGGTAAATCCTTGTGTATTCCCTTGTCAGTTGCATCAGAAGTGAGATATGATTGGCTGGTGTTTCCTCTCTAAAACCAAGATTTTTCTGTAGTTTTTTGTATGAATCTCTGTGCCTTGGTCATCATATATGACTGTACTGACCTGCCAGGCTCATATATAAACCCAAGGCTTGGTTCTTTTGCACGACCTTTTTGAAATTCACACTATGTCTTACAGAAACACTTTTTTTTACTTCCAGATTTCTTCCTTCAGTATTGCACAGCTTACAGCCAAAAGCCTTCCTCCAAAATAAAGTTGTAAAAGAATCATTGGTCTGTTTATGGTAAAAACCTGCCTGAAAAAATTTCAAAGGGTTTTGAACATCTAACTGAAGGAAAACCCTTTCAACCTGTTTTATACTTGTTGGACCAGAATGAATCATCACTTTCAAATTGCATATGATATCAATGAACATATCGCCTAAATTTTATTATTTTTATGCACTATATTACAAATGCATTAGTCACTTACTGTGAATATTCATAGAAAAGTTCCATCATCTAAACTTGATAAAAGTATTTCCCAACAATTAAATACATTTTAATTTTGATCTAGAAGTGCAAATTCTATTTCTGCTACTTTACAAGATGAGACATATGCTTTTAAAAATTAATTTCAAAGATGTGCACAAATTGCCAATTATGTGTAAGAATTGAAATACATTACAGCTGCTGAATGAATTTCTCTCTTTGTATAAATGCAGAGGACGTGTTCTCTCTCACAGATATATCCTTCATGCACAAATATACACATGTATTGGAATACATTCACAAACAAAAGATTCTGAGAAAGAAATGAAAAGAATGTTTTCAGTTCAAAATGTGATCCTTTATTAGGAATTTCTCATTACAATATGATTCTATATACGGATATGTTGATGTAGAATAAGAAGCAGAATTATAAATGCAAACATCTATTCACTAAAAATAGTAATAGGTAGAGCAAAAAGTCTGTAGTTTGGGAGTGGTTTGAGACTCATTTTTGTTAGGAAGCCAGAAGTTCAAATGCATTCCCTAGTCTTTTAAAATCTTCTCCGTATCACAGGAGTTCCTTTAATTTATATGCATTAGCCTTTCCAGACCTTTTTCCCAGGTCCATGGCAGTCCCTCACTGCCTTTTTCCATTTCACCAGACTTTCATGATCTACTTTTATTGTTTGCTTTCTATTTTAGACTTTTTTAACAGCTCCCATTACTGTAGTATCTCAGCAGCTCATATTCCTCACTGTACTCATCCTTACAATACCCAAGTGTAACTGCATGAGAAGCAAGGGAAGTACTATTATCCCCATTTTATAGCTCAATAATTGAAAAAAAGAAAGACTCAACCCCATATCTGCAACGGTATTTAGGTACCTAATTCTCATTGAAATCAACGATAGTTAGATATCTAAATAGAATTGTGACTTTGATGGAAGGAGAGCTGGAACCAGACCTTCAGTGACTGACCTGCTCATTAAAACGTCCTCACATAATGAATCCTTTAAATCAATCACTTTCTGACCCTTTTTATATCTTCTCATCAGTCATAAACAACTTATGTGAAGGTGCTTCTCATCCACCTACCATATATATATATACGTGAATATCTTCTGCACTATAGGTATTTATTGTCAATATTTTGTGTGCCTTGGACTGCAAAAGAATTTGGGATGCATGAAGGGGCAAATGGCTATGGAAACTCCAGAGTTCCATCAAAGACAGCCTGCTACTTTTAATTAACCTTGGCAGGGAGGAAATCTTAAAAGTCTAGAAGCAGAGAAGCAATGGCTCCTGCAACTGGGAAAAAATGACACTGGATTACAAAATCATGTTGATATTTGTGAAACTGAATGGAAGAGAAATCACTATGAAAACTGGAGTATAATTCACAATGCTCCATGTAGTTCCTCTCTCTAGCAATCACTTAATTTTGATAGGGTACTGATTTAACACTTTTTGAAGTTCTCTTCATGCCAAATGAGAAAAAAAAAACCAAAGTCAAGAGGTGTGCATACTGACCAGAGCAAAGGGAATGTGGGGTTTTTGAATAAAGGCATCTTCAAGCCTCTCTATATTCCTAAAAAATGGGTTATGCAGACAGTATTTTAGTGCAAGTCTAATTATGGTATTCTTCAGAGAATCCTTTGAGAAGACATAAACACATGCATGACTGGAAGCATTTAGGAAGAAAAAGATTATTTCCATAGCTGTCTTTGTAATGCAATTGTTTTAAAATAGCAGAAATAATACACAGTACAGATGCAACACATCTGCTCAGACATCTCTGCTTTTCAGCATGTTAAAGCGATTCAGATGCTCTAAATTATGATATACTGTTGTGCTTGGAGTCATTTGAACAGGCCCTCTGGTATCTAAAAGTAGGAAGTCTGTTTCAGCCTTAGAGATTTTGATTTTACCTCCATCCTTACAACTGAGGTTTTTAAAAATTTTATTTCTCTCCTTTGAAGAGACTTAGAGTAATTTGCTGTTATCTTCTTTAAAATAACAGATAGAATGACTTTACACTAATGTCAGAGATGTTGGATGGACAACTTAAAAATGGTAAGCAGCAGGTAGAGAAATGCCTAATAAAAAAAAAAAAAGCCAAAAAACCCAGCTGGTCAGGGCAGCGCTGTCTTCTTTTCACACTACCCCTTCTCCCGCCCCCCAAATTTCAATATCAAAGCATAATGTACAGAGCCTAGTTTAGATAGGGACTCAGATATTTCCATACTCACATCATGTTTATCCAATGAAGCATCAAATGCAGCGCTGATGAAAATTAATTTTCTTGGTTTTGCTTAGAGAGCTTTAAAACCGTTCAGGCCAAGTGAGCCAACTTCAGAGCTAAAGAGGCAGGCCCAGATAGGCATAAATTACATAGAATTATGAGAGACTCTGAGTAAAGATTTAGGGTGATTTTATTCTACAGGGATGAATACATTGTTAGTTGCAAGTTGCAGAAGTAGTGATGGAGGGCTAGGTAAAATGAAGAGACCAAGAAATGCAGAATTAGGTGCCAAGTAATGCAGAATCAGACAAAGTTGCCAGCTAGTGCACATACTGTTAAAAAACCCTTACTTGGAACAAAGAAAGAGAAAGTAAGCACAGAGGAAGAAAGAAAAAGAAAAACAAAACCCTCTTTAAGTCTTTGGAAAATGTTAGAAGTCATTGATTCAAGATTATTCAAGTTCATACACAGAAGAGCTTAGATAAGATCAACCGGATAAAAACTGTGATATTTGTCATTTCTAATTCCAGTAATTAAGTGCTGTTCTAATTCTACTTGAGAAGGCCTCAGTGGGATTATAATAATGGCATAATGATGGAAACAAAGACAAAGAAAGGATCAGAACTACTACAAAAAGAAAGGATATTGAGCAATTCATGACACACTGGCAATGACTGCCCTTAAAAGGTTAACCTTTGCTGACAACTGCTGTAACAATGGTGTGCAACAAATCTTGTTCCCTATGTATTTTCAAAAAAAAAAAAAAAAAAAGGAAAAGACAGAAATAGCTGGATACATCAGTGATATTTCTTGCAGTTCCTACTGATGGCATCTTTCATAAAGATCATAATTTTTTTAGATGGTTGATTTTTAAAACAAAATAATTTTTTGTCAAAAGTTAGCAGTTTATTGACAATAAACCTACCAGCTTCTAAAAGCAGTAGAAGAGGGAGAAAGAAAAAAAATAGAAAAAAAAACCAACAACTACCTCACAATTAACAAATTACTGGGACAAACATCAGAGTTGCAGGATATAAGACTCAAGGAGTTAGACCTTGGTGACTTGCTCCATAGGTGATCTTGCCTGCTGTTTCACTCTTCTTTTCAGTGGCCCTGAAATGTCTACAATGTATGCAAGATGGACAGACCCCACAGGAAAGTGCTAAACCCTTGATTTACTGTTACCTTTGAATGTTACACAGTGGAAGAATGACATTCATGTGACTATTGTAAGAAGAGTGTTTTAACTCTTCCACATTGCTTCAAGCCGTCTGGTCTCGGTTCATCTCATGGAAGAATAGGGAATTTTAGAAATCATAGAGATTTTAGCAACCAGGAAAATAATTTTCCTTGCCAAGCCTGGTGTAGAAAAGAATCAGTTTTGTTTGCCTCCGAGGACCTCTGGAATGGGAGTGCCTTCCCTTCAGACCTTGAAAGTCACATTGCTTCTCACCATCATATTGCTGGGAAATTTTATTATATGCAAATTTGCATCATTCTTATTCCACTTTTCTCCCTTTCACTCCATCCAAGTTATTTTGCCATCTCTACATTGAACCATTATTCAATGTCCCATAGAGGGTATAATGCACAGTCCTTATTAAGATACACATGTTCATGGAATAACCCAAAGCTCATTAAAAAGATAAACTTATATTAGAGTATTCAGTGCTATTCTCAGAGCATGCACAAAATATGGAGCAAATATTGTACTTATAATTGCATTTTAATTGAGCTGTATCTGGTATAAAAAGATAGTTGCATATGGACTGTCAACTTGAATAATATTTTAAGGTACATCTTTTAATTTTACTGCTTTTACTGTTACTATTACAGTTTGAGAAAATTTCCCCACAGCTGTTTTTATTTTGTGAAAATCATTCATCCCATGAGCATGACTGTAGCTGTGTGCAGTATACATAAATCCTTATGATCATTAAACACGTGTAGTTAAGGACTGTTGTGTATCCATACATGTTTCATTTTCTTGCTTTGTGTTTAATTTTTCAGTGACTCTCTTATTATTTCTATATCTCAACTGTAGCACAAAAGGGAGATCTACAATTAGCAAATAGCTTAATGCCATCCTGTTCGCTGCCACTGCTTCAAGCTCTTTTGAACTTTTAAGAAATAGAATTAGCTGTGATTTTGGCTCAAAACCTACATGTCCTGCTTCTTCCTCATAATTTTCCCCAGGTTTTGGGTCCCTTGTGACAATAGTCCTGTCCTATAGCCCTATAACACCTGGTGCATCACTCTCTCACACAAACTCTCTCACAGGTCTCTTATTCCTAAGAGCAAGTTGCCTTTGCTTCTTGCACAGAGTCTTTGGTACTGTCACCTTTTCCTTCCTTTTACAGAACCTGTAATATTTTTCTCCTTCCTCCTGCAGCTTCACTGACTAGCCTGTCCCAGCTCTCCTGGCTTTTGTTTCAGTTCCTCTGCTCACATAAACACCCTGGGCTTCCTTCCTGCACTGCTGCTTTCCCCTGAACAAACCTGGTTATTCATCACTTCTTCCCAGGCTCTCACTTACTTGTTTCTCCTTCCTAGAATTCCTAACTGTTATTTGACAATCCTCAGGCTGAAAATGATTTTGACATACAAAGGAACACATTTGCTAAGCAACAGCCAAGTCTGACTTTACTGGGTTTCAAATGAAACTCAAGTGAAACAGCAAATTTTCCCAATTTCAGTGCAGAACTACAAAGTACTCCTAATATTTTCCCAAATGTGAGAGCAACAAAGAAGCAAAAATTTGTGTGAATGCAGCCTGCATTGATACTGAACACAGGAAATTTTGTGTTCTTTCAGATTTTGCAGAAAATATTTTATAGAGCTCCCCTTGATTATTTTCTTTTCACTAACATAGTCATTCCAGCCTGAAGAACCCACCTCCATTTGGCTTAGGCTTCACTAATTTAGCAATTAACATTTAAGAGCCAGATTGTTTTCCCAAACCCAAGGGCACTAGTGAAAGAAGATATTTTCTGATCTATAACCTCATTGATATCTCAGAGCTCCTAAAACTTTACTTTTTTATTCTAATAATTTTTGCTGATGCAGAAGCCAGTCATAACTATATTGCAAGTAGCAAAAAGCTACACAATACTCTCTAGTCAGACAACATTTATTGTGCCGTAATTTGTTCTAAGACAATAGGGGAGATGCAAATTCTAGAGAGGCATATTAATCTGTAGGTCAAACAATAACAAAATATTGAAAAACTGTCTTAATGATTTTTTACATGGTGGTGGAAAAGCATGCAATTCCATAGAGGGATGCTAGCGATCTCATAAACCAGGAGAATAAAGCTGAGAGGTTTATTAATGCCACCAAGGCCCTGAAATAGAATTTGTTTTATATCATGTACAACTATATAGGTGTTTATTATTTATAACACATTCTTCTTTTTTAAAGGTCTCCATTCTAAGCCCTCTTCTGATGCTCCATATCTTGCTTTTTCCCATTGGTTTTAAACAGCAATTGTATTCCAGATGCAGCTTTAAATGGTGCTGTGTTAGCTGCTACCTCTCACTTTTTATTACAAAATTTAGTCTATTATACCAGCAGTATTTTTCATTGAAAAGTAAAAGTTAAAAACTGCTGACTTCTTTGGGCATGTGGAAAGAGACTGCTCTGTGCATGCCATATGGCGCTCAGCACCTTGTAGGATCAGGCCCTAAACACTAGTAAATCGCAATTTACTGACGGTGCGTACTGTGCAGACAGGGACAATCCACTGCTCCTGCTCAGCCCTGGTGCTGAGCCTCCTTTCTGGTTTGAGGCAATGACTACTGACAGATGTCACTGCTATTCTTGGCAGTCAAAATTGCATGGGACCATATTGTAAAATGCTCAGCGGGGTAGGTGGGTTCCTAGCACTTGTGGAACAGGCTGCCCAGGGAGGTGATTGAGTCACCATCCCTGGTACTTAGAGATATGGTTTAGCACAGGACAGGAATGGTTGGACTCAATGATCTTGAAGGTCTTTTCCAACCTAGTGATTCTGTGAAGAGAGCCTGGTACTCTGCAGAGCAGAGTATGTGTGCCTCTTCCTCTATTCTAAAAACCCAGTGGTAACAAAGAAAGTGGTACAGAAGGGCCAGTGGTGAGGTTGTAGAGGCAGCCTTCTCTCATCAGAGAGTGGTGGTACACCCATGAGAAAGAATCCACTCCAGCTTAAAGGCTTGTTACTGCTGTTAGACCCTCTAACACACAGGGCAGCTGCCCAAAACTTGGGTCACGCAGGAGCATTTCCAGCAGGACCTCCAACACATCCATCTCACCCTGTCCATGGCAGAACTGCTAATGACAGAGGAAGAGCCAACACACACCAGGGACACAGGGCAGGCCCTATCTGCAGAGGTTCCCTCTGCCAGCCTGACCCCACACACCCCAAACTCTTTTGTAGCACAGTATTCAGGTCAGCTCCAAGCAACCTTTTCTTCTGTCACCCCTGTTAAATTAACTATCTATTGCACAATAACCTGCCATTATAGGGGACTGGATATAGTGACCCTGCAGACACAGTACTCCTAAACCCTGCTGCAGCACTGTTCCTGCAACAGCTCCCTTGCTATCCACCCTCAAACCATTGAAGGTCTAATACCCAAACCAGCCTCTGATAGCTGACCTACATGCTTTGGAGCCTGTTTTCATGGTGTGGATGAGCTGAGGAGGCCGTAGCCTCCCTGCAGGGCAGAGGAGCAGCTGTGAGAGTCAGCTGGGAGCAGAAACACACAGCCGCCAACCCTGCAGGATGTTGGTACTCAAGGTCTGGAGACCTGGGCAGTGAACAGGATTTTCTTCTGTGATAGGGGTTAACTGCATAATGTTTCAGTCTTTTAATGCTTTGATTACGCAGAAAACAAGGGTGATAATTACCTGTGGTAGTGCTTGGCTTTGATGGGAATGCTTCTCCACAAGCCTGTCAGGTGGTGGCTTCTGCCAGGGCCAGGGCATTGCAGATTGGAGGAGAGAGAATGAAGGACTCCATATAGAGCCCTCCAGTAATACCACAAGCTATCCACTCCCCTTGAGATGAGGAGTTTAACACCCATACTCAGTAATGACAGCTTTTAGAAGTACAATTGTTACTAAATATCTTCTCTACCAGTTTGTGCTGTAAGTACAGAACACTGTGATAACAAGATCCTGTTTGGTTTAATGTATAGCAATTGCTATATTCCTAGTTTTATTTTCTCCCTGCTTTTCAGTGTAATCTGTTGTGGGGGGTGTCATTATGTGGTGAATAATAACTGGAATGAAGCTCTATGTGTATATATAGAAGTCATAATAGCAATCATTGTGTCTTAATAGAAGCAGGAAGAAGTTAAAAATCTTTAGTGTGGTCTGAAGCGTCCATACTCAGTATTTCTGTGGCAATTACCAAGGAAAGACTATGCCGATTAAGTTACTCTCTTAGTGTTCCCTTGTCTGCAGAATATATCAACCCTTAAAGAAAAATAAAAATTAGGATTTCTTTCTCTAAGAAAATGGATGTCTTTTTTCCTGTATCTCAGTCTTCATTCAGTTGATATCTAGAGGTATGTACAATTAAAACACCAGATCACCCCCTTCATTACTTAGCAAAGACAGTAAGGAAGGATTAGCTAAGACATCTAGTAGACAACAGTAAATCTTCCCAAAAGAGATTACTTCAGTTAACAGCATTTTTTTTCTACGTTTCTTATGCCCCAAGATCTGCTGCGGGAAAGCTGTAATAGCTGTGCAGACCTACAGGGTTTTCAGGCACCCCCGTACAAGAAGGCTTTGAACTGTATCTCACACTGTTCCCCATCTCTGCAATGCCTCTTCTTCCCCTGCTATCCTTTTCCTACCTTTTCCAGACAGCTCATTCGTTATGCATCATGCTGCTGCTAGCTGGCCTTTTGCACTCTTGGAGTTAGGGCAGGATTTGTCCCAGTTTCTGCTAGCATACCAGCAGTGTTAATGTTTAGTCTAAAAGTTTTAAATGGCAGTGGTTTCTTTTTTTTTTTTTTAAACTTAACACCATTGTCTGCTTATAAGAAATGCTAGCAAGAGGAAAAAAATAAAGTATGTGACCTATTAAAATGAAAGATTGCCCATTCTTGTAATTACAAGTAACAGGAAGCCTGGTAGTACCTTGTTTGTTAAATTCCTCTGACCTCTTCCAAAAAAAATTGTACAAAAAGTCACAGTTATTAGTACATCTAGAGCTAAGGTCCTGCTCTATGCACATGTGTTAGTCATTTACTAGACTCCCCCCCTGCCCTTCTTAACAGAACTGCAGTGAATTGATAGCTAGATATTCAAACACTGGTGGACAATCCCCTTTAGGCTGCCTTGGAAGAACTTGCTAATAACTAACTGCAGTTCTTCTCTGGCTCAGGTTCTCAGTTCCTTTAAGCTTATAAGGGGGCCCATTTTAACCTGGCTTGATAAAAAGGACCTGTGAAGGAGTCCCAAAATGCAGAGTCCTGGTGTAACTTGGTCTAACTGTGAAAAGAGAGAAGGAGACTAAAAATTCCCTATAGTTTTCGTGTTGGACTCCCTTGTGACAGTTTAATGCAAAAACACTGGATTTCCAGGGCTTTTTCAGACCACGGTGGAAGGGGCTAAGCCTGCATGCTGCTCAGTCCCCAGGCCTTTGTCAGGGTCTGTCAGGTGTGAAGATTTAGCTCCTATTACAGGGAGTAAAGGGATCAGCTGCAAATAAAATATATGCTGTGGATTAGACAAAAGCCCTGTGCCTTTGCTAGACACACATCTATGCCAAAAGTTAAGTACCTTGGAGGACACCCCTCAGTGCTACTCTGTGACTGTAGGGTTGTTCTCAAGCCCAATTTTGGAGTCTTCTCCAGTAATTTACTTTGCTCACTCTGGAGAACTGAAGCAGTTTTCTAACATGGACTTTCAAATTTGGAAGATTGATCACATGAAAATGGAAATTACCATAATTTGCCTCCAATTTATAGGAGAAAATGCAGTCATTACCACAGTTATGCATCCAAAATATTAGGTAGTTGCAATCTGGTTGTCGGGTTTTTTTCTCCTCTCTAAAAAATAAACTGTCAGACTTCTGTTTGTATTTATAGTGTACCTATTCACCAAAAGATTTTATGTTCTGTTTCTGAACTTCGGTTAATAGGGTCTTACACGTTAGGAATGCTTATCAGCAAAGTCACAAACTTTTGGAAACCTAAGGGAAAAGAGTAACGAGGGGGGAGAAATAAAAGAAAGCATGACTTTGAACTGAAAATGTAATTTGTTATGGCTATAAAACTAACTGAAATGAGGAAACAGAAATGAGAAATGGAAATCAATGAAGTTGTTTAACATGTATGCATAGAACATAAATGAACAAATAAGCTAGTGTTGTATATATCCCTTATTAATAACCTAACTGTTTTCTGATACATGCAGATAAGCATGTTTAAAGCTAGCTTTAACAAAGTACATAAAACCTGCGTGGTCCTACATGAAGCAGAGGTTTTAGTCCCCCAAGAGTTATTAGAAGGACTGTTTACTTATTCAAGTGACCTATATCTGTGTTAGTGAACTTCAATACTATGAAAAGTAATTCGTGTGTGTATATGCACAGGGAATCATTGATCTTTATGTATGGTGAAACTTTTGATTTCTTTTGCTTCCCTTCTAAATAATAACATTATCATATCTAGGAACTTCACCTATATGCGTGTGTTTTTCTTTCCCCAGGATTACTATGCTTTCATTTATCAGATAACCTGCACCAATTGAAATGGATGTTTATTAAAATAAATCCTTGGATTACCCAAATGGTCAGGCAACCATATAAAATTTCATTAAAGAGACAAATCTAGAGAAAAGGATCATAGGCAGGACAGTTGCAGAAAGGAGAAAAATGTAGAGGAACTGCTAGTAAAGTGAGGTCTCAGAAGTAAACTTTCCTGTGTAACTTATAACATGCAGTGCCACTAGATCACTGCTAACAGATAATGCAAAGGTTCTGTATGTGAAAATAGAACAATAAATGCTATGAAGATGATTGGCTGGCAGTCTTTGCCTCATTGGTTTGAAACACCACTTGAACAGGGAACTGGGGAGGAGACCCAGGCAGAATATTTGTGCCACCACTCTGGTGTATCTCTGGGAAATTGTCATTCATATCACAAACAATCTTTCCTTTAAGTCAGTCACTGCATCCTCTTGGGTGCTTGTTGCTAATGGAGACAGAAATACTATTCTAGTCTGGATTTAATAGATTTCACACATAGATTCATTGTGCACTACTTTGTTCAGCTGAAGTAGAATTTCAACATTTTTGTGACTTTTGACACATCATCACTCATAATGGGGTCTTACTTCCAGGGAATAATGAACACATTCTTGTGCCAAATTTGAGGATGTCTTGTTCGCAAACACTATTTCTAGTTTTCTTACCACAAAATCAAATGGCTTCATGCAAGGGGATGATTATGAATAGTCCTGTCATTTCTCTAGCTTCTAACAGTGCCTCTAATAACCTTCAAACCACTTCATTATTCCTGTTCTCCCCGTGGCCACTGAAGTCACATTTAAATATGCATCTAAATATTTTAGAATAAAGATGACAGCATTAGAGAAAAAATATATTGGTGACAAATGTTCAGGCTTTGGCCTTCTTATTGGCTTAAATAAACAGCTTGAATGCAAAAGGTTATAAGCCCTGTTTTAAGCTTAATTTCGCTTTGTGATTTCAATGGTAGGTGCCCGTTTTTCTTTATTCTGACCTTAAGTGTATATATATACACAGGCACAAATGTGTACGTGTGAATATACATACATACTACAGAAGTATCTCTGCCCAGTGAACATGGCCACTGAGAAATCTACAATTACTTAGTAGTGTTTTTATATCAATTCAGGGCCAAACTGTCATCCCAAACTTCAAATTTCTTGTGGTAAGCTAATTTTGCATGACAAAAATTAGGCACCAAAGTGTAGTTTTCTTGGAATAAAGCAGGACACAGGCAAAATTCCCTACAAGTGGAGAAGTGAGCACACCTGGGAGGCTGAATGCAAAACCTGCATTGCAGATGAGTCCAAATAATCTATCTTCATTGATTATCAGGGATGATCAGTAGGTCTAAGTGGGAAAAGTTGAATTGGGGAATAACTGACCTGGGGATTAATAAAGCCAAGCAAATTCAGAGCAGTGAGGGAACTACAGCCCACTGATGCAGGTTACGTACCTGGTCTGTTGGTTTACAATCTTGAAGAGCCTTATAGGATGTGTAGGTCTGCAGCTTTCAAGGTATTGATCATGTAAGATCTCATGAGTGTGAATGAGATTTGCACTTCTAGCCCCAGGAATTTTTGGAAATATGTTTTGTTTTCTAGCAGGCTTCCGAACATCTGGAAATTCTGGCATTGTACTGTCTCAGCATAAATCATAAATGACTGGAAGTGACTTCTCCCCCTCCTCCCCCCAAAACTGGTCCTTTTGAGTATTACTGCACCACAACAAAATGAAACTAACTCCTTTGCCTTTGCAGTAGGAGGAGAAGGAGCACTTGGCCTCTGGGGAAATCCCTTCCATTTCTTTCTCCTAACTTCTGCCCATCAAATGAGAAAGAGATAAAGAGAATTTCTTGGGCTGGTACAAATAAAGGCCAATTTTTGGATCTGTTCTGGTCAGGTAAAATTGCTTCTGCTGCTGCTGTTACCACTTCCATTCTTAATAACCATTCTGTGACCTTCACTCCCCATCAATCTATCCCTGAATAGTTATTCTATTTGCAGCTTTTCCTCTAGCTCCCTTGTCCCTTGAAAGACAGCTGTGCAGTTTTTCAGGCACTGACACCGCTTCCACTGCTTGGCTGATCTTCCCGGAGGTGTCGGGGGCTGCTTAACCCTCCCAAGGCGCTTCACCAGGCTGCTGCAATTGGGACGTGTTCTCACATCTGAAGAGCTGCGCTGTGCTTGGATGTTATTGGCAGTGCCACCAAAGACTGCTACTATGCTGGGTCAAATTCTCTTTTGGTAAATCACTTCGCATTGTTTATCTTAGCAGGCTGTGATAATCTTGTATTACCCTGAGAAAAGAAAGATGTGACAGAGTACCTGAGGAGACAGTCTCAGATTGGAGAGGAATGATAAGTATTTCCAAGCCTACGTCACACTAGTACAAGAGGATGACTCAATCTCTTTCTCTCACCCATTTGAGTATTTTTTATTCTGCTCTACACAGAGAAAATAACTGAATATTAAAATCACCTTCACAGTGAGACCCATGGAGAAGGATCTGTTGATCAGAAGACCCCTGTGCTTTGGAGCAGTTCCAGCCCCAGATTCTGCTGCAAGGGCTGCAGTCAGCCTTATCTCTCACTCACTGCTGTCAAACATTTGCAAAACTGCTCTTCTAAATGTCTTAATCCTTCAATTTCTGCTGATTTGTAAATGATGCTAAACCTGCTTTTTGATAACAGTCACCTAGTAGCTCCTGTATTTGCATGTCTTAACAAATGCGGAAAGTTGCTTTCCTGCTTCTCACAGGGGACCTCAGCTTACTGCCACAGAAAACTTAACTCAAAAGACAACTAAGAAAAATAACCATCAATATACTAAGATGACTAATTGGTATTTGGTTTATAGTTACATGCTGACAATGATTAAATTAATTACAAGGCATACTGTGCTAAATTGCTAGTTCTTTTTGTACTGCTAGTGTAGCTGAGAGAACCAGAGAGGTTCTGGTTCAAAGTCTGAGTGTGTTAAAAAGATTGTTGTTAAGATCACTTGCAGAGCTGTCAGTGTGTGCATACACACACATATACACGTGGCTGCGTGTGTGCGTGAGATCTGTGTTCAGAGAGACCTCTAATGCAAAACTCTTTCAGAGAGAATGGATAGTGTTGTGCTCTGTTAATCAGCTGATGTGTTTCAGTCGAGGTGGCTTCAGTGCAAAGCGAAGTGATTCATATGTGTTTGCCCAAAGCATGTCCTCTGCAGTCCTAACAGACAGATAAACTCATTCAGAAAAGTAGGGAATGTTTCTGCCTACAAAGAGCTAAGATTGCTCTTTGAAGAAAGATAATTTTCATTACAATAAACATATAGCTTGTTTAGAACATATTTTATTTTTGAGTCATCTCCAATGACTAGACAGGAGAAAAGATGTTGCTTTGGTAATGTCCTTTTAAGGGCATTATGTTTGTTGAATATCCTATTTATCTTCTGTTAGGTACTGTATTAAGTGTTGCATATGTGGTATCATTCCTTGTGTCTTTCCTGATGGTAAAATATTTACATTTATTATGTTTAATAATTATTGGGATACATTAAATGTATTCTTGTTATTTCATATGCAAATGTTGAAGCTAGTAAGACTGAGGAGCCATTGTTACTCAAGTAGTACTAATAAGAACTGTAGAGAACCTTATAAAAAAGTGTTGGACAGGATAAATTGTTTTCATCTGCAGCTGTTTATAGAAGTTAAGAGGATGTCTTACAACTTTCAGGTTCATACCACATTAAAGACAGGAATTATGTCCCAGGGAAGGGGATTACTGTCAGGCTGAAGACAATCAGCTGGCACGGGTGAAGGTTTAAAAGACTGCACACGTATGTGCTGAGATCTGAACATACTCTGTGTGCTGTGCAGAGCAGAAAGACCAAATTTCTATATTAATCACTGTGCTCAGAACACGGTGACTCATGAAAGCACAGCTGTAGGAAGATAGACTAGTGTCACTGAGAATGAATGCCACCCAGTGCTAGGAGATCAGGACTTTGCTAGAGAATACTGAATGCAAAATTTCGGATGTCTGCCACCATTCTGACTTAGAGAAATTTCTTAGAGTATTGAGACTCTTATTCTACTCCCATCTGGACTCGGGACATTTAGAAGTGGCCAAGAGATAACAGAAGTGATAACTCTTGAAAGTTTAAATTTGGCTTACTTCAAAAAATATGGTGGTTTCTATTTCATTGAAAACTCTCTGCCTTTCTCTAGTCCACTTCAGCTAGAGCAGAATGCACCTTCAATAAAGCTCTGGTTATTTGTTTCTTACCCTCTGTATTCAACATGAGGTCTGGCAATGCTCTAGCAAGGCAAGTCAAGTTCTCCTCTACATCAGGTTAATTCTAATCACTGAGCCTACTAGCATGTGTCAGCCTTCATCTCCATGAAGAATTGATGTTCTTCCTCTCTCCATGTGCAGTGCATTCAGTTTGATTTCTGTTTGTTAGAAAAGTGTAATATATGGGTATGAAAATTACCCCTTTTCAGCTGAAGTCATGATTGTACATTCCTACAGAGTACTTCACAGCGTGGGAGGCCAGAATCAACAAATGGTCAGACATTTACAAGCTAGTTCCAATCTTCAAACTTAAAAACTCCCAAATGAGGACTTTTCAATGTAATACAAATATAATTTAATTTGAATATTCATTATTCTTCTATTAGCAAAGCTGTAACATATCGTGTGTTATGGCACATGTAGAAAATGGAACAAAAACAATGTCAGCGTGCAAAAAAAATCCAGAACAAACTTATTGAGTAATTAAATGAGAAATTCAGCTCATCATTGAGAATCATTGAGAAGTTCCAAGTCAAAATATTTGTAAGAATGATTATGAGTATCACAAGTCTTACAACAGCTGACTTGTGATAAATTAGCTGTTTTGCATACTTTTTGATGTCCAGGAACTGGATTTTTCTGCACCTATTATCCCTGTTCACAATGGAACAACAGTATTAACAAAGAGGCAGTAAATAAGATTACAATGCCCATTTCTACATCTGTACAGTAACTTCTTTAGATCTGGAACTAATTTCTACCATAAGTTGTATTTGTTGGTCTATGGATTTTGTCTTTCAGAGTTACAGGAATTCCACTGCAAATCCCATGCCAGAGTGTTGAGAAACAACAGCTCCCTTCTCTCTGATGCTACAAGGGCAATTTGTCCTTAAGCTGAAGAAGGGTAGATTTAGGTTAGATACTAGGAAGGAATTTTTCACTTTGAGGGTGGTGAGGCACTGCAATGGGTTTCCCAGAGAAGCTGTGGCTGCCCTCTCCCTGTCAGTGTTCAAGGCTGGGCTGGATGGGGCTTTGGGCAACCTCATCTAGTGGAGGGTGTCCTTGCCCATGGCAGGGGGGTGGGACTATGGACTTTGAAGGCCTTTCCCATGCAAGCCATTTTATGGTTTTACTAGGTGCTTTTCTAAAAGGACTGTCCTGATTGAAACAGAGCAGATAGTACCTAATGGCAGAGACATGTTAAAGAAATATATTGATAGATACATCAGAAAGCTCTTATAGGTAGAACAGAACCAACCAAACTGCATCATCCAGCAGTATCACATCTGCAAGGAAGGGGAATGCAAATGGTGAGAACTTATCTGTCATTGCTTATCACCACTGACTCACTAATTGTATTTTAATGATATTTTCTCAGTAGAATCACCAAAAATAGATCAGTTTTAGAATGGTAGATTCTGAACATCTGTGTTTTGCCAACAAAATCTGACCATTAGGGAACTAGAGGTTCTTTGTAGTTGCCGAGAAAATAATGACAACTCAAGCCAAGAATCAATTAAACTGAGGAGATTGTTCTATATCCTTCTTTTATGGGAAGAGAACAGGTGTTTAATAATTTACATAAATTATACAAAATCCAAGGCATTTACAGCAACCAAACATTTAGCAAAAGACATTAGTAAAGAGGTAAGTTAGCTCATGATGTTTTGTATCCCAACCAGTGCTTCTTTAGCACTTTTGTAGTTATAGGTCTGTGAGGATTTCTGTTATATATCCTATTTTCATGGATTCATAACTCAATCCTAAAAAAAAGTTCTGATTTGCATTTGGCAGGCAAAGATTTTAAATGGAGACTGGATATTTTTTTTATTAGGTTATGGGAAAAAAGTCAGTTTAATTGTCTCTAAGTTATGCAAGTATAAAAAAGGAATGTATTGCTTTCAGACACTGTTTTATGCCGCTACAACTCAAAACTGCTTTGTTTTTTTAAGGGGAAACTTTACAAGCCATTAGTCTGAATTGTGGATTAGTGCATTCGGGAAAATTGGAAAGAGAAATGTAAAAATGCTTGATTTCATACCTCTTTATAATAGTGTTTGATCTCTAGGTACACTCCATTCCTTCAGCTGAGCTTTCTTCAAGATGCAGTGCCTTGCTCTGCCATCACTTATGTAAGACAGTTCTCAGTTTCATACATTTTACATGATTTGGGTGAAAGACTTGAATCTGTTATACAATTTACATGAAATTCATCTACCTTTCCACAAACCTTTCACATTCTTAAGGATCTTGATGGGTATGTGAGTACTGAAGAAAATGGTTGAAGTTATCAAGAAAAACTCTGCAGATTGCACAGTATACAGTGTATTTTAAAGGTTAGATTCACCCTAAAAGGAAAGCATTTGTTATGTGACCAGGAAATGCTGACTCCTTTATTCTGTATCTTTCCTAAGAACTGTTGAAGTGACAGGTTTTGGAGGCACTATTCTTCACCCCATGATACACTTGTAGTATTCATGGAAGACCTAAATTGTGCCACTAAATCCTTTTAGTTTATGGCAAGGGATTTTCACATGTTTTGGTTAATTCCTAACAAGCAGCATGCTTCTTAAAGCAGCCAGAACAGCCAGATCCAAGTTGGTTTGCTGCTCCAAAATTATCTTCAGGAATAGCTGTTGGTCCCTGTATATTACAATGTGTTACAGATAGTAATACTAAATAAGACATAAAAATGTTATGTAACAATTCCTAGTGAATGAATTGAAAAAGGTTCATGGAATTGAAAAATGACATATTTGCTATGTCAGGACACTTACAGGAGGGATTTTTAGCCACTGTTGTTTATTCAACAAAAGGTTAGTAGTCTATTTTACAAAACTCTTTCAGATCAAGGAAAAAAAGTATGGAGATCACAGGTCAGTCAGTACACTAACCAGTATCAGTTAACCAAACCCTTTCTGATGACACTTTCACTTGTGCCAATGTAACATGTACACATGTGTGGTTTTGCATGTGTGTAACCAAGCATGCACTTCACACTACTTATTCATGCTGCCAAAATTTCCAAGTGTGTAAAAAATTGCTTAATGCATTTTACAAATTTATTTTACAAGTTAATGAAAAAGTCCTTTCATAGTTTATAGCAGCAATTTCAATCTTTTCTATTGGTTCCTAGACCTTAATGTGAAATAAAACAAAGTACAGATTACAATTACCAAGAAAATCACTATAAAAATTCTCAAGATATGATCAAGCTCTGTTCTATTCCTCCTGTTCTAATGCTCCCTTTGTGCCTTTTGTATAAATATTCACACAACAATGATGTGGAGATTAAAAGAACCAGCTGTTTATGAACAAACATTTCTATTTGAAGGTCAGAGAGCAAACCAAGCAAATCTAGCATGAGAGTTAATGTTCATTTGAACGTTCACTGACAATTTTCTAAAAATTGCTGTTATCAAACAGTTGTTTCAACAATTCTGTGTGAACCGTGCTCAACCCACTCTTGCCAAAGATTCAATATGCCAATAGGGAAGGATGCCAGACCCATCCGGTGACTGGCTTGTTTGGGCCACCTTAGGTAGGATGGTTGAAGGTCATTTATGCTGACCTAAACAAACTTGTTAGAACTTGCAATAATATTCATTAAATAGGAATGTTTCTGCAAAAAATATGGAAATTTTCTGGAGTGTAAGAGTGTATGTAGAGCAAGGGGACTAAGAAATGCAGCGCTTTTCTGCAGGTCCTAATGGCATTCTAATGGAGATTTCCTTGATTCCCCGGCAGCATATAGCTGACTTAGCAAATCCCTAATTGCAGGCCCTGAAGGCAAACTGTACTTTTCAGCTCTCTGTACTGGATATATATGTGCATATATAATTCAGTGATTCCCCCAGGATTTTAAAAAAGGGTAAGAGTAAATGTCATCTGAATACCAAAGGCAATAAAGGAATAGCTGGTTGGGTCCAGTGGCATTCAGTTCTCCCTGTGCTCCCAACACTCAATTTCATATTTTCAAGCACAGCTGAACGTTAATTCTTATTGCATCCTGAAATGTATTGTGAAAATGTTATGGTATTGCATAGAACTCTAAAGGCTGCCGGGAAATTATTTTGTTGTTCATGTCTAAATCTCCTGAGACAAAGATATTTTTTCTCTGCCAGGAACACCATCATTATCCTTCCTTATCCACTTTTCTGTAGTTTTCCACTTACCCTTTATTTTCTAGGTTCTGTTCTTCAGTAAGTTCTCTTCTAGTTCTCTTAGAGTTTTTCTCTTTTCATGTTGGCTTCTCTTCTGTGGCCATCTTCCTTTCATATTAATGCCATACAGAATCCCTGAAAGTCTTTGTTTTGTGTCAACAGTCAAATCTTCATAGATCCCAGGAAAGTATTTCCCATGCTTTTTTTGCAAAACAGGAACAATGTTTTTTTCCAAGGTTCTTATGTGCCTGAAGTGATTTCAGTGGGAATTATAGTTTAAAAGCAAATATGTTATGTCCCAAGTATATTTAGAGTTTAAAAGTTTTAAGTAAATATTTGCCAAATATTACAAATGAGGATCATAGAAGAATCCAAGTAGTTTTCTCTTTGTGGTGGTGAAGACATGCATTTGTGTAACTTGTCCCAATCACATGTTTGTAAAAGTCACTTACAGCAACATGATATTGCATATTCCAGATACAGCACTGCCATTCCAGAGGGGAAAAAAATCTTTTAAAATTAATTATGTAGATTTTTATTTTTACAGAGAGCTATTTTTCATTTCCCCTTGCTTGGGAGGCCAGGTGTCTTAGTTACAATGAGCCCACCAGGGCAGGACTCAGAGGGAGCTGTAAAAAATGACATGCTAATCCGTACTTTTCTGGGCATAAACTTGTCATGGTTTTAAAGCCTGTTATTTTGGGACATTCCAGAGCTGAAAGTGGGTGCTGGAAATTAACTTTCCTACAGTGGTATAAGGTGTCATTTAAAAAATTGTGGCTCATGAAACTGTGGGTTTTGAGGTAATGTGGAAAAATCTATGTCTGATTAGGACACTCATGGTTAAAAATCACAGGTGCATCCAGGAGGTGAAGGAGAAAGTATTACTATTATTCTCTAGTAGCAAAGAAAGACATGTTTTCCTAAAAGGATGATTTTTAGAAAAGTAGAACAAAAAATATTCCTGAAACTTGGAAATTAGAGCAGGTTTTATGAAGATGAGCAGAGACTCAACTGTAGGAAAAATTCCTAACACCAATGACTTCAAAATGAACGAGTGAGAAGTAGAGTTTAGTGGTCAAACTCATCAATCCTGCCTCAGACAAAGACCTGCAATGGGATTTAGGAACAATCACTTCAATTTTTGGCTCTCTGAATCTTCTTTCCTTATGTCTTCATTGTTTATATAATTTTCCAGAGAGTATTTTGTTTCTTCATGTGCTTCCACAAATTTTTATACACATTTTTATTCATGTGTAAACATATACTGTTACATAAAGGGTGCATTTGTAAGATCTAATCTGTCCTACCTTTGAGCTTTTCACTAAGTCTGCAAATATATAAGAATTACTTTTCCAGGACAATTGGATATCATACTTGTTTATTCAGTAGAAAATTTAGTGCAAAAGCAGTGTCTGGAGCCTATTTAACATACCGGATAGTTTTAGGAATAAAAAAAAAGAGGCTTTTCTGTTCTGTGCATGGAGCTATAATCACTTATTAAGAGAGAAAGCACTTTGTGCCACAGCTTAAATAATGATATAGGCAGATAGTCTTCAGTGATCAGGTTTATTAATCCTACAAGCTTATAATTCATGTGATTGCCCTTGTTATATATAATGGGCGTTAAGAAGTGTATTGGATTTATTTAGGCTCACAAGTTAAGTGTACCTTAGTTGTCAGTGGTTCAGTCTTCCAGTATCTTCTTTATAAGGTTACCTACCTTAAATATTCAGTGATACCTCTTGGACCATCTCACGTGCTCATGCACTGTGTACCTATGAGTGAATAACAAGCAACTATGCAAATATAAAAAAAAAGTATAAGTAATGTCTTGCTGCTCTGAATTCCTACAAAGTACTTCAGCCAGTGTTCTCTGTGGAGCATTTTGACTGGGGTGTATGTTGAGGCTCACACCATCTCCCTAGGTTTAGATAATTTTAAAACCTTTTCATGACAGACGAAAAATAAAGTATAAAAATTAAACGTGACCTCAAAGGGGCTATAATTGTGTAAACAACTAGTTATGACATCTTGGGATCTTTGTTAGATCTTACAGTTATATAGTCTTTATGATACCATACTGAGCAGTCAATTCTATTTCATTTCACTTTATGAAGTGTGGCTTGTTGATGGGAGTGAAATAGGAATACAGGATATGGTTCAAGGACTATGTCATCCAAAATACAACAGTGGCCAAGAGCAGAAGCAAAGTAGGGGTTAGAAAATATGTCACAGGGCATTTTACACCCCATATATGTCTTCCATGGATTTCTAACACTTATCTTCTATTTTTAAAAGTTTATTCATTAATTTGGACAAATCTATGTAGTCCTCACATTTATGTCACTTACTAGTTACTCTGTCTGATGTTTCACTGTATTACATCCCAGACGTTCACCTCAAATTTGTGTCCATGCTCCTGGGCTACAGCTGGATTTCTTTGATTTTTTTTTTTTCTTCCCCATGAAATGTCCATGTCTTTGTGAAGTCATGAAGAAACTACACAAACAAGAATCTTCATTCCTGCAAAATCATTAAATTTTATATGGCTTCTTGGTATTTCATTACGAGAAATATTTGGGGAGAAAACTGGCTTTCAACATAACTTTAAAAGACTTATACAAGTCAAATTCAATGTTTTTCTTCAGAAATGGTGATGTGTCTTTCCAAATGCTTATCTTCATTACTATGGAAACCCTTCTTTCTAATAATATTTGCAACATGTGAGGAGAGTACATATTCATTTTAGGACAGCGACATTCTTTACTAAGTACATATTGCTACTGCAAGACAGTCAGGTCAAAACCTGTAAGACTTTGGAAGCTCAAGGTTGCTATTTCTCAGCAGATATATAAGCAAGTGGAGGTGGCATGTGGGAACAAACAAGATTAGTCATCCAATCTACTCCTCCACATAGGGAACTAGTAAATAGACTTGTGTGATTAATTGATTTTTTTCACTTTGCTGGCTGAACTGAACATTTAAAACAAAACATTTTTCTAGATTTCTCTTTGAAATGAAAAGCAGATAAAACGGCTTGAACATAATATCTTGTTTAATTTACATTTTTAGTAAAAATTTTATCTTCTCATAAAATACTGTTTTGAAACAAAACGTAAATTTTTCACTAATTACTATTTTTCAGTTGCAACTATTAACTGAATTTGACATAAATTTCCTAAATAGTTTGGGCTAGGATAAATCTGCATTATTCAAAGACTAAAACCATTGATCAAATACTCCCCAATCTAACATAAAATCTGAAGCTTACTAATTGCTTTCGTCCTTCATGGCACTCAGTGAAAAAGAGTGTTAATGAACATGCTTGATATGGTGGAAACATAAACTTCATCATATTAATGTGCTGTATTTTACTTTTACAATTCACTGTTGTTGCCAGGCAGATGTATTTGGCAGTACAAAGCAGCTATTACTAATGTAGCATTAAGAACCTGTCCTCTCTTTGACCTTGTGCACATACAGACGGTTCTTCACACCTGTAGAAACACATCTTTCTTTATGAAATTTACTGGTTGAACTCTGTAAAAGGTTAGCTTTACATAAAATGACCATCCATCCTTTAAGCAACTCTTAGCAGACCAAATTCCCTATGAAGTTTATGCAATTGTACATTCACTGTTGTATCTCTATTATTTTCCTGAAGAAATGCTTTCTATCAAATTTTATTTCAGCTGTGAAGATGACGAGAGCAAATGGTTGTGACTGCCTGCTGCAATAGATATATAGGATATAGGTATGGAAATGTATGCATCAGCTGACGTACTATAATACCCTTGAAAACAACGTTACTTAGAGTTGGGTGTCAAAACCATTTCATAATCATTTTATATATCCTACTCTAGATTCAGATTGATTGTCAATGTTGTTACTATTTTTTTGTTGTTGTTATTCTATGAGGCAAGGTCCTAAAGGCAACAGATAATAATTTTGAGAGAGATTCGTTACAAATAGAAGTCTCTGTCTCATGTGCTCACAGACTGAAGAATCTCAAAGTGGTTTAGAATAGTATAAGGTATAAAAAGCTAGACTGGATACAGAATTTAAAATCCCAAAGCAGATCTATACTTTTTTCTAAGGCATAGTATGTTTCTTTGGCAATGAATTCACATTTAGTTTTGGCTAAACTTTTCCCCTTAAATTTTAGGAACAGTAAATAAATCCACTGCAATCTCATATGCCAGAAGAAAATGTTCTTTCATAACATTGAGTCCTTCCATGCTGGTAATGAATCTCACTAAAATGCTTCAACACTTTCTTTGGCTAAGGAACATTTTTTAATACTGAAAGTAAAATCTAATCAACATTTTAATGTAGATATGCTTTTGGAATTTCTGATCATTTTTAAGACCAATTGCAGTGTTGCAGATAGTCAGGGTTTAGTCTTGAAATGTCTTGATTTTTGCACCTTCTATAGAAATCTCTGTATATTGTAGGTTTTCTGTATCTCCAGAATGTAGACCTTTTATTTTCTAGGTATTTTTGGAAGTATAGAGCAACTACAATAAACTTAGTTTCTGTAAAAAGAGGTAATTTCAAAGGGCTTTCCATCCCGGTTAAGATATTTTTGTAAAATGTCACAGCAATCCATACTTTTGTCCAAATCAGGAAACGTGTTCCTGCATAATATTTTTTTCCTGGAACATCATTTGTTTTGTAAGTTTCAACATGTATATTTCTGAAAAGTGACATTGTTAATGAAAGTCCATCACCATTTGAACCAACACAGAGAAAAGTTTTGTCACAATCCTATGTGATGGCTGGACAGATAATGTGTGGAGTCAGTGCACAGGTCCAACCCACCCCTTAGTTGCAGCATTGTTCCACCAACATTGCTCCATGTCTGGCATTTGAATCTGTATGGATGTGGGTGACAGGCTTTTGGCTGGGGCAATGTCAATGTAGTGCTTATTCCTTCAAAATTTGAAAGACTTTAAAGCAATCTTATTTCAATTGCAAAGAAAAAAAAAAGAAATTTAAAGCCTATTAAGTATGGAAATTCTGCATCTGTACATCTTAGTGTAAACTGATTGCAAAAATAGAAGTTAACAAAGGAGCAAAAAGATGTTGTTCTTAGCCTTTACAGAACAAAATGTAGACAAACTAATAGAAGAAATTTAATGTGTATTTTGTAGAAAATCAAAATGGTTAAGGTAACCTTAAAATTGGAGAATAAGCCTTGGCAAATTCAGAAAAGATATTCCACCATGTCATTCTGTTTACAAGTGATTTTGTGCTAACAGTACAATCTGGTTGGCTAACTCACTAACTGGTCATCTTTGGTATGCAAATTCTTGAAACTGTTTAAAATGTGAAGATTGGTTGTCTTAAAGAGCAATGGGAAGACCAGATCTGGGAAGTGCTGAGATTCTGCTGGGATTCTGGGTGATATGTTTCCATCAATTTGGGTTTCTTCGTTATCAAATATTTATCTAATCAGATCACTAAGTCATATAAAAAAGTTAAAAATTGAGTCAATTTGAACACGTTGATTTGAAAGCTTGAACTACCTAAAATAGAACAAGACATATTTATTAAGACTACTAAAGCTGAGTGATTGAAACAAATCTTAGGTGTATTTTGCAACATGATTTTCAAACAGCCTGATTTAAAATGGATCTATGTTGGTTTATGCAAGGCAAGATGCTGGATTTCTGCCTTCCATCCATCTTTTTAGAGACCTCTTAAGAAACAAATAAACAAAGAAACAATTAGCTTTTTTCTCGTTATAGCATTGTGCTACCATTATAATTGTTATGGTCGACAAGGCACTTCCATTATTGGTTTCTATTTTCAGTTGCCACTAACTTTCTGAAACAATTATTCTTTCAGCTGAAATTTCTCATGCTTGTTCTTAATCCCAGAGGTGGATTGTTTTGTAAAGTTTATAAAATTACTTTTGGCTGTTTTTCTGAAATATCTAAGCATGAAAAATTGGTACATTTCACCAGTTATTGTAGTTGTAATTTATATCATAAGTTCTTCTGGACAGGGATTTGGTTTTATGTTTAGTATATTTTATTGCAATAAAATCTAGACTGCAGTTATGATCCTATATAAATAAAAACTAGCTTAATTTTTCACAACCTTTCTTTAATGATTCAGTAAGTCAAGCATATTTCTCTTTTAAACTTCAGGGGCTATGGATTTTGAAAAGTGTTAGTTTATTTACAGAATTCTATGTTATACGCAATTAAGAATAATGGCCTGTATTCTCAGCTGGGAAGTGCTTCATGAAACTCAGTGTGGAAGAAGAATCACTGTACATGTAGGAACTTGTTATTTTTATTCTCCCTGGGTTAAGGCTGTTCTCATACATTCAGCCACCTGCCATTCCAGGTGATAACTGTGGATTCATAGTGTGAACGAACCTCTTGGCAAAGCAGTGCTGTTGAGCTTCAGCTATGAGCTGGCCTAAAATGTTTGAACTTTCACAGATTTATAGCAGTTGAAAATATTGTCCATCAGTCCTCACTTAGAAATCTCACAGATCCCTTCCATTCATTTCCATTCATCAATGGGCCAGTGTTTGTAATCAGAAAATCTCCATACTCTTAAACTTGTCCTCCTGTAGCACTTTAGTTTTTCCAACCATAGTTTTACCCATACAATATTGCTCACTTCCTTTTTGTGATCTCCATCACCATGACTTTTCCATCATTCTCAACTTTTTCTTCTCTGTCATTGTTCAGCTGTGTGAAATAGGACTAGACACTTTCCAAGCCACTTCCTTCGCCATCCTCATTTTATCTGATCCTTTCTGAACTTGTTTTACTAATAGCATCTTCATTAATGTTGTTTCTTTTTCTGGCAGTTCTTACAGTTTAATCTCTTTGCTACTAATAGCAGACTACTAATAGCAGACTATTATTATTTTGGAGTCTCCTTCTCTGGAGATATTCAAGACCCGTCTGGACGTCTATCTGAGTGAAATGTCCTAGGGAGCTGCTTTGGCAGGGGGTTGGACCCAATGATCTCAAGGTCCCTTCCAACCCCTACAATTCTATGATTCTATGATTATCTAACTTTTTGTGATGTCTAGAAACATTTTCAGTTTAATGCAAGTATGGTCAGCAGAAACACATTTATTCTTCAACCAAGGTTATCTGTTTCTCATTCAAGATAAGATCCATTTGTTTTCCAGATATCTGTCATTAACCTCATAATGATTGTTTCTGCATTAAAAGGGAAAGTCAAAATCTGTGTATAAAAGGGTAGATTGTTTCTCCATTGAGTACATTCTATATTGAGTATGTTGTATGCCTTCTTTACCTTTGCTTTGCTTTTATTGTCTTTTCCTATGTATATACAGTCACTTGATGTCTATGTATGATCCTTTGCTATCTTTTTTAATCACTAGCTGATTTCAAACACATTAAGAAGAAAAAGGAGAGTAAAAAATTATATTCTCACAAATTCTATGGAAGAAAATAAACCAAGAGGGGGAAAAGGTCTCTTTATTGTTTCAGTTGAGTGGAAAGGCTGTAGTATTTCCACAGTGGAAAATACATACAGAAAGTAATTGCTAAAAAAAGTCTACTTTGAAGGAAAAACTTAAACGTGAGCAGTCCCTGACATCATTGTCCATCAACCTTGGAAAGATTCAAATATTAGTAAACATTGAGTCCCATACCCATAGATCTTTCTGGATTTTGTCAAATGTGTTTGAAACATTTCAAGAGAAGATCAGTGATCCTCTGCAAGTTTAGCAACAACTGGGATTGTATGAGTACAGCTGGACTGAGATAATGCTATGTCTGCAGAGGGATAGACACCTGGATCACATCTCAGACTGAGGCTGAAAATGTCCAGCTTCATATGATATCGAAGAGAAGTCAGAGCATGGAGGTCATTAAGAAGTCTATCATATGAAGGCATTATACTGTATTTGACTTGGATGCTTTGAAAAGCAACAGAACGTTAAAGAGAGCTCATCATTAGATGTGGATGTGAGTGTAAGTTTCCCTGGGAGACTATTCTTCATAATATGAGATTGCTTGTGATCCAATTACTTCAATGCCTATTATGCTCACTTTTCATGCAAAACACCTGCTAATAACACAGCAATAGCATCACTTTCAAGGACGTTGTTGTATTGAGGGTGAAGAATATGTATATATTTATGAGAAGTAGACCCCTTTCATGTGATAGTGTTCAACAAGGGCTATACTCATCTTTATTAGCTCTAAAGACTAATTCAGTAGCAATTTTTCATAGCATTAGGACTACTACACAGGAACCAGCAATAGATGTTTGTTATAGAACAGAGATCTTTAAATGCATTTATACACCTATGTGACTACAAGTATCATTCGTAAACATTGTGAAAACCTTTATTCATAATTAATTTATTTCTGAATGCATTTCATGCGATATTGCAATGTTGTCAGGCTGCATTATTGGTGAATACAGCTTCTGCTAATATCCTTTGTTACAGAAGCACAAATCAGACTTCTGAGTGAGTACAGATGTGGGGAAACGGACTGCGGCTCTTGTGGAATAGCTATTCAGCAAAGGCTATTTTTCTTTACCTTATTGTTTGGATTTTAGAAACGGATTACCTTAATCTCAAAATGGCACTTTTGCTATGTAATAATAATAAGGTCCAAATAAGGTATTATTGTTATCACACTCTAAATTTATACCGTAGTAATTTCTTATTAACTTCCTGAGCATCCTTATGCATGCAAGCCTGTCCTGCGGACCTGAATGTGGTAGCATGACTGTCTCTCTTTTTCTGGATAACTGTGAGACTGATTTGGGAAGATGAATTTAAATTAAAAATATTTGGAAGTATGTTTCAAATGTACAAATAAGTAGATGTTAAATAACATGCTTTAAAACTATGACTTTAAAAACACAAGCAATGATTCACCATTGTTATAATAATTAAAGCTAATATTACTTTAGATAAGCAAAGAGTAGAAAAAATATCACTTTCTTTTAAAGTGCTCTGTAACTAACAAGTGTTGGAAAGCATCAGTGTTTGTGTTGCAGGATTTCTGAAATAAATCTCCAGCTGGAATCTGCAATTTAGGTCTTGTTTCTGCTTTATACCTTTTTCTTTCAGTCTCCCCCATCTAAATTGCCGCCCTTCCTTCCACTACTTATTTGCTATGACCTGAATTTTAATAGCAAGAGAACTATGACTGCACTGTTTTCTGATTACCTGAAACTGAGATCATGTCTAGTACCTAATAAATCCTCCCTCTCATTGCTAATATTGTGTGGCCACATGGTGGCTTAGAACATCTTAGTCAAAATATATTAAGGGTAAAAAGGTGCAGATCTTTTCAGCAAGATTCACTACAAAGAAGGCCTTTGGCTGTTCACTCTTTTCTGAGTGTCTGAGTTGTTTGGCTTTCCTGTTCTTGAAGACCACACCCAGAACAGGGAGGGTGCCTGCAGGAGTTAGAACAATGGTCTGGAGCAGCACTGAAAAGTTGGTTGCTGAAGGACAAAAGAATGCGGCATACGTAAAGCGCAGTATGATAAAAAGGGACATCAGCACTTAAACTAAACTACAGCATATGTGATTATTTGGCCTTTCTGAATGGAGGACTTTTTTTTCTGAAAACATGTAAACAGCATTTGAGAGATGTAGACTATCACTAAAAACCTGATAAAGTGTGTATATCATAATTTAAGGTGGGCATACTGGGATGAAATTCAGGTATTTGTCAGACAGGTGTGAACACATAACTATGCAAAACTTTTCCTGAACATTTCAGCAGTAGCTTCTGTCCAAGTATGGTGCACACAGAATGTGTCTGTGGAACTTCAAATACAAACCAAAAGGTCCCCACTAGACATGCTGAAGAAAGAATGACACGTTTCCCTGCTTTATAGTGTTATAATTAATTTCAGATATCTTCACATTATTGCATTATGTTCCTACTTTGTATTCACACTTTGAAAGCATGTTTCTAAGTTCTATGTAAATTTTGGTGAATATAAGTTACATTGAACTCCTTTTGCATGCTTTCATGAGGTAGGGACCATTAATACATAGTTTTATAACTTAATCCTAGCAGCACATAAAGTGTATCAAGAAAAAAAGCCCTTTGATGTGTACTCTCCCAAGTTATTGTACAACTTTGCATGTTTGTATGTATATGGGAGTATGTTGGGACTCCTTGTTTCTTGTTGGTTTAGAATAAACTAATTTCCTGCATCACGTTTTATAAGTGCTGCCAATCTATTTACATCATTCATGGTTAAGCACTTGGATACATGCATATCCGCACTACATTCTGCATGTACTGCAATCATTAGGGAAATATTTTGCACAAAATAGAACAGATTAAGAATGCTTTTTCATTAAAATCTCAAGAGTGGGAATTTAAACATAATTACGTTATGTACGATCAGTAGCACATAACCATATCATTTAACTAGAGAATAAATTTTGAAGTGAAGACAAATCAGAGCTATCATAATTTATGATGGGAATATGAAGTCAGCAGATCTATACAAGTACACATTGTTGAGAAGAACAGCTTCTTTCCAGACCTGAGTAAAGAGAGGAAAGTAGCATTATATTCTAAAATCAATTAGTTTTGATAAAAACTACAGATTTCTGTAATTACAGGAGATAGATAGTCAAATTAATTTTCAGTCTTTATTGGAAGTGACAAGTAGTACATACTTTCTACATTTTAGAGACAATCTTCTTTCTAATAATGGCGTACCTTAGTCTTGAAACATGACTTGCAGTCTTTTATACAAAGTGTTTGAGGTAGATTAAGGAGCTGCAACTGTGTAGTGAATATCTGTCATGGTCAGTGATCTGAGACTATGTTCTCCAGCTACAGATACACCCTTCTGCTTGAACAAGTTAGAACTGATTTCCTAGAACACACAGCAGAAGAGAGTGATCCAATAGTCTCCTCCTAGAAACCCTATCCAAAAACCTTGACTGTACAGTCAAAACTTGGCAAGAGGTGTACAGTACCATATACAATAGAAAACCACCAAAGAGCATCATGAGATTGATTGTACTTAAGAGTATATGCAACCTCTATCTGAACCCCATTGAAGGGGAACAAATACTCTTTGCAATAATATGAAACAAGTATCAGGGTATATGGAGATAGAACCAAAGCCAACAAAACTTCCCATGAAAAAGTGCTTTTAATATTTCAGTTCAAGCCCCTTTTCCCATTTCTCTTCTGATTTTACGACAGGAAGAGTAGATGCCAATAACTGTGAGAGTAAGCAGTCATTCATTAAAAGTACAAGCATCTCTTGTGTTCACACGGGAATAAGATAACTTGTCCAGTAAAAAACACCTCTAGGGATTTCTTGTAGGGTAGTTATTGTGCCTCTGTCTACTGAACTGTATGAAGGCTTAAAACATCATACTTTGTTTATAACTTTTTAAAAGTGTCTGATGCTATTCATGTCATGGGAGCATTACATATGTGCACAGATCAAAGTTTCCTTTGCCATCACCAACATAGGGTGGGAATGTGTTTGTTGTTAGACTGGGTACTGTATTACCTTCATTTCAATAGTGAATGGTCAAATTCTGCATTCAAACAGAAGACAGCCAGCTGTGGCACATGAACTCCAAGTCCTGTTTTACTGACCGTAGCCTTCTCTTGGCTATTCCTTTGTGCTCATTCTGATGACCCTGCCCACAGCAGTCCTGTGGGCATGGCTTGCAGAATGGGATTCTACATTTTCCTCATCATTTAGGAAAGAGAAGGGATTTATTCACTGTTAACTACCTTTGAGATTAAAGAAATACTGTGAGACTCTGCAGTCAATAATTCCAACTTTATTAACCTTATTCAAATGGTTGTAGACTACTACAGTGAATAAAATAATGAGTCTATATGATGCACGCATACCCTTCATCTGTTAGATTAACTGAAAAGCATCTAATTGACATAGGCAGGTCTGTCATTTAGAGGGATCATATTTTGCTTTCTTTATAATTTTAACATTGTTTATAAATTTGAAACAGAACCAGCTGTTCCCATGATTATATAAATTTCATGTAACTGTGTTACTGAAGGCCTTCCAAACAGTGCTTTCAGATGATCAACCATGTACCCTAACTGTTCCATATCTTGAGGAGAGTAGTCTGAAGAATTATAAAACTCCCAAAGATTACAACATCTTGGAGAAGTTGATTGCAGTTCAAGACAAATTAAAGCATAGCTATTATGAATTCCTAAATTATGAGTTTTATAATGCAAAGAGGAACTGACCTTCAATTCTGACATTACAAATCTGTAGTGTTAAGAAATATGCAATATTCATTCATCTGCACTGTTTCACAAGATAGCATGAAAATGTATCATTTTCTAACAGCACATGTATAGCCTTGAACTGATATTGTCCTACAGCTTTAGGAGTCCTCTCTTCAGTACCTAATCTTTTTTTTGTGAATTAAATTTATAAAATAAAATAATTTCATATTTTCCAATACAGAGAAATACAATATACCAAAAGATCTCCTTTATTTAAGGAAAATTTAGGAATGAAAATAGTATAAAGATTTGGTAAATCTTAATCTGAAGGATTGCATTTTAGCATCAAAAAAGACTTCTTGGTAATCAACCAAGGTTGCAGAAACATGGAAGTATCAGCACATAAATATGGTATTAGCTCACCCAAATGACACATTTTTGCATTATCATGTAGTGCAGTCTCTTTTGGTCTGTATTCTGTAACTGCTCCTGTGACATTAATACTTGCCTTGGAAATAGGTTTGATAGCTTATGGATAGCACCAGTGTTTAAGTTTTACTATACATGCTGGATTTTTGCTATACTAGACAAGTCTATGTCTTGTTCCTATTTCTCTGATTATGTTTTATTTTTATGCTAGCATAAATAAATGCCTTGTATTCTGAACTCTCTTTAAGGTTTTAAAACAAGTAAGTTACTGAAATCATAATATCAGAAATCTCATGAAGGAATATTAAAAACCTTAGTGATTTACAAGCCTAGATATAAAAGGAAGTAGGGCATTTTTGTGCTGTGTCAAAAAGACAGGATTACCCTTAGAAGCAATAATTCTTCTAACCACTTATAAAAATGTTACTATTATTTTTTGGAAAGGGTAAGCACCTCAGGAGAATCAGAAGCAAAATGACTGAGCTGAAATCCTGGACATGTAGTAGCTGAATGCTGCCCAGGATGGGAAATATGTAACTGGCTTAAAATATTTGATACCCCATTGAAAATATTGTACTGTTCTGAATACAGGAAAATACAAATACAAATGAAAACATTAACGGTAATTTGATTACTAATGAGACCCAATGCTCCTATCATCTGACAGTTCTGGGACCATTTGGGTGGTCTTTAGTTTAGCCTTAGTGTTAGAGCTCCAAGTTATTTAAAAACTCATTATCATAACAGATCGAGGTCCTTTGATGACAAAGAATCAAGACTGAATGATTAGAGATTTGTATTACGTTAGCTAGTGATTAATGAGAAGTCAGTGCCTGAGCTTATAACTAAGACAAGTCCTTAATTAAACAACAGGTTAGCTAACAAACATCAGAGGAAAGAGGTTGTGTGAGAGTGAAGCCATGCTTACACTAAGGCTGATTAACACATATCCAGCTGATTGGCAAAATGTTTGTCAGAAAGCTTCAGGGGTATTTCATTTCAGCCAAAGCCTTAAAGGGACAGATATGCTTACAAGGATGTTTGGGGAGCGTTGGCATTTGACCGTAGGAGTTCTTTCTGTACTATTCAAATATTTTCTGAATATCTAATGTATTCAACATAAAGTAAAATAGTAGATATGCATGGCTGTAAACTCTTAGCATTTTAAAAATTAATGTATCCATTTGTTGATTTTTCATGTTTTCTTATGCTCTGTCCAGCTTTGCCTGTGCCTGTTTATAAAAATCAGTTTTCCCTTATTTTTCAGCAACAACAAAGTCATTAGCAAGGCTTATAATATGAACTTGTTTTCTATTGCTGTCATTATTGGTGATGAGGTATGAAACATTTCCAATGAACCTAAACTGCCAGGAGCCGCAAACAGCTCAGTTGGACATTTTTTTCAAGCTAGACTACTGTAATTCTCTCAACTGCTGGTTTCCCCATGGGCAAATGCAACACCTACTAGTTGTGCAAAATTCAGCCTTTTTTTTTTTCTCACAGAGAGTCACACCAGAAATTATCACTTGTACATTTAATCTGCTCTGTTTTTTCAAAGTCCATGATATGCAAACAAATTTTTGCTAGCATATGCCCAAGGTCTGTTCCCAAAAATAGATATCCAACCCTGCATTGCGAATTCTCCATTTTATCCTCAGATTAGTTGTTCTCACATAGCCATTTTCTTTTCTTCTTTTTCCATTTAACTCCTTGAAGTTTTCTCTTTTCAACTGCTGAAAGTTATAAAATAGATTGAAAACCGTTAGAAGATAATGCCCAAACTTTGAATGTGAAATCTGTTCTTCAGTCTTAGGAACATGCACTTGTAGATTGAATAGTCATCTTAACTACAGTTGGGGATGCCTTTAAATTGCTTCTAATTACTGTCTAGGAGCTTCTTCCTGTGCTAAAGAAGTCAAACATGATATCGTTGTTTGTTGAACTAAGGATGCAAAATCTTTATGTGTGAATTAATTGTAAGTATTATATGCACCTGCTTAAGTTAGATGAATTTTTACTGAATATTTGCATCATGGAACCATGGCAGAGGCTGCAAGTTGTGTATTACATCTGAAGAGGTTTTAAACTAGTTATCTTGGAAACTGTGAGTATCGTGGGATCTTCATTTGAGCTTAGCACAGGCTAATGATTTGAGGGTGTTTTCAGCTCTTGGAGGGCCAGGGAGAAGAGGCTGTGGCATAGTCTGGGTTCTGAGATGATGATAATTGACAATGGGGCACTCAGCTGGTTTAAAACCATCTCTGGCATGCCTACATGAATTCTGCCTAGAGAAAGTATGGGAGACCTGCTTTTGGTTTAATACCAGCCAGGTTGCATAGATGGTTTGAGCTTCGGCTTGAGTCTTGTACTAAGTTGGGAAAGAAAACAGGTTTGGTTGTCTTGTTCTGTCATATCTAACTGTTATTGAGAACACCATCCAAATAGAAAACTGGATAGATGAATAAAAAAACATTTAATCTGTACACAAGCATTTGTGTATACATTAAAAACTTCAAGCATTTTTTTGGTATCTACCACTGTATCCATGGATGCAACACATCATCTGTCAGGCTTCTGTAAGAACACAACCTTTTATTGGTTTGAATTTGCAACATTTTTCTCCTTTTAATTCAGAGGGCAAAGTACCTGCATTACTCCCACAGGATAAAAATCTCTCTAAAAGTTGCAAACCTAAAGTAAATTTCAAGCATATGTTTTCTGAACTCATTACACTGTTCTCTGGTAACTGAGCTCTTAGTACATTTATTTTTCAAACCAGACAAGTGGGACTCCATTTATAAATATTTTGTTTGGGAATGTAAATCTTGAAGATAAAAAAAAAAAAAAAAAGAAACACCAAAGGAAGTGTTGAGACCAATATTGTCCCAACAACTATAAAAACACTCCTTCAAATGTTTGGCTCTGGCAATAACTGTGTTTCTGCCAATCTCTCTTTCCATCTCCCCTTGTTCTTTGCTTGCCCCCTTCTCTCTGCTAGCTTGTTTAAAATCTACAAGCCAGATACACTCAGTTTATGAAATGAGCTTCAGATGCACAATATAAGAATTTGCCCTTTAAGATAAATAAGGAATAAAAAAGTACTTGACAAATATTATTGGGGACAAAATTACTATGCTACCTGCTTTCTGTTTACTATTGGCACTTTGTGCCCTTTTCATTTTCACCTTGTGCCCATTTCATCATTTATGACACAAAGAGATTCTTTCAACTCTGAAAAAATCCTCCCTCCACATTGGAAAGGAGCTCATTTTGAAGTAATTGGTTAAAATCTCGTAATGAAAACAGGGAAATGGTTTTGATTTTCATTATGTTTAGGGTCATTCTCAGGTCACGTTTGACACAGATTCAATGTGCATATAAATTTAATAAAATCTGTAAAGGAAATTCAAGTAACAGCTGTGAAAAGAATGTGATCAATAGGAGCCAAAATAAGTGTCACTTTGAAATTTGCCAACTGCTGATGGATAGTTAAATGAATAAAAGTATAATGTCTCTACCAACTTTTAAGAGCAGAAAGCCCTGGGAAATCAGTCACTTAAGTGACAGAAACTTTGCATGCTAGCAAAGCTGTAATAGTTATTCTGTTCATTTTATATCAGATTTCTTACTTGGGGTTTAAATCATACTGTGAGTTATTTCATCACACTCCTGGTCTTTTGATAATGGAATAGTGATATAGTTATGTTAAATAACTTTTTAACCACAGTAACTGATTCTCCAAAACTCCTTCAAATACACTCCTTAACCTATGGACTCAAATGAGGTATTCATCTTCTTGTAATACTATTCAAACTTCATTTAAAAAAAAAAGTCCTTAAGCATGTTTTTTAAATTTCCAGGCTCCTCTGTGTTGTGTCATGGTGGTGCCCAGGAACCAGAGGCAGGGACTTTGCCATAGTTGGATCCCTGGACAGCAGAGAGCCCCAGAGAGGCACAAGGAACAACTTGGTCCACCACTGTTGCAGGTGCTATCATGTTAGCATAAAGGTACTTAATATCATCCTGACTTATATGAGAAGACAAATAACTATATTGGTATAATCTTTCACACAATACCCCTTCACTTGCATCCTGGGGTTTTTATTGGTATAAATCTACCCTTTAAAAATGTTATATCAGCTTACGATATAAGATGAGGTCTTAAGATACAAGATGAGGTCTCATCAGTTTTAAAGATCTTCAGCTGTGATTTAAATATAGCACAATATTGTAAGCCATTCAAAGTCCAGAGTTGAAAGAAATTTCAGTGACTTCTGTGGATTTTGACCAAGGAGTTAAAGCTCTGGTACTTTATTCCATATATAAATCCTCTGCAGATACATTGCTTAAAAACATGTTAAATTGGTTGTAGGTTAATAGAAAAGCAGAAGCAAGTGGTTGGGATGCTGCTGCTGTAATAAAAATAGTGTGTATAGTATAAAAATCATTTGAATTTAATTTCCTTGTGTTCCATTCTTTATTACTTTTGTGTTTATCAGTCGTTATAAGGTGCTAGATACTACTTGGAAGTTCCTTACTTGTGATTGACACTTGTCAAGATATGAAAAGGCATTCAGCTCCAGATGAGCTATCTTAAATTCCAATAATGTAAATGTACGTGTGTGCAAACCATAGTGACTCCATCCTGCTTTTCTCAAAGAATCAATAATGTTACCAGAAGTACCCTCAGGGCCCCAACATGTGTTTATAATATGCATACTTCTAGCTAAAATCAGCATCTGAATTACTGGAATATGCTGCATTATATCCTCAGATAATGTAACTCAGCATAACTCCACTAAAGTCAAACTAGGGAAGTTGATTTACAGAAGCAGAAGACCCAGCTTGCTGTAGGTATCCTATTGCTTTCTGTCTATTAACCCATTGGTGTATCTTTGTCTTCTTTACCTTCAGAAATATTTTTTTGTGGGCCAAATGTACTTGTACTCATGAAAAGGAAAATCAGAAAACTTAAAGAGCAGTTGAGAGGCTTCTCCTTCACTAGAGGAGTGGGGAGATTAGTAACACCACCTGTGAGTAGCAGGTGGGGCAGCCCAGCAAGAGTGGGTTGGAGCACAAAACTCATGGGTGTGTATCAGGAACTGCATTGGACTAGATCTAGTCTGATCCTGTGACCTGAATGAGTATGTGGATCACGTTCTCTGCAGTCTTGGATTGTCTCTTCTAGTTGAGTTTCCCCTAAAAGAGATACAGTTTGTGCATCATAAGACCACTTTGTATTGTGAAGTAAATGACTGCACACTGACTGAGGCTGAGGGAGGCAAGTGCTTCCTAAGCTGTCTCATGAGTTAACTAAAATGGCAGTGTAAACTCACTCTAAAACCCTGGTCATTCCTTTGCTTATTTCCTGTAATCTCCCATTCCTTTTGGTTTATTATAATGATTTATTAAAACACAATTGTACTATATTTAGAAAGACAGCTGACTCCATCAGGGACCTTTCCCTTTGGAATTGCAATATTCATCACGAAATGACTGGAAGCTCATGTGACTCTGTAAGGGACCCAGTGCTATAAAGAGGGACTATTTGCTACAGGAGCTCATATCTGTACGTTTATGACTTGACAGAATCTGTTCTTGTTACCTTATAGATACACTAGCTGTCTTTGCTGTACCATTTAAAAATGTGTTAACTGTAATCTACCTCACACATGATGAATTTATGGATGGATGGGTGGACTGAAATGTATGAAATTATTCAACGAAAGTGCACTCAACCTGTCAGAAAAAGCATTTAATAATTGGACATAATATATAGTCACATCCTTATTGGCCTCTCTAATTTGTGTTTTAGGTCCTTGTGAAAAATGTCTGCTGCTTAGTTGAGAAAGCTTTCTTATTTTTGCTAAGTGAGTACTTCCCACATTGTGTTCTTCAAGAACTACTATCACATTTTAGAAGAGGATCTTAGCAGTGGAATATGTAGGTATGATTAAACCATAGCAACAGTGATGGCTAGGGAATGTGTGCATGTATTTGGATTACCTTTAAAGACACTAGTCTGGAGAAGAATCATAGAATCATAGAATGGCATGGGTTGGAAGGGACCCCAAGGATCATAGAGCTCCAACTCCCCTGCCACAGGCAGGGACACCAACCTCAGACCTGGATCTACACAAGGTTGCCCAGGGCCCCATCCAACCTGGCCTTGAACACCTCCAGGGATAGGGCATCCACCACCTCTCTGGGCAGCCTGTTCCAGCACCTCACTACTCCCTCTGTAAAAAAATTCCCCCTAATATCTAATTTAAACCTTCCTTGCTTTAGTTTTAATCCATTCCCCCTTGTCCTGACATTGTCTACACTTTTATAAAGCTGATTCCCCTCCTGTTTCTATGCTCCCTGTGGGTACTGGAAGTCTGGAAGAATGAGGACACATGTATTCTTCTGGGCAAACTATCTGGGCATTCACCCATCTTCTTCAGTGAGTCTGAGTGTTCATAACAGGCCTGACACTGCAGTGGCCAATAGTATTAGCACTAATAACATCATTTGCAGTATCTTAATTAGTGTGATCACAGGTAGCTCAGGCTTTCCAAGATGACCTGCCCCACCTGGCCTGTGTCTGTATGGCTTGGAGTGGCCATAATGTGACATAATTTATTCTCTGACCAAGTCTTACCTCATCATCTTGTCTAAATGTCTGCACTGCTCCAAGCAGTGGAAACAGACTTTTCCTTGTGCTTGTGAGGCTTAACACCATGTCTGAGTCTGTGATTGAAGCTACGTTACTCTTGCAAACTGACAGCAGAGTATCCATAACCTGTTCCTCTTTGATTGTAGAAGAGAAAAGAGGAAATCAACCACACTTTTTAATGTTATTTTATATTTCCAATCCATTACTATTAGACAATGTCTCATTACGGGTTTTGTTTTTTAAATCTGAATGTGCTTGTCAACTACTCATTTAATGTTCTCTGGAACACACTAACTAAGTGTGATAAAAGGAGACTTTGGAAAAGCACTCAATATACAGCACCAGTAATAATATAGCTCTACCAATTCCCTCAACAGCAATGTAATACCACTTGTGGCTTGTGTTTTTCTGTACTCTTCTGAAGTTATGCTATTGCAGAACTTCTTAAAAGTCTTAAAAGTACAAATTAAATGACTGCACAATAGTTAATTCTAAGGTAAAATACACCCTGTTTTTATCTGACTATGGACAGTGCAATCAAATTTATTAGGAGAAACATCAAAGCAGAGATTGACTGAATTAGTTTTTACATATCAATAGATATCAGCTAATAGCATTTTTCTCCAACCTATTTTCCTATTGAATTCAATGTCAATAGGATCAGGATTTGGCTGAATTTCCCTCTTTCATCCATTCATTGCAAATCATGGAGATGACAAAGGAATTTCCATGTCCATGCACAGTAGCCCATGTTATAGTACAAGACTGAATGATTGTTGGGTATTGGTTAGGTTCATTATCTGTGTAAGATCATGCCAAACTCAAAGTGAAAGTCTAACTGAGAACATTGTGATTAGGATTTTTAAGTAGCCAACTCAGAAAGTGGCTTCATGTTCCAAGTTAAATTAATGGTGGTTTGATATGTCATGGACAAATATTAAATGCAGTTAAATTAAAGGATTTAGCTCTTAACATAGACATAAATATTAATTTTATAAAGAAAATCAATTTTTGTCCTCTCTGGTCCGCTGACAACCTGGAAGGTTCTGAGATTTTCCTATGAAGCAGCACTTCTCATAGGTCCTGGCATTGGAAAGGATTTAGATGTTCTGCTGAAGTGAAGCTTTCAGAGGAAATTTGAGACCGTTGGGATTGTGGACAGAGAATAGGGAAAATAAGAAAGATTTTTCATTTTGCAACCTGGATACAAAAACTGCAGTGCAAGAACTGACACCTGCCTATATATAGGCGCTTGAAGTTCATAAAAGGTATGATCCAAACCCCCATGAAATCAGTGGAAAAATGTCCATGTGGTCTAGCCTGAGAGATGGCAGGCTGCATGAGGTTTGCAAACCTAATAGAGATTAAGTAACTACTTGGAGTTGGTATTTCAGTCAGCATGTTTTATAATATAAACATTTGTAAACAGTAAATGCTTTAGGTCCTATCAGGTTTAGATTTATCACCAGTCCCATGGTCTTCAGTGTAGGCTGTTGAGGGAATTGGTAGAGCTATATTATTACTGGTGCTGGATATTGAGTGCTTTTCCAAAGTCTCCTTTTATCACACTTTAAAAATCATTTCCTAATTTAACAAAGATACTACCAATGCTCTTTTATTCTGTTCAATTATGTGGAGCACACTAACTTCTTTTTTTTTTTTTCTTTCCCTTCTGTTTTTTTTTTTTTTCAAGGGGGTTAATCTTTGGGGATGAAACAGATTACCAGCTTTTGAACCAATTTAAGTAGAATCTCCAGAAACAAAGCCAGGACAAATAATTATTGGCAGTTCACAGAAGGTATTCTGTGCCCACAGCACTGCAGGATGCCGCTAAAGTCAGTTCACTTGTCTTAATGGGAAACACCTGTGGCCTGGAACACAAGAGGAAAAATCAAACTAACCATGCCAGAGACATTAAAAATAAATTCTGAAAATAAAATCCTCCCTCGTGTCCCTCCCCCTTTCTTCTTTCATCTGCATCTTCCAGTCCCCAGACTATCACTGGTATCCCTCCTTTCTTTTAAAATAAATATGAAAGCCTGTCTTCAAAATTATGTTCAGTCACAGACACTGAAGTATATCAAGCAATTTCAGCTGCAATATTAAATCAGAAGAAGTCTTACTATAAACAAAAACACGCTTAATAAAGGCTCAGTCGGAGACCTTCTTTTAACTAGCCATTAGAGTGAATACAAACCATCTGAAAATGTTTACCATAAATAATGACCTAAAACATTAAAAATCTATTAATCTCTGAAATTCAGAGTTTTCTGCTTTTCTGTTGCTTTCTCGAAATGTGCTGGAGACAATGCATTTCTCTAGCTATTTTAATAGAATACTGAAATTCTAATAGGGCAAGAAATATGTCCTAGTTGTCCAAACACAACAGAAATTTGTCCAAATTTCATAATTTCATTTGGAAAATCTACTTACATAAAAATCATATTTAAGTGTAAATGTAAAGTTTTATCACTGGACTGAAAAGTAAGTCACAGTTTGAAGTGGTCTGCAGCCTTGATAGCACTGCAGGTCATTATAGAAAGTCATAGTTTGAATACTAGCTTAAATTTGGGAAAAAATGTAATCCTGGTGAAAAACAAATGTGGGTTTTTTGGCTTGTGTTCATTAATGTGTACATGCACAGTTTTGGTCTTCTCCCTCTCTCCGTTTCTTTTCTTTTTATCTTTTCAAGAAAATATCAGGAAGAAGAAATCAGAGAGACTAAAATTGGATTTTAAACATTCACGGTTACAGAGAAGAGGCCATGACATGGCAAGATGTTGAAAGAAGGCAATTCCCAAACCCAAAGGATTCAGAGGTCTAAAAAAATGCCAGACTGTGAGAACTAGCACCTACATTTGCAGTTTTATAGAAGCTTAAGAATGTCACAGCATATAAAAATATATTTTCTCCCTTAAAGATTGGTGGTTGTTGTGTTCAGAGTCAAGCTACTGTGGTAACCTGAATACTTTGAATATGCATTCACAGTATAGAAATAATATGAAAACTGGCTTTCATCTGACTTTTCATGCATCCAGGAAACAGATTTATTCCATGTTTTTAAATACTAAAAAGAATGGCTCTGACTTCAGAAATGCTTTTAATCAATCTTTCCATATCCAAGGTGACTGTGTCATTGTATGCTGATAGCTTACAGAAAAAAGAAAACTAAAAAAATTGGAAAATAGCCAACACAACAGTGGTGTGAACGGAAAAACTAATTCCTAAATACATAAAGATACCCAATTTCCAAAGAATGTAGTGATTCCTGAAGGTATTCTCTGCAGCCTGAATGCCTTGTAGTCAAAGAGGTTTCCTTTTCTGTATTATTCAGCCTCGTTGTTGAAAGGTTTTAACTTTGATTGTAAGGACACAAACAAAGAGAGCGCTGTTCCATGTTGCTCTTTGATACAGCTTTAAGATTTGTTAGTTCAGAAATCATGCTGTAGAGTAACTTGCTGAGTAGTTCATTGTCTGATATACCCCATTCCTGTCCAGAGAGATGATGCCAAGATGTTCTAGGTTACTCTGCTAAATACCCAGCCTCCCAGTAGCTTGCACATTATGCCTTGCAGCTATTTTGAATTGATTTTTCCTCCCTCACCCACCAGCCAGCACGCCAATTGAACTGGTTCAAAAAGATAGCAGTATTGCCCACAACATATGTAAAACTCCACTCAAGTAGGGAAATGATGCTTCAGTGTGAATGCAAATCATACTCTGCACCCTGTGGGTCCCACTCATCCCTTCTCTCTTCATCCCATCTCATCTGTATCACTTCCTACCCACAGTTATTTAGGCTGAATTTGTAATTCCTGCATGGAGAAGAGAGGCAAGGTATCTCTCCCACATCAGATACTAGCAGCCTGATCTGTGGGAATTTCTCAGAGTTAAATTCAGAGGTAAGGGCTGTTCTGGGACAGCGCTCTGCGCTTAGCAGGACAGCCTGAATGTAGTAACCAGACTGTTTGCTGGGTATTTCATGGGAATTATAAAGACCTAGGCAGAGTAGTTAGACAGCTTTGACAAGAGAGGAATGTATCCTGTAGAAATCTGTCTAACTCACTAGTAATATTTTGGGTCTTACTGTGGTGAGGTTTGTGATGTTTCAGGAAAAAAACTTGTTGCTTTGCAAGCCTTTGTGGAGAACCATGGCAGGTTAAGTTGTGTGTCCTAACTTTTTGCTTCATCAGTCCTAAGTAAAACTCCTTCAGGTGTCCCGTTTCCACAATGTCCATGTGGTCCAGGAGAGAAACCAAACACCTGGAATTGCTCCAAAGGCACAGGACACTAACATCTGATCTCTGGGGACTGCCAAGGGAATCAGGTATTTCCTTTCACCTTACTTCTACAAGGGTGTTTTGTCTTGAACATCAGCAAAAAAAATTGATCTTTGCTGGCAAAAAGTTTATGTTCCTTACCTCCTGAAATGTTTCCTTTATGGTTAAAAACATATACACATGTTTAAAAGTATATACACAAATCAGTGGAGAGTCCAGGAATAGTGCCATTGAGACAACTGTCTCATGGATGGAGCCGACAAATTCCTCAAGTATGGTTTGAAGTGAGGGGAGGAGGCATGGTCCAATTCTGTGCAGGGGCTAAGGTGTCTGGGTCCAGAGGACATGCATATTCTTCATGCCCTTTCAGGGTTTCCAAATATGGTTCAAAAGCCCTGGGGAAAGTTATGGATAAAGGGGAAACCTTAGAAGCCAGATTTCGGTCTCTGTTTGCTGGAGGATTATGACACAAAATCAGACAACACCATTTTCAGCATGATGTAGTGAGATCAGTGTGTGTAGATGGCATAGCCAAGTGAGGACAATGCTAGAAATATTTTATTAGGCACCTGCAAAGAATAGGGTAGGGTAATGATCCTGATGAAGTATATAGTGTGGCTGTACCTGGATCAACTGGGGACAAATTTAGGGCCCTTATTTTCAATGTTTCTAGGCATTTAGGCATGAAATTTCATTTCCAGGTTTATCTCTAACATGATCTCACAGGCAGGGAAACTTGGTACAGATGGGGAATGAGTACAAAATTTGTTCATTTGGGAACCAGACTGAGCTGTGCATTCAGTTCTTGTCAGGTCATTTCTGTGTTATGTTGCCTTTATTTTCTGTAACCTCTCTCTTTTCTTCCAGGAAGTACAATAGTGCAGTATCAAAGCCTGCACAATGCTGAGAATGCTGGAATGCTGCAGTGGGCGTTTCAGAAACCACATGTTAACGCTAGTGTAGGACAAGCTGTTGCTATAATGTAAGACCCTTCATCTCCTATTGATGCTTATGGTTTACTTTTGTAAATGGGCAGAACCTTGTAAAAGTACTCTCAGATCTGTAACACCTATTATACCAGGGTCACCTTACACTGCAACTCTATATTTTTTAAGATGGAAGGGAAAGGGGAAGAGAAGGAATGGAACAGTGCTATCAGCAAGAAGAGGCTGGACACAGTCTGTCAGATCCTTCCACTTTTGAGCAATTAGAATTGAAAGAACTAGGAGAGGCTTAGCTGTAGCACAAATCAGGATTATCACACTGAATTCAGCAGAGTAGCACAGACAAAAAAGCAGTGTGGAGGAAAGGACAATTACACACATATTACTTGAATGTAAAGACTTTTTATAAAGTCTTTTATTAAAACTCCAGAGAAAATACTTAAGAACATCTAATCCACCTGAAAGACTAATCTTCATAATGTTTGGAATTAAATAACAATGTAAGGTTTATGATAAGTGGTATAACTACAATTAATTCCAAGATAGTTGAAATTTATCCTACTCCAAAAAGTGTCACTGAACTATGATCCACCTTCAAGTCAATAATATAGAGACATGGCTGCAGCCTGGATTCCCCTACCCCATATGGTTCATGTTCACAACTTCTACAGCGGAACACAGAGTTGTGATTTGTGGAAATGAATGGCCATGCTTACCACCTCTGCGCATTTTAATCAGCTGAAACTGTCCCTAGCACGTGCATTCGGACAGAAAAGAGTTCTTAGCTAGAGGAAAGAGCTATTGTCTGTAAAATTACTTAAACTTCTATAGGAACCGTGGATAAACAGTAACTGAATTCTCTGATTTGCACATATTCAAGATTTCGGCAAGGTACAATAAAAAGGGAAAACATGAGACTCATTAAAAAAATTATTTTATTCAAAACCTGCCATTGACATTTAGTATTTTCTGATATGACCTATTGAAACTGGAAAATATAAATAACTCTCTCAAGAAAGTCCCCAGCAGAAAATTTCAACCATATTAGAGTATACATGTTCAAAATTATCCCCCATCAAATTCAACATATTTGTGATAGGTGTTTTATTTGAAAAAGTCTAATCCACTGACAGAGAAATGTAGATTGAGATACCATGTAAATCAATACTCAAAGCTAAAAAAAACATAAGAAAGCAAATATTGTAAGCATCAGTAAAATCAGAACTACTTGAGTTTGACATACAAATGGGTAAAATAAAATGCTTTTTTGCTTTGATTTTCCCCTTGATATTCCTGCCAGGATAGTGTACTGTGGTATTAGACATCTGGGTTAAACTCTAGAGCTTACTGGATTTGATCAAGGCTTTTTCTGTCATTTTAATCTTTTAAAAACACCACCAAACAGATATGGCAAAAGATTACAGAACCTAGTTTATCTGTTATAGTCTATCCTCTTTTGTTAAGATACCCTTATGCTTCAAAAGTTGAGGAGATACATCTCACAACTTAAAAAAGATTAATCTTATGGTATTTTTAATTGTGATTTGTGATGTCCAACTAAAGAAATTATAAATCATAGAAGTATACTTAGCCAATCTGATCCAATCACAAGGCACACTTTAATTTTCAATAGAGATGTTAAACTCTTGCTCCTCTTAGAAGCAGCATGTGCCAGCTTCAGGCAGAGATTTGAACACTGGCACTGATCCAGGAACAAAGAGGAACTTGAAATGGAGCTGCTACTGAAATACACACACAGCTTCTTCAGAGGAGATGTCAGCAGCACTCGTTCTTATGTCTGATAATGAAGTTTTATTTTTCTCAAATGATGAATTACAGGACACATACACATAAGGAATTTAACTCTTCCACGAGAGGCAGGTACTTGAAACTGGCAGTGGAAAGAAGCCTTTAACTCAAGGTATAACAGTACTGTTGGTAAACCACAACTTCTTACACTGCCCCTATAATTTAAATTAAGTAGAAGCCTAGCTTATAAAATCTCACTATGACCCCTGCTTTATGGTCCTTTTATATCTCTTGGGTCCTGATCACAATGAAACTTTCTCAGTCTCAAGCAATTTAATGCAAACATTCCTGGGATAGGCTATAAAATGTGATTTTTGCAGTCAGTCTTTTATGGGTATTTAGGATGAATATTGTATACCCCATTGAAAAAAAAGGATGACGAATGTAGACATTACGACATATGTGTGGGGTTTAGCTGAGTCTGTATTTGCACATGAATATTAACCCTGGTAATTGAGAAAACCTGTCTTTCCACACATCTTGTTCATTTCCACAGAAAGCATGTGCATAGATTTAAGAGAGAATTAATGCTTTGCCTTACTTAATTACAAATTTTCTGGCTATGAGAGTCCCCATGCTAGTTTCTCTTTGAGGGCAATAGACTCAACAGATGCCATGTTACACCTTCTAGATAGGGATAATTCTACTCGCTACTAAGCACTAACAATAACACATGGAGATGTAAGTTGTGAATCGAGTTCAGCAGACAGCATGGTTTCCAATTCTTAAGCATTTTACAGCAAAACTAAAAAGCACCATCAAAGATGTTCACAAGTGATATCGTTGCAAATGTTTACAAAACATGAAAGGAATGGTAAAATATGTGCTTAAAAAATGTACTTGTTGAGATCTTGAGAGAAAGGCATGAAAACACATGACGTGGAGAAGTAGACTTGATTTCCTGCACAGTACACCAAGAAATTACCTTTTTAATCAAAACAGTGAATTATTTTTTAAAATTTTTACAGGTCACTGGCACATGAATGAATTACCATGAAATAAGCCAAGCTGAGTTCATGATGCCCTGGATTTCCTCTAAGCAACTTGTCTTTGTGATCCCGTCTATATGATTTTGAGAGTATAAACTAGAATAAGTAGCAGAAATTAAAATACGATGTCTATAAAATGTTTTTGTCTTCCTTTGTCTTTCCCACTGGGGCAGATCACAAATGTCTTTAGTTTTCTAGCCCCATTCAAATATTATAAAAGGAAAGTATCGATCAAAATATGAAATATAAACACCTTCTGAAAGGATTTGAAAAATGTTTTTAAAGGACAGTATACGAAATGATAGCAGCATGTATAATGGAACAAAAATGTTACGGTCCTCTAGTCCATTTCTGGCAAAGTGAAGGGCAGTTGCATTCTGTCACAGTTTCAGGTGCTGCAGCAATACACTACAAAAAGTTTCTAATTCAAAATCTTAGTAAGAACCAACTCAATGAACAGCGGAAATAAATGAAGCTTATGAGGAAACATAATATTAGTTAATGGCCAGACACCAGGGTCTCTACAGCTTCTGGTCACAGACAAATTCTTATTTCGATTTTCTGTTCTGAATCCTCAATACAGCAATAATCTTATCACTCCATTTACTCGTCACAGCTGGCCTGCAATTCTTGGTTGGTTTTCTGCTACAATTTAACCTGCTCATATGTGGTTGAGACATTTACTAGATATTAGAAAGTGCCATTTACAGAATGCAGTCCCATAACTTCAGGGCCGGTGTGGTGTGTCTAGTCAGGCATAATTGCCTCCAAGGACTCCTCCTTTCATTTGGGAGGCATGCTGAGCAGGGCAATATTTAACCAAACGGGGCTCTAGTAGGCTGTTGGCTCCCTGACCATCAGTGCCTGAGCATACTTGCCTTATCCCACCCTGCAGAACTTTTTCTCATTCTACGAATGAATTTGTTGTGCTCTGCTGTTGGTATTTTGCTGGATACCACCTGGCAGGATTGGAAATCCTCTCTTCTCACGTAACCACAGGCCAGCTTGAGATGGTTGTTTTATCTTTCACATAGCAAAGGCCACTGATGTACAAATTAGGTTCAGATTGTTGGTTGATACCTGTCTGATGCATCAGATGAAACTAAAAGTGCTCATTGACATCTTTTGTTCTGAAAAGGACAGGGGAAGGATTTAGAATTTCTCAAATTTGATAAAGATAACAGGCAGAAGTGTTTTTGTACTCCTTTTGCCTTCCTTTGAAAGAAAAGTGCTAGGTGAGTCTGAATTGGATTTATAAGAGGGGTTATTGGTAGTGCCAGGCAATTGATAGAGGTGAGCAGAGAAGGCACCTGGCCACTATGATGCCTACTGCCAGATGAGTCTCAGTATGCCATGTTTATGACTGAATTATACCAAATTTTTCAGCTCTTGTGGCTTATCTATGTCTGTAGTGCAATTGCCGTGCAGTAGCTGTACTAAGAAAGCACAGTCCTTTATGTCCAGATTCAGACACTCTGAAGAGTACTATTACACCACACAGAGGGCAGATCTGAAGCAATCATGTTGCATTAGACAGCACATCCACCCTAATCCTCCTCAGTAAATCTGTGCTTGACATCTCTTTATACTGTAGCTGGAACGTAGACATTGTGCTGAATCATTTATTTTGGCATAAAAGTTTAATTGTGTACATTGATTACAAAAATGCACACAGTTTAACTGGATGAAAACCATAAAGGATAGATACAGTCACATTGCAGGTCATAATGCACTCATTAACTGACAAGGTTAATGAGATAAGTCCATTATAGACAGATAACTCAATATTTTTGCTATAGCTTTACCTTTGTAAGATCATTGGGAAGTGGCCATCAAAAAATATGTAATGATAAAAATTGGTAGTTGATATGATTGTGGTAGTATTCTTAACTGTTGACTAAGTCCTACTTATATGAACAGCTGTTTAAAATACACAGAATCTTAACAGCAGATTTGAAAAGCTGTTCATAAAATTCCTGGTCCCCCTACAGTCAACAGCCAAAGACCAATTGACTTTCATAGAAAAAGACTAATTCCTTTCCTCTAATAGAGAGCCAGACCCTTCACAGAGCTGAATGCCTTTTGTAAGGTACATCATGGGAGTTGAGACTGTGAGCGCTCTGCAGAATAGGACCCTAACAGCGAATATAGCATGGCTTCCTCCAGTGCTACCATAAGATTATTTATTTTAATCCCCAAAACCTTTTAAAAAGTGTTGATGTCATATATTATGAATAAAATAAAATCTATATATAGGCAATCTTACAACTTAATGGCTCAGTGGGATGTAAAACCCCATGCACCACAGTTTGCTTGAATGAATCAACCTGTTTCCTGAGTGAAGTTATAATAGCGCTAAATGTTTTTAATAATGTCTGAAGAGAGCTAGTTCCAAACTGTGTTTAGATTTAAATATAATATTTTCGGTCTAAGAGAAATGGGTAACAGTAAATGTGTCTCGTCTGTCAAAGACATAAAATAGACAAGAACTTATTTAGTACCATAGGTGGAAAGATTCCAACAACTTGCAAAAAGTGATAAGAATTTAAATAGTCTACAAAATTTTAATAGAGACTAATTTTATGTATAAACATTATGATTTGATTTGTTAATTTTCCGGTTTACAGATCATGTAATATGCAGGGATGAGCAAAATTGTAAAGACTTTTGAAAAACATTTGCAATTTCATTTGACAAATTCATCCCTGCAAAACTTGCTTTCAATGAAATTCATGCAATGAGGCCTCTGCACCAAAATTAGGTGGACATTTTTCTCCATTTGTTTGCAAATCGATTGTGATTCAAGGAGAGACCTAATTTCATTTGCAGCATTTTTACTTTTATATGTTAACATGGCTTACATTCATTTCAGGTATTTCAGTCCTGTGTCCATTCAGCATTTGCTATTCAGTCAGAGGTTTAAAAGGACAGTCAAGGTCTCAAGAACACCTCTGCAGTGCAGACTCCATTCTCACAGTAGACAGTTTTAGGTTGAGACAAGATTCTGCTATAACCAGGGGCCCGTGGTTCAAACACTCTCCTGTTTGCTCAGCTAATGAGGTCAAAACATTTTTATCAGTAGTGAGATGATTCTCTCTTGTTTAACTTGCCTCTAAAACAATGCACCATGAGTGATGAAGTCAAAAGTAATATAAGTATACAATTTATTAACACCAACACCTTCCGTGTAGGATTTCATGAAATGAAATACACAGAAATCTTATTAGCACAAGTAAGATGTAGGTCACACACATAGGGTTGTTCTAGAGAAAGATTAATGAACAGTTCAATTCTGGTACCTAGGTATATAAAGATCACTAGAAAGCTTTTGTCTCCCTCAACCCCAGAATCTTAGTCTTTAAATGATGAGATGGCAACCATTTTTTTTGTTCTGATACAAATTCAATGGACTAAGCTCACAGTCTTACCAAAGCAGAGCTGGGCACATCCAAGATGAATGTGAGAAGGAGACAAATGTCTCTTTAGTTCAAATTAATTTCTGGTTGTCTAGTCTGAATTATCCCAAGGACTCTTCTAAGTTATGGGGGTCTTGCAGTGTCTAGGCTGTTTAGCCAGGCAGTGGTGAGAAGTGCTCCTACTCATTGGAATGTTCTACTTGTATGGAGCAGTTTGAAGATAGCAGAAAGGGATTCTCTGCTTATCCCATGATAAGCACTGACATGCTGTTTGGGTCAAGGCTGTCATAGAAACCCCTGGTTGTGGTCTCACATATTTTGTACTGCAATAAAAACATCTGACCTCAACAGAAATCCTTTTCTTTAACCTTTGACCTTTCAGCATAGCACTGGGAAACAGACCCGGGGGGACAGCAGTGCTGAGGAATGAAGTCTGAGAAGGCAAAGGTGAGGACTAGCAAGGACTACAACGGCCAATAGTAGACCATATTGCTATACTGAAATTTGCTTGAAATGCTAAGAGTTTAAGGTTTAATTATGACTTTATATGATTATAATCTTACTACAAGTCATATTCCCTGTGTGTGTACTTATGTGTAAACTGGCAGGTATTTTCTGATAAATGCAGTTTCTGTAGACCCATAGAGAGAAATTAGAATGGCAATGTTACCATATACTCTATAATAAAGGCCCACATTGCATGGAAGTTCAAGCCAGTGACAGCATGTACAACACTAACACACAACTATGGGAGGTAGAGTGATGACAGGTAGGCAGCAGTGGAAAGAATGCTGCACCGGTACAACTCACAAAGCAGCAACCTCTTGGAAGTGAACTTTTGCTTTCAGTAACATCCCCATCAGAAGACAGCATCAGTGGCCACTTAGCTTTCATTGACTTGTAGGTGCAGCTATCAAGTATACTTCTTGTCATTTTTATTCAAGGTGTAATGTGAATAGTGTGTAGGGCACATGACTTTTATTGTGATGGATCCTTAACTGGGTTCCATGGCTGCCACCTACTCTTACGTGTGAGTGGTTTGCTTCTTGTTCTCCAGTGAGCAAGCCACAGTAGACTTAGCAACTTGCTCACTTCGATGGTCATTATGCAGTTTCCACTGTACTGTAAAGAAGGAGTTTTTGAAAGGATGTTGAGCAAGCAGACAGTTCTGAACAGTTATTTCTGTTTTGCCACCTTTCTTTCAGTACCTGATATGATCAAATCATTGTCAATGAACGGTCCCAGATAATAATGGAGTTTATTAATAATTATAATATATTAATCATATATTTAAATTTCATGGGACATAAAACAAAAAGACACTCTGCATAGAACAAGCTATGCAAAAATACTTCAGGGCGAATGTAACCCTTGGTAAAAAAACCCATTCTGTTCACATTCTTCAGTTCAATGTACTATGTAGTCAAATCAGCCAGGGACAGAAATATCTTTCTTTAGCCTCTTTGATCAGCTAGGGTAATACATCACTATATTAATTTACCAATGGACCAAAATTCAATATGTCATAGAACCCAAATCAGTATTAAAAAAAAAAAAAAAATCCTGTGAATTATTATGGACTATATGAATTTTATTATTTTTTTTTTAAAAGTCAAAGTTAATGCCCATTCATGGGCAAAAATGACAACTTTCCTGTGTTATTCCTGAATGACTCATGGCTATCTGCCTGTCACAATAAATGAGTAAGCTTGAGTATCAGAAGTCTCATGGCCCAGAGAATTAAAGTCAAGGACACTTATCATGGACAACTAACACTAACACAGATCTATCTCTAACTCATTTGGAGAAGTTTCACACATCTCACCCTGCCACTTCATCATACTACACACTCATGTGCTAAGTGCCGGTCCAGAAACAAGAATGATTTTTCTTTTCAATGAACATTTTGTGTTTAGTAGATTTTTCCTAATAGAGCAGGGTAAAGAAAACCCAGAAAACTATTTATATGTGGTCCTTTGCTTCTTTAATTTGCCTACTGGGCATTTTATAAACCTTTTGTGCTTTGAAATTAACTTAATAAAGATCTTTAACTTCTGGGAGGCTCTAGGGATTGAACTTCTTACTTAAACAGTACTAGCACTCTGTGGACTTAAGAGACCAGTATATGTTGTATCCCATCAAATGTAGGCCAGCAGAAGCAATGTTGTATATTACAGCAAAAAATTGCTGTAAGCTATACAAAACCATCAAACTTGTATAATATAGACCTGCAGTCCTGAAACTATTTTGACTATGCCATGGGGCACAGTGTTCAGACAGCTATAGTTTGGCAGTGGAATCACTGTAGTCTGGAAGTGAAAGCTGTAATCAGGAAATTAGTCATAGGGAGTCATTGGGTTGAAATAATTTTGGTAGATATCACCACAATTCTTTCTCATATGCTTCTGGAACAGAAATGTCCCTACATTAGCTTGCTAGGCTTGGCAAAAAAAAAAGATTTTTTTTTTTCATTTGTTCAGTTTTGGCTCCAAAGCCATTACAACCAACTCTGATTTGAGCACTTTTTATCTTGGTATGCACCCATTTACTTGTCTTCTGGCATTTAAGGAAACAGATTCCAAAAGACCTGTATCACAATGCCAATATGATAAGTAGTGAAATGCTTTACCAAGCAGATGTCTGATTCCCTCTTTGTAATACCCTAACTATCCATCAACCTCATAGTTTATCCACCTGGGAGACAAATTATTGCCTCATAAAAAACTTAGTGGTTTGCTTTGGCTTCAGTATAATTGCATTTAAAGACATTGCAGGTTTCAATTAAAAAAAATTTATTTTTATCTAACGTAATGATAGGTTTCAAGAACCTCACTGACTTTCGGTGGACAAGTTTGATTAGAATTTTCTTCAAAAATATTTTTAAAGATAACAAAAATAATTAGAATGCGATTATTTTCCTTTAAAAGCTGACTTTTTACCTTCCTTCCTATCTGATTTCCCTGATGTGCCAATACAACCAAAATGAAGCTTTTGTCTATACAAATTAGTTCTTGCTGTTTTCAAGTAAATTAGATACGACATAACGTCTCTGACTAGATGTGTGGAGGCAATTCTACTCAAATCCATAAAAATCTAAAGATTTATCAATATATCTGCATAAGCATCATTAACATTTAATTAAATTTGAATTTTCAGTTAAAATCTACCTTTCCAGTGAAGTGTCTTATTCATAATTCTTGATGAAATTAAAAAGAAAAAGTATATATATATATACACACACAAAACAAGTATATATAGGAACATGAAGGTAGGTACAGATAAGCAGCAGTTCTATCTGGTCTCTGAAATAATGCTGATTGGACAGATTTCCAGTTTTGCAAATTTCCTGTTCACAGATTGGCAAATATTTATGCTGCTAAAGTTGTCTATAGATTTTACAAAATTAGATTTACAAAACCATCTAAGGAAGTCCTACCTAATCCTGTGAACTTCAGTAGGAAATCCTGTTTATGGATGATGTATGTTTGTCTTTATGTTCTTATATGCTTAAACTCAAGCTGTGTATAATTTCATTTCCCTTTACAAAACTTTGATATGTATAAAACTTACTCGTGGAAAATAAATCTGATTTAGAACTTTGTATGCATTCCATCCAAAATTTCCTCTTTGTGAAAGCATGAAAAAAACCCAAAAGGCATAGAAGCCAATTTGGATAAAAACAAATGAAGTGACTATCTGATCAGTCATTTTGAGAAATACAACTGTGAACAAGATCTAATTTGTTTCCGTCGAAGGGCACATATATTGCTCTAGCCAATATTTCTGACCTGTATTTGTTCAAATAGGATTGACTGCTACCAAAAAAAATCACTGGAAGTCTTTATACATATAAACTCAGAAAAACTAATGAGATTTTATTTACTCTTGCAAAAACTGAAGGAAATAAAGTATACGATTACTACATATTGTTAAGGCGTTATCAGATCTCTCTGCAGATTTCATACTGTAGGTCTTCCAAAAAATCAGCTTTCGGAGCTCTCAACTTATGTGCATTCTGAACGAGTTAATAATTAAACAAATTAAATAAAGGAGCACATATATTTCCCATTTACCAAATCATATGCAGATTGATATAAGAACATAAGAATGTCCATATGGAGTCAGACCACACCTCTGTCAAGGCTAGGATTCTCTCTTCAGCACTTTGCCAGTACCAGATGCCTAATGAAAGCACATGAGAGCAGGACAAGTAGATGGGGATATTATATGCTGGGATATTCTGCAGAATACTTTCCAGCCATCTGTGGTTCAGGTACTTCCTGAACTGCAGAAATGGTGTCTGCATTTAATTGTCCTAAGCAGATTTTCCTGTCACAAATTTGTCTGAAGCCATGCAAACTTTTCCATCTGCAGTATCTTATAGCAAGTAGTGTCACAGCTTAATTGCGCATTCTTTGCAGAAGCACCTCTTGTTTGTTCTGGGCCTGCCACCTGCTAATTTTATCTATTGTAACTCACTTTTTTTTTTTTTTTTGAAGGCAGAGTGAGCAATCATTTACTAATTCACCTTCTTCACGCTACTCATGATTTCACTGATCTTTCTACAGCCTTTCAGGGCTTCTAGTGTATTTATTTAATCATGGCTCTTCCCTGTTCAGAAGCTGTTCCACACCTTTGATCATCCTTCTTGCCTTCCTCCGTACTGAGATCTACTGTATAATTTCTGAACGTGGAGGAGGAAAACAGAAAGAAACTGTACATGCTTAAGATGTGGATGCTGTTTTGTTTTCTTTATTCCTTGCTAATACTCCTTACATTTGAAGTGATTTTTTAACTAACTTTTAAAAGAGTTAATCTAATTAAAAAAAATAAAATCTATTGTAACTGTCATTTTATAGCATCATAGTATCACAGAATGTTTGAATTTCATGCAGCTTGCATGGGCCCACTTCTCCAGCCAGCCAAGGTCCCTCTGAACATCATCTCTTCCCTGCAGTGTGTCCATCCCACCACAAGCTTGGTGGTGTCAGCAGACTTGCAGAGTGTGCGCTCAATCCCGCTGTCCATGTCACCAGCAAAGATGTTAAACACCAGCCCCAACACCAACCCCTGAGGAATGCCACCATCACTAGTCTTGAGTTGGACATTGAGCCATTATCCACAACTCTTTGAATGTTACTATCCAGCCAATTCCTTATCCACCAAGTGGTCCATCCTTCAAATCCATGTCTCTCCAAATTAGAGACAAGGATATTGTGTGATACAGTATCAAATGCTTTGCCCAAGTCCATCCAGGTCATGTCTGTCACTCTTCCCTTATCAACCAGTGCTGTAACACCATCAAAGAATGCCACCAAATCTTTTAGGCATGATTTGTCCTTTGTGAAACCTTTTTGGCTCTCACCAATCATGCCCTTATTTTCCATGTGCCTGAGTATAGTTTCCAGAAGTATCTTTCCATGGTCTTACCAGGCACAGATGTGAGACCAAACATAGCATTTAGGTATAGCTATTGCATAGAGCAAACTTAGGGATTCTCCCCTATGCATCAATTTATATGTGTCTACATTAGTTTTATTTAATTATTTTTAATCTCCTGACCCTTCATTGTATGAGAACCTTCTGAAGTATTTCAGAACTGAGTGTTGCCTTTTCTGTCTTGAATATCTTTAGTGTTATCAGCAAAGTTGTACCCCACTATATACCTCTTTTGCAGAACATGCTGAACAGCACAAACTTCCACTTGAGACTACCCATCTCACTCCCTATGAACACTGAAATTTTAACCAGTTATTTATCTATCTGAGAATGTGCTCCCAGTAGCTCAGTTTCCTTAATATCCTTTGGTGAAATGCAGTGTCAAATACCCTTGGGATATGTTCTGACTTGTTCAGTTTCCTGGTAGTGTATCCTATAAAGTACAGTAATGTGAGTGTAATACAGTACTTGAATATTCAAACTTCAACGAATGGCTGAAGACATTGCCAGCTTTGATCCAATTTACAAATTATATGAATGAGAAAAATTACCAAATAGTGACTTGCTCTTTTCCATTGTGTAAAAAGAAAATTAACATGTTTGTTAGTCAAATAAAAGGCCTTGCATTGAAAGTATTTCACCTGACAACACTGTACATGTTATTGTCAAGAACACAGGCTGTTATTTCATATATTACACTTGAAAAGGAAAAAGTTACCTTCTATTTTTTGCAGATATTTCTAATCCTGATTATATATTCTTGTTAACCTCCCAATACATGAAACAGAAGATTATGAACCATAGTGCTCATGAACTGTCATTTTCCTCCATGCATGTGCAGATCATATTTACTCTATTTAGGCAACATTCAGCTCCAGTGCTGATTTGTGCTATGAGGGTTTCCCTGAGCTAAAACTACTCATATTGGAATGATAACTTTTATAAATTAATTTATACTGACATAAAAATTGTACAAATCCAGTTACTAACCAAGTGTATGATTACATAATTTACAAATAGATTAAAATAAACATATATTTTAAGAGTATTATATACTACTATAGCTGAATAGCTGCACGGTTATTTATTTACAACATAGTACTTTTGAGATAGCCTTAAAGAAACTTTATATTCACAAGGTTTGATAAAAACCAGTTCCTTAATGGAAGTGTGAAGATACTTTATAATTACTTCGAGCAACAGGTTTTATATGGGCAGTTACTTTGAAAATACCTAATATATAAAAAATCTATTATAAACTCCAGAATATGTTTGCCATACCAAACTAAACCAACCCTATGTTCAATAACTGGGAAAACTCTCACAGCTCCTTTGATTTAGCCCAGTAATAGTCAGTCTCACCTTGGATGAATCCAGACTCCATTTATCACGTTTTCAAATGCCTGTCTGTCAGTGCCTCTCACACTTTCAAATGTACAGTCTGCTTGTTTGTATGAAGCTTTCAGCGTGTGATTTGCACCAGATTTATGTTTAAAGCTTCACCTCTCCATTCATGTGTCAAATCCTAAATTAAGTCTCTCGGTTACTTCATGGTAACTTGTTCATGTAGTCATATTGTATATCAGCTAAGAGAGTTTCTCCCTCATCATATGTCTCAGCCAAACATTTTATTCCTCCCACAAAGCATTGCCTAGAACTCTGTGCATGAATCTCCAGCCCTGTGTGATACCCAGTTTGTCCAGTCTCCCCTGGGCAAAGGGAGGTGCCCAAGCTCCACTGGCATTTTATCTTTTATTGAGGAAATGTTGGATAGGTGGCCAGATGGCCTTTTTTGTTTATGAATATAAGCAGAGGTTATAGGCAGTGTGAAAGGAATGACAAAGCTGACTGTAATGGCACAAAAGCCACTAGAGAAAGTAAACCATGTAACTTGTGACTAATGAGATGAGAATATTTTCATCAGTTATAAATTTGTCTTTTGAAGTTTTAGCATTGAGACTTCTATCTTGATATAAATTGAATAGAATTTACTCTGCTTTTACTCTAGATTTACACCAGAGAGATTGTAATTTAGCTCAGTATTTTTATTCATACATCAGAGACAGTTTGCTTCTAATTAAAAACTGTCCTTATTCTGTTTCCATTTACATCCCAGTCTCCCTCTCTGGCATGTCACAAGGAAATCAGAGTTCTCTTATGCTGAATTAATGTTCTGTTTCTTCCCAGCACAGAGCTACCATTGAGCAGGTATAGGTGAAACGGTTAGCACTCCCCCTGCAGAGCCCTTAAAACTGCACTCCTCTAAATTATTCTTTGACAGAAATTATAAAGATAAATTTCTTAAATTTCATTAAATGCATGGACATTGGTAGGAGTATTAGGAGGATAGCAGAAAACATTTTGAAAGCTTTGAGCTTTTTCTCTTCACAAGCTGTAGAACTAGCTTGCACCTGAAGACATGCATTAGGTCATACCATAAAGAATTGCTACTTCTCTTTTCTTTGACTATATAATATCTAAAAACCTGTGAATCTCCTTAATAATATATCCATTATGTAAAAAAAAAAAGCTGACATATTTATGCAAGTGAAATACAAAAAAGGGGTCATTGGATGGCCCAGTAACATCAGTGAATGTGATGCATAAGGCTGTGGAAATATGGTGTGTTTGTTTTCCATGCCTGAAAGTCATACTCATTTTGTTTTCTAGTCTGGTGAAGTTTTTAAAGGACGAGACCACTGTGCTGTCTCAGTAAGACATTACTCTTGTTTTCTTGCCTTATTTAATCTGGTATAAAACTAATACAAGACTGAATGTATACACATGGTTGATATTTTTATTTGGAAAGCTATAAGAAAAGAACTTTTGATAAGAAATATAAATGTATTTTAAAAGAATTCGAATAAGGAACAGGCTGATTGATGCTGCTAGCATAACATCATACATCATTTTTCCTGTGAGACAGTTGGTTTTTGCAGTACAGTTAACTTAATGCATCTTAAGCCTTCCAGAAGATTTCTGAATTTAACAACCCTGCATCTTGGAGTCATGTGAGAAACATCTTTCATTTACCCACAAGAAGTACAGTCTAACCCTTGCAGTATTACAGAAAAGCCTGCAAATATGCTATTAAAGTTTCAGAAACTAGAAGAAAAAAGCTCAAGTTCTTCATATAGACTTGATTTTTCATCATAATATATACCCATCTCAGGATCTGAAAGAACCTGGGTTTCAGTTTAATTGGCTTTGTATCCAATCAAATCCTCTGATGCATAGTGATAAATCATTGATTATTTTTGACTCAGATAATAAATTTCTATTTGTTTTAGGAAAATTGTTTTTACAAAAAGCTTTAGAAATGGCAGGCATTGTACACGGTACTTAAAGACATCCGTTTTTACCTACACATATTTAGTCTTCACAAGGCAAAGGTGGTATGGGCTTAAAAGCATGAAAGAAAGAGTAAATTAATTAGAAAAAAAATAAAAAGGAAACAAATCTTTCACATATGTGTTATAAACAATTAATGAAAGAAATGGAATTGGTTTCTACTTGCTTCACCTCTCATGCTGCTTTTATAGACCATATTTTTTTCCCCAAATACTCGCTTCAACTTTATTTTTCTTCTCTGTTGATAAATGCATCATCCGTGTACTTCTTGTAAAATCGTTGTTTTACATATATGGTGGAAAAAAATGTGACATCTGATTACTGGCAACTGAAAGGCACATTATATGATATTAATGCTACTTTTCCCTAAACACTATACCACATAGCCCACAGGCTTTAGAGGGAAAATAAATCTGAAAAAAGTTGGCAAGCTTGTACCGTCCTATAGCTAAAGTGCTTGGCAGAAAGGACCTCATATACCAGCTTTCCCCTTATAAACTCCATTTATTCATTTCTTATATGTGTGCCTCCAGTTCAAATAACTGTACAGCCTTATAAAATGGAAGTAAATGTCATATCTAAATGCATTGTTAGTACATTAAATCCTCATTTTAAAGGGTCCTTAAGCACACATCTGAGTCTGAGATAATTTTTTCTATAGATGTGAGCTTTACCTTGAAAAGACTATGTACATCTTGAATAAACAAAGTTTCCCAATATGGTAGAAACAATTTGCCTGACATAAAATTAATGACTTGAAATGTATGCAGTTTGTTACCCTAAAAGTGAACAGAAGTGACAGTAGCAACAAGAGAGACAGAGTTCCCTTTTCGTTTTAATGCATCTGAGAGCTGAGATAAGCCTTCTCAGCAGCTGAGGTAAAACCCAATAAATATTGTGCCCTGAAGATGTAACACTGGCCTTGTCTGCTGCAACAACAAAATCTGAGATGGAAACATCATTGTGGCCATCCAGGAGAGACAGGCAGGGCAAATGCACCCAAAAATGGGGCTATTGCCACTGCATTTGTGCAAAGGAGCCTGAGCAGTAACTCCTCCTGTACCCCAACCCTGCTCACAGACAGTTCTGCTGCCAGCACTGATGGAGACTGTGAAGGAATAGATCTGTTTACAGCATCCATCAGTTTTCTTTCCATCTAGGTCTCTGGATGTTTTTCTTCAGTAAGTTTAGGTATGTATTTTGCTTGGTTTTGCAAAGTGTAATGTCCAGTTTAATGTGAAAGTTTGAGAAAACAACATTTAACTGAACATGTAGTTTAACCAAACAGAAATGTTAAAGATATGTAATCCTCCAAAAATCTGAAAGTGTGTTTTATTTTCCAAAGAAGGAAATAATTTCAGGAATTCTGCTTGTAGAAAAAAAAAATAGGGCTCATACTATATACTGTTTTTTTGGGGTCTATGTTATATTGTCTCCAAGTCTGTCAGAAAGTGGACCTTCTGTGTCAGACATTGTGCTACAAAGAGTGCAACCATCTCAAACATTAAATATTTTTTTATACTGCTGTCTTAAAAGACTTGAGTTTCAGTCTCAAATAATCAATGTATGTGTCTCAGAGTTTGTAAGCTTCAGACTCTGGAACAAGCTGATTAACTACTGATGTTGACTAAGCTATGCAAGTTTATATCTTAAAGTAATTTGAAAGTGGTGACCTCAAGTGATGCACATTTTTCTGAACTGGAAACCTCAAAATAATGTGATCATATGAGTAGAATTTAACATAGTTTCAATAATCCACAAGTCTCACTGCTTTTTTGATGATCTACCTCCCTTAATGAAGGTGCATATTATGTTTTGAAATTCAAGAGAAATTAGGAGTAGGAATAGAAAATAATTGCAACACCTATTGCATTCATTTCACTCGAAAAATAATTCTAGTTATTTACCTTAATGGTCATTAATATTTGTAAATCCATCTTTAACCCTATAAGTCTGAAGTAAATGAATAAATAAGCAAACTTGGAGGAGCTATACTGTCTATTTTGTGCTTATAATTAGTGGGTTCAGCTGGAAGCTGTGGAAGAACTAACATCTAAGCTAATTCCAGCCAAGTCAGTGGGAATTTTTCCACTGATTCCCATGAGCTTTGGACTCAATCCCTAAAATCTTACAACCCCCACAAATATTTCTTTAACAGAACTTCAAGATTTCTTTTTTAAACTCAGCTTTGGTGAGGAAAGTGAGAAGAAGAAGTAGCATCTGCATGGAGTACAAGTTGGCAAGAATTCCAGTCTGCCACTTTCCAAATTGTTTTAGAAATGTTTGGCACATCTCTGTCACAAATTACAGCTGATTATAATTTCACAGTATGTGCAAGCAGATGGAGGAGATGAATTGGGGAAAAGTTTCACCCCAGACAAATTAATTATTAGTAAGTATTTTCAGAGCAGAAGTTAAATATTAAAACTGTGGTTTGAAATAAAGAATTATGGGATATCCAAGTAATCTGTAACTTTGAATCAAACATTTTATGAACTATTTGACACATGGTTGGAATAATTTATCATTTTCATAGATGAAAATTTAACTCAAACTCAAAGAGAATATATTTCAGAAATTCTTAACAACTGGTCAGTATTTTCAAGTTATCTATTAAATCAACAAGTTCATCAGCAGTTAAATGCAGAAAATATCCCTAGCAGGGGTGACTATGAAAGCACTTCAAACATTTTTTCCACTTGTGGGAAATAAATCACCAATATTTAACAGAAAGCTTTGGAAACCTAGTTTCACAGTCACTCTTTATTTTGTATGTAATTCAGGAACTGTAACCTGTTGTCTGTCTACACTTTTGAAAGCCATGGTGAAGGCACTAGAAGGAAATGGATGTCTCTTTCCCAACCAGGAACTTGTGAGCCTGGAGCTGAAGCAGGTGCTTCTAAAAATGATGTGCTAGAATACTGCTGTGATGCTCTTTCTATGGCCCTAATACTCAGTTACACAGAGTGCATAAGAAAAGTGTAATCTTCTGTAAACATACATGAAATTCAGCAGTTGGTAAAATAATTTCTGTATATATCTTATAAAAAAGATTTCCTTGGCAAGAAAGATTTGGCATGACTAAAGTATAATATTCAATTGATAGTCAACTAATATTTGAACTGATCAATGGTTACCCGAGTTCTTAAGAATCCAAGGGATATGGTTGCCTTGTACCAGAAAAATATTTGATTTGAACAGAAAACAAGAAGTTGAATGACAATATTTGAACAAGCAAAGCTGAACTGATTCTACCATTGCACCTCTTCTTGTTAATTTCTTATTGCTTATGTTTTTTTTGAGAGGAAGTTAATAGTTTTAAGATTTAGGATTTGTAGTAACTATGTGGAGGCTGAAAGTGATTTATTAATGCCTAAATGGTTGTGGAATGAACCTGAAGTGAAAAGGAACGTATGAGAAAAATCATGTTTAGTTGAATACAAAATCTTGAATGCCATGGCAAAAAAGACAGCACTGTGCTTATCAGTATATGTTGATATTTATCAATACTCTAGTTCAAGATTTTGCTTACGATGAAATGCAGCTTTAAGTAGTTTCACTAATTGAATTTCATTTTTTCAAGTGTTTAAGACAATCTGAACTCTTTTACAAAGAAAAGTGCTTCTTTGCTGTGCTTTCAATTTTCCCTGGAAAACCTTTTAATCAGCTGATGGTGCTTATGTGGTGTAGTATTTGTAGGGATCTGAACACAATGCATATTCAATGATTCTTTTTGTTCTTTGAACAGAAGCTTTAGTGGATCTTTGATATTATGTCAAAGACCTACCATGCAAAGTATTTTAATTTTTTTATAATGTGCTATAGGCTGATAGGAAGATGGGTATGCATCAAAATAACCACAATAATGCATCCCACCAGTTGTTTTCAAATTAAAATCTTTAGTATTCCAGATGTTTCAATGTTGTGAAAATACAAGAGAGATCGGCAAGCTCTAGAAAGGAACAATTTTCTAAATCAGTTTGTCTTCAGATGCTTTCTAACTCAGAGAAAAATACTATTATTTCATAGCATTTAGCAATTTTGATCTTTATCTGTGTAAAATAGATGAGTAATCACCTAATGGTGCATCTATATGCACTATGTTATGTATGTTTCTAATTCCTTGTAATATCAGGCTTAGGCTATATTTTATACCTTTGCATTGTTTGACATGATGGGATCCTATATTTGGCTCAGGGATATTTGGCTCAGGGGTTCAGCTTTAATATATGTCTAATATGTTTTTTCTGTCCTTTGAATGGCAGATTTCAGAGGAAACAACAAAGAATTGTTATGAACACTAAGGGAAAATCAAGCTGCAAAAGGGAGTCATCTGGCTTCCTTTAATAAGGTAGTACTTGCCTTCTCTCACCGTCAGAGTAATTTGAGTAAGTTCATTTTACTTCACATTGTAACAGCTAGATCTTCACACATGGTTAGTTACTATGCATAAGATGATAAATGGTATCTTACACATATTTGCTGCTGTACTCATCCCGCCATTCTGTACAACCCAGTTTCATGGAAATCTGTACATACAAAGCATAACTTGAGTAAAGGAGAACAAGCACACTTTAGAGCTGCAGCTAGGCTTCTGCAAAGTTCAGTTTCTTTTTCAGTCCTGCAAGATGTAGAACATTTTGGAGGGTGAGGTTGGTCTAAACAACTGCAGACACCTATGTCGGTGGAAAGTCTCCTATGAACTCCAGCTCAGCCATTTCATCCGACATTCAATTGGCATGAGGTTTCTGAGCTTTGAAATCTACTGTTGAGATATCCATACATTTTGAGTTTAGTAAATGGCAGTAATGAAGTAACAATTTGCCTGATTATTTTTGTTTTTTACAGATTTTCAAGTTATTAAATATCACAGTGACTATGATTAATGTGTTACCTCCTGTGGGGTATGGGTGAAGACTACTGAAGGTGCTTACCCTGGAACGTGCCATATCCTTCTTGATGTTTTATTATGCTCTATAGTTTTAGTCAGACCTGCAAACACACTAGTAAGTGTGTACATAAAATAAACAGAACTGTGACCCACTGCAATGGATAAGAGATTGTATAACAAAGCAGTCTTTTACACATACCTGTTGCAGAAGATATTGATTAGCCATATGTTATGCTTCCTATCTATTAGCATAAAAAATAAATGTTGCATGAGATACAAGAAATCTGTGAGGGCAGAAAGTAAGCATTTAGCTATTCCTCCTTTTTCTTATCATTCAGAAATATATGGCTGGTGTATCAGCAATGCACACATACAAACTGTACCTGAGTGTTCATATAAATATCCCAAACAGGTATCTAATTTTATCTGTTTATGTGCTAATTCACTCTTTATGATTTTTCAATAATTGTCCAGCAAATATAAAAATATTAATGGTGCAATATACAAGTTACTCTAAATTAAGTTGTTCAATTAATAAGACTACTTTATATTTGGTTTTTTTCCCCACATTATCTTATGTTAGGAACAACTTTAATTAACATCTCATAAAATAAACCAGCCTCTTACAATGAATGAATTTATTATACACAAAGGCTACATGTTTAAGAAGTCTCTGCTGTATGTAAATTAGATATGAACTATGAGCTATATCTGCTAAATACTACAGATTTCATACGTAGTGGAAATAAAGATGCAAATCACATAACAATAAATTCAAATCTTTGTTACAAACACCCTGGAGAAAACTTTAACAAATCATAACTGTCAAAGGGATGGATGATGAAAGTTTTTGTCATGCAAAAGAATACAAATCACTCCACTGTTGCAAGCATCGCTCTTTTATTTTCTTGGTTGTAGGCACATCATCAACTTTAATGATAAAAGCCTTCCACAAAAATAATTCTTAAGCCTCAGGAACAAACACCTCTTTGGCACCCTGAGAGCATGTTCCACAAACATCATCAATCTCCTTCTGAGTATGATTTACAGCCTTTCCCTTTGGCCAGCTCAAGCTGTCCGTGTGCATGCCCCGGCAGCGTCACATTGGGATTCTCCTCCGCTTTGTCCTCCAAGCACACGCCGCTCGATTGGCATGCTCATGGCCAGCTTTCCAAACATGCTTGGAAAATAAGAAGAGGAAGTTTAAGCATAATCCCTTCCATGCAGACACATCAGAAATGTACGCCTCAGATGAGAGAAAAAGGGAAGAAATGTGTATCTAGATGCAAACTAATGGGCCAAGTTCTCAGTTCCAGCCAGATTTATCGTATACAGCCAGGAGGTATATTTACAAAGAAGATGCAAGTCTCTCCCTAACTGTATGGCTCCTCTAATTTATTTAATTGCCTGCATCTACTTAGGGGCAGTCTATGCACCAAGAGAGCCAAAACACAGAGCATCATTTAGTGAGATTCATTTCCATCTGTGACATGTCTTTTGTGCCAGGTGCTGCATATGTATTGTGAGAAAGGTTGATGAAGGCAGCTGTACTCCAGCTGAGACTCCTCTGAAGAAGATTTAAGTGCTCTTTTGCCTCCTTTGCTTTGCTGAATTGAAGGAAAGGGACATGATATGATTGCTGGATTCAGTAGAAAGAGTCTTGGGCTGTGTTGTCTTTGTGCTGTGGGTAAGTATTTGTTCATTTAAGGGTGAATCTTTGCATGTGTTGGTGAGAGACAGCAGAAGAAATGTTGGAAGGCAGTAGGATAAAATATCAACTCAAGCCAATGAAAGTTAGCACCTGGGACTACAGTTTCTACTTTGTGACTTGACCAACTGAAGTTTGCTTATGGACTGCAGGTGTCTGACAAATGAAATCTATCTGGCAGCTTTCCTTGCATTTCAGGAATTGAGTCTGTGAACCAGAGCTGAAGACTTTTGTGGTCTGTAGAAGCTCTTCCTCCATGTACTCATTAAGGCAGATGTACATTTGTTAATAATTGTTTCCTCACTTAAGCTATGCTCACAAATAGAAAGACTATGTCCTTATCAGAAAAACATGTAAACATTATGATTAGTTGTAAACATAGACAATTCTTTAATATGTTTATGTTGAGTGAAACAGTATATAAGTATAAGCCCAGTGATATTTTATGGGGAAACAAACTGAAGGAGAAGGGCCTAAAAGAGTAAATCTACAAATGCATTCATAAAATCTTTGGGACATTTTTCTAAAAACTCAAAAATTAGAGTATATTGAATTTCCTGAATAGAGTTTTCCAGAGTGCTTGTATGATGAAGGGCTAGATTTTACAAGAAAATATTTAAACTGTCTCAGTTTAGAAGTCTAGACTTCAAGCTGATAGAAAATTTTGGGTAGCTCTGAAATGCCTTTGGAAGCCTTAACTCCTAATCTAATCATTTAAGCTAGAGACTTCAACACAAACAGTGCTTGCACTCATCTTTAAGAGCTATTAGTTGGGGCCAACTTGTAACTATACTGCGGAGGCTGAACCATCCCAAGAAAAGCAGTGGGAATAATGTCTCCAAAGAGTGCTATCTCTCACAAAGCTGTTGGGCATGAAGCAAGATTGGTATTGTTAGCCACCTTCTGTTAGGGCTAATCATGCTGGGCAAACAGAAATGCTCAGCTTCTCAGAAGTTGTCACCAGTCATCTGGTGGTAAGCACCTTATTCTACCGCTTTGTGAATTGTAATCCTTACCTTTCCTACTTTTATCTGTGTAATGTGGACATCTCCCTAACAGTAGTTCTGTAGAAAGGGATATATTAATTTCTGTTATGTTTAGGAGCTGTATGAAAAATTCTCCAAGTGTGAAGTATGAAACTGTTACACAAGTGAACACTCTGATCCATGGCTAATGGTTTATTTCAAACTGTTGAATTATGAAGCTGAGTACTGATGGCATTTTTAATAAGGCTGGCATGGATGGAAAGTTTTCCATCAACAGTGCAAATACAGCATTTCACTGAGCTGAATAATTTTTGAGAGTCCCTGCTCTATAGAGTAAGTTTTGAATTTGTCCCCAAATTTAAAATATTAAAACTCCAAATATTAGAACTTAAAAGTTTCTTATGGCAGATTTATCATTTTTCACTAGGAAAACTAAACACTTTAATTATCCTTCATAATGATGTTATATTTTTACACAAAGTAATACCACTTAATATGATATTATTACCTTGTGTTTTGTAAAACTTCAGACATATTTTTGAACACTGAAGATCAGTCTGTAAGTATTAAAATTTCTATTGCAGCCATTAGAGGGGATTTGTTTTTATTCTGTGTTCTACAATTAAATGCATAGTTATTTTGGAACTGATGGTTATGGAACAAGTTGCAAATTAGGTTTTTAAAAGACAAAAATAGTTGAATCTTTGCCATCGCTATTCTTCCACTTAATGGAATCATGTGCAGAATGGAGGCAAAGCATAATTTCTGTAAAAAAGAATAAATAATTTTCATACGGAATACTTAAAATAGCCATCTAACCTCATCTTGAAGGAGTAAAAGCAGTATAAAATACCATTCTGCTTTACTTACAGCCAATGATGTCAGTGGTGGGAAGTAGAAAGTGAGAGCATGACTATAATTTAAACAGAAGAGGAATTTAATCTATTGAAAGTAGTAAGAGTTGTGATAGTCTCATGGTTTTGGGAAAGCTTTTACCTCCATACAGTATCACTTATCAAGCCAATACCCCTCAAAAATGTTAGTGTAAATTCTTCTTGTTGAACTGTTTAATTCATTATCATGTATATTGTAAAAGCACAGAATAAAATTCTGAAGGCTTTGAGTAGATTATGCCAAACATTTGAAACGCATTTATTAATTTTATGGGACCTAATAATCTATAATGACACAGGAAATCTAAAATTTTCAATACAACTGTGGAGCTAAAGAAATTTCTACTTGTGACAGCATCCTTTTAAGAGTCAGTTTTGGCAATAATGCAGTTACTGTGCTTTTCTTTTAATTTCACTACCTGATGCTACCTGAGAGCAGTAGACTTTATTTCAGAATCCCATTAGATACCATTATAAGATCTGATTTCCTTGAGTGTTTTTTTGTTGTGTGTGGTTTGTTGGGTTTTTTTTTTTAAATCTAATTGTCAGTCAATGTGTTATAGTAAGCCTAGCTTTCTTTTGACTCTCATGGCTATACACTGTGGGGGGAAAAAGAAAAGAACTATGCTTCATCATCCTGTCAAGGAGGTTTCTTAACAAATTACCTTTACCCTCAAAAGAAAACACAAAGAGACTTTTTGTAGCTTTAACAATTCTCATAGTTCATATCATCTTTTTCTTGGCTGTTCAAGGGAACAAAAATGCAATCTTCTAGACCTCAGAGATAATGAAATACATATCTTTAAAGTCTTATGAAATCTAGATACTTAATAAAAGCATGATTCTTTCTTCAATCATTATTTAAACTCTATATGTTTTTTCCTACAATACTATGTTTTCAAAACACATTGTTTCTTTGCAGACAACTTGTTTCCAAAGACTTAATAATTGAAAACTACAATACAAAATAGTAAATCCTTTATTTCTTTGTATGCTTGTTCATGAAAGACTTGGTATTCATAGGTTTATGTCTTAGTCTAGATGAAATTCATTCCCTTGCAGAGAAGCACCACAAGGCATTTTACTTAATCTTTCTTTTTAGAGTGTTGTGTAATAGAAAGGTCTAGGTTTCAACAAAAGAATGATTTACTATAATATCCACTGAAGTACTTGGGAGGCTGCTGAAATCAGAGGGCTGGTTTGGTTCCTTGGGATCCAAAAGATGCACCAGTTCCTTCCTTCCTAGTTCTTGCCCTTGTATTCCAGCAGCCTCTGTCCTAGCAGGCATGGAATAACCAGTTCATCCAAAGCATGCTGTGTTCATATAATCACTGTGAAATTTCCTTAACTGCAAAGACCTTGTGAGCTCCCCCAGCTCGTCCCATCTTTTTCACCCCCACACAGTGTTTGGGTGTTTACTGTACCTGTATTGGGATATAATGACTTCACCCTTTGGTTTACTACTTCTTGGAAGCTTGGTGTTTTCAGCAGACCTCATAGATTTCAAATTTATATTGGGGTCCTATACATTAGCTGAAGAATGAATGTGTTGTCCCTTCATACCGTGAATTAAATTAAGCTGCAATTTGCCTGGGATATTTTACTAGTAACAGGTGGATATACTTAAGATATAATTGAAAAATTTCAAAATAGGTAAGAAAAACAAACTCTAATTTTGGCTGTATTTCTAGTGCATATTGAAGGGATACTATTCAATACTGTTTATTTTTTTTCATGTAGGAATACTGTAATTTACTACAGGGATCCAAACATACCTTCATTCAAATGAAGTTGGGAGTTCTACTTTTTCTAGCATACACCAAATAAATTGTATGAAGTACAGAGACATAAAATACACATGCATAATTTCTTCTGAAATTATCCTCAGGGTTAGCATTATAAGCAGACTTGCATCATATATACAGATGAAATTGTTAGCTGCCTGGGTCTGAGTCAGTCAGAATGAAACAGTGTACTTACTGCTATTGCTATACTGTGCTGCTTAAGTGTCTCTGAACCTGCTTTGAACAATCAAGCATTCGTAGGGAAAAGCCTGAAGACAAGAGACTTGAGATGTCATTTTACAAAGGCGCCCTTAACTGCTTTGTAGACACAATCCATCCACAGAAAGAAGTTGTTGCTAAACTTTAAGCATGGAAAGATCAGTGACTAAACCCATTGTTAATTTTAAAAGCAATTTCAAATGCCTTTACAGTTAAGCCATTTAATTTCCATTGGTTTAAGTTTAATCATTTTTCATTAATGTAAGCTAATTTGCAAGCTAATCTAATAAAGTAGCATGAAACATGAGGAGCAGTGCATTGAAATGAAGGAAGTTCAGTTGCTTGCAGCTCATTAAGGTTCTTAAAGTTTAGAAGACTAATTACTGACTAAAAAGGATTTTGTTTACTTCTACCTTTTGGGAGTTCCTGTTTTATGCCACAGTTTAAGACTCATGGGCTAAATCATCAGTAGGTATAATTTGGTAGAGTTCCAATGAAGTCAACAGGCCAATTTATACCAGTTGAGAATGTAGCATTTTCTTCTCTGATTAAAAAAAATCCTAACAACCAAAACCGAACTGATAAAAAGTTCCCTTTAAAAGAAACATTTTTAAAACAAACACCAACAAGCCATGGTGCCTCATCTTGTGTGTACTAGAGCCAATAGTTACTGGAGCACTTCCCATTAATTTCAATAGGAGAATTTTTAGATTCTGAAATTCATGCTGTAAGAACAGGAGAGTTAAATAATCTTTTGTTCTGGTTTCCTATAAAGTAGAGGCTACAAGACTTCTCTTAATAGAATCCAAATCTTATATAGTAATCCACCAGTCCTATCTTGCAAATTGTTGAGGAGAGAAGCTTCATCAGTAAGCTAATTACTCTTTCTAGTAAAGATGCATAAAACCAGTTAAATGGTTTTCCTTCAACTTTCAGTTATTTTATCACCTTGACTGAGAGGTTCATTATTTACCACATTTCTGTTCTGCATGTGGTTCTTTCATGGTATCATAAAATGAAACTTGTTTTTTCCTCTCATACAAGTCTGATTAAATGTGAACATTCATTACCGTCTCACTCCAGTTCTGTTGTTTGCTCACTTAAAGATGACTGTGGTCATATGGTCAGGAGATCAAACAATCAGACTAGACAGGTACTAAGCATAATTCCAAAGCCTTTCCAAAATTGTCACTCCCCTGAATGTTTTGTTTTCAGGTGCTCCAACACACATTGTTTGCTCATGAGCATCTTAGCAAGTGATCAAGATCATTCTGCACCAGTGATGCTTTCTCCTCATTACTTCAGTGTTTTTTTCTTTTTTTTTCTTCTCCTCTTTCCTTTCTCCTTTACTAGCACTGGACCAAGAACTGTTCCAAAATACTGTGTGTATAAGGAGATAGCTAGTTTGGTATTAGATCTGGACATTAAAACATAAATGCAACAGCTGTGTGTTTGTATAAAGCATTATAAACACTATAATCTTAAAATATAATCAAACATCCCATACTGTATTACTTGAGTTATTATAAAAATAATCTAAAACTCAATAGAACCAAAAGGAAACACATTAACATTAATGCACAGTAAGTGTTTCTGGTTATCTTTTTTAATAACACAGGAAATACCAAAATGTTTCAACCTTCAGCAATACAAAAACAAATGCCCTTTTCTCACATGGACTCCCTGTCTCCCAAGCATCTCTCAGCAGCCTCCTTTATGAATTTCACCCACTTTTTCAGTGGATGGGTGAGATGGATGAAGCTCGTGCCTTAGGGATAGCTCTAAACCTGATCCTGACACAGTTTCAGTTTGCTGGTTTGACCTTGCTCAGCTACCGAGGGCCTTAGGGACTGCACTGAGATGGAGACTGCCTCAGTACCACTGGCTCTGTCTAACTGTCTAGATCAGTGCACAAATCTAACAATGATTTTGCCCTTAAACAGCCACAAATACTGCTGTGTAGGCAAGCTAAGAGCCGCCTCCTGTGTGGGAATGCTACTGAGCCAAATGCTGGTCTTGCAGTACACTTGGGTGAGGAGCAGTTGGGCGATCTTATCCCAAGTGACATTTCAGCAAGGCATATACAGAAGTTATTCAAGCATTACCATCCATGGGAGGCAGATAAGAAACTATTCCTGATCCTGGATTTCCATCATTACAGAATCTGCAGGACTGAACATATGATAATTTGTTAATACTATGATAATAGTAATTTGAGTTCATGGATAGGATGTGGAACTGAATCCAAAAGATGAGTGGAATTTTAGGCAAAATGAGACTACTGAATGAGTTAATCAGGACTAAATTAGGATCAGAATAGGATTGAGTAGTGAATAAAGTGATGCAAATAGAATATGTATCATTATGTATTTCTTTCATAGTCAAGACAGACATTTCATTTTCTGCCACTCTAACCCAGACATAAAAAATGCTGATTTTTGTCACCTTTCTTCAAGGGAAGTGTATTGTGTTTTCACAATAAGATCCTGCATTTGTAGAAATTTATGTGAAAGTGTTTTATGAGCAATGTAACAGCTGTGTCTGCAATTAAAGATTTGCCCCTGTCCCTGTACTGGAGCTGCAAGCAGGATAAAGCCGTTTCTTTCTGTCAGAATATGGAAAGAAAACAAAGTTAGCTAAATCCCTTGCTATTGCTCTAACTTCAAAGGAGACACAAAGAAATAGAAGTTTGGAAACACTATTGTGTATGTAATAGGCTGCTACAGGGATGTGCGGTTCTCCCTTGTTTGTGAAGGCTATCTCCATACAAGAGCTATTTTCATGAAGAAAAGTTAATCCTGCATTGTGGACTAGGAGTTTAGACACAGGCAAGCAAAGGAAAAGTCTAGCACTAAATTCAGCATGCTGGGAAATCATTCCCATTATAGTTCCCATGTTATAAACGGAGTTGAGAAACATTCATTCAGCTTTTAAATTGCAAAGCAGGATTACAAACTGAGTTAAAATGATTTGCCAGAAAAACCCTTTATAAAAATTCAAGTCACTGAATATGAATAATTGCAGATGCAGACATTCACACTGGAAAACTACTTCTGTATAGTAGGGGTATAAGAAAATTGCTATTTTGTAAGAGAATGGCAATTATTAAATCACTAGGAACAGTTTAAATGCATTGGACTGTGGATGTGACCATTAGCAGCACGAACAGGTAATAGATATTTTCTTTCTTTCTTCTAAAAATCTAATTGCTCTCTGCTATATCAAGAGGAAATTCAGTATGCTGAGTGATTCTATGAGGTCACTTACTGTGTTTTCAATCATTTTTCTTAGTGGAATTATCCTACGAATACTTTGTAATTCAGCTGAATGGGAAATGAGTTTCTATTTCTTAAGAATTTGTACAAGTTTTAAAAAAAAGTTTAAAAATACTGAAAATTGCAGAGTATTAATGAATTTCTATTGGAAAACAAAAATTTACTTTTTGGAAATACTTTCAAGGGAAAAAACCCTCAGTTCCCCAAAATGCTAAAGCATGATTTTATCAAGAACTTTCACGTGAGTTTTTCCTACTATAGATGCTGGACTTGACAATTTTCTTTCAATAAAGCATCTTAAAATAAAATCCTATTGAAATGTTTTTTAAACATTTCAGTAAAATGACTGGAAAATTATGAATGTTTGAAGCTCTAATGACTGTATGAGGAGAGCCAAAGCACTGAGGCCACAGACACTTTGGCATGCTGTTCGATTTAAAGAAGATAGTAAGTGAGATTTACCAAACTGAAGCATGCAAGCATCATATGCTGCTTATGCAGGATAGATGTCAGGATCTGGGCTTGTAATGGTCCTCCCCATCCCTATATTTGCATGCGAACAAATTCTTGGACTTAGGCACCCAAAATTGTTCTCTTAAACAAAAATGTGTTGCTGCAGTATTAAGTTCCCATAATAACATGCACTGGATTATTTTCTCCTTGAAAATTAAAAGGCTCTTTATTCACAGAAGGCACAAATACTGTTTTACCCCTCTGATAATTTAAGGGCATATGATTGCATTTTACCAGTTAGGAATTATATAATCCCAGTATAAGTAAACCCAGAATCAGTTGGTTTGCTTAGATATATCTAAAAGCTATATTTTTTTACACTGTGCCTTTGGTGGATAGGGAAAACTATGTGATAGCCTTTCAGGATGCTCAGAAAATCTCTGCATGAGTCTTTAACCTGTCTGTAGCCCTTCTGCCAGCTGGTTAATGGCTACAAAAGGGACGGTTTCTGCACGTCTCAACTCTCTCCTGAAACATAACTTTACCAGCTTAAAGCATAGGGAAAATAAACATACCCTTTCCCAGTACCCTTTACAGTCAAATCTTTCAAGTACTCTGAGGCCATGTGAAAACAAAACAGAGGTGCTTTATTAGAGTGGGAATGGTCATAAGCTTGGGAAACAAAGCAACAAGATACAGCTATTGCTTTTACATGCAAATATACTTGTACATGTTATAAGAAAAATATCTTCCCTTACCTTCCAGTGGGTATTTTCAGTAACATGGTTTTTCCATGGCTCACGGAAGGTCCTGTAAATAAGGAGGGAGTATGGTGGCTTAGAGCTCTGAGAAGCAATAGATGTTAATAGCTATTTCTTACCAGATCTGTCACGGGTGGCAAGGAAATAACTTGTTGGAATCCAATAGGCAACATTAGCACGGAGACCTGATCTTGCCTTCTACCCTGTGAATACAGCAAAGACTAGGCCTGTAATGGTAGAGCTATTTTATGAACATGTACATTTTGAATGGTTTACCAGACCGTCCCCAGGAGTACTCATGTCTCTTACTTAAACAGGGTCAGAGCACTGCTCCATAGGGCTTGATGATAAGTACTCTGCCCAGCATGTTTCTTGCCTCTTGAGAAATGGCTGCTCACCATCCAGTACAGAGGGAAAAGCTTGGTATTGGTCAGCTTTTATAGAATTAGACAACATTTCTCACCTGGAATTTGGATGTGGTTGAGAAATTTGCATGTTTAGGTTAAATAGGATTACACAGGAGCAATCGAACAAAGCTGCATACATGTGCCTAGTGTCTTCCAGGGTTTTGGGTTGGTCATAATCCTTGAGCAGAGTCTTTGCTATATTGGAGAAGATCCAACTGTCCAAACAGACTGTCCCTTTTTCTGATCTCTCAGTGTCCACGTATTCTAATGGAAAGAGGACTTCTCAATTTCGGTGGAGGGCATAAAGGTAAGTTGCCAATGCAAATTAACTTTCTACAACTTCCCCCTTTAGATTCTGGCCACAGAGCTTACATGCATATACACTCCTGGATTCAAGTTGTAGTAGAACAATTAGAGGTTTCAACTTTGGAAAGATAAATAAATAATTGTTCAAGAGTAAATCTCTGCCTGTTCCTCTGTGCTCTTTACCAACCCAGGAATTCTTGAGCGGATGAATTGAACAGCACTGAAAGCATTACTTGATCAGCTTCACTGTCATCAGCAGATGTCACTGCAGCCATTAGTAACTAATGAATTGTTTAAGACGATATAATGGCTAATTTGTCTGGTCAAAAAGGCATAAACACAACCTTTGAAAAACACATTCTATTAAGTTAAAAGAAAAAAATCAAGTGCATTGTCCTTTAATTTTCAAATGTGATGAGTTTCAAATCAGTTACATATCTGAGACAAATTTGTGGCATCTTCTGAGATGCTGATGAGAAGAGTTGTGAAGTGCTTAGGGTGCCAATGAATCAGGTAAAGAACCCAGAAATGAGATTTATACAATCTTAATATGATTAAATTGGCTCCCAAAGGACCATTAAAAAGATGGTTATCTTCCTGTTCTGCTCCCAGTGGTTTTTAACAATGAGTATTTTTACCTAAAGACTTCTGTCTTTTTCTATATGCTTTTAAATGCCCAGAAAACATTTCATGACTGCGATTGCTACTGTGGGTCCTCAGTAAGGACAAAATTCCTACTTTGTTCTCACAAAAAATAGGTAATAGACATAAATATGAGACCCTTTCTTTACATATAATGGAAGCAGGATCACTTTCCTTCTGATATAATGAATTGGTCCCAATATTTATCCTAACCTGAACCGAGGACCAGTATTCTGATTTATCCATATTCATTGTGGTTCAGGAAATCAATCATGGAATTCTATAATTCAATTCACAAAAGTAATATACTTGTGGAAGCATCCAATCTAAATATCAATTGACTTGGAGTCAATTCCTTGTTCATATCCTGTATGGATCATTGGATGATGGAACAGGAGAATAAGTGTGTGGACCAAGAGGGAAGGTAAAGAAAACTTTGTCAGTCCTCCTCACCATCTGGATTGTGTTTTGAGTTACTGTGATGCAATTGGGCCTTGTACAATTTTTTTTCATTTTAGTTATGCTGTCTTTCAGTTTTGAACCCTGAATCTTACAAGCAGTGTGTTTTTACTCCATTAGCAGGACAAAGAACATGTTCAAATTGTAAAAACATTAGTGGTCACTGTTTGCAATCTGGAAAAAAACCCAAACAACAAAAAACCCACTGTGATTTACATTTCTAACATTACTAACAAGTAACCATTACAGAACATTCAGCTTCTCCTTTTCCAGGTAAACTAATATCTAAGCACCTGTGTTATAAAGTGGGAGGAATGACTTACATTTTGGTAGTGTCAACTACTAACAGAAAGAAAAGGTGTGCTAAGTGTGTTCAACTGTTTTAATAAAAATGTTCCTATATTAAAGATTCCTAGGGCATGAAACTGAAGCAATTAGTTCCTATTTTTCTATTAAGTCAGTCAGACTGTACTGTCAAAAAATAACAGTGCAAAGAAAAATTATCAGGCATGCAGCAGTAAAAAAAGATAAGGTCTAAGAGCTCATCAGATGGCGTAAATCAGCCTTGTGCTACTAAAATCAATGGAGCTAGGCAAGTTTAGAGCAGTGGACAGTATAGTTTCTTGGTAGCACGTGTGTGTCAGGAAAGCCCCAATCAGAGGCACAGAAACAGCTACAGAGGGGAGAATATTAATTCAGGAAAATGTGGACTGATGTGTATAAAGGAAGTAAGAAAGATTATTTTGTTAAATATTTGTCCCTCTATTTAAGGCTTATCAAGGCACTGAAGTATTTGTACACTAACTCTCTTTTTTTAACCCCACCTGTTATGTTGTTAGAAAAAGCTAAGAAATGTGATCGCTCAGCATATCCCATCATAAAAGATTAAATGCTTGGAGTGTTTTAGATGTTAAATTTTCTTCAGGTAGCTATCACAGGTTATTATGTGGATTTTCAAAAAATTAAGTGAAAAAAGAAATTAAGATCAAGAGCAGACTTTGTGAAGACTTGCACAGTATCCTTGTTAAATTGTATTAAATTCCCAGGCAAATTACTGTTCTACATGAAAATGTAATGTTCACTGCAAAACAATGGTGACAAAACCTGGAGTTGTAGCACTAGTTATAAATGGTATATTGGTTGTATTACTCATGATTGGAAGGAGGTGTGTGTGTGGGAACCCTAACACAAACCACACTTGAGGCAGAACCTCACAGGGTTTTTATTTCAGCAATTAAATTACAGGAACAAAGTATGTAGCTTCTGGATAGCATGTAACTTGAACTGCACACAAAGGTGCACCACCTGGAATGGAACTTCCCTGTGCAGCATACAGAACTGCAAAATTAGGGAGATAGCAACAGGGTGAGGTCTCAGGTCTTACAGTATTGAAATAAGGAAAAGACAGACAAAAAAATCTTTCTGAAAAGTGAAGAAATTCTATTGCAGAAGATTCCCTCCGCACAGAGGACTGCTAGACTGCCTTGGAAAGTTGTGATGAATTATGTGCCACTGTAGTTTGGATTGTTTCTTAAATCACATTTTAAAAATACTTCACTATTGAGCAATATTGTTCATAAACTATGACCACAATTTCTATTGAGACAACTGCTTTTTTGGGTATAAGATTTAAAAAGAAGACTTCAGAGAAAGAAGACGGGGTATCTTCCTTTGACAGACAAAAAAAAAATCTCACAATAAACTTACTTTGGGTTATGTTTTGCTTTGCTTTTGAGAGTGGATTATATGGGAGAGGAGTGAAGTCGATAAGGTCTTTCTGCCCCCTTGCACTCCCATTACCTACACAGGCAGTTAAAACCCTGCAAGGATTTTATGCATTTTAAAAATTTGAATACAGGGGAAATTACTTTTAAATTTCTCATGTCTCACTAAAAATCTGTAGTCACTGGATATGAGAAAACACTTTTAAAACTGATCTATATGCTCCTTAATCACTTTCTTCACTCTTCCAGGCAATATCAACTATAAATGTGTCAATATTGACAGGTTGATTAATATTTCTAGTCTATCCTTAAAAAATTACAGTACTAGAATCTGTATGGCAACTAAAACTAATTCAATCAATCTGCCTAACTATTGTGAGGAAAAAGACAATGTGTATTTGGATTACTAAGAGCAGATGAATCCTTACACTGTACTACAATGGTGTGTGGCAACTATATAATGTTTGTTAGGATTTTCATATTGATATCTATAGTTCTATTTAGTACCCCTAACATGCTAATACTAATCTGATGAGAATATATTAGGATAATTATGATCACATCATCTATATTAAACAGTAACAAGTGGATATTGCTTACTCCAGTCCACTGTGGTTTTAGTCATGTGCGAATCGAACTGATCCAGGTGTATATTGGCTTTGATCTGATGGTCTAGTGACAAACCTCTTTAGATGCCACCCGTCAGTGTGTAGGATGAGTTCTGAAACAGAGAAACTGTTGAAGAGGCAAAACAATGGCATATAACGGCTAACTCATCACATCAGGCAGTGTGGCATAAATCTTTTGGTGTAACCACTTTTATTTGATGAATACAATTTCCACCGTGAAGAATATTGTAGGGTTGTCCTGTTTGCTCCATCAGATAGCAACAAACATTCAGGAAGCCAGAGACGCACAACAGTCATTCTCATTTTCACACCAATCAATGCATTCAATCTGCATGGTTTCAAAAGGATCAAGGTAATATTATTCTCTTATTTATTTTTCTTTCCTTTCTTTTTTTCTTTTTTTATGGACAGCTTCAGCAATATGACTGCATCATTAAGAGATCTCTGTACTGTTTGTGGTATGTCATGCAAAACAAGTTCTAGCACTCAACATTATTCTCGTAGGACTCACTCTCTGGCAACAGAAGTAGTTATTTAAAAATTCTTTTGTTTGAGTAAAAGTGCTTTTTTAGCACTTCATCAAGAATATTGTAGAGAAAAGAAAAAAAAAAAGAACCTGTATCCTATAGTTGTTTTACCAATGGCCACAGCTGTGCTAGTACAGAAGAATATTAATCTGTATTTTTACACTCAGAAAGGATTTTGGAAGGGAAAGTTGCTTCTGAAAAGGGCATATGCAACAAATATTAGCTGTAAATAAATAAAAAGTTGAGGAGCCTTCTAGGAAATATTTGTGTATGTAAATGCACCACTCATGTAGAATAGGATGCTGTATTTATCCAGAGTAGTCTTTAATGCTATGCTAACCAAGTTCTTATTGAAAGATTTCTTGTGTTTCTTTCTCTCTGCTCTAATACTAGAGCATATAGGCCATGGAGAATATATATTAATATGTCAACTCTAGTAGATTTTTATTAAATTTGGAAAATTCAGAAGGCTGTTGTGTGATTGATCATGCATTGTTTTATTCACAGTTGAGTACAACAGAGGGCCCTTTCTCAGCTTCAGTTGGGAGATTGCTCTCTTAAATGAGCTAAACTAAAATTCAGTATATAAAACCCTGTCATTTTATTTTTAATTTGATATTTGCAAGTCTTATGCTCATCCGACACCCTAGAGAAGTTGTTTTTGTTGTTACCAGCACAAGGAAATGTGACTATTTCTATTGCTAACAAGTTGCGTACATGATGTCTGTAAAATAAGAGCAGATGTTTTCAGAATTAGATTGTAGAAACTTGTAACAAATCTTATTCTGTTTTAGATATTGGTAAATCAAACTGTTAGATAAATTAACTACTTTATCTCATAATTTTTATTCTTTAGTTACAAATTATCTTTTTCAGAGAAATTTCTTGACTTTTAGGAATAACATTTACATAAAAGACTTGAAGTTGTTTTCTAAAATACATTTAAAAATGTATTGGATTATTTTTTTCAGAGGAAAAATCAATGCAATTCATCCTGTGTTTGAAAGAATTATTTAATTACATATTTATTCATTTTCAGCACTGTGCAATACCATGCATCTAAGAAACAATAATATCAGATACTGATTTGGATCACAGATTCCAGTGAAATCCAATCAATTAACAACACATTGTAATGATATTTATGCTCCAAGATTATTATATAATGACTTGAAGCCCAAAGAAATTAATTTTGCAAATGTTAATGCAGAGTTTGGAGGGCTGGAATCTGTCTGTTTCAGACGGTATGGCATTTTGATGTGACATATTTCTTGTGGATAGTCTGATGGGAAGAACAAGGCTGTTAGAGAAGCTTGATAGAAGTTAGATTGAATTTATTTCATTATGCCTAAGAATCAATTGATATAACTTGAACTGTAATTTGCCTTTTTTCAACACATCAGATGAAACCTTCTTTACCAGGGTCATTTCTAATTGTAGGACCTGTGCTTGTAGAAGAAAATAAATGATTTGTAACACAGCTGGGATTTTATTAATATCTGGACTGTGATGGAAAGTGTGGAAAAGCAGGGGAGATGATGGCCCTATCACCACCTCTTCCAATGAGGCTTGTACAACAGGCTGATTATGTGAGACAGGGAAAATTATACTGCTCTAAACTCAAGTTTTTAACAGACAAGGCAACAAACCCTCTTTGAACTGCTGAGGAAGCTCTGAGATATGACCCTTTCAATTCTTTAGTTGATGGGAAGGCGGATCAATGTAAAAGAGGAAGGAGCTTGGGTAAGTGGAAATAATTCACATGAGATTGTTTAACACTAGCAGAAAATAAATCAGATTAAATTACATTAGTATTAAAGGTTCTTATTTACAATCTTTTTTTTTCTTGCATATGATCGTATTTGATTAGACATTGCTGTATTTTATTTGGTAGTGGTGTGGACATCCTTTTGACATTTCATTTTATTTACTGAAGTATACAAGCCCACTATACTGTGTTGAAAATGGTACTTCATCAACTATATATCATACTTTATCTGTAGCACTCCTATGTTAAAGTTGAATTGGTCTATCTATCTATTATAAGTCCTGATTTGGGAGGTTTAAATATTTCATCTTTTTCTCTCTAGGCATAGTCAGCACATATTTTATTTTACTGTGTCTCCAACTACCTAATTCTCCAGCCAAGGTACTATAGCTCAATAGAAACAAGCTATCAACCCACCCTTGTCATTTCAATTTTTCACACATTTTCCTAGTCTGTATGTTCTATATCTCAGTGAATTCTTATCTCCCTGGTCTACTGTCATAGGTTTGTGGTATATAATAAAGCTTCATCTCTGAAATGTCAAAAATAATGAAAAAAGGAAAATCACAAAAGAGAAATTGGCCACAGACACTTCTGTGCATTCAAAGCTCTTAGGCTTCTGTTCATCAGCAAACCTTAAGATTTTGTACCACCTACACTGCAGCTCTGCTGTCATTTGCCAAGGGGGTACTGCCCAGTGAGGAACACTTTTGAAATATTTTGTGCCAGTACTTACTACTAGCTAGAGAAAAGACTGCACATCAACAAGGGATTGCTCTTTTTCAGCTATCACACAGACTTTTCTAGAGCATAGACTAAGTTACAGGAGAAGGTGACATAACAACATATAGTAGTTATAAAAGTGGAGCTGTAGGTGGGATTAGAAGATTTATATGGACTTCCAAAATTTCTTAGCAAGGTGGTTGTAGATGTAATTCTCACTTTCATTACTGCATTTCAACAAACTTCAATCATCAATTCCTTTTAAAAGGTGATATCTTCCTTCCACTTGGATATGTGATTCTTCCCCTGGGATGAACTGATGACTAGCCATTTCACCAGCAATAAACAGAAAATCTTCAGTATCTCTTGACATTAAACAAATCAGTGTTAAGAGAAAAAAAACACAAGAAGGGAGAACAATGAATGATGTTGTTCTCATTTGACAGATGGATTGAAACTGAAAAACTGGATAAAGAAAGGAAGGACTAAAACATATTGTCCAGCCTAAAGGCTGAAAACAGTAAAGAACGGGCTGTTCCAGCAAAAGGAGGGAGTTTAATAATTCTCACTAAAAAAAAAATAATTAAAAAACCTCCCAGCATTTATCTGTGCAGTGGTGTGAAACATTTGACTACTATTGTAATGGCAAGACAGCTTAAGTGTACCGAAAGTTCTAATTGTGGGAATTCTTCTGAAATTGAAAAAATAATAAATCTAGAATAAAAAAATACTATTTAGTAATATCAGTACTCCCTCATGTATATGCATTTGTGCAGTTCTTCCATACAATTAGAAACATCGAATATACCATATTTTAGGGGGAAAAAACCAAAAAACAATACACACTTTCATTCTAGTTACGGACGACACAATAAAACCAGGTTAAATTCAGTATAACATCCTTACAGCTTTGTGGATATGACACTGGCTGCATTATGTCTTTCCCACTCTGATGCCACATGCCATCAGGATCAATTAATTATTTTTAAATGGACCACACATGCATGCACACATGCGTTATGGGCAACCTAATTTCCAGCCACTGTGCCATGTGGATTGTGGCTTACTTCCAAAACTCTGACCCATGATTTTGCTATTTCAGTGAATCCTGCCAGAAATATTGGAAGGACAGTGTGAAGTGTATGTTCTCAGTCCACAACAGTGTGTGCCAAAACTGAGCAATTAGAAAGATTTTTTTTCATCCTTTGAAGTGTAACAGAAGCCAATAAAGATTGAAAAACTTAAATAGTAAACTCAGCATCAGAAGTAGCAAATTAACTGAATTGGAGGGAAAAAGATAAAGATTCAACTAACAGAGCTATGGAATAAAAAATCTGGACAGTCAAGACCTTCATACTTTGAATAAGTCAATGCATAAATAACAATCAGAAGGATAAACTGACTGTGGAGCACTAAAATGAATGACACTGAATTAAAGTGCCAGCAACTGCATGTAAGTGACTCTACCTCATCACTGCACAACAAAATGCACTAAAATTTTACCATACAGAGAGGGTGAGTAGTCAGCCTTTGAAGCCCAAAGCTCAAAAACATTTAAGCACAGATTAGCATTGGCGTTCTGTGGTTGGAGTACCAGAGAGATTTACTTTCTTTACCAGCGTTATCTAGGATCATCTCCTTCCTGAAATGGAAAGCAATGAAATGCCAGGTAAACACATAGAGGTTGTTTGGTTTCTTTTTTTTTTTTTTTTTTTTGGTGGTGTTTTGTGTGTGTGTGTGTAGCTTTTCTCTTTTTTTAGTTAAACATTTACCTTGCTCTTTTTGTGAGGGTGTCAATAGATTCAGTATAACATTGAAAAGCACAAGTCTGGGTCTTGTGTGCAGATATAGGAAAATATGAATCCTGAATCATACCCTACTAGAAAATGCTCTTTGGATACTTCATATATATTCATTTCATCTTTTCTTCCCGTCTGCTGTAGTCCTCTCTCTCTTGGGTCCCGGCATCTGATTACAAATCCATTCTCCCCTAAAACACCAAATCCTATTTAGAACATATTCAGGACACAGCTCCTGAGTTTGAAGCAATCTGTCATTTTTATGAGGAGTTTTGACTGATTTTTATGGGAAGCCTAAGGGACAAATGGCATGCAGCATGCCAGAGTGGAGTGATTAGCCTGCCAAACTTGGAATCTCTAGCAAACACCCATTGCTGTTCTAATTAACTTACTACATTCACCATTTGCATAAATAAATTGCTTAATTGAAGCTTCCTGAATGGCATGACTTTGCACAAATTCTGTGAGACCAAAAATATCTGAGAAGGCACAGCAAATTTTATAGTTTTTATAAACAACTTCTTCCTTTTATGGGATCCTCATTCATAAAGTATTTACCAGTGCAACAATAGGTTTATATAAGCTCTATTTTTGGTAGAATTACGAGTTGTCTAAATAAGATATAAATGCTACATCTTTCCACATTAGATTTTATAATGAACAGGTCAGTGCTTCTTTAAGTACTCAGCCAAGATATGGCAATCATACCTCATTAGTGAGTATCTTTCTGAGACTTCGCAAGAATCTCTTAAAGAATTTAATGGACACTATAAAGAGATGCAGCTGAATTTCTGCATTTTTCATGAGAAACAGAAAGACAGGGGAATTGTCAAGCCTACAAAAACAACATTAGAAGTTAAATTTTAGTGGAACAACCATAAATAGAGTACAACATAATTGGCAAAGGAAAATCTAATTTGTGAAAATCACATTGCAACCACCCTGCTAAGACTAATACCATAAAAGAAACTGCAGCATGAAAAAAAGATAAAAGTAGTGAGAGTAGAGTTTTGGAAACATCCTGGGCACACCCTGTCTTTCTCAATGTTTCTCTTGTTCTGGTAATAGCTTATGCTACAAAAGTAACACATCCTGAAGTAATTGCTCACTTAAAATTAAGAACAAAGCAGCTGGGGGAAGAACTCTTTGGTCACAGGAGAAATCAAGATGAGTAAATGCAATAAAATAAAATATCCCCGTGTCTGAAAATAGGTTTCAGAAAAGCTAGAGAAATGTGAAGATTAAGCTCAACTTCCATGCTAGCCATCTGCAAGCAATTTCATGCATGTGGGTGACTTCACCATTCAGTACCTAACCTAGCAAGATCAGACCAGGATGATTTCTCTTCCAAAACCCAGATAAACAGATCATAACATTTCAGAGTGATTCATCAAGGCAAAAGCATGCCTTTAAATTACAGTGACTTAAGCTGAAGTAAATGATACTAGATATCTCCATACCCAGTATATGAAAAATGTAAATCACACCATTTATTTATTCTTCCTGAATAACACTAAGAGGTGGAAGGAAGTTTGGGATTAAAATCTTACATTTTGTATAAGCCATTTCCAACTGAGGAAAGTCTTCTGTGTCACTCCTCTACCTGGTGACAAAGTTGTGCGATGATATTCCCAGCTCTTGAGCAAACAGAGAAACTTTGAATTATGAACGTTTCTGGAATGTGGTAAAGCTTTTATCTCAGCAACCCAGGAAAGCTTTGTCAGCTACTCTCCATATCAGAAACTCCTGTCTCCACCCTTTGTTGTCCTCTAGAATCCTTTGAAGTAAGATCTGAATCAAATCCTGACAGAGCTGATGGTATCTCAAGGCATTCTTCAAGTACGGCAAATACAACGTAAATCTGCTGTGCCAAATTTCACACAGAGCAGTGCTCAGTTTGTGATCAGAGTGTAGTTTGGTACCAGCCCTGTGCAAATCCAATAGTAGGGAGTAATCAGTATGGGATCTTCATGAGAGTCTATTGCCAGATTCAGGGATGCAGAAATAAGACAACTAAATGTCTAAATTAAGAATTGGAGTCCTGCAAACTGCCAGCCTTCTTTCTGAAGAAGAACTTTTTGTTGAAATACCTGAAAAATCCAATGCATATTAAAATCATACATGGAAAAAGAGCAGGGGAGAAAACGCAGCACAAAAATGAACATATCTTATTGTACCATTCAAGATGTGATCAGGAACTTTTTCCATAGCATTGAGAAATATATTTCCTTGAAACTTTTATCTGAAAGATTTTTCAGTTTCAATATGTTATCTACTGAAACCAAGAAAAAAACCCTTAAGAGTAGGGGGCACTCTTACAGGAATGTCTGATTCAAATTCAACATTTTAGCAAGGTTCCCATCATGTTACTATTCACTGTCTGCATTAGATCTGTTCTAAATGACAGTGTGCAAGACAAACCTTAAGGTCTATAACTTTACACAAGAGTCAAAGTTTAATGCTTAAAAATTAAACTATAATAAATTATAAGTCTTTCTGTCATAATGAAAAGCAAAATAGGAATCTTCAGAGGGAAGTGTCTACGTTTCTAATACTAAATACTGATTTTATCTGCCTGTAAAATATGTTGAACATGAAATACAGTTAAAAAAATTCTAGTAAGAACAAAAGGCAGAACTAATCAACATGATTATCTACTTCATGGGGATAGAAATTCCCACAGGAAATAATAACAGTTCCAAATTTATTTAATTCTGAAGTGGAACAACGTAAATCCCAACCTTTTCTGCAATTTTTTCCCCCGTATATTAGGGTTGGAGTGTTTCTCTTCAGTTTTGAAATTCCACAAGCATTCTTCTTTCCTTCTGTTATTTTGTACTAATACCACCAAGCAGCAGTAATTGCCAGTATAGGTCCTCACTATAGGAAAGTATCCCCTGGCTGCAGGTTGACAGAGTTTGACAACACCACACGCTGCCCACCACACAGCGAGGAGACTGGGCAGTGGGGGAGGGGCACGGGACACCACTAACTGCCAAGCCCTGGTGCAGGAGGGACACTGGGCGAGGCACTGTTTTGGGAAAGACTCCAAGCAGATGTTCTGCAGACAACCACCTCCCTCCCTCCCTCCCTCATCTGTCCCCAATTCCAGCCCAGCAACAGTCCCTGAATAATCACCCCTATGGGAGGTGATCTCACCCAGAGACATGAATTAGTCACTGAAACATGACCAGTTGACACCAGTGGATAGATGCCTGCTCCTTTGATGATGGCTGCACCAAGCACTAACTGAATATTTCAATTACATTTGTGAAACTCACTCACGGACGTTCTGATGAAGTCACTCTAATCTGCGAAGTTCACCTGACTTCATGCGCGCAGCTGGGCCAGCAACAAGGTCCCCGGCTGCTCCGATCTCACGCCTCCCTCTCGCCCACCTGTAGACTCTTGATGACTCTCCAGTTTCTCTTTTGGTTCTTATAATGGATTTAATAAAGGAAGTGCTGACACAACCTTCGCTACAGCAGTGTAAGTTCTCCCCTCCAATAAGGGGAAAAGTATGAATATAAAAATGGGTTTCTTTGTTCAAAATAGAACAAACCAGATGGTTTCCCAGACTATAGTACCTAAAAACTCTTTCACTGATTCCAGTGTGTACAGTATAATAGAAGTGTTCAGGGGCCTCTAACTTCTTATAAGGTATTTTATTGTCTTTATTCACTGGTCTGGACATTTGCCATGACAGTAATTGAACCATGAAAAACATGTATTTCCTTAAAGCATGGTATAGTCAGATTTTAAGGAATGCTAGTAGAGTGTAATGGAAATGTTTTTCATCAATTAAAGCGTTGGGACAATTAGCATGCTTGAATAAATAAAAATATATAGATAGAATTTATAGAATTTATCTATAGAAATTATAGATAGAACATGTATGGTATTCAGCACTATCACTTCTCATAGCAAAATTTCTAAACTAGAAAAAGCTTATATAAAAAGGAATAGATTTTTATGTAGTTTACTATATTTATTAATACTTGCACATTATATGCTTCATTATTAAAACAAAAAATATTAATTTTAAACTATTACATCAGGATGAGGCTGATAAATGGATTATAATTTAAAAAAAAAAAAAGAAGGAAACTCTACTGAAGACAGAGTTAAAAGACACTCTTGTAAACTCTTACCTAGAGGAGCCACAGCACTGAAGCTGTTTAACTAGAGAGTACTATGAATAATCGCCATATTGGCCCCAGATACACATTTTCTTCCCCAAAACAGTAATAAGGGAGAAAAGATAGTAATTCATAAACACCTCAGTGGAGCAATGGGAAGCTTTTAGCAATCCCAGGTGTTCAGAGTTTATAAGTAGTAACAAAAAAAGGGAAAATGTGAGTAACTATTACTTTACTTTTAAAATGAAAGTAGGTGATGTATCAGTGTAGTTTAAACTAGGAACAATTTTGAAGAATGTGCAAAACCATACAAAAGATTTATTCAATCTATAATTTCTATGGAACAGTGTATATTAGAAAAACAATAATTATGAATTAACTGTTTCCTCATTTACCCTGTCATGACCTCATGCCTGCCAGCACTGCTTCCAAGCGCTCAGGTGCTCAAGTACAGGCAGGAACAAGACTGTAGCACTTACTAGTGTGTGTCAGGAAGGAGTATCATGCCAATGTCACATTTTTGTTTCTCTAGAAAAACAAAATGAAAATTCAGCCTTGAAACTTACATGACAAGATAGACCACTGTGCGACTGTGTTTGAAGATCCAAACAGCAAAGTGAATGTATATTTCAGACTGGATAGGATATTTCAGGCAGGCAGCATCTTTATGACACTCATGTTATAAACCTCTCCCTCCACTGTAGCATTTCCCATTGCCATTAGCTGAATGTCTTCCACCACTGCATTTGCATCCAGTGTGGAGACTGGTCCTTTTGGATGTGTCAACATGGCATGAGTGTCATAGCCAGGCTGAAAGGAAGAGCCAAAAGTAATCAAGAAAACAACTGCCATTGAGATGTGCTGATTGTTCCTCACCACTCACTGCACTCATAATAATGCTGTTCAAGCTTTAGAAACAAGAATTTCATGGAGACCTATGTCAGGCTTTTTAAAGGTGAGGTTTACGCAGTAAATTCAGAGCAAACCAAAGCTTCTAATCTATCATAATCCAGGTGGCTGCTGCTGGTGGAAGGGGGAAGGAAGCATAGGAGGTTTGGGTTCGTATGGAGACAGTTGAAGAACAGGCAAAGGACACAAAGTAAGCACCTTGCACTAACATTGTTAATGATCCAGTTTCATAGAGATCTCTATACTTTCTCTATATACACTATATACACTTTCTAGAGAGTATATAGTGCATAAGCCTTCGAGATGTTTTACTACAGTGATTCAGGTAACTATTAGGGAAAGACAATTTTGTCTATCCTTTCCATATTAAAGAGAGGAAATTTCAGTTCTCCTTGGGTTCAAAAGTTTAAGCAGTAATCAAAAGCTTGTTGAAGTAAATCGACTAATCCATTGGCTTCCCATCAGAACCTACATTTTTCAGGAAATAATTTTCTTGTTTAGCTATACCTGCCAATTTTGTCTGTATATTCTACAAAATTGTTATGAATGTATTATATGTTTAAGTTTACTGTTAATGGAGCATTTGTCTAGCCAAAGGCTAAGGAAAAGAGCTGAGACCTTAAACATCTGAGAAATATTCCTATCTTGGATATTTTCCTGTGTATGGGAAATCAAGAAAAAAAAATTTAAGTTAATGTCTTGGCCATGCTTAGCGTATCTTAATATTCTCTATGAATGCTGCCAGATTCTATGGGAAAGTCCTTTAAAACATAACAGAAAATATCTATTCCAACCAGGTTTTCAATCACCCAAGGGGTTTAATTACAGAACAATGCACAACAACACCATAAATTACTGTATCAGACTTAAATACAAAAAAAAGGCATAATTTCTTTTGAAATTCTAAAAATTAAAAATAAATTCTATGGAAGCCTGATACTTTTCCGTGGAGCGTTTTGGCTTCATTCATCACTTGCTATGAGGTTGTTTTGCTCGATAACCAGAAAAAAATAAGGCATCTTATTTATTAATATATTTTGTACTCTCCGAAGTTTTCCCTTTGCTCAAAAATTACAAATTACTAATGTTCCACCATGTGTTAGGATATTTCTGTCTTAACCAAGATGAAAATGAAATGTTATGTATACTTAGATTCAGTCAAATGATTCATTCCAACTGCATCTTTTACAAATGATTTCCTCAAGTTGAACACCTTAGATCTCAGTAGCCAAAGCCAACCACCCTGCACACGGATGACCAATCTAAAGCAAATCAAATTTTGTTTTGTTTGTAGTCATTGCTGGAGACATACCAAGGCTCTGGCCTTCATGAGTTACATAGGAGCTTTGGGACATGGTGTGAAAAGAGGCCAAGCGTAATTAATGGGCAACGTCTGGTTTCATAAAACCTTCCTGTGCTTGCAGATGTTCAACATTTTATCTCTCTATCAGATGTAAGCATTACAATCTTTAAACAATCTAATTTATTATAGGGTCTAACTAAATTGAAGTGAAAAGATGTGTGGCCTCAATATTCCCATGCAGTTCTTAGTAGAGAGGAAGGTGCTACCTCCCCTGGGGCCAGGGAGCCCACCAGCTCCTCAGGGGCCATTTGTGCCAACACTTCAATGCCTTTCTTCTTGTTAGAAACCCCAATCCTGCCAAATGAGAAGCAGGACAACAAAGTACCTTGCTCCTGAGCTGCAGCTCATCATTACTAGCAGTCAACACTGACAACATGCTCTCAGCATCTCTGTGCGGGTGGGTGATAAATTCATTGGAGATTTATCTCCAGTTATACAATTGGCTTTGCAAAGAGCCACATTTTTTATGCCTCTGTATTATAGGTCTTTCAGAACAGCACAGGTGACAAATTTATACTTTTCAGAAAAAAATCTCCTAGAAAATAATTATTACTGCAGATTGAATAGAATTTTTATCTCACACCATTAAAAAAACCTTTTGCTTATTTTCTTAGCTATAAAGGTCATTCTCTGAATGAAGAGAGAAACATAGCTGTTCAGACACCACAAATGAGAGTACTGATAGAAGAGTTAATGTTTGACAATAAGCACGATGCATTGATTAGTGTACTTGCAAAATGTTAACTTAAATTTTGGATATTAGATTGCTGGCACAACTAGTGCCATGAGGTTTATTCTGTATTTTGTGGTTTCATTTGCAGAATTGTTTTAATGCCATATGAACTGCTACACATAACATAGATAAACAAAACTAAATCAAACTTTACTGATATGGGACTGTATCCATTGGACCTGATTTTCACCTAAAACACTAGAATGACATAACCACAGCAGGGAAAGCCTGAAACAGTGCCTACACTGGCTGTGTCTATCAATGCTTTCATACTCCTTTGAAGGGCAAGGCTTGAATTTGAAAGAGCTCCCTCTTGTACTTCACTTTCTTCCCTAGACAGCCAGCTGGCTGACCTAAGTCTGGACTACTAAGCAAAGATGGATAAAGCAACTGCTCTGGGAATTGATTCTCATGTGTTTTGTACTCACCCGGTTCTCCTCCTGAGAGGCTGGACTACCGCCACATCCCAAGACATTTAACATCTTGCTGGGTAGCACACCAGGGGCCAGAATTCAGCTGCATTTGGAAAGAAAAGTAGGCATTTCATAAACCTCACTTGGCACAAAACTGTCATTGATAGCACCTGCATTTATAATGTCGTCAGCTCAGATGTTTAGTAAATGGTACCAAACACCCACTCCTAGAAGCATTTTGTATCTGTTTACTATTTTATTTCCCTATTTTCTCTATATATCACCTGGGACAAAAAAACTAAAAGTGTCTTATTATGCACATTAACACTGTGATTAACACATTTTATATTGCCAGACCTTCTATTCTAAAAATTCTGTCTTTTCTAAACCAGCATCTAGGACCGGTCTGTCCCTGGAATAAGATAGAAAAACCCTGTTCTAATAACTGTATAAGAGAAGAATTGATTTAACTTCTTTTGATAATGTCATGAAACGCCTAATTTTAGTATTCTGTTTCAGAATAAACGCTACTTCACAATTGCATATCTTTAGTTAAAACCAAGTTTTCTGCCCATAAGCATTCACCTAGAAGGCCTGAAACCCCATGGAATTATATCAAGCATGTTACTAGTCATCCTGCTGTCAATTTTAGCTGACATATTAATCCATCTCTCCCTTGGCTGCACTATGGTACAGCAACTGTGCTGTATTAATCAGGTGCATAGAATTGGACATTTTTTTTTTTTTTAAAAGAGTGTGGGAAAATGCACTTCAGCAAATTTAGAAGCAAAGGTTTCATTAAATCTGAATGATCATAAAATTGTGCTTTCTGGGAAGTATTAATTTATTTAAAATATAAATTTGATAATTTGTTTCACAACAAAAAGAAAATGAAAAGAAAGTAATTTCAATATTTTTCTGATTAATCTTTTTAAGGTGTGACCTACATCTTATGGTGGTTTATTAATGAGAAGACAGCTTACTAATTCTTCAAATTTCATTTTTTTACATATTTCCTTCTGTCATGTATAATTTGAGTACCATTACCTGAGACATGTAGGCTTGATAATTATAACCAAAATCATAATAGCCAATGGAGTCAAAAACTGAAGCATGAAAACTGGCAGATAGTGTAACAGGAAAATGACAAACATCTGAAGCTAGATACATGGTAAACTTCTATTTTGTCTTATGTCCTTCTCTCCTGAAATAATTTTCCCTGTTATTTCTTAAGAATTTATAAAACTTAGCTGTCTGCAGTAATGATGAGAGATTATCATCATCATCATCATCATCATCATTATTATCTTTTGCCAAGAACGGTTGGGCCAGATAATTCCTGAGGTACCTTGCAACCTTGTATTCTATGATTATGTGATTAACATGATTGGCACAGTAGGTGGGACTGATGGACACCACGGCTTATAGTGCATGTTTTAACTTCTTGACAGCTGTGTTGAACAAATACCTTGGAGCCTAAAGCACTTTAATATTTGTGACGGGTTTTCAAATGAAATCTGCTCTTTCCTAATAGCTCAGACCACAGCCATTCTCTGCCCACGTTCCCTGAGAAGAAATGTGATATTTGATCCTTTTTTTTTTTTCAAGATTTTGAAGCCAAAGTTAAAACATCTCAAAGGGTGTTACGAGAAATGGAAAGAAAGACTTCATCAAAAAGCCGATCCACTACAAAAATTATTTGGAAACTATGACTCAGAGACTTTGACTTTAGGCAGTCACTTCAAATCATTCACTTTAGTTTTCTGGTCTGTCCTACTGAATAGATAGATTTTTGAAAATTAAATAATGACTGCCAGCTAAGCTTCCCCAAGTCTAAAAGAGGTAAAGGAAGGAAAAAAGAAAAGAAAAAAGAAACAGAGGGAAAGCAAGTCAAAACAAGGAAGAAGAAGGGCAAGAGAGGAGAGGAGAGGAGTAGCAGAAGGGAAGGGAAAAGGAAGAAGAGAAATAACGGGTAAGAAGAAAATGTGTACATAGAAGGGAATTTCTGTCTACAGTCAAATTCTTTCTATGCTGCAGTTCAGTTTAACTCAAATAAATTCAATGTGCAGTGCAAAGTCTTTGAAATAAAATAAAAAAAAAATCCACCCAACACATTTTTTCATGTTTGCAAATGACTAACATTATGTTTACCAAATACAATTTATTTCTGCTGGTATAAACAGACATTAGAATATTCCATTTCCCCAGAGACCTGCGAGGCCCTTTTTGTAACAAATAATTTGTTTATCTCTGCATTTTCAATTTCCAAAGTTTGTACGTTGTTAATAATATCACGATAAGGTTTTAGGAAACACTTAAATGAAAGTTCTAATAAAGTCATTTAAAATCCATATATTCAGTGAAACATAGTTTCTTTAAAATTCTCAGCCTACCAGAGTAAATCTTATCCTATTCCTTTGTTCATCCAGTCTGCAGCTCCAAAAAAAATACCACAGTAACAGATTTTTAGCACCCAAAGGGCTTTGGGCAACCAAGGGCTAATAAGATACAGTGCCCATAGCAATCTTAGCAGACAGTAAAGAGAAATGCACTAAGAGGGGGAAGAAAAAAGGTATTTATGTACCACTGAGGATGCTGCTTGCTCTACAGAAGCCTCTCTGTACCTGCAAAAGCTGGGTCACATTTTCAGGTGCTCTTCCAACACTGCAGGGACAACGGAGAGGTGGGCTCCTCATCTAGCAGATGAGTTATATTTTCAGTCCCATATCTAATATAGTTGTAAGTGATGCCTGTGCTGTGGTTTAGGGCTGACATTAAGACTCCCTTCAACAAACATGGGTAACTTGAGAAATATTTCTTCATTCCAATCACTTTGAGGCTACAAAGTAATCTATTAATATATCACAACCTGTCAAAGATCTAGCTTAGAGAGAAGTTGTCATGCTTTCTAAAAATTTTTCTCCTTAGCTGTAGAAGAGGAAGGAAGAGTGACACCGAGGGCCAGATGTCAATAACGAGAGTCTGCACTATTCTTGACTTTCTTGCACTGTCAAGACATGTTAAGAGTCCTAAGTGGAAATGCTAAATATGCATGCTCAGATAGTGCCAGACATGCTGAGGAAAGTGAAAGCAAGCAAGCCTGGTACTTCCCTGTACTTCACTGGAGTTTTCCAGATTGAAGGGCAGAGTTAGCAGGATCTGGAGCTGCAGGGCTTGCAACCTTATCAGTATGCAGCTCTATGCCTGGCCAACCCGCTGGGTGTTGACTGTGTTGGTACAGTCCCCATTGTCCTCAATCTTTAATGTACATATTGTCACAGCAATCCTGTAGAGTAAGGAAGTGCAATTAAATTTGTTTTGCAAACAAGAACTAAGTCACAGAGACAAATGACTGAATTCTAGAAGGTTTCAGGTGCTTAGTTAGGATTTTGCCAAGTGTCCTGGAGGAAGACTAAACTTGAGATTGGAGTTAAACTCTGTTTTTTCAAGCCATCAGTTGTTGGTTACACTACTAAATCTTGTCTCTCATCCAGCCACGCAGAAGTAGAAAGAATGCAGAAAAGGTTTATTCAAATACCACTTCAGATTTAGTAATGATTGTGATTCTTCCTTGTTTTTAATAAATATTCATGTCAACACACTTCTTTTCATCTAAGTTATTGACCTTCCAAAAGTATCTGCAGCTAGACTGAGACAGGTTATTGGTATACGAAGAAGAGGGTAAACTTTTGTTTAGCATTTACTTGCTATGTTCTTACCAACCCCCCATCGACACTGTAAGGGAAAAAGTGTTTAGTAAATTCTAACTGAATTGCTATTCTGTTAAATGCATGTTCTATTTCTGTAATGTTCTTAAAACACTTCAAAGGTTGATTTAAAAAAACCAAACTGAGTTGCGGAATTATTGGCATTTATATATTTATATATATTTCCTGTGTTCTGCAGGAACATAAAGTTTTTGGAAAAGAGTTTTGGAATGACATATTCATTCTTCTAAATGGAGATATAGGGCATGTTAGCTGCACTTAAAAGTATCATAATCACAGTTTTGTTGGGATGCAAAATGTCAAGACACACTAGATGTTCTATAGAGCACTGCAAGGATACTTGCTATATTTTTCTACAGCAAGTAGTTAAACAAAAATTAAGAAAATTAGCTATCAGCAAAGACTATGAGGGACAAAAGTTTAAGAACTACTATGAACTGAATTCATCCTGATAATGAAAATAAACGTTACTGGTGGAATGATTTTACCAGTTTTCATGTAAGTCTTCTGAATGTTTCTATAGGATGCCCCTATCCAACAAGGAACGTAAATACAAGAGTAATTTTACTATGAAGTCAGTAGGAGAACCATTTGCATGTTCTGCACTGTGCTGGGCAAAATCAAATCCTAAAACCCTAAATATAATGGAACATAATTTCTTGCCACAAAGACATAAAGACAGTGTTTCAACAGCAGTAAATCTCCAGAGCAAAGTAGCAAGTAAGGACCTTGGCAACAGCAAGGTTCCAAAGGAGAGTCTTGCTAGAAAGAAAAACAGAGCAAGCCAAACCAGGAAAACAACTATCTGTCTTCACTGCAGTTTATTTCCCTCTTTAATTGTCTTCTAATTCCAAGTGTCTCTGATGTCTGTTGGGATTTTCTTTGTAAGTTTTTCCCTTGTTGCCTCTCAGGATATGAACTGTCTAAGCTCTGTTCAACAGAAAACTTGATTTATAAGTGAGATCAGTAAAAGCTAAATCACTGCTAAATAAAGGATTTTAATGATTACTTTTAAGCTTAATCCAAACCAGTGATTCACAGTTTACAAAAACCTTAGTTTGAATACAACTCATATTAGTGCAGAAATGACCTTTTTATGGAGCGTATTTTTCAGTACCATGGTGGTTAAAATACCTAACTTCAATTTAAAAGATAATACAAAAGAGAACAAAAATATTTAAATGCTAGATTTATATTTTTAAGATTGGCTCAATTATATTATTAAAATGAAAACAGCTCATGTTAATTTTCCTTCTTACATTTGCAGTGGGCACATAGTCAAATCTAGTCTTACTTTATTATTCCATTAATTATTGAAATATATATATTGGAGCAGTAAACTTTCTTCAAAAGGAAATTCAAGGATGATGCATTTTGCAAACTGACAAAGAGAGGGAGTAAGTTTGACTACTATAAGGAAATTATCACAAAACATTTAACAGTAGTCAAGTAAAAATATTCTTTTAATCAGAAGTGCTTTGGGGGGTGGGATTGAGAGGTTCCCTTCTTGGATGGCAGACTCAATTTTATATACACTTTTTCTTAGACCTTTCCTGGTGCTATGGGCTTTCAGACGTTCGTCTGGACAAGTAACTATATCCAATGCAGAAGCTGTTAACGTTCAAACTTTACAGCTTCTTAGAGTGTAATATTAGTAACATTCTCAAAAAATAAAGAAGGATGAAAAAAATGCAGCTAAAAATAAATAAACCCCATGAATTTCAGCAGATTATATGGCCTGCAATAACTTTAGAAATAACCTAATATTAAGCATCTTTCAAATGTCCAAAAAGGTCATGAAAACAGTCATGTAAATTAACAACTGGAACTTCCAAAACTGTGTTTTTGTAGAATCACTTTTATATTACAGCTATTCAAAAGAGTTTTATTTCACATTTCTGGGCGCAATCAGAAAAAATTTAAAAATTCTATAGCACCGACTTTCCCAGTACATTGCTGAAAACCTGGCAGCTTCACAATATGTATTCTCTTCAAGCAAAAGCCACTGTGTTTCAAAAGGTGATGAGACAGAGAACTGGGACTGTGACTGAATGCAGCAAGGAACCAACTGACTGATGGAATGACTTCTTTGGTATCAGTAAAATGCTCTAAAATTGCTTAAGGACCCTGTTGTAACTCATAAATTGCTAACCAAAAAGCTTCTCAACTCCCTTATTTGTGAATCTCACTATATTTTTAAGCCAGAGAGCTTCAGATAAGTTTGTATAAGCATGAGATAAATATAAAATAATTAGGCGTGAAGCAAGGAACCAATCTGGGGACTCTGAGTTTAATAGAACAATCATCCAGCACAATGATCAGGAAGAGGAAAATCATTGAAACCATCAGTCCAGAGCATAACAGCAGTATAAAAGGCAAACAGGGCAGAGGATTGTTGGGTGAGGCACAGAATATAAAGCAGCAGAGGTTTTTACAGCATACGTTTACTTTGCTGTAATTGGAAGCAGTATTAAACTGCACAGGTGGCAGATAACTGTGAACAGTCTAAAACATATTGTCAGAGAAAATGGAAAAGAATAACGTTATTTTGGGCAAAGACACACCTTTTTTCCTATTTTCACAGTACCTAATAAAGTCCTGGACTGCAATGTTCTAATGTCTCACAAATAATCATCATGACTAAAGTCAAGGAGCTTATTGAAAAATCATTAAGAAAAAAAGAAAAACGTAATTACAGAAAATGCTTGAAGGCTTGGAGTTTGTTTTGTTTTGGTTTTTAAAATATTTTATACATGTTATGTGTTCAAAGACCATAGCACCCCACAGACTACATAGCATAATCCCTGTTCTGGCAAGTTAGCGAGCATTTTGCCAATGATTCAGATCAAGACCTTGACCCAGTGAGGCTAGCATTGTACTGTAGAAATCTCCGAACAAGCAACACCAATTAAGTTACATTAGAAAGGATGTTATTCCAGGTATTTCTGACCTTCACTGGGGTTATTCCAAATTCATATCAGTAAGGTCAAATTTTCCTATCCAAGAACAAGGATGAAGTGCAGATTCAGAAGTAATACTGGAGAACGTGAAGGTGCTTGATTTGATACCAATTTAACCAAGAAAAGGAGATAATTAGGTTTTATGGGTCAGAGAGTATGAAACAGCAGTTTATATCTTCACTGCCAAGGTGGGTTTGTCAGAAAATCCAAGCTACAGCAGCATTTTCTATTCCATTTGCAAGGCACTCTTCATAGAAGGGCAGATACAACTGAGACGGGTCTGCTGAATCCTGCGTCTTTTACAGCTTTCCAGTGTATCCTCTAATATCTCACTTTGCTTCATGTACTTTTAAATTTTCCTTTGCAAGTTTTTCACATTATCTAGTTACAGTTCATCACTGAACTACTCTGAGTGTTCAAGCCTTGTCCTTGGATATCCATATAATAGCAATGTTCCATTAGATGTCTTTCTAAGCTTCATGCTAGTATAACCTCTCTTTTGCAGACCAAGGCAATTATTTTTTCTCGTGACTGAGAACCAAAACAGGCTTCTGAAAACAATGAAGCAAATAATGACAGATTAATAAACTAAGGATGTATGTTCTAATTTAATACACTTATTTACATTTTTTTCATGACCTTCCATTAATTGAATGAGTCTCATCCACATAGTTTCATATGCCGTGATGAATTTTGATATTGCTACTTTAATTGGGTTGAAATACAATTAAAGTATAGTGCCTGTTTAGGAAAAGTAGGAAATACTGAAGAGGACATTTCAAAAGGAAAAGAAAAATTTTCTTCTCTGCAGCCCTGAAATTTTGATACAGCATATACTTTTTGGTTTTGAAACTCTTTTTGAACAGGCTTTCCTAAAAGAAAATGTGTTAGTTTTCATCTGAAACAGAGCAATGTCTCTCATTTAGTAATAATTCCACAAATGCAAAAGAATCAAGAACAAAGACTGTCATTTAAGAAAATTAATTCTCCTAAATATTCAGTAGAATATTTAAACTTGAATAGTTTTTATGTTTAATCCGTAAATAGAAGACTGAACTTATACTAGTGTGATAATGAACCAATTCATCATTTGCACACTTAAAAATAAATTCCAGGCATTCTGCCTCTGAAACTCAGGTACACACAGTTCCAATTAATGAAAGCAATTAAAAGAAACAAAAAGTTTCTAAGCTTTATAACTGGGAGTATAAAAGTGTTTAACATTTAAAGATGCTGGATCAATAAACTACCCAAAGAAGAAACTAGGTCAGTTAAACTATCTGCTTTTTAAGAAATAATAATAACATTAATACCAAAGATAAATAGCACTAGAAGGAGGTTCTTACACTGCCTGCCTCACTTATCTGTGATATTTTTAGCTTTAAAGTACACATGTAGATATAAAATATATTAACACTGCAGGATGGATTTTTCTTTATTTCTCAAATATTTTTGTATTTATGGTCTATTATATACCCATAAAAATATAGAATTAGAAAAGAAATTTGTTTAAATTTTGTCTCTTTGGGGGGAAATTTAAAAGGAAGCTCTAAGTTGATCAGGTGTGACAAAATTTGTGATTCTTATTCTCAGAAATAACACTAGGAATCCAAGAAAGACTCTTGGGGAAATGGCTTATGTTAGGTATATTCTACTCAGATCTTATATCAGAGAGAAAAAATAATTTCAAAACAACTGTTTAACCTTTCAAAAGATACAAAAACAAACTGTAGTGTCCTTAAGAGAAAAATTATGATAATCCTTTGCAAGAAAAAATTACTGTGAATGTACCAGTGCTTAGGGTTCTATTCTGTGTAAATCTAAATAGGTACAGTCCACAATTTTGTTCAAGTATTTAAAAAATGGAAATGTACAATGAAGGGTGAATAATATTTCTGACCTAGAAATGGAAAGTCAGCTGCAGTTCACTATGTATAAAGAACACTGCAAAAAAAGGTTATTTAGATGCACAACACAACAAATCAACTGAATATAAACTAAGCAAAAGTATTCTCAATTATGAGGACTTTTTTTGCACAAGGGTGTGTTTTTTGGTGGGGGTTTTTGGTTGGTTGGTTGGTTTTAGTAGCAGCCCATTATCTGGTTGCACTTGTTCTGTATAGTTACTTAGTAGTGGTGAGGAACAGAGTAATATACAACTCAAGTAGATGGCAAAACATCATCTCCAACCCATGGATTTGCTTTTTATGGTCCTGCTACCTTCAAGAACATGTAGTAGTTGAAATCAGAAAATTGTTCATAGCTATATAATCCATACCAATGCAGGCAAAACTACAGACATTTAGTGGCAATCAAGCAGTTATACATCCTTTGCTGTATGTTAAAGTCAGGTGTTTCATTTTCTCTGTTCTGGTGTAGCTTTTGATTGCTATATCAGATATCTATTTTTTATTTTTCTGCTTTGTTCCTTTGAGGGGCTCTGGCAAGAAGGGTGGGGCTGAGAATGAGAGGAGAAAGGATGCTTTCAGCCTCCACTGATCTGAGCTGCTTCTGAGCATTCAGCTGACTGGCTGTTCAAGCAGAATGGGTAGACCTCAGTTTAATATTCCGTATCTTGGGTGGAAGTTGGAAAAAGAATTGATTCCTTCACCCCTTATGTCTTGCAAGTTGCTTGATTCACACTTTGATATTTTTCTTCTTGAAAGGTCTTAAAAATTCCTATTCACATAGGCAGTTCTGTAAAAGAGTTTAGCAAGCAGACCAATGGAGTGAAATTGCATTAATAATTAAATGACATTTCATTTTAGTCCTATGGACATGAGATCAATCTTTTGACATGCATATCTGGAGAGAACAGCCTCCTCAAAAACAACTACCATCTTCACATTAACCATATTATTATCTAGATTTATGCTTTGCAAATTATTGCCTGGAAAATCAGTTTTGTAAAGCAATGTATGAATTAATCACAGTAATTCTGAAGTATCAAAATAAAAATATGAAAAGGGATTTTAAAAATCATTACCGTGAAAAATATTATTCCGATTGAATTAGTAGAATTCTTAGATGCAATATTAGACTATAGATAGGGAAGCAATGCATTTATGGCAAAGATCAGAAGACATATTTCATCTAAGATATTGGTGAAATTCATACCATTCAGAACAGTAAAATTCTTAGTTCTATGGTGTGTGTCTGACAGTAAGATTTAAAAAAGATCTAAGTGTTTGACCTTTTTTTAATAAGTAGACTATTTCAAATGAGCACATCTGGTTTATGTTCCTAAACCTCTGGCCTTTAAAAAGTTCTGTTCCCAATTCACACAAAATACCATTCAGGATTGCTTGACATGGTGACCTTCCCTGTAGGTGGCTGGCTGAATAAACCGATTAAATAGATTCAGGAATTTAGCATATATACAGCAAGTTAACACTAGTACCCTGGACCACTAGTAAACATATTTACTGTTCCTCTATGCTTTCTACTACAGGTATGGAACTGAACTGAGATCTTACAAAGTCCATTAATCTCTTCAGGGGAACTAAAATAGAGCAAGCATTTATTAATTTTCATGTCAGAAAAGTTTCCATTATATTGTCACATTTTCTTAGATACAAAGCAACATAAATCAGAAAAATTCAAGTAATTACAACATTAAATGTCATTATGGCTTCATACAGATTGAGGCATTGAAGAGGTGGACCGGTTAGGTACATAAATTCAGACGGTCAGTAAATATTTAACAAACTCTTTTGTACTAGATGAAGTTAAAAATTAAATAGTGTATGGGCTGGGAGGGTTTCTTTTTCTTTTTTTTTTTTTTTTACCGTAACCATTAATAGCACGTTCATTGTTATTTGTGTAGAGTGTAATTCTTTTTGACTTTGCCTTCCATTTGCCTTGAGGACAAGCCAGTTTAAAACTGTTCAGCACACTGCACCATGCATAACAGGTAATCTGTCTAATTAAGGCCTGTAAGGATGTTCAAAGTAAAATATTGAAGAGCTTCCATAACCTCACTTTCACCCTCCCTGTGTACCGCAGCTTCTGAGACTCAGAGATACCCTAGCCATTAACTCAAGTGTTTACACTCTAAGCTCAAATTCTACTTTGCCAGAATGGTTCATTTCACATTTTACAAGTCTGTTTTCTCATTTACAGGCAGAAAGCAATTTATCAAATTTTTATATTACATTTCTCAGCTTGTTCCAATATTGGATGATATAATATATGCCTGGAAATTCAAAATGCAAAAGCATACTGTGACTTTATCCAGGGACCTAATAAGATTTATATCCACATTCATTTTTGTGTGTTCATTTGGTACATTTCAATGAATTATTAATTATGACCAACAATAAAATATTATTTTGCTCTGATGCACAGCAATAGGAAAGATACCCAAGAGAAATCCATCTGACAGCTCAAAGTAGACATGGCCATAGTATGCTCACAAGTTTGTCATCAAGTATTGCATGACATGCATCTGCCCATCAAATGAACCAGACTGACTGAGCCATTCTGAAGATACAGATGTAATCTGTGGGGAGGTAAAGTCAAGATTTATTACATATTGGGAGTCATTGATTTGATTTTTTTATAAACAGCCAAAGCTAGAACAGTGAACATCAAAAGATGTCATTCCATTTTCCAAGCCTATTTTTAAAGGTGGGATGGAAATGTATGGTAGGATGTATGTTCTGAAGCTGACAGAAGTCAGATTCAAAGCTGCATGCAATAGCTTTTTACTTGGGCGATTTAAATCAAACTTAAACTCAGCATTATGTAACTGCTATAAACGTGTCATTATCTTCTGAGAAATTTGTATTCATTTCACTTTTATTACATTTTCCTAACTGACCTGAACTATAACACAGGCCTTCAGAGTATTCTAGGTACATATGCTGCACCTTCTTATCATTTAAGTTGTAGAACTCAGTTTTAATGTAATGAAAGAAGGTATTTCATATATTTCAGCTACACAGTATTAGCATTCTTTATGCATTACTAACTAATGAATGTCATACAGGAAAAAAAAAAAAAGCCAATCACAAAACCCTCTACAATTTTCTTTACTTTCAAGGTCATTATAAGAAGTGTTTTTGAAACAGCAATGAACAAATGTTAAAAACAAATGAAGTTTCTCTCCCTTACAGCTATCTAAAGAGTCAAAGAACATCTCGTAAAATATTCAGAGAAAATGTCAAGTTAAAACACTTTGGGTCTAAAAGCAATAAAGTAGGACTAAAAATATTTCTGATTTTCTTTTAAATAGAGTATTCAGATTTGTTTCAGTCTTTGTCATGCTATAAACAAGAAATTTACAAAAGATAACACTGTGCCCCACACAGTAAGATGCACTTTCAATAGGACTATTTTTTCTCTGCAAAGTCTTCAATTGAACATGCAGCCTATCAGATATATATTCAATCTGCTAAATAGACCTAATTGAAGAATATAGCATGAATTTTACCAATTCCTGAAAAATCACTTTTTATCATATAAGGAAAGAAATTTTTCATGCTTATAAAGAATTACTAAGAATGATAAGAAATCTGCTTTGAAAAAAAATCATACCAAAAGCTAGCTTAATGCTTTTTTGAAGGAAAGTGAGTGCTAATGGATTTTGACAGGCTGATCATGCCTATAATAGCATCAAGCATACCAAATTCTTTTTCACACCACACGGTCCCCAAGGGATCATCAACCTACAGATTAAAAGCCCCGACCTTTGACCTTTCTGTAGTTAACTATCTGTCAACTGATTATTAGTCAGGCTACCAACAGGTATAGGACCTCTCCTGTGTTTATATTAATTACAAATACCAGTTTTAGGTAAGACCAATTCACAACATACAACCTCTAAGTTTTGAAGCTTCCCTTGTTATCTCTTTTTCAGATGCTATTGTTCATTACAAAATAAGGACCTGATCTGAAATGCTATCTTTTCTTTCACTGGTCATGTCTTTCTACTTGCTTTATCACTGTTTAACTTCCTTAACAGAACTGAGTTTCACCACCCTTTTTCTGCCTGCTCCTTTGATCAGTTCACAGGAAAATAGCTGATTCCTTAAGAAAAGCAGCGACAATTAAATTTTTTTTAAAAATTATTTCAAGGGATGTTTCTAATTTGATACTCTCAAGTAGTAAATGGAGATAAGTTAAATGGTCATCTAAATCCTCCTTGTTTTTTGCAGAATTTTAGTTAGAAGATTAACCAATAGCAGCTCAGCTAGATCATGCTTATTTTTACAGTCACTTGTAAATTTAAGTAAACTGTTTCTTCTGGAGAGCAGGAAGCAAAGTCTTACTGTGTAACCCAAGCATCATACAGTTGGCTGTTTCTCTCACAGAGCAGCATAGCTCAAGCCCAGCTGGGTCTGCAGAGTACCAACACCCTTCTGGTATCAGGGACTTGTTATGGGGCTTCCTGTGTGGCTGGAGATCGCACCTCTACATGAGTGTCATTTACTCCCCTCTCTTCTTCAGAGCCTGAATCACCAGCATGGAAACCAGGCTCCCCTCCTCATCGCAGCTCCTGTGCTTACAAACACGCTTTGTTGCCCCTCTGCAGTGTTAATGAGGGAAGGAAGCTGCTGGCTCCTTCGCTGGTGGCTGCAAAAGGCTAATTAGTGAAGTACACTGAGAAGGCAGACTTGTGTCTCTGCTCTGCCCTTCATGTAAGTGATAGGAAAGGAAAAAGTACAGCAGCAGGTAGAATGTTGTGCAGGGGAACATTCTCAGTGTCTCTCACACACCTGTCTGGAACAATCTGTTTGATTCTTGGTGAGATTAGATAGATTTTCCATTTCATCGAGATTTGAAAAAAGAGACTGTCATTACAATACACTCTGTCAATATATGCAGATCATGCCCCATGGTAAAACAGTAAGCTCAAAAAGAAATATAAAGCTTTATCCCTTTTGTCTTCTCAGAATCCATACCCAGCTTTTCCATACTCCACTTTTTCAAAAGCTTTACAGCTTCCTATGTTTTTTCTTCCTTTCCAGGAGGAAACACTCAGAAGAAATGACCTTCTATTGTGGTAAATTGAGATCTAGTGACTAATGGCTAATTGTTATTGCAATTCTTGACCTGATCTGCAGTACTGGAAACCAAATCTCAGTCTCCAGAGTGTAACCAGATATAACAGGCAGCCCCTGAGTTTATAGAGGCAGTGTATTAACAACTGAGAAACTTCAAAATTGTTACCTTAACGAACAGCCTCAGATCTAATAAAATCCAATGCTAAAACTAGGTGAACACACAATTGTTTTCATTTGAACTGACAGAACTGAAAATAAGACATTTCTCTTCTATTAGTTTATTCAGGGTGAAGAATAGCATTAGAAAAATAGAGGAAGCTTTCTCATTGGTGTATTTTTTCAACAGCTTCAAGCTGTTAACAGTTACATTGTCCCCAGGTATGGGGTGGTGCATGTTATGGCTAAATGATTAGTTTAGAGGCTCTTGACATACAGACTTTTTCTGTTCCCCAGTATCAGCTGTGAAAATGTATTTCCAAGCAATTAAACCTCATCTCCTGCTGGCTTGGGAGCCAGGAACCTTCAAATTTCAATTCAAATTCTTCAACACCTACTACTGCTGAAAAAAAATTATATAACTCGCTTAGTTAGAGTCACAAAGAACTCTATTGATATATGTTTGAGTGTCTTTTAAAGAGGAAAATGAAAGGCCCAGGAAGAAAAGTTGCTAACACTGTAAATAAAGCAGATGACAAAAAATACTCCCTTTTATTTTGCAGTTTTGGAACTTGTAGTACACATACACATCAGCATGCACAACTGAAAGAGAGGTGTGTGGTACAAAACAGTAAGAAGACATAATTAATATCTGATTCTTTCCTCCTTCCTTCTAGCCCCTAAAGAGACTTGGACTACACCATTTTTAAATGAAGGAACTTCTATTTACAAATGTTTGGAGAGTAGCTCAGATGATAAAATGCAGTGTTATCCACAAGGTTATTGTATGGCACAGGGCATCTAACGGTGACCGATGTGGAGGCTTGGTTTGTCTGTGGAAAGGAGAATGTCAAACAGCTCAAAGGGAGGAGGAGACACAGCATCACTTTCCCCAAGGATTGCCAGTTCCTCTATGCAGATGCTGGAGAGCTGAATATTCAAGGTCAAGTTAATTTCTAACTATATACAAAGCACATCAATCGCCCATTGCTAAGAGCCAGCATGTATGAACACAAAGGAGGATAAGGATACTGGTAAAATCTCTCTATACGACATTGTTTGCTGCTGTATCTTTTGAAAGAATCTTCACTGTTAAGTGTTTTAATTCTAGCACGTGGGGGTTTTTTTCTGCATTTCAGTATCTTTTATATTAGAAATACAAATAAATGGGAAAAAGAGGGAAAATCCCCTTGATTACATTGGTTACACATACAGAAGAAAAAAAATGGAAAGAGCTTTCCATCAGATGCTGTCACAGCAAGGATAAAGTGTTTGCTTTGGGCAGATGCAGCTGCTGCCTGCAATAGTCTCTTTATTGTTGCTTGTAACTTGCAGTTATAGTTTTCAGTTTGCATAAATCCAATCTGTTGACCAATACTTAGCCAGTAATATAATTTAGCAAGTTAGATGAAGTTTAATAATTTATATTGTAACTTACAAGCTACTTGAATGAAGGATATATAATAAAAAAGAGCTAATGCATATTTTGTAAGGAATCAGGTTCTGTCTGGGTACTGCCTTCTGGGGAGACATTCTGGTGATCATGAAGGTTCAGGGACAGCATCTTCTCTCTATGGTTTGTTTATTGGAGTAAGGAGGAGACCACTTTGCAATTCTACCCCAACCTCTTAACACTAGCAAAAATTACCAGATAGTCACCATTTCCCAGCATGAAACATTTATATTTTATTTACATAATTACCTAATATTGTAGTGCTTTGTGGATGCAATGAGGGGGGCAATGAAAGGTAATGTTGGCAAAAGAAGTAGCCTGGGTGGTTGGGGCACAAAACACCCACTCGGTTGGGAAATCGCATTGCTGCTGGATCTTTGGGCTTGTTGTCATGAAGCAGTATGCTTGCTAGATGTCTTTTTTTGTCATCAACAGTCATCTTGCTAGATTCATCAGCAAGACCTAGTAATAAGAAGTAAAAGCCTTCTAATTAATTAACATTTCTGCTCTCATTCAAATCACCTCAAATTTGGACTTCCTACATGGAACTGATATCAGGCTTTAATTGCAATTAACATATTAGTACCCCTCCATGTGTTCTTAAACTGCAGTAATTTCCATATTTTTATCATAATAATAAGCTGGCCAATGGCTTCCAGCAATAATTGAACTGAATGTTTCTAGTTGAAGTTTTACTGTTTCTAAAGGATGTAACATGATAATATGTTAATCTCATACTAGTGGAAGAAAGATATTTTACTCCTTCAGACTTTAATACAGTTTTAATTCATTATCTGATTTTCACAGATGTCAAAAGTAAGTAATAATCAGAATTGGATGAACACAGCAAACATATTTCTATGAATATTCTTTTGATTTTAAAGGAATTAGTTTAAACTGTGTACACACTGCTTCTGTGATTACTTTCCCCAAATATTCTAGTTAATGAATTGGTGGAAAAGAATGTACAGAAAATTAGGTACTTACATATGCATATTGTACAAATAATTTTTAATTTAAAATGTAAGTATTTGACTCTAAAGTTTCATAGATAACTTTATCTAACCAGGGACTAGAAATATACTTTATGACCTTCATAACAAGTCTCATTGTATAAGATTCATATTGACTGTTCCAGATCAACTTTTTGTGATTTCTCCATTATTTTTTTTCATAGCTACAAACATGCAAGGAAAAAAGACAAAACAGAAATCCTAGAGGTCAAAAAAAGATTCTGAAGGATTACACTCTTCCATAAAGAGTGGCTTGAGATTTTTTTACCTTTTTATCCATTGGCTAACAGGCATGGAACTCCACAGACCCTCCTGCAGCTCCTCAAGAAATGCCCCTCCAAAAACATCCTGAATGTTCACACATTTCTCTAGAAGCATCTCCCTTTTAAACAGACTTAGTAGCTCTCAGGTGAGGTGGATTTTCTGCCTCCAGCAGGACCTTTGGAGTGCAGCTGCTAGGATGAGGTGAGCATATGACCTTTCTTGTGCTTGCTTACTTCTGTTTTTTGCCTTTTATGGCATACATTATTCAACTGGAAAAGTGAAAACAAATGAATTAGATAATTCCACTATCTGCCATCATAAGTAGTTCAATTCTCAATAATTAAAATTAACTTTCTGGCAAGCAAGCAGATTATTGTGTTCAGGTATGTTTGTTTGGAAGGGAAGGACTTATCACTGCTGGTGGCTCATCTTTCACACCATTTGCAGTACTTTTTGTTTAACTCCATATTGTTTTGACGATTCTTAAATCAACCTCTGCTGCCTGTATTTATGATGTGTTTTTTTGTTCTGATGCCTATGGCCTTGAGGAGACCAGCCCGATGTCTCTAACATTCCTCAGGAATCTTCCCTGCTTATTTTTATTCCAGCTATTTCAGTTTCTTTTCTTCTTTTTGAGTTTTCCTGTATTCTTCCTTTTTCCAAGCCTTTTACTTATGATTTTTCCTCTGGCCAAGCTAAGTATGTTTTTGCAGGTGGGTGTTTACATAAATACTGTGTTTAAACAAAAGTGTTTTGACGCCATATGGAAAAGCTTTAGATTAGTGGTAAATATAGACAACTTAGCCTTATAGACAAGGTATTTCTCTTGGTTGAATATTACAGAGATCATGCTAGGCTTTCACTTTTCTAGCTTGCAGGTGACTCTTGTTTTGCTAAAAATACTGACAAAATGCATAAAATATCAAACATTTTTAATATCTATTCCAAACGCTGTGTGTGGAATGATTGATGATATACAATCAATGGGCCAGAATTTTCTAAAACTGACTCTCTCATGTATCTGTGAGACAGTCACGGGACCAATTTATCAAGAAAAAATAGACAAGATTCAATAGGGAGTTAATGCATTCAGGTTGGATTAAAGAAAGCCCAGCACTGACTAGTAGCTTTATAGTTTGGCTAAAATATGATTTATACTTTTGTCTGGATGAAAGAGAAACAGGAAAAGGATAGGGAATAAGAAATAGTCACAGGGAAAATCTTGAGAAATAATTACTTTAATTACATTTAATTATAACTGTAGAAATACATTTTAAAATGAAATTTTTTAAATATAGCATAAGATGAGACACATTAATTGTTGAAGAAGACTGATAGTCTGGAAATATGTGCTTACTGAGAGAGAATTAAATTGGGTCAAATCTTCTCAAGCCAATTAGGTCCATGGCTTTCATTCAAAATGCTTTGTAGCAAAAAAAATTAAAAATCACAGCTAATTTTTGTGACTGTTATTTACTACCTACATCTTGCATATGTATCATGGTGTACTCAGGGACCAATGAGCTAGAGGAAAGCACAGAAGGATTTACATTGTCAGTAGGAATCTAAATAGTTATAGTAATTTGGATTATTGTCTATGCACTCTTTTATGGATTGCTTGGAACTTAACTCAAGTGCAGGGTATTCTAACATTTCAACTAGATGGAAATGAAGGGTGTACTTTGAATGTAGCAGCTTGATTTCCTGATCTACATTCCCTCCTCACTCTAGTGATGTGGTCTTGATAAACTACAAAGAATTTCCATAAGCCCTCAGTACCCGTTCAAAGTTATAAAACAGGAAGACAAGTAGATTAACAATTATTTCAAAGCTGTATTGTAGTGAATTATAACAGTGTAAGTTTGTGGGTTTGTGACCCATACTGAATGCTGCCTACTCTCTAAAAATTCCTGTAAAGGTTCTCATCATTAAATATTACTTACCCTGAGCAGTGCATTTCTCTTCAACTTGCCAGAGGATAAAGGACTGAGAATGCCTTCATGTGAAGTAACTTATTCTAATTCAAAAATAGAACAAGCAACCTAAATTTCAACTATACTCTGTGCATGTAGCGAGTTACTGCTGATTATTGAGCTTGCTATAGATTCACATTTCCTCTAACCAGCTGCACTCTGACTGTTGTGTGCAGACAAGCCTTGAGATATTACCATGTGGGATGTAAGGACCAGGCAAATCTTCACAGCTTCTTTAAGGCTTCCCCCCACTTTTAACCATATAATATTTAACAATAATGGCTTAATCATTCTTAACTCCATGATATTTATTGCAGGAATATTAATTCTGATAATGTCATTTGGTCTTAATATGGCTGACATAGAACTTTAGGAGAATTTCCACTGAAATTCAGAATTCATCATGTGCCCCATTACCTTGAAGCTACTACTCTGTTATGTAGGACCTGTTTTTATAGATGTTACCTGAACAAAGCTTAATAAACTTCCATAGAGTAAATAGGGTAGATGTTGTGTTTGTATTGACCCCGCTTAGGCTGAAAGTGACCCATCGAGCACTAGGAAGGTGAGTCCTAAGACAATTATAAATGATTCCAGTTTCTGGTGTCAGCTCCCCAAAGATTGCTCTACTTCTCAAATGCTGTAGTCATTTGAGAAGTACAGACAACGTGAAGTAATTTATCTAATAGAGAAGGATTATTAATTGAGGTGGTGTGGTCCTTTTCGCACATAAAGAAAACCTGATTGCACTTAAAATTCCACCACAGCCAAAAGATGCAAAGTTATTAAATAAAAGGTTACCAATCAGTCCTTCAAATCTCCATGGAACACACATACACACAGAAAAAGTGTATAGAAAAGTCCAAAGACCACAGTAAGTGATCTACTTATTCAGAGACTGTCTGCTGACCTTCTTAACAGACTGGAAATTCACAGATATTGATTACTGCTTTAGGAAAAATGCCTTAAAAATCCTTTTGTATTTAAAACTTTTGTTATCCTGAACTGCATTTAAAATAATTATGAATGGATAGTGTTTTGCTTTGGAATGTAACTTTTAACTGCATTATTCTGACAGAGCTTTTTAGCTTCTTAAAAAAGTTATTTTAATCTGCATTTGTAGTGCCAAGGTCTGTCCATTATCTCATAAAAAAAGCAGGGATTATTAGTGATTTAGTCATATTACCAGGATCTGTACCACATCACAGATCTTTGTAAAGAGGTTTGAAGTGATAAATTACTTGGGGGTCTGTGTATAACGGAGTGTGAATTCTTTTTTCTCCAGTGACCTTTTTGCACGCAGTAACTCATGCTCTGAGTCCATACACTGAACTGAGAGAACTTCTTTTTTCTTATACAAGAGCCAATATTATTGTCCCTATTTTACTGGCCACTGATGTAGCTAACAGGGCTGGGCCAAAGGAAAAGGAAGGTTTTTTTTCTTAAACTATATTCTGAAACACAACATAAATAGTCCTATGTCCTGCAAAGAATTTAGACAATTTCTAACAAGTCAAGTACTTTTTGCTGATGTAAACAAATTTTCAGAGTCAGGAAAAGAACTCATCCTACAGCTGCTTCAGAGAAGGAAATTTTCAGCTTTGAGAAAATCAATACGATCCTCAATAAATGAGACTGACAAACCAGCTGGAAATTGAAGAATAGGACAAAATTTAGCAAAACCCAGACAAAGGACTGAGACTGTTAGCAAGCTTGAATAATTGAGGTTTAAAATATGGCTAAAACAGGACCTTTTTAAAAAAAAAACCAAAATAATTATTCAGTCAAAATCCAGCTTTCATTATAAAAAAGTCTCAATCAAAAATTTCTGAGCAGATTTAAAAGTTGCACCTACATATCCATAGAGACACTGGAGATTTAGACAGTAAACTCTGGAGAGCAGGAGAAAGTTTTTGTTTTGCAGCAAATCATACTGAACTTTTATTCAGCTACAAGTCTCATTTTTTAAATTATCTTTGTTGATACTGAGTATTTTTTTTTCCTAAACAGCAAAAACACTCTATGTTTGCTCATCCTGGTGTGACATGGTGTAATTTTATCCATAATTAATCAAAAACTAAAAATAAAGCAGCTGTGTGTTACCAAGATGGCTGCTGAGGTCATTTATAAATTGAGTGTAACTTGATTCTCTGTAGGATAATGTAGGTTTCCAGATAAAATTTCCTTAAAAATGTATGTCTATCATAAGAGAAAAGCAATGTGATGCACTGCTATACTTTTCCTACAATTTGATGAGTCTATGTACAGCTTACAATTTTGAAAATATTTTAGAATTGCTGAATTCTACATCAGTGGATGGAAAGTCTTAAGGGCTCTTTATGCATATCCCTGACTAGGGATGATGAAGGATTATTAAACTCTGAAGAACATTACTCAGACAGATGCATCTCAAAGAACAGGATGTTTACAAGTGAAATAATATTACATTGAAGAAGGAAATAAACTAACAAAAATAATTTGCAAAATAATTTGTAAATGCCGGAACTTCAAAATTCTAAGATCCTAAGAAATACACTCAGAGTGGTATAAAAAGGTTTCAGAGACAGCAGAAGCCATAGAGTGGAACGGTACGTCTACTAGGACAGAGACACCTCCCAGACTGTGTAAATGTCTGGAGAAAGTTTGTATCTGAGGCCAAGAAAGGGGGCAGGTCACAAAAAGACAATGAAGTAATCTGTATAGTACTTTGTCATTAATACCTAGAAATGCTAAGAAAACTTAGGCAACAATGTGCAGACAGGCATTTACGCAGCAGGATATTTAAATTGCAAAAATCACTTATGCAGTGTTTGGGGAAGACATGGGGTGTTACAGGCCCATGCTGTAGTGACCTGGTCTGGACAAATATCCAATGAATGTGGAGGAATGCAGGAATGTGAGGAACTGACACTATTGCTAGCTGACTGAGTTAAAAAACAAAAGTAGGTGTAGCTCACTGCATGACTCAGTTTACCTGTCTGTAAAATAGATTCTGATAATTTCAGGCATCTTAATAAAATTTTTTGAAATATGTGAAAAAAGATCACCATAAAAGAGCCACCTACCATTGAGGACTGTGACCTCAGCAAAAAATAACTTTGGTTGTAATTTACTCTAAACTTATTATTGAAATAAATGTTGTGTGTTTCATCAATAGACAAAACATGTCATACTGTGTTCATAAATCAAGTCCTGTGTTTAGGTTTTCTAAAAGCTCTAGCTAAGTGAGGACAGAGTTTGTGTGCTCTGCAGATGTATATGATCATAATATTTACTGGTGATATAAGCTTGGCTTTGATTCTTTGCATTAACTTTATCAATGCAAGATAACAAATGTCGGAATGTAGTTGAAAGCTCTGCTAGGAAGGCAACGTTGGGTGTATGTCTTTTGATTGACCTCATAAACAAATGAGTGTTTTTCCCTGGTCGAAGCATTCTCTGAGGCTGCTAATCATCACAAAAGAAATATTATACTTTCATTCCCAGCTCAGGCAATCCATAAACTAAGACAGAACTGATTCTCACACCATCAAGGGATACAAAACACAGTTTCAAGAATGTATTTTCATTACCTGCGTACCACATCGCCCTGTGTGGCAATTTAGTCCACCCACCCATACCAGTGGGAATGTGCTCGTTAGTTAATATAGATTAGATCTCCTATTTTCTGAGGACAGATATGGAACTCTTTCCTCTTCCTTTTTAGTAGTCCCAGAGGCATCTGTGCAGGAGATACTTAATAGCATAGGCACTACTGTGGCAGTGCTGACAGATAGCTGTGCAGCAGCAAGGAGCTCTGGAGGCAGCACAAAGCCCTGAGCTCCCAGTGCCAGAGCTGTCGGATGCACAGCAGCTGGACAGTGAATTTACTGTAGTGTGTTTGGATGACCACAGCCTCCCCTCTGTGCCATCGGCAGGGTGGCATGGAGGAAGCTCCATAAAGAAAATCTATTTGGTTTTTCCTCTCCTCTTGAAGCTTCTTTGGCCCATGCTGGAGGTTTCTGGGCATCAGGCAGCCTCCCCAGCATTGTTCAAATTTATTGTATGGCCTTTTCTTTTTAAAAGTTATAAAAGCAAAGACAAGATATCCTTGAGATAGCTTGGATTTTACATAGACCTATTCCTTTCAATAATCAATTAGGGTAAAATTTAACAAGACACAGCAGGAAGGAGTTAATCAAATTAGAAGTATTCCCATGATTTTACTTCTGTTCAACTATAATTAAAATCAAACAATAGTGCAAAAATAGTTTGGGAATATCATACAATGTAGCTCTGAAAACCCCAAGGAGGAAGTTATAAATGCTTCCAGCAAACAAAATAAAAAGAAACATTAGTCAGTCGCAAGCCTCATTTCCTCAATGATGGGAAGTAACAATGCCATAAATCACTAGTTACCTTAAGTCATATGATCTTTTGTGCCATGGGCCTTTTGATAATCTTTACATTTACCATCATGGGAATATTTGTTGAATAAATATTTACTAGACCAAACACACTATTTCAGTACAACAGGCATTTTTGTAAACAGCACTGAAAAATGACCTGCACATGCTAGGGACTCTCAGCTTACTATCATTTATTATCAGATTTATAGAATAATTCTTTTAAAAAATCATGTGTGAGGAAATACAACACCTAATAAGGGAACAAGGTGTTCATTACAACAACTTAAAATTCAGGTTGATACTTTGAATTGGAAATGTACCTGATGTTCGTATAAAATACCTGTGGTATTTTATCTGGAACTGACAAAAAAGGAGGACACAGAACATGCATCTCAACCAGTCCTAGTCTCACCCTGCTCTGGAGTGCTTTCATCAGAAAACATTACAAGGACAGGACTGCAGCCACAAATACACTTTGCAAGTCTTGTGGTCAAGTTATTGTGTTCTGACACTAACATAACCTCTTAATCCTGTTTCAGACTAAACATAAATGTCTGCAATTGTTTGAGTCTTCTTAAATCTCAGGGAACTTGCCTGATGTGGGTAAGTTTTTCAAAGTTCTTTTTTAAAAGGAAAACCAGCTACCAAAAGCAATGTCAGGTTTATTTGAAGAAGGAGTTCTGGACTGGAGTCATAGTAATAATTACTAGCAATTTTTATAGATTTCTTTTATGCCAAATAGCTCACATTTATATTTTATGCCCACTTGCCAATACAAACAGAAGCAGAGTAATTCCTAGGTTGAAAAAAACTGCTATTCTATGGAAAACAGCTTTCATTGCTATGTGAAAAACTGAAAGGGAGACTAGAATGCGAAAATATTTGGCACTCTGTAGGCTGGTGCTTAAAATGTGATTATCCATTACTTTTGTTGGTGATGGGAATTTCTCACAGTTTGACTCCGGGGTTAGTGTATTAACTTTGATTGTTGCTGTTAGGTGGAGTCTGGGGAAGCAGAGGAGACAGGTGATCTACTCAGGGGACCCCCACCACACCTGTACCCCACAGCACCACACAGCACCAGCCTGCTTCCCAGCACATGGCAAGGAACCTGCTGGATGCAACACACTGAGGCACTTGGGAGGCTGGCTTGGGGACCAATCCCTGCCTTTCAGGGTCAGCTATGCTTACCTTCCTAAGGATTATTAGACTGTCATTTGACTCTTTGGCCCCTCTTAAAAGTTAAGAAATATTAATCAGAAGATATTTGGTGAATAAAGTATTTTTATGGATACTGCTACTGAATAAATCGGTAGGTTAAGATCAGCTCAGATAAACTTCTGCCACAATGAATCCCCATTAGAGGATCTTGCAAAGCATGTTTTGAGGCATACCACTAGTATTTATTCAGTCTAGTTTTTAAAGTGTCATTCTTTTTCATAACCTAGAGATGGAGAATTTCTGTGATATTTTGGGGTTCTGTTAGGTCCAAAATGATGTCATTTAAGAAGGATCATCATTATACACAATTGCTAATTTCCACTGCTAAAGTATGATAATGTCATAGGAAGTGTAGTACTTACAAGCAATTATTTTTTGTACTTATACATTGATAGTCATGAATATCTCAAACCGTAACTAATTTTGCCAAAATTTCAGTGAAATAAATCAACTGAATTTTTCCCTTTTCCAGTTAACTGTGAGAAGCAAGTGTGTGATTTTTATATAAATGGATCATGTTTAAAGGATTAGGATAAAAAGACACTGCAAAGCCAAGCAGAGCTAAAGTAAAGCATTAATGAACATTAAAAAAACCACTTCGTAATGCCAGTGTTCATGATTTGACAGAAAGTGGATAAAATCTATCAGAGATTAAAACAGACACAGAGATGAAATACCAGATTGCCTGTGGCAAACTCTGGGAGCAGGCTTGTTCACACGGAACAGGAATATAGCATTAAGATACGACAGGCCATGTTTTATTGGTCCATTAATACATGCCTCAGGTATGTTTTCAGGCAGGAGGCCACAGGCTATTAACTGAGATACTTTGCAGGGATTTAGCCCTGAAACACCAAAACCTACTTTGTAATCAATCATAGAAAATCAAACACAAAAAATCCATTTTAGGAAGATTTGACATAACCTAAAATATGAAATAAATAACACATAGATAAGAGACAGACAGGGATGCCCATCTGCTTTCTTGTACCCAAGGAGTTAAAAAGGACTCCTACAAAGTAGGAGTTCCTCAAACACAGTAAACCGTGCAGCAAATACAATAAAGATTTATAAATCAAACTTTTCTTTACTTATAAATTCAGGTAATCTGCAAAGATCCAGGCCAAGCCTAAATAATTTCATTATATTAGTTATTTTCATTAAAAATGTTACAAATACTGTCTGGATATTGACGTCTAGAATGCAAGAGTGCTAAGTAACTATATCAACACCATTCTGGAGTTTAGCATTGTGCCTTGGAACACTTACAGAAACAGTTAATTGCAATATAATTTAAAAGCAGTTATGAAAGCTGAGTTGTCTTATATTGGAAAAGCAGCTGCAGTTTTCAAGGAAAGTAAGAACAATCTCCCAGGCCCACCAATCCCACTTGACAGAGTCAGGGTTGGCTGAGGAAGTGCTTCATTTTTTGACACAAGTAGTTCCCTGTTGACCCTGACATCCATGAATGAATGCCTTAATAGCAGATCTTCATTTTCTCATTTCAATTTTGCATATTTTACCTTCGCTGCAGTTCAGAGGTTTTGTTTTCCTTCCACACAAACGAGAAGTTACTTTCTTCTCTTTCCCCTAATGTCTTTTCTCTGTGAAATTCAAATAAAGTAATGGTTCTGCTTACAACTTTTGTGACATACAGGACCTTCCTGAAGTTCCAAGGTTTCACAGAAGAACCACCTTAAAGAGTGAAATCCTTTCAAGTGATTGAAAAATGTTCTCAGGATAGAAGAATAAGGAGAAGGGCTCAGATATTCAGGGTGAAGGAACTGGAAAAAGAAAGGACAGTGAAACTACCATGGATAGCATTAGATAAGAAACTTTACAAAAGGTGTAGCAAGCATGAGAAATGCATAGGAAGGAGTGGGTTAGCAGAAGTGCCTGAGGAGAGGAGGATAAATAGAGCAGAATCTCCAGGGAAATAAAGTGAAGAAAAAATAATTCTACAGATTAAGGGGTGAAAGAACCCTTAACAAAACGCAAAACCCAAAAGAGGTTTCAGGGGTCTCTGATTGTGTTGCCAGCCACATCGCTCTTGCTTAGCTCAGTCATAGTCTCTGAAAGTAAAAGCTGGAGCAACAAAAACGTCTTTTGAAAATCCTCTGGAGACCGTAACCTCTTATGAATATGTCGATCCATAGCAGTTGTCACTTGCACTGGAGAAAACCATTGTTCAAATGCATCCTTTGTTTGCATTCCCAAATAGTTGTGTGTGCTTAGCTGTTAGCACTTTCTAAGATTTTCCTTCTCCTAATCACCATTTCAATCGTCTTTTCTCTTCCAAATGTATTGTGGTATATATTCTTCCCAAGTTAATAATTTTCTGTAGGCTTCTTTCCTATATATTTAATGTTTTGTGATCTACCTTTGTATTATTCCCTATATCCTTATTGATGTTTGCATTTTAATATCATAATGTGGAAAAGCCATTTGCATACCAAATATTTCTCCTTCCAGACCATTTGAAAAAGTTAGTTCAGACTATAATCATCACCTATTTTTAAAGTTCTAAACTAAGCTCTTCCTTCCAATTCATCATCTTACTTTGTATTATAGCTCCATTTAAAATTCATGCAAATCTTTCAACCAAGATAGTTTAGATTAATCTTGAGTGTAGGATTTTGTAAAACACTGTATTAAATGATTTACATTATATTTGCAATGTTTCCTTCATTCACTAATCTGGGATTTTTATCTACTCCAACAATCAGGTTTCTCTTAATAGTGCTCACCTTTCATATTCATATTTAGTAAAGGTTTATTATCCCTTTTCCTGTCCTTTCCACCAACTCCTGTTTTGATTTCATTGCCTTCCTTTGGCTAAGGCATGTACTTTCTGGTGCAAATATTTTCTTTGTATTTTACTAATAGTACCTGAAACAACATTTTTGGTTTCCATTCTCTTTCAGTCCCAAAATGACAATGCTTACATTTGTTATTTCTTCTTGTTATTTCCTTTGATTTTCTGTTCTTGAAACCTAACCTAGAATAATTTCTCAATGGATTGAACATCTCTGGCATTTTAAGCATGTCTGGTTTAAAAAAAACCCTCAAATATAATTACAGTTTTATTTATTTAGTTAGCTAGTTCCTAGAGAAAAGGTCATACCATCTTTTTTCTGTCCAGAGAAATTCAAAGACAAAATGAACTAATTCCATTTAATTTTAAATTGCTTTATATTGGTTACTCTTTTAAAAGAGAAAATGTTTAACCAAATAGTTATTCAATATTTTGCAGGGTCTAAAATCCCTAATAATGCCCAAAACTCACTCATTTAGCAGTTCAGATTTATTTTTTAAAGTTATGTTTATATTTTAGCATCTAAATTCTGTTCTTCATCTCTATATGATGGAAATATTAAATTAGCTACTGCTAAAGTTTGACACAATATTTCAGTTAAAATAATCTGGAACTATCTGAGACAAATATTAATTCAATAAATGAAAACCTTATCAGTACCTCTGCCAATATATAATATATAAAATGAGATGCATGTAAAGATTATATGACAAGAAACTACGTGAGTCTGTAGGACAGACTATGAGACAAACCAGAGTGAGAAAGTTATTACTAAAAATAGATAGCTCATTTTCTACATGATACCTTTACACTGGGTGACACAAATAATTTTCTTGTTTGATGTATTGTACTTTCTCTTTTCTCTCTTGAACTGATAGCTGAGATTACATTCCTTTTTAAGCTAAAATATTATTTCCCACTACAGCCTAGCAATGTTTCTTCATCAGAGCATGCCATTCCTTGCAAGGTTGCATTGGTAAGTAGCTTTCAAATAACTTTAAAATGGTAAAAGATTATTTAGGAAACAGATAAAATCAATGCATGTCTTAAAAAAGGAGCTATCCTTAAAATAACCACAAGAAAAATAATTATTAAACATCTGATAGCTTCTTTCCTGCATGTAACTTATCATAATCTTAAACTAAGAAATATTAAATAATCAGAAGCCCCCTACTGATCTTATTAAGTATTTTACTAGCTACTATGTGATGAGTGACAATTTTCTGTAAGACAACATTTAAAACATCAAAACATAAATGTAATATGCTCATTGTTATCACCAAATATAGATTATATACACCTCAAAGAGGCAGAACTTTGACAACTCCATATTAGTGATGTGCATCACAAAGGCATAAAACAAGACATCTTTATGGATTTGAGAGAAACTCTTCTTTCAAAGTCATTAATTATACTGAAGTGTTAAGCAAGTATCATTTCAACTTGAATTATCTTTGAGCTTTCCAGTATCTTCCATTATCACCTTGATTTTAGGCTAGATTGTTTATTGTTTTAACATGTATGGGAGTGCATTGGTGGAAAAACTGTCAGCACAGATGTACTTTCTAAACCTAAGAGCTGCAGTAGATTATTTAAGCACATTTTAAGCCCTTGATCTAGCCAAAGTGACATTCAACAGCTGTTAGGTTGCAGATGTTCCACATACATTTCCTGGGCTGCAGATACAAAGATTGCTTTCCATTCCAAGTAAGAAGCACCACCTTCCTAATACCTATTACAGTAAAGCTTATTATGTCTCAATATCTCATCACAGTAGCTCAAGGACACATATTGCACCAAACTGTATGATCCAGAAAAACTAATTAAGAATAACTTGGCAGCAGTTCATCTCCTGGAGGGTGGACTGAGAAATATCTGTGTTGTGAGAGCTCCCAGCAATTAAGGAATTTAAGATATATGGTCTTGTATAGATAACTTCATTCCTTTGCTTTATTCCACCCTGCATGTGTATGTAAGATCCCAAATAGTTGTTGTCTGTTGACATAGTCATTTAGGCTGGGCAGGGTTTGGTGTCAAATGCAACTAAATGGGAAAGCCAGACTTGTACTGTTGGCTGGTATGAACTGTAGGGAAAGGTAAAAACTTGTCCTCCATCTATTATTATAAGTGGTAGCTCTATTTTTCTGATTGTGTCCTGACAACCCAGTGTATATAAAGCTGGCAAATTAAGTATCCTCCTTTATAAACCAAACAACCAACCAGCTACAGACCATGAACAAAGCAGGGCTTTATAGGGAGTTGTTTATCTACAGTGAAAAACATAAGATCCCTCTCTGTCCTATAATCTTTAAGGTGGATTATAAAATTGACAGCTCATTTTGTACAATGCCAATCAGGAATCTGCAATATATTTTTCCTTTATTGTGACTGTTATTAGCTCAAATGGACTACTTAAAGCAATGACACCATTGTAGGTTCAATTACTTATGTTTGGATCTGAAGCTGTATAAATATAAGCATAAATCAAAAAGAATTGGTACTGAATCTGGATTTCAGAATTGCAGTCATAATTAAATAAATAATTCTGGATCAGCTAAAAAAAGCCTGAGCTGATGCATGAGACAAAGCTCAGGTGAGATTCTTGTGCACAGAGCTACAGAGATGTGGCAGTGGAAAGAGTCCTCATCAGTCCCTGCTATTGATGAGACAGATGCCTTCAGAGTAGGAGTGGTCTGATACAAATAGGATTCATCCACAAGTACTCCAGGGAATGACAAAAAGATTCTTGAATGGAAATACTCTAATTTCTAGTAGATGGTGATCAGTATTTGTCCCTGAGGTGAAGTGTTTTAATACATTATAGATTTATTAACCTCTATTAACATGTTTATAAAACAATATTTGAATATTTAGTTTTTTACTCTTAGCCCATATTTCACTTGTGCTCATAAATTTTATGTAGTGGATTTACTTCTCTTGATACTCAAAATACAAACCTTTGAGGAGCTCAGTGCAATGCCAGAGACCTACTATAAAACTTGTAATACAAAAAAATATATAAAACTGTTTAAATTCAATGCCAGCTGTCCATACAACCGTAATCTAATCCAAGTCTGTAATTTAATAGTATTCTATTAACAAATTCCCATCCAACTCTAACTTCATCTAAAACACCACATGTGCCATCAATGATAGCTGCAGTAATTCAAAACAGGTATGAAGATATCATCTGACCATTGGAGAGAACAGGATGTAGAGATAAAAGCTGCTCTCAGTAGTAAGAAGTGGAAGAAATTTATATGATATTCCCACGCATGGATATCAGGCTTATTTCACTTGTTATAATTTCCCACTAAAAACTTTTTCAATAGATGTTGTCATACTGATTTAGTATGACATAAATCATACACTGGCTAATAAAAACTGAAATATTTTAAATTCTGCCAGGCCTTAATATTACTATCAAATTCCTTTCTATAGATGCTAATGTTGCAAATCCTTAATAAAATATATAAACATAAATGATTTTTTGAGATGTATATACCTTTTTGAGGAAACCACTTCTATACAATTACATCATGATGAACTTTAAAACAGTAATACCAGTCCAGCTTGGTTCTTTCAAGCTGCCAATATGATTATAATTAATAATTATGTATTCTCACTAGTGTGTACTGCAAAAGCAACTCTACCACAACTACAGCCTAATAAAATTCTAGAGTCTGGTCATCTAATAAAGTTTATCTTATTTAAGCAGAGGACTTACTAAAAATAATTTTTAAAAGTTGTTTTCAAACCCCACATGTTGGTCTCATTCATTGACATTTAAAATTACATAGCTACTTCTTGTCATTATAAAGAATCATAGAATTGTAGGAGTTGGAAGGGACCTCAAGACATCATCAGGTCCAACCTCCCTGCCAAAACAGGCTCCCTAGGACATATCACTCAGATAGGCATCCAGATGGGTCTTGAATATCAGTGAAGGAGACTCCACCACCTCCCTGGGCAGCCTGTCCCAGGGCTCTGTCACCCTCACTGTGAAAAAGTTTTTCCGCATGTTGGTGCGGAACTTCCTGTGCTCCAACTTGCAGCCATTGCCCCTTGTCCTGTCTCCACAGACCACTGAAAAGGGGCTGGCTGATTCCCCTGCATCCCCTGCTTAAGATAATTGTAGATTTTAATTAGGTCCCCTCTTAGTCTTCTCTTCTCAAGACTGAACAGTCCCAACTTACTCAGCCTTTCCTCATAGGGGAGATGCTCCAGGCCCTTAATCATCTTCGTAGCCCTTCTTTGGATTCTCTCCAGGAGATCCCTGTCCTTTTTATACCAGGGAGCCTAGAACTGGACACAATACTCTTACACAATAAAATACACAATAAAATGAGATGCATAACCCTTACCTTATGAAGTAGATCTATGCACAGAAGCATATGCAGAGGTGTAAGTAACCTGTCCTGAAACAGTTCAAACCCTGTGGATAGTATTCTGCTTCGCTAATAGAAGAATGATGTAGTGCAAGACCAATGAGTAGAGAATGCAGTAAATCAGCCAGTTAATCAACACAGCAGTTTGGTTCTTCTAGATTTAAGACATTCTCCCCTTAAAAAAACCAAACCAAGACAGAAAAGCAACCCCCCTGCTCCAGAGCCAAATCACGTATCCCTATCAACCTGCTGACAAATAAAACAGTATAATTATTCCTTAACACAAATTTTTGAAGACTGTAAATCTAACAGGAATTTCTTTAAAGGTAATTTACAAGATTTGCTTCCTTTTAATATTATTACTCAGTGTTAACACTAATTGTTTTAAACTGTCCAATTTTCTGGTTTTAACTTTTCTAGTTGCAATGTGTCACTTTAATTACATTCAACACTAGTTATCTAAGCAACAGGTTGTGACATTGCAAAGTATTGATAATTTTAGCAGTATCAATTATTTTGAAGAAAAGATGAGATATTTGTCTAGCTTCCTGATTATTTCAAATAAACTACAATTATGCAAGTGACACTAGCTTCGCTAATAATCACTTTGGAATAGAGTTCAATGAATATTTGCATACACAGTCATTCAGAAAGCACTATATAACTACATTAAACAACTCATCCAATTTGGATGGGCAAAGTTAATTTAAGCTAAGGAACATAAAGCACTTGTAACTATCTAAAAGAGAGAATTGATCACCAGACCCAAACACATTTCACATTTATCAATAACGCATTGCATTCTGAGGTTGAATGTTCTGGAAATGGAGTAGTCATTTTATTAATTAACTCCAGTTCCTCTTCATGGCTGTTGGTTGTCCTTTACTTAGAAAGAGAGAACACTTGGTAGTTACAAAAGAAATTAATCACACAAATGTCTCAATTTTATATATAATCAATTACTCTTCCTAGTTTTTCTTTAGGACCTACCACTTAATCTTATTTATACTGTTCTAGTATTGTGCCTTGTTTTCAGATACCACATGATCAGTTTTCAGTGAATATTTACCAACAAACCTTTCTTTAATCAAATTTTTCATGAACACAAGTCTTCAGAAGATATTTCCAGTAATAAATGCTCTAGTGCCAGTTAGGTTACTTTTGTACAGTGTGTAGTAAACTGGGTTTATTATGACTAGAAAAGTACTATTTTCAAGATTTTCAGCTTGTATGTCTTATCTCATTCATCATACTCTTGTCAACAAAAGGGGCAAAAAGCATCAGAAAATCTTGAGGCCCTTTCATTGTCACTCTTTTCTGCCAATCAAAGTAATCCTGTAGATAAGCTGGACAGTAAGAATGGACACAATTTCTTTGTTCACTACTAATATCCACATTTTAGACACTGGGACCTCAACATGGATGATACCGTGTTGATCTTTGATCCCAAGCCTACATGAACATCATCAGTGTACCCAGATTATCTGCTTCCACCTTTTTCATAATTTGGTCTATCTTTTATGTATCAGCAGTTCATATTACAATAAGCCATGGGTGTTGAAACCAAGTTTTGGACATTGCTGTACCTAAGCCATGTATATCCGGTTAGCACACTGCTTTTAATTGTAAGGGAGAATACAATCTGGTTTTATTGATATAAATAAGAATAAAATTATGGATCACTATTTCTTATTGTTAGGTAATACTTTTGTCTTGGTATTTCCCTATGGAGGAACTATTAAAAACATTTATGTGTCTGCCTGTACCCATCCACTCTAGACTTTGCAGTATCTCAATTTATAAAATTACTGTCTCTGTTTCACTGAAGAAATCTCTACAGTTAACCCTAATAAAATTAACTTAGAATAAGTCTTTAAAAAAATTCTTTTGCATAAAAAGTAGTTCTCTATCATTTGCAGTCTGAATATTTTTGACGTTCAAGTGGTAAATTTATTTTGTACTTTGACAATCACTAGCAGTTTCAAACATATTAAAGTTTTTTGTAGATAAAAATTGAGAAGTAAAGCAGCTATGAAGGTGGCAACAAAGTAAATAGAAAATATAAAGCCTATCTCACTTAGATGCTTTTCTTCTGTTATTCAACTTTTCAGATTTGCTCAAGCTAAAAAAATGGTGTAAGCCTGACTGGACATGGAGATGTCTATAAAAAAATAATTTCTTCTAGCATCTGTTCAAAAGTTTTGAACAGAGGGTCTTACTTTTTGACCAAATATTTTACAAAAAATATATGAAATCTATTATATTTACAGAAAAAAGAGTCAATGTTTTAAAATAAATATTTATAAGTTTTAATAATTATAGTACTAAGATTTTGTGAGCTGAAAGTCAAACAATTTAAATGATATTTATTCTTGGAATATTAAGTATATAGGAAGATTGGTAGTGATTTTTCAGTTCCTTATGTGCAGTTTCAAGTATGAAATAATTGTAAAATATGTGTGATGATTGACATTTGTTGTAAATTTGTTCCACAGTATTTAGCTATCTTTCATCTTATTTGGGTGCTAAACCTAAGAATAAGTGGTGATTACCACTTCTGCCAGTAAAGAAAGATTAAATGGGAAAAAAGTACACACACACTAAAAATTTTTTAAAATTCCAACACGTCAAATCACCTTAATTTTTTCTCCTAGTTCATTTCCAAGTGTGATCTAATTAAAAAATTATAGGTCATGAAACTTCATAAAATGTTTTGATTCCATTCCATGTGGTTGTTGGTTGGAATCCATAAACGCAAATCAAGAAGCACTATCATCTTTGTTGCAAGACAGCAAAGACAATTTCTAGGTAATCTCTTAAATCAGATAGAGACATTGCAAAGTACTTTTCTTCTTCCTGTCCTGCAATTGTTTTGTAGCTAAATAAGATCTTTCTCTTCTGATATCAATATAACATCTTTCGGGATGATTACATTTTATTAAAAAGAAATTAAAATAAAAAAAAACCCATCAAACTGCGTGTTAAATGAAGTAGGGAATAAACGTTTTAATGATGATTTACATTTCTCATGTACACTTTAGCTAGAATAGTCCCAAAGTACTTTAACCTATGCATTTTACCATACAGGGATTTGCACACTAATGCATTGATTATGATTCCATAACTGAAGGCTAGAATTTATCCTCTTCTTTATGTATTAATTATACTGTGTGTCATCCCTAATCTTACAGAATTTATTTTTAGACTAGAGAAAGAGACAATGTATTTAAAATGGTTTTTTTTCTGAAAATATTTGTGAACCTCAACCTTTTCCATTACCATCATTAATAGATTGTTTTTAAAAATTTCAATTAAAGTTATTCAAGGGATTATTGGTTCATTTGTTGTACTTATGTTTAGGACAGTTCTTCAAGGCATTTTTAAGAAGCTGACCTTGAGACATCAGAAGGCACTTTTCCACTCTAATTTCATGCTGCAATATTTGAGTTTAGATTGAGTCAACGTGGGGAGATTTCTTATTGTTTGAGTACAACAATTAAAAGAACATTTACCATTAGGACATTTTTCCTAACATCCAAGTTAAATGTACTTTGCTGTGGTTCAAGTCCATTACTTTCCATTTTATTCACTAGAAGTGGAACCATTTATTCAGTTTTTCTATGCAACGGCTTTTTCTATGCCTAAGGGCCATTATGAACATCTTTTGAGCAAGTTATTTCAGCTGTTCGTAAGGACTCTGGCTTTTTCGTTTTTCTCTTCTGCAGTTTCTTCACCTGGTTCACATAGTACTCCAGCTGAGGCTATCCTGTTTCAATACAGCTGGAGGATTACCTTGAGCATCCTACAGGTAATGTTCCAGTTAACAATTGTGCTGATTGACTTGGCTTGGTTTGGTTCAGTAGAACCATCTGTTAAAAACTCTGCCTGATTCCAACAACCGGTAAGAATTAGAGGCAAAAGGCACAGAAAATGGACAATGGAAAGAGGAGTCATCATGTGAAAAATAAATGAAAGCAAGCTGCCAACTACACCTCTGAACCAACTCATGTAAGTTTGGTATTTGCTGTTTGCTGCTGTTTTTAATCCCAGATATGAGATAAAATTTTTGTTAATATCTTGATAATCTGTCTGATGTTATACCAGTCATAAATAATAAATATATTTCTTTTTCTGCATATTTTTTTCATAAATCATTGTTCTCCATTCTTGCCCAAGTTCACAGTCTTGCAACTGTCCCTGTTGCTCTTCTCTCTTAAATCTTTCAGACCATTTTCCACCTTATCCACATCACTCTGAATTTTAAACCTCACATTTTAATTCCCTTCAATGTCATTAGGTCACTGCTATTTGCAAATTCAATAAATATTTTCTCTACTTCATGTCCTAGGGTCTTAAATGAAAATGAATAGAACTAAATATCCACTTTGCAAGTGAAACAACCATTGATAATTGGGCTAACAATAGAGTTTTCCAGTCAGAACTGTGAATGAAAACACAGGAAGAATTGTTTATTTAACCACAGTCAGAATATTTGGTTACAAAGTACATGTTTAGTAAAACCTGATTGCCAATCACCTAGGTTTTTAACCGTATCTGTGGTGGATAGGTAAATGTGATTGTTGTACAATGAAAGATGTTTTTTATTTCAGAATACAGGAATAGGTTTCATTTTTTGCATAACAGTACTATAGTTTTATTGCAAGACAAAATGGCTTTTTTTTTTTCCCCACAGAGAATCAACTCTATATAGACACTTAAAAATGAGAGATGAAACAAACAAGCAAACACAAAAATCTTTATTTTGTTCGTATCAGTAGGAGACTAGTGCATACAATGCTGTTGACAAATTTATTCTATTCTTTGTATTTTCCATGTATTTATGATCTACATCGTATGCTCTCTCTTTACAACTGCAACATGCATTACTTTTTTGTGAAAGAAGGATGTAAGCTATGGTGGCTGAATATTAGTTAAGGAAAGTAGGGAGACAAGAATCTTGTGATAATTTCAGTCTAAATACTTTAATATATATTTATGAACAATAACATTTTTACTGCATGAAGAAAAAAGGAGCTTCATTTCCTTTAGAAAATTCTATTTTCGATTGAGAAAATAACTGCAAGAAGAATTATCATTGATTACTTGAAAAATAATTACCTGTCATCAACAAATGCAAATAGTTAGCCCAATTAATATTATTTGAACTTGAACCAATGATGCAATGATTCTGTTTGGTTTTCATTACTGACATTCTTTTCGACTGGCTTTTTTTGTTGAATAATTCATTGTATATGACATTCCAATTAGTAAACAATAAATTCTGTCCAAGGCAGAAAAGTAAATTACATTTTCTGTACCATTCACTTCTTTTTGCAAACAGGCAATAAGTCATTACTTAAGACACTGCTCTGGAAAAGATGCTACAAGATGATGGATCACATAGTTAATCTGAATGAGCAAATTGCAGTCACTTTTTAAATACATAGAACACAACTTTGTCCAAAAGCCACAGTTTTGAATTAGTGACTGACAGAATAAATGCAAATGCATAGAAGATCTTTTACCAAGAATTGTTTTTCTAAATTCTCTGAAACACACTGAATTTAATTATACGGGGAATTGTATGTGAGAAGCTGGCTATATAAACAGATAACAAATCTGAGTCCGTATGTGTCAAGTATTAAATCAGTTTGCAACTTTTCCAGACTGTTCTATACCTTTCAAAAAACTTTCTGGGTGCAACACAAACTTATTTCACCTTCTAAAACAGCCTTGGTTCTATTGTTGGTTTAATTTGGAAATGTATTTTTTATCAAAATAATACATTTTGGACTAGCTCTGTATACTAAAAAAAAGCATTCATCTAATCTGCCTCTAGCTATTGCAGTTGCAAATAGCATAATTATCTGTCACATTTCAGTGTGTTTGTAATGATAAGACTGATCCAAATGGGAACTAATACACTACCTGGATGTCTTTCCAAAGGAGGAACAATGAAGAAACAGAATGGACCACGCACAAGGAATGGATCCCACTACCCTCACATATGAATGACATTTCTGCCTTCAAGCTCTCTTTCCTACTTCTCCTTTTTCCTCCAAACCTACTCATCTATAGTTTCATTTCATTTCATCATTTCCCTGCCAGATAAGCCTTAGGGGAAATAATTGCTGCCTTTTTTCTTCTGCTCTTTTTGCAGTGTCCTCACCATTTTTGAATACCAGGAGGGACAGCACTGAAAACACAGGATAAGACAAAGTCCCTTACATTTACCCTGAGAAAGCTTGTCTTCAGCCATCAGATACAGTTTTCTGCGGGTGATATTGTTCTGACAACTTGAAACATTGACCTGTGTTTATATAGTCAAAATAATGTTTTTAGTTCAGTGTAACATTTAAATAATGTTAAAATAATGTTTTTAGTTCAGTGTAATAATTATACCTCCTCAAGAATTGTTACTATGTAACTATCTTTAAAAAATAAATTAAAAAAAATATCCTTCTTGTAGGTGCACTTTCTTTAGACTATTGCATGTAAATTAATTGTGTTTAATTTTTGCTGAGAAACTGTATATCTGGATATGGACTGGACCCAAGGTGGCTAGGAAGGCTTAAACTGCTGTATCACATGCATAGCTGCAGTATCCCCCTGCCAGTCAAAGCAGTGCTTCACAGTCACACGAGGATCTGTCACTTGAATTAACACCTTGGCAGTAGACTTTTAAGAGGCCTGACATGTATGATTTTAAGAATACCCCTGTTTTGTTCTCCTTGTTAATTTAATGCAGGAGGGTTTTTTTACAGAAAATGTGTAGAAAATGTCTGGAAAGTGGCAATTCCAACCCTGCACTGCACTGGATCAGAGCTGCCGAACAGAAAAAACACCCAATATGGGACACAAGGCCTCCCCCAGCCAGTGCCAGTGTTTTCTAGCCAAGCCGGCAGCTACTGAAGAAATTATTTCTTACCATTACTATGGCACTAAGAAGTGCCACCTTCAATTAAGCAAATCATTTTACTTAGCTTGAATTGATACATCAGTTTTTCAGGAAGTTCTGGGTCGTTAGTGGCCTTGAAAGATTTAATTTTATCAAGCAAAAAGAAGAGACACCCAAGTGAAATGTTTTCAACACTAATTTGGAATTAAAAGGTAGAAGTTATCTCTTACACCACCATGGCTATGCCCTGAGTGTATTCCCGGCTTTTTACCTGCCCTATTCCCTACCAAGGTGGATGGAAATGACACAGTAAAGAAGTTCATAAAATAAACATAAGGAATACGTACAAATTGATAGCCTCCTTTGTTAAGCTTTATATGAACTAATTTTATTTAAAAGTTGTCTTTTCATTTGTTTTTTCACATCATTTATTTTGGCATTTTAGGAAACTTCTTTTTAATGCAAATTAGGTGAAAAATGCTTTCTGCTTTTACATGAAATCCCTTGACTGTGCTCATCTCCATCATGACTCCATCCTGTTAAAAAGTGCTCTGCACACTACATTATTGCTTAATTATCCCACATTGCATTTTCATTGACAATCAAAAACTCAAAACTGCTGACATTAATTTACTGATAAACACAAAACCTCTTTTGTCAGTTATGGGTGGAACAAAATTAAAATAATCTGGCAGTATTTCTTGGATATTGTGGTCATATTTTAGTATTTGAAAAAAAACCAAACATTTTTTCAAAGTTAATCACATTTTGTTCTTACACTTTCCAGAAATAACTACATGAGACATCTCTAAATATGTGACCCAAAAGTAACTGTTGGTCCTGCTGAAGCCACTGTGCTACTGTCAATAACAGAATACCTAAATATCAAGCTTCTCAACAAACACACTGATCCTTTAAATCAGAGAACATTTCTGATTCTTAAGCATTAGAGGACAGACCTGAAACCTAAAAATCTAGGTTTCTCTAAAAAATGGCAAATGTAAGTGTATTTATCTACAGGTATTTCTGACAAGAACAAAGCAGTTATTTGAAATGTCTGATTTTTTAAAAAATGCTTATACTCATGTGTTGTACTCTTAATAAATATTCACTTATTATGTAATAAAGTCTAAGTCTAACCAATGCTACTCACCTAAATGTTTTCTCAGTCATGATTCTTAAATTTTGAGTCATAAAAAACCAGATTATTCAAAAATAGTCTAGGTTAAAACTCAGCTTCTTAAAGCTGTCCATTTACACGTCCAAAGGATGCAAGTAATTCATATATGAGTAATACAAATTTTATTGCATGTCTGGTTCTTAATCACCTGTGTGAAAAAATAGATAACAATGGCGATACAAAGCATAAAAAAGCTTTCTACTAAACTTTCCTGCTGTATCCTACTGCTTGTTATTTTCAACAATAAAGTTATTTCAACAATAACAAAAATAAATTTAACTTTTACCTTGATTAAATTCATTAATACAGTAGCTATCATAAAAAAGAACATCTGTGATTCCCCTCCCGTTTACATTAAAAACAGTAATTTATTTCATGGGTAAATCTGTTGAATCTGTGGCAATCTAATAGAATTGCTACAGAATGAGCACAAGCATTAATCACATGCTTTACTCCAGTTAAAGGTTTAGAGACCAGAAATGAACATATACCATGCAGAGTGTTGTGCGGTCCATAAGAATTAATACTTCTTTTTTAATTTTAGCTGAGTGTTTGCAAATGCTGCCAATACAGCCATAGTAATGCCAGAATTTTGAAATGATAGATTTTGTCATTGAAGCACTTTTGCTATTTTCACCTAATTAATTAGTAATAGATGTGGAAGTAGCATTCTGACCTAGTTATAAATCTCTGTGGTACGTATATATTTATAGAATTCCTCTTTGGACTAGATCATCAGACAGTGTGCAATAAATGAACTTTAAATGATTTAGCGGTGTTGGTTTCTTGTCAACTTTCACAAACACCTCTTCTGAGCAGAAATATTTATAACATGAGCACCAAAAGTTTGGTACAACTATCCTATAACATGTCCTGGTTTTAAATTTTACACACCTTATTGACATTTTGAACTTGTGGTTCAATATGCTATCTAGTGAACTTTTACCTGTGATGAGACTACTATTGATCCACACAACATCTAAAGCTGTTCTGATCTTTAAAAAGTCTTTTTCTTTTGTATTTACTTTTCCTTCTTTAATACATATTAAATCCTTTTGTATTGTCTGATGCACTAAACTCACCAAACTATAATACCAGTCTTTGGATGGATAATGCTTTTCAGCTATACTAACTGTCTAAATTTATGAGCACAGCTGGTGTTCCTCCCTTATTGCTTTATGGTGCTTTCTTGTGGATTTTTCTCTGATAATATCTCATCCTTACATATCAGAAAGAAACCTGAACGTTAATCACAAGAATACAGAGGAAGGTGCCTCTGTGTTAGAAGCCTATGATTCTTTACAAAGGTAAATCTTTCCAGCTGAATTGTGTATGTACATGCATATCTATACAATATTCTCTTGTGAACACCTGCAAACAGTTGAGTTTAATTAAACTGCAGCTGTTGCTGACTGAGGACAGAGATTTACCAGCAAATATGCTAACTTCACATTGTCTTTCACTGGGCATTTTTTTTGCTCCCAATTATCTGTTAACTTTTTTTCCTTTTTTTTTTTTTTTTTTGTAATGGTAGTAACATTTTGAAATAGTAGCTGTGTAATTAAGGACTAAATATCAACATGCTGTCTAAAGTGGTGGGCATGCAATGCAAGTAATGGTGCTCCCTAGATGAAGACCTTAGAGAGTAATGTATATGCAAATAATATCAGTTTACTGAGCACCTTGAAAGCCAAATTGCTCATCAGTAGACATTTGGGAAAATGAAGAATATTCATAGATAAAGCAATGCAAGCCCCTGAGTTCTATGCCGTCTTGCAATAGGATAAACTAGCAATCAAGCTATTTCCTAATAAGAAGAGGGAAAAAAAGAAATAAAACTAAGACTAGAAATAGACAGTACTGATGCTAGAGACAAAATGTAGCAGATATTTATTCACATTTAAATTGTGCAAAAAGTAAGTTAAATCCAGCTTTTCTGTACTGATGGTTAAGGATCATCATCAGCCAAGAAAATTTAAAGGTGCTTCCAACCCTTCTCAATCTACAGTTACTTCTCTGGGAAGCCTTATTGCTGGTAAACTAACCAACATAACATTTCCCATCAGCTGTTCCATTTAATTGGTAGTAATACTGTATTATACTTAATATTTCCAAATTATCTCACTCTGAAATCACCACAGAGTTGCACTGACTGGGAAATGATACTTTAAGCAGCACAGGTCATTTTATTAATCGGTTTTGATAAATTATTATTCCTCAAATTTTTGAGTAGTAACATATGCAATGGAGATATATAATGTCCAAAACAAATAGAAGCTGCTAATACATTAACTCAACAGATTATGAACCCAGAAGCTATACAGTAACTAAGAAGCTCCACAACTTAGAATTTTAAAAATCAAGTTTGATTTTTCAGTAGGAAACTGTTTAACTTTCTGATACCTTTCAATGGATACCAATATATACAAAAAATTGGCATATGTCAAGATATTACTACATTAGGAAATGCATATAATAACACAATATATTTTAAAAAGCAGTATGGTTTAGAACAAAACCACAGAAAATAATGTTTTATGTTCACTTATTTCTGTGGCAGGCTCTTCCTGCCATTTTATGAAGATGTACTACTGCTTCACTGACATAACTATAAAAGCAAACTGCATAACTGCTACCTCACAATGAGTCTTACATGTCAATTCGTACCATCTACCATGAACTGCATTTTCATCTAACTATGTATTCATATCTCTGGTTCTGAGAAAATAAAAAGTCTGCAATTAGCATCAGATAAAAGGAACCTGTTCCAGATCCCAGTGATAGATCAACAAAATGTGTTGTATCTGAAATAATATTTATGACTTCTGTAAGAGCTGCTGGTTAGCATAGATTAACCTTTCTGTTTCTTCCAGCAATCTGTCAGGTGCAGGAATCATATCCACAGGTCCTCTGAGGAAGAATATGGGAACTCAAATCCCACAGTGCACTTCCGAAATCCCCTTAAAATCTCTGTTGCATTCTGTCCTGAATTGAGGCAGGAACATAGGTGAAATTCAGCCAGTGTGATACAGCATAAAATTGTTGTCAGGAAGTTTTCCTACACTTTTAAAATCCCAAATGGGGATTCTTTAAACATCTGACAGCTAAGCTAGAGGTTAAACTTGTAGGTGTTCAGAGGTGGCTGGCATTCAAGATGGAGATAGTACCTTGCAAACTACATTTGAAGCTCTTCTCTAGTAAAACAATAGTCTGAGGTGGAGGTAGCGATCTTCATATAAAAAACACACCCTATTTTTACATTTTTCTTTGCCTGAAGAGTTTCAAAAATCATATTTCTATCTCTCTGAGGAGTATCATAGCCACTGGACTACAGGCAGGTGCTGAACAGATGTATTTAGTTGGCATCTGCCTACACCACTCTGTGCAAGGGATTTTGAGATCTGCTGCTTCACAGGCAGGGAAAGAGAGTCTAATTTAGGAACTACAATACTCACCTGGAGGAGTTCTGGTCCCAGAGCTGTAATGTGAAATATATAATCAGTGCAACAAGGAAGGACAGAGTAAAATTTAACCTTCATCACAGTGAGAAAAGAACTAAAAATTATTCTCCAAAGTCAGTGCCAGCCTGCAGGATGAGGTTATTGCATGCTAGAACAGTGCTCAGCACCAGGCATAAGCTGTAGGATGAATAATGCATTTCTGAAAATATGAAGAAACTTAAAAACCCCTCCAACAGCAGAAAATTTGTATCTAGGAACCTTGAACAATGCAAACACAACCATCTGGAGGACCCAAACACTTCTGGGGTTAAATGTGAAGTAACTGTGACTTCCTAGTGCCTTCCTCCTCACTCTGGATATCAACTTGGGCTGAAATCACATTTTAATTCATCTATATCTCTTTTTGGAGGTGATCTTAACTGTACTTGATACTGTATAGTTTGACCACTCCTTTTCATATTTAGATTTACAATTAAAGCATTAATATTATAATTACTTTAGCATAAATATTTTAAAATACCCAGAAATTCAAACATTTAGATATACACCTACATTTCTATTACTTTGCTTTCTGATTGATTTTTCTGTTTAAGCACCAGGGTGCCTTTAAGCACAAACTTCCCCTTGACGCTGCACAGTCAACTGGTTAAGTCTCGCTGAAGCCAATGATGCCTCGCTACTTTGTGGAACAGGCTTGAGATTATATACTTCTTTTAGTGCTTTGCAAAATTAGGCACTCAAAATAATTATTGCCTTAGTGCTCAGAGTAGCAGCGCTTACTATGCTCAGGGGAGTGAGACCTCACTGTTCTTACAAGCAGTTTGTCCTCTGAGCTTTTCCCTTGCACTTGTCAGTGATTTAGCTTGCTGGTGCGGTGTGCTGGAGCACGTTCTGCAGTTCTTGTTAGAATCCCCTTTCCCTTTATCTCAGGGATGAACTCTCAAAGGAAATATGGGGTGGTGTTTTTTATTTTTTAGCCTAAATACTCCAAATCAGGACTCTTCATTTTGTTTAAGCTTGATTTGAACGGCAAAAAAAAAGAATTAAATTAGTTCCTATATAATGAGCTTGTTCTTTGGCACATTGAGCCATCGTATTGAGGGTTTTATGTATGTTAATCCAACACACTTTTTAGATGAAGTAATCTTTTATTTGCAAATTGTATTAACCAAATACTCTAATAAGGGTGGACCATGAAATAACATTAGAAAATAAATTGGCTGGTCATTCTCAGCTTCTGACACCTGGTTTTACCCTTTCCTTCTTTGATCTATTATAATTTACCTAATAAACCAAGCTCACAGACTATTTTTTTCAGAAACACTAGACATTTCAAGTTTTACATATTTTACATCTAGCTTTTGCTAGCTAGGGAGCTCATTAGCAGTTACTTCTTGTGGTGAATAAAATGCCACCTGAGAGTATAAGAACTCCCTAATTCACAAGTTCACATTCTTTTAAGAGGTCGCTTAACCTTTAAGTCAACTGCAGCATATTAAAATTAAGCTGTTCTCAGCAGATAACAGATTATTCAGTTGTATTGGAATTTCCAGGTTATGCAGTCATATTGGAATGCAGCTTTTTAAAATATTGCCAGGCATGAAGTTCCAATTGTTAGAAGTTTGTGCAAATGCTTCAAAACATAAGGGTTAAACTTGTTTTGAATGAGATGCAATCTTTGAAGGGAAATACCTCATCATTGTTTTGACTACTGTAATGCAAATAATCAGCATAATATCTGGAATTAATAATAGTATCCCAGACAGCAAAAGAAATGAGCAGAAATTGCTTTTGTTTTTAAATTCACAAATGTAATTTGTGGAAGGTGGCAGACTGACAAGCCTGGGAACATAACAGCGGAACAGCTAATGGAACTGCAAGTTTCCTAAATCACTGAATACATCTTTGTGAAAAATTTCTTTGGCAGGGCAAAAATCCTAAGGTTTGAAGCATTCTTGCAAGTTAGAAATGATTGATAATATTGTTTTTGAGTTGTTCACAGACACATTTGGCAAACTTTTGTTTTTAATGTGCAAATTCCTGTCTATGAAAAAAAAAATGTGTACAGTAGGTAGTTGAGCTAATTTGCTTCCTGGAAAGATTTGCATGATAGAAAAAGCTTCTAGTTCCTTGACTGGTCTTCTGACATCTAAATTCAAGAGAAGTCTTTTCCATTTTATTTGTTAAAAATAAGGCCACTACAGTTTAGCTGAGCCTTTAAACTTCCTAAATATTTTATCTCATCGTCGTGCTAATGAAAAGAGACCAGGAACCATAATATAATCAAAAATTATTTGACTGCATGGATTCTGGTTTTGTTGAGGCTTTTTAAAATTATATGGCTTGTGGTTGCTTAGATCTTTTAGAAAATGGACCTGTATTCTCACATTGTTTCTCTTGCAAGTAAAGTAAAACTAGTGTTATAAGAGATAAATCAGTAACTGCAATGTAAACTCACACAAAGAGATGCAAACCATCACATACAGATTTGGCTTTTGATTTTGAAATTTAACTAATGGTGAATACTAAATTTGAAACCAGTGCACTTCAAAGCAGTTTTAGTATGGTCATTCCTACAACGGCTTCCAAAGATATGTTTGGGTTTGTGATTTGATCACATTCATGCCTACTACAATGGTGACCTGTGACATCAAAAACCTGTCTTCTGAGAAGCTGTGTCGGTAATGTTTAAAGCAGCTATCATAAGATTTTCAGAAAATCTACCTATCGAAAATTTATCTATTTATTTTTCAAAATTTATCAAAAGGGAATATCTATCCCTTGGGCAATACCTTAATCCTACCTGAAAAATTTGTGATAGAATCTAGAAACAGATGGAATTAATGAATTTTGGCTGTTACGTAATTTTAAAACAAATATGAAACAATCTGAATACATTTTTTTCTTTCTTTCAGTGCTTTAATTGCATCAGATGGTTAAAACTGTGTGCTGCAGTGAAACACTTAATGATGGCAAACAACTATTTTGTGCTGCATTTCTTTGTAAAAACATCTTTGTACATATAGCATAGCAATAGAAGTAAACATTTTTCCTAAAAACAGTGGAATGTTCTTGCTCATGTTTGAAAGTTTCTCATTTATAAATGAAATAAAACCTAAGCTATTGACAATAACATTAAATTTTTATTGAATTTCTGAATCACTTTCATTGACTGTACTTCAATAATAAATGTAAACATCTGTCACTGTATAATAGTAGTGAGAAAATTTGATTTCAAATTTTTAAGTACAGTAACACCAATAGTGTCAATTTTTTTATATTAAAAACTGTATAAAATGAGTAATTTTTTTATTTTACCTGTTAATATTTAAATATACATACAAATTAATTGTAAAATTATTTATATTTTATTAAACCATCCCTAGAAACTTGATACAGCGTTATATGACCCATGTAACTTGAAAACAAAGCACAGCAGTTTTTATTATTTTAGGTAAGGTAACTAAATTTAGTAAAGTTACTGTAGATTGTGAAAATATATACAGATATAAATAAAAATTTTGCTCACTGCTGCATATGTACAATTAGGACAAACTAGCTGAGATTTTGAGATCATTTCTCTTTTAAGAGACACATTTTTTGTTCAGTCTAGGAAAGAACAGTTCTGGTGACTCGGTGAGAATTTAAACAGGACATGTAAGAGAGAGAAGTTGTGGGCCTCCTGGATACAATTCTGTCTACATAATCATTTGATGATATTTCAGTGCAACAGGAGAACTAGAAATCAGCGAGTTGGCAGCCTTAGGTATATGTTTCCTTAGGCATACCGCTTCCCAATGGACTTGTGAAAAGTAAACAATTAATGCAGAAACTATTAACAAAAAAAAGTACTTACACCAAAACTCTACCTGCAGTCTTAGAGAGGGCAAGAAAGAAGGTTGCTTGCTGCCTTATACATGTAAAAAGAGAACGAGGAAATTGGGGTTCCCCAATCAAGTTAGTTTTTATTGAGAAGTTAAAATCACTCACACCTAAATTAGCATTTTCCTTTTGAGTCTCAAAACAAATTCTTCAGATGTCTCAACTTGTCATGCTCAGTTTACTCCTTAAGAGTGGCCTTGGATCACAGAAATTGCATCCAGTTGATATAAAACAGGATGGGAATATGTACTCTAAGAGCTTGGCTAATACACTTTACCTGCTAATGGATTATCAGTCCAAAGTGCAGATTAAGGTAAGAGCTAGTTCAAAGTGAAATTCCCCCAAAAAACACCTATGCATATTTCTCTCCAAAAAGTTGTTTCTGCCCAGCCACTCCTTGAAATAGCCACAGAAGTCCTAGACATACAGCACAGAGGATGGTCATGACTCAGTGTAATGTAAGACTATTCATGACTACAATACCAGGCAAAGTGCAATCTTGGCTTCTAACGCTGCCCTCTGCATGCATGGTCTCCTTCCTACAACTTCCCATCTACCATCCAGCACTGCTAACAAAACATAAAAGGCAAGTGCACAGCCACATGAGTTCTACTCATTGCTTTGTGCTCATTAAGAGCATTTTACTGGTACTGGTAGAAGACAAACAAGAACGGCTAACATCAGCTGGGGACAAGCTCTTTACTAGTATTTTCCTAGTCAGCTGCAGAAAAGGCATTGCAGAAGCAACCAAATAAAGTAATACTTTAAATATTACAGGATAGAAAGAAATACAAAATGTTTTAAAAAGAAACTTATAACTAGAGTTTAAACAGAATGAAAATGCTGTATTTTAAAACTGGACAGATCATGAAAAAGGTGTCAAACATGAATCTTTATGTCAAATCGATGTTCAGGTCGAGCTGAACTTTGCTATGTTTTGGTTCTGCATTGATCTCCCCCAGCAAATTCTTTGCAGGTTTAAAGTGCCCAGAATACATGTGTACAGAATTATGTTGGCTTACTCCCAGCTGAGGTTTAAATAAGATGGGGAGAGGAGGGTGACACACAACAGGCTAACACACAACAAATTGTGGGAGGGAAAAAAAAATTAGTGACAAATTCATTTACAGATTTAAACAAGAAAATCTGTATTTTATTATTTTTGACATATTTTCTCTATACTTTAAGAGTCTCTGTTTAAAATCAGTTACCTCAAGAATACTTTGAGTTCTGACCCCTCTCAGATGTCTCCAACATTCAAGTTAATTTTTCAATATGTTCATGGCATTGAAGAGTATTTTATTCTGACTGTTATGGATAAAAGTGATAATACCTATCTTAATATGCTTTCACAAAGTTTCTTGCTAGGTTATGTTAAATTTATTCCTGTGTGCACACCCTATGATGCCAGTGACTCTATTTTTCATCCATGTTAATAGTAGCCTCCTGGATTTCAAAGTCAACACTTGGCTCAAGAGTAAGCAGTGAGAGGTTCACTGTGTTGTTCTGGGAAGCTGAGGAAGCTGATGTCTGTCTGGTTCTAGCAGGTAATTTTCTGTACAGTAGTTCAGCAGACCCTTGAGGTCAGAAGCCTTTTAATTGGGCAAAGGTCTAGCACATTTTATTTTGGTTTTAGGGCATCTCAATTACCTTCAGTGACCAGAAAATAACAACATGATTGAGTAGTAAGAAAAACAAAGAACAGTAAACAGAACACACAGAGACATTGAGCTGCAACTACTAAATGCTTTCTCCCCAAAAGTATAACATTCACCAAAATACAAGTTAAACTTAAAGTAGTAGCATGTACATTAAAAAAATAAGCTAGCTGTTTGGATGGTGTATGACTTTAATTTACCTATTTCAATAAAGCAGGCATAGAACTAAATCCAATGTCATTCTTAAGTCACATGGCAAAAGTGACATGACAAAAGACAACTCTACAGATAAGTTACAGGGACAAACACAGCAATATCTTTTTTATTACTATTTTTTTAAATATTAAAAGATTAAAGGATTTCAACCAATATGAGCACATTTCATAGCATTTCTGAGTCTGTGTTCTCAAAAAATACACTATTTCCATATTATCCTTACAACGAACAAGCATGTTCCTACTCATGATTGTAGAGATTAACAAACCCTGTACTATGAATTATTAGTCAGGTTTATAAGAAAGTCAGGTCAATATACTCCACAACAAATAAATTGTCTGTGGAGAAATGTTACGTGGACAATGGGAAAGAATCAGTTATATTGAAGTTAAAGACAAAGACACATAGTTATAAGGCTGTATCACTAGTTATGAGTCTCTTTACTCATGTGGCCACATAAACTGCTTCAGAAAGACTCCCCCTGACTTTATCAAAATAAGCAGTCTGGTATTTTTTGCTCTGAAAATGTATCCAGTGGGGGATGTGCATGTCCCACTCTGTGAATGGCATGGTGTTTCTTCAGGTGCATAAGATATTGCTATATATATTTTTGGTGTAATACTCTGAAATGCACACACAGGTAAGATGTTCAGATTTTTCTACTGCTGTGGATATTTAATAAGAGATATAATGGAGGTGGATCAAGAGAGCTGATGGTTCTATGCTGTAGAGAATTATGCACACAGAGAAGGCAAGAATTTTCTGTCTGCCTTGTCAGAAAGGCATTGGAGATTGGTAAAGTACAAGTAGCTATTCAAAATAATAATAAAACCTCCATAAAACAAATAAAAAACTTCACCCCAAACTTTTTGCTTTTCAGAACTGTCTCAATTCAGCCAAAGTTTTGCACATGAATTTGCAATTTGTTAGCTAGAACCATAAACACAGCACTATATATTGTTAGAATGTATTATTAACATAGCTAGATTGCTTACATACATCTTAATAACCTTGAGAATAATCTTTACTTCTAAAATAACTTAATTGATTTTTCACTTTTCTGTAGATATATGTTTCACCACAATCTCAATACATCTCCTATTACAAGTCACTACATACACATCATATATTTTGTTACTCACTTTCAGTTCCAAATATATTAATTACTACTGACATGTTAACGGGGGTTGGTTGGAAAAAAAAAAAGCTTGTTTTACTGCTATTAACACACACGTACAGTTAGGTGGATCTAGGACAATTGCTGAATACCACATCACTCCCACTTTTATGAAATTTAATGTGGCAAGACTGTGAACTTTGGAGAAGACTCACATTTTTCTCAATGTCTCAATGTTTCTTCATGTGATGGAGAATGCATCAAATAAGAAACAGTGAATCTTGCTGTGAGGCTTAGCTGGAATTGCAGCTTTGTATACGAATGCAGACATCTGGAAGTCTGAGGATGCCCTTAATGGGGCTGACCCCTGTATTCTAGGCCCTATAGATGAGGCTATAATAAGGCACAATAGTATTAAACCTATTTACCTATCAGTTGATCATTTTTTCTGTTTTATTACTTCTACAAATTGCCAATTACTTGCTATTACTTTCCTTTTTATTCTTTCACTTTCCTTCTAGAACTCAGTAAAAATTGGCTTCAGTGGGACACACATGCACTTGAATCATGATTGTGCAACATAACCATTATATCAATGGTGACATTGTGAGAACAGATCATTATGCCATAGATATCCTTACACATGTAGACAAAAAAGACTGTACAGGGGAACGAAGGAATCCAACCCTTTTACAACACCTGTACAATTCACTGTGTGCTACTTCAAGTGGTGGCTATGTTCTCATTCCATTTCTGCCAAATAAGCAGTTACTAGCATGGAGAGAGTAATTCGGTCTGCAGAGGAATGCTTTCCAGGAAGAATATTAAGTTTTAGGTCATTCTCTTTTGATCAGCTTACCAAATTTTGGATCTGCAAATGAAATCTTTGGGGTGAAACGCATGCCCATATAGAAAAAAAGAATACAGAATATACATATGATAAAGGAATACAAATTCCTACTTTCTTTGAAAAACTGAATGATACACCGATCCTGGTCTAGAAGATTTGCTGCAAAATAGCTGTGCACTTGTCAATGCTTGATCCAAAGTGCATGCAAGAAAATTGGAGATTGACTGCTTTGAATGCACTATGGATCAGGCCATTAGTTTGTCTCCAGCATGACTACTAACAGCATAAGCAAAGCAGGGAGTGCAGGGTGGACAATATCTGATGTTTATCATTCCTTGTATTGACAGGAAATTGCCATTTAAGGATCAGTCTCCTTTGGTTTCTCTGCTACTGATTTTCTAGTGGATTTTGTGAAGACAAATAAACTGAATACGTCTGATTTCAGTTTATATTGACTACTGTCTTTTTTACACTATTAAAATTTATAAAACATTCTGTAATCCTGAATGGGAAAATGCTATAGAAGTACAAAGTAGAATACTATGTTTTCCTCAAGTGAGATTTGTGATCTTGTGCACTTAAAGTCCTAATGCTTGCAGTTCATCTCTTCCCTGTGAAGACAATGTCCAAAGAACTTTTGATATGCAGGTGTTTGACATTCAATATACATTTCTTCTTTCATCCAAGAAGAATCTCTTTGTAGTTCCTCAGATTAACCCTCACTTTTAAAGGCCCAGTTTAATACAGTATCTGCAGTCATTTATCTCAAATCTTACAGTAAAACATCTTAATTTACATCTTCAATTCAATTTTAGCCAAAGGATTTGGGTTTGGCTTTTTATTTGGTTAGAAGCTGGGTTTTTTTGGTGCTTTTTGGGGGTTTTGTTGGGTTTTTTTTAATGTGGAAACTAATTTATGACAAAACAAACCTAAAACTAAGCTCGGCCTATTCTGTTATGCTTTATTTCAAGAATTTCTACCATGGTATACAACCAGGATTTGTCTGTTTTGCTACAAATAGGCATGAAGTCAAAGTATGTTATACAAGATTAGGATCTTAAAATGTCAGTGAAGTAGATTTATACTGTGATATTTAGTGGTGCTGTAATAATTTTGGCTAGTAACAGTGCACTTCATTGTTCTCTTTATGACTAATCTTCAGAATGAGAGACCCCAGTTAAAGTTGGAAATTGTTAAAGGTCCTGGCCCAAGAAACACTATCGTTTTTGAGCATACAAAGCAGGCTAATAGGTTTCCCTGCTCCTTTTTTTAATTAAAAAAGAATAATCTAACTGTCCATTGATTACCTTACAGGGTATAGGAGTTACATAGAGATGAAATATTGTGAATGGAGTCACAGACAATGAATCAGCTTAAAGAGGTTTTTAGAAGTCAGAGGAGTAGGTTGCCATCTCAAGGACACCCATTTCCTGAAGGATCTGAGTGCTAGCATGGTTTACTGTTATTTTTCTCAGAATACTCAATGCATAAAAATTCTCATGTCAGTTTTCATAAAAATTAAACAAATAGATAAATAGAAAATAGAACTGATACCATACAAATAAAGTTCAAAATACTTGAGGTTATGAATTACTGTAACAATGCTAGGTGACCGAACAATAAAAACTTGTGTGCTGAGAAATGGAATGAAGCAATGATCACTAAAAATAAGAGGACTAGAGTTTTCTTGTGAGAGGAAGGAATACTTTGGAAGTCAAAAGTCAGCAGGCTTTACAGTCACATTGCATTTTTCTCTTAGACAAATTGAAATGGAGACTAGTTCCTAAGGATCAGTTATAGCTTTCTAAGAAGCAGGACTTTTATTTGACACAAAATGTAATGTTAGATTTGATAAGTATAAGTGTAAGAAAATTTGCTCCCAACATACTACCAAAAGGACCTCAGCCAGCATCACTTTCAGACAACATTTTTTCAAATCTTCCTGGTGCTGCAAATTTCAGGCTCATGACATGGCTACCTTGGATGTTTTTCCAAATCCTTCACAAAGGTTTTAATTAATTACTGTAATTTTAGTGACCAAGACCGAAATGCAGATCTTTATAGACCTTTTTTGCCTCTTTTGTCTGGAATAGTTTAGGTTTCTTAACTGAACAAATTTCTGAATTATGTTTGTTCAAGTTTACACTTCTGTCATACAGTACAAAATCAACAATGGTGGAAAGCACTGCTTTGAAAACTTCCTGCTCACCAGACTGTCATTAGCTAACCTCAAGTGTGTTTACTCTTTCCTCTACACTTACATGGTTCCTGAATCAAAACATACAGGTCAAACTACCACATAATCACTAAGCTCTTGTTGATGAGAAGTCCTCCTAGACCACAACTGCATTAAAGGCAAACAACAAAAAAGGAAATCATACACATATCAAAACCCAGACATTCCTCTGGTTATCTTAGCTATGAGAACATCTGCCAAAATAAGCCAATAACAGCCCTAAAACATCGGGTACTACTGGGAAAAAAAAAAAAAAAAAGGAGCAGCTGCCCCTGACAATAGAGTAATAGTAGGTAGCTCCAATGGACATGAGTTCATAACCCTCCCTGTTTCAGTCTGACAAAGGGATTTAAGTCCAGTTTGTCACCCTCCTGAGAGCCTGCTGTAACCATTAGGCTATAGCACAGTTCGAGGTAAATCTTTCACTCCCTCCAGCTGACACTATTCCATTTGGTATAAATAATTAAATGAAGAAGGACGTGAATCTGACTTTCCCACATGATTGCCCTAACCACCAGGCTATAGAGTCAATCTCTCCTCCCTTCTTTTTTCCCTAGCTAAATTAATATTTAATTGTTTACACAAAGTGTAACAGTTTTAATAGGAGAGAAATTCTGAGAGACAGAATTCCCAGTGAGACGATACTTGGGACAATTTCTTGAGAAATGGGAAATCTACCAACAACTCCCAGTTTCAAATCAGGGAATCAAGCCTGACTTGTGGGGTAGGCAAGAGCCCCTTCTAATTTTGAAAAATGAAGCAATACCCTTAAATACTCTTTATGGGGTTTTTTTTAAAAAAAGGAGCACACTTGGGCACCACAGTGCAGGAGACAGCCATCAGTTGCAAATCCTAGCTGGAAAAAGAGTATTGCAGGCTCATGGCTGAGCACCGCATCTATTTTTAGCACTTCTTATCGCTTATCTTTCCTGGTTTGCCATTCAACTCTTTGCCTTCTGCATACCTTATCTTCAGGCACCTAACACAAAACATCCTAATAAAGCTTGCAGATGCTGAAGCCAGACTGCTTGGCTCTGTTAGGTGGGGTGATGCTCGTGAAGCACAGAAACAGGGCAGCCAAAACCACTTGTGATTTATAAATCAGTCTTCGATATATTTGCACTGAAAACTCCTTTGAATTTTCATTCCTCAAAGCATTCCTCAAATTAGGTTTGAATTCTGGGGCAGAGGGCAATACTAGTGGGAGCAAAGCTGGTTTATGGGTTATTTTACAATTCAGATTGATTGTTCTATGGGACACTTTAGTAGAGCTGCTACTGTCAGCTGTTCGGGAGTGGATGTTTTTGAGATGTGGAAAACAAACCCCTGCAAGCTTGCAAACACTTTGTTGTTTGCCCCTTAGGCACATCTGGCAGAGAGACTGCTGCCGCTGACACGAACTCTCAGGTCTGATCTCACTGCTCCCAGGATGAAACAGTTAGGTAAATCTGATGTGAGGGATCAGAAGTCAGCTTGAAGCACAAGGAGAAATTGTCTTTTCCTGTGAAATATTTCTATGAAGTGAGACCTGAAAAAGTAACCACACAGGGATTGGATTATATTTTTGTACAGTAGGGACTGGTGAGCTGTCTTCCCCCTCCCACCACTTTCATCCTTTCTTTTTCTCTTTGACAAGATCTGTAAATATGTCAACTAATCTCAGAAAGTAGTTCACAGAAGACTCATTCAAAAAGGTCAAAAGGTCCAAGCAACTCTTTTGTGTTAATATTATTCACATGCTTAATTTTCTTCAAGCTATTTCCTAAATCCTCCTTTGAATGTTCTCTTTTCTTATACTTTCCCCAATCTAAAAGGTACACAATAACTCAGGAATTTAAAATACAAAAAAAAAATAAATAAGTGCATCGTATCATTTACACAATTTGGAAGGACTAGTGGTCCTGTGAAGAGACTTATGAGGCAGGGAGTGCTGGAAAACCAAAGAAAACAAAAGGATATATATTGTGAAAACTAATCTGATACTTTTCTTTAGTTCAAGCCTGGCCATCAGTTAGTTCACAGGCACACATACTCTCATATATTTTTGACCCTACAAAAAGTCAAACAACATCAAACCACACACCAAACCACCCAATGTAAAAGAGAATATATTTTCTGTGTGAAGCCCTCTTGCTCGATCCTTTCAGACTTGCTGTGGTGAAAGAGCCCAATAATCTCCTTTTCAGATAATTCCAGCAGACTTTTTGAATGTTATCTTCTTCCAAGAGCTTCCTCTAAATTCAGATCATCCTAGTCTTATCCAATAAATCATTCCCCATTTCAGGTGTTTTGAGGTCATATCCTCAAAACCGGCCTCAATCTGTTCTGTCATTTTACCTATAAATGCTGACCAGAACTGCCTTACTCAAGTTTTTTACTCTCTCAGACAAGATATCCAAGAACAAGAATTTTGAATTATTCCAAGTCTATGTGAGTTAACTATGAATAATTTGTTGACAGCTCCATCATTTCCCAGAATCTCTCACCTGATAAAAACCACTCCATTCCTGTTTCAAAGATTTCTGGCAATCAAGGGAGCAGAGGGCTCAATGTATAGCTGTGTTTTGGTTTTGCTATCTAAAAAGTCATTCTTAAGAAGAGAATTGGGCCACCAGTGAAGCAGAAAGATGCATCACTTGACATGTTTATTGACCAAAAAATCTGGATGAAGGTGTCTGCATCTCTTGCAGATTTGCTAGATATAGCTGTAGGCTTTCTAAACAAGACTGTTTCACCTCACATAATTTGCTTTCCTTATGAAACAGAGGGCTTTAGCAATAACATATCAAAATCTATAAGCCATACTTCTTGTATCTCATCTTAAATACCACCTTGTTTTTGTCTCCCTTTTTAAAACTGTGGCCGAGAAGGCAGAAATCAGAGACTCCCCGGTGTATTTTCAGCGCTGTCCTTGGAAATCCCTGTGCTTCTGGCACAAAGCTGTAGGGCCACTGATGGTAGGACAAAATTCAGCCAGTACTAAGTTAGCTGCTTATCATGCTTTCAAACAGAGCTCTCCTGCCCCTTTTCAGGGTCTGCCTCTCCACAGGAATGTTTGATCGGGACCTCAACTTCCTGGTTTAATTACTGACCTAATCTTTGGCAATAACACAAGACCTGCCTTGTTCTTCCAAATGGTACTAGTTTGCTGGACAATACTATCTACATTTGCCTCAATAATATGAACTGTTTCAACTGTCACAGGTAAGGTTAATTATTCTTGCACAGACTATCTATCCTACGTAGCCTAGTCCTATATAGCCATAGGCTAATTATTCCTACACAGTCTATCAGACCTTTCCTGATAGGTTGTGTACATGCAATAATTATTACATACAATTACAGAAACATCAGATTAAAATATTCATTAAATCTAAGAAAATTAATCAGATTTTTTAAAAAATTCATATAACTATATGGTTCCTGAATCACAATAAATATGAAATTTTGAGAGGAAAAAATAGGAACAACACTAAATAACAGAAGAATTCAATAACTCTGACAATCCTCCACCAGCATTAAGGAAACAAGAAGTAATTCATTTCACAGTTCTTCTTCCTTCTCACACTTTTCTGTATCTTCCTCTTCTCACCTCAGCCCTCACATCAATGTCTTGCCTTTCAGCTCTCTCTACGCTCGCACACACACACACATACACACACTACATTCCTTCAGGGCAGTGCACAATTCCCTTACCTGTTTTGACAAGAAATGCACACTGAGTCACATGCCAGAGGCCATGGTTACACGAAAGTCACAGGTCAATAAAGATCACTTACATTTCCTATGAGCTTTTTCATCCTCATTTTCCCCTCCGGGAACCAAGGCCTCAGAAAGGAAAGAAAGAAATGTCAAGGGCCCCTTTGTCAAGTGCTTAAAAAAATCCCCAAAACGCACCATAAGATGCCCCCCTCAACCTCTTGTTACCTTGCCTTAAGGAAAGTGGCCTTTTTCTCTTGGCCTCCTTCACCTCGAAGGAGTTCTTCATCTCTTCAAGAAGTTGGTCACTGACTTATCTCTCTCCCTTGATGATGTACAAGAAAGAGGAAGATATTAGTCAGTATTCTTTTAAAACTGTCTTTTACAAGGCAGCCAATAAAATGATCTACATTGTATCACAGTTCAACATATCTGACATCTGTTCTGTAATAAAATTCACTTCATACATATGCTTCTTCAAGCTCATACATATGCTCCCCACAAGCATCCCCCAGATGCTCTTCTGAGACATTTTGGTGACATATCTGTAGTACTATGTTCGATGTGTTTAAGTAGGTATTCTATCTTTTCTCTTTAGTAACTACTTTGAGCAAATCCACTTGGTAAAGATAGTACTGTAAAGAACGCCAGGTCTGCTTGAATATCTAAAGTATTTATTTATTTTCTCTAGGAGTTTCTTTCAGGGACTGTGTTCATAGAAGACAAAGGCCATCACTTCAATCATCCCCACCTTCCTCCTTCTTCCTCCAGTTTTACATGCTGAGCATGACACCATATGGTATGGAATATCCCTTTGTTCAGTTTGGGTCAGCTGTCCTAACTGTGTCCCCTCCCAATTTCTCTTGCACCCCCAGGCCACCTGCAGGTGGGGTGGTGTGAGAAGCAGAAAAGTCCTTGGTTCTGCATAGCACTGCTCGGCAATAACAAAAATAGCTCTGAATAATCAACACTGTTCTAGCGCAAATCCACTACACAGAGACATTTCATCTAATATGAAGAAAATTAACTCTACCTCAGCCAAAACCAGCACAATGGAGTTATTGTTCAACACATTGAGTATATGATTTACAAACCTTTAGGAGAATAAAAATACACTAAGACCTGAAATGAGTCAAAAATTATAGCTCCACTGAACCTTTCCCTGTGAGGGCTATACTTTCAGAATACTAATTATCAGTAAATGCAAATCATTGGAAGATGATTTTTGCATGTGCTCTTATAGACACCTTTTGGTCTCATTCACATGTGTGCCAGAACAAATTTTACACTGGTAAATAAATCTGACAGTTGAGGTGACCACAGCAAGTGGGGGATCCACCCAAATATTTGTAAAGTAAATTGTTACCCAGAAAATGCAATCCCTTATTCCTTACTCCTTGATTTTATTACTCCTTGGCTTCATAGTCATGATAGTTATGAAGCTAGTGTATTTAGCAGAAGTCATCTCCTTTTTTGAAATGTTAACCCGCTAGCAGCACAGTCTAAGTATCTCTTAGAAGCCAAGTGCTACCTGGCCTGTAAATCTGAGTTTCTGCACTGCTTTTTCTACAGCTTCTTTACATATATGTTATGAACACAAATTAACCTTGCAAAGTTTTTTCCATTCTGTCATTCTGATATTTAAAATTCAGTAGTCCTTTTTTGTGATTTTAAAAGGAAAACCAAGCCCACAGCAAAGTCCCTTCTATTATACGGTCATTTTATATATTTTTGGTAGGCATATCAGGTGCCCAACCTGAGAAATACCAGCAAAGTACCTAGTTATCACATATATAAATATTTGGTGAATAAAAGTAGCTAGGACCAACAGAGACTTCTTAATCTTCTCCTGTCCCGCAACTCTCAGTATGAAATAAATCAAGTAAAATTAATTTAAATGCTTCACAATCATACCACAGCATAAAACATTTAACATAGCTGCTACATAAAAAGTCTCAGATCAGACTTTCCATCTCCAACAAACACATCATGATCTCTCTATTACTTGCCAAGTTTTCAAGGCAATTCACAAGAATCTAATTTTTATAGTATTGAAATTAAGACACATTTGATATCAAAAAATTGTCTGAGCCTAAAAGAGGGGTCTTCTGTCGGCGATCTGAACAAGGTAAAGACAAAGAAACATGTGATACTTCCCAATAGCTCTTGACAGGTTCAGTAGCGCTAGCAGGCAATAGCAGCCTGAGGAGACACCACTGGGAAGCCTGCTGAAGCATTCATCCAGAAAAAAATAAATTTCTTCCAGGAAAAAACCCCACTCCTCTTATTTTGAGTCGAGCCTGTGTATTTTGTTGTCATTCCAGCCTGTGATCTGATAACAGTGTTAAATCTGTGGACAACATATGAGATATTTATATTCAAAATGAGGGAGGACATGAAACACTTCTATCCAGCAATACAATATACTATCCAAATAGTCAAAAATAAACACGTTCCAGAGTGTCAGAACATGTCTCTTGAGCACTCTGGATATTTGTTTCAGACTGACTCACAAGAAAATTTTTAAGATGGAAAGATGTTTTGGGGAGTTTTTTGGTTTTTTTGAACAGTCATAATTATTCTTTGGAATGGTGCCTTGACTTAGGAGTCCTATGATAGTTTACAAAATACAATAGCATCTCCTAAATACTGAAATGCCTTATTCTCCCATGCCTATTAACTGCAATGTAAATTTCCTCAGATAAGTGGAGTCTTGATTATCTGGAAGACAGACTGTCTCACCAGCTGTTAGCCTTGTTAAAGATACCAAAACTTGGACAAGTCAAGAAAAGCATTATACGCTGAGAAAGGTTAGTTAAGTTTTCTCTTGATTAGAAGCAAGTGCCTGCCCTCTGTTAGGACTGGTTTCAATGGGGAGTACATCCAAGACACCATTGCATCCTGCTCTGAGAGCCGCTGTCTTGGATTTTACACAGAGACACAGAAAAAGATAAAAACATGAGTGTATAAAAAGATACATGGTGAAAAAGTTATGGAAAGTATTGTGCAGTTTACTTTTGCTAAACTTGTGGTTTGATTAAGTAAGATTTCAGTAATTACCCAAGTTATGTATTTCCTTATTTTGAAGGGAAAGGAAAGAAAACCAAAATGTTAAAGAATAAGTCTTGAGACAGTGAAGATGTTTTCTTCAAGGCTTCAGGAACAGGCTACCAAAGGCTAAGGTTTGGTTTCCAGAACATAGCAACCATGCCTATTTCTACTACATATACTCCCCCTTATACTACCATAAGTCCAGAGTAACTCAATTGATTGCCATTGTGAGGTCAGGTGTGTGACCAATAGGTCTCTAAACAACACTTTATGTTAAAAGTAATGAAATCATTTTGTAAATTCTTCCCATTCGATTCTGGATCAATTGAAGAAAGCCACTTAGTATGGTTTATGTGTTTCTGATCAGGGAAAACTGGAGTATCGTAACCCATCTGGAGACAGCTATTCTTAAAGAACTTAAAATAATAAGCACCGTAACTAGTAACCTCTACACAAAAAAAAATTGAGAGTAGGTCTTCACACAGATTCATTTTCATTTATTGCACTGCAATAGTTACATTTTGTTAGAAGGACTTTTACGAGGAAAAGAATTTATTTTCAAGGCCTTCAATCATTGACTCATAAGTCACACTACCTTACAAATTTTGCAATTAGTTTGTTTCAAGAGATGTGTGAAAAGTGGTCAGAGGGAGTTGCAAATGATACAGCCTATTAAGACAATTATATTTTTATGATTTAAGAGTTCCCATTGATGACCTAGAATATTGAATACCTTTGTTAAATTTACATAGTTGAAGATATAAGCAGTAGCTGCTATGTCTTTAATTCATATAGCATACAGTTTAATGGAAATGTTTAAGCCCTGTATATGCCTTGTCAGGATCTAGATATGGAACTGAATTACTCATATAAAATTGATCAATCTAATTGCTCCCTGAGAGGTTCACCTGAGAAGCTGCCATTACTTACCACTCTTAGCATTGTCTTCAACGGCCTTTGATTTAATACTGATTGGAATAGACAAAAATGTATTTAAGAACTCAAAGGGTTATACATTGTTTTAAATCAGAAATGTGTCAAACACTTCTAATCCCTTGATCCTATCATTTTATACTTCATAAGGAATCCCTTTTGAGAAGGGTTTATGTGTCCCGACATATTTGGAAACGTTCCTTGACAGAACAAATTCTTTGAGGACATAAATCAAAACTACAGCTGCTCCCCTAAAAGCTGTCAGTGATAATAGCATCAGAAATTGGATTAAATAAGTCCTGTTGAGAGACAGTATGTCCATTTCTACATTCAAAACACACACAAGTTATCAGAGAAACCTTTATTCCAAGAATGGGGAACAGATGACGAGGAGGTATAATAACGCTTTTCAGCATACAGAAGCCCAGCTCAAGAGCTTTCCCAGAACAGAACTCCTCTTGCTTTTTGTAAAGCCAAGCATGCTTCTTTGAATAATGTAAGCATAAAACCTTAACATATTCTAGAGTGGTATGAATAAAACCTAACTGTGATTTCATCCAAGAATGGATAGGACAAACATATTCATTTGCTCCAAAAACAGTAATCTGTGATACAGAAACAAGGGAGAAAGAATTTTACACAAAAGTGATAAATATGTAACTTGGGATTTCCAGGTGACAGTTTGTTTTGGCTCCCTCCCGCTGTACTGTTTTTTGCTTTTCAGAATAGGGTGGCAAGAATGTAGCAGTGATTTATACTTACTTTGAAGGGAAAAATGTTGAAGCTTAAACAGACAATGCTAGACCAGGGCTAAGTTTATTCTCTTTAATTTCATAGTAGAGCTCACTGTTACATTAGTGAATCAATTTTTTAGCTATTTCTCAGTACTACTGGCAACTACAGCACCACTGTCATGGCTAACACACACTTGGCCATTACCCTTCAGCTCTATTTTTCTTTTTACCTTGTGTGATCCTATTTACACAAGGATCAAAGATTTTTGGGAAAACTCTGGTCTGATTTATCTCACTGTGAGATACGATGAACAGGATGAGTTGGGTTTTTTTAATGATATATGAATACATTCCCTTATATTTCTAATTACTTTGTCAGAGTATTACAGACATGATAAATAATAAACTAGTTTATTATCATAAACATTTAATTATCAAAATCTGAACATCAACCAGAGCTAAGGAATACAGTTCTGTGATCCCTGTGCTGGGTTGTGCCCGTGACAAATTGGTTTATGGGTTAATTCTTGGCTTTCTTCTCACACAAATAACTAGGAAGGTTTGTTCTGAAGTGTGGGAGACACAGGGAAATGGACAATATCTTTTCAGTAGTCCTTGGGGACAGGACAAGGGACAATGGCCACAAGTTGGAGGACAGGAAGTTCTGCACCAATATGCGAAAGAACTTTCACACAGTGAGGGTGACAGAGCCCTGGGACAGGCTGCCCAGGGTGGTTGTGGAGGCTCCTTCTCTGGAGATATTCAATACCTGTCTGGATGCCGACCTGTGTGACCTGTCCTAGGGACCTTGCTTTGGCAGGGGGTCGGACCCGATGATCTCTGGAGGTCTCTTCCAACTCCTACAATTCCATGATTCTATGACATGCTGCAAATGGGCCATGCCCTTGATTTGCATTGCACTTCAGATATAGCTTGTATTTTCACCCTGCCATAAAGGGACTGGCCGCAGTACACCACATCACTGTAGTACTCGATAGCTCTGTGAACAGGACTGCCAAGCCCTTCAACCCCTCTCTATTGCTCTCCCCCGCAATTAGCAATGGGTATCAAAATGCCTATACCCACACCATGCACTAAAGTGGCTGCTGCAGCCCTCTCCTCTCTCCACAGATAGCTGTTTACCTCTGGGAAATATTCATGCCTAAGGCTGATTGCCTCTGCACTAGAAGTAATTTTACTTGTGTTAAGGAACCTGCTCTGCTCCTCCAATATAAAAATAAACAAGCACCAAACATACATTTGCAAAAAACCCTCCTTGATCTGTGTAGTATTTATAGCACAGACAACTTTGCTGTAAGTTTTTGGATAAAAAGAAAAAAAAATTTCAGATAAAATATCCTTTACACCTTTATTTGTTTAGTATTTATCAGAATATATGAAGTCAGGAGGATGAAAAAGATTGTTATCCTTAGCTGGGATGTATGCTTTGGGCTCAGAATCAGCGAGTTGATAAAATAGTTATTTCTGAATGCATGGACTATCCAAATTCTACCTTTATATCTTCAGGGTCACAAACCAAATGCTAATTTCTTACCCAAATGGAGATTCATTATTCTGACTGAAACAAACAGGATTACTTGTTTATCAATTCAAAAGTAATCTATTTTTTTTATTTACCAATATATTACATTGCTGAGCAAAGAATTATCTTTCCATTGTTTATACACCTCACTATTTAAGAGGATTATTATTGTAGAATAATCATCTTGCTTTAATTACCAAGAAGAGAACCACATCATTTTATTAATTTTAGGATTTATGCCAAGTTGGAAACAGAATGTAAAACACAGAATCAGTCAGCAGCTGACAGCAGCTTTGTTAACACTTCTACAAAATCTTTACTGGAGGGAAAAAAAAAAGCCTCCAAAACTAGAGGCAGAAGACAGATAAGTGTATATTTATTTAAATAGCTTAAGCAGTCTCAGCAAACAATATGAACACACATTCTTGTACTGTACATACCTGAGGCACAAAATGCATACGTGTCTTTTCTTGATTACTAAGAAGCCAAAGTGACAAAATAGTTCAGTGGATTAGTGGCAGGGTTAGTGCTGCAGCCTGCGTTGCCCAGAGCAGAAGGCAGGAGCACAGCCAGCCCACACGCAGCAGCTGAGTCAGTCTTTGCTGGTTTCAGGCTCCAGGAGCAGACCTACTTCAGCAGCCCTCGAGAAACAGCCATGATTAAGCTAATGCTGGCTGCTAGCTCCTGCCAAAGTGGTTACACAAACACACTTGTTCTACTAATGCTTCCGCTTACCTTTTTCAGGTGGTGGTTGTGTTATCTAGGAAATGGGTCCCAGCCCACATCCTGACTCAGCTCACAAGACCACCTTCTGCTTTGGTGCATTCAAATTGGTGCAGTGTCCTGTTTGATATGTCTGTATCATGAGTTACAGGATCAACAGTGACCAAAAGAATACTCTAAACAACAGGGACTACAGATAATATACATATTTATTCAACTGCTAACCAAGTAAGCTTCTATTACTAACATTTTTTAAAATAACAACTACTACCATCTATAGCAGAAATCAAGTTAATTCTAATGATACCATCCTGTTATATTGTTTTAAAGTCATAAGAAGTAATGGGCATAAAAACTTGGAACCTTGAACAAAACATATTTTTCCGCATTGTTCTTTCTTGTCCTGGTTGTTCTATCTAAGTCTTCCTCAATTGTTAGGTGTTTGGAAGGGCAATTCAAGACAGGCTTCAGGATTGATGTATGTCTTTCTCTCTGTTTCATAAAATATCATGGACAATCTGCAAAAGACAGCATTTCAGCTGATTACTAAATCCTATTAGCTCCCCTTTCTGCAGTCTGACTCTGAGGAATTAATGTAACTTCACCTACTCTCAAAAAGAAAGGCATTTAAACCCCGGTATATTTTAATCCCTATTTAGAGTCACCTTCTGAACATTATCTTCTTTGGTTGTATTTTGTACACACAGGAAGGATCTTTTAAAAGAGGGCTAGACTATCTCAGGTTTAAAAGGAAATGCCTTAAAAGAGGTTGGCATTAGCTGCTGCAGGCTTTCCTTTTTGAGCTGTTTATGCCCTCTTTAAACCTTTAGTTCTCTTTTAAAATTCAAAACAAATAAATTAAATTAGAAGCAATAAGATCTTTTGTACATAAAATGAAAATATCCTTTAAAATAGCAGAAATAGCAGTGTTGTACAGTAAAATTCCATAACAACCTCCAAAACACTGAGGCTTTCCAGAGCCACCTACTGTGTACTTTCTGCTAAACATGAAAACCTGATTATGGTTTGAATTTGAAAAGTTGCTGTGGACAAAAGGTTAAGAGAAATTATGAAAATTAAGCATAAGAAGTATTTTTGGTTCAGAAAATAAGGAGAAATTTAATTCCCCTGTACTATTTATAAATTACTAACTGAAATTTAAAACAGAAGTTTTTTGAAAAAGATGTTTTCCTCAGCTATTGCTTGTTCTTATTGATTAGTTACTTTATGGTTGATTATGATTGCTGTCTGCTGGCATTGATTTGTACGTGTGATATACTAAGGAATAAAAAAATAAGTAAAGCATTTTTTCTGATTAAAAAAGCTAGTAAATGGGCTTTTCAAAGAAATAAAGGATTAAGAATTAAGTAAATTTGATGGTGTGAGCTGAGGTCACCTTTGTAGTCCTGATTCAGTCCTTGAAAATATCATATTCTGGGAAAAATCTGTTTAGTAGTAATCAAGAAAACCAAAGGTATAATGAAGAGAGCTGAACAAATAATTCACACTGAATAATTTACTCAAACCTTATTTCAAGTTCTGGAGTGTCAATGAACAGATGCCTGGAATTTTATTTATTCAGAAATACTTCATACATAATATTTTTAACTATATACATAAAAACTCACAAAGTATATCTGATTTTAAAAATTAAAGTCATTGTCCTAAGCTACCGTTAATTGCATAAACTCTAATTTTTTTCTGATCCTCCAATAAATCAAGAAAATAGTGAAGCACACGTCACTGAAAGCAGAATTTTAAAACATATCCAAGATATTGAAACTTTTACCTAGTATGTACAAGTAAGGAGCTTTAGAAAAAAATAGGTTGTCCCCTCTTCAGACAATGATGACCTTACTCAGGAACATAATCCTTGAAGAAACAGGAAACAATAAGATCCACTAGTCCATTCTCCTGCCACACCTCACATGATACAGGTGTCCGTTTGCTTTCTTCAAAAAGTGCTTTTATGTTTTTCTTTGACTTATTTAGAATGGAATATTTGGAATGGAATAGAATATAGAATAGAGTATGTGGCAGTTGGAAGGGACTTACAATGGTCATCTAACCCAACTATACTCAAATACATTTTTCCCAGCATTGTGAGGAAACCGGGAACACAACCATCCTCTCATATACGAAGCAGCTAGTATTCCAGCTCTTTAAAGTAGTGATATCCTTTCACTGATTTCACTGTAGGAAATTTTCACCATCAGTTTTGTTGTGATGCAGTTAGTTGTGCAATGTGTAATGATCAGTTTCTTATTTGACTGTGTAGCGTCTATATTAAGGCAAAGGTTTTTTAAAAAAAGAAAGTCTTACGGCTAGGTTCAGCATTATCTGCTATAGATGACAGGCATCTGGCTTCCTCAATGTGGTTAAATTTATCTTAAGTTTCATTACATTTAGATATATCTAGAGTGTTGTCAAAGCAATGCTTCACCTTACAAAAACATCTTGAGCCTATACTTGGCTCTCTGCCTCAGTGATTATATTGCTGTTGGTAAACAGGCTAAGCTTATGTCAAGTTATGCAAGCGACTTGTACGCCCTCACTTAACTGCTGCCCAGGTTTAATATCTTGGCTTTTCTATACAAAGAGGTACAAAAATGAGTCTTAGAGCATCAAAATATAGTTCCAAAATAGTAATTATTGAGCATCATTATGTCTTTCTCCTACAGCAAATTTTATGGGTTATCTCTACAGAGAGGCAACACTTTATTAAAATTGATGAATCTTTTCTACATGTGTCAAACTGAAATCCTGTGACAAGACATTGGGCTATGAATCAACATTTAACATTTATCATCTAAAAATCTAGAAGTAAGGCCCAATTTGCTTATGGCTAAAGGCAATCCTCCTCCACCCTGCCCTCATTCTGTTTATTAAGTCATATAGAAAGAGTTTTGCTAGAAAAATATGGAATGAAAATAGAGGCAAATCAGGTGTCACCAATAGGAACACTGAATCACAAGAAAGTAGAGAACATTTTCAAATGACTATGCTGTAACCTTCACCTAGTGACAACAAAATGGATGCCAGCATTCAACTGCTCAAACTACTGAGCTCTATCCAATACAGAACACCAAAAGATAACGTTTCTATAGTCCTCACTAAGGCTTCAGAATCCTTTTGGGATGTTCTGAATGATGGAGAAATAAAAAAACACCAACCATCTGGAGTAGAAGCCATGCAGAGAAATCTTTACAGTCACATTGATTTGTATTTATATTATTGGTTTTTGCCTTTTTACCCTTGGAAATATTCTGGTTTTGTCTTTTCAAACAAAACCTATAATAAAAACTAAATAGCAAACCCCCCAAATATAGGTAACATCATCCTCATTAGGGCTTTATTTACTATCCTTTTCTTTTACCGCTTTTTACTTTTCTGTGCCTTTTCTAAAATAGCTTTTATCACTATCGGACTCATTATCTAGCCAAAAAAGTCAGATTAATTCCTAAAATTAGGCTTTCATTTTCTCTTTGCAGGTCAGATTGAATTCTATTCTGAGAAATCACCTTGTGATATTTCACTTTAGCAGTGAAAGAAATATTTAACTTCAGAAGAAATCCTGCTGCAGTCTTGGTTTGAGACCTCTTTTGGGAGACTGGTCTTGTTTTAAAGTATAGACTAATAATTGTGTAATCTGGGACCCATTTCCTGTTCTGTTGCAGATTTTCTGGGCAATCACTTATATCCATTCAGGCCCAATCTGATGAAATGAGCTATGGAACACTTCCTGTGGGACTCAATCAGCGTATCATTTTACTGGCACATATAAAATGGGGAAAATAAACGTTACCTCTCAGATAAGTTGTAAACATTCAGTAGATATTATAGCAAGATTCTTAAGATACAAAATGTTATAGGAATTATTTTAATATCTAATGTGCAATATAGTTTTGAAGGGTTTTTTTCCTCTTTCCCAATCACTTTATGGATAAGAAGTCCCTTTAGCTATTCAAGAAGGATTGTAAGTCCACATGACAAAACAGGTAGTTGAATTGGTGGTAAAAGTTGAAAACATTGCTGGTGCTGCCTTCTCTGTAATCCTGTTCTCTAATATGAGAAAAATACATAAACCTTGTTAAGCCTGCGGGGACTGTATACTCCCTGACTTTGCTAGAGAAATAAGAAGCTGAAGAATATTTACGCATGCAATGGTTTCCAGGGAAAGATTATTATTTTTTAATACATGGGAAATTATTTTTATTTTCTAAAAATAAAAATCAATTTTGTACTAAAAATGTTGCCCTCCCACTGCACATTTAATGTATGTCCCCCTGGTTGTTTTAGCCAAAAAAATTCATGTACCTTGTACAGCTATCTTTTTCCCCAGAAAACTGGTTCTCATTTGGTTTGTCTACCAAGACATGTCATGTTTTTTTCTTGGATAAAGAGTGACAGTGAAACATAGGAAATGGTAGTATGCACCAAGCACGTGTTTCTTCATGTTGGGCTTTTAAAACCAAACTAGCTAGAAATGTGTTTGATGACTACGGACTTCATCACACATAATTCATCTACCATCTAATTAGACTGCCAATAATAAAGTGACACAGAAAGGTAATGTAGCAAGATTTTAAAATATTTTTTATATTCAAACTACAAAGTTGCCCTAAAATGGGTCACAATATCCCCACTTACGGGAGGAGGGGCTCAGAGCAGGACAGGCGAACCCATGAGTTGAATGTGTGGCTGAAAGGCTGGTGCCGGCGCAAGAACTTTGGGTTTTTTGACCATGGGATGGTGTACTCTGCTCCTGGCATGAGTACTGCTGATGGGGCTCACCTGTCCCATAAAGGAAAGAGGATCCTTGCCCAGGAGATGGCAGGGCTTATTGACCGAGCTTTAAACTAGTTAGGAAGGGGGAAGGGGATATTAAGAAGGCTGCTGGGGTTAGGCAAGTGCTTCGGGAGTCACAACGAGAGTTGATGGTGGATAAAGGTAAATTCCAACAGCACAGTGGTGGACTTGGAGATGGTTTTCCAGGTGTGAGTAGGGAAAATTCTGTGGATTGCCCTGAGTACTCCTCAGTGGAGCCACTTTTGCCAGTCCCCTGGCAGAAATCTCGCTGTGGGCTGTTGAAAATACCTACATCTGCTGCCCCACTTAAATGCCTTTATACAAATGCACGTAGCATGGGGAACAAACAAGAAGAATTAGAAATCTTTGTGCGGTCGCAGGGCCATGATCTCATAGCAATCACAGAGACGTGGTGGGATAACCTGGACGACTGGCACGCTGTCATGGATGGCTATGTGCTTTTTAGGAAAGACAGGCTAGGGAGGCGAGGTGGAGGAGTTGCTCTTTATGTGAGAGAGCACCTAGATTGTATTGAGCTCCACCTGGGGAAGGATGAAACATCTGTTGAGTGCTTGTGGGTTAAAATCAAGGGGCAAACCGGTATGGGGGACATTGTTGTGGGAGTGTGCTATAGGCCCCCTGATCAAGAGGAGCGGGTTGATAGTGCATTCTATAAGCAGTTAGAAGTAGCCTCAAGATCCCGGGCACTGATCCTTATGGGGGACTTCAACTATCCAGATATTTGCTGGGCAAGCAACACGGCCAGTCGTATGCAGTCCAGACAATTTCTGCAGTGTGTTGAAGACAATTTCCTGCTACAGATGGTGCAGGAGCCTACAAGGGGCGGGCGGGTGCTGGACCTTGTTTTAACTAACAAGGACGGGCTCGTTAGGGAAGTGAAGGTCGGGGGCAGCTTAGGTCTAAGTGACCATGAAATGGTTGAGTTCAAGATCCTGGGTGGAAGAAGCAAGCCAAAAAGTAGGATAGCTACCCTGAATTTTGGAAAAGCTAACTTTGATCTCCTCCGTGACTTAATAGGGGCTATCCCGTGGGCTACGCTGTTTGAAGGAATGGGAGCCTGTGAGAGCTGGCTAGCATTCAAACAGCACTTCTTCCAAGCACAGGAACGATGCATCCCTTTGTGCAGGAAATCGGGAAGGAGAGGCAGAAGACCTGCGTGGATGAACACGGAGCTGCTGAGTAAACTCAAAGAGAAGAGGAAGATCTATGAATTGTGGAAGAAGGGTCTGAGCACATGGGGAGAATACAGGAATGTAGTCAGGGCCTGTAGGGTCGCAACTAGGAAGGCTAAAGCCCTCTTGGAAACAAAGCTGGCAAGGGACATAAAGGATAATAAAAAGGGGTTTTTAGATACGTGAATAGCAAGAGGATGACCAGGGATAATGTAGGTCCCTTGATGAATGAGGAGGGTGTCCTGGTAACGGGGGATACTGAGAAGGTGGAGATACTGAATGCCTTCTTTGCTTCGGTCTTCACCTCAAAGGCCCCCGGGACCCACAGGCACTGGATGTAAATAGGAGTGTTTGGGATATGAAGAATTTCCCTCTGGTTGAGGTAGGGGAGGTCCAGGAGCGGCTCAAAGGGATAAACGCACACAAATCCATGGGACCGGATGGGATACATCCACGTGTGCTAAGGGAGCTGGCGGAGGTGATTGCTGAGCCGCTCTCTATCATCTTCAACAGGTCCTGGAGAACAGGAGAAGTGCCTGAGGACTGGAGGATAGCCAATGTCACTCCAGTCTTTAAAAAGGGCAAGAAGGAGGATCCCAGCAACTATAGGCCAGTCAGCCTCACCTCTGTCCCCGGAAAGGTAATGGAACAGCTTGCTCTGGATGCCATCTCCAAGCAATTGGAAGAGAAGAAGGTCATGAGGAGTAGTCAGCATGGATTCACCAAGGGGAAATCGTGCTCGACCAATCTCATAGCCTTCTACGATCTCATCACCGGCTGGGTAGATGGAGGGAGAGCAGTAGATGTCATCTACCTTGACTTCAGCAAGGCTTTTGATACTGTCTCCCATGACATCCTGATAGCAAAGCTGAGAAAGCATGGGATTGATGAGTGGACAGTGAGGTGGGTTGAGAATTGGCTGTCGGACCGAGCCCAGAGGGTCGTGATTCGTGGAGTGGAATCTGACTGGAGGCCTGTGACTAGCGGTGTTCCCCAGGGCTCGGTGTTGGGTCCAGTCCTGTTTAACATCTTCATTGACGACCTTGATGAGGGAATAGCCTCGACCCTCAGCAAGTACGCCGATGACACAAAGCTGGGAGGAGTGGCTGACATGCAGGAACACTGCGCTGCCATCCAGAGAGACCTGGACAGGCTGGAGAGCTGGGCAGTAAGAAACCAGATGAGGTTCAACAAAAGCAAGTGTAAAGTCTTGCACCTGGGAAGGAACAACCGTTTCTATCAGTACAGGCTGGGGGATGACCTGCTGGAGAAGAGCTCAGTGGAGAAGGACCTGGGGGTCCTGGTGGATGACAGGTTGGCCATGAGCCAGCAGTGTGCCTCGGTGGCTAAGAGAGCCAATGGGATCCTGGGGTGCATCCGGAGGAGTGTAGCCAGCAGGTCAAGGGAGGTGATCCTCCCGCTCTACTCTGCCCTGGTCAGGCCCCACCTGGAGTATTGTGTCCAGTTCTGGGCTCCCTGGTATAAAAAGGACAGGGATCTCCTGGAGAGAGTCCAGAGAAGGGCTACGAAGATGATAAAGGGCCTGGAGCATCTCCCCTATGAGGAAAGGCTGAGAAGATTGGGACTGTTCAGCCTTGAGAAGAGAAGACTAAGGGGGGACCTAATTAATGTTTACAATTATCTTAAGCAAGGGATGCAGGGGGAATCAGCCAGCCCCTTTTCAGAGGTCTGTGGAGACAGGACAAGGGGCAATGGCTGCAAGTTGGAGCATAGGAAGTTCCGCACCAACATGCGGAGAAACTTTTTCACAGTGAGGGTGACAGAGCACTGGAATAGGCTGCCCAGGGGGTGGTGGAGTCTCCTTCTCTGGAGATATTCAAGACCCGTCTGGATGCCTATCTCAGTGAAATGTCCTAGGGAGCCTGCTTCGGCAGGGGGTTGGACCCGATGATCTCTCGAGGTCCCTTCCAACCCCTATAATTCTATGATTCTATGATTATGGTAAACTTTCTCAGTTCTTTAATTTTTGCTTCATGTGTGTTCAGTGCCAATTTGTTCAATTCTGCAAGCTTTTGAAAAATATTTCCACTGACCTAACTTTGGGTTAGGAGGTAAGGCAGTAGCTGCCGAGCTAGACACTCCTTAAATGTATATATATATATATAATTTTTTTTTCTCTGTTAAATAAAACTGACATGTCTCCAGGCAAAGCAGTTCAAGGCGGATTTCTGCCATACAGTACTGTAACTCCTCAACAAGGGTTCCTAAGGCTTACAGTATATTCATGCATCCATGGAAAGACTGGTCAAAATAGAACACTGCTTAAAACTGTATAAAACCAAAAAGTGCTTCCTGAAATTTTATTACTGAAATGGACTCCATGGAAGAATAGTTGTAAAATATCATGATGCTCTGCCAAGTTTGCCTTAGTGAGTGCTGAATCATTGAGGTGTGGGCCACAGAGAATATACTGTGGATAGGAAAAGACTTCATAACAATGAAATAATTGAAAATTAGTTCTCTGATATTCAGGGAACTACCCTCTGCTCTGTTGTGCTGCTTTCATGCCAACATAACTGCAGGGTAGTCAAAGGACCCATGTAAAATGGATAGTGTAGAAAACGTGGCGTTTTCAAAGACCTTTGGAACTTGATGTCAATTGCAGTTTCATCATTGCCTGAACCTGCAGCCATCAAAGCCAGTTCAGCCGTGTTTTCAGTTCCCAGAAGTGATGGAGAAAACAGTGTCTGACCTAGTACTGAGAAGCTGCTTTTGATATTTGGCACTGCTAACGATGGACATGGTAATGAGACAAAAGAATAAAGCTTCCGACTCTGAGCAAAACATTTGAGGCACTTGTCTAATCAATGCCTCAACTGAATCCATTAAAAGAGTCCGAGCCCTCTGAGAAGGCTCAGATGTGGTTTGATGTTATCACGCTTGAGTCGGGAGTCAAGGAGGTATTTTCTGTTTTTCTGCAGAGCTCAAGAAAAGGAATTTGCAGAAGTTCGTGAACAGTAGTACGTGTGTTGCTTTCTCCATCATAAACATTTGTTTTTATCATTTTCTTTTCAGATAGCAGAGGAAAGCCCAGCTGGGAGATAGGCAGGGAGTCAAACAGAGGAAAACGGATCCCTGGAGGGTTAGTAGTGTTCAAGCAGATGGGGGAGGAGGGAAGAGAGAGCAGGAGCAGATGGGAGGGGGGAAAATACCAGAAGCAGAGCAGATGTGAGGGTGGGAGGGGGATAATTTTGGTTAAAGACAAAGGAGGGCAAATATGAATTAAATTTTTAATTTACATTTAGAATCTTCTCGGAAACATACTTCTTGTGACTTACACTACAGACAAGTTTGCATAGCCCTCAAAACATTAAAGATAGAGCAAAATAACATCAATGTCATGAGCAAGCATTAGGAAGTGGAGGGGTCTGTAAGAGCTTCTCAACTATGAAGTTTCATCTCTAAAAAAACTGGAAAAAGAAGGTTTTCACCTGTACTGTTTTCCACTGCACAAAATACACATTTGAAAAGATATGCTGTAGCCAAGCAATAAACAGGAGGTTTATGTATGTGGATAATAAACGGATCTTTATATTTCCTGAATTAAAGAGGAGCATTAAGAAAATTCGAGTTACTGAGCCATGAACAAATCACACACAGACCTTCCCTAATTAAATAATAAAATGGTACATCCCATGTTCACATGCAGAATGTTTTCATTTCCTATGAAGCCACCCCCTATATTCTGTCTAGTTCTATATTTTAAAGTTGCATTTCGTTGCCGTGCTTCCTGGCAGGGTGTATAGGTTGTGAGCGAAGTCTGACTGAGAATGCTGCAGCTGAAAGTTAATTAGTATGTTGGCAAGCTGTCAGGTAGACTTTTGTCTGTTTGCTTTTCGTACAGAAATGAATGAGAGTGGATTCCAGAGGTGTCTGAGTACAATTAAGTATCTCACTCTCTAAAATAAATATTTTATATTACTTCATGCTTTTAGGAATCAGCCAGAATGTATCCATTCACTATATTTTCCACAAATATCCTTAAATGTAAATATATATAAGTAGGTAGATATGATGTCGTGTAATTGCATTTGTTTGGTGGAGTGCAAGGGGCCAGATTCTGTGTTTTATTCAAACCCAGAATAATTCTGGGTTATCCACAAACCTGCTCCAGGTTTGAGAGGAATATTGGAGATCAGATTCTGGCCCATATTAATTGGGCCTAATTTAGTTGCTGGTTATACAGGAGCCAAATCTGTTTAACTTGTTAAAAGAAGTTTTTCTGATTCTGTGTTGAAAAATTGCTAGAAATCTTGGAATATGAAACAGTCTACACTCAGTAATAAACCTCCACCCTCAGAAATAACTATGCATGTGACAAAGACTACACAGCCCAAAATTAAAAAAAGAAGCCTGGAGTGGGTAGAGTAGGGAAAAAGGAGGGCTGAAAGGGTACTAGAGAATAGTGTCCTTCATTCAGGCTGGTGCCACTTCCACAGGGCACATGTCATAACTTTCCTTTACTGCTCTTGCAGTTCCCCACAGGTTCCTTACAGAACAAAAACCTCAGGTTAGGGCTGGGGCAATTGCTGTGGGCAGAAATAATCTCACAGGGTGAGCAGCCAGGAGACTGTTTCCTAGTGCTCTCACAGACCTTGGCCGCTTACACTGGCGGATCTTCACAGGTGACGTGATGCTCCCCTGAGCCCTCTGCAGCAGATGTTCTTGCAGTCCAGACTCTTTAGTGGATGGTTGGTTACAGAAAGAACTCAGGTTAGATGTTAGATTTTTCTTATTTTAGTTCTTTTAGCACACTGTCACTTATTTGCCATGTTACAGTTACATTCCCAGCACAGATAAACACTTTGTTTGTCCAGGCTCTGCACAACTTTTCCCATGATCTAAGGATTAGCTTGTTCTGAGTGTGATGATTTGATTCCTTCCTCTCTCTTGCACAGCAGCCATACAGAGAACATGATCATACCCTGACACTAGTGTCATCTTCCATGTCCATGGGCTCCCTGCAGGAACCAGTACCAGTTCCAGAAATCACAAACCAAAATGATTTCTGTCTTTCCTTGTCTCTAGGAAATTATATACACCCTGGGTATTCAGATATGCTTTTGGGTATGCCACGCTAATGCACAAATACCCCTGTGGAACAGAAACAACTGAAAACAGAGACCACAGCCCACAGACCTACTGTCATTTGTCTTGCAACCTAGATCCCCCCAATTCTGATGTGTCCAACAACATCTGAGATCCCAGAAATACATGCCTTCCTACCACTACGCCCAGAGGAGATGCTGGCCTCCGTAGAGCAGGCTGAGTAGCTATGTGAGTAGAATTATATTGTTCTAAATCAGTTTTATGGCCCGCATGAAGGAGCAAGCAGAGATGATACAGGTGAGAAAAATCTACTGCAGACTGGAATATTATCAGGAGGCACCACAGGATACATTACCCAACAAACCTAGTATCTGTTGCACAAACTTCTCTTGCACATGGCCTTGGTGCTGCAGGGCAGATAACATATAGGGCCCAAAACCAGGAACTTCCAAGTTACTTTATATATATGTGTGTGTGTGTGTATATGTACATATTACTCTTTTTAGTATTATAAACTTATTCTCTATATTAAAGTTGGCAAACTTTCTGAAAGATCACTGCAAAAAAAGTCACTGAAATACCTAGGCACAAGGAACTCATCTCTTGGGTGTGATTGTCCTCTCTTACTGTTTGCTTAGCTGGTGTGTGGATTAGCACAGAGACTGGGCTCAATGTCGGTCCCTCTCTGAATCCCATTTCTGCTTTGTTTTGAAGTTCAGTGCAAAAGTGCCAGCTCAGAGCCTTCCCAGGTTGTCTCTAGCTTTTACCTGAAGAAGGAAGGCTCCCTTGTGCCCTCATCAGTACACACATGTGTGAAGTTTAGAGTATTAGTTTATATATTTTTAGAAAGGATGTAAACTATTTGGAATAGAAATGGTTCCCAAGAGTTCGTATATAACCCACAAGGATTCATATTCATCCCTAACCCACTAATCCTGCAGTTTTGATGGCTTAAAAGCGTACTACTTTAGAATTCTTTGTGTCTGTATCCCCAGCTGGTCCTTAATTGTTTCTCTTCTATATTTATGCGTACTCCAGATCATGTGTTGGTATACAATGTCTTTATCACAAATTGATTTAAATCTGTCCGGCTCCAACCCTCAGAATCCATCAGCATAAAGCAAAGCATTTATTTCCTGTCCATCACACGATAGTGCTGAAGCAGTCATGACTTCCAAGCTCCAAAACACATCAGCACATAAATTAGTAAGTGCAATTTATGAGAACAGATTCATAACAAGTACATTTCTAGCAGCAGTGTATTAAACAGAAATGTTTAAGTCAGGGCAGCTTGTCCCTCCAGATTGTCAGTCATTTTCAATCACAGTAAGAAGAAGTGAAAGCAGTTTAAGTAAATATAGGAGATTCTTTGTTTGAGCCTTTTGTTTTAACGAATGTTGCCAAGGTAGAAGATGCCAAGTAAGAACTGGTTAGAGTTTGCCAGTTTGCCTCAGCTGACCCCAAACCATAAGCTTCTGAGAGCACTGAAACAGAGACACTGTTGTTAACATTGCTGAGCTTTCCAGAGGGGCCAAAAGAGACCTTTGTTATCTTTTATAAACACTGAGTAGTCCTCATCCAAGTCCACAATAGAGGGCAGGTTATCTTCATTACAGAGAGGAAGGAGTGAACACACAACAGCCTGTAGGTTTAATACTGCTCAAAAAAAATTTACAGCATACTTTTTGGTTTAAGCACCCTGTTAGAACACGTTTTGCCTCAAGTTTAAAGCCCATTAATCTCATGAAGAGCCAGAAATATACAAACCATGTCAAATAGCTGGCACAAAGCACAAACTGCTCAGCAGAGCTGCTGAACTTCTCATCTAGAATAAGCTCGTGAATGAGACACTGACAGCCACAGCACCTTATTGCTTCTGGTGCATGCCATCATCAACTGCTCTCCCTCTTGTTCTTGCCTCGTCACTGATTTGGCAGCATGCAGTGTATTATTTCTCTGTTTACCTGCAAAGGTAGCAGTGCCATGTGAAATAGTACAGCAAAGGTTAAAGACAACATTTTTGCCCTTTAAGAGAGATACACTACTAAATAATAAGGCCACTTTATCAATGTGCAGGCTTGGAGGCAGCTAAAAGCAGCTTAGAGGTTTCTCTGGTCTTCTCCCCTGCTGTACATCCTGGTTTGCTGGAACATGGGAGCTGCAACTTGAAGCCACATGTGGGCAGCTCTGCAGCATTTGAAAGGCTCCTTTGTGTCCCAGACACCTCACATCCAAAAGAATTAAGGAGAATCAGAAAATATCTGATGCTAGAGACACAGAAATGTCTAGCAAATTTCTATCACCCTCAAAATGAGGCCAGTTTCCCAGCCTGGTCCTTACTCATGATCCCAGTTGGGGACTTGCTGTCCATCCCACTGACAAGACTCATTTCTACCCTTCCCTACCTGCCCTTCAGGCATCAGAGGCTTCTGTTCTGCTTGAAGATATCCCTAGACACCCACACCCCGAGATGGGACAACAAAGGTGACAGAGACTAGTTGCCAGTCTGTCCAGGCTCTCACCAAAAATTCACAACCACCATTAACTCATTGACCCAGGTCCAAAGAACTCTGGTAACTTGCCAAGAAAAGCTAAAAAGGACCAAATACTAGCCTGCACCAGGCTGACCATTTAATACTCACTCTTACCAGGAATACTTCCCCGAAAGACCTCTGTGCTGTGCAAGGGCAAGGCTGAACATGCAGCAGTCCTCCCCTTTCAACTGCTTACCTGACCCCATTTCCACGTCTCTGCTCGGAGTTTCCTGGGGAGATGAGCCGCACTTTGAGCATGACGCTGAGAACAGGATGCTCAGAAATGTTCCATTTTTATTATATTACTATTGCACACAAAACCTAAGAACAATTTTTATGCTAGACAACTTACCATGCCTAGAAAATGCTGAAACATGCTGGTTTTCCCATATTCTGTTGTTAGGAAGTTCATTCTTGTCAGAACTTGTTTGCATGTTGCCGAGGGCCGAGAGTGACACGTATTGCTCTGCACTGGGCTCTGCAGAATGCAACACCTTGGAGCACAACCTTCCAGATGCTCTCAGAAAAAGCAACCAAAACAAATCAGAGAAGGGAATTGATAGAAAAGGAGATGAAAAGCAGTCATTGATCCTAAAACTCACACAATAAAATTGTTACAACTTGACCTAGGCAAGCAGGCAGAATGTTTTAACAACTTTTTTCCCCTTCCCCAATCACCTTTACACAGGTAATGTAGGAAAAGAAAGGATTGTGGGCAGGTGATGAGAAATTATTTCAATTTCACATGTGTATTGTCACAAATCACCATAATCAATTATTTTATTTCTTAGTGTTTGGTATAAACTCTGAATTTTAACAATATATATTTTTTTGATTGCAGTATTTTCACAGAATTCTTTATTTTAATACCAAGAGCCTTTTTTTCTACATTTAGTTCAGTTGTTTCTATCAGTTGCAGGAGAAATCACAGCTGCAATTAGGAAAGGCTAAACCACCAGATTACCAAAAAGGTAAATAAATGTTCTCTACCAGGAGAATATGTTACCTAGCACATCTAGCATTCAGAAAATCCATTTATGCATGCTGTTTGCAGGGGTTTACCTTCCTGTCAGAACAGATCAATAGCTCCATCCCCACATCTCAACAGTGAGGAGTTTAAAAAAAAATAGTTAAAAAGTGGTTGAGCCCACTTTTTCTATAAAAAAATTGTGGGAACTGTTTCCTTTACTCTGCTGTTCACAAATAAGATATGGTTGTGTACAATGAAGTGAATTTGCATACTATATACAGGTAGTAATATTCAATTACAGTATAAAACTTGCAAAGCGTTGGTATCCTCTCACATATTTTATTCTTCTCCCTGTAGATGTGTATATGCATGCATGAATTTTACCAGGAAAACATCTTGAAACTAGAATATTTGGATGGAAAAAATATATTCATATCATAAATGAAGGAGGATTCTTTTTGATCACTTACTAAAGAGAAATACACTTACATTTTCAAAAGCAATGATTTATTAAAGTAGCATGTGTTGAGACATTGCCAAGGAGCTGACTGCTTGCTTGAGTTTGTGAACACTTATGAATGAACCTTAGAATTTTGTTTTCATTGCTGCTTAGTACTGTCAATCTTTTAATTCTTCACTAAGTTCTGATTACTGGAAACATTTTTTGATGACTATCCCCAAGGTTTACAGTAAGTGAAAAATCAGTATTTAGAAAAGCTAGTGAACGCAATCATCCCATTAAGGCATGACAGAAAAGCACTGTTTTTCCTGTTTGTCCTTTGCTATCAGTTTGCTTATTGTAATAGCTCTTTTACCTCTGTCTGTATTTTATACTCACTGTACTCTGTAGTGCTTTTGTAGTTGATGGCATCAGATAAATCAATACTTTTGATGTTAGTTCTTGCTTGATATGTATTCATAAATCCTATTACCATACAGATTGGAGAGGAAAATACATGCCAGAATTAGTCAAATTAATATTTTGTTATATTTGCTTCTCATAGTGACTGATTCCATATTGGGTCCTTAGCCTTTATGACTGGTTAAATCAGATGACTTAGAAGTATCCAGGGTTCTATCTGAAAGATCCTTTTATTGCAAATTAAAGTATATTTATGCATATATTTTCCCAGTATCTGGCCAGCTCTATTACAAGGAAGATTCCAATATGTCACATGCTTCCCCATGTGCACCAGAAGAGTGACACACTTTCAATGAAAATTCATTTTATCTACCTACAGGAAGGCAGAATAATCAAGGTCTCTGCACAGCCTTCTGTAGAGACACACAGGGAGACAGTGAGGCCCTCTTTTCCTTTCCAGAAGACTCAGCTGGATCCTGCACACAGGAACTGCAGGATACTGCAGGCTGGATCCATCCAAACTCTTCTAAATCCTCTCTATGGAACTAGTGGAGAATAAAGAGAATACAATGAAGATTATAAACATCAAACACGGCTCTGATACCGCAAGGGAAGGTTGCTGATAGGAATTTATCATTACCAAATGTAATTTTGGTCCAAGAAGAGGAAAAAAAATTGAAGTGGGTGATTGTTCAAGGTCATCTTCTCTCCTATAGATGCTTTCCTATGCACACATTTAGTTACAGCTCTAGATTGTGGTTGTAAAAATGAATTAACAGCATGCTATGACTTACCCTGGAGATTTCTCCAAGTTGAAGCTCCAGCCTTGTAATTTATGTTTAATAATAAAACACATTAATAATATTTTAGATTTCGATTATTGAACATAAGCATAGAAATTATTTAAATTAATATTTAAATGATATTCACCTTGTTTTAATTGCCAACAATAAAAAGTAGAAAAATTATTAATAAAGAAAGTAATTAAGGAAGTGTTACAAAGAATTCATGTGGTTGGTTTGGTGGTTTTTTTGCTTTCTCTCAATCAGAATGATTACTGTAATATGCAAAATTAAAGTGAGACTTCCCTTTTTTAAGATGATAAACCCATCTTGTCATAGGAGCTTCAGCCTTAAAAGCTGATGTCTCCAAAATACAATCAAGACAGTTAACTGAGTCAGCTTTAAAGATGTGATGATTTTCATTTGCAGTTTCCGGCTACTTTATCTGTATTAGCGTAAAATAATATAGGTTGTTGTTCATAGTTACCATCTTTACTTCCCCATTTTCTGAAAGTGTCTCTTAGTCTTTACATGCTGCAGTTCTGCCCAAAAGCTGGTTTCTTGAAGACCAGTCCAGCCCAGCTTCCAGCTATTTGCAATGTGATAAATGTCATCTTGAATCTGGTAAAACTTCGAAAACTCTCTGAAATTATTTTGTATATTGTACTTTGTTGTTTTGGGGATTTTTAGTTTTGGGCTTTTTTTGCTATGTATTTGTTCTTCTATTATCGGAGAAGGTATTGGTTTGTGGATATTGTCATGAAGATTCTTTTTATTTATTCTTATCCTTAGGATGCAATCAAATCAACCTTTGCAGAACAGTATCTTATTTTTAATACTGTTTCTCTGAAGGTATTATTTGACTGAATTTCAACTCTCTGACCTACCTTTCTTTAGAATTTAGAGGCACTTTAATTTCTACCTTTTGCCTCAAGCTCATACATTCTTAGCCTTCCTTGGGTTTAGTTTCTATAATTCTTAGAAATTCCTAGTCTTCTCAATGCTGAAACAATGTTCCAAAAGCAACTCCAGAACACATCTCAACCTTAAAAGTTTCGCAGCAGTGTTTACAACTAATTACTGCTAAACTAAATAGCTTGTGATGCAGTATGCCAGAAATCGTGCATATCTTTTGTGGGTATCCAGTATGAGCCACATATATGCGATTTTTATTCAAGTTCCCTTCTGTCTAGCCAAATTATCAGATCATTATGGCTCGCTTGCCTGTGTGGGCTCCCTTCCAATGCGTTCTGCATTTGTATCCGTTTTTACTCGACTGGTCACTGACTAAGCTGGAGGATATTTTTAGTATTCCTAACTCCTCCTCTCGTTCAGTAGTTTGCAAGTATGCAAAACTCTGCAGCAAAAGGCGAGGGAATAATCCTTTCGCTGTATCTGTGGTGGACAGGACAGAAAATGATGAACTCAAATATAGCAATGAAGATTTAAATTAGACATTACAGAAAAAAACTAAGCCAGAGAATGAACACACACACACACACACACACACACACACACACACACAGAGATCTTTTCAAACTACAAGGAAGGTTAAGAATTAGGATAGATTGCTTGGGGAGGATATGGGATCTCTGTCACAGAAGGTTTTAAAAAACAGGTTAGACAAACATCTGTCAGGAACGGTTTAGGTATAGCTGATTCTGCCTTGGGGCAGAAGGAATGGATGAGGTGACCTCTCAAGGTCCCTTCCAGCCTTATTTTCTATGTATTTCTAATTTTTTTTTTTTTTACTGGAATTGGAAGGGCTCTTCAATGCACTCTCCATTTGCAATGGATGGTCAGATTTCTGTTTATAAAATACAGATGGGGTGTTGCTCTGAAGAAAAAATTATTCAAATACAAATTATAGTTAGGAAACTGTTGATTAAAAATATCATTTAAATGCAAAGCGAGGAAAGAATTTTTAGCAAAGTTAATAAAAACTAACAAGAAAAAACACAGAAGGCAGCACTTGAAACCATTAATTACATAAGGGGCTTCAAACATTCATTAGACTGTACCACTTGTCCTTGTTGTAAGTGGTATTGACCCTTTAGAAATGAAGTTGATCCGATAGTTTCTGCTATAACTCCTCTTAGGGATTAGGAGATTTCAAGTATTTTCTCTTGTGATATTCAGTCCTTGATAGCTTAGAGCCAAAGTGAATTAATTCTTCCCATACAAAGAAACTATCAAATTCCAAGGAACACAGTTAAGTATATATAGTACATATGTAACAATCACAGAGTCAAAAAATACTTTCTGTGCTTAGTTGGATTCAGCTGGTGTCATGTAACCCTTTAACTCCCAGACCATCACTACAAAAGGATTTATTTTTGTTCCTCATGTGCTGCTATTGGAAATATATTGGAAATATAAAGCAAAGCTCCTATCAGGGGATGATGGAAATCTGTTACACCTTCTGGTTCCTGGTGGAGTCTGTGGTGTATGCTGGCCAAAGTAAGACTGAAAGTCTTGTAAAAGGACTGTGCAAAACAATTCTTCCCTCAAAATGTTTGCTGGGGGCTTCCTATTTGTCCAAGGAAAGCTATTCTTCTACCTCAAAAACCCAGAAGGCATTTCCCATGGCCAGGAACAGCAACATTCAGTTGCAGTTGGATCTGCTAACTTTATTCCATTTTCTTTTAATATACTGTAAATATAGCTCCTTCAATTCAGTTGTATTTTAAAGATTTTTGAAAAAATATAAATCAGATTATGTGCAAAGCAGTTTAGATGTTATGTAAATATTTATCATTGCAACATCATACTTCGTACTTCAGACCGAAAATTCTAAATAAAAACTAAATGTATTTTTTTATCTCAATCAGTTACTGAGTTGTCACATTGAATTGTCAGTTCTTTATAAGGATTTGTAATTGAGCTACATCTTCACACAGGTGATCGATGGGCCAGGAAGGGACACTGCAATATTGCAGTGGACAAATGCACTGGTATCACACGAAGTTTGCGGCAATATGCTGTCAGTTTTATTAGCAAGCACAGAGATTTTATGTACATAGATATGTTTCTGCTGACAGCACAGTGGTTCTGTCTCTTAATTTAATACAGTCTCAATGATGAGAAGAACATACGGTTTCCCCGAATGCTTTGGCTTAGCCCAGATGTTAGGATTTCATCTGCATATCTGGTTAAGGCAGACAGCGCAATATTTTGTAGCTCAACATTTCTTTGAATTTTTCTACTGGCCTGAGATCCCAGTATGGCACTTACCAGACTCCAAACCTGCATGTTATCAGCCAGTACAAATATCTGAAAAACTTTAAAATAACTGTATAGAATGCTCAATTATTTTTGTTTTGTTTTACAGATTGAGATTTACCTCCTACTTGCTTACCCATATCTTCCTTGAAGTGCAACGTGAAGCTGCATTGTAAGACTTTACGATACCATTGATTTGTGTTTCACTGAGGTAACAGGTATGCGTAGTAAATCTTGTACTAAACATAGCACAGAGAGAGTGTGCCATTAAAAATACTGTTATAATATTTTAAGATATTAGAAATCTGCTGCAATGGTGACATAGTAACTCCCAATTTCACCTAACTTTCTGTACCTTATTACAGCAACACTATTATGTATTGCAGGATGGCCTGAGAGACAGGGTTCCAGATATTATTGCTAATATATTATTTTTACTTGATTCCAGAAATGCATATTATAGTACCCTGATTTCCTCTGTATGCAAAGAATGGGCTCTGTAGCACATGAACTGTGACTGACTCTTAGTGAGAAGGGCAATCCAGGTCACGGACAAACTGGATACGAACAAAAATCCAAAGCTAATAACTCATGCACAATTGAGAAGACTGTAAAATAATTATGTGATTTCTTGGGCTCTAGAACAGCAAACTACTAAGCCAACCTCTATCATTTTTCCCATGTTATTCAATATACAAATAGTTGGTCGGATCATACATGCTTTCTGACTACTTTTCCATCAAATTCAGAACATCATCTGCACATTTGTGGGGAGGGTCCAGACAGAGCAAGCCAGCTGTGTAATGAGGACCCAAGCTCACTATCCCAGTTGTCCTACACAGCCCACCTAACAGAAACATCATTAAAGGTTTTGATAGAAAAATGTTTGACTTAACTTCCCATTTTATGCTGATATTAGTCAGCCATGTTGAGCAATAATTAAACTAGTATTTTTCAAAACTGTGTAGACAAAATTTAAAATAACATTTTTCCTAGCATCCAAACACTCCTCTGCATGTTAAGTACTTATAAAAAATACATAGGCCTGCACAAATAGGCATTCAATGTTGAAAAATTAATATATTGTTTAATACAATTGTGATGTAAGAGTCTTTTCAGAAAAAAATAGAATTTAGTTTCTTTGGAGAGATGTTAAAAACTAAATTTATCATTGTTTTCTCCTTGATTCTTTGAACAAGGGGCAGAATGTAATTTTGCTCTGGAGGTCAATTCTCCATATACACACTTTTCAGTTAACATCGGTATCAGATATATACTTATATCATCCTCCATAAGTAGGGTATTCTTCTCTAAAAGGATATTCTTCTGTAGATTTGTTCTGTTTAACTACAAAATGGCTACAACAGATCATCTAGATCAAGATCATAAGCACAGACATTATTACTGCAGCTATTGAGAAATTGCTTTGGTGGTCTTTGCTAAATTTCCACTAACAGGCAAATGCAGCACACTAGAGATGTAAATGCTTTGCTTAAATACATCTTTTAGTCCAGATTTATTGTTCACCATATCTGCTCCTCTTTTGAAATTTTAAAGACTAAAAGAGAATGATAGGCCCTTGGTGTAGAAAATCGTGCTGAAGCAGAAAGTAACTCAATGCTGCAAATGTTAGCTGGCAAACGTGGCCCACAGGCTCAGTGTTTATAACCCTTATTGCAGTACATGCTTTGCACTGCACTTTTCTGCCATACATTTGCGGAGACAAAAAAAAAAAAAAAAAGATCAATAGCTTAAAACAATCTACTAGAATCTCACCCTAAAGCACAACACAGATAAATGAAGAATCCCAAACCTCTTAATAGTATTTAATACTTTTTCTTTATTCTTTCCCTGGTATTAAAAAAATAAGTATACTAATATTCATTGGGGGGAAACCGGAGTGGTCTTACAACTCAGTTTAACCTGATATATACCAGATATTAGTCTGTTCCTTCCTTTTCACATCCTGAGAACGAATACACTTTATGAAATTGCATGGCTCTTTAGTAAGTTTTATAAAGAAAAAAATTTAAAAGACCAGCCAGACAAAAAAAGCTTTGTTCAGAAAAGCTCTTTACACAATTTCGTAAATCACATACAAAATAACCAGATTCTCTTTTGTATGTAATAGCAAAAGATTGTTTATATACTATTTACATATATCTTACTTTCTCCTCAAAACATTGCAGTTACTGGAGCAAGTCAGCATTTTATAATAGTTTGCCTGATTGCCATGTAAAAGTGAAGGATAGAGATGTTTCCTCTTTCTCTTACCTCTATATATGTATCATCCAATGAAACGGTAAGATCTCTGGGAAAAGCTTTAGCACCTACATACATTTACCTAATGCTTCTACAGATATCTACTGGATTTACAAGATGCTGTAATAGCAAATAGCAAGTCACAAAAGGTTCTGAGAATTCCCATAGTTTTCTGGTAGCCCAGCATTGCTTATTTGTAGATCATTAATAAAAGTGAAGGTAAAATTATTGACGTATTATGCCCAAAAATGCTAACATCCCTCATATGTGATTTGAAGTTCTGTTGCATTTATTTCTGTACTTCAGCAGAAAATCATTGGAAATGCTATACACATCTGATATATGATTGAAGTAATTCTCATATGTTATCTGCCAGCAAGACACCCAGAGAAAGCATGCTGTTTGGCTGGAGAAAACTGGTTGAAGCTTGTCTCTCTGTTCCTAGAAGAGTTGAGGAAAAAACCAGAGGGTGAATAGCTCCCAAGCTTTCAATTTCTTTCTGAAATTAGCTCCAATACTGAATTTCGAAGAGATTATGCACAGCATCTTAATCTTTAGCTATCAGAACACATATCAGAAATAGTCATAGCGAAACTCCATAAGGTATATTCAATCATTCTCTCTGTTACCAAGATTTCTATTTGTGCCGTAGTTTGACTGCAGTCAACTTAGCACAGTATTACACTTAACAGTGATTATAGTATCTAAATGCCCCATTAGCAATTTCAGCATATTTTGAGAGTTATTTTAGTTCCAAAGACCAAGATTAGGCAGACAAAAATATTGCAGAGGTGAAGGCAGGATTAAGAATGGAAGATGAAAGATTTTTCTAACACACCATATTTGAAGAACTGACTTGTCTCTGGTTAATAAAAGTACATTTCTGCATTCTTAACATGAGGGAATAGGCAAACTTTACTCTGCTTAAGATGGTACCATAATAAGTGACCATGTGAAAGAGAAAGGATAATCATGCACAAATAAAAGCACTGATATGTAGAAATTTCTTGAAAGCCAACATTTCTAGTCCATTACCACATCATTAGTTCAAGTAGGGTCAAGGCTTACACAGAAAGGATTATATAATTACTTAGGCAGGGTTTGATACATCCATTATAATGCACTCTTAATTGATATTTACCCACTTTTCTACTCTACTGAACAAGTTTTTTTAGAAGGCCTTGAATTGACAGATGATGGTGGTTTGGCACATAGGTACAGTGAAGGTGTTAATATTATTCTCAGTGAATATTAGAAAGAATAGCCATTTTAAGAGTGCTGTATCCTAAAAGGAGTAAATTACTTGAAAGGTCAGAGAATAGCACCGCCACTATCTGCAGTGGAGACTCCTCTTAAAGCAAAAATGAAGACCTTTTGGGAAGCAAAAGAAATCATAGTAGAATAATTTTGAGGGATAAATTAAAAATATTTTAAAATATTTATAATATAAATTTACTGGTCATATTGCAAGAAAAAACGGCTATTATTCTCTTTGGAAGGTAACGATGTCAGATTAAGTCGTACTTGGCTGGATCTTATATTACATTGATATCTGTTTGAGGCATGTGTATAAAGTTAAGGAAGAAAAGAAATACATAATGACTTCAAAATCTTGAGCACACTTATTTCAACTTATCACCTGTATTTAATGAATTCCAATTAACCTGTTTCTGATTCACCTCAGAAAGAATAAGGAACTGAATTATTTTTATATCACCTATACAATTCATTTTTCCAGCTGAGCTGAAAGATGGACAGGCAGATATAGTGAAATGGAGAAATGCCAGGATCATAAGTCACAAATCATTTTGAAGGCCTAAGGGGTTTAGAAAGACGTTTCTTTCTTAGAAGCCATCTTAAATCTGAAATGTTCATGAACATTTAAGTAAATAGAAAAAAAAAATGTCAGCACTTTTTTTTCCCCAAAAAAGAAGCTCAAAACGTTGTTAAGGATTTTCTAATTCCTGCTGATTTTGTTTTTTTTTTAAATGCATATAGATTTCTTGAACCTCTGAGTTATTAAAAAAAATGACATGGCTGATTTAAATTGAAATGTCAGGTGGTTGGTTTCCTGCTAGCTAAAAAGTAATGACACGTCTCTAAGAAACGAGGTGAATTTAAAAAAAGTTTTGGGGTTAAATACAATATAACAAACTTTAAATATTGAAATTATATTGTGCATATAAAACACAAACACACACGTACAGATTTAACAATGAAAACCTATGAAGGGGCAGTTTGACTAATTGTGCAGCCCACTTTGTTCATTAATCATACCATACCTCTTGCTTTGCTGCTCCTGTTCCAACATCACACCTCAGAGGGGAAGTATGTTAATTATATCAGCTCCACTGCGGCTGCTGCAGTCACTTAGCACACTGGGAGGTAGCAAGCACAAACTAGCACTACCTTAAGACATTTGCTTGCTTCCCTATTGCTCCTGATAAGGGCAGGAAATCAGACTTCTCGACATCAGATATCTTTGGGCAGAGAGGGTCACCGTGCAGAGCCCCCCTCGCCCCCCTCGGGCAGAATAGACTTTCTCTATATCTAGCTACTTTCACACTTTGAATATTTGTGCTAAGAGGAGCTGAGTTACCTGTGTCCCTCCCTGTCTGACTTCTGCATTTTAATAACCTGATAGGATCTATACTAATATGTTCGAAGACCAAATTTAGAGGAGCTTGAATTCTTAAAATTTTGGGACCGATTTTATTACTTTTAAAATTAGAACTGTCACCCTTCTTTTAGAAGCAAAACCCCCTGTGCACTGTGATTTAAAAAATCAAAATCCTCAATGTATTCCCCCCTTCCCATTAACACAAGGGACTTAGTTCACCTTCCTCAAGGGCAGCTCTCAAACAAAGACTCTAGGAAAAGGATAAACTGAACACAGAATTCTCTGTAGGAGAATTTACTCCAGTACTTGGAAGAGTTCAGGTCAGAACACAGGAATATGAGAAACTTTAGAAAGTCATACCATTGGTGGTTATCAGGCTTCCAAGTATTTAAGGTTTAAGAAGTTGATATGAGACATCGCATTGCTCTGTGCCTCTTGCTCCTTCTGCAAGAGAAATAACACTGCATACCCCAAAGACCTTGAAAGCATAGTGAAAAAACAACATCTTCTAATTATTGCTTTTATTCCAAGAACAGACACTTAACCTGATCTGCCCTAATCCAATATCCTCAGGTACTTTATACATCTCTCACCAGTAATGTATAATTTATGAAACTTTCTAAAATATTTACAAACTAAGAATGAGTTTTCAATTAGAAATACTTTTATGTAAAGATTAAGAATATATCCTACTACTTGGTGAAGCATACAGCAAGAATAGCCTTAAATAACATGTATGCACTGTAGAAAATTTTCCATACAGATCGCCAATAAGACTTTCATAAGCTTAACCTTCTACTGCAATTTTACCGAGAACAAAACAAGAATAGAAATCTCAAGTTTTATGTGACAGTTGGTGAATGCAGTGTATCAATACAAACTACATAATATTCTATTGAAGCTTAAGCTACAATTATTTGCTATATATAGTATGTGCCACTATCTTCAGAAAACAATCTGAATCTGCATTTTCAATAGAAAATGCACTAAAATATTCTTTTTGATTTAAAAAGTAGTAGTGAGTCTGGAAGAGCAATGATGAATGACCTCATAACCCCTTTTGAAAGAAAAGAATTGGGTGCCTTCTTAAGCTTGGTTTTGTAAAGTATCCTATTAAGACTAATTGAGGGTGGAGTAATAAAAAGGTTTAGGTCAGGTGTGAGCTGTGTGTATTGAGGATGTTTAAAAAAAAAATAAAATAATTTCTGATTTAAGGTACTTAGGGGAAAGAAGGTATTGGGACTTTGTCAGCTGATTTGTTTTTCATTCCTTTCTTTTAGGACATTTTGGGGGAACTTTGCTTTTTATTATTTATGAAAATATTTAGTTATGCTACAATCATGGGGAACTTTATCGTTGTTCTTCTATAGTATATAGTCTGCTTCTTGCTGAAAATGAAGACTTATAATGCAGTTGTAGCTAGGCAATATATAAATTACTATCATATATAAACAAGTGCTTGTATTCTTTCTGTTCTTCTCTATCATGAGTTATAAATGAGTAATTCTTCCATTTTCCTCATGAGGCCTGTGAGGTGAAAGTTCTCCTGTCTAGCTGATCATATTAAACTTTGATGTTTCCTTGTAAGGAACAGAACTGCTTTATAAAACCTCAGGTCTCTAGGTCTGTCTTCTCATCCGTTCTAGGTATGAGTAAACACTTCTAATCTTAAAGTCTGACTTTACAGTTTTGGTCATTGAATGGGTATCTTAATTCTATGACACAGAAAGATGTTGCAGGATATGCTAAGAGTTTCCTCACAGTCTTTTTGTCTCTCTTTCATAAAAAACTCACTGTGAAAACTATGATTTTTTTGTCTGTACCTGTTTGATTGTTCTTCCAGAATAACGTTCAAATGAAATTGACCCTTTCTTTCTGCAGCCCCAGTGTTTCAATGGGCTTCTTACTATTGTACTGCTTACAGAGTTTGACAACCAACATGAGATACCTTTGTGTTAAATCTAATGGTAAATAATGCTGTAAATCTCCCTCCCCTTAGTATAAGTTTGGCTGAATTATCAAGGCTGTGTAAACTAATTTTGGCATCACGGAATATTTTAGTTGGAAAAGACTTCAAAAATTATCAAGATGTACTACATGTCTTTTAAATACCTACAGGGGTGATGACTCAACCACTTCCCCGGTCAGCCTGTTCCAAGGATTGATAACTCTTTTGGTGACAATCACACTGCAGACCGCTTCAGAACAGTAACTTGCCTCTTCAGGCAAAACAAAAACTTCAAAGGTAACCTGACATCAGCAAAAAAATTTAAAATCAACCAGAGGATCATACCTGAATTGACCTTAGTCTGGACTGGTTTTATTCAGCTGGACTATGAGAACAGAACACTGGAATTACCCCTGTATTTCACAATGCCGAGACAGAAGGGAGAAAGAGACAGAAAGAAAAAACTGTTATATTCCAAAGCTTCCTAGGGCTTAACTGTTCAATATATTGTATTGTACCAAACTATTCTGAAAAACTAAGCAAATAGAGTTGAAATTGCTTATGAATATAATGCAGGTTTGTGATATTTCAGGCCTGTTATTTACTGAGCACTTGCTGATGTGGTTTTGTTCATAGAACTGCATATTCAGGTATATAATAGTGGTGACACTCAGACTGAATTCAGGTTACATCAGCATATCCAGTGAAAAAGTCTTTTAAGGGAAGAAATATGTTATTTCACAGTAAAGGATATAAATCTGCCTCTTGATACATACGTATTAATTTAGGATTGTGAACTTGCACTCTCTTCAAGGCCCACAGTGGATAGCAGACTCTGTAGTGGAACAAATTCTGTAATACCTTCACAAGGCTCCTATCCCTGAGGAGCATTGATAATAGGGAGATATATGTCTTGCTTTTCAATTAGTGAAGCTGAAACAGGATCTTTAATAGTGGTGAACAAGAAAAAAACAACCAGCAAGCAGGAGTGAATAGGGAAATCATAACTGACCTAGCTGTGCGTCAGACTCAACTCTTAATTGCCTTGCTTTATCAGTCCAAATGGTAGGAAATTAAGTTGAATGTATATCTTTATTCAACAGAGCACTTCATGCATAGTATCAATATTCAGAGAACTTCAGTTACATTACTGAAATGGTTGAAGAGATATTAATATCTTTTTGTCTGATCAATTCAGACTGACTCCTGTGTACTGTATTTTGGTGAATTTCCAGATGATAAAAGGAGTAGGGCAAACACAACTGGAAGTTTTGTATCTGATGTCTGTATCGCAAAACATCCCAAGGCAGTGACAGTTTCCAATTTTCCTTCGTAACTGTCAACTCCTATACCTGGTTTAGCTAATTAACAAGTATTTGTATCCCATCAGGGTTAGTGTGGATTGCTATCATGGCATATTGCTTTCTTTTTCAACTAAATGACTTGCTTGAAATGTAGCTATTTGTTTTCTTTCATTAAACACTTGTGGTTTTCCCTGTCTGAAGGGACAAGAATGTACTTGTTAAGGAAACGTGAACAAAGTAGTTCTACAAAATCCAGACAATTAAAGCAGAACCTTGTGAAGGTTAGTCATCTTGGCTATTAATGGTGCCTTGGTCTGCTCCTGGTAGTGGCTTACTCCTCCCTGTATTTCTGTGGTCTTAATGATCCCTCAAACCAGAGCTACCCTGAACAGCCTTGATGTAGAAGCCCCACATTCCTCTCCTTTTATTCTTCTCTGTGAAAAAAATATGCAGATTAATCCTATTATCTGCAGAAATAGCAGTACCAAATAAGATATCTCATTCTCTCATAATTTGCTATCTATCATTCCTTTCCTTTATGGAGACATAAGAAAAACCTAATCCATTAAAACAGCATTAGAATAATAAAACCATGTAAAAGTTATCTATGCTATGCTATTAGAATGATTTCCTCTTGATTGTTGTATTGATTCTTCTGACCACCAAGGGAAAAAGTTGCCCTGGAAGTAGAGTGCTTGGCCATGCAAGTGCCTTATCTTATTCTCAGGTAGTGATGTAGATGGTACTGTGTAAACAAGATAGCTATTTAGCTGATTACAACGGGTTATTATAAAGTCCATCATTTATCTTTTTTATACCATAAATATTAAAAGCTATACAGCCGTTCAGTAAAAAACTGATGTGAAAAATTTTAGAATCTGAACAAAAAGAAAGAAAAACTGTGTGAGAAAATATTCTTATGCCTATTACACAGGTAGAAAACAGAAAAAATACAGCTCTTAGCACTTGAACATCTCATCCAAAGGATTACACTCTTCCTTTCCTATCTCCCTCAGTGACCTCATTCATTTGCTGTGGAAATTGGACAGGACACTTCTTGTCTCTGAGTGTCTGTTTTCTGCTAGCTTCACCACTTCTGTAAGCTAGTTGGTCTTCAGGAAGTGAATTTTAATCTCCAGGGCCCCGTGAAGAACAAAACAAACCGAAACCATGACTGACATCCTGTCACCTAGTGGTAATTCCTCTTGATTTGCAAAACAACTTGCTAAAAATGGCCTCTGTCTAGGTGTGGGATTTTTTTTTATATTGTAGTGACTTAGTATATGAGTTCTTGCCTCATTATTCCAACATCATATCTTGGGGGGATAGGTTTGAACTGTCTCACAAGTAAATACCAAACACAAGTGGAACTTCCTTGGTCTATTTGTCTCTTGAATTTCTTGTTCTTCACTTCTTTCTCCTGAGTTATGAATTATTTTCTCCATAGATAACTTTTTCTACCACAGCATGGGATTTTTTTCACCTTTCCTAGATTTCAATTTCTAGGTTTTTAATTGTTTCTGACAGGATACCTATCCAAGAATTAACCTTAGAAAATAAAAAATTTGTGCTTAAGGTACTACAGATAAAAATGAAGAGTTATATATATATTGCTTCATAATGCATATGGGTGTTTTTTTTCTATTTTGATAATTTTAAAGTGTGTTTTTCTTGGTGAGTATTTAAACTGTTCCTTAACAGTGCAGTACTGAATCCTTATATGGGAAACTGTAACTGTACTCTGAAAAAGTTTCTGAAAACATCATAATCTGATTTTCTGTCATGGTCATTCCCTAATAATGACTTGTAGTTTTATCACCCTTGCTGCTTAAACCTTATAGTTAGATAGATCTTATGATCTTTTAATTGTTATTTCCTACAGCTTGTCATAGTTATCAACTTCATGGACTTCTTACCCTCTGATTATTTTTCAAGGGCAGAACATATTATCTGTTTTCACTTGAGTTTTTGTTGGGAACATGCATCAAGAATTCTACTGAAACACTTCTTTTCCTCTTGAGAGGAAAACAGTCTTAACCTCAACAATATGCCTGACTTCTCCTTTATGCATCATGGCAACCTTTATCTCCCCACATTCTTGGAAGAGAGATTAGCATCAACACTGATTTCCCCTAGCTCATGATCTGGTGGCAATCTTGTCCTTTTAGCTTTTAATTATTATTTGCAACCTTGTGACCATACAGTGTCTCTATCAATTATGAATATGATGAAAATTTTAAGTTAGAAGCAGTGGATGGTGATGCAGTGTTGTTTTCCTAAGTGTAAAAGTGGCTTAAGATAATGATTCTGATATTTTAGTTCTCCCAGTCACCTCAGGCAGGTTAGGTCAGGAGTCTGAATATAGCAACACTATTAACACTGTCAAAATTACTGCCCCTGCAAAATGGTCTCCCTTAGTATACATCTGATTAAATGAGAAACTCTGTTCCTTGCCCCAGAATCCCTGGCTGACAGCATCAATCTCAGATGTGTTAGAGGATGCTTTTGTGTAGACTTCTGTGTCATTACAGTCACCCTGTCAGTATTCGCGTCCTTGTACAGAAGCTTTCTAGTTATGATGGCATAAATGTGACTGATGAATTATTTTCTTGATAAAGCATCAATAACAATTTTTCTCCCCTCCTTCCCACCCACCTCCCACTGCAATAGCTAGTAGACTATTTAACTCCTACACCAATGATACATTTTATTCTGTCTGTATTTTGAGGACACATGTGCCTGCGGTAAACCAAAAATTTGGTCCATACTGTGTCAAAGTTAAGATCAAAGTTAAAATGAGCAGCAAATCTAGACATTTAAATGTACATTTCAGATTTGATGGAAATACACAGTGAAAGTGAGATCCAACTTTTTTTACAAAGTAGTCTTACAACTGTTTTGAAGTACAATATTATATGATTACAGGTCTGGTAGTTACTAAGCACAAAAGAAATTTTCCCTTTTTTTTTTTTTTTTTTTAAGCAGGCATTTACTTTCAATTTCACAAAGAACAGGTTTGGCATGTGAAGCCTGATTCATTCACAGCACTTTCATGCTGTCACAACTTGTGGAGCATCAGGTTGGTTGTTCAAGGCATTAGAATGCTAAAATTGTCATTTCAATTTTTCTGCATTTCATTTTAAATTCTGTCTAATAGTGTGGTTACACTGCCCACAGAATAAATAAGAAAACAGGATTTGCATTTAGAGTGTTGTAAAATACTGTATTCCTTCGGGTATACTTACAAAGGTACTGTATACACATTTGTATAAATCAAGATAAGAATACTGAAAGTAAAGCAATTTGATTGGGTACTAATTTCACAATGTTGCAAAAATGTGGTCTAACAGACACTAGGAACTTAAGTCAGGCTACTTATATGATACTGTCTAGAGTGGAAAATTAAAATGACAGGTTTAAGAGATAAAGACAAACTTGTTCTTATTCAGCTTCAGGGTTCCTGCCAGTTTCTCTCTTATGAGGTATAATGTAATATTGCATACACATCTACTATAAACAGTGAGACTTTTATAGATATGTCAAAAGAATACCATTTGATGTGAAATATAATAAATTACAACCTTGTAAAGGTTCTATAATTTATTCTTACAGGCATTTCCCTTAGAGAGACGTGGAGCAAAAAAGTAAAGTATGTATATTTTCCTAGTATATAACCAATGTAATAAACTATAGTTTTCAATTATGGGAGATAAAAATTCTGCCCTTAGCCAAACTAATAAACAGTGTCATTAAAGCTTATGCAATTTTAATTAATGAATATCTAAAGTTTTTTAGAGCATTTCATTTCTGGTTAATAGGTTTCAGTGATATACACATGAGTATGCAACTCTCCTATTCTTCTCCTTTAGGTTACTTTCACCTTCTTGGATCTCAAAGTTGTTGTAAAAAGTTATTCCTTTTTTTCCCCCTTCTTTCTCACCTGACTCCACCATTACTTGGTTGTCTTAAAATTATTAAGAAATTCCACTTGAGGCTACAATAGATGTTTTCAGAGTTCCTCTAAAACAACACAGCTTCCTCCCATCTCCTTCTTATAATGACATCAAAAAAGCATTTATGGTTTAGAGATACTTGGCAAGCAACTGCATTCCTTTTCTATCAAGTTTTACGGCTTTTATACAGCCAGCATAGCCCATTTAATCTCATACTCATTCTATACATACTTTTTAAACTGGTATTTTCCTGCATACCCTCTTATAATTAGAAGCTAGGCCCCTGAGGGCCCAATTAGCCAACATGTGAATGTAATTGTAACCCTTGAAAGGTTTTTTTCCATGTGTGTCTGTGATATGACTTTGACCATACATAATGTGAAACTACTCACAACGAAAGTTAATCCCCTAATCATTTGTAGAGAGAGCTTTTCTCAGATTTATAGGAGGAATACAAATACTTATAGAATAATCATGCTCTGGATAGTGTAGTAAGTATATAGTGCTCCTGTGACAATATTGAAGAAATAATCCAAGTTTCAGAGTTCTTTAGTACCTCTTTATTTCCATTGAATTGTAAGTCCTGTGACCCTGTTAATGTGTCAATAATACCTGGATTTACTTTACTTCTGGGATTTTAAAACTTTATTTAAATATTTGAGATTTAACCTGCACATTTTTTCAATGCTTCTCTAAGGCAAAGGGTTACTGAAACTCCTATTCTCAAGCTCTATAATGTGGGTGAAGTAAAACACAAACTTTTTAATGCTATTCCAAATATTTCTGAAGCCTGTTTTCTTAACATTTATTTTTGTCACACTCTTTGAATTAATGGTGACAAATCTCCCAAGCATCTGGATATTTTTATTTTACTTACCATGACTGGGTAAAACCTATATTGAAAAACTTTTCAGATTTTTTAAGGATTGTTACTGAAATGAATAGTAAACATTAATTTGTATGGACAGGCAAGTCTGATACAGAATTAGAAGTCTTCTAGGCTAATACCTAGTTATTTTATGCTGGCTTCCTTACTACTTGTCTGCAAGATTTAAAACCCCACAAGAAAATAAATCCCTTCAGCATTAATATATAGCACTATGTTGGTAATGTCCTTATTGGGTTTGACTGGGTTAGGAAAAAAGCCAGGTGCCAGATGAAAAGAGAAATGACAATTTTTCCTTGGAATGATGATTATCTCCAAAACCAAATCTTGCACAAGGTATGTATGGAAAACCAAATAAACCAAAGTCGTGAGAATATATTGAAGCTAACAATCTTATATTGACAGCTTAATTGTCAAAGTGGTGTATTATTGGGTCTTTCTTGTCTGTAGGGTTTGGAGTTTAACTTAATCTCTAAGGACATTTAATCAAAAACTTACAAACAAGTCCTAGAAATATGTGGCTGTTTAAATTGACTCCTCTGAGATGTAGCAGGCTGGCATTATGGGAAAGACTTGGCGTATCAAAACTACTTATGGTTGGCACCTTCCATTTTCATTAAAAATGAAGTACTAAAGCAGATGGGCTTCGAAGATATTTTTAAGATTTACATGCCAGCCCATGGGAGGGCTCCAGTGCAAACAGTTCCTTTACAGCAAGTCAGATCATGCTGGGTCAGGGGAGGGGACCAGGCAGCCTGTTTGTCACACATTAGGATCCTTTCATGCATTTGGTGTTGTTGAATTTCATTCCGCCTGTACAAACAAGTCATTTTAATAGGGGAAGCTTACATCTCTCAAGTGCTTGTCCTGTACCAAATGTAGAGTTTAAAGATGTAATAAAATAAAATGCACTGAAATAAACACTCTACAAATAAGGTTTTTAGTCATGACACATCCTGGCTGCAAACAGCATGTTTGGTCTCAGGATTAATTTCTCAGTTTGGCTCTATGCTGAAGCCACTGGACAGGATGGGAAGATTGCTATTGACTTCAGTTGGTGTTAGAAAAATTAGTACCCTCAGTGATGAGAACTTCTTTTCAAGGTGATCTACCAGTGCATGTTATAATATATAAACAAAGGAAGTATGGAGCCATTTAATGATAAATTATGTGTAAAACTACACCGAAAAGGAACAGTTCTTCTTTAATTTCTCTTTATGTTACTACATAAAGAAGATGTTTCTTTCCTTGATGTAATATAATTAATAATATCAACTACAGTCCTTCAGTATTTAAATACTAAATCTATCAGGAATTCTTGGAGAGTTTAAAAATGTCAGCAATTTTGAATTCTATGAGTTCTGCTAAGCTTTCACATTAGATACTCACCAGACTGCTGCAAAAGTCTGAATCTGCTTGCTATCTTTGAGGTCTCACAACAAAATCCCCACGTCATACCAGAGTGTCTCCAAACATCTTCCTTGCTCACCTCTGATGGTATAAGCTTTACCACGTAAACTTTTCACTTATGATCTTTGCGTAGAGTTCCTGAGAAAATTATTTGTCTTCACTGTGTATCTGGATGAAAGTCTTAAAAAAGAAAACAAATCAGCCATTTTCTAACCACACAGGGATATACTTTGTGACCTCATGGACATAAGAACTTTTTATGTATCCTAGCCTGCAGTTTAGAACCTTGCAGGTTTTACTTTCTGATCCTTGTTCTGCATCTAGACAATGTCCCTCTGTCCTGCTATGAAAGCAAAATTTATAATTTCCTCTCTGCAGTCTCCAAATTCTAAATCCTGCTACAAGTCTTTTTCTTATAGTTTTCAGAATTGTTTATCTCTTTCCTTATCAAAATTTCCAGGGTATTTTTTTCTGTCTTTGGAAACTGGAGTGTGTAAAGACACCAACCTCTTACAGGCAGACATGAGAAAATAAGCTCTCCTGAGTAGGATACCTTTGGTCTGCATCTGTTTCAATCTCTATAGATATCTATTAAGATTTAGTAGCAGATCTGTGCTCAGATCTATGAGACTTTCTAGGCACCTTGTCTATAATGTTGAATACCCAGCTGTACATACTCACAGAAATACTGTAATGTTCTAACTCCATGTTATTAGTTCATTAGTTCCCTAAATTACAACAAATATCAACTACAGTAATGACAGGGGCTTTTTGTACTGCAGAACAAGTATATTAAGAAATCAACAGAAGACAGGATCACGTAGTATTTTGCTAGTCATTAGATCTTTATGATATTAGGCTGCCTATAAATTAGATACTCTGTGTCTTAGTTTAAACAGTTGGTATCTTTTTAGGTTCCTAAGCTGACACAAAAGAGCATTTGTAGCTAGGAAGATTTTTAGCTACTGGATGTAAATCAAAAAAGTTTGCTTATGTTTGCTGTCCTTTGTAAAATATGTTCATCTATCTTACTTTTACTTTGTTCTCAGGGTGCTTTTGTGTAGCCCTGCTCATTAAACAGAGCTATTCAATGTTAAGTGCTATAAAACCCATTGGAAAAAAAAAGCTGGTGTATTTAAATAAAAGGCTTATAATCTAAATATGCCTGGGAATCACTTACTGGAAGATAACAGGAGTAGCCATGACACAGTTTTTCTCTGATAGTGAACATTTATCCTACCAATCTCAATTACATCTGATTCAGTGATGCCAATAAAATGCAAAGACCTTGCCTCAATTTTGTTGTGGCATGGTTTGGGGTTGTTTTTTTGGTTTTGGGATGTTTGGCTTGATTTTTTTTAATACATGACTATTTCAGTTAACTTAAAAAAACTCACTATAAACCCTCCAACAAAACCAACAAAAAACCCCAACAAAACCCAAGGCCCCAAGTTTCTTTAGAACATTATGACACAGAGCCACTTCCAGATCTCATTTGGGATTTTCTCACAGTGGCCCGCTATGGTTTAGCTCCTGCGATATTTGGTGATCACTAGCAATTCTACTTCCTGTTCATAAAGTTACAGGATTTTTCACTTGGCTGCTAAAGAGCTTTTTGTATATCTCTGGATTTTCATCCCATTATAGAGTTGGACCAGCAGCAGGAACTGTAGCAACAATATGTCTATCAAGAACTGAGGAATCAGCAGAAAAAGCAACAGCAAAAGCCAGTTATTCATCATAATCATCAGCAGCAGCAGAAACTGAAGATCCAGAATTAATTCCTACAGGACTCATTTGTTCTCAATAGCCAGAGTTTTGGATCGGCAGTGTGTTGTTTTTGTAAAGCTTCCTCATGAACTTAGAGGAAGCAAAGTGAATCTGTTTTGGGGAGGGAGATCATTCAGGTTTTCTGGGGAGTGGTAGTTGTTTTAAATTCAATTTATCTGAAAGCTCTTGTTTTTTCCATGAAAAAGCACAATATAGAAACTGGTATCTGTATAGTAACAGTGTTGTCTAACAAACCACTAATTTTAGGGAATGGAACATTAATTTCTTGACACTGCACTTTAAATTACTTATGCATTGAGTGGAGAAAAGTAGGATCCTGGGTTCCTTGAATCACTGTCTGGGAAGTGGTTGTCTCCTTCAGCTATGAAGAGATTTTCACTCTGCTACATATTACTAATAATAGCAAAATTAAGTGTCCCCCTTTGCATTAATGAAATTGTAGCTATGCAGGAAAGGATAAATTTAATGGGTGAAATTGTATCAACGACATACATAGATTATAGTGGATGAATAAATCTCAACATATTAAATTCTAGGGTACAGTAAGACAAAACAAAAGGAAAATGTCAATAGAGCTGAAAAATCTGCATTGACATTAGATGGGAAAAATGACATCTTAATTGAGGTTTCAGTTGCACAAAAGGTGGAATAGTAAGGAATGAAAAGTCTCTGAGGATTTACCTCATAAAACATAAAGTACATATACTACTAGGATTAAAGTATAGTGAACAAGTAAATAGGACCTTCTGTGTGCATTGAGTTAAGGACTCTCTTCTAGACTGATGGATTGCAACAGTCCTTAAAACACAGAATAAAATAAAAGCACTTACCAGGAGAGAGGCTGACTGGAAAAGAGAACCCGACTAGAAAAGAGAGACCCACACTGAGATTCATGCTGATGCTACTGGCTCAGCTGTCTCTGCACTACATTGCAAGTGCAACAAAGCAGCCCTCCATTCATTTGAGTTTGTTTTTTTCTGGCATGACGTTTCTTTCATTTTATTTTGAGTAGAGGATAGCTTTTATATTTGGAGCTGATTTTGACTTAGAGCATGGCCAGTTCTCATTGCTCCCAAAGGACTGTATTGTTTGCCTAGAGGTTTTATTTTCAGTCTGAAAATTCATAGAAACAGAAAACATAGAAATATTTGCTGCTGCAAACGTACAGTGGAGTCTTACAAAGTTCTCTTTGGAGTTCACCATGGACCTGTCTGAGGTTAAATTAAAAAAACCCTGAACATAACCAGAGACCAAGAATCAAGCCACTGTCCTTCCTACTGCAGAGAAAGGGTTTGTAGTTCATTCATCCCAGGTTGTGCATGCATAACATTTGAATTTGTTAAAGCATTAGCATTAAAATTTTAATTACTGATGAATACTTATGATCTATAAATATTTATTAAACTAGGTTCACATGTTTTCAGTGTTCTGCATTTTGACTGGGACACAACTTGACCAAAGGGACCTAGTGAACAAGTGTTTCCCAGGTGTAAATGATACTCTTTGTTCAAAAAGTGCAGAATTTTAAGTGCTACATATTTCACACCAACAGGCTCATGCCATCACACTCTTTTAGATAAGTTCACTGGAATCAAAGACAGATTTCCTCAAAAAGAATGTTCTGGAGGAGTAGTTTAAAATTCTTTCTAAGGAAAAGAATCATATCTGATAAATTCTAACAGCTTCTTTAATATTTGCTGCTCTTGGAATTTAAAATGGAACAATTTATCAGCCTCCTAACAATGTGAATCACTAAGTATCTTGTGTGACCCTATTTACACACTTTTCAAAGAATGACAGTTGAAAAAGTCTTTCATCTATTCTAACACATTATATAAAGTTAAATATTTGGGGAAAAGCCCGAACACAAGCAACTGAGTGTTCTCAAGCTTTAATATCTGACTACTAGAGTCACTTCAATTGCTGAAAGTGTGGAGAGTAGTTTTCAGAAAGAGGGAAATGCATAGTGAACACTGATCGGTTATGCTTTCTTTTCTGGTCAAATATTTTAGTAGGGTGAGGGGGATCTCTGTATTTGCAGCAAAGTTAGAACTGATATTTTTTACATGAGGTACAATCATGGTAGAAGTATCATCTATTACTTTAGCTAGTTTCATAGAATTTAAAAGTGGTTTGGTGCCTGTGTGAATTTGCGTAGCCTGGACAGCTGAACTAAAACAAGCAAGTAATATAAACAAATGTCAGGAAAAAATGAGCCACATGTTACAGGTTATTTAACTGCCAGCTTACACAATGAGACATGGCTTCTTTCACTTTGCTATACATTGTCCTAACCCAGTCACGGTTTCACACAGTACAACTTTATAGATATCCTTTCTTGTTGTGTTTTTAATGTCTTCTCTTTCATTCAGTGTGTCTGAACGTGCTATCAGCATTTACTATCTAGTATGAAATAGATACTTTTCTCTATATGTACAGGTAAATACTGGTGTACAAAATTACTAGCTTTTTTCTGTGTATTTCATATTCAAATGGAATTTTATACCATTCCTTAAATATGTTAAAATTATTTTGAAAATTGTACGCCTGCTGTGACATTCATCTTGAGCAAATGCAAAATAAAGTAGTACTTGGGAACTGTATTTCTAGTGAGATCCCAACAATGACCATATACAAACAGTGATAAGAGATATCAGGTACTTTTAGCACCATAGCAATTTCTCTTCTGCTCACTTTCTTTGCATTTAACTGACTCATAAAATAGTACCAAATGTTGACACACAATTGAGTTCAAATACTCTTTTTTTATGACTTTTGTATAAACACAGGGATGTATCTGTTAAAAGCTCCTTTTTGCCCTAAATAGTTCTTGAATTATACCACAGAGATTTAAGTGGGTTGAGTGAAATGAAATGAATTATTATGATCAATCATGTTTAATATGGTAGTGGCCAAGTAACAACTACTGTGGTAAATGAGGTACAGAAGCAGAGGAGCAAATGCTTTTCCTAAGCTGCTTATAATCTAAATGGATGAGATGGAAAATATGGGTGAGGGAAAAGATTTAGCACAAACGAGTGAACACAGAGATGGTATGAAGAGGATACAATTTGGTAAATGTTTTTTGTATGAAAAGAAATTAAGGATTTATCAGGAGGGAATCAACTGAAAAGAACATGCAAGAAAAGTGAGTAGGCTCTGTAAGAGTTGGGTAGGCGTAGGGGAAACGGAAGACAGGTACTGTGGCATGGATCTGAAGCAAAGGGACTATAAGGAGGCTTCTTGCAGTTATTCACATTTGTCTGAGTCCAACCTGATACTTTTTGGTGTTTGGACTTTGGTTTAAAGTTGAAAGGAGAAAGTGGTGAAAGATGCAGCAAATGAGAGAAGTATCACCTGGGTTCTAGCCACAGGCGGAATTCTTTGGTGTAGTCACAGCCACCAGCATGAGGGGAAAGTCTTCCAGAAACATTGGCATATCTTTAATTTCTGCTTATTTTAAGGACACGTATTCATTGTCTGAATACAAAAACTGTAAATGTGGTTCAGCTGTCTCTCCAGGATAGTAGAGGAGCTTTCCATTGGGGAAGCTTAAGTCATTGCAAAATATATGCCTCGGAAATTTTTGAGATCTTCTTAGCTAAAGTCCAATAATATTTTACTTACAGAAGCTGAAAAAGAAACATAAATAATAAATAATACAGTGATCTATCTGTGGGTATTTGACTAGAAAGTAGATTAAAATCTTAAAATACTGCTGCAGTTATAAGGGCAAAAAAGAGTCAAATGTAAGGGCTGAAACCAATCAAAGCTTTCAGTGTCAGGCAGCAGTATTTTCTCCGGAGCTAATCTATGCATGTTGCATTTATCATCTAAACAGCTCTAGTACTACAACCAGTGATGATATTATATTGCCAAAAGAAAGGGGGTAAAAAATCCTAGAGATGATAATTTATCTGCTTTTTCCCTTCTTTTCTGTTTGGAATGCCATTTATGTTTAGCTCACATTTTAAAAGAAAGGGAAAGCAAAATGGGGAAAAGGTTGCAAATCTGACACCAGTCTTTCCATCCTCTCATTTTTTTCTTTTTGTTTTCTGCAACATTGTTTTAATTTTAGAAAGAAATTCTAAATTGACATTTAAATGGTGGCAGGGCAATTCTCATTCTCTGCCTTCTGAAACGGTCTCTGAAATGTACAATTATGCTGTCATCTTTAGCACTCCACATTGGACAGAGTTTAATTATTAATGTGTTTCCCTCAGAGAATGACTCGATCATGTCACAACTCTAGACAAATACAGCTAATGCAAAATCATAAAATATTCACTTGAATACTGCTGAACTGACAGGAAATTAATTCTATGAACACTTTTGATATTACCAGAAAATTAGTTTCAAACGCATAAGACTGAAATAAATGTGTTCATAATTTGCTCAAGGGTAACGCTCATCTTGCAATCAGTTGGTGTCTTTTTATAAATGTTACAAGTATTCAACATGGCTTTATGATAAAGAGGACAGCTAATGTAATGTATTATTTGTAGACAGTATTTCCCTTGTAAACAGCAGGGAGTGAAGAATTGCTCTCTCAAAAATATTTAAACTCCAGAAATATTGTACGATTTATCATTTTGTGGTAACAAAAATACACCTATTTTTGTGTAGTCCCAGGGGGAGCAGGAGCTCAGGAATTTTGTAATAATGACACGATAGTCTTTCACATTTAAATTATTGGGTTGAGTTTTATTAGCCAGATTGGAAGTGACTGAAAGTCATTACTGCTCTGAAAGTTGCAACCAACAGAGTCAGTGGAAAAGGATCAGGCTCTCCTTACAGGCAAACGCCTTTGTAGCAAACGTCACTATCATAGTGTACTCTCCATCTGGATGAATAAAAATGCAGATGAATTGTGACAATTTGCATGAACAGAAACAGCAAGTTCAGTTGTTGTTACTTGTGGTACATCTTCTACCAGAATTTGGAGAGTCTGAAACCTAAAGGAGATTATGGTCTAAAAGGCTGTCATGTGTGTGGATTGCATGCTTTCACCATTTACTATGAGTCTGTTTTTAAATGTTTGTTTCTGGTCTAGCTTTCTATCTGATTAATCATCCTGACTGATGGCATGTGGGAAATCACATGAAATGGGTTATCCTCAGAAGCAGACAAATGCTTGAGTGGACTACTTGTCACTAAGCGGAGGCAGGAGATTCTATCTCTTAGACTACTTGGCAGGTAATAACAACAACAGGGCCTGGCTCAAGAGTCATTTTCAACCAGGAAAAAGTATCTGGAATAAATATTATTCACAATGAATAATTTAACAGCTCTAGTGGGCACCTTTGGAAAGTTTGCTCAGAGAGGCCTAGGATTAAATCACCATGGAGACTAAATTTTTTTTCAGGGCTAATCCTGCATTCCTTTTTACAACACTAACGAAGATTATGCAAAATGTGGAGCATGAATATAGTGGAGCAACGTTAACTGGGAGACTGGTATTGCAACTAACAACAGTGCAAGGACCATACGGTGTGCAGTCTGCTGTTTTTAAAGCATGTGGGGGACGTACCTTACCAAAATATTCAAGAGCATGTGATCACAAATGGGCTGTCAAGTCAATCACTTCAGTATTTCAGCGCTTGTTTCTGTGCACCGTTTTGAAGAGCTGCAACAGAGGACAGGAGAGGGAGGACTAATTCCCAATGATGTCATGTTCTACCAACAGAAAGTCCAAATATCTGTTTATCTGTGTTCGTGGAAGACATTTCTATGTAGAAAGAGTTATTTTCAGTTTCCAAAGCAGTTCATCTGGAAATTCCCCAAACGCTACATCTATGTATAAGACAAGGTCTTTTTACGTTTTGGCTGCAGCATTTGAAACTGGAGACTTAAAAAATATCTTCAGAACATCTTTTCTGCTCTGGCTGCATGGCTGCATAATAAATACACCATTAAAATATGCAGTGTCATTAATGAACACCAGTGGATTGCACAGTTTAACTGCTTAAACTTTTTATTAAAAATTAGAGGAAATGAGAGTATTCATTATGCTATAATGCTGTTTCCTATCATGAAAAATAGGAGTAGTTCTTAGAATTAAGATGTCTGTGTAATAGGGAAAGTACAGTAGAGTACTGAGGGTGTTTGCACTATGTGGGAAGAATAATCCACCACATTATGTGATAATAAAAAGGCCGATGAGAGACAATAACTATCTCCAGCTGTAAATTGTTTTACTGGGTGTTTCAGATGAAGATGTCATTAAGTAAAATTTAAAATGCACATATCATGTGAAAACAAGACATTTACATACTAAAGCACACTCCAAATACTAACTTCTTGTAAGGGTTTGGGTTTTTTTTTTCTGTTCCAGATATGAATGTTTTGTCTAATATCATGTGTGTGGTATATGCTGGTACTTTCAGTTATCAGTTCTCAAACAAGGTAAAACAAATAGGACTTTGGCTGCTTGTCTACATTTGATTTCATAGAAGTAATAAATAATTAAGCATCAGTCTGTGGATGTCAGTGAGGGACTGGCTACACAAACCCATTGAAAATAATTACACAGATTTCATACTATAGAATATTTGAATTAAGAGAGAGAAATTTAAACAAAGCAAAGCAAACCAAAACACAATAAACCTCTTTTGAAAGGCAAAAAAAATTCTGGGGTGGCTGCTTTATTCTGATTGAATCAAAGCCTCTGTAAAAGGGGAAAAAATATGATACCTGAAGCTGAATATACCAGGCAATGGGTAATAAAGGAATAAGCTGCTGTCCACCAGACTGGATAAACAGCCTCTTATTAACTTCAGCCATTGCTGATTTATCTCTCCAACATCACAGCGAAGTGAGTGTGCATTTCTAGGCAAAGGATATAGATGGAACCAGTATATTCCAGTCTTCACATTCTTGAGGCTTCATAGTTGAATGTGCTTGTCACTCTATTCATTTTTATACATCAAAAATACTCCTCAAATGTTTAAATGACTTAATTCTAAGAATGGGTTTCATTAAGAAATGGGGAAAATTTCCAGCTTATGATTTCATAAAGTTCTGGGTGGAGATTTTTTTCCCACCAGACAGTATCTAATTTTCAGTGAGTAAACTCGATATTATAAAACATGTGAGTTCAAGAGATTAAATTTGAAAATTATATGTTATATTCAGCATACACTCTCTGTGATAGAAATGCCTGAAGCAATTTTAAGCTATTCTTTTGTTCCCATGTCATCTAAGTTTATGAAATTAAATGCATATCACAATTCTGCTTAAAGAAAAAAGGAAATTAGTCTTTTTGAAAACTTCCTTCAGAGTTGGAACAATAATGCATTGAAAGCACAGAGTTTTAAAAATAATTATATGAGTTGAAAGAAGAAAAAAAAATCACTGGTTAGGATTGTATTTAGCTCTCTTCAGGGAGATAAAAACCTCAAGTGGAATGAATTGTCATGTTGCCATCTACTTCAGGCTGGCTGCTCCAGATATAGACAGTGCTTCTAATTTCGTTTTACTACAAATCTTGAAACCTCATTCCGTACTTCCTGAGACTTTCAAATTCATAGAAAGCACTACTATTCATGTAAAATTCTTTTATATTGTAATAAAAGTGCATATATTTAGAGTGCAAGTTGGATGGATAGATAGATAGATAGATAGATAGATAGATAGACAGACAGACAGACAGACAGACAGATAGAAAAACATGCTTTGGTTCTTAGCAGGAACAGACGATTTGTCAGTAACCTGTGCTTCCTAACCATGTAAGTCTCAGGGACCTCAACACTTGCTTTACATTGTGCTGCTTTCTTCTTTTACCATTGATGTGCCCATCTCACCACCTCCTCCCTCCTTCGTTGTTTTCAGATCTTGTTTTCTTTTAACCTCTTTGGATTTCATTGAGAATAAGCTTATTTGAACAAATGAAAGGATGCAGGAAGAAAAGAAACTGTCAGGCCACTTTGAGTTGCAATGGCATCTCCAGATATGCATTATCCAAGGCTATGGAAATATTGACCTGGTCTTCAGCAACATCTCACCGGTATGTCCTGCTAAAGGGGGCTTAAAAACATCAGCTGAAAACTAGCCAGGAAAGTAGCATTTTGCATTTTGGGAAAATCATGGTTTTTGCTTGTGAAGGAAGAAAATATATATGAAAATAATAAAATTATCACCAGAATTAGCATATTATTAATTGCATTGGGAACCCCAAACAACCCCTTCCAATCTCTTAGACAAAAGACTAAGACTGTTTATGAATTTTTAAACAAGTTCATTTTGCAGATTCTTACAATATGCACTTGAAAACTTCTTTCTCATTGATAAGATCTTCATAAACATCCTTCCAAATGATGCTTTTAATTACTTTTGTTTGTTCGGAGTCTGCATGCTACAAAAGCAATGCTGGGCGACTTGTATTGACGGCTCATGATGCACTGAGGATTAATCTGAATAGCAGAAATTCCTTGGCCCTTACATGATTTGACCAGAGGAAGATGCTGCAGAGTGAAGGATGATGGGCTGTGCAGCTGCTCATCATCATGTTGCACCACCTCAGAAATGCCAGGCTTTCTAACCTTCTCTCTCTGAATAAATCTAACACAAGCTGAATCCTAAACTGGCCACTAAAACCATTATTACACTGAGACTTTCAGAGAAAAATAAAATAAAATTCAAAAAGATAGTTTATGAAAGAGGCTTCAATTCCTCAGGCAAGTTGTGTTTACTCATTTCCCTACTGTCTTCTGTCATCTTTTGGCAATGTTCTCTCTTACGGTAGCATGACTTTGTGGTCTGCTCATCAATTTCACTACACAGTTCAAAAATTCATGAAGCACAAATAAAATCTTTACAGATTACTGAGGAAAAATGTCAGTCTCTACTGGAGTCTCCTGACATCAGAACCAGATGGGACTTCAGCATAATGGCTTCAGCAGAGGACCAGTGAAAGCATAACATGGATAGCATTAGTGCAAGTTATTAGAGGGTTCCTTTACATGTAAGTGACATGCCATAAATTTTTAAATCCCACAAAAAGGTGGGATTTTAATAGATCAAAGAAAGGTTTTTAATGGAGGGGATATATAATTTTAACAATGTTTTTTCATAGGATTCTCACACCAACCTAAGTTCGTAGTTTACTGTACTCATAATCATAGAATCATAGAATGTGTTAGGTAATAGTAATATCTTAGTAACATCTATTAGCACTGTGATCATTCATATTGCAGCACATTCCTATTATTTATGGTACATAATTTCATAAAGTATATTGTTTTATGGAGAATGAAAAAAACCTCCTGAAGATCTTCAGAAAGACTAGCCCTGTGACTAGCGGTGTTCCCCAGGGCTCGGTGTTGGGTCCAGTCCTGTTTAACATCTTCATTGACGACCTTGATGAGGGAATAGCCTCGACCCTCAGCAAGTACGCCGATGACACAAAGCTGGGAGGAGTGGCTGACACACAGGAACACTGCGCTGCCATCCAGCGAGACCTGGACAGGCTGGAGAGCTGGGCAGGGAGAAACCAGATGAGGTTTAACAAAAGCAAGTGTAAAGTCTTGCTCCTGGGAAGGAACAACCGTTTCTATCAGTACAGGCTGGGGGATGACCTGCTGGAGAAGAGCTCAGTGGAGAAGGACCTGGGGGTCCTGGTGGATGACAGGTTGGCCATGAGCCAGCAGTGTGCCTCGGTGGCTAAGAGAGCCAATGGGATCCTGGGGTGCATCCGGAGGAGTGTAGCCAGCAGGTCAAGGGAGGTGATCCTCCCGCTCTACTCTGCCCTGGTCAGGCCCCACCTGGAGTATTGTGTCCAGTTCTGGGCTCCCTGGTATAAAAAGGACAGGGATCTCCTGGAGAGAGTCCAGAGAAGGGCTACGAAGATGATAAAGGGCCTGGAGCATCTCCCCTATGAGGAAAGGCTGAGAAGATTGGGACTGTTCAGCCTTGAGAAGAGAAGACTAAGGGGGGACCTAACTAATGTTTACAGTTATCTTAAGCAAGGGATGAGGGGAATCAGCCAGCCCCTTTTCAGTGGTCTGTGGAGACAGGACAAGGGGCAATGGCTGCAAGTTGGAGCATAGGAAGTTCCGCACCAACATGCGGAGAAACTTTTTCACAGTGAGGGTGACAGAGCACTGGAATAGGCTGCCCAGGGAGGTGGTGGAGTCTCCTTCTCTGGAGATATTCAAGACCCGTCTGGATGCCTATCTCAGTGAAATGTCCTAGGGAGCCTGCTTTGGCAGGGGGGTTGGACCCGATGATCTCTCGAGGTCCCTTCCAACCCCTACAATTCTATGATTCTATGATTCTATGATTCTGAATGTGCTGCTTCTCATACAGTTCAAGGGGTTTTTTACTAGAGCTTCTACAGAGTAACTTAAACTGATTACTTGCAAATATAAGAACATTCCCATCCTGATCTTTCATTTTTCATACAGGAGTAAACTATAGAAAAGAGTAGCAAAAGGTCTACATATAAAATTGTGATTATGTATGTACATATTTCTCCTCATAATGGCTGTATCTGAACAAAAAAGACCTGTCGTCAACTCAGAAATCTCTACTGCCTTATTATAGGGCCAGCTGGGAATACTTTGACAGAACATTTTATCAGAGATTATAAAATGCCAACGTGTCCAAGCAAAATGTTTTACAGAAAAGTGACAAATTCAACAATTTTATTTCAGGAAGAAAAAGACATTCTGTGAAGGTCAGAAAAATTTTGTTTTGACACTTTCAAATTGAAATATTTGGCAAGTTTTTAAAATTATTTTTGTTTGAAAATTTGTTTTGTATTGAAGCTCAGCCTTCACGTCAGAATAAAAGGAGAACAGACAATTATTTCATGGAAAGTTTTGAAAGAATGATCATTATGCTCAGTATGGTATGTGATGAAAAACACTGAACTTCTAAACAGACATTTTCTTCTTGGGAATTCCATATCAACTTCAAAGTACCTGGATTAATACAGCTAAAGATTTTATTCTCCTAAGGCTTCCTTTATACCAAAGAGAGAGTTTCCTGTATCACTAGGGAGCAGTAAACAAGTAACAGCCAGAAAAGATGCTAATTATGATCTCTACAAAATGAGGTTTATGTGGGGATGTGTGTGTGTAAATGTAATTCTACATTAGATCAACAGTTTCTGTTGACGTTTAAGAGTTTAAATTGCCTTTGAATGTCTCAGTGTAAGGAAAAATTGAAAGGGTGGGTAAAATACTGACCCTCTTTTGGTTACAACTTAAACCTATTGGGAAGAAAGAATTGATTTCATTGGTTTCTTAAAGCTTATTTTAGATGAGGGAGGAAGATTATGCCCAAGTCTCAATTTTAATGGGTTATTAATATTGTCCATGTTGTCTCAGAGAGCAAACTGATAGGGATGCTTGTCCAGTGGATGCATTGCAGTTAACTCCGTCCCAGAAAGCTACAGCAGAAGTTATTTGGAGATGTGTTCTACAATTTTCAGAGCTGTGCTAGGCACTAATGTTGCATGCATTTAAAATACTCCCTCTCTACTCTTCCTGTCCAAAAAGCCTTTGCAATGAATGTGTTGAGAGGGGAATGAGCTGAATATTGCAACAAATGCAGGACAAAACTGGTAAAAGCAAAAAGCATGGTTTGTATTAAAGAATGAAACACTATAAATTCCATTCATGTGTGTTATCTGAAAAGGCAATTTTGCAAGCAATAAAAATCCAGCACCAAGTATTAAAATACGTCTCTGTGATATGATGCTCGCTCCCCTAGATGAGTCTGTTGCTCGATCCTTTCTAAATTTTCCCCTTTCCTTTGGAACCACTTAGGGTATGAGGGTCATTTTTTTGTTTTGTTTTGTTTCAGAATGAGTAGCTTTGTACTTCCTTTATATAGATTTCCACACTACATCTTCTGATCCTCTCTCACCTTTTACCTCAAGCCTCCCTTTCACTTTTTCACCTCAGCCTGCTGCTTTGCTTTGTGCTTTAGGCCTGTCTCTTTTCTTTCACTCCTCACAGATCTTCCTTCTTTTTTCTTGATGTCACCACCCTTCTGTCTCCTAATGCTTTCCCACCTCTTTTAATGCAAACATGCCTGCTTTTGACACATTTGCCATCACTCCCATCCTCCACATTGATGATATATGTATCAAAGACTGTTCTTAATAAATATCATCCATAATAAAAACTCAGTTAAATAAAACACAACTTATCTGAAAGGATTTTTCTGACACAACAATGGAAAATATGTTTCCTGAGTAAATGGAGCAGGAGTTGCACTATTGTGTTCATAGTTAGCATTAAAAACAGAAAAAGCTCTGATTTCATTGGAAGGCAGGTTTTTCACAAGGAACAACTGTAAGTCTCTCAGAATTTGGCAAATAAGTTCTTCAGCAAATACTACTCTCCTTCCAGCAGTTCCCAAAACTGAAAAGGGAAAAGATCTACAACCAGGCTTGGAGTTGCAGTATAGACTACTCTTTTCCTCTTTCTTCCTCTGGAAGGACTATATCATCAATGAAAACATTAGGAAGTTCATAGAAGATCCTTCTTGTAAATAAATGGACCTCAAAAGAAATCCAGTTGAAGTCCTGTAGAGTTACAATTGTAGGAGGTTGAAGTATGAAGTTCTAAAGGTTACTTAAATTTAATATTTTAGTTTCTAGATATTTGGTAGACTGCCTGGGTGTTGTCATAGGACATTTAAACAGCTTTGGAAAAAACCTTATCTGAAGTTTCTCATTTTATATAAAATTCAGTTCCATTTTGCCTGAAATTCCCATTGAATATTGCAGCTAGGTCTGGTATCCTGGTTCTGGCCAGGCCAGAGCAAACCTTTCCAAGCAGCTGACTTCCAGCCAGGAAACAGGGTAATTCTGATGTTTCATTAAATAAGAAAGCAGGAAAAAATAAACATTTTTCACTTATGTATTTCTTCAAAACTCTAAGTTCCTATTGGGTTAAATGCCTATTTATTAAATTTGAACTTTTTTTTCTTTTATTGTGAAGGCACGTACTTCTGTATTTTTCATTTCTTCCTATCCTTTGAAAAGAACATCTCCGGAATATATGCCAATGAAATCATGTCATTTTCATGATAATAATATATATCACTTCTCCCAAAAATCCCATTGTGGATATCTATATATTTAAAATATATATGTAAATATGTGTATGTATGTAGCAATATTTTATAAAGTTGTAGCTATTTGAGACATGTTCCATACTGGAGATTACAGAACTTCTAATAACACAACCTTAAAAGATATTTAGATGGATGGTCCCTGTTAGCTTACAAGAAAAAAGATATAACATATCTGTTAAGAATAACACATTCCGTGATTAATCTGGCGATCAGTGCTACTTTCGAAGGCAGCCATTAACACATGGTACCATAAAAAAAGGCACTCTTCCACGAAACTACCGGTCTTCACACATTCCTAAAATGATTAAGATTGCAATGAATCGTCCTTTAACTATGGTCTTTGGAGAATTGAGGATGCTGCAGCAAATTAATAGACTATTTTCCCTACTTAAGTATCTGTACTGAAGTCATTATCTAAAGGCTCACAGTTCCATTGTGTTTAAAATTAGGCAAACTGCAGCTGCTTCGGGAATGAAATTGCAGTAACTGTTTTGGAACATGCAGCATAATAGTTCAGGACAGTAGATGTGAATGGCTGTCTTTATTTTGAACCATTTTTAGGCTTCAGTACAAGGCAGCCATTACCTTCACTATACCAAGGACATTAGGTCTGAAACACTAGAGCTGTTTTTTATTTAGTAACTTCATGTAATTACTTACTTTTTATACATCTTATCTAAAACACCAGGAGAACCCAGGATGGCATTAGTGTCTAGTAAGTATTACTGTATTTGCATGTTCATGGAACCAAACAGTAAGCAGCTCTCTGTGTTGTATTACCTACACTGCCATTCACTACCCTTGTAGATCCTGTATGAAAATGTCAATAACTCTTAACTTCTGACCTTATGACAGGATCACAGCATGAAACTCTGTAGCTGTAAAACACTGTTTGAATAAATATTCATGCTTTATTTACAATGTAGTTTAAAAGCCAGCACTGTCTCTCCTTAATTATTGGAGGACAGTAGTCACTAGAAACACAAGGGCATAGAAAGTCAAGTCACAACCTATGCTCCAATTTTCTATGGATTTTAGGTTAATTTTATTTAGGGCTTTTGTAGCCATTAGCCATCTTAATAAACAACCTAAATTAATGAAAGTAGGTACACCACTGAAGTAAAATTTTACTTGAGTTAATGTGTTTTAATTAATTATTTCAATAGTTATAATTATTACAGAAATGCATGTAAACTGATCTGTTGCTGACATGTGACTCAACATAATATAGAGCTGAAACTTTTTGGGACTTACTCCATGCACTTCAGATTACTGAACTATAATTTTCATGATGTGAAAATAATAGTTAATCTGATTTCTAGTCTCAAATGGACATCAGTTATCATGAATTTACAGTAGATAGCTGCTAAAAATATTTCATAGTTACAGTGCAGATTAAAGTGGATTTGCATTTGAAACAGAATAGTTTTACTCTGTTTTCCATCCCTACACGTGGGTCTGAGATGACCTCACCCTCCTTCTGGAGGTAGTAATTCAAAACTGTGGTGTTTGAGTCAGTGTCTATAAATAGATAACTCTCTTTTCCCAAGGAAGGGAAACTCTGAAGTAATTTGAGAACCAAACCATTTTTGAGCACAAGCCCAATTATGAAAGAAAAAGTAGCTGGGGGAAAGGAAACTGATTAATATACTAGTTCATGGAGAAAAAGCATAATTACTAGATAAGAAATATCCAGGTTTTCATTGTTCTGTTTTATCCATGATTACTTCAGACAGCATTAAAGAGAATAGCAAATTAAATTGAGAAACAGTGTCTAATAGGTGAAGCAAAGCAATGTGAGTTACAATATCTAGCAACTCTGCTTGGTTCTGTCATCTCCTTACTGCAGAACCGTCAGTGAATTGTTCTAGCCTGAGTAGTCCTGCAGAGTTGATCAGACTTTGCAAAGTGAATGTTCCGTCATGAAAAGCAAACACCTGTTTTTTATATAATATTAATGACATTTCTTGTCTGTTACATCCCTCTGACATTAATGAAATGGACTTTTTTTACACATTGATGTGAACAAACTCTAAATGGTGCTGGTAATGAGGTAGACATATAGATTTGCTCAGAGGAAAAAAAGGTGAAGCAATAACCATGTTCAGAGCTAAGTAACTCCCCCAAAAGGGTTTATTAAGCTGGGTTATGGTTCTTACTTTGTTAACAGAGAACTCCATTCAGGTTATTAATGCACTGAAATAACTGATGACAGTGATACTTGTGAGAAATAATTGTGTTAAATTATTGTGTAAGGAGGTTATAACTGGAAGAAAATCTTTAAGTGTTTGGATAAAACTAGCTGAGAAGGTTATATTTGCTTTGATTAGAGTATAAAGGAGGGTGATTAGTGAATCATAGTGCATGGCTGTACAGAGTGTTTCAATGATTTGAAACTACCATACAGCTTTGTCTGTAAATCGGTAGGTTTACTTACCGTCAGTTTGGCTTCTAACGCCTTTTAGTACAATAAAATATTATAATTCTTTGAATATAGACCTGGAGACATTTTTGGAGTTAAAATAAAGTGTTTGGCTGACTTGCTTACACAAATGTTGGGAAAAGTCTATTACAGTTCTGCATACTTTTATTTTTTTCCAAGCAATCTGCACTTTCCTCCTGACAATGGATAGGTTTTCAGGATTCCCAGCATCACAGTCCTACAAATGTGTCAGTGGGAAGAGGGTGGGAATAACCAGAGAAATCCTGGCTCCAAAGGCAAAGCAGGTGGTTTAGAGAAACACTGTTACTACTCAAGTTTACCCATTAGGGGTGCAGTGACTCATCCCTGAAGTTAGAGGCTGCCAAAAGCATCCTATACTATTCAACAGACTGCAAGACCATGCCAAGGAAACCTGATCTATGTCTGATTGGGATCTTGTGATGGTTTGAGCCCTGGCCAAAGGCCAGACGCCCACCAAAATCAGTCTGTTACTCCCCTTCTTAGTTGAACAGGGGAGAAAAAAAAAAACATAATTGGGCGGCTCAAGAGACAAACTCGTTAATGACGCGGGCAAAACAGACGCAACATAGAGAGCAGAAGAGAAAAAAGTTATCTAATTTATTACACCACGCTAAAGAGAAAAACAGTGAAAAAGAACGAGAGTCAGGAGTGCAACCAACAATCTTGAAACAAATGCAAACCAGGCAAACACTTTTCCCCCACCACTCCCTCCTTAGCAGGCTTTAGTTAGAAGTTTGCTCCCTTCTTCCCTCCCGGTCGCAGCCCAGGAGGGGCAGGGACTGGGGAAAATAGGGGTCTCGCTAACACCTTCCCCCCACCCCTCCATTCTAAAGCAGACTTCTCTTTTAGCCATGATTTTGCTCCCTTCCTCCCCTCTCCTGCTCGCAGCACAGGACAGGGGGGCAGGGACTAGGAGATGGGGGCTTGGGTCAGTCCCTTGCAAGATGGTTTCCTTCTCGGCCGGGATGGGGGCATCCATTCCACACAGCCTCCCCCTGCTGCACCGTAGGATCTCACCCATAAGAGCCAGTCCTCCACGAACTTTCTCCAAGGCAAATCTCTTCCCACCGGGCTTCATCTCTGCTCTGGCAGGCAGCAACAAATCACAGTGTCTCTCAGTCTCAGTCCTCCACGGGGCTATAGGCCTCCTCCAGCAAACCTGTTTCACTCATCTCTGTAGGTCGCTTGTGCTGGCAGGGGCTCATCCCACCGTAAGTCACGGCATCTTTATGTCTCCACCGGCTCCATCCAGCGTGGAGCCCCTCCACCGGGCAGGTCGGGTCTTTACCTCCTCCATGGTTCCTTTCCTCCGGCTACCCCACGTGCTTCTGCTCGGGCTGCAGGGGCAAACTCGCCTGGGTACCTGGGCGCGCCTACTCCTCCCCCAGCCTTCCCGGCCTTTTGTGTCTGTCAACTGCTTACATTCACAAGCAAATATACATCACAATGCCCTTAATGGGCCAAACTTTGCGGTCTTCCTGGCACTCCAAGTTCTGGTTGGAGTCTTTGTCTCCTATATGTGATTCCCAGAGGCGCTATAAGCAGGCTTGCAGAAGATTCCAGCAGGCATTTTCTGCCGGACTTGGCCCTCTCTCAGTAGAACTGCAACAGATCTTCACACCATATTGTGCTTTTAAAGTAGAATACAACTGTTTTCTGTGCTATCCCTTCAGTTTCTGGCGTTCTAAAAATTTCCTTTATTATCTTAAAAGCTGCTTACTTCCAATGATTTTAATAAACTTCTCATTTACTTTCAAGCTTACTTAGCTATTGTTCTTTTCCCATGTAGCTGTTTTAGCATCCATCTTCTATTTAAAATGTTAGTTCTTTCTTGTGCTGATTTTCAATGGCAAAAATGTCCATATTTTCTCTTTCTAGTGGAAATTAATTAACATCTTTTAAAATGACAACATGTCTTCTTGGCCTGTGTGTGTTGCCTATTGATCCTCTTTCTTTTCCTCTGCATGTGTGAGATCTCACTCTTTGACAGTCTCAATCTTTCAAAAGATCCATGCTTTCAAGATCACCTCCTAAATTTGCAACCACAACCAGACAGTCTCAATAAAAAACCCTAAAGAGAGTAGTACTTTGTCCAGATCCCAGAAACTGTAGATACCTAATCAGTTTATTATCTCTCTTGTCAATAGGTAAACAATTTTTAGACCTTGGAATGAGAAACAGATTGTGAAACATGGTATTGCTAGTTTACTAGGGTATGACAAACTCACATTTTCCTTGACATGAGTTAGCAGGCATGAGGCTGAACTTTGTTATATTATTTTTTCACTATGACCCAAGCAAAGAGAAAACTTAAAAAATGAAACTTTAAAAACTCCACTTTCTTTGTCTTGTTCTTTCATTTGAAGCCCAAAACATTTTAAATAATTGGAAGATGGGGAGCTCAAACAAATTAAGGACATACACGTTCTAAGTTTCTGTTCTCTTTCCTCTTCATTACACAACTGTCTAGTTACCCTTGCAATAACCCTTGCTCTTGAACATTTAAAGTGACTTTAAACAGAACATATTCAACTTAACTGCATAAAATTTTACAACTTGCATATTCCCATTTATATCTAAAATTGACTTCCTTCAGGCTGGATGTACTGAACCTTTAGACTCTTTTTACAAGGAATATCAACTTTAGCATTAAGTATATGACCTGTAATAGGGTCAAAAATAAATATATAGAAAACAGGAGAGTGTGTCCTATGTACTCACTTATTGACCTTAAATTAATCATTAAGGGGTTTCATGTGAGGAAGAAGAAAGGGAAGCTTATATCTGGAAGAAAAGAATGTGATAAAATAGGCCAAACTTTTGCATGGCATTCTATGTACTCTTGCCAGAAAGGTCAATCCCCCCAAAACAATGTCAAAACAGCACCAGTCGAAGGATTCAAAACTTGCTAAAAATTTCTTGCAAAGACAGAATTCATTAAATTACTGTGCTTTATGTTCCACTTTTAGTAAAGGAAGAAGTTTCTTGTATGGGTTACTGGTGAGATACATCTCACACTGTACTGTTCTCATATTATACCAGATAACTAGGATTTTCATTGAGTAGCCCATCAAAAATTCTACTGGCACCATAGCCTGAAGTCTGAAAAAAAGTAGCTTTTGAAGATTGAGTAAGAATTTCATACTAAATGACATATAATATCTTTAGAGTCCGTATTTTATCATATAATGATATTTCATCCTACATCAATCTACAGTCACCTATAATGTATTTCAAAGAATGAAACTGAAATGACATTGCAGTGGGGAACTATAATTCTCTCTCATGGTCTGGGCATTCATGTCTGGTCTGTAGTAGCTACTTGCTGGTATTTTTTATAGACAAGGTTGAAAATAGACTACAGACTACATAGAAAAACAAAAAATGAGCTAAAATCTAACAAGCGATTATTCATAGAATGTACTTGTTTCTTAAACAGGGTGGAACACCAGGTAGCCTTAGGAAGCCTGTGTTGATTCCACCCATTGCTAGTTCTTTCATCAGGCCATCAAGAAAGACAATTTATGAGCAGATGTTGACAGATTCTTGCAAATTGTACACATTGCATGCATCTTGGTAGAATTGAATATCAATGTTATTTTTATCTTCTAGGTTTGGACTGGAAAATTGAACAGAAATACTTGAACTTTATACTTTTTGATTGACCTCATTATGTGGACTCTCAGAAAGATTAACTGCGTGAAAGATTTTGTGGGATTTTATTTTTTTTGATTGTGCTTGCATATCATATTTTGAATCTCACCCTAACATACCCTTCACAAAAAGAAAAAAAAACCACTCCTATTGTGCTTTCAGGAATGTGTTTGTAAAATTTCAATCTAATGGGTAGACCCTGTAAACTGGTCCTTTTGTACCACCGCATTTTGTTATGCCTCTGTTATGGGTTAAACCACTCTAGGAGTTTACCACTGTGCTGAGAGCACCTGCTAGCAAAACAGTTTAGCTGTGAGCTTTCCTATTGCTCAGTTCAGCTAACAAGCTGCTTTTAAATGGCCTTCAGACAGGACTGTAACACTAGTGAGACTTTTTTCTGTTTCTACTCGTGGGACATATAGTGGAGGGCTATTCATCATTTATTGGGATTTCACTATGTTGATGCCTGCTGTGAAAGCTAGGAGAACTTAGAGCAATGTGTCTTATTGTTGCTTTTTTTTTTTTTTAAATTCTGATACAATTAACAGGGACATGCATCCACAGAGAAATAAATAATGACCTGCCATGACATAAATCTCAATTGTAACTCCCAGATTTTAAGTGTTAATATCTTGTTTATTTTTACAGTGCACTTCAGGGTATTGCAGTTAGCCAATCTTATGAATAGCATGCATAACTGCAAAGAATAAATCCTAAATTTTCACTGCCATTTTAAAATATTTTTGTTTATAATGTAAGTCCTCTTAAACTATCCTCTATTTTGTGTAATACTGAATACACAAGCAGAAGATACAAATGCTGAAGCCAGTAATAAACCATTTGTTTACAAAGAAATTCTGAAATGTAAACTACATTTCTGAACTTTAATGTCTCTAAAATGACTCCACTTAGACATGTGTAAGTGTGATTCATGCTTCAAGATTGCTCACCTCACACAGAGTGATGTACTGTCAGTATTTGATTCGTTCTAAATGCAGTATCCATAAGGGTTTAGAGAGTAGACATCACCATAAATCAATGTTATTGGACTATATTTTCAAACAAAACATTTTACAGACATAGACATCCCACATTCCATACTGATCATGAAACACTTGCGTGAAGGTCAGCTAAAGTCAGCAACAACTTATGGATTCATTTTCTGCAGAAATAAAAGATCACCATGTATTTTTTTTCTAAGTACATTAAAAGCAGCTTAAATCTATGCAAGATTTCTGTGTAGAATTTCTAATGGTCCTAAGAGCTTTGTAAGGACTGTAAAAGAAACAACATTAAGGAGGCATGTAAGCACTTGAGGTTGTCTTTTCTGATGAAACTCAGAAGGGACTCAGACACTGTGCTGGATTATATCACCACTTTGTAAAGCATGTAGAGATATTAATAGTGGTATTTACTCCAGTGTTAAGTTTGATTCATTTAAAGAGACTTATAAAATAAGTTTCTTAGAAACATAAAGAAAATCCAATTAAATTAAATATGAGGTACCCTTTCACATCAGTGACTCCTTTGTATATAAAAAGCAGGGCTGTGTTGTCAGACTTGGGAAGTTGTCTATGCTTCTTCAACACAGCGTGCTCTGTTTGTGTCTGCCTTAGTATTAGATTGTGAAGTACCCTGCTGCTCAGGTTGTGTAGGAAGGGTCCATGGATCGCAAAGATAACCAGCCTCAGGAGACTGGATTGTGTTGCACAGCATGCCAACCTGCATTCTGCCCTGCCAATGGTCCCCTGCTTGTTTTGTCTCTTTTTCTTCTGGTAAAGATACCTGGGGAGGTGGGGATGGATCTGTCTCATTTGCCACTGGGCTAGATCAAAAGTAGGCTTTTGTCTCCTTGCCTACTTTTTCTCAAAATTGATGGGTATTAATGAAGAGGGGAACAAGCTGTCAATAGCTATTTCAACCAAGCTATCCACTCATCCCAAAGTAGTCTTTATTATTATTTAGTAGAACATTTCTGGTTGTACTAAAGTTTGGCAGGTCCTATCTTGGTCTACATTAAGTAACGAGTTGGAATTGCTGCTCTTTGTGGCCTAATGTAGAAATTTGCTGTGCCAAAATTCAATTGTTTTTCTAGTTTTAATCATGCTTTGGCCTGATGTTTCTTATCAGGGTACTCTGGAGATTGCTTTCAAGTTGTTAATATAAAGACAATGAGTTCTTTATAGTAAAAAGATTCTTAATGCACTCAGATACAAATAAGAAAATCCTAGAGCAGTAAGTGTGAGTATTTCTACAGCTTGAATTAAAAAGCCTATTCTTATGTATACTGGATATATTGATGCTGTCATTAAAGGCTTCAAGAAGGTTACACAATTAGCAGAGTTTGTAAGACTTTGGGCTGGTATGAGAAAGACAAGAGAAACCAAAATTGTCTCTTTAAAAGGCAAATATTTACTTGAGTAAAAACATCATGATGGTATAGAGGTGTTTATACAGGAAATCTTAAAAATATGCTGACCAAGGTCCAAGTTGTAACTCAAAGGGCAGCTCATGAATGATCCTCTTTATACAATGAAAGCCTTTTAAAGTAACAAAGTAGGATAGTATTAAATCCCACTGCTAGGAATCAGATCTTGGCAGACAAGTAAATATGCTGTTTTAACAATTTTTAATATGTATTCATTGCAGTTAATCTATACACACAGTTGGGAAACAGATAGGAGAACACAGTCTACTTTGATCCATCTCTACAAAGTTGAGTACAGGTATTTATACCAGAACAGATCTTAGGAGCAACCTTGGGTTATAAAAGCTGTTTTATTGGGAGATTCCTCAGTTGTTAGTAAATTTGTCGTTCCCAGAGCAGAGGTCAAGATCTGTCTTGATCTATAATTAAGCAAAAGATAAATGTCTACTTATCTGTGACAACTAAGAGTAAAATGTCTTGAAAAATTCTCAGGCCAGAAAGTCATCTCTGAGCCATGGGAACATGAAAAGTCTAATATATCTTCTCTAGGTTTGCATCTTGAACCTAAAATTATTTTTTAGGTCATCTTGTAACATTAAAAAAACCAAATCAATTTGCTATATAATAATAGTAAAAAGGAAAAAAAAAATCTAAGATGAAAAGACTCTTCTGTATAATGAAATGCATAAACTGTAATTTAATGAATGATCTGACTAGAATAATACATTATTTTTGTATGGAGTCTTGCAGTACACTGGAGGTTCAGAAATTTATCATATACTGGAATTTATATGTTACATAGTGATGAAATCCATCTGTTAGGTGCTCACTTATACCATAATGTAGTGAAAGCAGCCATCATCAATCACATATTACTATAATCCTACCTCCATATTCTACTACTCCTGGGTCATTGAAGAAAGGCAATGGTAATGATCAGACCTGTAATTACAGAGCAAAGTAAGTATACTGCGTTCCAGTGAGGATAATGATGTTTACTTTTCAACTCAGGATAAATTTGGTGCAATCAAAATGCTAATAATGAAGTGCCAGCTACAGAATATCTGCAGTGGACAACACTATTACACCCAGGTATTGCAATTATTCTAAAAAAACCCCAACAAAACAGTCAACATGATTTTGTAAAGTGCTGCTCTTAGGGGAAGTTAGAGGCAAGCATCAAAGAAAAGGGTTTTTGAAGACCTAATGTCATTCCTGACACACTACCTAGAGGAACTATACCAAAAGGAAAGGAGTGACACAGAGATAAAAACAGTGTAGATTTTCTGGGACTCTAACTTACCATCTGGCATGTTTAAGTAAGCGTGTTACAACACTGAATACTTTTTAACAATTCAAAAGTTGTGGATGTATTTTAGTGGGACAAATTCAAGTAAAAGGACACAATATTAGGGCAGCTTCAAACAACAGCAGAAAAACCCCAAACCCTGCTGAATCAAAAATTTAAACCCAAGTAATACAGAAAAAATACTTCTGGATCAAACTTAACACAATTTCAAGAATGCAGTGAAGTGGGAGGAAGGAAAGCCCATTACTCATTTTAGGTGAACTTTGATTTTGTTCCTGAAAATAAGTGCTTTGGTTTTAATGTTGCTTTTTTTTTTTAAAAAAAAAAGGGTTAGTTTATGACAAAGCTGTTGTTTTTAATGAAAAGCAGCAATAATTTAGGGCTTTTTTAAAGATCTTTTTGTACTTGCTCTTTGTGGTAGGAGGGGACAAAAAATAGTAGTTGAGTGACAAATAGTGTCCCTCCTGAAACTCAATTCATTAATCAGCAGAAGAATTCACCCAGCAGTTGTTCCCATTGAGAGACATTTGTATCATGCCTTAGTTGGTGCTATAAAATCAATTGGTTCTCATCAAGCGTGCTCTGTGCAAAACAGTGATAATGAATATATGCTTGAAATAGCATGCAGTGATAATTGCATTGGTCTTAGCCTCTAGCAGTATTCTGGACATTGAGGCCAACAGTGTGATCAGAAAACAGGCTTGAAAAGAAAATATAGGCAGGCCAGGTAGAAGAAAAATTAAAGTTGTGGCACGAACATTAATCAGTGGCTTTGTGAATCCAACAGGTCTCGTCCAACACAAACTACATGGCCAAAGTATTGAATAGATTTTTGTACAACCCAATAAAAGGTTTTTCTTGGGCATAAGTATTTAGAATTTAATCATTAGAGTCATAGAAGTGGCTGAGGATGGGACTGTGGGGAGAAGAAACAGTACTCGTCTCATCTGAGTCCTCCCGGTGAGCAGCATTTCTTCCCACAGCCTCCCTCCTGGATGGACCAGAAGAGGGGACCTAGATGAGAATTTAGGATTTTTTGACAGAGATCAGTGAGACACATTCAGGACTTCCAACTGATCCTGATTGTTTTGACTTTCTGTACTACCCATGCCTGCTTCCCAATAAGAAATTGCATCCCATGTTACCTGAACCTCTGCTTTCATTAGTAAAAAATAAAAGTAAAAAAAATAAATAAAGCATGTAAGACAGAACTGGGAGAAAAGAGGTTTGTAAGGGAAAGCACATAGGGGAAAGAATCAAAAACTCTTGGCGCAGAGAAAGCAGACTGTATAAAAATTTGGAGACAATTACTAAAAGCCCTTGTAGCCGGCATTTGGCTTAGAACAGTATAGAAGTATCTTCTTTTATTTCCTCTGAACAAACACAGATTGTGATGTCAGTGATGTCTGGCAAGGTGTACGCCAAGCAGAGCATTTCACTGAAGTCATGTCAGATATACGAAACATCTCCAGGGCATTCCTCAAGATCAGACCCGTGGTCCACACAACAAGCAAGCCACCAGGCAGGACTCTACCCCACCAGTCACCCCTGGACAGGCTGCTGGATAAGCACCATCAGATGCAGGAGGTGGGGGAAGGGGAATAGCCTGTACTCCACTTAGGTTTTTGACAGACCCCACAAGTCCGGAAATAGGGCTGGAAGTCATCTAAAAACAGGCAACTCAGTGAGATTCCCCCTGCTTCCTCTCTCATTCAAGAGGGAAACACAGAGAGCAGCCCTTAGACTGATTATTTGTGCTTTCAGTCCTATCTAGGCCAGGAGCCAAAAACACAGAGCCCTGGACATAAGTTACCAGAAAGTTTTGTAACCTTGAAAAAGGTTCAGCCCGAGTTCAGTTCTAAAAATACTGGAGTGATCAGTGAGGGGTTATTATTCTATATGAGCGGTCTTGCCCATCCTATGAACATTCTTCCCTGTTGCATTAGTTTTACATTTAAGCAACTCTGCTCATTGGAAGGCAATTACTCATGCTTAGTATGAGGGTAAATGTGAACACACTCAGGCTTTTAGCCTCTCAGCATTATGCGGGTTTATTGGCAGCATGCCCAAACCCTGCGGACCCTCTCCAGTCTGAACCCCCGCTCACCTCAGTCAGTAGCTTTGCCTGACTCAGGACTGTCTGATGTGGCTGTATCAAGGCTGACAATGTCGTGAAAAGTTTCATCTCACTTCTACGGAAGTTTGCAGCTTTATTAAAAAGTCCTGTATTGATACATCCTGCAAAATTCAGCTTTTCTTCAGAGCTCTTCTGTCAACCATGCTGGGGAATGTCTGTTTTTATTTTTTTGGTTCAGAGTGGAAAAGCAGGAGGTAGATTAAAATGCTAAAATAAAATGGCCTTTTAAAGCTTCAGGTTTTAGAGATTCTCTTGCTATTATAATTTCTACAGGATGGAGTTGTTATTACTAAGATATCACTTCTAGTACTTAAATCTCTGTTATCCTCTGAAGAGGATAATACTCACTAGATTGAGGATATCCTCACTGAAGTTGCATTATTCTAAACCAAAGAAATCTACTTCAGGCTTTATTTTGTTATTTGGAAACCTTACAGTATAATTTGCACTCAGCTTTGTTTTCTGAGATGTTGCAGTAAAAATTTCAAAGTATATGGAAACTGTAAAACATGTTGAGCTTGAATAGCCATTAAAATAGTATATTGTGCTGAATAAAGGAAATGAAAACTGCCCTTGCTTTGTCAGTCAATTCCAGGCAATTAATTTCTATGTCCAAACAAGATGCACATATGTGCTGACAGTGTTCACTTTTTCCAAGCCTGCGCAGATATTACACTTCTCATTACCTGTGGGTGCTTTGCTTTTACTCCTCAAAAAGATTAAGAGGCCCACACTGCTTTAGTATAAATTCAAGGTACCGATAGTCAAATCATGGTGACTGCATTGTGAAAAATTGGTACAAAAGCAATTAGGTTTCATAGTTCACAATTTGCAACCTCAGCCTACTTTATATCATTGTGCAAGACTGAATTTGATTTAAAACTCTTAGGTGCATTCTCAACATCTATTCATACTAGAAATGACTTGCATACTTTCATAAGCATGTGATGGTTTTGTGTTAAAATTGGCTGTTTTCTCTGGTCTAAACTCGTGTAGATCCCAACAGTTTAGATTTGGTGAATTTGTATCTGATCATGTCAGCCTAATGAACCGACTAGGCATCAGCTTTGACAGGCTGCCTGACACTGTACAAGATGGAAATAAAAGACTCAGGGCAAAACTGTGACCCCATACAAGTCAATGGCAAAACTCCTCTTGCCTTTAATGGGTCCAGGATTTCATCTATGGTTCTCTGCCTCATCTTTCACTCCCAGAGACAAAGAGCACAGAGTATAGCAGGGACTACAGACACTAGGCTTCCTCCAGTATATAATGAGGCATTAACTGACTGAAGTTACAACTTTTGGATCTCAGCAGAGAAGTGATTTTTTTTAAGAGGGTGAATGAAGAAAAAAGAAATACATGACTGACTGTAAGGAAAAGCTAGTCCTGTATGTACCAGAGGAAAGTGAGAGATTGCTCAGGTTTTATTTTAATTTGTTTTGTCTCCAGATTTCTGAAGTCATGTGACAGCCTACTAGAAAAGACTCAGCACCATTCATAGGCAAACCACAGAAAAATATCATAATTGAAAAATACTCCCACATTCGGAATTCAAACAGTGCCATAGCTTAAAGACATTTACAGCAGCCTCTGTCAGACACCCTCCTCTCCCCATGTTGATGATCACTTCATTCCAGGGTAATGTGTTTTAATTATCAGGACTTTAGAGTGCAAAGGTGAGTTAGTAGTTTGCTCTGTTTAATGGAACATATGTACCACTGTGTTACAAAATATTCTTTCCTATTCCATTACTCCATTGAGGGTTTCAGTGCTAAATAACAGTGTGAGATAGAGATCTCTTCCCACACTGCTTTCACCTCCACCATCCTGAAGCTCCTTCTGAACCAGCACCAGATCGTAACCCATTGTAATCTGACCATAATACAGTTGAGATATTTCAGGCTTTTCTCAATTTGAAGTTGTCTTTTTCATTAAAAAAGCATCAAACCACTCCTCCAGCTATGTCCCTTTGCTTGCATAGGACAGCCATGTCCCTTTGCTTGCCAGGCAGCACCATGGAAGGCAGGAGTTCAGGCTCCATGGATTCTTCCCAGAGCTGTATTTTGCTCAGCTAATGTTCTCTGACTGAGGAAGGACTGAGTCCAAACTTCAGGAGCTGGCTTGATAATACCAGCCTGATTAGTATTCAGTTCTGTTTACACACCAGATTATTAAATCAATTTGAATGAAAGAAAATAGGTGGCATAGTTCCCTTTACCTCCCGATCCCCTATTGGAGGGGACCTTTTATGGTGGGGTTTCCCCCTCCTGCACTATGGAGGGGATGAAAGGAGTGGGGAGGGCTGGAGGGGCAGGACCCAGATCCCTGCTGACCCTAACTTTCTTCTTGTGGTGCATCTCAGGAAAGACATTTCCTGGTGTGCTGCAGTGGCTAGGCTTGGCTGAACCCTGAAGACATGAGGTGCAAAGAGGCAGCTGATCAAATATTTGCAGAGAGTAGAGTCTCCCTTCTGCCTGGACACCCTGCAAATCCTCAGCCACTCACTCCCCCCACCCCGCCCCTGCACTCACACAGCTCTCCACAGAAATCTGCAAGCTTTCCTCCATCGCTCTTTTCAAACCCACCCCTGTCCCATTTGAATAAATAAACACATGTGCTATTTGTGCTGAAAAGACATCCAGAAAAATGTATGTACAAGTAGTTGTATGCTGAGCTGGAAGCCTAAACCTTGCTTTATCCATCTGATGGAGGAACAAATAAGAAATTACATGAGATCCTTGGCAAATCTCCCAGAAGACGAAATATGGAATTTCTTAGTTTTCTTTGCTAGTCTTTAGGTAAATCCCTAAGGCAGTAGGAGTCTAAATTCTGAGTAAAACTAAAGATGCAGGGTAAGCCTTAACTTTACCCATGCAAGTCTAAGTAACCTTGATTTCAGCTGAGTTATCTTCAATTTGCAGAAGAATAGCCAACATCAGAAATCTGGCCAGGACCAATTTCTTTGGAAGTTGAGGCCATGAAGTGGAGAGGGCCATGTATTTAGCTGTTGTGAGGACCACATCTTTATAACTGTTGTTAATCTGAGCTCAGTGGGTATCTGCCCATTTTAAATCAGTTGTGGGACTGACACAGAGTCTTTCATTCTTGAAACAAAGACAGCTAACTGTGTTTGAATGGGCAATTTCTTTTCCTTTGATATGGACTAGGCACTGAACAAGGAATGTTTTTTAAACCCAAACTCAGAATTAAATAGGGCCAGAATTAGGAGGAGAATTTCTGTCAATGCTCGTGCCTTCCTAAGACAGCAGTGCAACTTCTGAGGCACCTATGTGTCTCAGACTTAAAATATTGGAACATACGGTCTCAGCTGAAGCACAAAAGACTTCCTTTTTTTTAGCATCATGTCATATCTCATCACATTATAGAGGCCTGTGCTGCATAATGTAATGAGATGCACATTTTAGCACACAGGCCTTTTCTTGTGATATCAAACAGGAGAGAGTATTTTGGAGCAAATTAGGTCACTCACTGCCGAACTAACTGGTCAGCAAACTGATGTAATGACTATTTTCAAGTTTGCTCTTAAATTTGCCACTTTCCTGCCTCCCATTAAATCAGGCAGAAAATAGAGCTGTGTCAAAAATTAGGTACTTCCTAAGAAATTGTTCCCCTTTTTATTCATTTTTCTTTGGCATTCATTGTAAGGAAAGGAAAGAAAAAAAAAAGTCCTTTTACCTTGGATATTTTCACCACTTTGACCGTAAGTGAAAAGCAGCTTTTGTCAGCAAAGTGCTTTTTGCTGCCTGATGGGTAATGTAATGTGTGAGTCAGTGTGGAAAAGGAGTTGAAGGTCAAAGCTGTAAGAGTACTTGCTGTGTCACTTGGTGTCCTGATCTGAATGTTATGCATGTCATTTCTCTAGCTCACTGTCAAAGAAGGGAAGTCATGCCATGGCAGGGAGCTTGCATGAGTACTGATGAATAAGTCAAGAAAAATTACTCTCTCAAAATATGCCCATAATCAGGAAAAGTATATTTCATTCTGCTTCTCAAACAGTGTGTAGAAATTTGCACATTGCCTTCTCTGAGCACCATTCCCCATCTTTTCCATTTGTAAAATCTTGCAACAAACTTTGAAAGGTGAAGCACCGATAAATTTTGCCATTGGCTGAGAGAGTCTGGGATTTACCCAGAAACAGCTCACAGAGAAAAGGAAGGCTTGCAATAGAAACTTTAAAACAGTTGAAAAATCCTTGTGAATTCCTTTAATCGACATTGCCATTATGAATGCATTTTCAGATGAGATTTGCCTTCAGTGGAAAATGTTGCTGAAAATACCCTGTTTGCTGTTCGGCAACATTAACCTTCTAAAAATCCCACTTATTCTCTAAAATGAAGTGTGCTCATGCACAGTGACTTCCTTGTTTTCAACAGGACCTTTTACTACCCAGACTCTGCTTTTTGCTTTTTTTTTTTTAACATCAAAAAAGTAGAATGAAAGGTTCCTTTAGAGAAACTTAGCTTATTTACTCTGTACAATTGGACATTAGTAAATTTACCCACTCTTTTCACGGACTGGTTTTGTAGATTGGGTTAAAAACATTGGTTTTGACATTTAAAGCCCTTAATTGACTTGGTCTCAAGAAAGTGCTTTACTGAGCTTCTGGCACTCTGCATACCACTTCCTCCTTTTCGGTCAAAAGGGGCAAAACTCTTACAATTTAAGGTCTGCAGGAGTAGAAAGGGCAGTGTTAATATTTCTGCATGTTCAGCTAAAGATCACAGAACAGTCACCTAGCTGACTTTTCCCAGGATCAGGTATTTCTGTTTAAGATGGAATTGAAATCCTTTTGACTTCAGTCGTCTCTGACAAGACTTTGTTTAACTAGGTATCACAAAATCATTTTGCTACTTGTGATTTTTTTAACTTTTTTTCTTTTTTACCTCTTAATTGATCAGAATGAAAAAACCTGTAATCAAAGGAAAGCAACATACATTTATCTTGGGTCCTAGTGTGATCTCACTTGATTGATTCTGCAGCTCCTAAATGCTTTCCCTCATAAATGGGTCCAGCATCATTTTTTCAGGCTTCCTGTCTTGTGGAGTTTTCCTCATTAGGGATCTGCCCTTGCAAATGTCTCAGCATGTGACTAACTCCACTGGATTTCTCATGTAGAAAGTCATCATGCTCCTAAATCCAAACAGACAGATCCCATGAACACTTATGTGGCTCATTTTGCAGTCTACCAACATAAACTACATATCTGAGAGACTTGCTTTCAAGGGGCTTATTTATCAGAGAGTTAGAGGAATGTGCTGCACTCCTCAGCATTCTGGTTATACCTTTACGTTTTAGTTTATTTTGCTATATTAGCTCATGATTTTGTGTTACAATGGAGAGTAGGACTGAGACTAGTAAAGAATCATTTTAAGATATGATAGTAAGCAGTCTTGCAGATGAGATCAGGATTATAAATTACAAGATGTCTTCCAACATAGTTTATAGCATCTTTCACAACTCACTGGTGCCTATGAAGAAACATAATTTAAGAACCATAGAAAATAATGAAGTTAGGTTTATGGGCGTCCAATGAAAATGTTTCATAAACTAAAGTTAAAACAGACTGTTTCTATAGATTGCTTAAGCATCTTTTGTAGGTGCTCATTTGAGAGGCATAATTTCTGTCAGTGCATTTCCTAGCATTGTATCATAGTGTCATTTTATTCTAACGTTGCTGAATGAAATAGACATAATCATGACTGAAGTCTTTCAAAATCACTGTAGATGCTATAATTAAACCAATTACTAATCCATGTATCTTGGTCATATGCTAAAGCACAGCCTACTGATTCTGTACAATCTTGCCACAGGAAGCCTGTCTGAGATCCATACACACAAACTATGCAATATAACTTAAAAAGAGAACTCTCATATTTCTATGAATAGGCTAAATCATTCATAATAGCTCTGTCTATGTTAAACGTACTCAAGCATGATAGTAGCTCTATAGAAGAAAACAGCTGTTGCGGATGTCTACATTTGGGGAGGGGGAGATATTTCATATTAATTCTTGGCAGTTCCAGTGAACTGTATGCCCATTAGCAGCCAGAGTACATTGAATTTGCTCCTGGAGCTTTGCTTCTGGTTTATTTTTCATTTGAAAGGAATCCAGCTCATAAGCTCCAAGACCACTCAGTGATATGGCTCAAATCTCAGCAAATGGGAACAAAGGAGGTATTTACTTGAAAAATTGCACTCCTGATCTAAATCAAAATGTTAATGTAGATTCAACCGTTTACCACATTTGAAAGACTGTAAAGATAGACCTTTTTCAATGAGGAATAAACACAGAACTAGTAGAATAATAGTGAAGCAGTTTGCCATGCTCAGCACATGTTAATATCTCTAGACTGTTACCTCCTTCCTTCCTAAAAAGTTTTAAAAACTAAGCTGCTTACAGATTATATCAAGTGGTTGTTTTTAGCTTTATTGTGTTCTTGGGAGAATGAAAACACTTCACTGCAGGTATGTGCAAAGAATGGACGAGCAGATAACATTTATTGAGGAATTTATTGAGGTACCTCAGTCTCATATTTTTGAGTTACATAAAAAAGTCCTATGAATGTATACTAGAGTACATGCGCAGCAGTGCTGGAGGAAAGAGGGGAAGTCATCTCCATCAATATTGACCACGAGTCACCTTATCTCCCATGCAAAGTTGTCATCTGAGACTCAGTGGTCCCTCTTCCCCCGTAGGGGTTGTGTGTGCAAAAAGCCTTATGACAGAGCAGGAAGAATTGCATTTACTGAAGCCTGAAGAAATCTCAACAGAGAGAGATGTGAGTGGGAAGCTGAAGTGAACGCAGAGCTCTCACCCCCTTGTGTCCACTAAGGAGTGGCAAGAGTGAGGTGCTCTGTGAGGCAGGGCGAGGGTGACTTTAACACTAACAGGGGCTGTGTCCACAGCAAAAGGAATGCAAGCAGGATACCCTGATGTTTGGCAGTCACAGGCAGTACCATACTTGCAGATGGTGAGTGTGAGACACACCCTGCATGGACCCAACCAGCAGCTGACATTAATTGTGGAAAAACTCTGGCTTAAAACCCAGCATGACTGGAAATATAGCATCCTCAGCTCAACACGGCAACAGCTCAAACAGCTGATGGAAAATGAGCATTGGCATGCTGGCCTCACTCTGACCTCAGGTGTAGTACAGCCAACAGGAGCCAATCTGAAGATGCTTGTGTTCAGAATCTGAGGAAGAATAAACAGTTCAAAGGCAACGTGGAAATGCAGCTACTCTGATGTCACAGAAATGTAAGCTGGAAGAAGTAAGGAAAGGTAACACATGTTTTCTAGTCTGGGGATTCTGAGTCACTCTCCAATATTTGTCCCAGCCACACAGAAAGAACAAAGAAGATATATGGCATAATCTTTCTAAAATACAGTCTTTCTGCAAGAGGGGGCTATGTACTTCTGCAGGAACGTTATTTCAATCACGTGATTGTCAATTTCTAAGGGTTATTCAATCTTTATTAAACAGCAGAGTAAATATTTGTTGAAGGCTTGGAGTAATTCTTCAGCACACACTGCTGGTCCTATGCAATATACTGTAACATACATAGAACTCCTTTGCTTCAGAAGCTATATGCTCTTTATTTGCCTGGAATTCTGCACACAGATTTGCTTTTACAAATAGGAGGTGCCTCTATTTTCCTAACACTGAATTCCTTCTTACCTGAGTCAACCTTTAGTTAACCCTGAGGGAAAAATCCTCCAATGGTGTGAATTTGTGTAGCACAGCATGCAACCTGCCCTATTGTTTCTTCATTCTTCTTGACTGTGACTAGTAACAATAATAAAAAGAATCCATTTCTTTTCCATCCTAATAGTTCCTTCAGGTTTGACAGATTACAATGAATTAATCATACAGGATTTTGATAACATATTTTATTATGTTGATGGAAGGGATTCACTTGAGATGACAGCTACCATGGCTCAATAGCCAAAAGCCTTTTAGCACAACTGTAAGTCTATCACTGTGGCTGCCACTGGAACAACCCAAAGGAAGGGGCTAAACTGAACAATATATCGCTGGTGATGTATTTCGCTTTACAGGTATGTAATATACTAATAATGGCAATTAAGCAAGCACAGTTTTGAAAGAAAAACATTTTCTTTAATTTAAGGCTTAGCCCCCTCAGAATCTGTCTGCCAGATTAAAAATTAGTATATTGTAGTTAACTTCTTTCAGATCTACTTTATTTAATGCTTCATGTGAAGTAAACCTTTGTTCTTCTTGGCTAAAGCAGTACTTGTCAGCTTGTGGTCTGTAGCTAGTATATTAGATCCAGCTTTACGTACCATACTTCATAAAAATGTGGGCCAATTAGAGCTAGCCAGAGGGTTATGACAAGAAGTCTCAGATGTTTATAAAACATGACCTTGGAGAACACAGTGAATGAACTGGATTGCTTAATCTAAGGAGGAGAAGACTAAGTGTGACAAGATAACAGTCTCCAGATACACAGAATGCCACTGCAAAGAGGCAGGAAACAACCTCTCGTCCATGTTTGTGATGGATAGAAAAAGAAATAAGGAATTCAAATTGCATTACAGATGATTCAAGTTATATATTAGGAAGAATTTTTGAACAGTGACGATAGTGAGGGAACTGTTAGGATAGATTGCCCAGAGAGCAATGTCCATCACTGAAAGCCTTTAAGAAACAGTTAGACAAATATCTGTCAGGAGTGACATAGATCGAATCGATCTTGCTTTGACATAGAAAGAGATCTATGTTATGCTTTAAAATTTTCATATGTCATTAGTCGTTACAGCTGTATATAGTCTGAAATGTATTTGCATCACTTTTGTATATAAATTTCTGTATGTTAAAAGCACATTGAGTTCAAAATCTCAACCAGAAATGATTATGCAGCAGAATTAAGGCCAGCTGTTTAACCCTTATTTATTTCCCCAGTATGTTTGCACTATGATACAGTCTTTAATTACCTTGTCACACACTGGTTTATTTCCACAGCCCTCTCTTTCATTAGTCTGTTGGATAAATTCTACTCAGTGAAAGCCTGTTATTTTACATATTGTCTAATGTTCAGTGGGTATTTTCATATTTTATTACTGCATAGTGTCCAGACTTCCTCTAAAGACAAAATTGCTGCATTTTTAGAAAGTTTTATATGCTTGTCTTCAGTGTCGTGTTTGAGTGATACTTGAACATTAACTTACCCTCCCAGCATTGCTCTGACATCTGTACAGTCAGTTGGGAGCTCAGTCTGACACTGATTTTTCAGTGTAATCACTATTACATAGCACCACAGATATTCAGAATAGAAGTATAATAAATTTTTTTAAAGTTCAGCTACTTTAATAGATCAGTTCCTAACTTCTCAGTGCTGATATCACAGTCTCATTGTTCTTGATAACAACTTGTTATACGTACTCTTCTTAATGGTGAGCTACTGAATTTACAGTTTTAATTGCAAACAAACTCCATTATACAAGAATCATCTTGACAACAAGCGGGTTTCCTCAGCAAAACCAAAACTTTTGGATTCACAAAATTTGCACAAAATTCTAGCAATACAAGATTGTCATTCTGTATCTGTATATCATCATTAGTGCAGAATGAGAATCATGTTTGACTACTTAGGTTTCACCTACCCTTACTACAGCAGGCTACAGGAATACTAGACTATGATACTGACTTGGCAAGGGTTTATTCTAATGGGTGTAGGCAAGAGATATCCCACCAACCCAATTCAAACTTCAAGATCACCTACTGCTAGTTCCCTTATGGCAACAGGGAACCTTTTCAAGCAAAACTGAAAAACAGGAATAGTAATAAATAGGGCTGAGCTCTGTTAGTGGCAGGAAGGAACTGGAAGGAGTGGCAGGATATAGATTTGGAACTGAAGATGGCACGGTACTTCTGAGAAGAGATGATCACAAGTCAGAGATTTCATCTGCAAAAATTACAACTGCTGGTTGTGTTAATCTTGTCCTAAGGACTGTGAAAGGCTGATCAGCCCTAAAATAGAACCATTCTTTCTCCATCCCTTAAATTTTTATGCTTTTTGTAACTCTGTTCTATCTACCAATGCCATCGATTCTTATGTCTTGACTTTTCTTTCTGATTTCCCTGATACATAATCCTGCATTTTCAACTGAGCTGCAGTCTCTTTTCTAAACTGTTCTATACTTTGGAGTCCTCATTTATCTTCCTCCTACTTAAATCTACAGTCAGTATCCTTGCCTGGCCATGTCCCATGTTGTCCTTCAACAGCTCTTCATCAGACACTGATCTTTCACTTATCTGGCCTCCTGGTAATCTGGTATAATTTCCCAATGAAGCCACTTGATATAACCTTTTAAACATAAAAATCTGAAGTTTAGTTGTTTTAAGAAATGAAACATGAACACTTTGTCTGCAGGCAGCACTGTAAGTCTCACTTGTGCTGCACAGTTTTTACAAAGTCGAGCATGTGCACTGTTTTTACATGAGTGAACTGCTATTCACTTCAAGTGATCATTCATTTAACCTTAAATACCCATTGTATTGCTTCTGTATAGCTGGTTAGAAGAAAGGAATTTCAATTAGCTTCAGTGGGTCCAACTCTTGTGTATTTGAGGTCACGATCCTGAAAAATGTTATCTATGTAGTCTACATGTTAAAAATTCAGTTGAGTTGTTCAAAGGTCTTTTATAGTTGCCTGAATGCTCATTGCTTTCTCAGAGCACATCCTTGGAATAATCAGTTGTGTTGTATTATTTTTCTTGCCTAGAATTGAAATGTTTTATTTATATAAAGTACCCTGCACATTTGCATTGTCCTTTTTTTGTTAAATATATGTAATTTTATATTTTCTAGACCTGCAATGCAAGCTTGATTTTTATATTTAGTGGTCATTCATGAAGGAAATATTTAAGCCCTTAGCCTAATAGATACACTTGATTTATTCAATGATGTACGTGCTGACTGCTATACAGAAAAAAAAAAATATATATATATATATGTAGTCGGATGCTCTGTTTTTGCAACATTAAAATTGTAACCTATTTCCTTGTATGTAATTTAAAGAAAATGGAGCAAATAAAAATGAATAATAAGCCAATTTCAGGTGTTTTATAGTTATGAACATATGACGTACAGGTAAATCTGAGGTGTTATTAATTCATTATTTATGAATGTGAAAGCTATACTTTTGACTTTATGAATATATAAAGGATATTGTTTTGTTTTCTCTAGGTCATACTTGTAGCTTTTCACATCCAAGCAGCAGAAGATCTTCTCCTTTTTCTGGCCCAGACAAAATAATTAGTTTGAAAATATGTTTCTCATAAAGGTCTTGATTTAAGATTAAATGTGAATATTTGATGCAATCTTTTCTTGCACAGAGTTTGGTTGTCCTCTCAGTCAGTAGAGGAAATGTTAATACAGGAGCTGGAGCAATGTTCCAGCATTCCCAATAGATAACCATCACCTACCACCAGTTATGAAGTGTTCAAGAGGTCAAGGAATCTGTACCTCGAGACATAGATGGATGGTTTTCTACCTCATGATATGTTATATATTTCTTCCTTTTAATATAGCATATACTGTAAACTTTTCAAAGTAGCGTAGTACAGACTAGTTACATTATGACGACATCCAGAAGAACAACATTCATGAGTATTAGCAGAGTCATGAGCTGACTTTTCTTCTCTTTATTCACAATCCCATTTTAAAAGTTTATTTTGTTTTCTGTTTGAGCAGCTGTGAAAAGACTTGTTCTGATGGAAATATTTTTGGGCTCTCAGATGCTAGCAGGTAACTAATAATTTGTCATTTTGAGTGGTCAGGATATGTAACCTGTTGGTTACCCCCAGAAATTCAGTGGTACCATTTGTGGTTAAAATTATTTCTTAAGTTGACACATCATGAAAGAAAATCCTTAGCAAGAAAGCCATAAAAGCATTACCTTGAAAGTGGATTCTTTTATGCTGCAGAAACACTCATCATTCAAGTGTGTATTTATTAGAAATGCCATAGGTTAGAGAAAGAAGAAAATAAAAAAAGATAAAATGACCCATACCAGGATTTGGATACTAAACATTTAAGTGGAAAGTGAAATGAAGGTACAATGCTACAAGCTGCAAAGGCAAGCATATAAGCAATTAGGATCCAGTTAATAATGCAGCAGAAATGGAAGACAGAAAATGTGGGCCATGGGAATTGTTAGGGAAAAAAAGAATCCAAAAAGTAAAAGAGTTTCTGTTTATTTCTTGTACTTATTATTCTGCTCTAGTTTTGTTATCTCATAAAAAGGTTTAGAAACCCTTCTGTTTTTAGAATGCGAATGAATAGTGAAGAAGATAGAAAACCAGAAACACATGATATGCATTAGTCATCATAAAACAAGCAGTCTTGTTTTCATCAGAAAGTAACAAATCACAGCTCCCAAACCACATCATGTGTATGTCTTCCTCCCATTATTTTCCTATTTTAAAATGCAATCAATGGTAAAATGATGTCTAGTTGTAATTATAGTCTTCATAAAAAAAATCTTAAGCATTTGATTTGGAATGTACTTTAGTTGCAAGAAATGGAATTAAAATAAAAATATTTAAAATGTTTTGCATGGGATTTTGAAAACTATTCTGCACTGTCCTAAAAATGCTCTCACTGGAATAAATAACCAAACTTCACAGCTTCTCTGAAAACTTAGTTAAACTGTCATGAGGACTGTAAAAATCCAGCTTTTTATTAGTGAGAAAAATAGAATGTATGCTCTGTAAAACTCAATTGTGCAGGTCTACATCTATTATTAATGACTAATGTGTAGTGTTTTCACATATTGGACAAAAATCTATGAAAAATCCGGTGCCACAATCAAAAATGTACATAGCTATGTCAACATTCAAAAAATATCATCATTGATATCACAGAAATAGAGGAGACTTTAATTATAAACATACCAAACCTTCCCACTTCCAGTTTTGTTTAAGTCTGTGTGTATTCAGACACCTTTAAGACAAGGTGTCTAAGTAGTTGCCATTTTCTAGCTTGCCTTTTATTTTGGGGGGCTGTTGGTTCTGGTTTTGGTAGGGGGTTTTGTAGTGCTTTCCCTACATTTAATACTTTTCCCTTTCTAACGTGTAATGTCAGCTTATTGTACAGTCCCTCCCACAAGGATCTGAATGTAATTGTGCTTTGGGCACTATTATTTAGTGGCTCAGTTATAGTTCTTGAAATAACTCTCTGTGTGTTACTTAGGGCCATAACCTCTCCCCCGTGTGCTCTAGAACGAGCTGTTCCACTCAACAATTGCTTAAAATGTCAAGAAATTGCTTCCTAAACCTCGTCCCAATATGACATATGACCAGTTTATATGCTGACAGTTGAAGTCCCCCATTACTACTCTTTTATTAGATTTAGTTGCCTCTTTGGTCTTAGCATTGCACACACAGTATTATTTTTCTGATCTGGAAGTGAGTAGTTGCAAGTATGTCTGTTTTCTCTGCACAGAGAGCAGCACAAAATTATTCTTCGTTTAATTCTATACGTCTGGTTTTAAGGATGAAGTGGAACATGAGCTGTGTTGAGCTTTTTTACAGACATTCTGAACAAATGTGTACTTTAATTTGTATGGATATACAAACCAAATTATAAATTATAAATTATAAAAGATACTTGCGTGTCAGTGACTAATTTTGGGTGATTTTAATGCATTAATTACACTTTAAGCCTTTCATTTTCCTGGGGCTAATCTACTCCGTTGAGCCTTGCCAAACTAAGGACAGAGACTAAATCTGATATTACAGATGTATAAATGCCAATATGAGTCCTTTCCAAAGCAAACACACTTCTGTTCCTTCAATTTTCTGCTTCTGCAGCTTGGATAAAGGATAAAAATATTACATCCCTATTAGACTTGCTAAAATTGAAGTTTCACAGTCATAGGATTACAGATCCCCATTCACCACATTAGAAATTATAGTTTAGGTCAAAACTTAATTGTTGTTCAGCTCACTGAAATATCTTACTGGGTTAACCAGTCATCCTACAAGCCAATGGCAGATTTGGGAAGACTACCAAGTTGTTAAATTGCCTTATTGCAAAACTCTTATTGGCTCCATAAGGGGCAGATTTCCACTGTGATCTTCTGAATGTTAAACTTGTATTTTGTTCCTTGGAGAATCTCAACTGTGTGTTTGGGAACAGAGTTTCTTATCAGACTAATTTTCAGTAATCACCTCAACTATTTACATGACTGAACTTTTCTCATTACTTCTATCTTTGTATCTTAAGGCACCTCCTCATCCAGTGCAGCTGCGTTCACATTTTCCCACAGCACATCTCGGTTTTGGCATTCCCTTCTCAGTAGTTGAATACCTGAGGCCAATTTTGTAGTTCTAGCCTATACTTAACCAGCTTCTTAGTAATAACAGTGTTGATTTCTCTGAAAAAACAGTACAGGCAGTTACTTTTGCATTATCAAAACATTCTGAAACAAGAGTCCTGAAGGATCAGTGAAAATTTATAATGTAGATGCTTTCAAAACAAAATTATCAATTTTTTTAATGTGCAAAAGTTATGCTAAGAACAAGGACTAGGAAATATTTCCTCCTAGGAAATATTCCCAAACTCTCCCAATAAAAAATCATTGATTTAGAGTAGTTAATTCTCAGAAAAATAGTGGAACATTTTAGGGGAAAAATAAGGATTAACCGAATCAGTTTTCTTCTATTTGAAGTAATGATTTATAATACAATAATGAAAGAATAGTAGCTATTAGTTATTAAGAATAATGAAAAACTAATTAATTGTTTCCCTTAGTCTCATGAAGCAATTTTTTAAAATGGGTTTTCTTTTTTTTTTATTACTAGAACTCAGGAAATCCATATTTCTTCAGGTTTAAACCAAGTGTTACATTAATAAGTACAGAAGTTACCCAAGAAATCCAATTTTGATCTTTTTGGTATCTTATAATTAAATTAGTTGTGGTTTCTCTCACACTGATATTCTGAGATTGTTTGCTTCATTTTTAATATATTTTTAATATATTTATGACATCCTATTTGTATACTATTGTGTTTTCTCTGGCTAGCTCTTGCACTAAAGGATGATTTAGTTTGTACTTTATTCAGTGGGCCATGCATCCCGATTGTCACACGCCATGTATTTGAGTTTTTATTCATAAAATAAGGCATTTTCAATGTATACCAGTAATCTGTAGAACGTGATTTAAGAATCACATTTAAAGTACTTTGGTTTGAGTTTGAAAAATGGTCATGAATATATTTTTTTAAAAAATAATGACTGAATTGAAGTGTTTAAGCATATATAGCACATTTTAAGTTTCATGAAGAATCCTTTTAAATAAAAACGAAGTTAAAAGATTTTAAACTATTATGAAATTCTAAACAAAAGCATTGACTGAAACTAGTCTTGGTTAATAGCAACAACAGGCTTATGAATAAGACACGTTAGCAAGCTTTTGCAAACACTTCTTTGAATCTTGATTTAGTGGAAATAAAATCCTGCCAATGTGTACCTTACTCTGTGTTGGGGCAATCAGGTTGATAGGAACAAGTAGTACACTTGCACTGTCATAGGAATAAGAAGTAGAAAACAGTTTTGTCTGTGCCTTTGCCAGAGGCTACTAAAATATACAGGATTTTTGAGGCAAGAGCCAAGAGAGTGAAACTGCAGGCTGAGGCGTGGTATTCTCTGTATGTGATGATCCCCAAAAAGAACAGAGTGCCACATATTTAACTTACGGTTGACTCAATTTAAACATTAGACTATTCATTATTAGAGTTCAAATTAATGAGTCCCAGTAGCCCAGTGTTATTCAGCCTCAGACTAAAGGAATTCAGGAACTCTCAAGAGTGGCAGACTAAGGAAAACTCAGGTTTACAAGCAAATTTTCTGAAGACCTGCACTATATGTACCATGGAAAGAATGGTCATACCAGATTCATTAAGGAATCTCCCAAGGATATGGAACAAATAGATTTAATGCAATCTAGCCATCTCATGTCCCTTGAGGCAAAGTCTGCTACTTTAGGGGGTTGCATTTTTTTCCAGAGAGCTTTTATGTCTTAGCAACAGTAAACTGTAAATGCTGTGCTATTTCTCTTGTTCTTTTTCTTTTTGGTATGTTCAGACTGTTCAGTAATTTCCTGGGGTTTAGAACAAACTTTTCTTTAACACCTGTTCTTGAAAATGAAGACTCTTGAGTCTTGTTGACCTCCAAAGAACAGCAGTCACCAATCTCTGAAAGTTTTCTTGGAAGTTCAGGACTGTATACAAAGAAAATTGTAAGAATTGAAGTTACAACTGCTTCACTGAGTTTAAAATTAAAAGTATCTAAAATAGCTTAGGGAGGACTAAGTTTATATGATTTGTATTCAAGGGCCAGCTATGTAGAAAAATACTCTGGATCTATTTGGTGGAGTTCAAGTCAGTGAACACTGGTTTCAAGCTCTGTGTCCTAAGAACAGATCCCACTTCTCACATGTTTATTGACACATGTACCTACTGTTTTCATAGCACTACTGTGGCATTGAAGCAACATTTTAGGAGGAGGACTTTGAGAGGACTTTAAGATTATGAAAGTCCAACCTGCAGATAAAACAATACATTGTGATTTGCAGAAGCATTTTACATGGTTAATGAGTGATACCACTGCAATGTTAGGAGATGGAGGAAAGCGGGGAGCAAAGCCCAAGTATACCACCTTCTTACTAAACTCAGTAGATTTGCCTGTATAGTCACATTTTTCAATTGTACTCCCATGAACATACAACACTTCATCCTGGTTGAGTATCTCTCCAGCCCCCGAAATATTTTCTTCAGGAAAAAGGACTTCTGTGGTGCAAACTCCTGATTAATGTCAGGCATAAAACATATAGAGAAGTCAAAACCAATAACCAGCTTATCAACTGAATTGTTTCTACTGAAATGAAGAAGAAAATAATTAAAATTAAATGGGTTTAAATGTAGACTGTGTAGTTGTGCTAACCTATACTTCCTTTAAGTATAATTAAATGTTAGAAACTATTATGTGAAATAGGGATTGGGAAGTAAAAGGGAAAGAGGTTCTAGTGCACATGACTCCTTCATATCAAGTGTATTAGATAAGTCAAGATTTTAAGTCCAAAGAAAGGAACGCAGAAAACATATTTATGGTCTTTCTCCACTGAAAATAAATAAATAAATAAACAAACAAATAAATACATAAAATAGGTTTTCAAACAGTATGATTTAGATCACAGAACTGACCACTGAGAAGTTCAGAGACAAAGTTAAAGCTATCTCTTTGCATGTGCTTTACAACACAGCCCTTAATCCTGGTGACCCTGGCTTTAGGCATTCATATTTAATTGTTGGGGTAGTACTGAAATTTTGCTGAAAACTCTCGATGACAAGAGAGGAATGGCAGCTTTCAAATATTGATCTTGCATGGAATCTTACTGAAGAGATACCAATAATTTCTCCATGCAGAAGTTCAAAGTGGGAATATGAAATTCTCTCAAAAGTGTTTACCAAAAAAATCTCCTCTAAAAATTGGAAGGTTTCAAATTTTTCAAATACAAATACCTCAGAAAATCCCATAAATCTTTATCATACTAATAATGGCAATGATAATAAGCAAGTTTCTTTCTTTGTTTGAAAAGTACTGACAATATGCTCATGACGAACTTGACTTGGCTTTGTTTACTCCTCTTGTGTTTACTTTTTACAAATGTTCTTTTTGATTATTCTTCTCACAGGACTGTTTGCTGAAATGCTCATTTTAAAAAGCATATTAGAGGACTTTCTCAAATTGTAAATTTTGAACTCATAAATATTAGAGCCATTCCAGAAGATTGGTTTACCTATGAATTATGTTTATCTTCTTAAGAAACAAAAGGAATGCTTTATCCAGTCATAATTATCACAGGTAAATAGCAGATTTTGTTAGCAATAAGGCACTTGAATGTTATCTACCAAGCAAGATATTTTCTTAATACTCATGTAGTGATTCCTATCAACTAATGGACATATGTGAGAAATTTGTATTTTACTTCTTGTGTTTTATGGTTCCTGGTGGTCTCCCTCTGCAGGGTGTGTGATTCTGCTGCAATCTTAACTAGAGAGGTCAATTTAATGAAGTCATACTTTCTTTTTTTTCCCCTTCCTTTTGTGCTTATGTTGTTCATGAAACGAAATTGTTAATAAGTAGGATCAATGACCATAATACATCATTCTTAATCTCCTTGTGCAAAACATGGTTCATTAATGTAGCAAAAAGCAGCTAACTCGCAGCTTTTTCCTTCCTGCGGCCCTGTGTTCTGACAGCAGAAAAATGTCAAGATTGCTCTCTCTTCTATCCATCATGAAAGGCTGGGTGGTCTTATTCCCTGTATGTTTGCTTTTGTGCCATCCCTGCACTGTGACTGCTGTGCTCAGGGAACGTTCCATGCTCACCAGCAACCTATGCTTTTGGTTCCAGTACTTATCAACTTTGGTGAGCAAGAACTTCATGTGAATTCCAAAGTCACAGTCCTTAACAGGGACAAATAACCACAGAGACTGAGCTCATGGATTTCTCTGGAAAAGACATAATATACTTCCTTTTGCGCCCAAAAGTGTAGGAGATAAAAACAAACTTTCAAATAATAAAAAAAACCTATGTAATTTGCTTTCCATTTTTAGATTGTGGTAATTTGTTATGATGTTTATTTAAATGCATTAAAAAAACCAAAGAGCAAACCTTAAAAACATAAACAAAATAACCTGCCCACAAATATGAACAAGAACATTTATCAGAAAACAGATGGTTTCTTATAGGCAGAACTAAACACCTCTAGAAACATAACAATCCATTTATCTTGATGAATGCATCCTCTAGCAGAAACTTCAAATAGCAACAGCAACAGTTTACCTGCAGGTCTGAAAAACATATTTCCATGAAGATACATGATGTCAGAATAAGTTCTGGATTTCAACTTTTTATATGTAGAAAAGGAATATTATGGTAAACCTTCTCTTCACTGGATCTGAACTTCAGGGAGAAAAACTTTATCTTCTAGTCCTGAGGCTTAATGGCACTGATTTGAACAGTGATCACAATATAAGCAACTGCATAACTCTTTTAAGAAACATATATGTGCATTAGCTTTCACTGAGTCACCTGGAAGTCAGACCTGAGCCCTGCACATTCCTTTTGTAACAAGGAATCTCTAAGAAATTGAATTATCAGGCTCTTACATCCTTTTGTATAAATGAAGAAGTAATAACAGTTAATAACAATGGTAAATAATGAACAATTAAACAAAATGATTTAAACACACTGAAAACCAATTCTTTTCAGTATAGTATCCATATACAAAAAAATCATATTCTATCTCCACTGAGAACTGATTAGCCAGGGCAAAGGAATTTTCAAAGATTTTTCAAAGACATTTGAACTTTTTCAAGTTCCTCTTGATCAGAAAATTCTGAAAAATATATAAAGTGACAATTATATTTTCTTAGGAATTCACCGAAGAACTATAAACTATAAACATTAGTGTCATTAATTGTCTCTGACTTGACTTTTGTGGCATTTATAGCATATTGGATCCAGAGTTAATTTCTCAGGATCTCCTTGCCAGTGCATACAATGTTTTCTACAGGAGGAGCTTACACTGCAGTGTAACAACACATAGGAAAGGTCCAATTGCATTGTTTTCCTAAGCACTTACATTAGATAATGAATTAATTTGGTGAAAACTTGGTCTAGCATTTTAAAGATATGATAATTCAGGTTCATCACAAGGTAATCTGCCTCTGTTGTCAGAAATAGTGATGTTACTTTCCTGTTGTCAGATTACTGATATGGCAAGACTTGCTTTTCCCCAGGCAGTTAAAAAATGGGAAGAACTGTGAGAGCTGTGATGTAGGTGGGAACTCTGGGGATTTGTAATGCATTATTATAAATTGCTTTGCTATTTATGTAGATTTAAATAATAAAATATATCTATAAGCCTTCTTATCAGCTGCATTAAATATGTTTTCAAAGAAAGAACTAAGCCAAACTGCATTTAAAAATCCTCCCTACCTTTAACATCCTATTATCATGGAGGGATCTGCATTTCTCCATACATTTTCCATAAGCTCTAACAATGAGTGCAGCGGGGTCTAAAGTGGGTTATTTTGAGCCATGGAAGGGTGTCTGTTGTAGGAGCTTGAGACCTTACTGCGGACAGGGCAAGACTTGCCAGATGTCTCTGTTTAATGATGAGCAATTCATCTCAGAGTGCCTTTTCTGACTATCACTGAGGCAGAGCAGGACAGGAAAAAAGGCAATATATTAGGTAGAGTGTCTCAGGATGCTAATAATTTTTTCAGGATGCTAACACCTTAAATTCTAGCTAATGACCATTGAACCAATCATGTAGATCCATTTTAGATGATTTATTAGGTATGTAAAAGGAATATGCAGAAAAAAGAGAGATGTTTTTGGTATCTACTGACCAATTCATTAATTGCCTTTCATAATGTATTATCTTTAACCAAGTGATCTAATCAAGCATGACTGCAAAATGAAGTGCTTTTTCAGAAAGCCTGTATTTACATGGATCTCTCATACGTGTGAGACACTGTACAGAGGATGGATCTTCATTGCTAGCTTACAGCTAGGTGGATGTGTTAATGGGTTCTGATACAGTACACAATGTCTCAGTGAATAAATTCCATAAGATTTCTACCATCTTCCACAGTTAAGTTGAAGTATCATCTAAAAAAGGAGAAATCAAACAAACAAACAAATGCAAAACAAAAGGGACCATAAGGACAATTACAAAATGTCTGAGGACCTGTTTTGAATCAGTTCTATCAAAAAAATATTTCTATCTTAGTTTTTTACAATGTAGCAAGGATAACACAAATGCTGAATAACATTATTTTCTTGCCAAAACAAGTTATATTCTACAAAATTCTGATTTAGGCTTTTCTTAACCATTCTTTGTTCCTGAGCTGTTGCTTGAGTTAACTGCCTCTTTTAACCTCAGGTGTGGCCTGACAGTTTATTTCACAGCCATCTTGAGCAGACCAGACATAAGAGTGAAACTCTCTATCCCTCATGTGCAAAATTTTGGTTTGGAAAGAAGCATTAAGAAGTTTTTAAAAGGTCAATTAATCAATCAGGGAAAAATAAAAATGGTATTTGACTCGGAAGCCTTGCCACACCACTCAAATAATGAATGATGAATACCAAGCCTTTGAGTGAATTCTTGCAATCAACAGTCCATGACTAATCGATAGGCTGACATTTTCACACAGTTGCAGAAAATGATCAAATTTCATAAATATCACAGATTGTTGTTGGAAAAAAATCATCCTGGGGTGGAGGTGGGGGGAAAGGAAACAAGAGTGGGGATCAAAATTTGCCAGCAAACTACTCATTGAACTGTGCACTCAGGTGTGCACAGCCATATGCAGGGAGAAGGTGCCACCTATGGATCTGCAAACCCTGTTCTGCTGTGGCATGGTGGTGACTAGTTTGGCTCATGAAAGGTGTCTGGGATGGTGAAAGCATTGCTTTCATGGCCATGCAACACTGTTAGCTATGTTTGAATGTCAGTGGCATGCATATTGCATGCATAGACCTGCTTTGTATCTTGGAAAGCCTGTTATTCATGCTCATCCAGCTGCTTGCAGAGGTCATTTCTGAATCACCACTGAGCCATCTTACAAAAGACAACCTGGTTAGCAGAGTGGTAAATAATTAAGAGAGCATTTAAACAGTGATCAGGACTGCTTGATGACCTACGCTATGTAGGAAAACTGTAGTTTAAGGTTAGGCAAAAGTTATTATTATTTATCAAGAACAAAAGGTGAGAAACACAGTGTGTGCTGGAAAGCAGACGTGAAATTCAAAAGCAGTGCTGTATCAACGCTGTCGATACTGCCCATGATTAAACAAGAGCATGCAAACAGGAATGTGTTTTTATCCATATAGACAGTCTGACACAGGAAGGTATGCAAGTTTAAGTGCACAACAGGATGTTTTAAAACTGGACAACGTGAAGAAAAAAAAGTCGCAGGAATTATTCAAGTCTGACTAAATGCCTGGAACCCCGTCTGTTTAGTTTATCAAAAAGAAGCTTGAAAGCTGATTTGATTGCAGCATGCATGTACTTCCCAGAGCTAAAGAAGCTCTTTTGAGCTAGAAGAGGGAAGACAGAACTAGTGGTGGAAATCTTATGCCAGAATAATTCAGATAAGTAACTGTAGATATTTTAATTTTTTAATCTCTCTTTTTTTTCTTTTCCTTTTTTTCCCCCTGCATTGGCAATAATCCAGTGGAAATGGATAACAAAGAAAGGGGTTTATTCTCCAGTTTCTGACATCTGCAAATAAGGATGTTTCTCTCAAGACAAGATTCAGCAACATACAACTGTTTTTTTAGGGAGCCAGAATGTGGAGAACAAAATGTTAACTTGTTTATATTGCTAGTCACTTTAACTTTGAAATGCATTGACCCAAATCCTGAGTTTCAACCCTGAGTTCTCTTGGCACATTCCCTGCTTCATCATCAGTTGAAATTCTAGGCACTAGTCAGTATATCATGTGTGCCCTTATTAGGTGCAAGTTAGATGAATTTGCTATGAAAGCATTGATATCCTGATGCCGCACTGTATCTGCAGATCACTGAAAACACTCCTGTTTGGTTCACCATCATGGGCAGGCCTGTTCCCAGCAGTGGCTTTAATATATGTGAACTAGCTTTAATCTTAAAATCAGGATGTTTAACGTGAGCCTTTCAGATCTATAACCTCAGTCATCAAATTTGAGGTATGAAACCCATTTTTTCTCTCTAAAAGATCACTTGAAAATTCAAGTCAATCTCTGTACAGCCTCTGGGGACCATCAGCCAGTGAGACTAGGATAGTCTGGGTGCTGTCCAAGCTAAAAAGGAGAACAAAACAAAGATCTCTAACTGATACCTCCTTTGTTTTGGTTTAATATGTTTACTAACTCACCCCTAAGATGGTCACAGTGAAAAAAATGTTTAAAAGTATTTCTAGTACTGGAGGAGTTATTTGAACATTAGGTTAGTGACTGTAGGTTTGGAAGGATGCCGGCACCAGGACTTCCTAGGGAAAATGTCAGTAAAATCTGGATATAACAGACCCAGTGTGCATTGTTTTCTTTTGTTTGGCTTGGGGATTTTTACAAATCAGGAACAAAATCTTCTGAACACATCCTCAGCCAGTATAAAGAATTAAAGAAATTACCAATAATTAACTCCATAAATTCTTTTATTTCCCTCTTGATTGGATTTGGGTATCTAGAAGGAAGTCAGTATGATGTGAATTAAATGGTTCTTGTTCTCATCAATGACCAAAATGTATTACTTAGAAATTAAATATTTTGCATAAATATTATTGCTGTTACTGTGGAGAAGGAAGAAAACACTTGTAAAAAGTGAAGTTTATTATTTGAAGACAAGAAGGAAGCTTTGGGCATATAGAAATCTGAACTTTTTTAATGTTTGTATTTTTTTCCTAATCTTTTCATTAGCATTTCTCTCAGTTTCTAGGCAATCAAGAAGGATTAGAATTTTTAAAAATTAATTCCTCTTTCTGTTGAAATAGTGGTTGAGTGTGTAGTAATACTTAACACTGTATTCCTAGTCCAATTTTTCAGCAATCATATTATCTGTGAAGCAAAAGTTGTGTATGGGAAGAACAAAATTGTATTTTAAAAGCAAAGTGGTATGCAGTCATACACTTTCATAACTCCAGCAGAACCCTTTAGTTTCAGTTTGTACTTGCTTTTTTTATTGTAAAGTTTGTCACCCCACTGCAGAATCTGTAGTGCTTAACTTGTCTCCAAACACATTAATATCTTTTTGTGTTGTGGCTTTCCTTCCTTCAGTCTTTCCTATCCTCTAGCTACAGGGTATATGTTATCAAAAATCCTAAGGCTTGGAGTTATACTGTGCCTTAGATGTGGAAAATAATCAAATATTAACCTGTTAGTGTCATGATGAACAGCTTCCAATTTCAAAACTGAAGCAGAATCAGAATGATTTAAAACAAAAATAAACAAAAATGCCTGTCACTAACATAGTTCTCATGATCAATGTGCAATCTCTTGGAACAGACTACACAATTTTGGTTTTTGCAGGGTCTCTCATCTCAGTTTTATTGAAATATAATTATCGATTTCATATTTTTACTGTGTGTCTTGCCATTTAGTGGTGTATACTTTTGTCTTTTTAATCTGGCTAGTTCCAGTGGCCAATTTTGAGCAGATTTTGTTTTGAAAATGTTCATGAAGAGCAGCTTATTTTTCAAATATCACCTGATGTTCACATTATACTATGCTTGAGAAGAACAAAATAAAGGTTAAGGATTAATTATTCTTAGAAATGAAACAAAAGCTTGGTCTTAAGTAGCTATTCTGAGAAAAGAGAGCTAGCTCTTAAAAAATCAAGCAGAAGGTATGAACAAAAATTATAAAAAAAAAAAAAAAAAGACCAAAACAGATCGCACCTAGAGTTTGCAAGTAGAATCACTTTCTAGAAATCTTTCATTATCTGGGGTATCTTTTTTAAAGTACTGATCCACAGCATTAGATGACTGTTTAGAGCTGAGGACTTCTATCAGAAAATAACTGTAACACTCTGCATTCCTGAATGCTACCACAGTATTTGAATATAATAGTTATTTCCTTTTTTGACATAATCTACTCATTTCAGAATTATTTTCTGTTTTATATACATATAGGGGATTTCTCCCAAAGCAGTAGCATCTCAGTGTAAAATGAAAGAAGAAAAAAATCCCAGAAGCTTCACCTTTGTCTGCTGGAAGGTCATACTCATTTTTTGCTTTGTAGCAAAAGAAAATGAAATCAATCTGGTAAATATCTATAGGCAGCCATCAAAAAGAAAAGTGGCTCCTCTGTTCTAAGAGAAAAGGGAAGTAAATCTAAGTCTGACAAAGTTGTCACTAGCCAGAACCTGCCAGTCCTGCTTATTTTTAAATCAAACAGCCAGTGGTAATGAGGTGATGCGAGTCTCAGGAAGCAGAATCAAACAGCAGAAGTTACATCTTAGGAAACATTCTCAGTTATCCTGGTGGTCTATAAGGGTGCAGAAAAGCAGACCTTTCTGTTTTCAAGACCTTGAAAAGTTTATCTCTTACTGTGAGTAAAAATCTTTGTCAGTTCCTATTGAAGTCATGGAAGGATTCATGCTGTTTACAGTAGGAAACAGCCTGCCCATGAGAAGGGTAAATATCCTGGGTGAGTCTTTCACAAGTACTCACCAGAGGCATACCTGTTATCACAGTCAAATTGATGAACATCCTGAAAATCTCTTTTGGTTTTTCTCAGACCTTTTTACTAAAGCCAAAATGTTTTTAATGTCTCTAATTCCATGCCTCCTTAAAAATCTGGGTTTTTTGGAACTATGAATATTTACATGTCAACTTTCTTCTACCTGTGTGAAATAAAAATTGTCTTTTTTCATAACTGTTTATGAAAAATAATAGTTAATAATAATATTAAATCAGTGTAAAAATCTGGATAAATATTACAGTATTATATTCATTACAGTATTTGAAAAAAACCATAGAACAAATAATAAATTTTAAAAAGCAAATTTGAAGGAAAAAAAAGTCCAGTTAGTCTGTTTAATTTCTACAAATGAAAATAACTTACATCAGTGTCTGCCCAAGACTACTGCACAGCGTGTTTTACAAATATTGCACACGTTTCTTAATCAATGGGTATTTGCTACACTGGGCTCACTTCAAGTCACCTTCATTTGCACTGAAGTGATATTCCTCATGGGATCAGTCCCTCTGAGCAAGGGCACACTCAGATGTACATTAAGCTGATCATGCCATGCTTATGTGATCTATTTTCATAGTATGTTTGCTGTGATTACTCTCCTGATTTGAACTGAGTTGTAGTAGACAGAGCAGCAAAAGCCTCCAAGGAGTTGTCTAGACACCTGAAGCAATAACTGGAAGGCAAGGGCACGTGAGCTTTTATTTACTGAAAGATGCTGTTTAAAGATTTTTGAGAAAAGCAGTTTTTAAAACCCTGAGAGTTAATATTCCAGAAAGTGAGACAGCTTGGAGGCTTGATTCTGGCCCCACTTGCACGCGATATAACTGTGAATTAAATGGAGTTATGTTATTGAAAAAGATAGGTTTAAGATCATAATCAGGGAAAAGTCATACGAAAACAAGTGAAGTATTTTTTCTTAAATTTCCAGATTTCTAGATTAGCATTAAAGAACACATGAATAATTTGAGAACTTCTTTCAAGATTTGAGATTGTTTAATCCTTTGTTTATGTAATTTTTGTACAGTTAATTAGTTTGTAGTTAAATAAAACATTATCTCATAACCATTGAAATGTAACCTATCTTTTCCTGGAGCACAATCATTTGATATAAAAAAGAAAAGAGCTTAAAAAACCCGGCAATAAAATCAGAGGAATCCCTTCTTGTTCAGGACTTTTTACTCTTGGTGATATGTCCTCTTTGAAATGATTTTCCTTTACTATCTGCACTTAAGCATAAAAATAGCTTCTCCTTAGAAGGGTTAAAATATTTTTGTTAAAATCTCAGTATTAAAATCCCAGTCTAATTACTGCTACAAAATTAATTACAAAGGGGAGCTGAACATTGACCTCATACAGAGGGGTAAATAAAGCCAAACAATAATTTCTCCCTTTTTTTCTTAAGCAAAGTCTAATCAAAATACTTTAGAGTGTTTAAACACATTCCAGAAGGAATCAGTACCATGGAGACAGACCAGGCTGCACTTTTTGCCTTCCACAGGATTTATCTTCCTTGAGAGCAGCCCAATATACATGACATCGATGTTCAACCAGGGATGTTGCCTATAGGGTGTGCTTTGGAAATATAACTAAATACAGCATGAATGCCACTCAAATTAAATATTGTTGTTAAAAATTATGGACAACTTTCATAGTGGTCTTACACGAGTCAAAACCACTTCAAAATGAGCAAACAAGTTAGTCATTTCATTATTTTCTCCCTCCCCACTGAAAGTTGGTGGCTCGATGTGAATATTTTAAATAGTGCTTTAGACTTGCACCTCCTTGCTGAAGTGTAATAGAATACTCAACCATGATTAGTACATAGTAATGAAAAAGATTTTTTTTGGTGAGTTCAAGAAAAAGGAACAAATTAAAGTATATATCAAACAGGAGAATGTTAAAAGGACAGTTATATCAGATGAAATGTAGTGTCTGCCAGCATAGTTTAGTATTCATACCTTGCTGAGATGTCAGTAGTTGGAAGGAGAAAAACTCATCAGCTTTCAGAACATGTGTGAGTAGGGTTGTTCAGGTGAATAAGATTTGATTCAAAATCTTCCAGGTGACAAAGATGACCTTTGCACTCCCTGGAAATCACAACAGTTTTGTGGGAAATAATAAGTCGTTCAAGAAATTGTGTACTTGAGGAACTGATCCCAGTTTTATTTATACCATTAATACAAAGCCCAACGTTTTGACTTGATAGAATTAGTCCTGCCTGACATAAATGGGGCCCAGCCCAAGATTGTCTGTTACCTATAAGATGAGGATAAATAAGTCAGGCTGTGAACACAATACAGGATTTCAGTACATCCCTCAAATAATAAAGCTATAATCGATGTCTACAGCAAAGGAAGTTTTCTCCAATTTTTCAGCCTGAAAAACTTTTTGACGATCTCAACCCATGTCCTGGTTAGATAATCATGAATGAAAAATTTTACTTTTGTGCAGAAGAATATAGCAAGTTCAAAAAAAATGGAATAAAGGGGCACATGCTAAGTAGTGCATGTTAGAAATAATCTCTGGGCAACCCATCAGACCTAATGAGGCAAGGAAGAATAGATTCAAAGAGTAAACCCTACTTTTTTCTTTTTTTTTAACTGATGTTGGAATTTATAAGCAGAGTTCCATTACCTTGTGTTGATCCTATTTGTCAGTGTGAGCAGTAACTGAACTGTTCATATTTGCATACATATCACCAAAAATTTGGATGGGGATTGCTCTCTAGTGAGATTTTCACACCCAAGCTAGATGTCAAATGGGCCTTGAAGAGGTAATTGAAAGGAGGTAGTTAAATGAGGTGTCTAAACTACTCAGAGAACAGTAAAGTGAGGTAAAGTAAAAATTTGGATAATGAAGGAAGAAGTTTAGACATAGAAGTAGCAGATGTTATTGCTTCTGCATGATGAACAAGTCTCTGCCTTTCAGATCTGTGTTTATAAACAGCCTTTGGGAGCTAGATATTCAAGGCACACTGACTATCTAAGACATCAAAGCTATAACCCTTCTTTTTCCCTCTCACATGTAAGATTTATGCCTATATTGACCCACTCACTGTTACCTTTTGCTGCTACCTCACCATGTCCTCAATTCCTAGTTTGGGAATATATAAGACATGCAGGTATACTTTGAGTATGCTTTCAGGACCCTGGTTTGGAGGAATGTGTATCTAAACTTAACCTAACTGTCTCATCTCACAAATTTTAAATGGATTTTATCTTGAACTAGGGGCCTAATCAGCTTGCTAGTGGGGGGTTAACATCAATTCTTTTAAAACTTTGGTCTAAATCTTAATGATATTTTCTGGTGGAATTGTCCAAAATTGGCTTTGAATCTTTATTTCATGATGCTGTTCAAGACTCAATGGATTTTCTTGGTTTAAAGGCATGAGGAGATGTCAGCATCTGATAGTTTCTCATCAGTGATACTGAAGAATTTATCTCATGCTAGTATAGATACTTTTGGCGTTGAGCCAAGGAACATTTATGCATAAAGATCTTATGTTTAACCCACAAATATCTCATACAGAATCAGTTTATTTAATTCAGATTATTTCACCTCTCTGCTTTTTAAATGCATTTTATATTCTCTTGCCAATTGCACCTTAAAATTACTTAAACATTGACATTTTGATGATTTCTTTTAACTATGGACTTTTCCGTGGCATTTTTCAACTACTTGGAGTCTCATTTTTCCCCACAGCACACTTGCAAGTTTGGGTAGAGTATTTATTATTCTGATTCTTTTTGCCATGAACAGTCTCAAATGAGGGCAAGGAGGGAGCAAGTGACCTTCCCGAGGTCATCTGCAGAGATTTATATCCACCAGCATCTAATATTCCCACTTCACTGCTTTTTCAGAACACTACCTTTCTATTCCTCAAAAAGTTATTCCACAGTTTATTAAAACTTCTATTTTGGAGGAGACCGTTCATTTAACTCATAGCTCACCTTTTCACTTGAGGCTTTACCTATGTATATTACATAAAAATAACAAGAATGATGATGGTAATGTGTGTGATGTAATGAGCAAGCACATTAAGAGATCTGATGCCAAGGCAAATGTAATGAAAGAGTTAAAGTAGTTCAACTGCTCCACTTAACGAAGCTAGTATTTTAATGGTCCCAACAAGGATTAGAAGTTAACACCTCATTAAGATGAATGGGGGATATAGTTTGCACCTTTACTGTTGCTTCTATGCTGTGTGGCTTGCATGCTCCTACTGTTTCTGGAGGGCAGGCTTAAAGAGTACAAGAGTGCATCATTAATTTATATAGGGAAGTCTCTTTATAAAAGAAATGACTAGTAACTGTATTTTTAATGAAACTCTGATTCTGCAGAAAACCTTTTGCCAGTGTAAAGACCAAAACATCAAGGGATTAATGATCTTTTTGTACCCACATTTTTCCACTGTTAGGTTTCACAGCATAAGAGAAATATTGTTATTCAAAATACTTATTCTATACAGGTGCAGTCCTGTGAAAGTGCACTCAGTGAGACCTAAGCCCTTCCCGTATAAGGAGGAAAACCAAGTGTTTCCTCATGGCCGTATTTGCATTCAGTTTAAAATGAGAAAAGTTCTAAAGCCCACCTAGAGGCAGAATCACAGTCGTGCTTTTAATAATAATAAAATCTAGTGCAAATGGGCTTGATTCCTATCCCTTTACCTCCTGCATAGCCGCACACACACCCACACACACCCACCCCCTCCCACCCCCACCCCGCTAAACCTGTTGCATATAGAAAAATTATTTTCCTTCAGTGGACCTTACAGGTGATTTTCCAAGGAGGATGGCATCATGATGCAAATTAAGCTGCTGGAGGAAAGCAGAGAATGGTCTGATAATTTGCCAATATTTGTCAAACAACATAGTAGCAGGCACTCCTGGGTGCCAACATAGTGTGTTTGCATGACACCTCACTGCCTCTGTTTTCATTCGCTTGAAACCACAGAGGTTTGAGATAAAGTAGGTACAGAGAATTCCAGGTGAGTCATGATTGCTCTGAAATAAGGGCATAAGAACATAAGAATAAACTGTGTCTTAGTGTCTTAGTACACATACATACAAATGTGTGCACAAACATGCAGACATATTCTGGCATTTTCAATCACAGTGAGCATGGTTTTACTTATTAACATTATTGAATTGCAATAAGTAGTGAAAACAGTGGGAACATTATCTATATAAATGTTTATACTTCCCCCTATAATTTTAGGTGTCTTTTCAATGGAGTTACAGATGTTCATGTAACATCTAAATGGAGAGACCTTTTAAATAACAATGCCCTCATGTTTACAGAAACAGAACTGGATCTGAAGTAATACAGTATGCCATAAAGCAAATATTTAAGAGCTCACAGCACCCTTTTCCATTCAAAAGACGATTCAAATTCCCATAGATGCAGTAAATTCTATAACAATCTGAGACCAACAGGATACAGGCAGCAGTGATTAATGCAAATTGCTAGCCAAGGTTTAGAAAGGGATTAGTGATTTTAGAGATCCAACTTTGAAAAAATGTCTGATAAAAGATTGATTTTCAGAAGAGGAACAGTCTCATCTTCTTGTGAATTGGATCCCTTTAAATTATCTCTGCTTTGGTACCCCACAAAGAACACACTTAAAATTGCCAGTTACTCCTGGAACACTTGCCCAGAATTTAGCAATGCTATTATCCATACGATATGTATTTTATTTTCTGATTTCTTAAAAATCCATTTCCCTAGCTCCCTTCTTTTTTAATGCATTGTACTTTGAATCACGAATTTCTCCATGTTGACTAACAGATACAATCAGTAGGCAGTATTTTAATCTAGACGTAATTCCTAAGCATCCAAGGAAGACATTTCCAACGTAAAGTGCTTGAAACCTACAAGACATTTATTTATTTACATGTAGGTTCAGTAAGCACTATATCAGACTACTCATTTTCCAAAACAGCTGCAAGCTTGATATGTTTCTAGGTAACTTAAGGGTAGATTTCTTGTTTAGGTACACTGCTCTGAGCTGAAAAATTTTGTGACTTTCTCACATCCAGGAATGAGTTAACAGTATACATGAAAATAGTTAGATTGTTTCTAAATAATCTAAATGTGTATTTAAGTAAAAAAAAGTTTCATAATATTTTAACTCTATGCTATTAGGAATTTTGAAACAACTAATTACTGCTGGTATGCAAATTTAGTGAAACCCAATTAAATAGATATCAGATATATGGATAAGTCTGCCAGGGAAGACATGTACTTTGTATCAGTTGGTACACATCCTGTATTTGTTATGAAACCTGTTTAAACAAATAAGTGATAAAAGACTAAACGAGTCAATGAAAAAAAATCCCCTAAGTACTATGTTGTGAACTGTATGCTATTAGATGTCTCCACGGGTAAATACGTGGCCTGCTCTGCTGTAATGGACAAGCTCCCTCTTAAGTAAATACTGTATCTTCTAAAAGAACAGATCTAATAAAGGTGTAGATTTTCTATATATCAAGGAAATATATTTTAAAGCTGCTTTTATGGTTTCACAACAAAGCCAAATGACATTCAGCTGTCAAAACAGTAACGGTATTTGCATACAATTTTTTTTTCATCTGGTAAAATACTGTATGAATGGAATAGGGAAAACCAAACTGATTATGTCCAAGCTTGTGATTGTAAAATCTCTGCTACCAAAGATATTTTAACTAGACTCGATTGATCTACAGCAAAGCTTTGTCAACTAAAGCTTTTTTTCTTAAATTGATTCTCCATCTTGTCTTCTCATTCTTTCGGCAGCACACAGCAGGAAGCTCTGTCTACATACAGAAAACAGGATCTTGCTGTAGGCATGGGTATAAAACAAAAAGACAGTGATTAAAGAAAAAAACAGACTGCTGTTAGTATTTGATCTTAAAATTATTGATCTTGTCAATCAGTTACAGACACAGAGTGTCCATTTAAATCTGTAATAACTATTAATGTTACCACAAAAATGCTGACCGCTTGAAAAAAACCAAAGAAATCTATATCATAACGCAGTGGAATGCTTATTTGGCTGTATAGCTATTTGTAGTATGTGACAGTAAGTCTAATGTCCCACTTGACTGGGATCGTATCTCTAAAATTTCTTTTAAAATTAGTATATGAGTATATGGTTCACATGATAAATGTAGATTTTTGAAAATTCTGTTAATTAAGAATTTTTGATTCTTTGACTGCCAAAAACCACTAATATTTTTCATCATGCATATGTTAATATCTTTTTTTTCCTAAAACTGACACAAATTCAAGCATTCCATTAGGATACTCTCACAATTCCACCGAGCACCTCAGTTGCTGGTTATATTAAAAGAAAAAAAAAAAAAACAACAAATTGATCTTTTGGAAAAATAAAACCCCAACACACCAAGGAACTTCAATAATTTTCCTTATATGTTTTAACTTACAATAAAATGTCAATCACTAAAGCTTATCACATTAAGATGGGTCGGGTACTTTCAAGGGCAGAAAATGCTGCACACAAAGACCCACAGAGAACCAGCTGACAAATATTTAGCAGAAATGTTCATGTAACTTCTCTCTAGCTCTATAAAGAGGGGAAGGCATTTACTAACAATTTGATAATGTTTCTGGGACAGGAAAAAGTCACAAACAGCATGGACAGTTGAATCTAATCTGTAACTAGTAAAAATATATAGAACTGTTCATTTACATAACAGACAAGTAGGAATTTATTGTAGTTTTGTGCCAGCCAAAGGGTTTGTAGAAAGCCTTTGCCCATCTCCAAATATATGTGTAAATTAAATTTTATAAAATGCATTTTAAATGTAGTTCATTGATTTTCTGAATTTATCATAAGCCTCTAGTTCATATTTTGGTGCCAGTCTAGAGTGTCACATGGTTTTGAAACCAACAGAGGCTCATACTAAAGGGTTTTTCTTTGTTTGAATTACTTTATTGGTTGAGTGGAAGGATTAAAGACAGGCTAAGAAGTCATTATGATGATGTAATAAAACACACATTGGTTGTTCCTTCACTTTAAAATCTGCTTTTTAAGCACATTCTTCTGTTAAAAGCCAGAATGAAACATCATTAAGCATCTGGACATAACAATAACTATTTAATTTTTTTGTTCATTTGTTTTGCTTTTAATTTAGTCAACACTGAAGTAAGAAAATAAAAGAATTCAATATTTCATGCAGAAATTATTCTGAATTGCCCACCTTTCCTTATTGTAGATAGAATATAGCTCTCTCAATTACTTTTAAAGTGACAGTTGGATAGAAAAATGCAATAACTTCACAAGTCTATTTTTTGTGATTGCATGTGAGACTTGGTTCAGATAAAAAAATAAAATCCTCCAGCATGGTTTTTCGTGCTTTTATATTATGTATTAAGTGTTGAGCTTTCAATGTATGAGAAGATACATGTGGAACTCTAGAATAATAATAAAAAAAAGCTTAAATAATATATCAATAAAAAAAAAGAATAAAAGAATACACATCATATTATGCCATGGAACCTGAAAATGCTTGTTTTCCTGCAATGGGAAAAATTAATGTGAAACCTTTTCCCCTTGCTCCCAAAGAGAGACATTTTTGTTTCTTTGTATTTTTGACTAAGTATTTTTTTTCTAATCAGGAAGGAACCTCTCAATGCTGGAACCCACTTCATAACACTGGAGAAAAATATACAAAAATTTCTTTCACATTCTTGTCAGTTAAATTATTTATCAAGTGATCATGCTTTCTTTGTGCTTTTCTTTTAAGACAGTAGGACTTCACCCTTCACTCCTGCAGTATTCTCCAAGCACTTGAAATAACTCTTCCTTTGAATTACTGATTATTGGCATTGAAGAATTTCTCTGCTCTTCTCCAGGACTTTGAAGCATGTCAGGAATTAACATCAGGGTTTGGCATGGAGGAACTCTGCCTGTGTGGGAGGCTAGGGCTCTGTCCTTCCTAAAAGGAGTAAAAGAGTGTATGCGGCTGTGCCCCACCAGTGCTGGGACTTCTACCCAGCCACTCTGTGCCCAGGAGAAAGTGTCTTGTGCAGATATGGGGAGATATTCACAAGAAAGCCCAAAGGAGACATGTACCTGTCCTCCCACCTGAGGTTAAACCTTGTCTGTCCTGGAAGCTGGCCATACACTGGCCGCACATGCCACTGCGGCTGAAGAGCAAAGGCTTTCATCTGGAGCCAGAGCTGCTTCTTGAGGGGAGCTTGGAAACTCAAACAGGGCAGTCAAGGCCCCAATGAAGTTTATAGTTTCCTACACAGTGAAAATTGCTATTATTTCTGGTGTGGAGACCTTTTTGCTTCAACAACCCTATAGACTTGTAAAGTTGTATCCCATGTCTCAGGCTAGACTGTGTATCAAGGCCAGGAAATGCAGAATGTGAGCAGGGTGAAAAATCGTCTCTCCCTCCCCATTTCAACCCATATGAAATGCTGATTACTTGCTGATTAATATCACCGGCAAGAATACAAAAACAAATACTATGTCTTCCTCTGCTAGTGTTACTCCCACCCTTTCCTAGTCCAATACTTTTAGGATTCATTTTCAGTACAAAGTACTCCACTAAGTTTTTTTGTCTGAACAAAAGAAGGAAAACAGTACATAGCATCACACTCTTTGTGAGGATTTCTCTTTTACACATATACATTCTCCAAATTTTCTCCTTCCACTTTAACCTGCTTTGCTGATTTTAAATAGGCTTCATTCTTATTTCACAAGATCTGAAAATTTCAAGCCTGGTTTATCACCGGGTATAAAAACTGATATATATATTAGATTTTCAGAAGTGCATCTTAATGAGACTTTAAAGCAGATTTTCAGATTAGCCAAATTCCATTCTGATCTGACACAGACTTAATTTTGGTCTCTGATGTGCAGACATGTATCACTATTTATCTTGTCAAGTCCTCTGTTGTTCATGCACATATTTGTGCATCTGGGATCGAGCGTGAGCAGCCTGGACCAGAAGATAGCAGTAAAAATATTTAATACCTTGCAAAATGATTCTAACATAAAAAATTGTCAGTAGTTGAAAAAAAGAGAGCTATAAGTATAGGTTTCCAATAAGACAGGGTTTTTTTGATCCTTATTTATATATTCTCATCAGGTACATGGAAAACCGAGGACTGTTTTGACACAGATAACTCTGAAAGAAATGTACAGTTTGAAAAGTAAGACCACCATGAGAACCCTCTACTAGTTATGAAGTATTTTTGTATCAGTCAGACCTCAGAAGCTAGCCACTGTCATTGTGAAGCTGTGGGTAAGAGTCTGGCTGCTTCCTTGTTTACAGAGCTTTGTTCACCTCCTCATGAATTCTTCCATGAGGGGCAAGGTGAACCTCTGTCCTGATGCCAGATATCAGAGAAGATGTGAGTGTTTTGGAGGTGAACCTCATCATTTCTCTGTCTCACCCACCAACTTATACCAACTCATGGTCAGCAAAAGGCACGTAGCAGCAGAAAGCAAACACTCCCACACACAATTCTCTGTCCATCGTATGGGAGACATATAATAGTGTAGGGCTTCCAGTAGCATTGTGGCCACATTTAACTCTCCCATTTCATTACCTGCTCTGAAATTTCCTCCACTGGGAAATGTAGGAGGGTTTTTTGGGGTTTGGGGTTTTTTTGGGGGGGTTTTTTGGGTTTTTTTTTTTGATTCTTTAGATTCAGTAACCTCCAAGTTTTGGTTCTTAAAGTCATTGGTCAGTCCACACACACAAGTCTTCATATTCTGTCTTTGAATCACCCAGCCATCATTTGATCCCTAGATAAGAATCCGCAATGCTGCTAATTACTTCTATTGAAAATTAGTACAGCTGAGACACAGCCCACCGATCCAGAATCGTGTCCTCTGCGACTGCAGTCAGAACTTGATTTCCATGACAAGCTCTCTTGGCTCTCCAGAAGATGATGGCTGCCCTCTAGTGACAAAGATGTTTCTGCTGACACATCGCAGTAGATGCAAACTTGTTAACAAATACTGTCTTGTAGATCAATATATAACAAGAGGTTTGGATCTAAGAAAGATAAAGAATCTTGTGATCATGGGCAAAAGCACTGGGCTTGGAGGCACTAGAGAAAGAAGCATCCCAGGTTGAACAGACAAGCCGTCCTCAGTTGCAACAATGTTTTAAAGTAAATTTTTGATTCAGCAGAAGATCCCTGTTGGCTTTTTTTAAATTTCAGACATTTCTATTATCAGCAGAATAACCTATCATTATTATAACAAGGCCAGAATAAAAGCTCTGCTTTGCATAAATCTTCACTTTCTGCGAAAAGCATCCAATTCCCATGCACTCAGGGACACAAAAGATATTTTTTGCAATATTTTGTGTGTATGTGTGTGTACACCTGTGGGTTGTAACAGTCATGTTTTCATAATTTCCTAGGTGAAATCACAAGTTGAATTGAAGGGCCAGTTACGGGGTTTATTTTTAGAATAGTGAAGACAGTAGCAAATGCTGGAAACATTACTAGAAATCATGAAGTTCTATACTGAGAACGAGTAAAGAACTATAGCAAATGTTTGCATCAGTATGTTGTTCCATGTTAACTGTGAGATAGACCATAGGCTCTAATGATGTGATTCTTAGCAAATACATTAAAGAATATTCTGCATAAAGTCTGATTCTAATTGCTCTTGGAGAAGCTAAAATCTCATCTATAGGAAAACCATGGAGAAATATTATCACATTTCTGGATGGTGATGCATCTCAGAATAAGAGATTTGGGGATAAAAATGCAAGTTTACTTCTCTGTCCTGCTGTCTGTGAGAATGTAACTTTATGTTTCTGCTATGCTATGCATCTCATTTCCTTCATTAGTATTTTCATTTCTAGACCTTTTTTAACCTTTTATTCTTGTTTTTCAGTTTCAGTTGTGTGCTTCTTAGGATCTGAAAACTTGGTTTCCTTAACTGATGCTCTAAAATCTCTGATGTCGAGAGAATACTGCCATGTCACCTATGTTACACTCACTTATCCACACTAAATATTTACATCTTTCCAGTTCAGCAAGTTCATTCCTCTGTGGCATCATTCTTCTTGTGATTCTACTACAAAGAGTGACATCATGGATTTTTAAAATCTGTAAAACCTTCCATCCCAAATTTGCTCCTGAAGTCCAAATCTGCAATTCATCTCATACATCAAAAGTAATGAAGTCTTTCTTGTGGATAGGACAAACACAAACAGGAAATCATATTGACTCTCATTCAGGAATAATTGCTGTTTAGGAAAGCCATTAAGCCTGTGCATAATTCACATTGTAATGTCATATTGCCAAAGAATATAGCCTTTTATAATGAAGGTAGTAATCTTTCCATCCAAATTAAATAATATGACATAGTGACTCTGCCAGATTTACTGGCCTTAGTTAGGAAAATGCATAGGGAAAACATGTCCTTGGAGACAAAAGCATTTACTATATGCTGAAGAGTTCCATTGACTTCAGTGGGATTTAAACAAATTAGAAATGTCTTCCAAATGTTAGACATTTCCTGAAATAATGCTCAAAAGAGGATAATCATTAACCCTTTTCCTCTCTCCTGGTGTATGTATTTTTTCTCCATATTTACTAGAGAATTTAAGTTTTTCAGATGTTTTACTACTGAAAAGTTTTTTCAGCACAGCAAGATTTCTGAGGAGTTTCTACATTTGACAAAACCACAATACTGAATTATTTAATTATGAATATAGGTTTTCCATACTGTATGACATCATGCTCAGCATATAAAGGGAGCTGGCTGGGTAGGAGTCACATGATGGGCTGAGTAAATTTTATTGTTTATCACCCATTTTTATATATTCTAAGTATTGTTGTTGTCATTTTCCTCTTCCTTTACTGTCCCAGTCAACTGTCTTATCCCAACTGACAAGTTTTATCTTTGTCTTCTGTTTCTCCTCCTCATCCCACCACGGTGGAAAGACTGACTGAGAAGCCATGTGGTGCTCTGCTGTCAGTTGGGGTTAAACCATGACAGAGATCTATAAAGGTGAAAGTTTCTCTAGCCGTGAATAAAACACCTCGTTTCTTGGTACCCACTTGCTAGATCTCATTGTTTTACTCCACGCTTATTAAAACCTGTTGATTTATCCAAAAGATGGAAGTAGTTTTTCCTTGTTATTCACAAGATTTGATGACTAGTACAGAACATCATTAGCTATATTATTATCATCCCCTTTAACATTAAACTGTGAAAAAAATATATTCACAAAGAGGCTGAAGTAACCATTTCAGCATAGCATGCTGAAAGAAACAGTTGCTTCCCATTTTTAGGCCATGATCAGTTGTCATGGCCTTTCCAATGGCTTTTTTTAGGCAATGGATCTCCAAACTATCCCCCATTCTATGATTCTATGATTCATCAGTGTCAAAATGTTTCACTTTTGGTGAACATCTGTAGAAAGTGGAGAGGAGTGGATGGAACATCACTCTGGCATGTCTAAAACAAGGAAATAGCAAGAAAAGGGGAGAGGACCACTGTACTGATGAGAAGGAATGTGACAATAATACCACAACATCTAGCATCCCCACATCCCCTGCAGTAATTCCATGCACATTCAATGGACATTTTGATATAGTGCCATTTTCTTGATCTCACTTTCTTTCCATGCATAGTGAAAGCAGATCTTGAAATCCTAGAAATTACTATAAAACAGCTCTTGTTAGGTTTTGCCAAGGGACTGTTGCTTAGTTTGTACCACAACTGGAATTGTAACCCAGCTGATCTCTAGGTGCTACAGAGATACGAATGTTTAATCATGATGAGCAGCATTGAAAACATAGTATTTTGAAATATTGGGTGTTTTGTATATAGACTGTCTTTCTAATGGAGTGTCTAATTTTCGTTCTGTGTCTTGGACCTTGATTTTACAGGGTTGTGGGTTTTTTATTGAATAAAGTAATTTTCCAGTAATTTCTTCTGATGTTGTCATCACCATCAGCTAGTAACACCTGGTTGAATGTGTAACATAACATTTCTTGCAACCAAGTAAGCCAATCTACAGCAACATTTATCCATAGAGCTGCCTTGGATCCCAGAGATTTTATTTTAGACAAATCCTGCCCTTTCAGAAGTGTCTCATAAAGTCTACTGATGGATCATATCTTTTGTATTGACCTGTTTATCTTAGCACTTCAGCAAGCAGGGAGACTTTGCTGACATCAGCATGTACACTTATGTCTTGTTCCATACTGGAAAGCCACTTGGAAGAATTTAACATTGAAAAAACAGTAGATGAGTCTTTGAAGAGTGCAACCACAAGAATGGTGCCAGTAGTACAGAGGAGCTAATATTAAAAATTTCTGTGGAGGAAAAAGTAGAGATAGAGAAATTGGAGCTACTCAGCTTGGAGAAGGGCAAAGAAGATCAATGTGTTTATTATCAATAAATCAATTTGCTAATCCAGGTGGAATTCTGCAGCTGTAGGATATAGAGGGTAAAAGGAGGTGAGTGGGTTGATTTTTAAATTTTTTTTTAATAAGAGGAAATTGATATCCTAATCAAATATCAGATGGGAAATGATGAGTAGAGAAGAGAATCTACATAATGTATGGTTCTAAATTGGTTTCCTAAAATACTCTTGTTAATGATGAAGGAGCTCATTCTAAATTAGTGTATATTGGCATCGTTTAATATAACTGCCATAACTTAACTTGCACCAGCTGGGAAATCGGCTTAGTACATCCAAAGATAACACTAGGGTAGAATTGCCCATTTTCCCCAGCGATACTTGTTCCATACGGATAAAAAATGTATACAGGTTTTAAGTAAAATCAAGCACATAGTGAGGATAGTTTGGAATGGCAGGCAGGTCTCATGAAGCTTTGCTTAGCCAGGGCTAGAAAAAAAGCCTCTCTCTCTCTCTCTGTTCAAGAACAGAGATTCCTCACTAGTAGGATATCTCTAAGCTGTAGCAGCTGAAAACCTCACATTACCATGAACTAATGAATGCCCAGTTCAACATATCATGATGCTCCTATTGCTATATTGTCTAAAGTAACCAACCCAGACACATTGTATACATGCTTTTGAATCATTTGGGCTTAATAAGGCTCCCTAGGCAAAAGAGTTTACAGCACAGTTTTTACATTTTGCAGAAACCATTTTGCAAAATGCCACAAGAATAATCATTACTTACATGCCACATTCTTTGTGTTCTATATATAACTCAAACATTGTTATTAGTTTAATAAAACATCATGTTTATTAAAGATGCAAGTTTATGATTAATGTGGAACTCATTGCATATACACAATAAAATAAAAAATATCAAAACCTTTAAAGAATCTTTATAGAAGCTCTCATTTTTTCATCATGAAGGTTCCCAGACTTGAACATAAATAGTTAGATTGGTTTTGATAATATGTAGGGTAGTGGAATAAGGACAGGAGAAATGAACAGACTCCTTCTTGGTTATATAGAAAAACAAATAAAAATATGTCTAGATACTAGAAAAATAAAGTAAACCAGCAGATGTGATTGATATAGTGTCTTCAATTTTCTGTTTTTCTCAAATTAACTATTAATTCTTAAGGAAACCTTTTAAACATTCTGATATGACTGGAGTTATTTGTGATTATATCTGTTCAAAAACTTCTGAGGACTAAAAAGCCAGTTGATGCACTTGGCAATTTAAAGTTGTTTTCCAAACTGGTTAGTTCAATCCATGTTCATGTATAATTTGTGTAAATAAACTGCCTTGCATCTGCCACAGGAATTACATTTTTAGAGGGTCTCCCTCTTCAGCTGTCATCCTCCAAGTATCTACTGTACAGTACGCTTGTGAAAGAATGAATTTTTAATCTAGCAAAGGATAAACCAGACAATTTTACATTGTGGGAAAAAGCAACAAAATGGCTTGTCAGATCCATTTCTTGAAATGTACAGTTGTGTAGCAGATCTGGAAAAATATAATACTTATTTTACTACAATTCAACCTACAAAGTGTGGGGGTTTTTGGAGGTTTTTTTAGAAGTAGTTTCTCTATTGTAATTACTAAGTTCGTGTTTTTATCTTTTTCACATTTTGAGCTAAATAGATGGCAGATAAATTGGAAATCATCAGCGCTAAACAATCATTCTTCTTATTAAGGGACTATCTTAAATACAATTACAGTTTAAAAGGAAAAGAAAAAAATAAGGTTGTACATTCCCATCATCCCAGTTAAAAAGCCAAATAAGTGGATCATTTGAACTGATAATCTGCAAAATATATTTGCATTCAGTTATATGATGTAAACTAAAAGCTGAATCCAGGTCTTCATCAAGTGTGCAGAAATTCTATCAAGGTCCTGCTTTCTCTTGCATAAAAATAGTTGCTTTTAACACATCTCAGCATTGTTTAAAATGGAAGACAGTCTGGTTTTTTCTTCCCTTTTTTTTAATTTCAAGGTGAAATTATTATTCATAAAAGATTTAGATGGTTATTACAGGAAACTTAATATGTCCCCATAATAAATGTATGACAGTCAGTATATTGCACCTCCCTATGGATTGGCAGGGCACAAACAATACCTAGTTCCCAAGATACCTTGACTTCCCACAAGTAGAGGTAGTAAAAGTGAACCTTTGTCCTGGTTCAGGCTAGGACAGAGTTAATTTCCCCAAGAAGCCCACACAGGTGAGCTGAGCTGGCCAAGGGTGTTTTTCATACCACCTGGTATCATGATCCCATAAAAGGGGCTGGGCAGGGAGGGGTGGCTCCTGGATGTTCTGAATGTGGGCTGAGTGTCTGATTGTTCTTGGGCTGGTAAAGTTCTTTGTGTTGTCACTGTTTGTGCATTCTGTCATGAGTTCTGTTGTTGTTTCCCTCTCCCTCTGCTGCCTCCTTAGTAAACTGTCCTTATCCCAACCCTGTGGTTTGCCTTTGTCTGCTCATTCTCCTTCCCATCCCCCTGGGGGAAGGCTGAGTGAACTGTGGTGGAACCACAACATCCTTTCAGATTGGATACTCTTGATCAGATCAAGTACCTCTGCATTATCAAAAGTTGTGTCTGCCTGTTTTTCAGTGTCATTCTGATATCTTTTTTTTGTTCCAAATAATTGAAGATAGCAATTTACATTAATTTGCCTCTTTTCTGGGGCAGGACTTGTTTTTATACATTTGTGGGGGAAGAACAGAAGGATGGAATTCTTATAAATGATCTCATGGCTACAGTGGAAAAGAAATAGCTTTTTACATAGGCTAGATTTTGACCATAGTGGTAGAAGGTCTAAAACTTGCAATTTAAAAGTTGTGGCCTTGAGCCAAGTTCTCAGATACTAGGAATTGTTACTGATATCAGCAAAGTTATGATAATTTATATTGACTAAGGATCTATTTTCTTAAAATTACTGGGAAGTAAAGTGTTATACTTAAAATGTAGATCATTTGCCACTGATTGATATGGGCAAAACCAGATAGAGAGTCATTTCTTGAGTGAAGTCACAATGCAGAACACCAAAGGAAGTTGTGGATGGCTTGAATAGATGACTGATATTGCTGCTAATAGGGAACCTGAAGTCTTAATTGGCTTGCTGTAAACATTGCAAACATGTTTGTATGCTTCCATTCACTTTGTGTTCTGTGTATTAGATAGATGGTATTCACACTGATAGCTGCAATTTAATTATAAGAAGTCTGTTCCTTATTCAATTTCAGCTGTGTCATCCCATTATGTTGTCTATGAAGCATTGCAAGGTTCAATACAGCATGTATCATGATGTCAGAGAGATAATGCCACGCAATGGCTCAATTTTGGTTGTAAGGATTTTCATCCAGATTGGAATCAATGTTGTAAATGCTTATTAAATCCACACATTCTGGATAACTGAAACAAAGTGAAATATTTGAGGAAGCACATTATTTTTTATTACAAAGAACAATTGCTGTGACTAGTAAAATCACTCACCAATGGTGAATCCATCAATATGAATAAACATATCAAACCTCACAGGACAGAGGACCCTGCCCACAGGCTGTCTTCTGAGTCTTAATGAATTCACAGTATGAACAAATTGATTCAGCCATTCCAGTTACTCAATTTACTACAGCTGCCAAACAAGTGACTGGAGCAATACTCCAGGCTGTAGCGTGCAGGTTTGCTTCCTCCTCATTTACTACTAGGGATTGTCCACAGACTTTAAAAATGCCATTGCATGTTCTCTTATGTGCTTTTCTGGAATGCACTTTCCAAGCAACAAAATCCACTTGAATGAGGACCATAATTATCACTTTCTCAAGGGTTGGCTAAAGTATAAGGCACTTGTACACTGCTTTGTGCGAGTGGACTTTTCCAAAGGATAGTAAAGAAAAAGGGTGATAGGATGATGTAAAAGTCTGTGAAACAGCTTTGACAATAGGACTTGTCCAAATATTTCTCTGTCTTATATGGTTCTGAAAACTTTCTGGAGTAAAGCATTTGAAAAGGAAGAAATTAAGCACATACGCATGAGTGTACTTACTTAAGGAAAACAATGCTCCTGACTGGAACCTCAGAAGGAATGTGCGGATTCTAGGATGGGAAGCAATACAGAAGATATTGGGGTGAATGCTCTAAGTATGAGGTAGATTAGAAACTTCTGACTTATAGAAAATAAATCTGTAATCCAGCTGGGGTTTGCAGGAAGCTGTAAATATCTGAAACAAGCTTATGAGTAGCATCAGCATCATTGGATGGGAAGGTGCAGCAAGTCTTAGGTGAAATATAACAAAGAGGGTCAAGTAAGACATGAATAAGCACTAAAATATTTTTTTACCTGATTATTCTGGATTAGTATTACTGATAATCTTTACTGCTGATTTCATAGCTAAAAAACTGTATGAAACACTATTGACTAGTTGATCATAAGACTGTTTTTTAACAAATGATCTTTAACCCACCCTTCAGTTTGATAGCCTACCATCCCTACAACTTTACAGAAGGAAAAAAACACAACAAAAAAGCAAATCTTAAACCCCACATTTTTATAAATGTCCCCTCAAGGTCTCAAGAGTATTTACTACTCTCCATTCACCTCTCCATAGTGGCATGTAATTAAACAGTGCTTCTGACTTTCAGTATCATATTGAATTTAGAAAAGAAATCTTTTAGTAAAATGAAGATTGTTCATGCTGCGAGTTTTAGGGACCCTAATTTCAATGAAATGCTGTATAAAATGTGGATATTAGATGAGCAGGATAAAACAACTGAGGAATCCTGCTATTTGGGAAATTACTTTTTTTATGTTAAATGGGGGAAAATGGCAAACCTAATAAAGTAAAAGGGAAGGGGACTATCAATGAGTCCCTTTAAGGCAGCCTGCCAGGCAAGCTTGGCTAGATTTCCACAGTACTACCTTCAGATTTTATTAAATTAAAATAAAACTTGTCATCTTAGGTTTCACTGGCACAGTTTTTTACTTAGTTCCAGCATCAGCCTTGCACTTTCAGCCAGCATTAATATTTCACAGCGTAATATACATAGTTCTGTGACATTTTTTACATATCTGGCAAACAGTTACTGAAAAATATTCTGCTAAAGTTAAAAAAGCAGTGTTACTAACTATTTGATCATGTCAACTCCTTTTCACTGTTCTCCCTCAGGGACAAAAGTGTTTGGAAATGTAAATCAAAGAAATCAGAAATGGTAAAGTCCCATTAGGTCATCTAATCCAATCCTCTGGTAGCACATAACAGTTCTCCATAATACATTTTCCACAGTTTTGTTCTGTCTGGTTTCAGATACTTGGGAACACTGCTTGCTGACACTCTTTGAAAACTGGATGGGTAGAATTCAGACAGACCCAGCATCACCTCTAAAGCCACCTCTTCTCTCTTCTAATTTGTTCTGGCAGCCACAGCTTTATAGGGGCTCATGTAAGGACTGGGCATTGCCAAAATGGAAAGGAAAATGCCACAGCTGTGTGATCTCCCTCATGCTTCCCCTGGGATTTTCCTTATGAAGAAGGCTAAAGTAATGTAAACCAGAACTACTTCACATAGTGATGGGAGCAGCTTTATCTCCCTAGTCCTGCTGCTGCTGCCAGAGACTTCAGCCATGAATCTATCCTGGAGGACTCCTGTCTGGGCCCTGAGGTACGAAACCTCTTATTAGATGGATTTGACTATTAGTTACAATGCAGTCTGACACAGATCTTAAGAAAATGAAGACCCAACAGCTGCCAAAGATTTATATTATTCCTTCCCTCTCCCTCTGGAGACCTTGGACAGCCACTAGTAAGAACAGCAGCAGCAGAGGAACACAGGTGGCCTGGGGGAGCAGTATTTCACAAAGCATAGCAGTGAGTTAAGAGCCTTTCCCAGGGGAACATCAGAGACCTTCCAATTGTATTCCAGTAGTGTTAGCAGAAATTATTGGGCTACTGTCAAAGATCTGGAGAAAGCTCTTCCTCACATTTCTGTGCATTCAGAAAGTTAAAGACATGCCTGCTCTCTGAAGGACAGAGGACCATAGAGCCAAATTTGTGAGGACATAGAGAAAACTTTTCTCTCACATAAATCAAGGAAACAAGCAGCCTAGCAGATAGTGAAGCTTCAAGACCTGGAGATACTATTGCTATTGCTCTCTACTCCTAACATCTGTTTGGCTAATTGTTCTTGAATGTCAGTTGTTCACGAGACACACATTATGTACTTTGACTTCTGATGCAAAAGCACTTAGCAAGGGCATTTTCTGGTCAGCAATTACTTGCACTATTTTACACATTTTCCTTCCATTTAGCCAATAGGTATACTTCCACCAGTCACAGTGGGTATGTCTTTCATCCAAATTCCAAGATGATTTCTTACATTATTTGAGTAAAGTCCAAAGGAGAAGTAATTGTTCATATGCTCAAGCAAAATGCAATCACTCTCCTCTGTATATTTATTAGGTGGTAAAATTCAGAATGAAAGAATTTATGGGCATCTCTAGAGAAGTCCTTTTTAGAATCATTGCCTGACCCTGACCTGTTTTGCAGTGTCCAGAAGGACAGTTGTAGGATGAGCATGAAAATTTGTGCAAGGCCACAAGTCATGCTAGCATATGTTTTTCTAGCAGGTTTCAGAACCTGTTAGATTTCTTCTATCATCATTATTGTGCATTTGAGAGGAACTACGTCTCACAGGCTAAAGACTATTGTAGTTCACACTTGCACACTCTGGAACGTGAAGGTGAATCAAATCCTGAGGATGACCTCTGATAGAATAAATGTATTTACCACGTGTGTGTCTTTTGATGTCTTTTGAGCACCTTTTCCCCTGCAAATTGTGACTTCTAACATCATTATGTTTTTGATCTTAGTTGCTGATCCAGAACAAAGAGGACTGTTAATTGTGCTAGTGACAGGTATCTTGGGAATTTCAAGGGACTAGTTCACAGTCCTAAGGACCTTGGGTGTTGTCATAGAATCATAGAATTGTAGGGGTTGAAAGGGACCTCGAGAGATCATCGGGTCCAATCCCTTGCCAAAGCAGGCTCCCTAGGACGTATCACTCAGATAGGCGTCCAGACAGGTCTTGAATATCTCCAGTGAAGGACACTCCACCACCTCCCTGGGCAGCCTGTCCCAGGGCTCTCTCACCCTCACTGTGAAAAAGTTCTTCTGCATGTTGGTGCGGAACTTCCTATGCTCCAACTTGCAGCCATTGCCCCTTGTCCTGTCTCCACAGACCACTGAAAACAGGCTGACTGATTCCCCCTGCATCCCCTGCTTAAGATAATTATAGGCTTTAATTAGGTCCCCCCTTAGTCTTCTCTTCTCAAGGCTGATCAGTCCCAACTTACTCAGCCTTTCCTCATTGGGGAGATGCTCCAGGCCCTTAATCATCTTCGTAGCCCTTCTCTGGACTCTTTCCAGGAAATCCCTGTCCTTTTTATACCAAGGAGCCCAGAACTGGACACGATACTCCAGGTGGGGCCTGACCAGGGCAGAGTAGAGGGGGAGAATCACCTCCTTTGACCTGCTGGCTACACTCCTCTGGATGCACCCCAGGATCCCATTGGCTCTCTTAGCCACCGAGGCACACTGCTGGCTCATGGCCAAGCTGTCATCAGCCAGGACCCCCAGGTCCTTCTCCACAGAGCTCTTCTCCAGCAGGTCATCCCCCAGCCTGTACTGATACAAACAGTTGTTCCTTCCCAGGTGCGAGACCTTACACTTGCTTTTGTTGAACTTCAACCGGTTTCTCCCTGCCCAGCTCTCCAGCCTGTCCGGGTCTCGCTGGATGGCAGCGCAGTGTTCCTGTGTGAGAACACTGATGATACATTATCCCTCCTCCTTATTGGGAACTTCAACTTACCCGATGTCTCCTGGAAGTACAATACAGCAGGGAGGAAGCAGTCTAGCAGGTTCCTGGAGTATTTGGAAGACAACTTCCTGACCCAGCTGTTGAGTGAACCAACCAGGGAATGTGCCCTGCTGGACTTGTTTGTAAACAGATAATGCCTAGTGGGGGATGTGAAGGTTGGAGGACAACAATAGATAAGATTCCATGGGAGGCAGCCCTTGAGGGCAAAGGAGCCCAAGAGGGTTTGTTGGCTGTCCCAGTCTGTCAGAAGAGGAGTCAGCAAGGAAGAAAGCCAGCTTGGCTGAGTAGAGAGATCCAGGAAGATATTCAGGAAAAGAGGGAAAAATATGAGCTTTGGAAGAAGGGGCAGGTGTCTTGGGACGACTATAGGAATGTAGTGAGAACATGTAGGGAGAAAGTCAGAAGGGCTAAAGCTGAACTGGAACTCAGACTGGCCAGTTCTGTAAAAGATAATAAAAAGTCCTTCTATAGGTATATTGACAGTAAAAGGAGGGTCAAGGAGAATCTCCATCCCTTACTGGACACATTAGTGACAAGGGATGAGGATAAGGCTGAGGTCCTTAATTCCTTCTTTACCTCAGTCTTTGTAAAGTACTCAATACTCAGTAAAGATTGATACTCAGTACTCAATCTCAGTAAAGATTGATATTCCCTAAGTACTCATCCTCAGGAACCCACTGACAGGGAGGGAAAGAATAACAAAGTTCCCATGGTTCAGGAGGAAATGATTTGCGACCTACTTGGCCAGTTAGATACCCACAAGTCAATGGGGCCAGATGGGATTCCAAGGGTACTGAGAGAGCTGGCAGTTGTGCTTGCCAAACCCCTTTCCATGATCTACCAGCAATCCTGGCAGACTGGGGAAGTTCCACTCTACTGGAGGCTGGCAGATGTTACACCCATATATAAGAAGGGTCGGAAAGAGGATCAGAAGAACGACAGGCCTGTCAGTCTGGCCTCAGTCCCGGGGAAGATCATGGAAAGGGTCATCTTGGGTGCTATCATGCAGCACATGAGTGATGGCCAGGGGACCAGGCCTAGTCAGCATGGGTTTACAAAAGGTAGATCCTGTCAAACTAACCTGATCGCCTTCTATGACAAGGTGACCTAGTTAATGGATGAGAGAAAGGCTGTGGATGTGGTCTACCTGGACTTTAGTAAAGCCTTTGACCTGTTTTCTCACAGCATTCTGATTGAGAAACTGGCTGTCACTGGCCTAGACAGGTGGACCCTCAGTGGGGTTAAACACTGGCTGGATCGCCAGGACCAAAGGGTGGTGGTAAATGGAACAAAATCCCTCTGGAGGTCAGTCACAAGTGGGATCCCCCAGGGCTCAGCCTTGGGTCCTGTTTTGTTTAATATCTTTATCAATGACCTCGATGAAGGGATTGAATGCTCCCTCAGTAAGTTTGCAGATGATACTGAACTGGGAGGAAGTGTTGATCTGCCTGAGGGTAGGGGAGGCTTTTCAGAGGGATCTGAACAGACTGGACCGATGGGCTGAGACCAAAGGGATGAAGTTTAACAAGGCCAAGTGTAGAGTGCTGCACGTGGGACATAACAACCCCTTACAGTGCTAGAGGCTTGAGGGAGACTGGCTGGAGAGCTCTCAGGCAGAGAAGGACCTGGGGATGTTGGTTGCCTGCAGGCTAAATATGAGTCAGCAGTGTGCCCAGGTGGCCAGGAAGGCCAATGGCATCTTGGCTTATATCAAAAATAGTGTAGCCAGCAGGTCTAGGGAAGTGATTGTGCCCCTCTACTTGGCATTGGTGAGGCCACACCTCAAGTACTGTGTCCAGTTCTGGGCTCCTCACCATAAGAAGGACATTGAGATCCTTGAACGAGTCCAGAGAAGGCCAACCAGGCCGGGGAAGGGACTGGAGGGCAGCTGAGGGATCTGGGGATGCTTAGTCTGGAGAAGAGGAGGCTGAGGGAAGACTTTATCACCACCGACAACTACCTGAAGGGAGGTTGTGGAGGAGGGGGCGATGGTCTCTTCAGCCAGGTGACAGGTGATAGGACAAAGGGAAATGACAAGAAGATGTGCCAGGGAAAGTTTAGATTAGATGTTAGAAAAAAATTTTTACTGAAAGAGTTGTTGGGGCCTGGAACAGGCTGCCCAGGGAGGGGGTTGAGTCACCTTTTAAAAAAAGGGTAGATGAGGTACTTAAGGATATGGTTTAGCTTAGGACGGGAATGGTTGGACTTGATGATCTTTAAAGGTCTTTTCCAACCTTGTGATTCTGTGATTCAATGTTTCATTCCTGTGTACAGCTTCCTTTAACACCATAAATTCAGAATATCACCAAACATATAAATCAAGTTACATACAAAACAATATAGCAATTATCCTTATTCTACACATTTAGATATATGTAGATATACACTAGATAAGTATAATCAACATGTCACTAGTCAATGTACTGTGGAAAAAACATAGGCATTCTTTTTGATGTGTATGTGCTGCGTCTGTTACAAAAGAAGTTGATTTATCCAGGCACTTGAAAATACATGTGTTTTCGTTTTGTGGTAGAAACCCTATTTATTTCATTTCAGATTCACTGCAGAAACTTGACATGCAAATGAATAACTTAGCATTATTAGGGAGATTTTAAGATTCTCTAGCTGTGGAGGTTTGTGCAAATCATTTATGGTAACGTGGAAGAGACTTTTTCACCACTGAGAGTCTAAAATATGTTTTGGACTTCATTTATCAGAGTGATGTGAAATCTATGAAGTCTTGAATTTTGCAAACTATATCCTATAAGCAAATTTACACTGAGAAGTCTTTCAACTACCTATAACAGCTGACTCTGTCTCAGAATTTCTAAGCAAAGGCTACAGTTTTGGTCAGAGCTCATTTTTACTGTTCCTGTGGGGAAAACAGAATTCACAAAACTTAGCTCGCACAGATTTTCCCTCGTGCAAGAAATTCATGTAAAGAATGAGAAACAAGAAAGGTAAGCATATTATCATCCACTTATTTCACAATACCTTATTTTGAATTCCCATTGACTTCACCAATTAATTGCAGTTTTATTTTAGAATCAGGACTTCGAGCTGTAGGAATGCAAAATACAGTCCACTCCATGCAAAGTTTACTTTTTAAAAAAGTGTTCACATGAAAGCACTTTCAAAATACTAAGCTAAATGATGAGTAGAGGTGCCAAAACAGGTTGATAAATCCTTCGATCATCCTGTATCTTTTCCAGAAGTTTTCTAGTCATACTTGAAGTTCTTGCCTTTCAGTGCAATGTATATACCTTACTTTTTTTTTTTTCTGTGAACAGCACAATTAGCAGCTGCTTCTTAACAAGAAATGTTCAGTAGATCTTATTCTCATATATGAAGGCATTTCTAGAGAAAACTCATTTCCAGTGCATTTTAGGCTGGTGTGTGAGAAAGGAGGCATCTTAATATTTTCTAAGGAAACAAACTTCTATAATTTTCCTTCATTGTTTCAAAAATGATTGTATGAGCCACTGTATCTACCAACCTATTTTTTTTTGTTGGTTGCTTTGCTCAGTTTTGTAAAAAATGTGCCTTGAATTTTTGGTCCTTTTCCCATGCGTGGATCCTGCTTTTTATCATAATAGAGCTCACAAGGACTGCTGGTATTTTGCGGTAAGAGGTCTGAAGGATGGTTACTCAGTTTTCTGACTCTGAATGAATTCTAGGAAAAAACCTGTTGTTTCCTTGAGTCCAGCAGAAAAAAGGTTAAGTACTATGCAGACAGAAAGAATGCCCCTAGATTAAAAGAATCAGAATTTCTTTCTGAATTTGGAGTTTGGCCAAGCAAAATTAAAGATAAACAGAAGCAGGTTAAGATGTTTGTTCATTCTGTGCTAATAAACAAACTTCTCCAGGATTAAGTCTCTTCTGTCTAGATTATATCTGCTTGCTAATATATTATCAGTGAAGCCAAATGGAATGCAAATAATGTCTTGTTTATTCAGTTTTTAAAAGGCAAAAGGTAGGGCAGTCTCTATAACTTTTTTGCTTTGTTTCTTTAACAATGATTTCCTGATGACAAAAAGAGTACATAACTAATATCTCAAATTGTTTGGAGTGTAAATGTTCTTTCATTAAATCTCCTCATCTACCATGTTCAGAAGAAGGGAATTGGCCTCCACTGAAAAACCAAATACTGTAAATATACCAGCCCATAAGGAGGCTGGAATAGTAATGAGAATGTACTGTTGTCTCATGGCACTTCCTGCAGCATTTGATCACTTTAATTTAAAATTCATATATAAACCAGCATACTACAGGTTGCCTGCAAACCAATTACAAACTTTGGCTGAGTTTTCACTGTCTGCAAGGATGGAACTCATCTGTCTCGTGGTTCTCTGTTAACTTTAGCATATTTATGTGAGAATGTAAGACTCCACCTGTACAGTGTTAGGTTCTATGCTGCTTTATATTTCTCATATTTTTCTGAGTTTCTAAGTGAACATTAAATGGTAAGGCCTGATCCTGTGAAATCCATTCATGTCAGTGTGATGATCACACTGATTTGATTCCCTAAGGCAGGACGCCTACTGAAACGTTCTATTACTTTAGAATATGCCTATTGCTTCTGTTTGGGATGACCTAAAAGAATGACTGCCAGAGAAAAAGAAGCAATTTTCCAGTTTTCTTCTTGCAAATGAGTGTCTTTTCAGTAGGTAAGCAGAAATGTAAAATAACACCAATTTTTCTTCTAATTTACTAGTCAATCTTGTTCAGTTTGGGGAACATTCATTTAGTACATACCATTTAAGACAAAGCAAATCTATGTTTGTCGTGCTCCCTTCACACTGTTACATTTTTATTGATTGCATAGTGACAATTAAATTATTGTGCTTTAAGCCACAGTAGGCACATTTATTTCCCCTTCTCCTTTTTCCTCTGCCTCTCTCTCTCTCTCTCTCTCTCTCTCTCTCCCCCCCAAACCCATATCTTCCCCCCTCCTTTTTCAATAGACTTCTTTGATTACTGCAGATATAGTCATTAGGCTGTTCTAAACATCTGCATTTCCTGGCCTGATTGAGTGCACGAATGTTCCCTGAAGAAAGCCATTTGAAGAAGCCGCAGTATTTTTCTGAACTTCAAAAATGCCAGTAAACCTTGATCATTTCACCTGTCCAGGATAAGAGTTAGAGGGCGTAAAATGCCTTATGAATTTATACAGAAGTTCTCCTCAAAACCTGTAAACAATACCTTAATATGTCTGTAGGTTCATGTAACTGCTCAAGGGCATCATCTAAAACTTGAAGTCAATGGGAACCTTTCAGCTGAATTCAGTGGACTTTGATTAGCATCACATGTACCAGATATATTGCCTAGATAGCTGCAGTTGAAAAGCCATCTTTAATACTTACTCCGCAGGTACTGTATTATTTAATGGAGAGCTATGCAGTGGCAATGAATTAACTCTGGTGAACTGAGTATGTGAATATGTAAAACAAAAGGCTTTATTGTTTGAGAGGTGCGAGTTTAAGACTCAAATGTGCAGCCTAAGTTAAGTATAGGAAAACTTGTGAACGACCTTCAAATTGCTACCTCCAGTCCCCTGCTGGTTTCTGCACTTAAAATATACAGTTTTCTTTGGTCTCTGTGAGCAGTCAGGGTGACTGGCTCTTTGCTCTAGACACTGGTCACACCCGAAATGGGCACTGCTTCACGTGTTTGACGGACAAACAGAGGATTTAACTTTTCAGGGCTGTCAGTCCAGTCACATTCCCAGTGATTATAAGTTCATAGTTTAAGATATCCTTCCTTTCTGTAGTCATAAAAAAATGCATAGAAGTGTTCTTCAAAGCCAAAGGTCTTTTCAAATTAAAAATGCTGCAGCTGTTTAAAACTCTTTTAAGTCATCATTCTGGATTTAGATGTTTCTAAGCCAACTAAAATGTGTCATTACAATAAACCTTTGACCTGTTACCACCTTTTAGGGAATGATAATAAAATTAGACAGAGTATCATCATTCTACATTCCGAACTCTCCAAAGGAACATGACAAAAATGTTTCTATGGTTTAGGGGTTTTTTTCCCACAGAATATTTATCTAGAAGGAAAAAGTATCAAGTAAAATAATCTTCAAGCCATTCAAATAATCCATTATATTTTTGCAGAGGTTAAGAGAGGTTGGATATATATAAATCATCCAAATCTTCTAAAAGCTATCAAATATTTTTCTTGTTGTTGTTTTCCAAGCAAAATGTTTCAGATAAATATGTTGCTTCAATTTTTTCTTTGAAACAAAAAAATGAAAAAAAAAGAGGTATTTTGTTGCGCTTCCTTTAAAGTTTCAGGCTTAACTTTTACAACCTCAGAAAGAAATGAACTCTTGGCATAAATAAATTAACAGATACTGTGACCTGTAGATTATTCAATGAATAAAGTACAACAGTGGGGTTTTTTTAAAAAAACCCACCCCTGTTCTTTTCCAACTGCATCATTTCTTTCTCCTTGCACAATAAAGGTGAACACTGCTGAGCCTATTTTCTTCTGTGAGACAAGATCATTGGTGTGGCAAAATGTTAAAATGCACTTGTTTTTACTACACATTAAAGGTTTCTCACTGAGCCTGAATGGACAATAATAACCCCATTGTCATGATCTTAGGTTCATTTTTCTCTTATGGAAATGAAACATAATTATACCTAAAGAGAGATCTGTTTCTGGGAGCTTAATTTCTTTTAGAATTTCACAGAGGCAGCAGCTCATAACTACCTTGGGTTAAGTGCTTTGAGATCCTAGGTAGAACTATAAACTTTCAGATCTGTAGAAGTATATTATTATCATATCAGCCACACAATCGAATATAAAAAAACCCTACAAATAAACACCAATGCCAATTAGGGAATGGAGGAAAGAGCAAAGCACTGTGCCTGTTCTTTCAGTGAGAAATAAAGCATGTGATTATTGTCCTACGAACTATGGTTTAGAGACAGTGGAGGACATTTGGTTCCTGGTGAAAAAGAATATAACATGACAGCTACTATTTTTAGTTCTGTTTAAGAATGTTAATTGAAATCTAAACTAGCAATAAGAACCCTAGGCTTTAACACACCAAGACAAATATAAGATGTAGTGTCAAAGTCTAACGGTTAGACCTTGCATAACATGCAGGAAGGGAAAGTGACAATGTGTAATTACTACTCCCAAGAGGAAAAGAAGAAAACCCAGTTCAATCTGTATTTCTGCAATGAACACTAAGAACAGGACTGAAAAAAATCTATTGTATCTTTGCTATTGAAGCAGATAATGCTTTATAATGCATGCATCTCTGGATTCACAGTGTAAAAATCAGAATAGGGCAGTATTATCCAGAAATCTTGTTATTCCTGGTTCTACCACCAGTGGTTTGAAACGTGAACTTCATTAAGCAGCTGTAGCCTTGATCCAGAGGAAAACTGGGATACTGAGAAAGTAGTTACCTGATCATAAATTAGAATAAAAGAAAACCCTTTCCAGACAGACATCAGGTGAGGAGAGAACTAAATCCAGGAGCTCACAGAGAAAGATGTAGGTGGTAGATGGGATAGAGATAATTTTCTTCACAGTGGCTATTGTGCTGGGTTTTTTTTAATTTTTGCTGAAAACGGGGTTGATAATTCATGAGTGTTTCCATTACTGCTGAGCAGTGCTAAGACCTTTGCTCCTTCTCACCCTACCCCACCAGTGGGTGAGCTGTGGGTCCAAGAGAAGTTGGGAGAGGACACAGCCAGGACAGCTCACACCAACTGGCCAAAGGGATATTCCATACCTTATAGTGTCATGCTCAGGAATAATACCCAAGAGGCTGCTACCGAGGGACTGGCTGAACATTGTTTGGTTGATGGTAATTTTTTTTTGTTTGCGTCTTTCTTGGGTTTTATTTCTCTCTCTTTGTTATTTTCCTTTTCATTAGAATATATTAACATGATTATGACTATTATTTTCCATTTTTAAAACTGTCTTTATCTCAACCCATTAATTTTCTGACTTCTACCTCATCCATCCCTCTGGCAAGAAATGAGCAGGCAGCTGTGTGCTGCTTAGTTTGTGTTTGGGGTTAAACCATGACACTTGCATATCTGGTCTCTTCTCTTTTTAGGTCTTAAAAAAAAAAACCCCACTAAAGCACAGTTGAGATTAGCAGCCATTCCAGTTGTTTAAATTGGCTAGTCTTTAAGAAAGGACTGCAAAACAAGTATGACTCTGTGGACCAGTAATGAATAGCATTTATCCAGGAAGCAGCAGTCTGGATTTCAGATTTTGTGTATATCATTTTATATACTAAAATATAAATTATCTTGTGTGCTGTAATTTCGTAGCTGGTATTTCATTTAGCACTTAGGATTTTATAAAGTCTTCACACCGTGTGTTTTTTAATGCCAAAAGCTTCCTTCCTGCCTCTGGCCATTAACATTGATGTTCACCAGGGACAAGCAGAGGACTCGAAGATTTGTTTCCGAATGAGGTTCGAGTAAACTAATAGTTGCAGACATTTAAGACTAGTGTTAAATTCTGTTGAAACCAGGATGAGGTCAAGGGAACCTGGAAAAAATTTTTCAACCTAACTAGTCTTCCACAAAAAGTTGAACATAAGATGTCTGTATTACTGTCCAGTGATTTATCACAAAGCAAATTAACATAAGAGCATTTTAAAGGAACTGCTCTAACTCACATTAAAAAACTTGATGGCCATTTCTCATTGAAGTCAATGACATCTTTTTATATATACAAATATTATATAAATATAAATATTTTTAAATTCAAGCAATACAATATTCAATATTTTAAACAAGAGCCAGAAACCTTACTTTAAATGGAATAATCTCAAAAACAGCTGACCATTTTAAGATGTTTTAATGCTGAGCTTTCCCAAGAAGCCTTAGATTCCAGTCAAGTGAAATCTGAAGTGAAGTTTGGGTTGTAGTCAGATTGATCCCCTGAGAAAAATTACTCAAGAAAACCACCATACAGATTACCAGTTTCTGAACTTCATTGACATTTTCAATTTAAGAGATATTTCAGATTATTAATATGTCACTGAATTAACAAAGTGGGATTTTATGAAGGATATATATAACTGGGTTGAATATCAGCACCTCAAATTTGTTGTTGCCTTGTAAAACTTCTGTATTTTCAGAGCTATAGTGCTACCCAGAAATTTCATAGTGCAAATCAATCACAGCAAATGGTAGGGGTTTTTTAAAAAATAATTTTCAAATATTAGAAAAAATATTTTTTACAGACAAAGTGAAGATGAAAAAGAGTGAGGATAATGGGTTTTTCTACAGATTATATTATATTATTTTATACCAGTGTTTTTCCTACATAGTAATACATATGCTAGGGAATAAAACCATGACTCAGATCTGTTCTGTTTCACCATACAGTTTCCTATTTCTGAAATACAAATCCCTTTCTTTCTTTAAAATTTAACTGTGCTGCATGTTCTCCTGTTTCTGCAAGGAGACAAAGAATAATACACTTGTTGCTCAGTGCTAGTCTCCTATTTCTTTTAACTCATGATGATGGATATTATCACAAAATTCAGGCATCAGGTTAGCTATCTGACTTCCTAAGTATGTATATATAAAAATATATACCCATGCAGCTGCATGAAATATTAAAAAGCGCATAAAGGCAAATATAATACAAATAAATGGTATTATATAGTAAATATGAGCTATTTTTATTGCATGCATACATTTCTGCTATTTCAGAAGTCATATTCTTTAAAAAGACATTGAATTATGTAATTCAGTAGTAGAATTTTCTGAATTACTATATTTAAAAATATTATAATTGGAACTGGGCAAAAGTGGTCATAATAATTGGAAGCACTGACATGCTAGTTTCTCGTGGTTTGTGGTGATTGTTATTTGTATTATGTTAGGACTGGAAGGCCCAAAATGGGAGCAGGCCTTCTTACACTAATAAGTAGTCATACAAATGAAAAGAGACAGTCCTTACCCTGAGAGGGACACAGTAAACACATAAGTTAGAAGGAAAAAGAGGTAACAGGGTAGGAAATTATTTGCCTAAGGGGATTGAAAATGGGAAGAGGAGAAATTCCAATGTTAACTCATGGCCTGTCCACATTATATATGTTATCCTGCCCTTCACAGCAACAATTCTTCTTTGAATAATGTGATTTTCCATATGCTTTTTAGTATGCCTGCCAGTGCAGATAGCATTTGTGGGTAGAAGTAAGCATGGAGTCAGCAGCTATCATAGGCTGGCTCAAGATCAGAAATTTTGTTTCACTCAAAATGTCAGGCATTTTACAGAGATATGAAACCAATGCAAAATATTGCAAGAGTACGCTGAAATTACCAGAAAACTTTGAGAGAGAGCACTTAAGGAAATTATGCGCAATTAAAGGATGAGAAGTATCAGGTGAGTATCTGTTTTGAAGCTGGCTACCCACCTGATTGAGGGCAGTAAGTAGAAGACTCTGGTCTTTGTCTGAGAGAGTAACCACTGATTGTGAGTAAAACAAGTGCTGGAGGAGAGACTGAAAGTGCTTTTTTGGCAGACTTAAGTCCCTGTTCTAAATCAGGCAGAGCAAAACCTGGAACATAATTGCCCCAGGGAAGCACTGTGTAGTTTACTGGATATTTTTTGTTCCAATGGTATTTTAACTATAAATTCCATCCTTTAGCCAACAGAAGCATCACCAAAATGTAGTATACTCATGAAAACTGTAGGATAATCTTTATTTTCTTATGCAGAAACCCCTCTTCATAAATCAGATCCTCTCAATGCATTTCTATGGAAGTTTATTTTTAGATAATTGTAGCTCTGTTTGGAATTCCCTAACACTAACCCACCGATGAGTTGACCAGCACAAGATTTTTTTTTCTCTTATCACTTATTCTGTGAGTGTACTTATATTAAAGACAATTAAAATGCTGTATTTCTGATCTCTTACTCTTTATGCTACAATGACTTATCCTTCCTCCAGTTTATGTGAGTTAGCTTTAAAATGAGAATGAAAAAAAACCTAATGCATAATCAGAAAGATGGCGCTTATGATAGTGGAGGTGTAGAAAAGCAAACCGATTCTTAAAGCACTGACAGAGACAGAGTGTATCCCACTTTAAACAAAGGTGAAAAGTTCAAGCATTTCCTGAAATGATGCAAAAAAGTATGTGTTTCAAATGAATGAGAAGTTTCTTATCCATTTGCACATTGCTTGGGTAACAACACTATTGTTGACGTGAAAGAAAGCTCAGATCTCTCCCTCCTCACACTGGAGGTCATGAGAACTCTTTTCTGAGTAAGTGCCAGTCACTGGTCACTCTAAAGGCTAATTTCTCCAAAAGTAATTCCATTAGTTTCAGAGCAACATATGCTAAAAATGTTTTTAAGTTCAAGAGCAAATTTTAAGGTTTTTTTTTCCCTAACTTTTAGTATTCCAATCCTGATCTCCTTATCAAGAGTTTTATTTATGCTAGGAAAATAGTATACGAAGAACGACAAAGCCCTTCTTTATAAAAATTGCAAGTATTAGTAAGATATAGGCAGTATATGTTAATAAATGACTATTTATGCTAGTTTTAGTTACATGCTTTTCTCTAACCAAACATAGAAAATAGATGCAGTTTCATTTTAGCATTTTTAATAATGATATAGGAGAGTGAAAATGAACAAATTATTTTAAGATAAAGCTAGTTGCTAAAAAAGACCAACAGGGTGGGCAATAAAAGCTCTTTAGACTTTTTAGGCAACTGTTTATTGTCTCCTCAGGAATATTATGATAACCCTGTACATTTGCACTGAATTTTATCACCCATAAGGGGAGCAAAAAGTGAGTCACATATTGCATAAACCGACTCACACCATTAAAAAGGCTGAAACAAACTCAAAATTGGGCAGGTCAAAGGGCCTTTATTAACCATAGACACACAATGCTTTCATTTTTAGATCATTCTCAATATCACAAAACTCCAAATGCTCTGACTTTTGTTGGGCTTGAATGACTGCACAATTACTTCAGTACTTACCTAATCTTATCTGAATGATCAGAAGTTCTCATGTCTACAAATGGAAATATCAAATGACAAGGACAGCCACTCAGGACAGGAACTCCCATGAGAACCAGGAAATGCATGAAATTAAAGGCTCAAGGATGACATAGTCCAATTTTGTTTCTTTTCTTTTTTTTTTTTAATGGGATTGGTGTGGGTCTAGGACAAGCATTCTCATTTGCTCTTCTGTTAACCTAAGTAATTTACCTATCTTGCTAAATGATTGTACTATAATCTTGTGTCATTTAGTGAAGAAGTATAGATGATTAAAAAAATAGAGAAATTTACTGGGATTATTTCATTACAGATTTAGAATTTTATCATACTTTGCCAGATTGATTTAATGATTTTTATACCTATCAGTTTAACCTCTCTCTAATATGTATCTTCTTTGCATCTGTGTTTGTTTCTGGACTTTCTTAATGCTTTTACTGTCCAAAAGGAAAGTTGATGCAACGCACTACACTCCACGTTTAACACAGCGAACAGCAAAGCTGCTGAAGCCATTTTCTGTAACTGCATACTCGCCATCATTTAAAAAATGGCACCTATTTGATCTGAATTGTTTCCCATTGATTTACAAAACAGGTATTTTATAAAGATAGGGTCTTCTGAAAGATCCATGGCAGCTTTCTCAAAATGGATATTTTAATCACTACAAGAGCCATTTTTTTTTTTTTTTTGCCTTTTCTGCTAAATAGATTTTGAGAGTTCTGTAGTCCCGAAATACTATAAACAAGAGGTTAACACAAGCAGACATCTTTGAAAAACTGACACTAGTTGACTTTCACTGGCACTGTTGCTTTAATACAGTATAACTCCTCAAAAGCTATAGTTGTAGCCAGAAATTACATAAAATACTTAATTGTACTATTACTAGGTAAATAAATGAAAACATACACAGAGACAATTGTTTGGTTTGTTGGTTTTTTTTTTTTTGGTCATGAGGTCTGTATTTGCACTTTTAAATCCCTAATACGATTGACAGGAATCACTGGAATTTGAAGAGCACCCAAACCTTCAGGAAACAGCCAGGTGTATCAAGTATCAACCTTAAATACTTTTCATTCTTCATCGGTCACTGAGTACTAAGTTCTGCCATATTCTGCTTATATAGTTTTAGACAGATTTCTATTGGACCTGATATGTGTGTGTGTACCTCATGTTTTTTATTCCATAAACTCACATCTTATAAATGTTTAGAAAAAGGTGATCGTTAGCTAATTCCATTTGCAAAATCCCAGAAGCAATGCATGAAATTGTCCCCCAGAACTCCCGTCCTCGTGTCTACCCAGGCTTTCTGTCAAGAAAAAAAAATAAAAATAAGATGACACAGAATGGGCTTTGTCTGGCCATAGGCATTTGACTTCATATGCCAGTCTCAAGCCTGCCTAATAGGCAAGCTGTTATATTCTAAACCAAGTCTTTTGAGGTTATAATAAATGCAGAATTATTTAGAAGACATTAGATGGTATCACAGTTGCTGGAAATAACACACCACTTTGGGATAAAATCCAGATTTAAACTAGTATCTACAGTACACATGTGTCACCATTATGTTGCAACTGCTCCATCTTGCAGTTTATTTGAGTGGCTGAGAGAACTAAGATATACTGTAGTAGTTATCTTTTAAAACATTAATATCAGAGAAGATTGTGTGCTTTGTTCTACAGGCATATGAGAGAGAGAGGGGAGGAATGTCTCTCTATTCTGTGGTCTATCTGGGCAGTTAGCAGAAAGCAGAGGGAGTGCAGGAGCACTCACTTCTGAAGCATTTAAGTGTTTATACTCTCCTAGTCGCCTGTGACCTGTCAGTATAATTAGATATGTCAATGTACAATAAAGGACATTAGAACCCACAGCGCCTGCTACCTCAACACGCAGGGTCCTTGAGTAATTTAATTCTTGGGATTTTTCCACATCAAAAGGTAGAGAATTCATTCTCTAAAAGAGAATGTTAATGGGACGGCTTTCTTGTTAGCTCTCCTCCTTCTCAGTAAATCCATACTTGTGGTACAAGATTGTTCTTAAAATGGATTATCAGGGGACCTAAAAAGTGATCCACTCAGGTAAATGATGGTGACACATTTGCTATCATTTTGAAGGGCATGCAAAAATCTCTTGTGGGGATAAGAACAGCTCAGCTTGTGAAATATGCAAGAGGGTTAAATATTTGGACTGTCTCTGTATTACTCTACATGCAAAGTGAGCAGTTTTCTGTTTGGGCACGTCAATACTGAAACTTTACCAGTTTCTTCAGCAATCTTTGAGCCTAGTCCTGGTGGACAGCTGAAGGGCAAAACTGTAGAAAACATCTTCTGATGAACCTTTATAAAATACATTTTTTTAAAGTGTTTCTGGTTTGAGATTTCATTTGTGGCGAATGGGCAAAAAAATCCAACTGCACTAATCTGTATGCACTCGAAGGAAAACATAATGATAATTCTGCTAATGTCAGCTTTCAGTAGTCGTCTTCTTTCCAAGAAAACTGAGGGGTCTTCCTCTCCACCAGGAGCTGTCTAATTATGTAAAGGAAAAGTGATTAACTGATTATGATGAATAAATTAATCTCTGAGGACTTGTATGTATTCAGACATTTCTAATTAGTATGGTTTTCATGAAGAAATTCAAGACAGTCCTCTGTTCCTATTAGTAACGATTAACAGAACAATAAGTAATTTTTGGCAGCTCCTTGCAAAATTATTAGAATTAACATGGGAGATCTGGATTAAGGATTTGTGAAAAAATTGTCACTGATTAATGATGTGAGACTGACAAGTACCACAGACCTCCCTGCAAAAGCACCCATATCTAATGATTTCAGTAAGCAACAATGGAGAAGGTAAAATACAGGGTTTTCTTGTCAACTGTGCCAGGAATGTTGTTTCCCTTTTCAAGTTCCTACTTTTTCTTAATGAGGATCATCAGTTACTGCACACAAGAACAGTATGAATCTGTTCCTACATCTCAAGGCATTTCAAAATGCTTTTTAACATGTTAACTACAAAATATTTTTGTGGGTCACTGTTTCTCTCCTCTTTGAGATATCCTTTACTGGAGATGCAAAAATGTTTCCTTCTTGATGACTGGGCTTTGTATGCAGCCGTTTCAAATAAAAATCAGTGTTTAACAACAGTAATTTGAATTTTGAATATTTGATCATGGTCACAAGGAAACAGGTCTGAGCAGACTAGGCAAGATAGCTGTGAGAGAGCTATGAAAAAACTCAGGTATAATTCCAGGATACATCAAGAAAGTAATTTCTACCAAACAAGTACATGCCTCTGCACAAAGCACTCATTCATAGTATTCTGAATGTATTCATAATATCAGTGAAGAAACACGAATTTAAACTAAAACAGGCATAAAGAAGATCTAATAGCTGCCGGGGGAAAAAGAGAACCCAGGAGAGGAGATTGATGGCATGTCTATCCAGTAAAATGAAATACAATGGAGGCAGTCTCTGTCTACCTCTAGCCAGGCTGATACTTTTACACATCATGACGCAGTTCCATCTGATGGTAATAACTTGGATTTTAGTAATATAGTACGGTATTTTATCTGAGCTAGGTAGCAAAAGGCTTCATTAACCTATGCAGAGCACTGTGTGCCTTCCCTGGTTCCAGTTGGGAAGCAGATGCAAACAGTATTGGCTCAGGGGATCCATGGTACCCTGCAAGCAATGTCCTGGTCCACGAGATCACAGCCAACTTTGCGAAAGGAATGGAGAATCAGTGCTGCAATTGCTCTGAATAAGGATACTAGAAAGGCAGATGGTAAGAAAGGAGCTATTTCTATTAAACAACCTTAGCAACAGAGACATAGGGAGATCTATAGCCGCCTCATTTTAGATCTGCTTTCTAACAGGAGTAGTAAAGGACAAATACCTATGTTTCAGAGGGAGTGTAATCCATTTACAAATCACATGAATTCCAGAAATGACAGGCTGCATAGGATGATTTGGGGAATTTCTTTTAAGTCCTTCACTGACCACATCGTATGTGCTTTTAATAAAAGACAGCCATAGGCAGAAATGTATATGTGCCTTGCTCAAACCTCAAACTAGGCCAAAATATACAGTGTATGCTAACCTTTTGCTGTCAGCTGTTGTCCCATGAATGTGTTTTGAGTAATAGGAATGTGTGAATGAATATCTGTGTTTCCTAATAAGCAAAACTACTGGTTTATAAGGAAGGATTTCCATTTTGTCGTGCATTGTCATGGAACTGGACAGGCAGTTCATAGCAAACACATAATTACAACATATTGCAGTTAATCTGAAACATTTTTAAGCTTCAAAACAGCACTAATCAGGTAACTTAATTGCCACAGAAGTGTTGGTCAACTCTAGTATAGAGAATCCTTCATGAATACCTGGGTGACATTCAGAATTATAGCAAAATTCATCACTGTGTTCTATACTTGTTTTGTGTTCTCTTTGTCTGCCTCTTTCTGTCTCATTTTGCCTTGGATGAAAAATGAGCAAATTGTGTCTATATATTTATTTATTTTAATAAACAATGAGTGAGAGAGTTGCGAACACCTAGTTTTCCTTATACATAACTTTCTTTGATTGCTTCCCACCTACACAAACAAAAGCTTTTTCTTTTAAAGGAGGTTGAACACAGTGTGGTGGAAGACAATGTTGTTAAAGCAAAAGACATGCAGAAATGTTAGCAAGTGTAAAAACATACCTACTCAAAGTTGCATCTCCTTTCCCCGCTCCCTGGAGTCAGCAGGACTGCAGTTAATCCCTCTATTTCCTCAATAATAGCCATTTTCACTGTAACCAACCATGATGTCACAAAGCAGGGATTATGACTTCAAGTGGGGAATAAACAGTAGGAGTAACTGGATTCTTCTAAAACAAAGACCTTGTTCTCATGCAAATATCTTTAGTTATGAAGAAGAAAACATCATATGCAATGGGATTTGTTTGTAATGAGATTATTTTTCAAAGTTTTCTGTGAGGCCGGAGCTGCTTTACAAAGCATAGTGGAATATTACAGCTCTGTAGTAGTGGGTGGCATTGTTTCAATATCCATTGCTGGAATTCCATAGTCCAGGCAGAAACTTGACTTGCACAAATGACTGGTGCTGAATAAGTGGTCAACATGAAGGGTCCCCTTATTTGGATATGAAATGCTTTTGTTCAGGGCCTTTCGTTTCAAGAATTTGTTATTTTCCAGAATATACTATTCTTTCTATTGAAATTGCTCATACATATTCTTACACTGAAGGTGATTGTGTGTGCTTGCGTGGGTATGTATATGTAAATGTTGGCAAAATTTGTATTCACTCATTTATAAATTTATTGAAGCAGGATGAAGTAGTGTTCTCATTTGCTGTCATTTTGCAGACACTTATTTTGCACTCAAATGCCTCAAAAATGTCTTCACTTGAAATCTACAAGGCTGGGAAGAATTCAGCTTGAAAACAATGTTCTAAGAGAAAAATAAAGATCTGAGTGTTTAAGCACACAGTGACAAAGCATCGTTATTGAGGAAATTGTAGTATTTCTCCAAATTAGGTTTGCTCCAAGTAGATATTTGTAAGTGCCCTGCTTTTAAATTTTTCTGTACAAGAGTGTTGTTCTTATTTAATTAAGACGTCTGGAAATCTATTTACTGCAAACTATACAACTCTCATTTGCACTGAGCAGACTCCTTTACCTTGCTCTGACCTACCTCCAATAGTTGTAAAGCACCCTTACCTTCTTTCAGCCGGGCATGAGGATCTTGAGCATAATGTAGCGTATCAGCAACTCAAGCTAAAACTGGCCAATCTCCCTTTTCCTTACAGATCATCTTAACAAAGTGAAAAGAAAAGCCCCTCAAACAAACAACTTTCAGTCCTTCCTAGCTTCAACACTGCATTCTGACCAGTTCTGCGGCTCAGGAAATGACATCCCCCATTGATTCCAACAAACATTGGGTGGGATGTTAAGACTGAAGCAAAATGCAAATAAATGCTGAGGTGATGTCTATAGCAGCCCTGAAAGTATAGAACAAGAGGCATCCTGCTCCTTTGCCATGTCTTCAGGAAGCTTACTGGGGAAGCAATGTGGGAAACAGTGGAGTTCTTTAGGATTCTGCTTTTATTTTACTTCGGTATACACAGAAGACCAAAAAAATGGGCAACAGCCCTTTCTGTCAAAGAGTGAGCTTAAACCTGTCCTTGCTATCATAACATATTTTTTGTCTCTGGCTTCAGTGGAATCTTGGACTCAATTTTTTCCCATTTCTTTTTTTTTCTGAGAATTTAACTGAAACCAAAAGCTCATAGTCAAAAAGTTTCATATTTTGAATGTGATCGAATAGTATGCAGACTGAATAGTTAAATATATCTGAGTGAGAAATGCTAAACTGCATCTCCACAGGATCCACTTCATATCACTGATTCAGGACTTTTTTACTATTTGGTTTTACAATAATAATAGAAACATATTTTAAGAATTATAATTAAACTATGTTTTCTTTCATCTAGCGAAAGCAGCTACATTATTGACAGAATAAACTGAGCATCTCTGTCAGTAATAAATATTATTAGGAATGCAGGAATACGAGGAGTCCGTTCAATGTTATTTTGAAACCCATAACGTTATATTCTTTCACAGGGAACTATCATTCCCAGTATATAAACTAGTCTGCAAAAATAGGTGTTCTATGCTTAATACCAACAAGATGTATCTTTGTCAGCATCAGTGAGGACAAGAGCAAACAGAGTGCTGACATTCCACTTCTTATCAGTTATTGAAAATAGACATTTTAATGGGTATGGCACTCAGCAGACCTCAAGACTTTCTTTTTATAGCTTTGAATTGCCACCCTATAATTCAGTACTATTAGCCTCCACCTCTTTCATTTTATCATCCACAGGTGAATACATTTGTTGAAAACATGATTTCTAGATGCTTTATGCAAGTTAAAACTGTCAAAAATACAAAGGAAGAGAGAAATATATGACAGTTATGCAAGTGAAAGGACATTTGTAAAAGTGATTTATACTTCCACTAAATAACAAAGAAGTCCTACCTAAAGGGCAAATCCTGCAGTCCTTAGTAAAATAAAGGCTTTGAATGTATTACACATTTTATCTAACTCCTAAAGCCCCAATTCAGCAAAGTGATTAAGCATATGCCTAAATTTAAATGTAATAATAGTCCCTGTATTCCTTGGGAGAACTTGTGATTAAGCAGCACATATCTTTAAATACTGTATTAAACCCAGACCTAGATGAAAGTATCAATTCTTACATTATTGGTGGTGTTTTGATACTTTTATTTTTAGGCAAGATTAGGTAAGATGAGCTCACTTTTGCTAACAATGAACAGCAACTAACCAGCTTAAGGCTGACAGCAGCCGAGTACTGGACCCACCAAAGGTTCTGCCTTCTGCAGTCTCTTCATGGGTTACTGTGGGATGATTATTATTACCAAAGAAATGGTTTGCTGTTCATTAAAATGAGAATGTGCAAGCCAGTAGCTTACGAAACAGCTCTCCTCAGACTTTGAATTTGGCTCAGGTGATCAGAGACAACGGTGATATAGTGGAAAGACCAAAATCAAACATCTATGTCATGTCAAGTATTCTGTGAAATTTAAACAAACATTGTTATCACATTGGAGCTCTTGATATTAGTATTGGTATTTCAGATTTATCTGTTCACAGCCACTACTAAACACAACGACTGCTCTGCCTACAGTCAAAATATCAGAAAAAAACAGCAAATGGTAAGAAAAATACATAAGGGAACCCATAAAGATGAAAAGGCTAAGCAGTGGTTCGGTTAGTTTAACTTCTAGATTTTAAGTGTATATGCTTATTCATACACACAAGTGCCCATACATATTTAAGCACACATTCTTCTTTTTTTAATAAAATACTTATTAAAGTTATCTTTGCACCACGATCCAAGCACTGAAAATGGTTTCTATAGCTGTGTTTTTCTAATGATTAGAAAATAACTTTAAAAAAGCATAATAAATGCTCCCAACAGGTAGCACATTATTGAAGTGTTTGTGACTTGATGCTCAACCAGTGAAGGTACAGTACAATGGGTTATTGATGGACACACATGTGGGAACCACAGGAGTGCCAAGAATACGCATTGTTATCAGCACTGCATAATATAATGCTGAATGAATTAACTGTGGTGATTGCTTAAAATGTACCTTTTTGTGTAATAGCCCTAATTATCAGCAAGCCTTTACAATGAGTGGATAATAGTTTTTAATTCCTTCAGCATTCATTGTAGTAACATTAATCATGATGAGCTCATTTGGTTTTAATGTGAATATAATATGTGATACCACAGGAATTCCATTGAAATTTAGCAGTATATAATGCCTGCTTACTACACAGGGTTATCATGAATTCCCTTCATACATGATGAACACTAGCTGGTACACAGCCTGGGGTATTGCTCGGTCCAGCTGTCTAGGGAAATATCTCACCAATGAAGTACAAGTCACCAACAAAGTAGTGTTGGTCCAAAATGAAACACAAGGCTTTCCAGAGCTCCTTTCTGCTGTGGCTAATCAGGGGCATTGATACTCTCAGGGGCATGATCTGAGGGAAACTGTAAGAGTTGTGACTCGATAAAATAAGCCAGCCCTCTACATATGTAGTCTGTGCATCTCTGCATTGATTTCCACTTGTAGCGCACCTATACAAAGATCCCGATTGGCAGGTGACCTGAGCCAGGAGATTTTAGTTAAGTTGGAATTACTAATTTACTGTACACCAGCCTAAATCATTTTCTAAGCCAGCATATCCATAAGGAGATTGATATTTCCCAAACGGAATTCTTTACCTATAGTTGGCTTGATACACTTTTTAAAAATTCTTTAATTCTGGGGGCTGCTAGAAACTAGCAATGACTGATTAATTGTTTTACTTGTTGTAAGTGGTGACTGATGTGTCCTTGTTCAAAATATTACACTTTATTACACTATATGCTTTTACATAGAAACCAAAAAAAAATTGGTGCCAAGTTCTTGCTTTCCCCACTGGAGGTATTTCTCTGGGGTACAACTGACTTCTGGGATTTGGGAAGAAGTAGTTATTCATTGTTGACCCATGCTGGTTGTACTAACTAGTTCACTTGGAAGGACTAACCTTTCCACTTGTACTCTTAAGGTATTACTCATTTCTTGTGGCTCTTGGAGACATAAACTTCCAGTTACAACTCAGTTGCACATAAACATGCAAACAGGCACAAATATAGACCTTGTGTGACTATAGAAAGCATTTGATATGATTATTTGTATGCACAGATTAAAAATAAGCTTGCATGAGCATTCAAGAAATTCAACTCAATTTTAGTGAATCCTAAGAGAACAGAAATTTAAAGCTCTATTTTTGAAAGTCATAAGTTAGACTCTGCAAAGTTTCTGAAGTAACAGTGCTGGCTCAGATTTTTCTGAACTGTGACAGTACAAACCGCTGACACATTTTTTTTTCTTTTAATTGTTTATTTTTCAAGCTGTTTCTGGTGAGTGGGCATCAAACCCGTGGTGCTGTGACAGTTTATTCTCAGGGAGGATGTGGTCCCTGATAGGTTTAGAGGCTCTACAAAAATCTATACAGGCATACTATTTACCCATTTATAAATGGCTTGTGTTAGCAGTAATGAATTTAGAGGTTTCTGCAACTGCTTTTTCCTGATGAGACACTTCTGCAATGTTTGCAAATACCTTGACACAAAAATTCAAGAAGTAAATCTATTTCTAAGCTTCCTTATCTTTTCTATTCTATCTTTTAAAGAATTTAGGAACAGGATTATCTCCATATTATACCTTGTACAAAGCTGAACACTTTATCGATGTTAAAAATGAAACTATCGAGGGGAAGCTAGCTGTTTAAGGGCTTTGCTGTTCTCTTTGCTTCTACTCATGAGAGCGAATGAAAGTTCATGCTCTTTTAGTGCTTTTCTAAGGAATTGTGTTATGTCAAGGTATGCAGCAGTTCCATAATGGAATTTCAAAAGAAAAGCGGAGCACTACATGTTTGATTAAATCTGCCAGATATTCAGGATTGACCTGGAGGATACAAGATACAGGTCAAGCATCTGCCACTCAGACCATTAAAAGTCCAAGCTGGATTGTGAACAGCACATATATAAGAAGGTATCTCCATAGCAGCACTAAGACTGTCTGAATTCTAAGACAATTCAGGCAAGAGAATGTTTAATCACAATAAAATACTCAGTTTTAATGTTATAATTGCCTTGAAAACAGAGTACGTTTTTGCTGTAAATCAGCCCTTAAACTTGTCCAATAGTTAGACATTTTTCACTCATATTACTGAGCATGAAGGTGCTATTGAAGAATGTTTCATTTCCCACATACCTTTGAAAATTTTGTTATTAAAACACAGCTGTATCTTTCAAAATAGAACTATACATTCAATTTATTTGGTGAGGGCATTCTATTGAATTTCAAAAAGTATTACAAAGTCTCTGTTAAATTCATTTTCTCATTCAGAGAATGAGAATTCATTACAGAGAGCGTATTGGCATTTAAGTAAAGCCATTACCACCACACCCCCTGTAATACTGGTAAAAAATTAGGCATTCTTACAGAAGAGAAGTATAATGCATACAATCATTTTAGCCCCTGATAAAGTAACTTTATTTTTTAAAACATGGAAAAATCTAGTGCTGTATCAGATTGTAGAATGCAGAATAAAATAAAAAATCTTGATGAAAATATAGTCTGGGAATAGGAAATAAAATTAGAGATGACATATTTTTATCAGCTATGAGGTCTTCTCCAGGCTGTAAGGAGGAAAAACCAGCTACTCTGTGTTAGCCATCATATCAGGCCTCTATTTGTTATGGAATTCAAAAATAATTGTCACCTTAGGGCTGCATGCAGCAATATGAATTAGATGTGGGTAGCTATGAACTCTGTTTTTTGGGGGAATTTGCAGCTTGTATAGCTTGTTGGCCAAAAGGAAGCTTATGGTGAAACAAATTCACATTTGAAAATTTTGCTTTTAAGCTCAATAAAATCTATCTTTAAAATAATTTTAAGAAATCTGGTGCAATTGCACCCCCTGGTAAGTGAACCACACTAACATTCAATTATTTTCAATTGAACTCCTGCTTAATTTAGCGCATGTTAAAACTAATCCATTTTTTTCCCAATTTTTTTCACCAACTGCGCTCAAATCAGGACTGTAGCTTTCAATTATGCCTGTCCAAGATTTGAGCTCTTCAGTCTTTTGAAAAGACTTACTGCTGAGTGCAAAATGTGAGATAAGTTACAAATGTTTAGACATGATGACAACTCACAGGTCTGATTGATTACTAAAAAAGGATAAATAGAAGGCGTATTTAAAGGGGTTTTTGGAGAGCAGCCTAAGGGTCTTTTAAGAAAGTTTTAAGCCATTTCTTAGTGAGGAAATCACCAAATTAACAAGATTCTTTTAGTACTTGAAGGAGAGCTGGAAAAGCCTATTTAAACAACTAGGTTAATGTTTTATGCTTTTTTAAAATTCATGATTCATACTGAAATGGCCAAATTTAGCTCTACAACTGACAGCAGCATGAGGATCACAAAGTTCTCTACTTCCAAATAAAAAAGATTCACTGAGGTTAAGAGGGACCAAGCGTAGTTTTACCCTTTGATCATGCCTAGTTTCAAATGGTTTCATTATTCATTCTCTTTATTTGGATGATATTTTATTGCACTTTAAAAGCAATCTTAACTGCTTTATATAAAGCAAGTTACAATTGGTATCTCACTGAAATTACCATCACATTTTAATATTTTTTTTAATAATCATGAACAAGGCATAAGTCCTCAAGTTCTGATCTTATTCTCATTGAAATCAATGATAAAATTACCAAGAACAAAAAAAGAGCAGGATCATGCATTATGAATTTGTGTCTCTAGATGTAACTCGTAGATAAAAACAAAATCACATTATATTTTCATCATCCTATATCTATCTCAGTCACTAAAATACACATTTTTAATTTCATACCTACTTATACTACCACTGGAATGGATCACCTGACCTTAGCTCACTGTCAGTCCGGCCCAGGCACATACCTAGGATGGCCAACAATAGGGCTTTATGGTCTTTTCATTATGAAATGCTGTTCTAGGCATGTAGTCACATTGCCTTATCACTGTGACAGTCTCTAAGGTATGAACTGTGATTCAACTAACTGGCTATTAAACTGCAATCTTTTCTCCTGTTGGTCTGTAACATAAACCTTTACCAATGTTGCGGTTTAACCCAAAAAAACAACCAACCAACAACCCAATGATGAGGCTGTTTCCAAGCAGCAAATCTGCCTCTCGGCTACCTTCCCAGTTATATACAGAGATTGAGGTATCTGGCAGGGAATATCCCTTTGGCCAGTCTGGGTCAGCTGTTCTGGCTGTGCTCTCACAGCTTCTTGTGCACCTGACCAGGTGTAAGAAGCTGAAAAGTCTTTGACGTAGTGTAGACGCTACTACTGTCCTGGTTCTGGCAGGCCAGAGTCAACCTCCCCAAGCAGTCCTCACAGGTGAGCTGAGTTAGCCTGGACTGTTTTCCACACCACCTGACATCACTTCCCCATAAAAGGGGCTGATTGGGGAGGGGTGTTCTTGGTGCCTTCAGGGCAGTCTAAGTGTGGCTGGGGTGGTTTGTGCAGCACTCTATAATCCTTGGGTCAGGGAGGTATTCTGTGTTGTCACTGGGTGTGACTGTAATTGGTGTTTATTGTTCTACTTCCAGGGTGCTTTGTCAGTTAACTTTCTTTATCACAACCCCTGGAGGCTCTTTCTCCTCTGGGAATGAGTGAGTGGTGTCTGGTGCTCACTTACTATTTGGCGCTAAGCCACCACATTGTGTTATCAATGTTATTTGCATATTAAATCCAAAGCACAGCACCATACTGCCATTAGAAAGAAAATTAATTCTTAAGTGAAATCAGGACAAAAAAATGAAATAATAATTTAAGAAAAGATGATGATTTTGCTGTGTTAGGTCAGTTGGAACTGTGTAAACATCCATGTTACCATTTCCATTACATGTAGTCATGGTAAATCCTTTCTTAAAACCCTATTCATTGGTAGAAATCTGTGGAGTATGGACTTCTGGTTTGGGAGCCAAATATTGAAATTTTGGAGAAATAAAATAGATTGATAAAGTTTTTGGAAGCTTTGAACAGAAAGGGGGAAAACCAAGCAAGTTTGGTAACTTGAATTTTTCTATTAATTCCAAAGCAAAATGCTTCACTTTTCTTTAGATTCTTCAGATTTTTTCATTGGTATCCATTTTTAAACAAAGAAATGACAGTATAAAACAAGTTTAAAATCTTCTGCTTTATAAATGTAAAACAAACCCTTTTGTTATTTTCTTGCCCTCCTGCACATTTTATTTGACAGAAAGAGCCTACTCAATTCAACCCAGAAATTCTGTGTTCCAGTAAGTACCATATTCAGAGGAAAGAAGTCACCTGTCTACAAAATGTTTGAATAAATTTTATTTAGTTGCTCTCTTGCAGGAACCACAACCCATAACTGTGATGAAAATCAGATCTCCTTTGCCCCTTCTGCCTGTTATCAAACTCTTGTCTCTTGTAAGTGAAATTTACTTTTTTATTCTTCCATTACCTCACATCATAGTGGAGTCTGAGGTCAGTACTAAGACTCCTAAATGTTATCGTAATACAAGCCATAAGAAGTAATACAAGATGATAATTTCTGTTTTCAAAATTGGAAGAGAAGTATTTTGTTAATATAGATGCAAGTTGCATGGTCATCAAGAGGGAAATTATTGAAGAACTCATTATACAAAGCTTTATAAGGAGCATATGCCTAGACTGAAATATAAAAAAAGCGAAGTCTTTATCTTTGTGCTGCTTTTATATAAAGGTAGAACTCTTCCAAACTATAATTTGGACAGTGGGTTGTAGGACACAGCTGACAATTTATAAATCAACAGAAGGCTGTTGATTATCCAAATTCTGTCTCTTTTAAAATATTTTCATATGTTCATTTTAATATGTATACAGAGTTGGGTTATTTTTTGTTTTCTTTGGGCTGTTTTTTGCTAAAATATGGTATTCAAAGTTAACTCTGCCAGGTTATGGATCTCAGGAAAATAATTTTCAATGGGCAGAACTTCACTCAATTTTTCTTCTTTTTGCACATAGTAAAGGAAATATAAACTACCTTAAGAGGGCACCTGAAGCTCCTTCATAGCCGTTAGTGACAGCTGGAACCAACACCTTGAAGTAAAAACTGTGATGGTGTCACAAAAGAAGTCTCAAAAAATTCCAAACAGTTGTCCAATGGCAAGTAAGCAGCACAATTTCTGTAAATGCTTTCCTAGTATTTTTAAGTGTCTTATTGAAAACCAGAGACAAAATCAAAAGAAAGAAGTTCTAAATTACTATGCAAATGAGTGAAACCTAATTAGTTCATGTTTATTTTTAGATAGCGTTTCAGTTTTCCCAGACAAAGTATAAAGAAGATTTTGAACTCACTCTGGGTTAAAAGGGAGTGCTATCCTGGTAACTCTGTTAGAGCTTTGACATTCACATATCTTTTTATAAATCTAGAGTACCAAATATACTTGCTTATCTTAGAATTGTAGAAATACCTGCCATTGACAGCAACCACTATGTAAACTCCACATTTTTTTCCTCATCACTGAATTTATTAACTGACTATGGTATGTTGCTTCACATGTAGTTGGAATATGCTTGGAAGAGTTACCAAGTTATTGTCACTTTCATTTAGGTGTAGAAGAATAATTTCTGTGATTTCTTTGGGGAATGGTTTCTTTTTTAAAAAGTGTATTGAGTCACAATGAATGTCAAATGCTTCAAAAAGTAAAAGACAGTGTTTAGTGAGAAACTTTCAGCCTTTCAGTTTCCAAGTACAGCAGTCAAAGGGAGACTTTTCTTCCACACTCTATCATTACCCCTTCAGCCCCTCTGACATTTTGACATATCATCATTTCCATGATCTCAAGCATGTATACATTGATTTTTCAATCACTCTCTATTAAACCCAACAAAAGAAATTTAATGATCCAATTGAATCAATCCAGGGGAAATAACTGCTTGTTTCAATGCTATTAAAAGATTCATGCTATTCTGAAAGTTTTCTTTTTTCTGTGCTTTTCTCAAATGAAATAAACAAAGTAACTTGCTCCCTCCAAAACAAAAAAAAATATATATATTTGAGGGGACACTGAAGGGCTTGCAAGCAGTGTAATCATCTGTAATCAAAGTGATTCGGTGCCAGGGAGGAGTGCTCAGATGATACTTGCTACCTCCTAAAAGGGCATTTGGGAGTTCCTTGTGTTAGGTCAGCTCAGCTGAGCTCTGATGCAGCTTCTTTGATGTTGTGTCCTTGTCAGTGCAGGAAGGAGGAAAGACCACAGCTTACCTTCTGAGAGGAGGTGCTACCTACTGCTGTATGGAGGACAACAATGCTTCTGAGAAACACAGCTGTGTTCTTTGTTTGATCTCTGCACTATGGCATGTACAGTTAAAATGCTTCTTGTGTGCTAACACAGGGAGAGTCACTTTGTAATGTAGCTCTCTGCTAATGATTTGTCATGCATTGCTTGTATATTGTTATGAGTTTATCTCTAAATGTGCTGCCTATTGGCATCTTCCCAAAAGATAAGAACTAGTATAAAATTAAAACTATTTGTACTTTATAAAGAAGTTAGAAAAGTTGTTACGTCAACTCTGCGGGGATGAAAGCCTAATATTCTGATTCTCATACTGGAAGATTACCAATGCTTGGGTTCCCACTGAAGATTTCCTCTTTTATCAGCAGAAACCTTTTTGGCTTAGTCATGTGTATTGGAACAGAGAGTTCTGGCATTTGGTGAAAACTTGATGAGCAGATGTAAGCGTTGGCAGAGCATTTCCGGGGAATACTGAGTGACTGATGGAAAATCTATGCTATTATCTCTTTAAGGGCAGAAATCTCAAGCCTTTTCTCTTCCTGTTCACTTGGGAAAGCAGCTCTACATAACATCTTTCCCTTATTAAGAAAGGATATGTCTATATAGAAAGAAAGCATTTAATCCTTGTTTGTGCCCAGTTAGGCAGGATGCAAAGCCACAGTTGCCCTGAATTCCTTTGTCAGATGAAAAGCCTGTGGGTATTTTTATACTGATTTTTTTTTTTTTTTTACCCCAGACATTATGTGTAGTTAAAATTCATCTTGCATAACGTCTGTACAAAATTACTGGCCTTCTGTAACTAGGTAGTCCCGCAGGGTTGTGAGATGAAACCCCAGGCACACACACAGAATATGGTTTGCTTTGTGTCATTTATTCTTCCTGCCACTGTTCTGGCTGCCAATGAATGCTTGCCACACCAGACAGAAAAGCTGAATGCAAGTCTTTTGAGAGATTTCCTCCACCATGTAAAAAAAACCCCAAACAGATAGACCTTCTGGACAACTGAAGTTTAACTTCCCTTTGTAATTTACTGACTTCTCCATATTATGACAGTGGTGATCAAAGCTGGGCTGAGGATTTTGTTTGGTTTTAGTCAACTTCCTCTTGCTCAACTCTAAGGTATGGCATAGATGCATCCTACCTGATTTTCTATAGAGTAAGAGAATGGAATCCTGATCCATAGAATGTATCTCAATAAAATGAAAGTTTTACAGATTTTTTAGTTTTTCATTGGCTACAAGCAGCTGGAGAAGACTGCAGATTCACACCTTACTCACATCCTTGACTAAGGATGGTCATACTTGCAGAAAAGTTTAGTTATCTTGGGTACATAATTGTGCTAATGCAGCTGAACCCATTTAGGATGTGGGAGTACCAAACTCTGTCCTGTCAGATTCAGCACAACTCCAGCCATGAGAGAATGAAGAAAGAGGAATTTCAAAACCCAAAAAAGGGGATGACTAAGGAAAAGTTGAGCCTGACAGATTAGGAAAGAAGTTATTTTTAAATATTATTTGGAAAAGATACAAGACAGAACTGAGTCCATCAAGCTCTCACTTTTTTCTTAGATCTTTTCTAAGCAGAGTCAAATACTTGTAAGGGTGTTTGCTCTCATCCACAGATGCCTATGGAGACTGTCAAGAAAATAAAAGGTCCATTTCAATTTTAATATTTCAAAGATGATGATATAATTATTTGTTAGTTTACAAGAACTTTCCTTTCCTAATCTTATTTTGCATATTTTTGCAATAAGTCGAGTAATTTCGGAAGCTAGCTGGATACTATTTCCTTCATAGAAGCAGATGCAATCCTTTATTATATCAATCAATTTATTATATCAATCATGGTTCTCAATATATTCAGAATTTCTCTGTTTCATACAAATCAGTCTAAAATAATCAGCAACCTGCCGTGCAATGATTGCAATTAGGGTTGTGCAAATCTTGGCCATTTCAGTTATAGGGCTTTCACAGGAATACTTTCCTTTAGAAGTACTTTTCTTTTTAACTGATTCACTGTTTGAGCCTGAGGGCCACTGTAAAAATAAAATTGCCCAATGACTTTTCATAATATAATTGAAAAGTAGCCTCGTATGAATTTGTTAGACACATCCATCAGCACTCACTAGAACATCTATAAAACACAGTTGATATTCACCATATTTTTATTTTCTTCTGGTTTTGTAGCAGCATCCCCTGCATTCACTAGCTAATTTTCTTACCATCCATGTGACCTAAGATTCAGGGACCTTAGTTTGCTTAATCATATCTCAAAGCATTTTTAAATTTTGGAAATAAAATAAATTAACGTGTTATTATTTGTTCACTGTTTCTTCATGCTTGTCCAGAATCCATAAACAAAATTCTTCACACATAAACCATGTTCTTTACAAATATTTGTAATACAATATTTTTAAGATTACAGAAAGCACAAGGCAATAAAACTTGTTCACACTTCTGTCTGAATTAAACATAACGGTGTCTATGAGATGCTCCTATTATAACTGACAGAGTTTGTACATGATAATGTGTTTATATCAGGGAGAAAAACAAAGCTGTATCATATAGAGATTAAGCAGCTCCACAGCTGGACTAGCCAGGCCTGTCTAAAAGCAGAACAATAGACACCTCCGATCCTCCATGACATTAAGTTGACAGTCTTTATCTGCCATTGTTACTTAAAACATGGGAAAAGTGTTTCTTTGAAAATTCCAAAAGGTACCGGATGTGCTGTAACTCCCAGCCCACCATTTGTTTCTAAGGCAGAGTTGAAACAAACTATAGTTGGGGGCTACTTAGTTATACACCAGTGACCAGAGAATTGCATACATGTCTCCCAACCCACTGTGTTCCCTGAAGCATGTCCTTGAGACTATTATGTAGGATTTGGACAATGAATCTTTCCCACCCCCTAAAATAAAGGGAAATTCTGAATAGGCAATGTTTCAATTTAACATTGTTCCACTCTCCACTGCGGAAAGAATAATATTTTTTTAAAGGATGGCTACAATGGGGTCATTCAGCATGTTTAGGAATGATGGGCTGTGAAGATTTTCCAGTGTTAAAGAAAATACACCTATCCCTATCTTCTCTAGGATAAGAATAAAACTGTTAGTTCTCAGTGGTTTTTATCTCAGAAAAAACAATCTTCTGTCCAGTGGGAATGAAAGTTTAATGCTGCAGAGAGTATAGGTGTATTATTCTAAATCATAATATGTTCCAGAATTCTGCAGTTCTTTGTAGCATGGTTGTATTTTAATAAGGAAGAATGGAATAAAAAAGGTTTTTATGTACTTGTTTTCTGCACCAAGAAAATAAGGTTTATTATTCAGACTATTCAGATTTTAAATGGGAATTCTTGGAATTATTGATGCTACTTACTGTAATTTGGACACATGTATATGCATTTGTATACATTCAAATACATAGAACACCTCTGGTATTTATTTTGCAGCATATCCATATTTGAAAGTGAGGCGGTTTGGGACTGTAATGAACTGAAAAATAAATAAATAAGGAAGACTTCAAATAGAATTTACAATAACAAAATACATTCTAAGAATGCTTGATCACCATGTAGTGAAAGCAAAAAAAAAAGGAAGAACTTTACAATCTCTTGTTATTCATTTGTTTCTTTTAAAATGCTAGCTCTACTTTGTCTCTTTTATTTTGCATAATAATAAAATGTGAGAGCAATCATGGTATTGGGAGTGCAATTAAGCTTCAGTACAAAGAGGCTGGAGTCTCAAGACACAACGGAGGTGCTGAAGTAGTGTTGGATATTTCAGAGGAAAGTATAATTGAGTGGACCTAATAACACTAAGTCATAAGAGCCCAAATTTTTTAGTGGCCCGTCTTTGTAACTACTGCACTGAGTACTTTTATGACAAGTAGATGCATGTTTTAAATATCTTCAGATTGTAGTGGTAGAGAAGTGTTCCTTTTTCCCTGGCCTCCTTACTTAGGCATATCCCAGTATAAGTGCATTTATACTGAATATGATTTAGCTTAAGAAATAATAAAAATTTAACCATACTATAATATTTTTGCAATGATTATTCAATTTATAGAGTAACTTAATCCTAGCAAGTTAATTCTTCACCAAATTGTGAACCAACTCCTCCCTATCTAGAAGTGGACATTGCGAGGCAAAAGAAAAATCATTACTGGAACTAGATACCCAAATGATACCTATAACACAGCTTTACAAACCTTGAGAATCCTAGTTAATTATCCTGAGAGATTTGTAGTTTTCATTACAGAAACAATATGGTTACCATTGTTTACTAGTCATGAGTGGCTTGGGGCCCTGTGAAAGAATCTCATTGTTACACCATCTCTTTCTCATCAGTGAATTTCAGCACAATTTTTCATCATAATGAAAGAAATAGCTTTTCTGAAGTGTCTTTCTGTATGACCAGATTTAATACATGAGGAGTCTCCCACAATGTTAGGCTAGGAGCAACAAGAATATCTATCCAGGAGTTTATTTGTCATAAAACCATACAGAAACATTCTGCTGAGAAATAACACTTCCTACTCAAGAGATGTTGTTAGAGATCTATGTGTGACATTGTTCAAAATATAGCAACCACCATTCAGCCAAGAATTTGGAATATAGTTCTTTTAAGGAAATGAGTTATGTGTTCAACTCTCAAGAAAACATTTAAGCTTAAAATTGAAGCACATGGTTTTACTTTGTCCCATTTATTTAACATTAGTCACATAGTTACCGCTTTGCTGAATGGGGATGGTATTACACATATGCTTAACGTTAAGCATTTGATTAAGTGTTTTGTTACAAGACTTTGCACCGTGCCCTGTAGCACATCTAAATGTAGTTTTACCAGATTCAGAAAGCTCTAGAGAGAGCCTAGTGCTGGAGTGTAGCTGTCATTTTACATTGACTTCAACAGGATTTTCCTAATTTAAACCACTGTAATTGAAAGTGATATTGGACCTCAATGTGAGGCAGACACACCAGAGGTGCTCTACATAATCATCATCATAGTCGTTGTAGTCATTGTCATTGTTTCTTGTAGTCATCATCATCATCGTCATCAATCACCACCAATTCATTAAGTGAATAATTAGGGCAAATCACAAAGTTGTTCCAGTTACTAAACGATTCATGTCAATTGCAGGTAACTTTGAGTATTGCTACATCACAGCAACGGAAAGGAGCTGCTGGCAGCTCCTATAACATGATTGCAAAAGTTGTCATTAAGAATGAAATTGGTTTACATCTCAGCCCAAAGGTATGGAACTGGAAATGTGAAAGATACAGTTATCACAGGTACAGGCAGATTCCAGCTATTTTGATCCCTGCATTTTTTTAAATGTATTTTTTAATATTACTTTGATTTTCATTGTTGTTATTTGTTATCAAAATAACACAAGAAATAAATATTAATAATGTATCTTGCCATAGCTAAATTAGACACGGTAGTTTTGAACTCAGTATGCTGCTTTTCCTGCCTGACAACACTTGCCTTCTTTCCTCTGTCATATTAATTTATTTACTTACTTTTTGAGTGATCCAATTATGTATTCCTTACTATTTTAACATCAAATTCAGAGAGAGATTTGGGGAGGGGGAACTTTCTACCATATCTATTTGATTGACTTATCTTTCCATAGTAGTGTATAGCAAAGATTCTTTGGGATCAAATTAGCTTTTCCACATCTTAAAAGATCATTTTCCAGACTGACAGGAAGGCCATATACCTTGTTACATTTTCCTCACTCTTTCTTGTTGCTATCCCCAGAAGATTGCTGATGTATTTCACCCTTACCAAAATCCATCCTGTCTTGGAATACACTTTCTAAAGTCTCTTTGCTTCGGTTCCAAATGTCTCACCACAAGCCACTTGCTGCCAGTCTAGAAAGTCCTTTTTAGCTTCTCTGTAATTCCACTATCTCCATCATGTTTCTCATTTGTCCCCACTGTTGCAGCTGCCTCTTTCACCTTTTTTTTTTTTTTTTATGTTATATTTCTGCCAATTTTCAACCACCCAGGTTAGAATTTGCTTCACTATACAGTCACTGAAGTAAGTGAACAGAGGATTTCAACATGCACAGATTAAGTGAGAGAAAGGCAGACCCTCAGTTTAGCTGCAACATCCCAGCAGCGCCTGAGAGAAGGGGTTTGGGGTTGTGACTTCACCAGCATTTCTGTTTTGGAAGTTTGTTTCTTTTTTCTTGAGCGTTTGCTTATCTCAAACTTTCACTTCAGAGTTCATTGCACTCTTGTTGCTGAGGTATCTCAGGAAAGAAGAGAAAATAGCAAGAGTCCCTTGGGCAGCGAGGCTTCATCTGTAGCGTGAATCATCGTGCTTGTGCTAATGTCAGGATGTTTTCCAGGCTCAGCCTGACATTGAGAGAATTTTGTTGCTCTGTAGTTAACAAAGCACCTTACTATGGAGATAAAGAAAGGTGCAGAAACAGAACACTGACTAACTGTTCTCCATTAAATAGATTTTTTTTTAAAATGTATTTTTAAACAGAGTATGTATTAAAAAATAAAAAAAAAATCTGTAGGGACATCAAAACAAAAGGCCCTTTGTGCCTTCACTATGAAATTATCCACGTCAGAAATTCTTGTACATCACCCAATGGCCAGCTTAAAAGGAGCATCTGCCTCCTTTTGTTTCTTCTTTTTTCCAATACTTCAGCTATGCTGGCTGAAGCAGAAACAGGTGAAAATGACATTTCCAAGGTCATTCTACATGAACTCAGGCCATACTAACACTTAGGACTTGCTTATTCCCAGTCCTTCCAATAGCCCATGCATCACGTATGCAATCCTCTGTGGTTAAATCTTTGAAATGATGTATTAACTTTTGATCATATATTCTTTAAGAAATCCAGTTGTTATGAACAGATATTATATTTACTGTAAAGACAATGATCTTGTGACTTTATTTGATATGCAGGTAAGTGTTCAAATTTCCATAGGAATTACATTGTAATTCAGGATCACTTAAATACTAATTAAGTTGTCTCTTCAAGGTTATTTTATTATCATGCTCATATAGTTTGTGGTTGGGTTTGGGTTTTTTCTTCTTCAAAGTAAAATTTAAGCTGATCTGTCAAACTCAAATTAAGGTCCTAAACCTCAGACTCTAAAGAGTATATAGGAAAATGGTGCAAGGAGCTTTAACTGCTTCAGGGATGGAAGAAGTTAGTATGTCAGGTGAAAATGTTACGAATTACCCAAGAATCTTCTGAAAAGAGAGAATGCAAGTAAACTCCAAATAAAATAAAAAAAAAGCTAAATTCATGTCCCTTTCATAATGAGCTCAGGATACAAATCTTAATTCCAGAAGTAAGCTAAAACTTCACAGAGAGAATAGGTCTCCTAAGACTGACATAGCACCCTAAAGAAAGTAGTGATGAGCGTCCTGAAATTAAGAGATTCAGAAGAGACAGCACAGAATTAAGGCTGTCTTCCTTTACACAAGTATTTCAGAGTACTGAGACCCACTTCAGGCACGTCAGGAGGAGCTCTATCTCTTGGCTACTCATAAAATCTCCTGTGCCTTTTCCACAGCTTTTAACTTTTTACACAATGGGTCTTGATGAATTTATTTAAATATTAATCTGATTTTATAGCTGTAATTAGCTGATTCATATTTACTATAGGAGGATCTCACCTGTGATACAATGGCTATTGTTGTAAAATACTAGCTGGGCATTTAGAAAAGTAATTTTTACCAGCAGTTTATTTCTCTTGCCAATAGGACTCCATCTGTGCATAATCCTTGTGACAGAAGTGTGCTTGCAATATTCCACCTTGAGGAACGATTTGTTCTTTAGAGATAGGTGAAGTAAACAAAGTGCTAAATTTGCTTTTTTTTTTTTTTTTTTTTTAGGCAAAACATGGGAGAACAGAGGAGGGAAAAACATAACCCTGCAAAGCAACTTCCTTATATTTCATTACCCACAGAATGCTTTGCTTTCTGATCAGTCCTTTCACGGGTCCTAGGTTTCTCTTATGGTCTTCTCTGTTCAGCCTTCAGGCTCAGGTCTTTCCCACTGATATAAATCTGCTCAGTCTGGTAGTCAGTTTGCTTATTGATCTTGCTTGTCCCTTTTTAACAGAAGTTCTTAATATCTTCTTCCATTGTTTCTTCTTTGCTGATGATTTTACACTGATCAAACATTGTGCCCTGCAGACAACTAGCTTTCTGTGATCTTTAGGACATTATTTAACTTCCAAGTGTGAAAATATGCTGGGTAGAGGATGAAAACCCATAGTTATGAATATATTTTCAATTTCAGTTCTTCTCAGTGCTGTTTATTGGTTTTAATTAACTTGGAAAATCACAAGAATACATGGATAATGGCAACAGAGACTCAATGCAATTGCTAGAAAAAGTGGCTTTCAATCATAGCTTACCTCCAAAAATAGCATACTGCAAATTAATAACAGCTTTGGTCTGTCTAATAGTGTCTTGGGCCTTCTGCACTCAATGCCACTTAGCTTTGAGTAAAAAACAAAACAAAACAAATGAACAAGCTGAATTAGATTAATAGATTCCTTTTTTCCTCATGAGATTTGAGTCTTTTCTACTAGCTATAGAACATGATATAAGAAAACATTTTTTTTTCAAAATAAGGGTGGTCAAGTACTGGCATAGGTTTCCCTGAGAGGTTGTGGAATCTCTGTCCTTGGAGATATTCAAAACTCGACTGAATATGACCTTGAGCAACCTGGTCTAACTTCGAAGCTGGCTCTAACTTCAAAGCTGCCTCTGGTTTGAGAGGAAGGTTGGACTAGGTGATCTCCAGAGGTCCCTTACAACTTAAATTATTCTGTTTCTGTGTCAAATGCAGCATTACCTTGTGCAGTCCAAGAAGAGCTTTGTATAACATGAAAGCCCAAAATACGCGCTATGTTCACAGCTTCTTAAGAGAAAGAACATCTCTTTATAGTGAATCCCTTAGTAGATCCTCTATTCAAGGGCTTAAATTTCTCTTTGCCTCTATTTTTGTCTGTAAAATGGGAATATTATTGTATTTCTGCAAGTGCTTATATTAGTGACTGAATGCCATGACTTGGTTTTCTTCTGAAAAAAAGAAGAAAAAAAAGTTACATTTTGTCCTTAAACTCTGCTACAATTGCTTTAACTTTTTTTAAAAATTATTTTTTTATTTGTATTACCTACTGCAATCTCCAAATCATAAACATACAAGTCTTTGAATTGCACTGTTTTGTCTCTATGTATTGAGGAATGGTTGGAAAAATTTTGAACTTTATCCAACTACTACAAAGATATCACAAATACTTCAGATCATAGTTTTTTTCTGAAAATGTAGTTCCAGGCTGTAAGAGAGACCTGTGTGACTGAAGACTTATAAGTAGTCTCATGAGATTAGCAACAAACATATTCATAAATAGAAAAGCAATTGGCACGTCCTGATATCCGGTCCTTTATTAATATATTTTCATTTAATTTTGTTTCAAACACATAGTATTATAATAGCTATGCTTTATTTCCTTTTTTTAAAAGGAAATTTTATTTTTGAAAGACTGTCTAGATTATGATTTCAAGTGGTCAACAAGTATTCAAACCATGACTCTTCAAATCATAATTCTAATTTGATATTCATTTTTCTGCTTGCAGATTAAAAAGCTAACAGTACATCATAAAAGTAGGCAATATAAAATGTCTGTGCCAAATCTGGTCAATAATTGCACAGCATTTTCAACTATAATTAAATTTTTTTTGCAGTCTATATTCATATAGCATTCTTTGAGGTTAATTTAGTTTAGATCACTGCAAAATCATTTTCATGTGGTGTATTTCACTTGTTACAAATTGCACATTAGTACATTGAATATGTACAGCATGTATCTTAATTTGAACATATTTAGAAATTTAAGTTACAGTATCAAAATTACTAGTTCCTAGTTTCTAATAACATTGAAGGAAAGAAAATCCTTTCCATTTTGGAGATAATGACAATGAGTGCTAGCACAACACTGAAAGACAGGCTCTTCCAAGTTTTTGGTCCAGATTTCACCCAAGATGGAGTTAATTTTCTTTCTAGTAGCCAGTATAGTGCTGTGTTTTGGATTGAATATGTGAATAATGTTAATAATGCACTCATGTTTTTAGATGTAGTGTCTACGCTAAGTCAAGGACTTTTCAGCTTCTCATGCCCTGCTAGGTGCACAAGAAGCTGAGAGAGCATAGCCAGCACAGCTGACCCAGACTGGCCAAAGTGATATTTCCTGCCATGTACTTCAAGCTCCGTATATAACAGGGAAGGTAGCTGAGAGGCAGATTTGGTGCTTGGAAACAGTCGGGTAATCAGTTCTTTTTTTTGTCTATACCATTGTGAGCAATTGCATTTGTGAGTCACTCCTATTTTATTATTGTTTTTGTTGTTATTAATATTATTGTCTTCCTTTGTTATCTTAATCTTTATCTCAACCCATGAGTGTATTTTTTTCCATTCTCATCCCCATCCCCTTGGGGAATGGGGGGAGGGCGAGTGGCTGCATGGTGCTCAGTTACCAGCTGGAGTTAAACCATAACATGGGATTACCTCATCTATCTAGTTACAAAGCTGGGTCATGTGCATCCTCTTAAACAAGACCAGAGGTCCTGATTTTAGGATAAGTGCACCCTCAACCCCAGTTTAGTGCCTAGTGGGACCATTTTCCTTGAGCACCTATTTTAATACTTTTCTTGAAATATGGAAGAAAGATCCAGTGAAGGGGACCATGGATATGAAAAAAAGTGCTTAAAGAAGAAGAATCTGCACTTTTTTCCCCTTAAAACCATAGACTGACGTGCACTAGAGTTCAGTCCTTTCAAGCAGTTAAAACTGGGAGCCCAATGACAGTAAATTACTGGAGTCTTCAAGAAACGCAGTTGAGATTTCATTCTATGTGAAATATGACTGCTATTATGATTTGGATATCATAATATTGAAACTCCTGAAAATGTGTTCCTACAAAATTTGAGTCATAATGGGAATGAGTCAGTGTCTGAAGTGTCTAATCTGGAAAACTAGCTTCCATATTCTCCCATCTGAGTCAACAGAGTCTGCAGAGGGAGGCACCCCAGACCTGAGTCTGCGAAGTGGATGATGTTTTTCCACTGGATGTAGAAGAATTACAGTAAAATTTCTTTTTCAGTTCCATAATTCGGGAATGTCATGTCTCACTACTCTCAATATTTCTTAAGAGTATTGAAGAACAGATATGTATGTGTGGCAGTGTAGTATACAGAACTAAATTGTATCACGTTTGCCAGACATTTAGTATTTCCTTAAAATAAATGAACTCTTTGAAAAACATTTCTATCTATATAGGAGCAAGAATAAACATAGCACATAGATACACTGCATTAATGCTTTATCTTATACTTCTTTATTCTCTATAATTTTGTTTAAATCTGAAAAATTGTATTAAAAGAAATCACATAATATAATAGACTGCCTATTCTCCCTCACCTTCCTTTCTAACAGCTAAATATGAATTTCCAGTTACTCTATAAAAATAATATTTTCAATGCTTCATTAACAGGGGACAATAGCACATATATGGAGGTAAAAGTTAGTGAAATGTAATGAATGCTTCAAAAAGGGCACAAAAAATCTTGGCAAAGGCTATAGGCACAGTTGGACTGTCCAGAAATGATCTTTATTGTCAATTGTGAGACTTAGAATAAATAATACAATAATAATCTCTTATTGCAGCATGTCATTGTTTCACATTTTATAATACGCTCATTTTCAATACAAATTTTAGAAGGGAGAACCTTATATTCTAATATAAATGTAAAGGACTCTGGGAATTTGTGCCCTATGAACAACAAAACATTAAAAACAATCACGTCATCCTTTGTTTCTGTGACCTCACAAGACACTTTTTGGTGTAAGAAGACAACCTTAGCTCCTGGAGTCTTACCAGAGCCCTAATCTTGGCCTGAAGACTATCCCTTCTTATTTCATGTTTCTGTGTAAAAAGGTTCATGTACAATGCTCATATCTGTTTGTCTGTATGTATAACTATGTACACACATGTTTTTCCTTATGCATTTAGTTTCTTAGACATGGTTAAACCATTTGGAATTCAATTCTGTGAAAGTTTGAAGGAAATAAGTGCATTAGTTAAAATTCTAGCAAAGAAAAATTTTAGTTAAAAATGAGTGCATAAAGGTATTTGGTTTTCTTCTCTTGACAGCTTGGTTCACCAACACAGTTCACGCTTCTTAAAGCAGCTGCCAAAACTCAGGCAAACTGTGCATATATTTCAAGTATAGCTTGTTTTATTTAGGTGTATAAACCAGGCTGAAAACAAAATGGTCACTTAGCATGCAGAGTAATCCTTTCTTTCAGGACTTTCATCCCGTTGTCAATAACCAAGTTCCTAGAACCACTTCCCTTTCAAAACCTTTCAAGTTCTGACTAAAGTAATAAAAAACCCTTGTGCTGCTCTCTCTATAACATCTGCTTCCACAGAGAACTTGTGCTGACAAAAAACATAGCATGAAAGTCTACTAGAAACTAATTTTTATTTGATGCTGAAATTAATGCTTTGAAGATTATATACTTGTTTTGTTATACATATAATGATAAAAATATTTTACCTTTAAGCCTAATTAATTATAAGATTTATGATTACTCAATGAAGAAAAAAAATGAAGAAAAAGCCCGTGCCATATATCAAATTAAGTGAGTTGTCATTGACGTGAGAATGTCTTCAAGATTGGTTACAGAAGACGTTTTTTTTCTTTTCTATCGCTTGTTAGAGGCCTCCAGTTGTTACTAAATACAAGTATGTCACACAAACTTTACATATTTCCATGGAAATACACATATAACTAAGGTCAGGGCCTTTTTATAGAAAATATTAGCACCAAATTAATTTCAGAAAAATATACATTTCTTCACCACTGTAATCAATATAAAAAGCTGCTTCTATTAGAAGAAAATTTTGTTATATTATTATAACAAAAAGTTCTGAAGCAGTTCTGTCATAGCCCCTGCTTTTTGAACAAAAAAGGTAAGCTAACTTCATTAAATAATTAAATGGTGTAAATACAGAGCAATTTTATTGGTTTTGGCATAGCCAATAAATATATAAAAATAGTTCAAAACAATTCTTGAATATTTCTTAGTCAGACAATTGCATACAAATAATCCTTGTATTATAAGTGTGTATAAAATTTTAATTTTTTAAAAATATTATTTTCAATGAACTATTAGTGTTTGGTTTATTCTCTAATTATTGTGGTTAAGCATAAAAATTATGTGCAGGTAGAATTCATGTGATACATCTATAACAGCACTGTGAAGAAAAGACCAAATATATTACCAACACAAGATGTAGAACACTTTCTTAGCCAGAGTCCCTTGGTGGGCAGAAGAGTTTTCTGACAGACCAGACATATTCCCTCCCACCCTCGTGCTTGCAGCCTGGCTAAGATAAAACGAGCTGAACAGAAAAAGGAAAGGGAAGCAAATGAAAGGGGTAGGGGGAGCTTACAATAAAGAAAAGGGTTTCTCCTAGTATTCTGCCAGTCTTGCAGCACCAGTGGATTTTTAAATAGGAAGTTTGAGGAGCTACTGCATGGAATGGAGTGTTGTGGTTTTGCAGATCGCGGCAGGGAGCCTGATGGCTGCCTGCTCTGGGAGAGCAGCCAAGCAGCCTGACTCTCCTGCCCCCATGGGGTGGCAGGTCCTGTGTCCCCGTGTTCCCTGCGTGAGGTCCCATGGTGCTCAGGCAGACCAGAAGATGGAGCAGTCGCCAAGGCCCATCAGGTACTCTGTTGTTTGCAGATGAATTAAGTGTAGCTGAGAGCATGCCCTGCCTCATGAATGCTTTTTGTCATCTGAGAGTCTCCCCTTGCAGATTGCCTTGCCTCCCGTCCAGTGCAGTTGGCCCCATCAACGTATGTGGGAGGGGAGATTTTTGTATTTTCTTTTCCCTGTTTCATCAAAATGGTTCTTGTGTCCTGGGACAGAAGCCAGCCTCCAACAGTAGGTTGGTTGGCTGCTCTCTGCAACAGTATTGTGCCATCCTGAGAACCTTTGGCAACTGGTAATGAGGGACTACGGGGACTAAGATCCATGAAGCACATGGCTTCTTCAGAAAAATGCCCTTCATAGTGCAGAGGAGTTGAATGGGGTGTTGAAGATGAGGCTGAGGTTTTTATAAATATTCAGAGCCACTGGAAGTGCACCAGTGCACAGGGGATCGTTGTGTGAGCAGAGGATGTTGGCACCCTCAGGCTGCAGTTATTGCTGAGCTGTGCTTCTGCATCAGCCAGCCCTTCTGATGGCATGTGACAAGGTTGGTCTTGGGATGGGGATGATATATTTGTCCCTGGCTTAATTATTATATTAATTTAATCATTATCACACATGTGATTCTTAGTATCTCTTGTTGTGGGAACTGGTGAGTGTGTGATCTTACTGGCTTGTCACTAGGTTACTTAGCAAATAGTTGGCTGCCTACTCCTGGTGGCATTAAAGAATATTTTTATATATATATTTTTAAATAATAAAGCTATATACTTAAAAAATGATGATGTGGGCAATCCTACACAGATCAAAGTGACAATCCCTTCATCTTTATTTGCTCATTTTGCAGCATTTGGCCTTTGCAAAACCAGTAGAGTTTGAGACAAGTATTTCCATCAATTAAGCTTGTCTGTGGGTCAGGCACAAATGTGATTTTAAGTGCCCAGCATTCCATGTTTCTGACACCAGACATGACCAAGTTTGTAAAACCCTATTTACTTCTTTTTGAGCTATCATCCTATTTAGTAATTGCAAAACACTTTGTTACAGTTGTAGTTACTTCATATTAAGGCAGGCTGTCTGAAACAGAGGGATCAGAGGAATAGCAGAGTATGTCTGAATGAGTGGATGTGTGCATGCTATAGGTTGCACAGTGATTTCCTTCCATCACCAAATCACCCAGGCTAAAAAACTGAAATGCGTACAGAAAGAGGTTAATACCAATTATAAACTCACAGCTCATTATATACTTCTCAAACTAATACAGATACAACATGATTTAAGATTGGAAACTGTGGCTAAAGGAATTAGTTGGCTCGGCATGAAACTAGGTTTATTTAATCAATGTTGCTTCCACTAGAAAAGTGGATTAGTTTTTCTTTAAGACAGAGTTAAAAGTTTTGCAGCTAATTTATTTTAATAAGCATTCAGTCACTGGCTGCTGCAGAAAAAGGCTAAACTGTAATGAAGAGCCAGGAAAGAAAGCATGACTTAATTATTTTTCTGGGGTGGATAATGAATAAATTAGCCACGCTGTAGGCTTGCCGTTTGTATAGAATTTATTACTTTTGCTTTAAGAACCATATCATGACAAAGTCAATTTTTCTCCTGACTGCAAACTGATTGATGGGGTAATGTCTGGTTGTGAAAGACTTCTTCTTCATCATTGTGTTGCCAATGTTGGTATCACAAAGTGAGTTTGAAGTTTTCCTGAGTGCATGTTCTCCTACATAATTACAGATGAAAATTATTTTAATTCTTTTTTTTAACAAGCTTTCTAATCATGTAAACTACAGAACGAATAACTTAGATGAGACCAAAGATGCACATAGCTCACAAACCACTTTCTTCCTTCTTAATTTGTTGCCACAATGTCTTCTACATGAAGAGCTAAGTACTGTATTTAGAATGACAGTAGGTGTTTTCACAGGAAGATGTGTGTGAACAAAAAGGCTTTACCAAGGAACAACTGAAGAATGATCTTGCAAGTGTTTGAAGGATGAAAATTTTAAGGAGAAAGATTAATAATTTGACATGGCATTGGGAATATAGGTTTGATTCAATTCCCACTGAAGTCAGTGGGAGACTTTGATTTAAATGGGAGCTGTGTTTGACCTGCTAAGTGTAAGAAAAATGGTGACTATAAAATGAAGAAAAATGTAGACTAAATATCAGGAGGAAAAATAAAAATGAGCTGTGTGATATACTGCAGTGTGAATCCTCCCAGCAAAATGAAGAAGCACACACAGTTAAGATAATGAAAATGAGATTAAATAATGCATAGATAAAGTATTGTAGAAAACTTCACTTGGATGTGCAAACAAACTGGTTTATAGGCCCTGTCATCTTGGAAGTTTTCCTTTTTTTTTTCTTTTCCCTTGACACATACATTCAATATGCGAAGTTTTCAGATATATTGCTTAGGATATGTTTTACTCTCTGCTCCTCTTCAATCCAGGATACTAAAATTTGATATTGGAGCTTTATTATATCTCCAGTAAGAAACTTTCCACTGTATAATTTCAGATGTACTCTGGGAAAAGCATTTCTTTCAAATAATCTCTTTCTTGGTTTGTGATAGTCAAGTTAGCAATGTGTCATGTTTTAATTAAAGAAAGGAAAGCATATATTATTTGTTTTGAACAACTTCCTCAGATAATTGTTGACTGTCTGGTTTGGTTTTGCTTTTTTTAAGGGAAACAGTTGCATTGAACTTGCAAAGCAAAAATGGAAAAGATCAAACTAGCAGATTTGACTGAAAGATATGTTACTAAGCTGCTTCCTATATTGCAGTCAAAGGTCTTTACTAGTTAAGGGGCAGTAAAAAAAGTAGAAGGAAAGAAGCTGAAACAGATAATCCTGTCTTTTTTTTACAGTCCCCAGAGTACTACACACTTTTGAGGGTTGTTCATCAGCTGCAGAGGACATTGAGTTCTTATCTGCTTATTTCCACAGCAAGTAATCATCTTTTACTCCTTTATGAATACAAAGCTAAAATCATTATGACTTATTCCATCAAATGCTATGCTGTCAATGGGAAAAGCTTTGAGAAAGGTCAGTTGTTTGACTCTTAAGCTGCAGCATCTGCCAAGCAGTGTTTGTAGCTTGTGATACTTTCTACATAACAGGCTAAAAGACACAAACAGATGTTTATGTAGTTATTTCTCTGTGTTTGAATATCCAATTTAATGACAATTAAAATCATTCTAATGAGCATTCTATCGTAAAATTATAAATTTTACAAGCTCAGTAAGAAAGAGCAAGACACAATAGATTCTGTATGTTACAAGCATGTTAGTTTTCCTTTATTGAATCTGTTGCTACTCTGAAGGCCCCTCCAGTGCATATATCATCTTTATCAAAATTGACTCACGGAATTGAAATTAATTAGAATAATACATAGAGTTTTATTCTGTTCTAAACAAAAAATTTAAACCTATTCACAGTTGTTCATGGTCGCAATAAATAAAGCAAATTGAACAAGCCCCCATCATGGTCTCCAAAAATGGCACTACTGGTTGCTTGTTGGAAGTACTGATTAAAAATGGCAGAATTATGTCTCCAAAACACTAAAATTCAAATTGTTGATTGCATGCTTTGTATCTATGTTAAGAAAATTCATATTATGTGATACATTTGACTAGGAGGAAAAAATCTGTTCTGAAGATGATATATAGAGGCTTATGTTTTCCTAGTTTTTCAGTAAAGAAAGTTCATGTTATTATTTATTCAATATCTAAGGGTATAGCCAAAACATTGGGTTTTGTTCTTGTGCAGATGGGAGTAGGAAAAGAGCACAGGTTACCTAAGATTCTTCAGCTATTTTCTTTCTCACTATGGGATGCATCTACTTTACTGCTGAACCAACATAAATGGACATACAGACACTAACTTTAATGTCCCATGAATCACAGTATGAAGGTCTAAACTGCAGGCAGGTGAATCGGCAACTTCACACCTGTACTCTGTAGCAAAGTGTGTGCAGGGAAATCTGTGTCCTTCAGCCAGCAGACAATTTCACTTCTGTAAACATCCCAGTTCCTCAAATTTATTTAGACTCCCCTTGTATTTATAAATACAAAGACTCTATACAAAGAGCAGGGTGACTGACTGGAAAATGAAGTAATAGGATATGTATAGGTGGACAGGCACCATCAACAAAGAGTGATTAGTGAACAACAAAACCTTCCAACAAAAAGAATAACCTTCATACTTAGCAAATATTTCTCCAAGTATTTCAACTACTTTGCAAATAAATTGCAAACATAAAGTCCAAATATGCCAAAACCATTTTTTCTCGCACATTTTTGTCTTGCTCTATGCAGCAATGTCATTACCAGTGAGGCCTTGCAAGAGCTTAGAGTGAGTAGAGATAAAGAAGGCAAATGGACAGTGACAGCCATGTAATCCAGTGTCTGATTGCTTTTCCACATGTCACTGGTGAAACACACAACTGTCCTCCCAGCCCATGTGAGAGTCCACAGTACTCAGACTCATTCAGTCTAGTGCAGTCTATGCAGAGAAACAATGTCTGGAAGGAATGCTTTGCTGAGATTGTTCTCTCTGGAAATGTTTTGACACCACTATTCCTCATCATTAAAAATACATCTACAAGCCTGAGCTGCAGATATGAGTTAGGAACTGCTCAAAAAGGAAAAAACAAACAAACAAAACAACCCAAAAATTTTCACTGAGAGCTTTGTTAACATTTTTTTAAAATATTTGACCTAAACACGTGGGTACTTTTGAGTACACCCTAGCAACTAATCCTGGTAAAACTGTAGCTATGGATGTTTCAAGACAAGCTGCCACCATTTCTGTTTACTCTCTTTTAATTACTACTTTCATTGACAAAATGTATTTTTAAATCTAGTAATGTTTACTCTACTTTTTTAGTCTTGATGTTTGGGAACAAACTCTTCTTTTTGCTGTTAGCCTTTACTATCACTGATAAGAATTTCCTGACTAACCAGTCATCTACTTTTACAAGTACTCTTCATTCTCTGCATTTCTGCATCTTCAAAAAAAGCAATTAAAAGAAGTTAGATAAAAACTATGTAAATTAGTCCTGTTGCTTTTTGCACTATCAAAAACAACAGCAAGTTTTAGGATTTTTTGAAGTGATTTAGTGGGTGGGAATGACCTGGTTCTTTTAAGTTTAATAACATGCTGATTAACTTTGTATTCTTCCAAATTCATTGTAGTTCACTTAGTGTAAAACTGGAGGAAGGAAGTGAAAAGCAAGTTCCAGTATTTCTAGGAATTAGTATGTTGAACTCATTTTGTAACTTAGTATCTTGCCTAAATCACAGCAACGATCAATCTTAGTGAGAAAAAAATGAAGAAGTACAGTAGCTATTTGTCATTTGAGGAAGTATCTCCATACTCTTTCCTTTTCTACCCTTTAACAGAGACAATGGTTTACAGAGCTACAGAGAAAACCGTTGTGGTTCTTCAGTACAAAACATGCATTTTAAAACACATTTAAATATGGCATAAACCAGGTACTAATAAGGACGGTGAATCTCATTTTTTTTTCAAATTATAGAACAAAATAGGTTGCTTAACTTTAATTTTCCTTTTTTCTCCTCTTCGATGTTTTTATTTCTCCTGATGCTGATCATGATACTGAAAGTGCAATACTAAATACAAAGAGAGCCTTTGTTGTGACAAAAAGTTCAATCTGTGAAGTCCTGGTGATGTTTTCTGCAGAAAAAAAAAAAAATTCTTTGTGAGTCACTGCAGAATAAGGACAAACCACTGCCTGATAGCAGGCTGAACATTCAACCTGTCTCCAGTTTGCCTCCATCCACTTAATGGATTTTAATTGAAACCTCTACCAGAGGTTTGCTGGGAACAAACACTTGCCAGTATGAGAGCAGAGGCCACCAGACCAGCTGAGCAGTGTATTACCCCAGGGCAGTTGGTGCCAGTGGAGTAACAGGAGTTGTGGTCTTTGTACCTAAATTCTCGCCAGTCATTCAGCAAGAGCCTCAGCTAATGCAGAAGTTGTCCCTTACAAACGTCTGGCTGTCCTGAGCTGCAGCATGGCCACCCTTGACCTCCCCAAGTTGGCAGTGCTGCCACGTCCCACTCTTGCCCCTGTGAAGCCTCCAGAGAAAAGCCAGAGGGAGGAAAGGCACATCCTGCACTGAGCCCTATATTAAAAAATAAATTGCTTTTTCTGTCCATCTTTTATCGCTGTCCTGCCCACGGCTGCCCATTTTGGAGCAGCAAGAGCTCATGATGTTTCTTGGGTTCAGGAAAACTCCTGCTCTAGTATCGCCTTTGGTTTAGACAATGGCAGTTGCATTTCTTTGCACATAAATAGTGTATTTTGAATACCTTCCTGATGAAGTTTGAAGTTCTCTTTTCCTGGAGCAGCTTCATCAGCATTGCCATTAGTCATTTTTATAAATGTAAAATAAACCACAAAATATTGTTTCATCCTATTTCCTATTAAAAAAACCCCAAACACAAACTAACAAACAAATAAAGTTTTCTTTGCAGTATGACCTTTACTTCCTATCCCGCTGACTAGATTAAGGAAGCTAAATTTTAGACCTCTATGTGTGCATATTGTTTTTCTTTTCCTGGTAGTATAACACTTCTAGCAGTAATAGGGTTTGTGATTACATTTTGAGATGTTTTTCCTATTATACTGGGTTCCATTTCTATTAAAAATATATATTTTTTTGGGTGGGTTTTATAGCTTGGTGATGAAACAGTCTCATAACAGCTTTTTTTTTTTCTTTTTACAAAATGTCTTAGCTTGAGAACTGTGCTCTTCATAACCATATTTTTAAATCATGTAATTATTTGACACCTCGCATGTTACAAAATTTACTATTTTCCTAAATACTAGATATTAAAAAAGAAATCTAGACTCAAAAACTGGTTTAATTTTCAAATAAATACAGTTAATGAAACATCCAGGTATTATTTTTAGTGCTCTTCACATCTGGCTGTGTGTTCAGCTCTGAGTGTTTAATACATCACTGTCCACAGTGAGAATAAGACAGAACACTTCAATATGAGATGTAATTCCAGAAATGCTTGTCACATTACTCTAACACAAGCATTTCCATTGAGTAAAATAAGATCACTAACATGAAAATTTTCTTGTTTGCATACAAAACAATTCAGACTCTCAGATGTCCCTCTAATAAAAAAATCTTTCTTAAACATTTGATTTTCAGTAAGGTCAGATCTTGAATCTTGATTTCCAAATTTTGTATATTTGTTGAATTTAAATAAAATGTAATTATTTTTTAAAAGGAAATGGATGAAAGCATGAGTTTCCTTGCTAGTTTGTAAATTATTTTAACAAGTGCTTAAATTTAAGCACACGGGCCTCATTTTTTTGCAGGACCTCACCACCAGCTAAAATCACCCGTATTCTTAAAGGGATTACTGATTTAAAGCCATGGCTCTGCTTTCTCGTCATACATGTATATATAATTTATACTGATGTAAAAATAATTTGTATTTATTAAATGTGTTCATGCAGTGACTGCATCTGTGTCAATATACTTAATTAATGTGTTTAATTTAATAATATGGAGTTATTGTGAATTTCTGTTTGCAGCTAAGGATTTTAAGAGAAGATCGTCATGCTATAGATAGGTGAACATGTATATATTTTTTTAAATGCATATAGGTTAATAGTTGTAAATATATGTAATATAAATCTACTCTGAAATCAGTAACTAATGCTTGGTCTGTGAAATCTGAGTTATTTGAATATACATTTGGAATTTGAATATGCATTATTTTTTCTCTCTGTTGTTCAAGCACTGATGATTAAAATAATTCAGTTTAATTCACAATGAAGCCAAAAGCCCCAAAACATATGGCAATAGAAAAGCAATGAATAGTTGAGCAAAACTAACCTTCAGGTATTTACTGGAGAGAGTTGAAAGGAAGGTAAAATCAGGTTTCATTTTGTTTTATAGTATGGTGAGGACAATACTCAGGAAAACAATAATTTGTATTTAGTTAACATCTGAGGTAAATGTAAGCATTAGTTTCCTTTTTCTCAGGTGAGCAAGCGTAAAATTTAGGTCACTAAGGAAGAAGTTTGTGACGTAGCAGGCAGCACTGGCAGTGCACACAGGCTCACCTGATCTTACAGCCTAGCAGCAGGACCATTCGTGCTCTTGCTGTGTCTTGCTGCTCTCTCAATAAGTGAGGCTGTTGTGCACAGGCTCTGCAGCAGACAGTGAGGAAAGATGTTCCTTTCTTTATTTTTGCACAAGAAGGAGCAGTAAGTGACTCTCAAGCAGGTGTCACGAGCATCCCCTCTGTGTCTGAAGGATTACAGCTGTGCTCCACCCTCCATGCCATGTTTGTTATCCATTACCGTATTAGGATCTCCCTGATCTCAGAGAATGATTCATTTTGCTGTCCCCAGCAATTTCTAACCACCAGCATTAGCCTGTTTCCCCGCAGCAGTCAACCCGTTATGAGCCTGACTCCAAAAGGTCCAACTGTCTCCATAAAATCCAGCAGGAGCCTGGGCATCTTGCTCAGGGCATGGAGCAGCTACAGGAAGCAGATGCCTAACTGTTATGTGCTGCAGTTTTCAGTGTTGTTGCACATAAAGTGTGTTGGTGGATCTAGCTGCTCATGATTAATTTAGGTTTATTACAGTGCTTATTTAATAAAGATTTTATTATGAACAGAAGGAATCAGATTTGGAAATTAAGCTTCTTCCTATAACAATTTTTGTGTGCATAGAAGACACTATGGAGGCAACACCAGACAAAGAATATAAGTGATGTCCTTACGCTTAGCACATCTAGAATGCACAGCCCATTTTGCCACTTCTCTTTGACCACTAAAAACATTTCAATGAATTATATGTATAGTAGTTAAATCGTTTTAGCATCTCCAGTGGAACTAGCCCTTCAGCAAAGAGTAGGAAGGGAGCTTCCCTTGCTTTGTAACTTTGCATGCAAACAATCGAGACAGGAATGCTGAGTAATGTGGAATATACAGTGTTTAGCTCAATAGGTATTCAGTTCAGATTTTAAGAACGGAAGACGCAAAGTGGAAAGGAGTATGTTTGCAAATTACCTCTGTTCAGCATGAATATAATCTAAACGCATGGACGAAATTTCAGTCATTACTGCCAAATGAGGATACCTTTAAATCCATAAGATTCAACCCATTCGCATAGATCAAGAAGCATGGCAGTTAATTGTTGATATAAAATAAGCAGAAGCTCCCAACAGCTTTTGTCTTTTACCTCATTAAGCCCTGACTAGACTGCACAGTCATTAAGCAAAACTGTGGGAAACACATTTTTCCTGCTGCCTGATCTGGTGATCCTCAGGTGCAGCGGTGGCCATGTGTTCAGATAGCTCCATCCAGCAGCCGTGCTGCCAGCAGCACCAGGCAGAAAGGAGCAGGGTGGTAGGAGTAAGGTCTAGTTCTCTGATGCGTGGTTCAGGAAAGCATTCCTGCACCAAATCACACTTAAGCACATGCAGAACATGCCAAGGAGCAGGAAATGTGTGCTTAAGTGTTTTCCTGAATAGGGTCCACAACTGAGTAGGTCGTAGGTGAAATCTTTCTCTGCTATGCTGTTCTGCCTTCACCCATTACTTGCAGCTGCCTTTCCAAGAGAGTGAAGAGTCCTTCTACTTCTCCAGCCTTGTGCTGGCTTACCTCCAGCCATGCAGGAACAAAATACTGTCATTTCTAGTCTTCCTCTGAGACCTGCAGGAAGACTGAACTCCATCCAGAACAGTGGCTGAGGGAAGTTTCAACCAAATGAAATAGTTTCCAGTGTTAAATAATGCTAGTCCATTTTTTTACTTCTTCATTATTTTAGTGGTATTATATACTTAAGTGACAGTAACTTCAGTGCAAAATATGCACTAGAGTGCTACATTACACAGATAAAATAAATGAGGTAGGAATCTTACCTTCTTTAGATAAGATCTTTTAGTTGAAAAATGGTAGCACTGCATTGGATGCTCTTATCAATTGCCTCTTTTATTCTGACAAAAATTTATTTGCATTTGTAAAAACTATTTGGATTATTTAAGCTAATTTATTTTTCAGTGTCTGGAATGGACAAGCCATTCTGAAAAACTTGATTTACAAGATCGCTTAACCTGACTGTATACAAGTCACAGAGCACACTGCGGACCATGAGACTCCTATGTTGCAGAGCAGTTAGGGAGCAGCAGGTCACTGCAGAAAACAGCACTGACCTGTCTCTTTAAAATTTGTCATTGATTTTTGCAACTAGGAGTAAAAGAAAAGGATCTAAGGAAGGAGATGTTTAAAAAATAGCAGCAGACTTCTACATGAATACCAGTGTAAAACGAACTAAGTTTTATTTAAAGGAGTCTTAATTACAGTCATATTTGCTCCTGCTGTATTTGAAGGAAGGAGCAATGAAACACCTTTTCGTCTTCTGATCCCTCCATATTCCAAATCATCTTAAAGAAACTCTTTAAGAGCATTTTTGACTGCACTTGTCGTGTAATAAGCAGAACTGAAAAATGGCTATTTATCACAGCAGGCATGCTTCCATTTGCTGCAACATTTGTAGTATTTCTCATTCTTAAAAAGGAAACAATAAACACTGCCATACATTTAACTACTATCAGTGATTTAATGCCCAGTTTTTAGTGTCCTCTATTGACTGTGCTTTGCAGTGTTTCATCACCCTAATCTTTGCTGGAGTTAAACATACAACACAAAAGTTCAGAATGTGTTGGTGTGTTAGGGCTACATTAGATCATTGTACTATAACTATCACTTGTCTTACATTGTTGGCAAGGGAGAAAATAGAAAGGATTAAACAAGTATTTTCTTCAAAGATCCTGCAATGTTTTCTGTAAAAACTGGCAAAATTACCCATGCCTATAACGATCAAATGCTATACTTATTTGATCAAAATAATTATAGGAAAGCATGACATTTAAAGTTGAAATTGTTTCAAGCACCACTTTCAAAGAGTATTATATTAAAGACAAATCAATACTCTTTCTGCTATCTTCAGGCAAGATCTTCAAAACCTGAGATAATTGAGTATTTGAAGAACCACAAATCACATATTGATCTGAAGAATTTAGATACAGCACTGAAGAGAATGTGTTCCCATAACAAACCACCATGTGTTGACACTACCACTGCCTATTTCTGTTTCTCAGCAATTTTAGGGCTCATCTACTAGCTACAGAAATGTGCAGCCAGTGGCATTGTTAATACTGTGAAAGTCAGAACATTCATAAACCTATTTTCCATATATTGTTGTTGAGGTACAAACACAGTAAAAATGAAGACTGGCTGATGTGTTATCCACTGAATTAAGGCAGAACAGAACAAGACATGTGGTAGAAATATGTTGCAGCTTCCTTTCTAAGTCTCTAAAGGTGAGAGGAGGAAATAATAACAAAAAGAGAATTGTGCTGCAGTAAGAGAGATTTTTTTGGTGTTCAGTTGCACAGCACTGATTTTTACAATATGTGGATTTACTTCTATGCATAAGCAGCTAAAATCTTGCTACCCCAAATTCATTCATGAATTTACTGCTGCTTTTCATGTCTGTCATATCATATCTGAGTTTCAATTTATTCGTTAGACTTAGTAAACATACTGAATGGTTAATCATGGCTTAACAGATTATTTTATATTTTAGATAAATAATATACACTATATAGTAGACACTTTAAACCTCTCTAAAAAAAACCCAAAACCAAACACACTAAAACCTGAAACAACCATAAAAACACAGATATTGCTGTATAAAGTAGACAGTCCTACAAAGCATAAAGATGACCTAAGGGACATGCAAGAAAACTTTGAAGAAATGTCAAGCAGACATAGAAAATGTCTGGATTTCTCAGTGTCCTAAAGTCCCTTGTGTTTTCCTACATCCCATGTTTTCTTGGACCTCGCTGGGCTGTCTGCTTTCTGTTTCTCCTACGGACTTGAAAAAATGGAAAAACTCCTCTCTTTTCTGTAGCTTACAATAAGTCGTAAGACTCAGCCATACAAGCACCTTCTGCAAGAGCTTCTTTTCCTGAAGGTAGATGTCTGTACAACCATAACTCTAAAGCTGCAGTAGGAGATCTGCTACCTCTCCATTCCTACAAAGTATTTTTCAACAGGTAGATGAGCTGTTTGGTGTAAATCAGGATGTGGAATTTTGGGGCTATAGTAAAAATTCCATCTATTATAAAATAAAATTCATTCCAAGTAAAAATTGTTTTCTGTAACAAAATTCCACTTCTGCAGACTGCCAAGAGGCTGAAAACTATTCTTTCAGGAGAATAAAAAGAAAATAATTCTCAACCAACTGCACGAAGTTCTTGAAAGCTTAAGAGAGAGAAGGAGAGACAGTCATTAGATTACTGTTTCTGGGGAACTGAGTGATAAAAACCATTTAATAAAAAAACATAGGTGTCAATGAAAACCTGCATATAAAAACTTAATTCCAGAACTTTGTTTAGGAATATAGAACTTGATCTGAATTTTGTACAGATAATTTCAAAAGGAACCACTGATTCCAGATGAGTCACAGTTATCTTGAATTTTACATTTACATTTTTACATTTTTAGCTTATGTCTAAACCTTCCTTTAGCACTCAAAAGGTTCAGAAGGGAAGAAATCAAAACTAGAATACAACATATGCAGTTTTCATTGCTGATGTTGTTTCACATTAAGCTTCCCACTTTGATGCATATGATGTAGAATTTGATCAACTCTTAGTATTTTAAAATATTTCTTTCAAAGGCAGTTTCTGGTGTGTGATATGCAGCATATGATTCTGTTCTTGTTTACAAAGGCAGGTTGACAGTGTCATGCATAAAACCCTGGCAATGACTTCAGTAGAATTTCAGATAGAAGAATTCAAAAATCTAACTCCCAAAAATCAGACCAAATGTGTACTTTAGTCTTTTACTTCAACACATGGTGAAGAAATGTCATTACAAAAGAAGGATTTCTGAGACTGAAAGTGGATACAGTATTCCAGGTCTTTGGAATAAGAATTTTAAGTGTGTTGCCATGCATTTCACAATGATTTTCTATTAAAAGAATAATAGAATTTTTAAAACCCCACCTATTTAAAGAACGAAACTATTAAAAAGGCAAACATTTTTGTTCAATGTCATTAAATGTTCATTCTACTGAAAATGACAATTTTATCCATTTGTTATAAAATATTTCTCTTAAATGCCTAATTGCCTAATACAAACTCAAATTTATTCATATTTATCGTCAGCAATTTTGAAGAACTGTCCCTCTGTGTATTCTTTTGCCTCAAATATATTGTCCACTCTCATCAGACTGATCTTACTGAACAAAGACTGACTAATTCAAAGAGATCATATGTAGGCCACAGAGACGCCATTAGATGAGATGATAAAATTCTAGAAGGTTATCTCTTGGAAATACTTAGCTCATTAATTTTAAAGACAAAGTCTGATACAATATCATAAGTTTATACAGAAGAATGCAAATATATTTGTGATTTGACTACCATGGCACAAGTACTCTGGAGGATCAAACATGCTTGTTAAATTATGTTTATTTCTCTCTTGGGTGCAAAGCAGCACAGAAATTCTATGAATTCATGGTAGAATGGGGAAAATTTGCAAAATTTAACTGACATTCTGAATGCCTGTAAGGAACGCGTATATTTATTGTTAGTTGGATTTATTATCCTTTTCATATGTGCTGGTGCTTAGATATATAAACATAAATATTACTAAAAGTTTATCAAAAGTTGTTTGAATAAAATTTGTTGACATTTCAATCACTCAGAACTCTTCTGTTTCCTTAAATACCTTACGCTTCTATGACATCAAGTACTAGTTTGCAAATATTTAAAACAAACTTAGAGAAGAAACATAAATGGAGGTATTTCACAGTAAGTTGGAAAAAAGCGCGTTTAAGATGAAATCTTTTCTTGACATCATTAATAGCTGAGTTATTAGCTAGGAAAATAGATACTTTCTTTTTTTCAGTAAAAATAGATCCTATTTTTGAAGAGCAGCAAAGTCATGGGATTCATTCACCAGGACTCTGATTTCATCTCAGACAATATGAAATTTCTGTGTCTCAGGTCCAGCCTGGCTTTCCATGCAGAGAGTCTTCATTTGGCTTCTATGTATAGGTCCTGCATGTTTGGATGCTTGAGGTTTTAAGCTATTGAGCATGTTTAGAGCCTAAACACTAGGTTTTAAGTTCTAGGCTTTGAGGCAACTTGCATGTATTCTGGCTTTCCTTAGGACCACTGTCAAAGTATTTTTCATCCCTCAAAAGGTTTTCTTTGGTCATCATTCTGAGTTTACTAATACTACATTTATGCACTCCAAGATCTCTTAGAACTACATATTGCTGAATATGGGAAGGCTTCTGTCTCCAATCAGCTAGGCTGCAGTGTCTGGATCATTAGAGACAGTACTGGCTCAGCCCAGTTTGCACTGTGTCCCTCCCTGTTCATCTATCCTATACAGGCTGGGATGCATCATAGGGAAGTTTAAAGGTATTACCCTATGGGATGTCAATTCTTTCTTTTATAACCACCACTGTTACCAGGTTATTTAGCCCCTGTCATTTTCAGCTCTGCAGTTTATGAATGCCTTTTGGATGTAATGCTGGGCAACAGTGACAATCCTGCAATGCAGATACATGCAGGATCCCTGAACCAGGATAACTGATTCCTGCTCTCCATGGACCACATTTAGCAAGAAAACTATGTGATGATTTGGAAACAGTTGTAGCAACTGGATGCATTGGTACAGTTCAAAAGAAGCTGAAATGCCAACATAATGGATAATTGTGGCAACGACTAACTGCTGAGGGAAATGTATTCTGACAGGAGGCAGATGATGTTTGGAATTCTATTATTCCATAGGATAGCAGAAATTCCTGATTTTGAAGGAATAGGAAATAAGCTTGCATTCTAAAGATGTGTTTTCATTACAGCATAACTCAAAAACTGTCCAAAATAAAAAGAAACGCTAATTCTGCAGCAGAATTAATTTATTTATTTATTGGCAAACAGGATCATACCTATACAATTTTGGTCAAATTTGAAATTAGATAGGAATGTTTTAAAGAGTGAAATATTCTTTAAAAGAAGAATACTGTGTTTCCATCAGGACCACAGAAATATTTTTGGCTTCTGTTAAAATTTATCCAGATTTTAAAAAATTTCCATTTCTGCTTGACCCAAACTTGATTTTCCCCCTATATTTTTTGGTTCAGCCACTGTTATTTACACAGCTGTAGATAATTTATTTTGCTTTCATAACCAAGCTGTTAGCAATTATAGCTCTATATGTAGTAAATCTTAGGAAACAGGGAAATCAAAAAATAATTGAAGAACAGGCTTCATCTCTCTGTAAAGAGCACTGCTATACCATTCTACCTCTGGCTTATCATGGCGTTATAAATGTCAGTTATTCCAAGAAGAATAATTTCAGATTTAAGGCAATCTTTTCCCTGTGTCATATAGCTGTCATAGGGTCTGTTGACAATGTAAGAAAGAGAGGATGTTTAGTATGTTGGTATGTGTGGCTATGCGTACAAGCTTTTGCATAGCTTCTCAAATGTTGTTAACATTAGTACAAAATCACATGCAAAATTTTTCTGTCACAAACTGGACTAATCCAAATTTTTATTTTCTATTATTTCTTCAAGTATTCTTATCACAGGTTGTTTTAATTATGTGTATGACTATCCAACTATTTACCCTCAAAACAAAACAATAAGTTAAAACATTGAAAGTAGTGCTTATGCTTTGACACTTAATTCTTACTCCTTATCTGTAATGTTTTGCCTAATAACCCCTTCTGAATAATGTTTAAAAAGAAAAAAAAGAGAAAAATTGCTGGTAGAAAGAAAAAAAAATTATAAAAATAAAGAAGAATCCAAACATTCCTGATCTGAAAACTTTTCAAACTTTCTACCTGTTTATTTATATATATAGAGATATATATATATATGTAAACAGTAATCGTTTTTTTGACTAAATCTCAGTTAGAAGCCAGCATCAGCAAGTAATTATCCTGCACATGGTCCAAGAGTACTTGGATTTTTGTTTCCTCCTGCACAAAAGCCATCCACACACTTTCAGTCTAAAATTGCTTTTATTTTCGACTAAGAAAGATCACAGTAAGAAACAAATGAGAGAGCATAGTATGTGTCTTTCAGGTAACAGGCAGTAACAACTAATGGAAGGTTTTCAAAAATAGTCATCGCATAGTGGCTTGGGGAACAAAATGGTTACATCTGTTCTTGTTCAAATAAATCTAATGGTGCTGGTCAATGAAAGAAAAAGTCCTGACATCTACGTTCCCTTAGAAACAAGTTTCAGTTGATGAATAGGGTATCATTAATAGTGAGAAGGCAAGTTCTGGAAGTTTAATGGTAATCATATTAAATTAAGGATTTCACAAACATAATTTTCCACTTTATCCTGTGTAAAAATGGCAAGCAGATGGACAGAGACCACAAAAAGGTATCATTTGCCACTGTTAGAACTTTTTTCCCCATGAAAGCATACATCAGCTTTACTGCAATTACCAGTGCTACATTTAATAATGTGCATGGACAGGGTAAACAAAAAGGATGGAGCTTCACAAAGCAAATATGAAAAAATCTTAAAATATTACAAAAATCTAATAAGAAGGTGGATTTGGACCATTCATAACTTAATGACATAAAGCAAACCAAAACATAGACAAAAAAATAAGAAGGAGAACCCCCTCTAAATGTTTTTGTATTGAGAATCCCTAGGTCTAACTGTTTATACTGCATTAAGATAACTGTCAGATCTTCATCTGATGTACATTGATGTCATTCAGCAAATGATTTTAAATAGCAAAGGAAATATATTGGACCACTGCTGTAGCATTTTAAAAAATAACATTAAAAGCAAAGGAATAAATACTCTGAAATTCTACTTAAGTTTCTACTTCAGATTATGAGTTCTGAAAGTTAAACATTAACTTGCTGGGCAGGTTTTCCAAGTTCTCATGACTCTAATTCATATTTGCTTTAATATTCTGATTTGTGGTTTATCATGATCACTGCTGCCAACTCCTTACAAATATTTTCCAAAATCTAGCTTTCTTATTGGGACATTAAAGGATTCAATTCTGCAATGTCTAGAAAAACATATTTGAAATTAACAAGGTGGATAAACACAGTTACCCATACAAAACCTGCAGAACATCAAAATACTTCTGAGGAAAGGTACAGAATGATAAACATCAGAGAAGATATCAATAAATAGAGAACATGACTGAATTAAAAATACTCTTTCGTGTTCTTCTTTATAACTGCAATCACTCCAACTGTGACTGTATATGAAAAGATTATAGCAAAGATCTCCTGAGTTAAATGACTTTTTAAAAAGATGCTATGGTCTAGGTTCATAATTTCTGTGTATTAACTGAAAACAGGATACTCCTATTCCAAATTAAAAAGAAAACTTTCTTTGCACAATATGAGGATCAGTTAGGATTTCTATTTCTCCTTTGAATGTCCAAGAAAGAAAAAAATTGTTAAGCAGGATCGAAGTGCTAGGATAGAAGAGGACAATTTAAAAAATATGAAGATGAATACGTTCTGATCCTAAAATGTGTCTTAAGGCAGGCTGGCTACAACAATACAATACATCAGAGATGATTTTGACTCCTGCCTCTATCTTTTAAGAGTTTCTGGAAAATATTTCCATACATTCTTGTATCTTTGTTCCAGTGTTCTGAAGTTAATTTGTTCAGGTGTCTGTAGTGTTTAGATCTTGATTTTCTTCTCTGACTCAATTCATAGTTGCACTTCTCAAAGATATTCTGCTCTGTTTGAAATCACTCTGAGTTCAATGAGAAATCTATGTAAGCCAGAAGAACAGCATAAGAATCAAGGGTTAATTTCCCTTTCCCAGCTGATGCCTGGCCCTTACTGATGCCACAGAATTTTATGTCATGTACATTAGTTTTCCACACAAAGAAAGATCAGATCTGCTTTGAAAAAAGATACTAGGTGACCCAGAAAAAATTTAAAAGTCAGTATCCTTAACAAATTAGTGTAAGCATAGAAAAACAAATACTTCAAATAGTGTTTTTTGCAGTGGAACTTGCAAAAAATGCAATGTCTTGGGAGGATAGCAGTTTACATAGGAGATTCTTCCTTCACAATCTTAGTTTATGATCAGATAAACAATGAATCAGGAGAATATTATTTGTTTTATTTCTGGTGTGAACTAAATTTTTTATTCCTCTTTAGCAAGGGAGTAAAGGCACACATTTTCTGTAATATTTACAGCTTTTTTCCCCCAGCTATCTCTGTGAGTCAAAGCCTAATACTTTCACACAGCACAAGAAAGTGCTAGTCAGCATACTCTGTATTGTAAATAACTTAAAATGAGGAGTGAATCAAATGGGATTATTTTTCACTGACTTCTATAAGCATTCAATTGGTCGTGAATACTAGAAATCAGAGAGACCAAATGTATGTTTTCTGGTTCAGTGACTCCCCTTTACAGAATTACTTTCATATCAAAAGGGGAAATGGTCAAGTTGACTCAGAAAATATTGCTGGAAATAAAGTTGAAAAGAAGCAATTGTTTTGTCAGCTGGACTTTTGAACAGCATAAAAGTAAAGTAATTTTTATCTTACGTTTGTATGCTAATCTTTGTAAGACCTTGACAGTTCTTCCTATAGAAAAGGGGCCAACTCAGAAAAAGCAGTGACTCCTTTGCCGACAGATTTTCAATAACTTACCAATGATGGCTTAGAGCTAGACTGAGACTTTCATCCCAGTCATACAGCACAGGGACCTGGACTGCACCATTGTAGAAGCAATCCCAAGAAGGCTCTGGGTATGAATCATGACAATCTCCTTACGAGTTCTGGGAAGCAGTGATTTCTAGCTGAGTTCTACCACTAATAAATTACTTTTTTTCATGTTTTTCTTCTCTGGGTTGAATGCTGTGGACAGCAAGGAGTAAGAATGGAGCTACACATCTGTCCACTCACTCTCAAATTCATTCCTCTCCCAACCAATACTTAATGACTATATTCCAAGAAGTTATCACAGGAATAAAAAGGAAATTCTTCCCTCTTATGATCCCCCTTTAAAAAGATGCTTAATTAAATTCACAGTCCAGTCTCTGTGAGGCCTCTTTCAATTCCAATATTGGCAAGGAGGTGAGAGAATCTTTTTGTTCCATGCGTTTTAACCTTCTGTTCCTTCCCGGTGCCAAAATGCAAAGTTTAAAACGGTGTGCAGTGGCATGCAGCTGTGAAAACAGAATGATTTTTGGACATGATTACACTGAGAACCAAATTTGCTATCTACTCTCAAAGGTGAATATTCAGTGCATTTTTTCCCTTACCCACTTAACCTCTGAAATGTAATACATTTGCAGAAAAAAAATCTAATCATTTAGCATCTATTGCCTGTATTCCTTTGTGTGCTTTTTAACATCCCCAGTGATCAATGCTAAGCATTTTATCAGATTCAAGGCTGTAATAAACGGTGGAAATAGAGTGGGTTCATCTTATCTTATCCTAGTCTCATTTATACTGAGTAGGATAAGTTAAACTGTGTCTAATGTAATGAAACTATCGTCATCAAAATATTTAGACTTTAATTATTGAGTCATTATAAGGGCACTTCTATGCAGTTCTGAAACAAAATCAATTTGGCAGGAGTTCCTGCATCATGATTTTGAATTATGGTGTCTAGGTGGGAAGTACAATATGCAACATACATTGTGACCCAGCCCTATTCTGTATGTTTGATTACTCTGTTTTATAGATATATTGCTGTCAAAACTCCCTCAGGAAGTATGTCCATTTTTGGCATTTCATGGTTTAGCAGAACCAGAAAAAAATGGGGGACAGGTACCTGTGGAAGATGTTTAAATATCCTTAAGATAAGTTCAATTTTCAAATTGTAATTCAATGTTCAAAACAGATTATGACTAAACACTTTTACTAATTGCATAACTAGGTATCATTTAAATAATCATATAAATACAGTTGATTAAGAATGACTGATCTTTAAGAAAGCAATCAAAGTAATGTAACCAAAACAGCATTGAAAGAAAGGTGGCAAAATGTTGCGTTGCCACAAGGAGTTTCCAAATGTGCTTACATGGAAGGATTAAAGCACTACAAATCTAAATGTAATAATAAGCACATAAATAATTCCTGCTGATTGCAGCAGAAATGCTCATCTAGGGAAAGCAAAAGGATTTTATCTTATGTCAGCTATCCAAATCAGTGGCCACATGCTTTGCTTATACCAGATCCACCAATAAACTACCTTTACTCCTGATTTACACTGAGGTCAGCCTCCAGGAATTTCCTCCAGACCACACAAAGGAAAGTTTTATATTCTCTTTCATGTCCAAGCAAGTTCACTGAAGCCTTTCAGAGGTAAATACCTAAATGTTCCCGAATAATCACATTTATTTGGAATGAAAAGTAAAGTCAGCATCTGGAAGATAGGTAGGTATGTGTGGCCAGGACTGTCTAGTGCTTTCCTCAATTTACCATAGTCTTCTTCACAGATACTTACTTAGAGTGTTAATAAGGAGCAGACACAAGAAGACATGACTCTACAAGAAAAAATATTTCATTAATGTATTTCAGTCCCAGAACTTTGCAGCCTTTTCAGAATGATATTTTAAGGTTTTCCAGCTGTAATAATAATAATATACAAAACATTATCAATGTTTTACCAGAGCTTTGTGTGCACACTGTCATTAAACACTGGCCTTTTAAAATATTCTGCTTTGTGCCCTGCACAAAAAAGAATGATAAATACCTAAGTATATGACATGAACACCAAACAGAAGCTGCATCCATTTTTAAATTATATTGCATGGAACAGAGCCTCAACACTGAAGACAAAGCAATTGGAGAAAGAAGGGAATGACTTATTTCCATCTTCAAGAAGTTGCTTCATTTCTTTGATAGCAATCTGGATACTCTCCATTACTCATATTTTTATATGAAAAAAAAAATAGAGGCCTAGAGCATCTTCTCAAACTTGAGTCAATTCTGGTACCATTAAAAGAACAATGCTTTATGTGTCGCTGACTTAAAAAGTCCAGGGTTTAGCCCAAGCATTATAGTTCTCAATCACCTTAAGATACTTATTTTTTTTATGATGATGTAGTAAAAATAGCAATGTGACATGAAAACAGACTGATTGCAGACAACTTCACTTTTTCCATAGATCTATGACCGAATTTTCAAAAGCATGTATATGAGGAAGCAGCTTGCAGAGGTTATTTAAAAAATAATGCCAATATTGAGCTGCAAAACCCTGCTGCTCAAATTCGGAATCCTGTTTAGATGTCAAAGCCAGTCAAAGTCTCTTTCAGGTTTGCCCATACAGTGATTGCCTAAGATAACTCATTGTGGAGCTTTCTCGCAGCCTCTTTTTCCCGTAGCTGAACCCTGGGACTCTGATTTTGTCCAGAAGGTATATCCGGGGCACTAAGTTCCTACATAGGTCCCACATTCTATCTCCCCCGTGTACCAGAGCTGTTATGGCTGTCAATTGTTGTCCTTTATATTTGGATAAATGTACTTCATGAGTCCCTGGACACATGTGGTTAACAAAGCAAGGAATACAACCATACACGGTTCAGTGGATCTCCCACAAAAAGTTGAGATTTTTTTTAAAGTGCAATCATGTAAGTATATAGAAAACTTTAATTTAAACTGTTTACACCCCATTTTTCCTTACATATTGTCATTGCAAAAAGGAAACAGTACCATTACACTACTGAACAGAATTAAAAATAATACTGGCAATAATAAGGTAGTACATGAGTAAATATAGTAATCACACAAATGCTTTCTTTTTATATGGAAAATACTCAGATAAAATACAGTTTTTGTTCTCAGAAACACATATCTTCCAAATAATTTCTTTATCTAAATTCTTCATAATTACAGTTAATGACTCTATTATTTTATCATAGTGTAAGATTTAAATAATAAAAGAATCCTAATAGACTGTAATTATTGTAATCTATCTGTAGATATTAAAAACAGTTTTGAGAGGAAAGCATGTTTTAGTTACTGGTAATATAGTGGTACTGCTGGGCTGCATTCATATTCCTCCTCCCTAATCAGGATTATGGTGTTCAACAGTTTCTGCTTAGCTTCAGCAGCTAAAGATTTAGGATGAGAATAATGTGCACACAAAGTGCAGCACAAGCTCTAGTGTTGCTACAATCCCCATGCCTGATCTTGGGCTCTGTTTAGCTAACTTTGAGATTTTGAGGGAGAGAACTAAAGAACAAAAGATTTAAAACACTCCAGAAAGCAAATCCTTGCTTGGCTTCTCAAACTATACATAACTTGCTTTACAATTTATCACAGCTGGTATTCCTGACCTGACTTCAGGCATTAGAAATCAAGAGCAGCCGTCTTCTTACCTTAGCATACTAGCCCATAGAGGTATTTTGATGTTTCCTTTGAAATGGTATCTTTTCCAAAAATAATAAGAAGCATCAATGTGTTCTGTCTTTTTTCCTTAACATTTTAAACACTGAATATTTTTTTTCCATGTCAGGTTATTTGCTTTTTCATCCACACTAATTCTGCCCTCTAAACTCCAGTGTTTTTAAATAAATTAAAGTAGCATAAATACAAATTATATGCTGCTGCCTATGCTGTTTTGCAATTTATATCAATGTTAATCTAAACAAAATGTGTGACAGCACATCTCACATTAAAATTTTGTAAGATACAGCCTCAATTACTCCAGAAATGTTTTAAGCTTTGTAGATAATTTCTTCCATTGGTACAACATTATTTGAGGGCTGAAAACCCCCTCAATTGATAATTTGAACTGTGTTGGGGCAATACAACTACTTTTATTTTATTTAAATGTCTACTGCAAAATTAACTGTCAGAGTAGCAAAAAGGGCTGCTGGTAACAAATCAAAGCTGGCCACAAACTGCATGACCTATAAACACTGCAGACAGCCACTACAGCCTATCCTTAAGTCAGAGGTGGAATTACAGCCCCTGTAACATTTTCAGAGCAGGATAGCACCATTATTAGTCTACAGTTATTTACAAGTATATCTATCTATGAAAATATGTGCATAATGATACATGTTGTATTTTGTGCTAAAAATGTTAAAAATTGCCAGTCTGTGCAACACTTCTCTTTCGAGGGTCAGAAATCAAAACACACATTACACTCAGTAATCAACAGAAAATAATTTACCCTACTTGCTCATGCGTTTTTCCTGAGTTGATAAGAGGAGAAGAGAAAATTTTTTAAATTTCTTTTTTTCCCCTCAACACCTGGGAAATAAGGATTACCTTTTTGGTTAAGGGTCACATTTCTTAAATGCCTGATCCATCTCAGGTGACTGTGGATTACGGCATCCTTCTGCTGTAATTCTTGTCATTTAAAACATTTCAAAGCTCTGAGTTTGTGTTTAAGAGTATTCATAGAAACTATGTATACTCTCACTGAATTGCCTACCTGCTTATAAGTGCAATTGTTATCCTCTGCTCTTTTCTCACTTTCAGAGGACTATATATTGAAGTTGGAAGGTAGTTTACAGGCCCACAGGCTGCAGCAATCTAATCACAAAAGACACAAAAAAGAGATTAAAAATTTATTGGTTTCCTTATTTCACTTGGTATCATGAACACGATGTCCACAGCTCTGCCCCATTTTGGCATATAGAGATCTCTAAGCGATCTTCTTTTAAACATTAGTATCCTTTTGGCTAAGGCATTAACCTTTTAGGCAAAGTTTTAAGCTTATACTTTAGTCATGTGCATGGTAAAGCAGGTAACATACAAACACAGAAGGTGGTCTCTATTCCGAAGTGTAGGAAAGACAGAAGATACAGGAATGAACCAGCCCAACCTAGATGAAAACTTGTTTCAAATCATCTGTCTTTTTTCATATGATAGGTATGGATATGGTAACACCTTGGTGTTTTGTTCTTACCTGCGATTACATGTAAGAAGTCCCAGAAAATTTAATAAGGACTTGTGTTAGTGCATGGGTCTAATCATCTCTTCTGGCTAACTTTTTGGTTTAGTGTAATTTCCATAATGCTCTAAATCTTATCACTTTCAGTAACCTCCCAAAGGAATATGAAATGATGTGACTGGTATCTGCCATGCCTGTTTTGATCTTCCTCATATTGTCTAGTGAGATTTGAGTACACAATATTGTACTGGATGTATGTGGCAAGGCTTTGGTGGTGCAGAGGGGAGGCTACAGGTTTGGTCTCTTCAACAAGAGGTAGAAGTTTATATTTTGGAAGCCTTCATCATTGCAAAATGCTTATGGTTTCAGCGCACTCACTATTTGCATTCATATGACACTAGCTCATGTTCTCATAGGACCATCTGTGTTTAAATATGTATGATTACTTCAAATTCATCTGATGAAAGAAAAGGTATAGTGAGCTAGATGGCCAAATGCACGTAAGCAGCTTAGTTCAAATATAATGCTTAGTAGTTAAAAGAAAGCATCAAATAATTAGAAATCAGCTAATTTGTTCAGTAGACAGAAATACTGAATTGTGTATTTTTACAAAATCAGCTTTCTTCATGACAACAATTAATTTCTTTCAGGTCACAGGGGAAGCTTAGAGATAACTTAAAAATACTGACAACCTCCTTCTAAAATAAGACTCAGTACAAGGCCTGAACCTAGATTTCCAATAGTAAGATATAATCACAAAAATATGTAGTGTGTGTATATATATATTTATATTTAAGATGGTTAAAATATAGCGACAATATATCAGAATATGATATAACCACACCTCTCAGAAATTATGAGAGGGACTACCTTCTATTTGGTACTTAGTCTCCACAGTTGATATTTGTTTACCATTTACAGTTGCTGTTTACTGTTCACTCTAATCCAACCATATATTGTTAGAAAAGCAGGTACAAAATAGTTTTATATTTAATATTTAAGCCATATCCTTTAATCAAATTCTGACAACTCTGTTATTTAACAGAATTCTACCATTGAACACGGTTATCTCATGCAATTTTCTGACTGTCAGTGTTGCATTTCCCATGGATACCCAGAAGAGAGAGTTTCTATTCCTGTTTGTTCTTTCATGAGTAAGTCATCCTACTTCTGGATTTGGTAATTACCCGGTACATTATTTCTTTAAGGCCAAACATTTTAGAATATAGTTAGCTGAGGTAAAAGTCAAACTTGCCTTTACAACGTGATGCATTATCAGAGAATCACATATTCTACACAGCAATGTTTCACTTTTGCAAACTCAAAGCATAGTGGCAAATAGGCAGCATATTATTCAGTACTGTTAATTTCAGGACTAGAAGTAGCAATACAGATAATAGCTCAAGCAGGTCCAATCAATATAAAGGGGTTTTTTTACAAGAATTTTCATTATTTCATACCTGTCTAAATGAAACCTTTCTCTTCTGTTTAATGTTTTTAAATGGCAAGTTATTTTATTTCAATTTACATAAATAAAGAACAATAAGGTAATCCACATAATAGCAAATTTCATTCTAATGTAAATAATGAGGATTGGTGTGATTGAAATATTTAACTAGGTACATGTATGGAATTCAGACAGAGGGCAAAGAAAGGCTGCTTCCTTACCAAACTTTATTTTTCAACCCCCTTTCAAAGTGCTGTGCTTTTAAGATGTCTATCTTCGTTTTACGTTGCTTACAAATCAGTGCCTCACAGAGAGATGGCCAATAGCAGAACAGGAGGAAGACAGAAGTCAGGAAGGTTTTTTCAAGAAGAAAAAAAAAAAAAAAAGCTGAAGAATCCTGTAGAAATGTTACATATTTAAAAAAACATAAATCTTGTCACTACCCACAATGCTGAAATGAAATTTTGATTACACATCTGACTCAGGCTGTGTTCTGAATAACTAGTAATAAAGCTTTAATTCAGTTTCACTAGCTATCTCTCTTCAAATGCAATCTTTCTTAAAATTAATGAGTACAGCTTAAGACATCTTCAAACACACAGTGCCAGTCTTTAAACAGAGAGCTCTGAGACATTAAATTGATGTTCTGGAATTACTCTCTAGACAAAACCAGTCTAAATGACACAAGCTTCCCTCAAAAGGCAAACAAACAAATCCTCTCATTTCATTTTTCCCATCATGTATTTCCTCCTTCATGCAAACCCTTCACTTGGTACCCTAAGATTCAAGAACCTGCTGTTACTCCAGCAATTACTGCCCTTGGTGCTGTTCATTTTCAGACAAGAAAGCTGCTGAAACAAAATTTCCTAAAATGGTTGGCATGGGGATTAAAATAAATTATCGTGCTCAAATCTGCACTCTGCTGCAGATTTCCACTATTCCTAAATGAAGTGTTAACATAAAGAGTTAATATGAAGCTTTTCCACAAAATAATTTAGCTGTGTAATAAATATTCAGCCTACCAGGCTATAAAGTGGTTCCATCTCAGGGAAACAAGCTCGCCTATACTTTTGCATCGATATACTAATTGGAAGTCATAAAGTGAAGATGATAGTTTACTTCAAGAGTTGCTTGTGCTTTAGAGAAAAACTGAGCTACTTAACAGAGGAAGCAGTTGTGAATAGAGAAGTTGCTAAGAATCATAGGTAGAAATAACTAGTCTGCTAATACTTCATTTTTGTTCTTACTGTACTGCTGTTTTCCATTCTTACTCATTCCTTTCATCTTAATCCACCACTTTTTAAAAGCTTTCATCTGATTTAGGCTCCATACATTTGCAGATAAAACATCCTCAACTATCTTTCCCCTTTAACACAAAATCTAGTGACACACTGGGAGTTTAATGTTGCCTTCCCCAGTCTTCAAGTGTCTTTTCCAACCTAAATGCCATGCCACCCAATGTTTGTCTGCATTCATCAGGAATGCATGGGAAACATGTACCTGGTAATGCCCATCACCAACCCAAAATCAATTAGAAGGAGCAATCAATGTGTTATTTTTTCTCCATTATACCATGTTTGTGTCTTGAATGGTGGCTGTAAACAAAACAAGGAAGCCAGCTATGAAGTGGAGGTGGTAATCACATCCTTCATACACAGGAATCTATGCTTCCTTTAGTCCTCAAAGATCCGCTTTTGTGGAAACAAGTCTTCAAATACTTTTACAGCAAATGAATGGTTGATAACAAAGATACCTGTTAGGGAATAATTAGAAACAAATATTACAGAGAATTAGACTATGTACAAATAGTATCTCACAGAAACCTGTCCATCCTCTTTAAAGTCCACAGATATTTTTAGATCTATTCTATATGAAGTTAAAAAGTTCATTTTTTTCTTGCAAGGGTTAGTAAAGCTGTGCCTATGACTTACTGTATGAAGAGATTTTTAAAAGCAAACAAAAATTTTCACATTTAATGAAAGATACTCATGAATCATTTCAAGAAGATTCCTTTAAAAAAACCCAAACTTGCAACAGTTTAGAAAATAACAATTTTATTTGAACTTAAAGGGCTGGTAGGGAGCCTTAGTTCTTGGTGAGAAACACTTCTTGTACACGGAAGGAAAAACGGGCTAAGAAGTTACATGCCCACATAACATTTTCAGTTTCAGATTTGGGAAAAAATTAAGCCACAGATCAGTTGTTGGCACTAAGCACTGGAACATGGAAAAGACAGGAATGAAAGTTACACATCTCTGAGTTTGATTTGTAGAAAAAACTTATCATAGTAATTAAGACTACAAGCATAAACAGAAAACCTTCTATAACATTCTGTTGTTGACGTGCAGTAAATAATAAATAATTATAAATAATCTGAAGATGCTCTTCAAGACAAATTAATATCACTGGTCAAACACCTTTGAATGACAAGTTCTAGTGTGACCATTACACTTGTCTGAACTACAGGAAGACAGCAGTGAAATTGAAAGCCTTTTATGACCTCAATTATCATCACCCGTCATCTTCCTACTCATATTCTTGAAAACAAAACTGCTTAATACACCTTTTTATGTAAGCCAGATAAACAAAACAGGGAGTTATTCTATTTTGAATATGTTTTGAAGTGGCATTGTCTCCTTAGGATGAGTATTATCTCCCCCTACCACATTTCAATTCTATTTTCATTCAGTCTTATGGTTTGAGGATTTAGGGCTGTTTGCACTGTAAACAAAGCAATCACCAGAGTGTCATGGTAGTAATTGCAAAGAATGTTTTGATTCCAAAGAAATGGAAGTCAAAACTTTGATTTCATTAGTTATCTTCACAAGATGAACTACCAGGATTATTTTTTATTCTACATTTGTTAAGACATATGCTATGCATAACTATTTAAATCAAAAACAAGCCCACTGTTTTTGACAGTCTTCACTGGGGTAGCCGTTTGCAATTATTCACTGTCACAGTTAAATCAATGAGGCATAACTTCAGATTTTCATGTAGAATTGTCATCTGGAATATTAATTTTCATAGAGTTTACTGCATATGGATTAATCAAAGTATAAGGTGCCCATAGTACCATAGTATACCTACTGGTTAGCAGTTCTTGGGAACAAGAAAAAAAAAAAGCATTAAACAAATTAGTGCTTTTATTATTTCTGCACTTAGACTTTGTGTCTCTTCACACTTTAATATAAAGTCTACAGGTTTACAAACTGGTTATGAGAATTTAACTACTTTTACCCTTTGAAAACTTGCTTCTACTTCTGATTTAAGTGATACTGATAATAGGTCCTGCTGACTGTAAGGTTCTAAGATCCTCTGAAAATTAGAGGTTTAAGCACATGCTAAATAAATCCATGTGTTATTAGTGATACCATTAAAATGTTACATTCATTATCTAAATGTCATGATGGACATCAAAACTGTTCAGAATGAAAAATAAGGGATTTTTAATGTTATTAATAAGTAGAAGGCTTTGACCCTATTATGGATAAATAGGAATTATTTCAAGGTAACTGAAGACATACTTCTAGTTAAGAGTATTTCACAATTCTAAAATTACACTTCTTCCTTGTCATTGTTCTTTCACTTTATCAATAATCCTTTTTAAACAACAGAAGTATCTGTTTTCTAATATATTTTATCAATTTAGTCAAGAAACTTCTGAAGGAATTAACTGTGAATTTATTAGGCATTTATCTCTTTTTAGTAAGTGGGGTATACTAAGTTTAAAGTTCACCAACCATCTACTGCAGCTACTTTTTTGAGTGTCACAAAAATGAACTTCTGAATTGCACTCACAACATTAATGCTTAGAAGGAAAAAATATCTATTTTATATCTGCTATCACTATAGCAATCAAGTTCATATTTTAGATTAGTTAAATTATTTAAAGATTAATTTGGGCTATTTTTTTTAGAAAAAATACTGGTTTAGTGAATAAACTAAGTAAGTACAGCCCCAGTTGAATACTTACAAATACATTTAGTGAATGGTGCTTCTTAGCTCAATTTTGATAAGTATTTGAGTCAAAAGATACATCCTGTTCCAATTCAACAATGCATCTTTTGATAGTGGACTTAAAAGGTATTTAGGCAACTGAAGATTGAAATAGGCAAACTGAAATAAGCAGGCTTTGTTCTTATGTCCTTTACTCTTTTCACCGTTGTTATCAGCAGTGCACCCATGTCTGTTTATGCACCCTGCCGGACATCTGCTCTTGAAGGAGTTCTTCTTAGCTGCCTTTATATACTTTTAACTACCTACATAACTTCGAAAATTTGGCCTAATCATGTACTTGTGTCTGCTTGCTGAAAAGAACATGCTTAAAGGCAGCATCTGGTTTAAAACTCACAGTATATATGGACTTCTATGGATTACTTTGAGTAGGAAAGTCATGTGGGAATGGTGTGTACTTTAGAGTTCTTTAATTTGACCAGAATTTGTTTTAAAATGGGAGGTAAAATATTAGTAATAGTTTTCAGAATAAATGAGAGAAAATTTTGAATTTTCCTATATTTAGGCTCTTATCAAAGTAAACCTATTAAACAGAAACCCATGAATATTAAAATTGCAAAGCAATTTCATATATAAGGGTTCTGTCTATTGGCTGACATTATATTGACCTCTCCTTTTAAAGCAGTAAAATAGATTTTTCCGTACCTAAAGCAATTTAAAGTCAGCTAACTGAAAAGTGTGTGAAGAGCAACTCTGGCAGCCTTCATATGCAGCTGCTTGGCTCAAATGCAGGCTCATTACCGAATAAGAAAAACAACTTTTATAACTGGAAATTTGAAGAACACTCAAATTTAAATGTTGAAATTATGCCATATTTGGTACAGTATAGTTAAATTAAAAATACACATAGTTAGGCATTTTGGTTTGAAAATGGCAGGTTAAAAAATATTTAGATTACAACTACTTTAAAATGTAATCATATGAGGGACTGGTGATCATAAAATTTTTAGAATTTAGAATACTTCATCTGAATGAAAAATACCATTTAGGTACAGATCATTCATATTTGAATACGTGGATTATTTCTTTCAATGGCACCTGACATCCCCAGTTCTTTGGGTTGTGATGTGTTTTGATAGACTATATAAATTTTGTTAGTTTTATTATTTTTTTTAAAGTAGTCATAGGCTAGGGACCTAACTTCTAGTTTTGCATCTGTTTTTCTCCAATATTCATGATTTTAACAAGAAATACATCAAATATTTTTTACATTTTTTTTCTTTGTACACTATTTGCCATTGTCAAATACTGCTCTGAACAGTATTCTGTATGAACCAATACAGAATAGCAAAGAATTAAAGCAATCACTAAGGTTCAAGACTAAATTACTCGGTGGCACAGGAATTCCTTGTGAAAATCAAGACCATAAAAGAAAGATGTCAATGAACAGTTTATGGGTACAGAGAGAGCATCGATAGAAATACAGAGGAAACACTATCAACTGATGAACTATGTCACCATTTAAAAAAAAAATCTATATCTAAATATTATATTTATACATTTTATGCTTCATATAGAACCTTTGTTCTTCTGTTAAGAAATATATGAATTAAATAGGTTCATTTTCTAGATTATTAAACACATGTTTTTGTAAAATCTCTTTTCAACATGCCTTCATTAAGCATGAAAAATTAGGGTACAGAATTTAATGATGTATCATAATTTCAAGAATATTCATTTATTTTTAAAGAAGTTATTTGCCAGGGAAATCTGAAGTTCATAATCAAAATATAAAAATCCTGAATGTTACAAACCAGTTAGATAGTTAGATTCTATCTTAACTAACCTGATATTGTAAGGGGCTACAATAAGGGGCTAAATTTTAGACTGATGTCATGACACATTAGTTTTGGAGGAATATGAACAATAGAATATTCTCTTATTGGAAGCCACAGTGTTGTTCTGGGGTTTTGTTGGGGTTTTTGGTGGTGGTGGTGGGTTTGTTTATTTTGCTTGTTTGTTTGTTGTTTTTCTGATCAGAAGGGATGCATTTTCCTCTTGATTGAGAAAACTTTGGGACAAGTATACTTCGGTTTAGGTAGATCAACAGTGTAGAGTGCTTCACACAGGACGTAACAACCCCATGCAGCGCTACAGGCTTGAGGGAGACTGGCTGTAGAGCTCTCAGGCAGAGAAGGACCTGGGGGTGTTGGTTGACTGCAGGCTAAATACGAGTCAGCAGTGTGCCCAGGTGGCCAGGAAGGCAAATGGCATCTTGGCTTATATCAAAAATAGTGTGGCCAGCGGGTCTAGGGAAGTGATTGTGCCCCTGTACTTGGCATTGGTGAGGCCACACCTCAAGTACTGTGTCCAGTTCTGGGCTCCTCACCATAAGAAGGACATTGAGATCCTTGAACGAGTCCAGAGAAGGCCAGCCAGGCTGGGGAAGGGACTGGAGGGCAAATCATATGAGGAACAGCTGAGGGATCTGGGGATGCTTAGTCTGGAGAAGAGGAGGCTGAGGGAAGACTTTATCACCACCGACAACTACCTGAAGGGAGGTTGTGGAGGAGGGGGTGATGGTCTCTTCAGCCAGGTGACAGGTGATAGGACAAAGGGAAATGGCAAGAAGATGTGCCAGGGCAGGGGCAGATTAGATATTAGAAAAAAAATTTTGCTGAAAGACTTGTCGGGGCCTGGAACAGGCTGCCCAGGGATGTGGTTGAGTCACTTTCCCTGGATGTGTTTAAAAAAGGGTAGATGAGGTACTTAGGGATATGGTTTAGCTTAGGATGGGAATGGTTGGACTTGATGATCTTAAAAGTTCTTTTCCAACCTTGTGATTCTGTGCTTCTGTAACATGTCCACCGAACAAATTCAGTAAGTACTGCTTTTGCTTCCTTGCAGACTGAAAAACTGAGGTTGACCCTTCACCAAAATCATAAATACAACTGAAATACAGACAGTGGAAAGTTGCTTGGGTGCAGAGAAAAGCAAAGCCATGGAGAGTTGTCCTGGCTGGCCCCTGGGAGCAAGTGGCCCTTTGCAGCAAAGCCCTGACTCCTCCTCAGCTCTGGGTCACTCTTGGGGCTCTCCAGACTAGCTGGAGCAAAGCTGGCTGATAAGGTCCACAGTTATGCTTCCCAGCTATAACATGGACTTACAGATGGAGGGTAAGAAACTGAATAAAGCTGTTTAGCACATTTGCAATAAGAACTCAGCAGTTTTTGACAGCTAGCATGGGTCTTATCCTACTAAAAC